>CM040432.1:107913840-110313840 GCA_022702705.1 Papilionanthe hookeriana x Papilionanthe teres
TGTTGACTTGGCCGAACCCCATCAAGGCCTCCTCCTTTTTATTTGATGAGTGGATCGATTTAGACTTGTCTTAACTTTAAGCATATGAGAATTGTGACATTACTTACACACTTAGCTTAAACTCATTTCACTTGGTGGCTTGGCTTGATGGTGGAAATGGTGGTGTTTGGTAAGGTCCTTATTTGAGCCTGAGTATTCGGTGAGTTCTCTGCTTGCTTTGCTTGGCGAGTTTGGAGTATAACCTGAGATGGCATGGGAGCATGTACACTCACTGTCTTATGTATTGAATGTTTGGTGATTCTCCCACTGTTATGAGCTTGACCTAGAGTCTGAGAGTGGTCCTATGTGGGAAGAATTGTATTTCAAATGATAAAGAATTAATTGAGGATCGGAGGGCTGGATTTTAGTATGAGTCTGGGGCTTTAGTTGGTTTTCTTCGAGTCACTTTTCTTTTCTTTTCCCGTTTGATTTGTGGATTTTTGAACGATTCTCGCAGGTCACTGCTTTTAGTTTAGTCCCATCTGAATGCAAGGATACCCGTTTCAGGGGCAATCCAATTGTGCCCAAGTGAGAAAATGCCGTCCTCAGGATCGATTCAAGGACCTCAGGCCATGCTTTCAGCGTTCTGTTGTTACATGTTTTAGGGGCGAGTAGATTAATCTTCCTCCCGTTGTGGTCTTTCCTGGACTGGAGGTGGGTTAATCTCCTCTTCATCCCCTCCTTATTGATTTACACGTGTTCCCCGCTTCACTCGGAGTCGGTTTTGTTTTATTTTGTTTTGGGGCAATGACGACGATGATGCAAAAGGCACGCCAGTGATAGAGTAGAATGATATCCCATCCTACGACACCAGGACTCGCTCCAGGGCCCTGGTGAACCGTAGGGTGACGGTATCATTCACCCCTACAAGGCAAGCGGGGCACCCGTACCATCTTAGGATTGTTAGCGATCCTTCACCCAATGAAATGATCGACTCGTGGACAATCATAATTTTCAAAATCTGACAAAAATATGATATTACATTTCGAAACAAAAAAAAAATATATGTATCTTTCCACTACAACCGGAAATTGATAAAACTTTCTTTCGTATGCCTGAAACTCATGTGCATGCTAAAAATATAAATTCAAAAACTATATTATAAAATCTGGTTGTCCACTTGTTGATTATCAGTTTTGGGTTGAGGAACACTCTCCTGAGTCAGGTTTAGTTGGACACCCTTCTTGCTGAGTGGCGGGCTTTATACACTCGTGTGACCGAGTAGCCTTCGACGACCCTTCGAGCAGTACTACACAGTTCTGAGCCTAGCCCCGACCCGAGTGCTTGCGGTTTTCTTCGGGCTTTCGTTTGATTTTTGATGAAGCACTCGTGGTCCTTTTTTCGGGATTTCCCGAGGTTTTGATGGTTTTATTTTTGACTTTTGTTTGTTCTCCCGGGTTTTTCTCCGTTATGAGTCAGTCTCCTTGCTTTCTCGAGCTTTTCGACGACTTTTTCCTTCTCTTGCTTGGCTTTTATGTGACACACTCCTGCTGGCTACACATAAGAAGACTACGGATCTTCCAGGTATACAGGTTTGTTTACATTTACAGCGTGTTACTTTTTGCGTACCTGCTACTGCATGCTATACTGTTTAGCTGTTACTTTTTGCATACCTACTCCTGCATGCTTTCCTGCTTAGCACGTTGTACTATACTCTACTGCATGCTTTATTGTTTTCCTGTGCTACATACCTTGCTACACACTGTACAACTTTAAACATACTTGCATAGGATGTTTAGAAGACCTCGACCATAGGGCCACCTGATTGAACATTTCGACTTGCCACCTTAGAAAACTTAATCTCTTCACGGCAAGGAGCTCGGAGCTAGCGGTGGGCAGCACGGCCATCTTCAACAGCAAAACACGTCTACAACAACTAAATCACTCCTTAGTGATTAAACAACAAACCATAGGATTTCGAGGTCGTTCGCCTAGCTTGACATAAATCCTCAACCTTTCCTGGGCCTTTGTATGGCTCTACTGTACAATATAAGCCCCGACTCGTTTTAGGATTCCGAGGTTGTCGTTCGTTACGACCTAAATCCTCACATCTTCTAGGCTGTTCGTGTGATCGTTTCACACAAATGTAAGCCCTAATTAAATAAAATTGGCAGGATGAAACCTTTAAATAATATCTCCTAAATCAAAGCCAAATCATAGGATAGCTTGGGAAGTCACCGAGGTTCGCCTCTGGATCTTTGACATCCCCTAGTTCTTCCTCCTTTGGATTCTACAATAAAATGTTCCAATTTTGAGCCAATCCCCTTTCACACCTCCATATCTTACTTCGTTGAAAAGTCCTATCCTTTTGACCTCCTTGAAGATAATATTTCCTGATTTTTATCGAGAGTTTTCTTAAGTGACTTCGGTCATTTAAGATGTAATTAACTATAGGGGCTTGCCCTTATAGGAAGGGGCTTGCCCTTATAGGAAGCATTTCCGAACCAAGCTTAAAATAAACCCTATTTAATTCTTCATATTAAATAGGGGAATTTGTCGGCAAATAAAATGGTTTCACAGACCAAACGGATGTCATATATTTCTTAGTTTATTTGATCGAACCTCACCCTCAAGTTTTGTGTTTGTCTTTCGGGATAAATGCATGACTTGAGGTGTAGCGCACTTTCATTTAAACTATGAAAAATATGGGGTCAGTTTCATTCCCTTCCTTTTCTTGAAGGATCCTTCCGAAGCGGGCGACGGGATTTCGATTCCGGCGACCGACAGCTTCTTACGGGCACTTCACGCACAAAACAACGCCGACAGCTTCTGGCGACTCCGCTGGGGATTTGCTTCTCTCTCCATTCAAATCAAGAAATCTTATCTTCATACATCGGTAATGTGTCCATATCCCTTATGGACCAGATTACCCTTCTTCCGTTGGCATGCTTCACTCATTTCTTTCTTGGGTGAGCACGGTCAACTCTTTCAGACTTCAGGACCGTCTGTTCATTCACCTTTTGAACGGAAAGGTTCAGGAGGCCATTAAGGACTTTTTGATCTTTGTGTGGGGTCGGACCCCCAATAGGTGTGTCGGTGGACTAGTTCCACCTGGGCATTGTGCGTTGTGAAGTTGGTCCCGCACTGGGTCCTGAACTTCGCACTTTCTTCGTCTCCTTCGGGTTTGTTTTGCTTCTTGTGAATCAAGCCATCTTGCGTCCTTTCACGCTTGTTTAACTTACTAATTGCAACTCTTAAATGCTTTAATCACGAATAAATAACAAATTTGAAAATTAAAATAATAAAGGATTTGCCCAGTTCATAGGACAAGTGCGTCAACTTGAGTACTTCTGTCGAAACTACAAGGCACGGGACATCGCTGACTTTCAAAAAATTCTTTAAATGACAGAGACAATGTCTTCGCCAAGGTTGAACTTTTCTTTTGCCTCTGGAATGGAGTTCGCTTTCAATAGGGATGAACTGCCTGACTTGGCAATTATTAAGTTTGGACAAGGATTCGATGATATTGGAGTTAAGTTCAGGAAGGTTTCCGTCACAGTAATGAAGTTCGAAACAAATAAGTCTGTGTAGCCTATCATAGAGTTTGACTTGGAATCTGCCAAAGAGTTCTCCCCTTCAAAGGTGTTGGTTGAAAAGAGCTCTACTAGTGCTGAAAATACTGTCGTTGGGATTTCTACGAGAACTGTTTTTGCCCCTACTACCGGATTCACTGTCACCGCGCCAGCTGTTTTGCTGAGTAAGGGAAAAGAGATTCTACATGAGGAAAAGTCAGTTGACGTTTATACCCCACCATTTTCTGGATTCGAAATTGGGTCCAATTCAAGGATTGTGCAACTGATGAAGGCACAGGAAAGGAGGCGCAACCAGGAAATTTTGAAAACCAAACAACCTCCACAA
Organism: Papilionanthe hookeriana x Papilionanthe teres; assembly: GCA_022702705.1. Lineage (NCBI taxonomy): Eukaryota > Viridiplantae > Streptophyta > Magnoliopsida > Asparagales > Orchidaceae > Papilionanthe > Papilionanthe hookeriana x Papilionanthe teres. The sequence goes on from CM040432.1 coordinate 107,917,738, forward strand.
TTCCACCAACAACAGACACAACGATATGGCCAATCTAGCCAACAACTACATCAGCCAGGATCACACCAAACAAGGAATAAGCAGATGTCCATTGCAGAACGACAGAAAGTGGTGTATTCCTTCAAGGAAGAAACCGTGTCGAAGATGTTCCACGACTTGCTGTTGAGACCAGAATTCAGACTTCTAAAGCCGAAAAAGCCAGAGGAAGCCAACATGAAAGATCATCCTCAATACTGCCCATACCACCAGTTGCTTGGCCACACGATAGAAAATTGCTTTGTTTTCAAAGATTGGCTTGAAGAGAATTTCAGAAGTGGAAATGTGATACTCCTAAAAGAATATTTAAAAGAACCTGAAAAAGATTCTGTAAATACGGTTTCAGAGGATTCAATCGACTCCTACACGACGCCGGTGCTCGGGGAAATAATTGATGTTTCTCGAAAAGTTTCAGTTGATCTTAAAATCCTTAGAGGAAATTCGATTGAGTCTGCCTTGGAAAAGCTTCGAGTTGACATTGCACAACTCTTTAAAGATCAGAAAGGAGATATCGAAGACGAAGATTACAACATAACAGATTACATGGAAAGTGAATTCGCAGAAATCAATGTCGTCGAGACCCGAGCCTTGTTAGCTGCGAGCGACGCTCCTCTCCGTGAGGAGAATGCTATAGATGAGTAGCGGAGGGCCATCCAGCAGAAGGACGAACAGATCAGTTGTCTCGAAAATAAAATTGAAGAATTGATAATCACCATGATTGCGATGCAAAGACAATTACAATCACCGCAGACAACACTGCCAGAGACAAACCAACCAGAAACCATTAGTGATGTAGATGAAAGAAGAGAGTTCGCCTCTGATGAACAACCGAAAGATTCTGCTCAAAGCGTCATACCAGAAAGGGAATTTAAACAAATGGTCGAACAAGTTTGGGAGGCCATAGCCCGACCTAAAAGTGGTGCATTGATTTTAAAGGGTAGACCCTACCCGGAGAAATTTGATGCCGTACCCTACCCTGGAGGTTTTGTGTCACGTAAATTTAAGATATTCGACGTGGTTGGAAATCCGAGATAAGCACATAAGACATTTCCGAGCCAGTTGTGGTAACACCAGAGGTACCGAAGCATTGCTTTGTCTTCAGTTCGTCAGCAGTTTGTCAGGAATAGCATTTGATTGGTATGCCGAATTGCCTAACGGATCAGTGAAGACATTCTTCGAGTTAGAACAATTGTTCGTGAAAAGATTTGCCGGAGTAAAACATCATGTTTCTATTGGAGATCTCGTGATTGAAAGACAAAAGCCTAACGGGACTTTAGTGGATTATATCTTGAGGTGGAGAAACCTTAGCATGAAGTGTGAACCTCAGCTACAGGAACATCATGCGATCGAGATCTTGCTCAAAAGCATCCATGGGCCAATAGCTTTCATGCTCAAGGGACTCACCATCAAGTCTTTCGAGAAATTACTCAGCAAAGCCAACAATCTGCAAGAAGAAATCAAACATATGGATTCTTATGAGAAGGCCGAGAAGTCCAGGATAACTAAGACAGATGAAAAGAGATCTGGAACAGTTGCAGTGGTTAGCAGGGGAAAGCGACAGTTGCAAATACAAGCCGAACAACCTCAGCGAACCTTCCAGTGTCCTTGTCAGAATATTCAGCAATCATTTCAGCAGAAACCTTTCCAGACAGAAGACAAGCAAGTTCCAACCATGGTTGATCGATCAAACAGAATATACTCTTTTAAAGATAAAGCGGCGAAAAAGATGTTCCGCAGTCTGATCAAGAATCCCGAGTTCAGGTTGCCTAAACCGAAGAAGCCGGACGAGGTCAACAAGAAAGGACATCCGAGATATTGCCCGTACCACAGGTTCGTTGGACACACCATAGAAGACTGTTGCAGTTTCAAAGACTTGCTCGAAGAAAATTTCAAGAATGGGAACGTAACAATCCCGGAAGAATATTTGAAAGGAACCTGAAAAAGGTCATATTAATATGATTTCGGTCGATTTGTTTGTTCTATCCTATTCCTACGCAGCTACCATTGAATGAAATGCCTCTTGGCTAATATTGTACTACTTTTGTTGCTTAGTATGATCAGTATTGGTCTGTATCATCTCTCCTACTGCAATGAATGAAAAAAAAAAGGATTTTGTTTTTGTCCAGAATTGTTCAATATTTGGAAAGCTCAAAATTTGGATATTCTGCTAAGACTTCGACTTCAGGAAAGAATGAAATTAATGCCCTAATAACTGAGTTGTTTACTTTAAGGAATTCAGACTGGGTCCTAAGTGGATCTCAAAATGAAGCAGTGTGCTTGAAATACGAGTAATTGATTATGGATATCAACGGCCTTTTAATTTTCTGCCATGTGGCTGGGTCCAGACTTTCAATAAGTTATAATATCCCAGGATTCATATTAAGGAACATTTCAAAATTATTAATTCGAGGAGTTTCGATATTCAAAATCTTTAACAGAAATATGTCTTGCTAGATACAGTAATTCTCAGAAAACAAAAGGAGCAATAAAAAAAATGTTCCTGAGGAAAAGCTTGAGGTGGGCACAAAATCAAAAATTGGTGTCCCAATTCAGACATTCAAAATCTTTAACATGTGCTCCACCAGATATAGTAATCTTCGATAAAAAAAGGAGAGCGAAAAGCTCAATGAAAAAAAAAGGAAAGAAAAAGAAAAAGAATGCTCCCTGAGAAGAAGCTTGAGGCAAACATATAATCAAAAATTGGTGTCTTAATCTTCCCCTGATTAATGAAACTTGAAAGGCAACCTTAAGAAGTTTCCTCCGATATTATGCTTTGGAGAGAGTCAAGTGATTCCATGCCTTTTGGCCGGTCATTAATTGGCTCAGAAATATCTTCAGACAATGAAAAATATTTTGATCACATGACCGAAAATTCTGAAATCTGCTTAGGCCAAGAAAGAAGGAATTAAAGGAATGATGATGATATTAGCAATTAATGGAAATTCGACCCTGAAGTCGTATCCTTCAGTATCCAACAATTACAACTTCAATGTCAACTCGAAGAATGTCAGAAAGATTTCTCAAATACATCTCCAACTTCAACTCGAAGAACGTCAGAAAGATTTTTCGAAGACAACTTCAACAACATCTATAGAATCTGCAACAAATCAAATGACGACTACTACAAACAAAGCTACGAACTTACAACGTCTTCAGCTCTGGTGTCCCTAGAGGTCCTTAGTCAGTGGACAATACTTCAGGAAGCACTGTGCCTTCTGTTTCAATGACAAAGACTCGTTCTTAGAGGCTCATATGCCGCACTTGTCTAAAACTGGGTCCAATCCCAAAATAAACTTCAACATTCAAAAATATTTCTGCTTGAAAATTTTTTTTCAAAAATCTCTGCATATACTTTTCAGCAAACTTCTGCACTGCACAAGTTTCACGAATTTCTCCCAAATTCAAATATCAAATTCCAAATCTGAATTCTCCAGTCTGAGACTGTGATTGATATCCCTTCAATTCTCACGCTCGTTTGAGAAAGGATGAGTTGATTTTATTGACACATGAAGCCGCGAGTTTCGATTGGTTCTGTTGGCGTGGAATCACCTCCTTTCCCAAACAAGATCCTTTTCGATCAACTCTTTGAGTGGGATATGAAACTTCCTCATATTCCCTCTTAATCTATTTTTAGAGGTAGAGGATCCCAGCATCCGATACCGCATTGCTTTGCAATGATCTCCTTTGATATTTTAGAGGTAGAGGATCTCAACATCCGATACCGCATTGCTTTGCAATGATCTCCTTTGATATTTTAGAGGTAGAGGATCTCAACATCCGATACCGCATTGCTCTGTAATGATCTCCTGTCAATTTTAGAGGTAGAGGATCTCAACATCCGATACCGCATTGCTTCGCAATGATTCACTATATCTTACGATATTTTAGAGGTGGAGAATCCCAGTATCCGATACCGCATTGCTTTGCAATGATCTCTCACGATATATTTTAGAGGTAGAGGATCTCAGCATTCGATACTGCATTGTTCTGCAATGACCTCCTGATATATTTTAGAGGTGGAGGATCCCAATATCCGATACCGCATTGCTTCGCAATGATCTCCTCACGATATTTTAGAGGTAGAGGATCTCAACATCCGATACCGCATTGCTTCGCAATGATTTCCTGATATATTTTAGAGGTAGAGGATCTCAGCATCCGATACCGCATTGCTCTGCAATGATCTCCTGTCAATTTTAGAGGTAGAGGATCTCAGCATCCGATACCGCATTGCATTGTAATGATTCTCACGATATTTTAGAGGATGAGGATTCCATATCCGATCCGCATTGCTTAGCAATGATTCACACTATATTTCTTACGATATTTTAGAGGTGGAGGATCTCAGTATCCGATACCGCATTGCTCTGCAATGATCTTCTGATATATTTTAGAGGTAAAGGATTTGAGCATCCGATATCGCATTGCTTTGCAATGATCTCCCTATATATTTTAGAGGTAGAGGATCTCAGCATTCGATACCGCATTGCTCTGCAATGATTCTTCTGATATATTTTAGAGGTTGAGGATCCCAGCATCCGATACCGCATTTCTTTGCAACGATCTCCTACGATATTTTAGAGGTAGAGGATCTCAGCATCCGATACCGCATTGCTTTGCAATGATTTCCTGATATATTTTAGAGGTAGAGGATCTCAGCATCCGATACCGCATTGCCCTGCAATGATCTCTTGTCAATTTTAGAGGTAGAGGATCTCAGCATCCGATACCTTATTGCTTTGCAATGATTCTCACGATATTTTAGAGGATGAGGATTCCATATCTGATCCGCATTGCTTAGTAATGATTCATACTATATTTCTTACGATATTTTAGAGGTGGAGGATCTCAGCATCCGATACCGCATTGCTTTGCAATGATCTCCCTATATATTTTAGAGGTAGAGGATCCCAGCATCCGATACCGCATTGCTCTGCAATGATTCTCCTGATATGTTTTAGAGGTAGAGGATCCCAGCATCCGATACCGCATTGCTTTGCAATGATTTCCTGATATCTTTTAGAGGTGGACGATCCCAGCATCCGATACCGCATTGCTTTGCAATGATTTCCTGATATATTTTAGAGGTAGAGGATCTCAGCATCCGATACCGCATTGCTTTGCAATGATCTTCTTCGATGTTTTAGAGGTAGAGGATCCCATATCCGATACCGCATTGCTTAGCAATGATTCACACTATATTTTCTCACGATATTCTAGAGGATGAGGATTTCATATCCGATTCTGCGTTGCTTTAGGAGCCCCTCCTATTGCAATCTTTCAACGATATTTCTGAGGTTGAAGGAATAAGCCCTTCGATTAATTCAAGGCATCCCATCCCAATCTTTCGAGAGCGGTATAAGACCCCCTTAAATGGAGTATGGCATCCTTTCTCTTTCTTCTACCACAAATTTTACCTATATTTCGATCCACACCACGGGATCAATACTTGATATTATGTCCCATTCTCGATACACATTTGAAATTTGATAACACCAATTCCGCTCTCCAATCCTCGGCAACAGTTTCTACACCTCGATTTTGATCGAAAATCCACTTGTTCTTTCCCGCAGAGAGTTCAGGAATCTTCAGTTTTGAAGAGTTACCTGACATTCCCCAGCGGAAACCTTTGTCACTCTTTCTTTGTTTTGTTCTGAGTGTGTTGGCTTAGAACGTTTGTGTTGGTTTTGTTGATCTCGTCGGTCAACGCCAATACGCGCGGTGTGCTCGCCCAGCACACCACACCTATTGGGGGTCCTTTTGTTGACCTCACTTTTTGTCGAGGTTTAGTATTCCTCCTAGATTTAGGATTCTAGCCTCAGGAGCTTCCCCGACGATCCTATATTCCTAGCGATGGGACCCACCTCGTTTTAGAGTATCTGAAAGCCACTTCGTTACTCTTTGAAATCCTGTACGAGATTCCGTACCGCTAGTCTATAGCCAGTCGAAATTGATGTCAGGAGTTCAAATTGAATCCCTATAGGACCCTAGACATTAGGACAGCCTCGTCCACATCTTACACACGCACCATTCTGATCGATCGGACTCGAGTCAAATTTTGCGACGATACCAAATTTCGATGCAATTTTGGCGCGACCATCAACGAGGTTGCCCAGACGACCTCGGACGACGAAACAGACTGCGCCGATGCGTCCGGAACGTCGATTTTACCTAAAATTGACATTCAATTTGCGACGATAGCCCGCCCGGGATGAAACTTACGAGATGATTATAATTATTATATTAATAATAATAATATTTATATTATTATTGTTAATATATGTATTTATATATAACACATTTCCTAAGCCCTAATTCCCTCCCACGCGCGACTCGGCCTGTGCTCCCGCTCCTCTGCTTCGCTCGGCTGACTCTGTCTCCTCCCGCGCTCGATCCGCACGCCTCTCGGCCCATCTTCTGTGGTTTCCTCCTCGACTAGCACGAAGTCGATCCCATCTCTTATCCCTCGCAGGCGCCCATCCCTCGCTGCTCATCTTCTGCTCTCTGCGGCATCTCTGCGGCATTTTCCTATCCCTGTCCCGCGTGCGCAGGTGGCCCGAGCAGCATTTCTCCCCCATCCTCCCGTGCCTTACACGAGCCTACTCGACTCTACAGGTGAGTAGCGACCCTTCTTCTCCTTCTCCGCCTATATAAACCCCATTTTGGGATGAAATTAGGGCTGGCCGAATTTCTTCTTGGAGAAGGGGAAGTGCTGTAGGATTGCTACCTGAATTTGCTGCTCCTTTTGTGTGCTCCATATTGTCTGGTAACCTCCTTCCTTCCCTCTACTCTTCTCGGTTCAGCCCAGGGAGCCCGTAACCCTGCTTTTGTTCGGTTCTTCCTGTTCAATGCTTTGGCTGGATGCTTATATACTATGGAATGGTTTGGTTGAATGCTTAAAATGATGGTTTCTTGTTCTCCCTCCCTAGTGGCATGTTAGTGTGTTATTGCATGAGGATTTGAAGGAATTTATTTCTATTACTTGTAGCAAAAATGGGGGTATGACCTATATGCTAGCTTAAACGATAGTCCCTCCTCTTCTTTTCTTTCTAGTGGCATGTTGGCCTTTTATTATGATTTCATTTGGGGAGGGGGAGGTTTATTATTCAAGCATGATAAAGAGCCAAATATGAGCATGTTTTAGAAGTAGGCTTGATCATTTGCTTATGGTGGAAACATTGCATGGTATTAGCTCTTTTCTCTTCTCTACTTGCTAAAAAAAAGGGGTGGAAGTATAGTATGTCATTGGCTCTCCTCTTTTCTTTACTTGCTTAAGATGATAACATGTGGTATATTTCTATTTCATATGGTTAAAGAAGTTGGGGCATGGCCTTGGAATAATGTTGGCTCTTCTCTTTTCTTTTGTTCAAAGCAAGTTAGGATATGTATTGTAAGGCTTTCTATCAGCTTTGGCTTGGCATGAGTCATGGAAGAATTCATTTAGCTTTTTCAATATGTATGTGGGGCTTATCTCTTGCTCCTTCTAGCTTTTCCTTACCAAAATGTCATGCTAGGAAGAAGCTTAGTTTAATTTGAGAAGTTTCACACTTGTTCTTATATGAAGCATATGGTGGCTCTATGTTTTGAATGTATGGAAGTTTAATTCTTGGGCTCCTTGCATCTTTGCCCTCCATAAAAGCATGTTAAATGGATATGGAAAGTTTTCTAAGTTTATTCTTGCTTGCAAGCATGTCATAGTTTCATGAATTGATGCATGAAAGACCTGGAAGGGTTATTGTAAATGCAAGTTTAGCTTTCTCTTCCAATATCAAGTTGAAGTTATGCTCGGAATACATAGGTATACATACACATGTTTTATTTGATGGAGTTTTGAGAAGCCTTTGTCTTGGCCTCATGCTCGAACTTGAATCTAAATGTGACTGGAGCTGTTTTCAATCCTTGCAGAGGCTCGGTTTATGGTTCCTTTGGTGTTCTTTTCTGATTTTTGAGCTAGATGCTGGCTAGATTTTTATTTTGTGATGAGGCTTTGTCTTAAATTTACACTAGGATTAAATCCTAAGTTTGTGCTGGACTTGTTCGCCTTTGCTCGCTCGGCTTTTAGCCTTTGTACGAGCTCGGTTTTGACTCTTTTGATGCTCTTGATTTTGCTTCATGTTGGAAGTGCTATAACCTGGAGCTGAACTTATTCTTTTTTAGCCTCCTTATGGCTCGGTTTTGATGTTTTAGCATTCCTCATTTCAGTTTTATGTTTGGGCTGCTGTAGCTTATGATTGGGCTCGTTTTTCTACTTTATTATGGCTCGGCTTTTCGTTTCGGATGGCTCCTCGACTTCGTTTTGTGTTGGGGCCGACTTGGATTGAATGCTGGGCTGTCTTTTTTTTTTTTAAGCCAAGGTGGCTCGGGTCTGGTTTGCATGGGTTGGACCTTGTTTTCTTTCGTGTTGGGGCTGTTTTGGATTGAGCTATGGGCTGTTTCTCCTAGTCATGGTGGCCCGGGTTTGGCTTTTCCACGAGTTGATAGTTGCTTCTATGAAGGATGTTTAATTGAGCTTTGGAGTTGGATTGTAGTGACTCGTGTAAGGCTTTGTTGCTGGAGTTTGGTGAGGTATGTTGAAGCTAAGCTTTCAATTTGATGTATGGCCTCCTTTGGACTCGGGTTTGGGGCCCTGTGCTAACTTGGCCGAACCTCATCAAGGCCTCCTCCTTTTTATTTGATGAGTGGATCGATTTGGGCTTGGCTTAACTTTAAGCATATGAGAATTGTGACATTACTTACACACTTAGCTTAAACTCTTTTCACTTTGTGGCTTGGCTTGATGGTGGAAATGGTGGTGTTTGGTAAGGTCCTTATTTGAGCCTGAGTATTCGGTGAGTTCTTTCGCTTGCTTTGCTTGGTGAGTTTGGAGTTAACCCGAGATGGCATGGGAGCTTGTACACTCACCGTCTTATGTATTGAAAATTTGGTGATTCTCCCGCCGTTATGAGCTCGACCTAGAGTCCGAGAGTGGTTCCGATGTGGGAAGAATTGTATTTCAAATGATAAAGAATTAATCGAGGATCGGAGGGTCGGATTTTAGTATGAGTCTCGGGGCTTTAGTCGGTTTTCTTCGAGTCACTTTTCTTTTCTTTTCCCGTTTGATTTGTGGATTTTTGAACGATTCTCGCAGTCACTCGCTTTGGTTCAGCTTCCATCCGAATGCAAGGATACCCGTTTCGGAGGCCGATCCAATCGTGCCCAAGTGAGAAAATGACGTCCCCGGGACCGATTCAAGGACCTCGGGCCATGCTTTCGCCGTTCGTTGTTACATGTTTTAGGGGCGAGTGGATTAACCTTCCTCCCGTTGTGGTCTCTTCCGGACCGGAGGTGGGTTAATCTCCTCTTCGTCCCCTCCTTATCGATTTACACGTGTTCCCCGCTTCACTCGGAGTCGGTCTTGTTTTGTTTTGTTTTGGGGCAATGACGGCGATGATGCAAAAGGCACGCCAGTGATAGAGTAGAATGATATCCCATCCTACGACATCAGGACTCGCTCCAGGGCCCTGGTGAACCGTAGGATGACGGTATCATTCACCGCTACAAGGCAAGCGGGGCACCCGTACCTTCTTAGGATTGTTAGCGATCCTTCACCCGACGAAATGATCGACTCGTGGACAATCATGATTTTCAAAATCTGATAAAAATATGATATTACATTTCGAAACAAAAAAAAAAATATATATATATATATATATACTTTTCCACTACAATCGGAAATTGATAAAACTTTCTTTCGTATGCCCGAAACTCATGTGCATGCTAAAAATATAAATTTCAAAAACTATATTATAAAATCCTGGTTGTCCACTCGTTGATTATCGCTTGGGTCGAGGAACACTCTCCCGAGTCGGTTTAGTTGGACACCCTTCGTCTGAGTGGCGGGCTTTATACACTCGTGTGACCGAGTAGCCTTCGACGACCCTTCGAGCAGACTACACAGTTCTGAGCCTAGCCCCGACCCGAGTGCTTGCGGTTTTCTTCGGGCTTTCGTTTGATTTTTGATGAAGCACTCGTGGCTCCTTTTTCCGGGATTTCCCGAGGTTTCGATGATTTTATTTTTGACTTTCGTTTGTTTTCTCGGGTTTTTCTCGTTATGAGTCGGTCCTCTCGCTTACTCGAGCTTTTCGACGACTTTTCCTTCTCGTTTTCGCTTTTATGTGATACACTCCCGCCGGCTACACATAAGAAGACTACGGATCTCCTGTATACAGGTTTGTTTATTTTTACAGTATGTTCCTTTATATACCTGTTGCTACATCGCATGCTCTCATCACGTTAAGACGTTATACCGTACCTGTCGCATGCTTTATCGTTTTTCCCGTGCCGCATACCTTGTTATACACCGTACAACATTTAAACATACTGTGATATAGTGATGTTTAGTGTGAACTCGACCATGTGGCTACACTCGATCAATATTTTGACTCACCACCTTAGAAAACTCGACATCTTCACAGCAAGGAGCTTCGGAGAGCTACGGCGCAAGACGGCCATCTTCAATAAAGAAACACGTCTTCATCAACTAAACCATTCCTTAGCGATTAAACAACAATCCATGTGATTTCGAGCGTTGTTCGCTCAATGCGACATAAATCCTCAACCTCTTGTCGGGCCTTTGTATAGCTTCGCATACAAGATAAGCCCCGACTCGTCTTGTGATTCCGACGTTGTCGTTCGTTACGACCTAAATCCTCACATCTTCTAGCCGTTCGTGTGATCGTTTCACACAAATGTAAGTCCTAATTAAATAAAATTGCAAGTGACGAAACACTTAAATAATATCTCCTCTAAATCGAAGCCAAACCATATGATAGGCCGAAGTCACCGATGTTCACCTCCGGATCGCCGACATCCCCTAGCTTCTTCTTCCTTCGATTCTACAATAAAACGTTCCAAATTCGAGCCAATCCCCTTTCACACCTCTTTCGTCCGATTACGTCGAAGATTTTCCTTTCCGATCTCCTCAAGATAATATTTCCCGATTTTTATCGAGAGTTTTCTAAGCCGATTTCGGTCATTTAAGATGATTAACTATAGTGATCACTTTATAGTAAACATTTCCGAACCTAAATTTAAAAATAAACCCTATTTAATTCCTTATATTAAATAGTGAATCTTGTCTAAGAATAAAATAGCTTCGCAGACTCAAACGGACGTCATATATTTCTTAGTTTATTCGATCGAGCCTCACCTCAAGCTTCTGCGTTTGTCTTTTCGAGATAAATGCATGACTGAGCGCAGAAGCTTTTTCATTTAAACTACGAAAAATACGGTCAGTTTGATTCCCTTCCTTTTCTTGAAGGATCCTTCCGAAGCGGGCGACGGGATTTCGATTCCGGCGACCGATAGCTTCTTACGGGCACTTCACGCACAAAACAACGTCGACAATGCTGCATATTCAAAATCTGTTCTTAAGGCAGTTTCTGCACCTCCTCCACCGTGACTACTAGGCTTTAAAGATAGCTTTTGTGTAAATGCTTGGGAGAAAAGTTCATTTAGGGCTTGGGAATTGATGCAATTCAAAATTATGTTTAAAATTTAATTCAATTTATTATAATTTTTAAATTTATTTGAGATTGATATAAAAAAATGTGCTTCTGGATACTATTTTGTTTAAAATTTGAATAGGGTAAGTTTGATAGGATTATAATAGATCAAATTATTTTGATCTATCTTGTAAAACCTATTTCTGTAATGAGTGCATCCTTGTTTGTGTTGGATCAATTGAATGATGAATTTAAAAATATATCTTGGTCTTTCCCTCTTTTTTCTATCTGCTTCTTTTGGACTTCTCTCCTTATACCTAACGTTTTCCTTGTTGATCCTCTATCTACATCACTAAGCCTAACATAGTATTGAATATGCACCTGATTATGCTGAACCGGCTTACTCAAATATTTTGAGATTTTTTTATACGTTGGAACTATCTTTGCACATTGAGAATATCTTTGATTGTGTAAAATTCTATCAATTATAGCTGTTGTTTAGTTGAAAAAGAAGAAAATCTCAAAAATGTTTGAAACATATTATAGGTCAGAGGAGTGTCTCCTACACATAATGATGTTAGGTGTTATAGTGCAAAAAAAAAGATTTCTTTATTTATTATTATTTAAAGGTATTTGTGATTTTAAAGAATAAAACATATAATGACATACAATCTCAATCAGACATATATTATTTGAAAATGTTTCATTTATTTCATAAAAGTTTAAAAATATTTTTATGATTAAAAGATAATGATTGAAAATGAAATGCTTGTTTAAAGATTTATATTATTACACTATATGTATTTTTTAAAAAGTCTAATAAATAGATTCAAATAATTTAAATGAATTAAATATAATTTAAATGAAAAGAAATTGATTAAGTCTATAAGGAGTCATCCTTTACTTATAGCTGGGTAACGTTATTGTACCATGCACGATAAAAGAAATGAAATGAAAATGAAAATGAAAATAGAAATAAAAATGAAAAAATAAATAAAAATTGTTGTACCTTTATTGTTCCAAATTTTTATGATGCTCTTGAGATGACTAATTAAAGGAAAAACAAATGAAAATTGTAATTGATTGAGATGATGAAAATATAATTGACTAAGATGATTTAATAAACATTTAAAAAAAGAAAATTATAAAGCTCATTTTACAGATTAATCAATGTATTTCTTTGAGTATTCATGTTAAACATTTGCATGAGAATTTAGTGAATAATAAAATGGTAATTAATATCTAAATTGTTGTAAACTTGTTATTTAACTTTTCTTTCAAGAAAAACTTTACTAGCTTAATATGATTGATAGGAGAGCTTATTTACAATAGGAGGATTGTTGGAAATAGATATCAAACTGACTGTTTTAATGTTTAGTCACTTTTTATTTTATTACTATATCAAGCTGGATGATCTTATATATTTTGTTAGATGATGCTAATTTATGTCTTGTGGATTAGTGACTTTTTTTAGTTACATATTACTATAAAATACTGTTATTGTTAGTAATATTTATTTTTACCATCAGACCATTTGTTACCCCCTTGATTAACTCCAAGCTCCTTGGCCAGGTTGTGTCAATTTATGTAGAGCTGTTTTAATCCCAAACTATCTAATCTGTCCAATTTGATTCCTCAAATTTGATCCAAAACAATCAAATAAAGAGATTTTTTTGTATCATCTTTGAGGGATTAAGGTACTAAATTGAACATATTTGTAGTTTCGGACAAAAATGATGCTTTGTAAATAGTCTAGGTGCACTTTTAACCATTTCCTCAATTAGATTAGCGTGACAGGAGATATATTTTGCACGCCTTGTCTGATTTTTATTTTACATGAAAATTAAATTTTTTCCTTGTGTTTTGTGTGGCTGTTTGAATGACGCTCTTTAAAAGAAATAATGTCATAAACATTTATAAGACCCTGATTTTTTTTTTTAATTTTTTATGAAGGTCATCATTGTAGAAGAAATGACTATATATCAACTTAAAGCAATATTCGGATGCTACCTTCTGAATCTTATTTTCTTGCTTCGCGCATCTTTAAAAAGAATACTAAAAATGCTACTTCCATGCTAGATGCATGGTTTAGAATGCTTCAAAATAATTAAAATTGTCCACCATCAACATTTAGGCGTGTTCATCTAGGATTCAGGCTTTAGAAAAATGCTCGACTAATATCTTTTAGTACTATTTACCTGCAGATTCAAGCTGTCATAAAAAAATACGACATTCTCTTCATTGCTGACGAGGTAGATCTCTATTGAAATGTACAAGTATGATTTCACAGAAATTTATTATGAAATGATTGATTATTTATTTCTTTATTTATTTTTTTAATTTTTGGTAGGTTATTACTGCCTTTGGAAGGCTGGGAACCATGTTCGGATGTGAGAAATATGATATTCAACCAGACCTTGTCTCGATGGCTAAAGTAAGTAAAAAAGGGGAAAAAAAACACTTATAATGGAACGCCTTATCTTTTGGTTCTAAATCTGCACTGATTTGACTAAACCATTCCATAGGCCCTTTCCTCTGCTTACTTGCCCATTGGAGCAATCCTTGTCAGTCCAGAAATTTCAGAGGTTATACATTCCCAAAGCAACAAACTTGGTGAGCTAATAACTTCTCATTTTGTTTACTTCATGATGCAAAATGACATTTGATTTGATGCTTTTTTAGTGGTTTTTTGATTTTTATAGTTTTATTTTAGTTTATCTGTGTAATCATATCTATGATTATTATCTCTATATAAAATAGGCTTTTATCTGATTTTCTTAAAATTCTCCTTACTCTGATTTGGCTTCCTATGCTTGTTTGGTTCATTGTTGGGTTGGTCATTTCTATTCTCTGGATGTTGTTTTATACTCTATTTCTATATGGATAACAATGCCCTATACTTGTGGCTTGCGGTTCTATTCATCCATATGTAGCTGATTTAATCAGTATATTATGTTTTCTGATACTGTAGAAAGCAGAATTTACGCAGTGTAAGCATTTTTTTGGCGCTGCAGTAAGTGTGATATTTATATGATTTGCTGTTAACGGTTGTTATGGGGTCTGGGACTGTAGCTTTTGATAGATCTCAGAAATTTGTGGCTAAGGTACTAAAGATGTGAAGATATGATGCATGAAAAGAGTAATTGATTGTTTGATTTGTATGTGATTTCTTTACGTGCGATGTAAGTATAGAATGATAATTTTTTGGGAATGTTTCTGTCTTGAGGCCTAGATCATTTATTTGACGATTCTTTGTATTGACATGGGGCTTGAATCATTTATTTTATGATTTTGTACATTTATGCTTGTTCGTGTGTATGCAATATAACTCGTTTATGAGCGTTATTGGTTTTGATCAAATCTATTATAATCTAGATCTTTTTATTGTGGCAAGTCTTATTAAAAGTTTCATTTTTATGATTTCAATTTTCTTAATAAAAATCTATTTGAACTATCACTAAATAATGATTTTAGGTGAATTTTATTTACTAATTGATTTTTATCAAAAGTGAACTTTTTTTCTAAATTAGAAAGTTTGTGAACTCAAATCTATTTTGTATGCACATTTTTGTGTATCACATCCTAGTTAGGTATTAAAAAATCCTAAACCGTAATCTATCTTGTGTTAGATTTGGTATTAAAGCAAAAAGCTTGTACCAAAATGTTTACTATGTGGGCGATACTAATCTGTTCCGACTTTGAAAATAATAAAAGATGCAATTATAAAAAATGATTAACATTATTTTCATAATCATATTCACACATTCATTGGGAGATGTAATCTTAAGAAAATTTTAAATTAGATTAATAATTAGGAAAATTTTCTTTGAATGTTCTAATATTGATTCCCAAAGAATTAGAAGCTCTAAATCAAATGCAGCAGGACATGCTCAATCAGTTTGGTGAATTGTCATCACTAAATCTACATGAGTGAATATGAAACATAAATTTAAAGAACAATATTTATTATTCAAAGTTTAAATGATAAACCAAATTATGAATTTATATGTTTTAATCAATCTGAATATGATGTTTCTTTTTTCAATGAATGCTGTTAGAAGTTATTTCTATTTATTTTATTGATTTCTTTGTTATTTCTTTTTCTATGTTTTTCTTAGTTTATGGCTTTTCTTTTTTTCTTTTGGGTGTTATTAGAAGAGAATTGGGTATTATATCTTTCCTTATTTATATTCCTTGTATTATATATTTATACCCCTTTTAGTATAAATAATATTTTCTTGCTTTATATCCATCAGAACCATGGGATCTTACCCTTTCATGCAAGATCTTACCTTAGCCGCCGGAACCTCGTTCTGTAGTCCTTCTGGCAGCCGGACCCGTTCCCCACCGGATCCCTTTCATATACTTTTTTGCTTAAAAAAAAAAAATCGTCGGACATTCTTCCTGTCGGCTGTATTGCTGGATCCCTCCCCCACTAGATCCCTTACCCACAAGCCCGTCGGAGCTCTTCCCTACATTCAAACCTCTCCCTTACAAGACCTCCTGCCGCTAGATCTCCTTCCTGCCAGTTGTATCCTCCACTATAGGCCCTCTTGTGCTGACAACCTAGTAAGGGACGGTCTCCATTTCTAGGCATCCGAACCTCATCTTTGGCTCAGTCAGAATCTTGGTGGACTCCACCGAGCTTCCTTCTGACGGTGTCCAAGAGTCCACCGGACGATCGACACTTACCTCTATCCCTCCGTAGATAGGACTTGAAAATCACATGAGCTTTCTGATTACAACCCACAAACTCAACAACTTTAATTTTCTCTAATGGTCTGAAGCGTTGTCGTTGTTCATTAAAGGTCGGGGTAAAATTGGCCACCTTACAGGTGCGATTCATGAATCTTCGAAGACTGACCCATCAAATGCAACATGGGAAGTAGAGAACTCTATGGTTATGTCATGGCTGATTAATTCCATGGAGACCTCGATTTGCTGTTCTTACCTATTTGTTTCGTCTGCAAGCGCTCTCTAGATTGTGGTTTACGATACCTACTCGGATGTAAGCCATTCTGGAAAACTACGAGGTTTTGAATAAAATCTGCGAGGTGAAATAGGGGTCGAAGGCATGACACAATATTATAATGACTTGGTTGCCTTATGGATGTAATGTGACATCTACTATGTTTATACATGGGACTCTCCTGCGGATCTTTTCCTTTTTCAAAAAATTCTGGAAAGGGATCGTTTAAATTTCTGACAAGCCTGAACAAGGATCCCGACGAAGCGTATATTTGGTCATGATTCTCTTCCTTCAACCCAGGCAACATGCACCGAGGTCCGCCGCGAAGAAAGTCAGAGACTTGTCATGCTCGAAAACTCCACTAATTCAGTCGATTCTTCGGCCTTGGTCTCCAAAACTGCTCCACACTTTGCCACGCCGTAGCGTGCCAGTCACTCATGTGATTTACGTCACAAACCCTACCATACCTGTGATAAGTGTTGGAAGCTCCACGGGAAGCAGTCCAATAAATCTTCAACCAAATCTTCAGCTGTTGAAGTTCCTGCTATGACCTCAAAATCTACAATCGTTCAGCCGGCCCCCACTCAGACAGTCCTCGAATCACCGAATCCATCAAGGGTCAGATGGAACACTTAATTAGGCTGCTTGGATCTAATTAGTTCTCCGGCTCGTCGACCTCCCATGTTTGTCAAGGTAACCTTTTTATGACACTGGTTCTTGTAGTTCGTGGATTATTGATTCAGGTGTCACGGACTACTTGACCGGGTGCTCTCAAGTTTCCTCGACATATTCTCCATGTTGAGGGCGAGACTATTAAAATTGCCGATGGCTTATGTAATTCTATTGGGGTAAATGGTCGGTCGTACCAATAGTCAGGCTGACTGTGGGATTCGTGTTACATGTACTTATTCTTAAGTGTAACCTCTTATCAGTTAGTAAGTTAACATATGACATTGATTGTGTTGATCATTTGTCTTTTAATGTTTGTGTTTTTCAGGATCGTCGTTCAGTGAGGATCATTAAAATTGCTAGCGGGTAGCTGGGCTCTACTTCTTGGAGGAGAATGACATTGATGATGCATACACTTAATCCGACAGTTGTAGTTTTTTTCCCTTTTTTCAGTTATGCTTCTACATTGTCGCTCGGGTCTTCCTAGTATTCACTATTTAAAATAATTGTAACCTCTAATGTTTATTGTTAAGATCCATCTACTTTTAAATTTGTCATTTTGCTAAACATCATCGTGTTTCATATCCACCCCTCCTTCCTCACCATTTTCACCGATTCATTGTGATTTATGGAAACTCTCTCAAACCGCAAGCTACACCAATAAATAGTGGTTTTTACTCTTATTGATGAACACAGTCGGATGACGTGAATTTATATATTAAAGGACAAATATGAAGTTGTAGTCACCTTAAAAAACTTTCATTCGTTCATTTTAACCCATTTCAAAACCTCAATTCAAATCCTTTAGACCGACAGTGACCTCGAGTACTTTAAATCTTTTTTGGGAGAATTATTGGTGAGTAAGTGCATCCTCTATCATAGCTATTGTATAGATACACCTCAACAAAATGGGATAACCGAGCGGAAAAAACGACACTTTCTTGAAGTGGCTCATTCTATTATGTTTCAAACTAATGTCCGTAAACGTTTTGGAATGATGTCGTCCTTACCGCCACTTATCTCATTAACAGAGTTCTCACAATATTCCACAGCTTTCGATCTCCGTTATATGTCTTGATGTCGTATTTTCCTATAAATTGGTTCTTCACCACATTAGATCTCAAAATATTTGGGTGCACAACCTTTGTTTGAAACACTACACCGACTCGAAGCAAACTTGTTCCCCGCTCGATTAAATGCGTGTTCCTTCGCTATTCAACCAATCAATAGGGCTATAGTTATTTTGATCCTATCAATATTAATATCTATGTAAGTGCCTGAAAATCCTCAACTTCCCTAACATTGCCTCTAGTGAGGGAGAGCTAGATTTTCTGGACACTGTTCTTTTTCCGAATCCGTTGAATATTCAACCTACTCCTACAACCTCGGTCCGAGGAACCCTCAACCCCACTAGATTCATCACCAACCGACCAACATCACCTCCATCCACTCTACGTGTCTATACTCGGCGTACCAAACCCATAGTTGAGACTCGTCCCGATGCCCCTGCGCTCGAGCCTACTAACCCACTCCATGTTTCAGATTCTGCTCCGGTCGACATCCCTGGAACGATGCTCTCTCGACTAAGAGGATTACTCCTACTCTGAAAGAGGAGTTGAATTCTCCCATTAAGGTACATAAATGGGCATGCACTTTTTATCCCATGGCAAAATATGTCTCATTCCACAACTTATTACCGACTTACAAATACTTTGCCACTTGATGGATCATTGTCTCCCATCAGTCATTGAGCCAGCATTGGCTGACCTGTTCTGAAAATCTGCAGTCATGGATGAGATGAATGCCCTTTAGTGCAACTATACATGAGATGTTATCGATCTTTCTCGAGGAAAGACAACAATAGGTTGCAGGTGGATTTTTAGTGCCAAATTTAACTACGATGGATCCTTTGAACGTAACAAACCACTGTTAGAAGGCTATTCACAAACCTATGGAGTTGACTATGAGGATGTAATTGCTACAGTGGCTAAACTAAATACCATTTTGGTTCTGTTATCCCTTGTTGTAAATATGGAGTGGCCTTTACTCCAGTTGTATGTCAAGAATGCTTTTCTTAACGACAATCTTGTAGAGGTGTATATGTCTTTCCCACCGGGATTTGACTCAACCTCTTCTCGTGGACAAATGAGCCGAATACAGAAGTCTAATTATGGATTGAAACAAGTTTACACAAGTTGCGGGCCATGATTTCTTGCAGGTCCAATCTGATCACATGATGTTCTTTCTCCACTCAGCCGGTGATTGTAGTGCCATCCTCATCGTCTATGTCGATGACATTGTACTCACAGGTAATTATTTGGCCTTGGAATCTCTCAAAGCTATCCTGGCCACATCTTTTGAGATGAAGGACTTGGGCTCTCTCCGGTATTTCCTAGGTATGGAAGTAACTCGGTCCTCTCGACGCAAATATTTGACATATTTACCAACTGAGACAATGCTACTTCTATGCAAACCTGTAGTTGATATGATGGATCCCAATGAGAAATTGACAGACGTTCCCAATGCCTTTCCGGTGAACAAGACACACTATCAACGACTAGCGGGAAAACTCATTTACCTAGCCCATACGCGCCTGGACATTTTTCACGTTGTTGGTCTTTTCAGTCAGTTCATGCATGATCCCCACAAGCACCATCTCACTGCTGTCCATCAGATTCTCCACTACTTCAAAACACACTGGGCTTTGTTCTCATGTTACACCTCGCGCTCTATTGCAGTTTATATAGACATCGATTGGGTCGGTCCGTACATAATTAGCGATCTATCTTGGGTTATTGCTCATTCGCGTGAGGAAACCTTGACACATGCAAAAGTAAAAAGTAGTCTGTGGTTGCCGGAGCAGTGTTGAAGCCGACTTTCGTTTTATGACTAGGGATATGTGAAGTCTTTTGGTCGTGCATTGTAATTTGCGAGTTACGTATGTGTTGACCTCGTTTTTGTCGAGGTTTAGTTTTCCTCCTAGACTTAGGATTCTAGCCTCAGGAGCTTCCTCGACGATCCTAGATTCTTAGCGATGGGACCCACTTCGTTTTAGAGAGTCTGGAACCACTTCGTTACTCTTTGAAATCCTGCACGAGATTCCGTACCGCTAGTCTCTAGCCGGTCGAAGTTGACGTCAGGAATTCAAAATTGAGTCCCTATAGGACCCCTGGACATTAGGACAACCTCGTGCACGTCTGACACACCTGGACGCACAAATTCTCAGTTCGCGACCTCGACGCCTTCAATTTCTTCGCAGTGGACTGGAGTTGGAGTCAGAACGTCGGGACGATCGACATTAAAGCTCGAATCTCGAGAAGACCGACTCGACGCACTTTCGACGCGACCGTCGACGAGGTTGTCCGAACGACCTCAGATGACGAAATTGACAGCGCCGATGCGTCCGGAACGTCGTTTTTACCTAAAATTGATATTTAATTCATGACGATAGCCCGCCGGAGACGAAACTTATGAAAAGATTATAATTATCCTATTAATAATGATAATATTTATATTATATATATATATATATATATATATATATATATATATATATATATACTCATATTTATTCCTTTTATGACATTTCCTAAGCCCTAAAATCCCTACCCCGTTCGATCGGCTCGCCTCTGCTCTCGTTCGCACGATGAGGAGCTCTCGTTTCCTCCTCCCGCGCTAGAGCACGTCACCCCGACCACCTCTGTCTTCCCCATGCTCGAGCGTATCCCTGCGGGACTTCTCCTTCTTGAGCTGCACGAATTTCCCCCCATCCCTTATCTCTGGCTGCACCGGCCTCCTCTGCCTTCCTGTGCGAGCCTGCGGCTACCCGCGACCCTTTTTTGTCGCTGCTGCCAGAGGTCGCTCCACTTGGGGCTTATCTCTTGTGAATCTTTCTCAGCATTCTCCCCCTTCCATTCTATAAATGTGACCTATTTGGGTCTTCCCTGGGTTGGTTGGCCGAATTTCTGGAGGAGGGGAAGTGCTGCTGGTTTGAGGCTTGGATTTTTGCTTCTCTTGTGTGTTCCACATTAGCTGGTAACCTCTTTTCTCTCCTCTACTCTTCTCAGTTTGGCCTAGTGTGGCTTGTGGCTTGTGGCTTTGGTTCGTTTCTTCCTATTTAGCCTTTCGGCTGGGCACTTATATGCCATGGAATGATTTGCTTGCTAACTTAAATGGTTGCTCCTTATTTTCTTTTCTTTTTAAAAACATGTTAGCTTGCTGTTATAGCCTTATTTGGGAAAGTTTATTATTTGAAGCATGTTAAGAATGAAAACATAAGCATGTTCTAAAGTATAGGTTTGGTTACTTGCTTAAAGTGGTGGAAATATAGCATGGCATTGGCTCCTTTTCTTTTCTCTACTTGCTTAAGATGATAGAATGTGGCTTTACACTTGGTCTTATCTAGTATGAGGTATTGAGAGGGTTCACTTGAGCCTTGCAAGTATGTTGTAAGTTTAGTTTAGATGGCAAGCTATTAGCTCCTCTAGCAAATGTTTTGAATAAGGCTCTTCACTTACTCTTGTTGTCATGAACTATAGAGGAGCCTTTTGATTCTTTTATACACCTGTGGGGCTTGGTTTTTGCTCCTTATAGCTTTCACTTACAAAAATTGCATGCTAAGAGGAAATTTAATATAATTTGGAAGAGTTTCATGTTCGTTCTTATGTGAAACGTATGGTGGCTCTATGTTTTGAATATATGGAAGTTTAGTTCTTGGGCTCCTTGTATCTTAGCCCTTTATAAAAGCATGTTAAATGGATTGGAAAGTTTCTATGCTTATTCTTGCTTGCAAGCATGTGATAGTTTCATGGTTTGATATATAAAAGACATGAAGATGTTATTGTGGTCCAAGTTTAGCCTCTTTCTCAATTTCAAGCCAAGGCTATGTTTCAAAAAATATATATTTCATTTATTAAGATTTTGAAAAGCTTGCTTTAGCTTGATGTTGGGCCTGGATTCAATCATGGATGGGTTTGGTTTTAGCTTGGATGTGGCTCGGTTTTTGAATCCTGCTGTCCCCCTTTCTTGAGTTTTGTGCTGGGTTTGTTTTTAGCCATGTGATGGCTCGGTTTTTTTTTGCTAAACCCTGCTGTGTTCTATACTGTAACTTAGTGCTGGGTTTGTTTTTAGCCATGTGATGGCTCGGTTTTTATTGGCCCTGCTGTGTTCTCTGCTGTAACTTAGTATTGGGCTCGGTTTTAGCCTTATGTTGGCTTGGTTTTTACCCCCTGCTGTATCCCTGTTTTAGCTTGGAGCTGGACCTGTTTTTAGCCTTGCATTGGCTCGGGTTTTGGTCCTATGTGGGCTCGGTTTTGCTCCTGTGGCACCTCTTGCTCTAGCTTTGTGTTGGGACTGCTGTAGCCTAAGGTTGGCTTGTTTCCAGCCTTGCCGTGGCTCGGGTTTTGGTCCTGTGTGGGCTTGGTTTTGCTCTTGTGATGTTGTTCCCTGCCTTGGCTTTGTGTTAGGCTGGCTGCAGCTTGGTGTTGGCTCGGTTCTAGCCTCATGGCGGCTCGGGTTTATGCCTTGTGTTGGCTCGATTTCAGCCTTATGTGAATTCAGTCCTATGGCTATTTGATGAATTTTTTTTATGCACTTTGTAATGGTTTGGATGTCCCCTTTAGCTTGCTTGTGGGGAGATATGTTTGGAGAGTACCTTTTGGAGGAAACTTTCCTATGTCTTGCTTGAGAGGATTGAAGTTAGTTTGGAGGATTTGTGAGCTTGTCCATTCACTTTCTTATGTATTAAAAGTTTTATTTTGAGACGATTTTTCCTGTTTTCTTCGCCTTGGCTGTGAGCTTCCTTGACCCTTGTTGCCTTGGACGTGAGCCTCTTTGGCCTTGTCCTGTCCCGACCATGAGTTTCTACTTGGTTTTATCGGAAGATTTCGCACTTGTAAGGCATAATTGAGTTGTGAATTACATGGGGGTTTGGAAATTTCAATATTTGGGGATTTGGGAATACCCGTGGGGATTTTCTTAGCTTACTACTATTTGACTTACTGTGTGAGGTTTGAAAAACTTTTCAAACCTTATTTCGGGGCGTTTTATATTAGCCCACCTACCGTTTGGGCCCCGACTCTTTTAAATCGGATTTGGGGGTGGGTTAGTCTCCTTTCCTTCCTCTTTTGTTCTTTGACTTGTATTCTTTCGTTGTTTTCCCTCGCTTTAGTTTTCGTTTTGTTTTGGGGCATAGAGTGCTGATGATAAAGGCATACCGGTGGTAGAGTGAAATGATATCCCATCCTGCGACACCGTGGCCCACCTGTGGCCCCGATGAACGTTAGGATGACGGTATCATTCACCGCTATAAGGCAGTGAGGCACCCGTACCTTCTGTAGGATTGCTTAGCGATCCTACACCCGACGAAGTGATTGACTAGTGGACAGTCACAATTTTCAAAATCTGATAAGAACGGACACTACATTTACAATAAAAAAACATATTTTCACTACATCCAAAAATTGATACAAACTCTATTTTGTATGCTTGAAATCCACGTGCATGCTAAAAACATAAATTTTAAAAATAAAATATAAACTTGTTATTCACTGTTGATTATCGCATCGGTTAGCGAACACTCTCGAGTTAGGCTTAAGAGACACCCTTCTAGTCGAAGTAATGGGCTCTATACACTCGGGTGACCGAGTAGCCTTCGACGACCCTCGAGAATAACTACATAGTTTCTGGGCCTAGCCCCAACCTGAGTGCTTGCGGTTTTCTTCAGATTTTTCGTATGATTTTCGGTTGAAGCACTCGTGGTCCTTTTTCCGGGACTTTTATGAGGTTTTGATGGTTTTATTTTATTTTGTTATTCGTTTTCCCGAGTTTTCTACCGTGAGTCATTTGCCGTTCTTTCTCGAGTTTTTCTGGACGATATTTTTTTTCCTGCTTGGCTTTCACTTGTGTGACATACTCCAGCCTGCTACATTTAAGAAAATAACGAATCTCCCAGGTATACAGGTTTGTTTATATTTACGACGTATACTTTTCGTATCCATGCTATCGTTCTCTTTAGCCGTTGTACCATACCGTCGCATTTTTTATCGTTTTCCCCGCGCTATATACCCCGCTACACAATCGTACAACATTTAAACATACTTGTATAGTGATTTAGTGAGAACTCAACCATGTGGCCACCTCGATTTGACATTACGACTCGACACCTTGAAAACTTAATATCGTCACAGGCAAGGAAGCTTGGAGCTAGCGCAGCGTGGCAGCACGACCATCTTCAACAGTAAAATATGTCTTCACCAGCTAAACCATTCCTTAGTAATTAAACAACAATCCATAGGATTTCGAGGTTGTTCGTCTAGTGCGACATAAATCCTCAACCTCTTTTTGGGCCTTTATATAGCTCTGCTGTACAATATAAATCCCAACTCGTTGTGATCGTTTCGCACAATGTAAGCCTTAATTAAATAAAATTGACAGGATGAAACACTTAAATAATATCTCCCCTAAATCAAAGCCAAACCATAGGATAGCTGTGAAGTCACTGAGTGTTCGCCTCCCGGATCTCCGACATCCCCGTTAGCTTCTTCCTTTTGATTCTACAATAAAACGTTTCAATTCGAGCCAATTCCCTTTCACACCTCTTTTCGTCCGATTACGTTGAAATGTCCTATCCTTTTTACCTCATCGAAGATAACATTTCCCGATTTTTATCGAGCAGTTTTCTAAGCTGATTTCAGCCATTTAAGATGTAATTAACTATAAGTGACTTGCCTATACAGTAAGCATTTCCGAACCCATTTAGAATAAACCCTATTTAATTCTTCATATTAAATGTGAACTCATTTCAAGAATAAAATTGGCTTTGCAGACCAAACGGACGTCATATATTTCTTAGTTTATTTAATCGAATTTCACCTCATGTTTCGTGTTTATCTTTTTGGATAAATACGGACTCTTGGTGTAGCTGCTTCTTTCATTTAAACTATGGAAAATATGGGGTAAGTTTAATTTCATATTTTTCAAAAATTATATATATATGTAAATTAAAGCGTCCTTCCGAAGCGGCGACGGGATTTCGATTCCGGCGACCGACAGCTTCCTACGGGCACTCCATACCCAAAATAACGCCGACAGTATGCCAATCTCCGTTCTTCTACAACTGTTTTGTGTCAATAAAGCTGACATTAACCTTCCTCATAATCCGGGCCAACATGATCGTACCAAGCATGTTGAGATTGACCGTCACTTTATCAAGGAGAAGCTCGATTTCAGAGAAATTTGTATTCCATTTGTCTCATCCTTTGGTCAACTAGCAGATATTCTTACGAAGATTCTTCTTCGGCCGTTGTTTGACGAATTCAAATCCTGGTTAAACATGAGTGACATATATGGTTAAACTTGAGGGGGAGTGTTAGAAGTTATTTCTATTTATTTTGTTGCATTTTCTGTTATTTTCTTTTCTATATTTTTCGTTGTTGATGCCTTTCTCTTTCTATCTTTTCGGTGTTATTAGGAGAGATTTGGGTATTGTATCTTTCCTTTTTTATACCCTTTGTATCATGTATTTATACTCATTTTGATATTAATAGTATTATCCTGCTTTATTCCCAAAACCTACAAATACTATGAATGATTTAAAAGTCTGGTGGCCAAATATTACTTGCGATAAATCTATTATGTTATCATTTTCAGTATTCCTAAAGGTCTCAGGCAATTGATTACTCATGATTTGTGCTATAATTATACTGAGCTTTAGAGATCGAAGATTATTGCAGTCATTCTCTTAGGACTATCATACGTCTATTTAATATCCTTCAAGGAAATTTGCTATCATCTCTTGCACAACCCATCAAACACACATCAACTGAAGATTTGTTTTTGGTGGAATGTGATCTAATTGAGGAAATTGGAATTCATGCATCTTTTTGAGAATATATATGACTCAATTCTATTTGCAATTAGTCTAGATTTACATCTGATCTAGTTGAATCTAAAGCTACATCTATATTAAAATATGTTCATGAATTTTCCTTTTATTGAAAAGCTAGGGCGATCTTCTCATGATGAAGATAGAACAGCACTATTGCAGAGTTCCAGAATATGAAAAGTTATAAAGGAAAATAGCATCACAGAATTAAGCGGTCTAAAAATTTTAAAATGTTCCAATGATCTTTTTAGAATATTTATCCCCTTCTGTTCTGTAAAATTTATTTGGCCTTTTTTCCAAGAGCAGAATCGACCGGAAGTAAGGTTAAGGTAGTTTTCTGAACCAGATGTCTTAGCATCTTTGGAAGAATATGAAAGACATGCTGTTTTTTTTTTTCCTCAAAATCTTGTAGATAGCGGATATAAGAAAAGTCCCAAAGATCTTCAGTAATGTCATATATGATGATCATCAATGATTGTAGATATTATTAGACATGTAAAGGAGTGTCTTCTTTCCAATGAATATACTAACCAGTAGAAGTGTAATCTCTTTTCATTATTCCAAATAATTTGAATTCAAAACCAGTTTCACCTTTATGAGCTTTCCAAGAATTCATATTGAAGAAAGGGGAAGCAAATTTTTCTAACAACTTTAATGAAAGGAGAATCAGGAGTACCTTTGCCCTACTAGAATGGAGTGAAGGCGAGCTAATGAATTACTTGTTCTTTATGATATTACTAGCTAAGGAACTAAAGTTTACATGGATTTCCAGATTCATTTAGAGAGGTGAAATATCCATTTGATTGAAGCTTTTTAGTATATATTTTTTTGTGCGCAAATATTTTTCATTGGACCTAAAGGATGCTTTGTCCATTAACATTGCCTGTCCACAAAAAACTTTTTTCATTTATTTATTTTTTAGCAGGAAACCAATGTTCCTTTTGCAATGCTTTGGAGCCCAAAGAACAACCTAAATATTTTTTTGGAAGTCTCTTAAGAGAACATCCCAATATATTAGTAATAGAAAAAACTTTCATTATCTTGACAACCACCATGGTAAATTAAAATATATTTAGAGAAGTTACCTTAAGCCTGTAAATTTATTGAATGCAATGTTGAGTCTCGTGATCGTTAGATATTGAAGTGCACCTGTAATTTTCTGATATTCCGTGCGATTATCAAATGGTTCATTTGACAAGGCAGTATCATACCTCTTTTGATCGGGAGTGCAGTTGCACTTGGTTTGAGTCGAGCATAGTCGTTTCTAGGAGGATGCACAGGAGGTATTGGGTTTGATGGTGAAGCATGCAGGTCTTGGTGCAGGCCATCTGGATGCCGACAAATTTGGATTCTTGGTAGAGGTTCTTGGTCTGAAATTTGGAGGCTAGTTGCTCTGTGAGAGCCTCGATAGCAGCCACATGCTACTGATTATAAGCATATCATCAACGTAAATCAAGATGAAGAGTTGTTGCGTTAATGAGCACGAGATCGGTTTTGCTCATCTGGAAGCCGCGGTCTGGAAAAAACTTGGACGTAGTGGTGAATCATTGCTGGTGGGATTGTTTAATCTTGTATAATGCTTTCTTGAGTAAGCACACATGGTTGAGAAGTTGAGGATCTTTGAAGCCGGTGGGTTGTTGCATATAAATTGTTTTTAAGCTGTCCATGCAGAAGTGCGTGAACAACATCAAAAATGGAAAAGTGAATTCTGTTTGTTGAAGGCAATGGCGAAGAGTGTACGAAGAGTAGCCATTTTGGCAAACGGGTTGAACAATTTAACATAATTAATCTCGTATTCTAGTCTATAACCTAGTGCGACTAGCGGGCTTTAGAACGGGCCACAGTTCCATCAGATTTGAGTGTAGTACAGTATGTCCAAGAATACTTGAGTATGGATTGATTGGTGGTAGGGGGACCAAGTCCCATGTCGCTTGAGCTTAAAGAGCATGGAATTTCTCTGTCACGGCCTTTCGCCAATGTAAAAATTTTACAGCTTGAGTATAGGTGGAAGGATTTGGGTTGTGTTGAAGGTGATGGGAGAGATTTAATTTTTGAATGGGTTTCAATTTCTTGTTTTGGTGCGGGTTTGCATTGGGTGTGGAGTTATCACGGTTGGTGGTAAAGTCTGGGTAGTGGGAGGAGGGGGTTGTGATTGCTATAATATTGATTAGGGCGGGGGAAAGATCAGGTTAAGCTTTTTTGAGGTAGTAAGTTGGTGTACGGGTATTAAAGGGTTGTGGGAGATGGTGGAGTCTGGTACCAGGAGAGGAAGGTTGGGTTGAGGAGGCGAGGTTGTGGATTTTAAGGGAAAGAATTGAAGCAATGAGCTGTTGGAGTGTCTACTTGCATATGTTTTCCAAGGAAATTTCTAATTGCATTTATGGTAGGATAGTTAAAGAATTGAAGCTTGAGTTCGTAACTGAGTAAGCTAGATAGTGCGCAAACGAGGCTTCGACCGAGATCAAAATCGTAGTCCATTTGAGCAACTTCATGCGTTTGCTCTCAGTGTGATGAATTTCTTCGAGAAAATTCTTGTGTAATTTTCTTCTATGCACAACTGAATCAAAACATGTCTTCTGTCTAGAAGGCCCACCTGCCAATCCCCAACTAGTTTGAAATATTCGAAAACCTTCATGATATTTTCCATCTTAGGGCGACCTAATTGGAACTTGCCAACTAGTGTAAATTTGTCTTTCTGCAAAGAGATGAGATTTCAAAGATCGGAGAAGAATAGCGCTTGGCTTTGCCCGCCTTTTTTCCTATTCTTTTAATGAGATTGTAATCACCATGTCCTGCAACAGAATCATGGTACGATTGGGGGAATATCGGACTATCGGCAAGGTGTAAAGGGGAGCTGCGTTTGTGAGCAACTGTAGTATTGGAGGGTTTGGCGGGGTTGTCACCGGCGAGGGCGGCGGCGTAGGAAAGCCCTGAAGTCATTGGCGTGTTTCACACGCTCCAGGAGAGTTGTCTAGCGCAACAGGTCTGCCGCCAGTCCACGTGCACAACTGCAGCAAATGAGCCGGACTGTAGGTGCGGAAACCTGCAGCAAAGCAACGTAAAATGCGAGCGCCAGACAAAGCTTCAGTCAAGAGGAAGTCGAACGAGTCGGCAAAGTAGCTTTGAAAGGGTGAGCTTCAAAACGACAAAGGATGCTCAATCAGACGAAGCCGATTACGCGGCGGACAACTCGGCAGGAAATGACGAGGTCGGGCGTACGTCAGAAAATGACGCACGACGACAACGAAGACTGACGAGGGCGACGACGACGAAGGACGGGAACGATCGAACAAGATTCGAATAACAGAAGCCACGATTCGCCATGGGGAACCCTAGCGAGAGCGGGAAGACGCCATGGAAGAATTATATATATTTATATATATATATATATATATATATATATATATATATATATATATATATATATATATATATATTGTAAAAGGGCCCTAGGGCCTATTTCATTGAATTAAAAGGGGTACAACATAAGTAATATGAGAGCCCAAACAAATTGAGCACGACTCATAAGAAACAAAATAAAGCTCAGACAGAGCGATTCAACTAAAGAGGACGAGGTCGCTAGTCTTTCTCCTACTCCCTGTTAATATAAATAGCATCCGGAGATAAGACTCGCGTGATTCTCCATTACCAGGGGAGACCAAAATATCATCCATTAAATTTCCAAGGGGGATAGAACCCCCAGCCTTCTTTCTCCGCCAGGAGGTATTCACTTGTCACTCTTCCTCAGAAGAGTGAACAGTCTGATCCGAAGTGGGAAAGGCTGCTGCAGTGATTGGTTCAAATACTTGGGATTCTCCTACCCCTCGAGCGGGTGAACAACCAGTGCGACTATTAGCCAGTAGTTCTTCTTCGGCAGGAGTAGGCACTTTTCCGTCGTCGGATTATGAGCTGATTGTTTCTTCTCCGTCTTCGTACCCGCGAAGGCGGAGTCCGAACCTCCGTAGAGTGCGGTACCGAGGTGGCAGAGATAGCTGCTCCAGTAGAAGAAGACTGAGAGGTGGCCACATCCTGCCTATCAGTGGCAACTACCTGATGCTCCACCAAGGGTCGATTCTTCTCACCCTGTTCCGAAACAGTAGTCGGTGAGGAAGGCGGTATATCCGTCGCAGGAAAGTGTGGCCCAGTAGCGTTTGTACGGGGAGGTTTAAGATTTGGATGCAGGTGATAACACTGTTGGTGAGAGTGGCCAAACATACGACAATGCGGTGCAGAAAAGTCGCATTCGTTCAAGTTCTACTTGGTCGCCAAAATCTCCGATGTCATGTACTCAATCCAAAGTTCTTTCGGAAGTGTAACGTAATATCCCGTTCATCAATATTCTAGCCTCGAAGGTCTAGATAGATGCTCAGTAGCGGATCGGCGTGGAGTGGTGTTCCTATATCTTTGCGAAAGTAAAGAGATGTCTCTCGATCATAAAGATGTACCGCAAATCCGAGAAGCGTAGACCACACCGGAATGATGGGAGGTTCAAGTACGATGGTCAAAATCCACCGTCCATTTCAAGACCTTCATCACCCGATCATGTCATACGAAGTATTCTTCAAGAAATACTCGGGCGTAACTGCATCATCCGTTAATCGGATGAGAACGCGTCGATCATCCAGCCTTCTCCTATCTTCCAACTTCCATCGAGCTTCATTCGCTCAAATCCTTTCAGTATCGGCTTCGAGTTTAGGATTGCCGTAGAGGAACTTACCCACTAGAAACGACCGCCGGGGTGCGAACAGATGGAGATCTCTTCCCCAGTGAGAAAAATCGTGCAGTTTTTCGTCTTTACGGATACTTTTTTTTAGAAACCCAATTTCGACACCTTGCTCGAATTCATCATGGATCCTCTGCGGGAACATGTTAGAACGTGAAGGAGCGCGGGCGGGGTTGTCGCCGGCGAGGGCGGCAGCGTAAGAACGTCCCGAGGTGATAGCTGGTTGACGTGCAGCTGTCGAGCTCGCTGCAGGATCACAGCTGTAGGAGCTTGGGGGAGTCGACCTGCGGGATTGCGGAAACTAACCCGCAAACACAGCGAACGTTTCGGATGAAGCAGAGAAGGGAGACGCAGGTGACACGAGGCGGCAGCGACAACATGCTAACCTAAGAAGACGAACGACGACGACGGCGTGCAATGAAGTTGACGCAATGGAGGCAGCCCTCACGTAGCAGGACAACGACGTGCGAATAGCCGCAAACCAAGGAAGGACGGCTTCGAGCCTGTGACTGAAATCAACGAAGTAGTAGCCTTGGTCGACGATGACGACGAAGACAATGTACAAAAGCCGGAGGTAACGCTGGGTGGCGAAACCCTAGCAGAGCTCCCCGCCGCCAAATATATTACAAAAAAAAAAAAAAAAAAAAAAAAATATATATATATATATATATATATATATATATATATATATATATATATATATATCTATCCGTTGACAACAGGATATCTATTGACACCTCTCTTCCGACGTATGTACACCAATACACCAAACAATCCGATCCTCACTGCTATCCCCACCGAACGGGAAATTTGGAGTGCCATCGACTTCCGTGGATAGCTCAAAACTGCCGGGCCTGATGGCTATACAGCAGATTTCTATAAAAAAGCCTGGGAACTGATGAAGTTGGAGGTGGTGGCTGCCATACAAAGCTTCTTTACTGGGTATCCTCTTCCAAATTATTTTAGTGCATCTAACTTTGTTTTGATCCCTAAAAATAAGATTCTGCAGAAATGGGATCACTATAGGCCAATTTATCTTACTTCTCGATCGACAAGACTATCGCAAAATTCCGGTGGGAAGACTTCAACCTCATCCGGACAAGCTTATCTCCCCAAATCAAACAGCCTTTTGTCAAGGGTAGATCAATCATTGATAATGTCTTACTTGCACAGGAACTCCTCTTGGATTTGGAGAAAGCAAATAGGGGTGGTAATCTTATATATAAATTGGATATTCAAAAGGCATATAATACCATAAGTTGGGATTTTATTATTGACGTCCTCACTGCTAAAGGTTTTAATGCTCAGTTTTGTACACTCATCAGAAGATGGTTGGAATTAATGAGCACTCCATACTGATTAATGGTAAAGCTATGGGACACTTCAAAGCTACTAGAGGACTCAAGCAGGGAGACCCTTTATCCCCTACTATTTTCATTCTTGCACTGAATTATTTCTCTAGGCTGATTGACAGGGAAGTACCCAATCAAAGCTATTCCAGGTACCACCATAAATCCAATATTGCAGTCTCTCATCTCATCTATGCAGATGACATTATGCTGTTCTCAAGTGCACAAAAGAATGCTGTTAAAAAAGTTAAATATTGTCTGGACTCATTTCAAGCTCAGTCAGGAATGGTGTTCAACATTGATAAATGCCAGCTGATCTTCTCTAAGAGGACCCCAATACACATCAAACAATGAATCATGGATTACACTGGTTTCTCTAGCAGCACCCCCCTATCAAATACCTTGGAGCTTTTCTCATTACTGGGAGAGCAAAGCAGATACAGTTTGAAGATACCCTCAATAAAATCAACTCCCAACTAAATAGTTGGACTAATGCCTTCCTTTCTAATGGGGGCAGAATTACTCTACTCAAGAGCATCTTTACTACTTTTCCCTCCTACCTGATGCAAATGACAACCATGAAGAAAAGTACTCAAATACAATTGGAGAGGGCATTTAACAGATTCCTTAGGTTTGGACAAAGACAGCAGATGCATTGGGCATCCTGGCAGAAAGTTATTAAACCAACTATGGCTGGTGGTTTGGGCTTCAAAGGTCTTCAACACCTCCTGCAGGTGAATGTGTGTAAACTTTGGATCCATTTCAGAGCTCGGACTTCATTGTGGGCTAAATGCATGAAGGGAAAGTATTGTAGAAACACTCATCCTACTCTTACTGTCAGGAAATTGGGAGACTCCAAAATCTGGGTGAAGATGATGAAGCATAGGCAAACTACCGAGGATCTTTTCTTATGGGAGTTGGGTAAAGGGGAAATTAATTTTTGGCTGGATAACTGGTGTCCCAAGGACCGGCTGATCCCTAGACTGTGCCAATGCCGACTATTCCCTCAAGGTGGCCGACTTCGGGATGGCCAACACTCGGTCATTACCTCACCTCGTGGCTATTCTGCAAGATCATTCAGCTAAACAGATATCTACCATAAAATTTGACAGAGGCAGACCTGATAGGATCAACTGGCAACTTTACAATCATCAGAGTATTACTAAAGCCATCTATTACAAATCTTATCAATGGTCACCTGTATCATGGGGGGAAAGTATTTGGGGTAAATATCTGTCCCCCTCCATGTCTTTTCTTTGCTGGAGAGTTTTTCACAGTGCCATTCCCACTGATGACATTCTTAAAATGAAAGGTTTAAGGGGTCCTTCAAGATGTTTGCTGTGTCATAAGAAGGAAGAATCTATACCTCATTTGTTTTTTCAATGCTCCTTTTCTCAAGCTGTTTGGAAGGAACTGCTCACATTTCTGAACAGAAGGGGAACTGCCATCCATTGGGACCTTTTCCATACTTGCTGGCAAAACTGGACTAACCAGAAGTTTCACACCATGCACTTCATTGTGATTTGGTTCATCTGGATGGCAAGAAACCATACTAAATTTGATGGAATCCAGGCCAGTGTTTCCCAGGTGGTGAGAAACTGCAAGTCTTACTTGATCAAAATCATTACTTACAAAGGGTTCCCTAATTTACTCCAAATTGATCTCCCAAATGTGAAAGTTTCTCCTCTCATTAAAACTGTCAATTGGAAGCCTCCAACTGGCCCTACTATTAAAATTAACACTGATGGTAGCTTCACCAAGGATAGTGCTGGGGTGGGTGGAGTCTTCAGAAGTCATTCTGGCAAATGTCTCTTATTCTTTCAGGCCCCAGTTGATGCTCAAGATGCCCTTGAAGCTGAGCTAATTGTTGTGCACTGGGCATTGCAATTAGCCTGGAATGCTTCCTGGAACAACATTTGCATAGAAGTGGACTCCACTGTGCTGCTAAATAAAATTGAGAATGCAAACTGGAACAATTCTAACTGGAACCATAATTACTGGATAAATCAAATACACAACATTTGCCCCCCCCGCCGGCTAAATTTTCTTTCATCTTTAGAGAGGGGAACAAGCCAGCTAACTGGTTAGCTTGCTCTAGTGCTGCTAATTTGGAAACTCTGGTATCAAATACCCCCCCATATGCTCTTCATCTTCTGCTTGTTGGGGACATGTTGGGCCTGCCATACCTCAGACTGGAAAATTCTGCATAGCTCTTTTCTCCCGGCTCATTGTTGTTGTGCTGTACTCTTGTGCTTTGTGGCTTTTGCTTTGTTTTTTTGAGTTTTTCTTTCGAGTATGTCATGTTTTGGTGTAGTGTAAGTTTTGGTGTGTTTGTTCTAGTCATGTAGGTGGGGTCATTGGTTTTGTTGGGTTTGTTGGAACCATCCCCAAGTTTTATCATGTAACCATTTTTGATGAAACATGTAGAGAGCTACTGCTCCTTTAACCAATATATATATATATATATATATATATATATATATATATATTTATGTTTTTCTCTGCTAGGGTTTATTTGGGTCGCGACTCCATGGAAACTCGAATAGTCTTTGATATCTCTACGCCAGAATGAGATTGTAGCCTGTTTGTCGCCTCGTCGTGCTCGAAGGTGGGCAGGGTTTCGCGTCGAAGCTCTTTTGTCACCATGTCCTCGAAGAAGGGAAGGGGATTGTGTCGTAGCAGGTTCGTTGTCGTGCTTAAAGAAGAGGGTACAGGATCGCGTCGATGTACGTCGAGCCCCAGCCTCTCGTACGCGAAGACATCGACACCTCTGCTTGATAACACCTCGTCTCCTGCTTCTACCGGTGATGGCTTCGGACCGAACTTATGTTGCTGCCTTGCGGGTGATCACGCCTCAAGCAGTCCTAAATCGTGTATGTTCTTGCCTTCGTTTGCTCTGTTGGAGGAGAGAAATTTGCATACGGAGGGCGTACACGACTGCGCGTACGCCTCCTCGTACATGCATGCGTACACCTGGAGCGTACACGCATGTACGCATGCACGACACCCACAGTACACCCATGCGTACACGCATAGTACACGCATGGTACATGGTACATGAATGGTACATGGACGGTACAGGAAATACCATGCGTGTACCATGCATGTACCATGGGTGTACCATGCGTGTACCATGCATGTACACTCCGTGTACCATGCATGTACAAGGGAGGGCGTACGCAGCGCTGCGTACGCCCTCCGTATGCAAATTTTTCCCCTGTTGGAGGGTGTCAAATTCTATTTCATCAAGAAAGCTGGTAGGAAGAATGGGAAGCTAACCATTTTTTCACTGAAGCTGAATGTAATATGCTTGCTTCCTCTTGTCGTTTCAATTTGGTCGGGAAATTCCTTTATGACCATCCTAAACTGGAGCTTATTCGTAAGAAATTTGAGCTCATGCACCTTGTTGGGAGTGAAAAATTGGACTTTTAGATAGGCGGCACATCCTTATTCAACTTAACAATGAAGAAGATTACACACGCTTATTTGCTAAAAGACTAGTGCAGATTGATAACAAAGTGATGAAAATTTTGAAATGGACTATGGATTTTGACCACAGGCGTAAACCACCAACCTTTCCGATCTGGATTTGCCTCTGGTCTGAAATTCCGTCATTTTAACGAAGTGTTGTACTCTGTTGCCACAGTCTATGGTAAGCCACTCAAAATGGACATTCCCACTTTTAATCTTTCCCGTCCTTCAGAAGCCAGATTGCTTGTTGAAAGGGACATCACTTTAACGCTCCTGACGAATTTGGCTAGGCTCACAACATCAAGGATACTGGCAAAGGGTTGTTATTGAGCCTTTTTCTATGTATTGCTCTCACTATCGTACGTTTGGTCATTCCAATTCTCACTGTTACCACTTACACCCCCATATAAAACCACAAAAGCACAGTGCTCCTCCAAAGATTCCCCCCCTCCCTCTTAACCCGGCCACAAGTGTATTTGTTGAGAACTCTTCCCTTCCCAAAATTAGCGACACTCTTGATCATCACAAGGATATCTCTAACCCTAATAATATTCTGGTAACCGTATCATCTAATCCACTGGCTGACGTTATTGTAGGTTCAATTGCTCTAGTAGGAAATCATTCAACACTTTAGCCTTCACATACTGAAGACGTAGGTCCTCTATTTATGCAGAGAAATGCTACTTTGGCTACTCCCGATTTTTTGAATAGTGATGTTGTGGTCACTCCAATCTTGGAGGAGTGCCAAGCTCAAAATGTGCAACAACTTGCAAATATTCAACAATCTATGGATCAACACAATGTAGCTGATCAAATGGGCACTCCATTTTTGGAGGAGTGTTGAGCCAATAATGGGCAACAGTCATTGGATCAACATATTACCTTTGACTAGATGAGAAGTTCAACAACTGAGGATTGGCAGGTTCAAACATATAAGACGAGGAACAAAGGAAAGCATGTAAGTTAGGCGTATACAGGACAACACATTTAAAGTCTCGGCAAAGATCCAACTACAAGTTTGCTGCACTCCCTCCCTAGAACTAGGGGGAGGGGGAGAGGTCTAAACAAATCATGTCTAGATTTAATCTTTAGCACAATTATTCAACGTTGAATTTAGGGGTTATTTGGGTACCGACGGGTAGTATTGCGGTGACAAAATCTTCTCTTCATTCAAGATCCTTTCCTCACATAAGTTCTCATATGCCATTTCAGCACTTGTGTTATTTTTCTTTTGGGGTATATTTTGTACTTTTTGGCCTTTTTATGTGCATTGTATACATTATGAATGAGTTTTGCACCCACTCACTAAATTTGTCTTTCAAATATATATATATATTTTTTTTTATCCAAAAAGCCCTAGGGTCATTTTCATTAAGATAAAAGAGGGAGTTACAAAACAAGTAGAAGAGAGGACTCACGATGTGAGTCCAACACAAAGAAACAAAAGCAACTTTAAATAAAAGTACAAAAGATAGGACTAATATAAAGTAGATGATAAAACTTTTTCAATGGATGAGTGTCGCTAGCGCCTTCCTCTTCCATGGGTTCTAAGCGCATTCAATAATCGTGCCCTGAGTGATTCCCTATCGTCTGGAGAGACCAGGGTGTCATCCATAAGCATTCCCAAGTACCAAAGTACCCCCGTCTTCTTCTTCCTCCCGAGGTAGTACACTCGCCATCGATCCTCCGAAGTGCGAGCCGTCCGATCCGCAGCGGGAGAATCCGATGTAGTGATTGGCTCTCCTAACCGCCCGGCGGCTTGCACCACGGAGGAAGGGTCACCCTTCCAACTCGTTCAAGTAACCAC
Source organism: Papilionanthe hookeriana x Papilionanthe teres (assembly GCA_022702705.1). Lineage (NCBI taxonomy): Eukaryota > Viridiplantae > Streptophyta > Magnoliopsida > Asparagales > Orchidaceae > Papilionanthe > Papilionanthe hookeriana x Papilionanthe teres. The sequence goes on from CM040432.1 coordinate 107,955,129, forward strand.
GGTAGCCACAGTGTGGCAATCCGGGTGCAACCCGCCGATGAGTCTCCTCGACGGCCTTCACAACTGAAGTCCCGAAAGCTCGAGTCAACCGAATTATCGGCATCGGATGCTACCCTGCCTCCCGAGCCGTGGTACCGTCAACTCCATGTTGGGAATTTCCAACAACTGCGAGGCGCCTAATGACCCTTTTCCTCGAGGTGAGGATGTAGTCTATAGCAGTTGATCTCTAATGTGCCCAAACATTTTGCAATCGCCGGCAAAAAGGCGCCTACTCTCCACCACAGCCTCCCCGCCAAAACCCATCCGCACCATCCGCGATCCAAAAACGATCCACATCGTGAGAGTGAAATCTCTCTCCACTCGAACCCCAGCACCACCTTCGAGACCATATCAAAAGTAGGAGCATCCACTCGAGAGGAGTACCGAGACTCGGCTAATGTTGTACAAAGCACGTGGATTGTACAGAATGAAAAGCGGAGCCCCGAAGTTCGAACCACATAGTGAACAATAGGAGGCTCCTTAGCTGGTCAAAATCGTGAGTCCATTCGATAATCTGCATTTGAGTGCCGACAATCAAAACCGATTGTTGCGCGAAAGAGTCTAGCGTATGCTTCTTTTCGTATCCGAATAAGTAAACGTCCGCCATCTAACACTCCCAATTTCCATCCCCCAACGAGCCTTCAAATTCTCGAAATATTTTCCGACTTTATCCATCTTGGGGTGCCCAAGTCGAATTTTCCAACTAAATTAAATTTAACATCATCGGAGAGAACCTTCATTTCCAGATGTCGTGAAGATAATGCGAGGTTTACCATCTTTAATGTCAATCGTCCGATAAAATGACTCCGTATTTCGCCAGCCATGATGTCATAGAAATTCTCGTGGAAAAAGAGGTGATCATCGTGGGACTCGTCGCCCACAACTCCAAGCATAGGACGTCCTAGCTGCCATCGAATCCGCAACGATCGACTGAAACCACTATGCGACAAGCCTTCGAGCTCCCGTAAGAGGCCGAGCTTCGCCGAAGGAACCACAGACGATCAACCTCACGAAAGAGCTGTAAACGCAGAAGCCTTCTTCTTCACTACAGCACAGAGCCCACCTACAAGAGGACTGTCGAAAGAGAGGACAGTCGAGCGGCTCTGGCAGAAGCAGACCGCGGGAAGAAGAGGTGCAGCAGACGCAGCAAACGAAGTCGAGCGGCTCTGGAAAATTCAGACCGCGGGAAGACGAGGCGCAGCAGAGCAGATCTTCGTCGGGCGTGGACGAAGACGAAGCCGACTGCGAAGAGATGTCGTCTGGACCGCAACGCGGCAACGCCGTCGTCGTGGGGAACGAAGACGTCGTTCGGCCCGATGCACGCGGACGGAACACGACGAGGAGAGATCACCGCATGGGTTCGCCATCGGGCGAAACCACTAGCGGACGAAAAGACGACGACAAGGACGACGCCATATTTTGGTGTGTCGACTTCCTAATTCAAATATATATATATATATATATATATATATATATATATATATATATATATATATATATATATATATATATATATATATATATATATATATATATATATATATATATAACATGGCATCGGGGTGACTCCTCGGCATCCTACTCTAGTTGCCTCTCCCGTGATTAGCACCGTGTTTGCTAAACAAGTTCTGGTATGGTGACCCTTCTCCCGTGGTGCAACAGCTCGGGAGGCTACTATGACTGTCGTTTCGACCGACTCACCGTGAAGTGTTCGCGATTCGGACATCGAAGACGAAGCATCCGAAGAAGAAGTAGAAGAAGATGAAGAAGAAGACGTAGTGAATCGGCGGTTTACACTTCTCGACGGAAGAAGCGCAGCGATACCTACTTGTTGACGATATTTCGATCACTCACAGCGATGGCTGCAGTTGTTAAGAGTTTACTTCTATGGATCTCCTAGGAACGTAGCGAGAGCGACGCGTTGTCGTTCGTAGACATGGTTTCTTTCAGTAATTGTTTGTTATGATCTTTAGTCGCATTTAGTTAGCGTTGTATCGTATGGGTTGAGCTTCGTGTTTGGGCCTCTCCACGAAGCTCTTGTAACTCTTTTATTTAATAAAATCGGCTCTGAGGCCTTTCCCAAAAATATATATATATATTTTAAACAAAAAAGCCCAGAGGCCATTTCATTAAGATAAAATGAGGGATACAAAACAAGTAGTAAGAGAGGCCCCATGATGTGAGCCCAACTCAGAGGAAACAAAAAGCAACTAAAATAAAAGTACAAAAGAGATGACTAAAATAAACTCGTAACTAAAACTTTTCAGTGGACGAGGTCGCCAGGCGCCTTCTTCCATGGGTTCTCAAGCGCGATTCAATAATCGGACTCCGAAGAGATTCCCATCGCTGGGAGAGACCAAGGTGTCATCCATAAGATTTCCAAGTAGCAACGTACCCCGCCTTCTTTCGCCCTGAGGTATACACTTGCCACCGATCCTCCGAAGCGTGAGCCGTCCGAGCTGCAGATGGGAACCACCCGGGTGGATCGTACTTACGGGAGGAAGGCCACCCTTTCCACTCGTTCGCATCGCACGTAGCCCACCAGGGCGGCAATGGCGCATCCCGATGAGGTTCCATAACCACCCTGGCGGCTTGCACCACAGTGGGAGAGGCTCGCTGCAGTGATAACCGGTTGAGGAGTCGCCTACGTACTTGTCATACCGAGTTTAAACCGCATCGCATCGGATGCAACCCTAATTACTTGAGCCAGAGTAGCATCGACTCTTCGTCGGGAAATCCAACAGCAGCAGAAGGCCCAGAAGTCCTTTTCCTAGAGGGAGGATGCAGCCCATAGCAGTGTGTCCCCGATGTGCCCGAACATTTTACAACGTTGACAAAGAGAGGCCCGTTCTCCACTGCGGCCTCCCCGCCAAAACCCAACCTGACCATCAGTAATCCAAAAACGATCCACATCTGGAAGAGTGAAATCTCTCTCCACCTGAACCATGGCACCACCTGGCGAGACCCTATCAAAGGTAGGTGAATTAACTCTGAGAGGTGTATCGAGAGCTTGCTAATGTCATACAAAGCTACGTGGATTGTACAAATGAAATGGGAGTCCCGGAAGTTTGAACCACATAGAAACGATAGGAGGTTCCTTAGATGGGTCAAAATCAGAACTCCATTTAATAATCTTCATGTGGGTGCCAGCAATCAAAACGGATTGTTGAGCAAAGATTCTAGCATAATCTTCTTCCTTCTGAATTCGGATAAGAATCGCTCGCCATCCAAAACTCCCAACTTCCAACCTCCAACGAGCTTCGCATTCTCTAAAAATTTCCCGACTAAATCCATTTTGGAATGACTTAATCGAAATTTCCAACTAAATCGAACTTAACATCATCGGATAGATCTTCATTTTTGCGTAGTGAAGATAACAATAGTGCTTTCCATCTTTAACACCAATAGCTCGATAAAAAGCATTCGTCTTTTTCCAACCGTAATGTCATGAAATTTTTGTGGAAAGAAGAGATGATCCAAGTTTTAGGAATCGTCGCCCACAGCTCCAGCATAGGATGACTTAGCTGCCATGACGAGCAGCCCCTGCAGTAAAGTTGCCGCTGAAGCCCTCTTCACGCAACGCTGAAATACTTCTTGTCGCAGCAGGCACACTCGGCTACGCCTAGGTAGATCGCAGGTTCAAATCTGCGAACGGAGGGCTGCGAGGAGACTAAGAGAGTACCCGTGAAGCCGACTCGTGCGAAACAGCGCGGTGCAGTCGTCTTGCGGGACGACGAAGCTCAGCGTCGTGAACTGCCTCCAGTCCACCAGAGTCGCAGCCGGATCGTGTGAAAACCAGCGCGGAGCAGTCGTCGTGCGGGACGACGAAGCTCAGCGACGTGAAACTGTCTCCAGACGACCAGAGTCGCAGCCGGATCGTGCGAAAACAGTGCGGTGCAGTCGTCGTGCGGGACGACGAAGCCTGGCGTCGTGAACTGCCTCCAATCCACCAGAATCGTAGCCGGAAGATCAGAGCGTCGAGCTCGCCGTGCAAGAAATCGTCGACGAAGTCGAAGAAATCACGAGGTTTCGCCATGGCGAAACCCCAGAGCTCCCGCCGCCTTCATCACGGGAATTATATATATATATATATATATATATATATATATATATATATATATATATATATATATATATATATATATATATATTTACTAACTTAAGTTGTTTTAGTCTTGTTTTTTTCATTATATGGATATTTTGATTGCATTGTGTATCTCGATCGAAATGTATTTTTTGTGATTTCAAATTACTTGCAAAAAATTTATTTAGACTATCATAAAATTAGCATAGTGGTGAATGCTATGCATTTCTTGATTAGCATTAAAAGTGGATATATACCTACCTTAAAAGTTTTGTTTCCTGTAATCTTGATTTTAAGTGCATGTTTTGGTGTATCATATCTTGAGGTATGTATTAGAAAATCCTAAACCCTAAGGTATCTGTATCACTCTAATTTTTATATTTTTAGTTTCTATTGGATACAACTGAATTAGATGTAAATTTCAGGCGCGTTTTCGCACGGTTTCACCTATTCTGGGCATCCAGTGTCATGTGCTGTTGCAATTGAAGCTCTCAAGATTTACAGGTATGCGTATTTGAAAATATGTTGATGCAAATGTTCTTGCAATGATTGTTTTCATGTGCATCCATCTTGGTGATATCCTATTTACTGAATTACAACTCCATTGTTTCAGGGAAAGAAATATAACTGAGCACGTGCAAGCCATATCCCCAAAGTTTCAGGAGGGCATCAAAGCTTTCTCTGATAGCCCCATTATCGGGGAGGTACTTCACTTTCATTGATCTTCTGGTCTATTGTATCTACTATTTATGGGCATTTTTTCTGTATTATTTACTAGGTCTCAGATAGCTTAAGAATGAGATTAATGCTGAAGTGAAGGTAGAAATTTTATTAAACTGAATAACAATTGTCCATAAATAATTATATTAATGATGTGGTCGGAGTAACATCTATTGATGATCACACGGTGAAAATTAAAACGTGTTATGGGCATGTGGAATGAAAGGTTGTAGATGCACTTAATAAAATGGGTAAATCAAAGGAATATTAAAGAATTTAGAAAGAAGAGGTAAGCCAATGATAACATAGGCAGAAGTTTCAGAGAAAGATTTATGAAAAGGAAGTTTAACATTTTGCACTTTATACACTAGAGAATGAGGGCTTATAAAGTTAATACATAGTAGTTGGGATGAAGTTAATGATGATGATGGTGACCTTTCGGAGTTTAAAGCTAAGGGTGCAAATACTAATTTAATAAATCTCAAATTTGATATTTCTTAATCTAAAATATACAGAATATTGTTGTTTCAGATAAGAGGCACAGGCCTGATTCTTGGGACTGAATTTACGGACAACAAATCTCCAATTGATACTTTCCCCTCCGAATGGGGTAAGTACTGAAAAGAAAAAAGAACTAACGTTTAACGTTTAAATTCTTTTGTTGTTTTGATTACTGAACATGATGCTCTCCAGGCGTAGGATCCATTTTTGGAGCAGAGTGTGCGAAGCGCGGATTGTTAGTCCGCATTGCAGGAGACAGCATTATGATGTCACCTCCACTTATCTTTTCCGAAAAAGAAGTTGATGAGGTAACATCCAGGGGATTCATTATTTGAAAACAAATTTTTTCCACTTGTTTATTTTTGGAAGATTTACATACATACCACCACTAAATCCTTATTCATTTACATGTCATACTACACCTAAACTTCAATTTTACATGTATGCAACCGTTTCTATGCATGAAAAGGTAAATATAAATAAGTAAAGTTTAAGTGTTAGATATGTATATGAATGCCCCTTTATTTTTTGTAGAATGGGTTAATTTTTTTTCTTTATTGCCATTTAGATAGTTTTTAACTGTCATTGTGTGCTGATGCTTCAGTATTTTGGTCTGCTTTTTCCAGTTGATCAGCATTTATGGCGAAGCCCTGAAGAGTACAGAGAAGAGGGTGTTGGAGTTGAAATCCCAAGCTAAGTAATCCATTATGGCGAAACGAACATCTGTGAAACCAACATTTATCGCAGTATTTTCGTAGTTTTGTTTTTCAATTCTGAAACTTCTCGATATATATATATATATATATATATATATATATATATATAGTATAATTAAAAGCTTTTCACAACTTGATTTGCTGAAGTGGTGTTGGTGTCTGTAAGAAAATTACTATCCAATTATTTTCTAAATTATTTAAAAATATACTATTCACAATAATTTTTTTAAATAGTTATTTTAAATATAATGTTTTTATAATATTTTTGTTGTTTTTTTTTAAAATTTTTTTTTTAAATTCAGCAATCTCAAATCGGTGGGTTGTAATTCTTACATTAATGCCGTATAAACATTTGAAGTAAACCGATCACCTAGTCTCATGTGGAAATTGGTGTGGCAAGAGATAAAATCTGTGTACATCCAAATATGTCAAGGGTATGGTTCATTCAACAATGGTTTGTTTTGAGGCAAATTAATAGAATCAGGAGGATGAATCTTCCTTACTCTTAGAGAACTCATATAGACAATGATAAACTGGTAAGAACATGCCAAACCTAATCTTCTTCACATCTCCTAGCAAGTTACCCAGTCAAGTCTGCAAGTTTAGTTAACAAGATAGTAACTTTAGCTTGCTAAAATCATACAATCAATTGTAATTTTTACCTGGGTATATTGAATTAGGCAACAATCTCATTATATATTTTCAAAGTTGTATAACATATACTTTAAGTTCAAATGTCTAGCCCAAATGTATAAATAATGAGACTTGTGAGAGATCCTAGAACTTCTTTTTAGGATTTTTTTGGGGTATGTTTTTCATTCTCCTCTTTATTTCTTTATGCGGTGTGCCATTTGAATCATGTAAGGTTCTGATATTACCCACAAGTAAATATGAATGCCAAAGTCCATTAACCAAACACCACGAGAGGATGCAGATTAATAGCATTTAGAAGCACAATTCAATATAAAACATTAGAATTTTGTGACATGCAGAAGATTGGTGTAGATTGAGGAAAGGATGGGCCGATATGCTATAAGGAGCATGGGAGCGCATTCTCGGTTGCTCAAGTAGTGGAAGAATTTGAAGGGATTACTTGATTTCATCATTTAGATGAGAACATCAAGTATGAGGGCGTGGCGTGGATGAATGTATTACCATTGTTAAGAATCAACCCCCCATAAGCAGCGAATTGAGAAGCAAAAATCTCACCTGACAAATACGTTCTCTAAAGAGCTAGTTCATAGAAGTGAAACCTAAAAGAAATTCGAGGTCCCCTACCTTGATGTTTGTAAAGGAAAGACAATTCTCACCAACTATATGGCATGCTTGACATAGATGATCATCTAAAGTTTCACCAATTTTTCATCGCGGAGGAATTGCCTCTTCAATAGTTCTCATAAATCACTCGTCAACAATGGCTCATGAGTCTCTTACTTGGGGTTTGCTAGAAGGTGCTATTAGATACGCTCTTGGGTTGTATCAATAAAAAATATTGGTGAAGTTGTCAGATTTTATCAAGGGTCGACTTAATAGCTGAATTTTCTGTCATAAGTTTTCTTAATGCTTTTTATAAATAAATCAATTAAAATCAAAATGCACCCAAACAAATATGAAATGATTTTTCTTATCATGAGGGTAGGACTATACTAATATAAGATGATAATATTTTATCGGAAAATATAAAACATTAGATTGAGGAAAAGATGGGCCGATATGCTATAAGGAGAATTGGAGCGCATTCTCGGTTGCTCAAATAGTGGAAGAATTTGAAGGGATTACTTGATTTCATCATTTAGATGAGAACATCAAGTATGAGGGCGTGGCGTGGATGAATGTATTACCATTGTTAAGAATCAACCCCCCATAAGCAGCGAATTGAGAAGCAAAAATCTCACCCGACAAATACGTTCTCTAAAGAGCTAGTTCATAGAAGTGAAACCTAAAAGAAATTCGAGGTCCCCTACCTTGATGTTTGTAAAGGAAAGACAATTCTCACCAACTATATGGCATGCTTGACATAGATGATCATCTAAAGTTTCACCAATTTTTCATCGCGGAGGAATTGCCTCTTCAATAGTTCTTATAAATCACTCGTCAACAATGGCTCATGAGCCTCTTAGGGTTTGCTTGAAGGTGCTATTAGATACGCTCTTGGGTTGTATCAATAAAAAATATTGGTGAAGTTGTCATATTTTATCAATAATTATGTTTACGTTGAGGAGTATAATAATGTATCCGCTACTTATCCAATAAGTTACCTCAATGAACTCTTTCTTAGAAATAAATTTAGTTATTTTTAAAATAAGAATAAAATCACCTGAAGTAAGGGTCTACTTAATAGTTGAATTTCCTGTCATAAGTTTTCTTAATGCTTTCTCTGAATAAATCAGTTAAAATCAAAATGCACCCAGCCAATTAGGAAATGATTTTTCTTATCATGAGGGTAGAACTATACTATTATAAGATGATAATATTTTATCTGAAAACATAAGGGCTATTTATCAAAGGATGATGGAACATGCGTTCAAACAATAAAATGATGAAACGTCAAGATCTATGCGGATGATTTGTTGGTAAAAGTAAGTTTCATCTTCTTTTCATCATTGGAAGCACAAATTATAGAAGAGTTGGTCTTTAAAAGTATCCCAGTCCAAATTTATGTCACTTTGAATAGAAGCCAAAGAAGATTCCTAAATGATAATTTTGACCATCAAATTTCAACCAATTAGAAGAACAAAAGTAAGAAACCTAAATCTCATGATGCTAATGGAGTCAACCTTTGAAATTTATGAATCTCATGATGCTAATGGAGTCAACCTTTGAAATTTATGACTATATTCCAACAGAACCAAAAATTAAGCGTTCATCTTCTCATCAACTATGGCTTACTTAGTAGTTAAAGCAACTTTCACACAAATTATATCACAAATTAGTTAATTGCCCTCTAAGTAGTCCTTGTTGAAGATACATGAACAGATACCTTATAATGTTGATTTATTTGCTAAAGAACCAAGAAGGGGAATTTTTTTTTATTATGAAACAACCAAAAAGATTTTCTACAGTGCCCCAACTCTTTTTTTGCTTATAGTGAGTTTGAAGAGTTGAACCTGTGATATTTTGTTATATTTGAGTCCCCTGGTTGATAACCTAGAAGCTTTTTATTGTAAGATACAAAATGCAAAAAAAAATTTTTTTTGAATCAACCGTCATAAATTTTTTTTGAATTATCATTTTACTCACCTCACCCTCACCAAATCAATATTTTAACAGATTGTTTATCAAATTTTTACTTTTTACTCTCTTCGATGAGTGCACTGAAGAATGCTTTGAAACTGATCTTGGTTGGGAGCCTTTCTTAGATTTCATAAGTGGAAGCCCAATCAATAAAGCTAAAAAATATTTAAGCTACAATGCGAGAAAATTGGAGAAGGAAGAACATGAAACAAACTATTGCCCAAATAGAAAAAATTTCTTGTATTTATAGGCTACCATTAGAGCTTGCATGGAAAACTAGTTCATTCTATGCCATTAAAGTTGCATCATTTTCAATGTGAACTCCAAAATGCAACAAAAGTTTCTAACATTTTTGTTATATATTATTTTATTATCTTGTTCCTTCATTGTAAACATAATATGAAGATGAGAGATAATTACATAATAAAGTTTACATCCATATATTAAAAGGTATTACAATTTGGCTCTAGGCAACTCAATAAAGCTCTAGAATGAATTCACAATAACCATAAAAAACTCGGGGATAATAATAAGCTCCCAAAACACGTTCCATCCAGAGCCCACTCGCTCGCACTTCATCCAAAAAGTTAACTTCAGTAAGTCTATGTATTTGCTCAATTAGACTAACGATTTCATGCTCAATCAGACTTATGATTTCACTCAATAAAACTGATGACTTTATCTAGCAAATTGGCAACTTAGCTTAGCTAACTCAAAGACTTTATCTAATAAGACGATTTCAATTAACTAGGAGCATTCAATCAACCATAACTTTTGTTAGGTAAATAATGAAGATTTTCTTTTGTATCTGGCCACAAATCTCTTGTAATTAGGCAATATTCTTGATACAAATTTTTTATTTTTTATCATTTTTTTGTAGTTCCAAAACTCATGACCCAAGCTGAATATTAATAAGAATAAGAGGGAAGGCCTACGAGAGGATGTCATTGGTCTATTATTATGGCAATATAATAATAATAACCTCGTAACATCTTTTTTTGTCCATTCAATTTCTATCCTCTTTGCATCTCTCTTTTATGTCTTGAAAATCATGTTAATAGGGTTCTTGTGTTACACGATGACAAGTTTGGAACCCACAAATAATACCAAAATTATAATTTAAATAGATTTTATCTTAAATTTATGGGATTTAGCAATAGCTCGTCATTCAATAATAGATTTGATTATGTTCTAATGTTGGGATAGTTATTAAGATTTTGATGGTGCTTCTTCTTGTAATCTCATTTATAGAAAAAGCTTTCTAATAAAAATAGAAAAATGATAAGAAGAGACATGAAAAAGGGTTATATATATATATATATATCTCCTCAAGCTAGGTAAAGGGAAGCAGGAAGAGGGAGGAGAGGAGAGTGGAGTGAGAGAGAGAAGCGGAGGGAGGGATTAGGGCGATCTAAGAACCCTGTGGGTTTTTAGAACCCTAGCCTTTTCTCTTGCTCACTGCTGTCATTTCTTCCGTCGGCATTGGACCAGTGAACAAGGAGAATTGCAAGCTTTCGGAGCACAGAGGCTCTGATCTGCTTGATTTTCTCTTTTGGGTGAAATAAGTGAAAAAAATAGAAAATGGTTCTATAGGTTTTTGGGTATGGTTCACTGGTTTGGAAAAGAAATATAAATTAGTTATTATTTATATTTTATACAAAAGATAAAAGTTTGACTTGTAAGAATGAAAATGAATTAAATACAACAACAACAACAACAACAACAACAACAAACCTTGATCCCACTAAGTGGGGTCGGCCACATGAATTCTTTTTCTCCATTGAGTCATATTTAGTGTTATGCTTTCATTTAATTATAATAAATTAAGTTAAATTTTAATACAATAAGCACAAGTTTTTCTAGGTCTATCTCTGTCTTTCTTAACAGAAGTTGAATCTAAAATATCTACTCTCTTAATCGGATCATCAGATGGTCGACATTTAATGTGACCAAATCATCTAAGACTACCCTCTCTAATTTTGTCCATCACAGGAGCCACACTAACCCTATCACGGATATATTCATTTCGCATTTTGTCTCTAAGTGTAAAGCTACTCATCCACCTAATCATTCTCATCTCGACAACAGTTAGCTTAGTATTATGCTTCTCTTTTAAAGGCCAACATTCAGCTCCATAGAACATTGCAGGTCTCACCACCATCTTATAAAATTTTCCTTTCAGTCTAAGCGGTACTTTTCTATCAATTTTCATTGATATCAGTTCATAATTTTATGATTTTATTACAAATTAAATTTAGTAGAGAAAATAATATTTGCATTCATAATTAACATATGTTTTAGTAATTAAGAAACTAAACTAATTCAGAATAAACGAATTTATAAATGGAATCGTGAATAAAACCTTAAGGTATATTTCCAAGTATTAAGAAATATAATTATATTTCTATATATATATGCTTTAAATTTTTACATATAAGGTCTGCATTTCTTCAGTGAATAATGATCAATATTCTTCTGATCATCAACATTTAAACAGTCAGAGAAAAAAGATTTTATTTTCTCCGGTTATTTTGGGCTAGTTGTTATTGTCATAATTATGAAAAATTATATGTGCATGGAACTTGATCATTATCTGTTTCTTTATTTAGGACTTCTTATGATGAAATATTATTCTTCTTTCTCTTAAGATCTTTTCTGTATTATAGAGAGTAGTTAATATTTTATTTTTGGAAGAATTACATGCATGGCACGTATGTGCGGAGGACAATCTAGATGCATGAAAAAAATATGAATTATTATTTTTTGCATGCATCTGGATCATCCTCCCCACATACGTGCAATACATATGGTTATATAGCTAATAATCTCTTCCTTTTCTGGTTCAAAGAGTTAATCTTGCAAGGAACCATCATAAAGTTTTATGGATTTATCAGAAGAGGAAGCCTCCTGGTGGAGCATCTTAGAGGCAACAGGATCTGTTGCAGTATCAGCAGTGCCATGAAGGACTAGAAAAGGAACAGTTACACTGTTCAAGTTCTGCTGTAAGGAATAAGAAATACGAAGGATTTCATATCCGGTTCTGATTAACGGAGCCGGTGAATGCAAGGGGATCGGAGTACTTGGCCTTCAAGGCTTCGGGTTCACGGGAAACTGCTGTTCCCTTCTTATTTGCGGCGCTGGATTGGTATCTTGGGATTAAGAGCGAGAAGATTGGCGCAACAGCGGCAACAATTGGATGGGATGGCTGAACACGAATCGCTGGAGATGTCAGCCAGCACCATACCCTTGACATGAGCTTCTACCTTTTGGGTCTAGTATTGCCTTCAGAACAATAGGACCGCCTGTCGAGTGACCAAAGCAAAAACATGGTAGCACAGGATTTTCTGTTAAAACCTTGTCCAAGAAGGCTTTCAAGTCATTGACAGCATAATCAAGAGAGTGGACATAGCCATGCAGCCCATCACTTCCACCATGCCCAATCCAATCCATGGCATAAACTTTTAATCCGCTTTCGTTCAGCTGCTTTGCAAAGTGATCATATCTTCCACTGTGCTCATTCAGGCCATGCAAAAGAACCATTAATCCCCTGGTTCGAACGGAAACCAACGTCCATGACTGCGTAAAGAGTGTATCGCCTATCTCCGTGGTACAAAAGGCGAAATCCCTAACGCTCCTCCCCCCTTCTCCTTCCTTTCTCAATCTGATCCTCCTAATCGCCATAGCTCTTGTCGCCACTCCCTCTAGCTCCCTCGGCCACCGCGGTACCATCCCCGCCGGAATCCTAACTACAACCCCCTTCTTCTTCTCCTCCCGGCATCTTCTTCCCACGAACACCGCCGCCTCTTGTTTTCTCTCCATCGTCCGCCATCCGAACGGCAGCAGCAACAGCAACAGCAACAGTATCCCATTGAGAACCAGCTGAAGAATACTTAGGGCACGGAGCAAAAACAAAGCCCTAACCCGCCCGCTCGCTCCTGAAGTCAACATCAGCGGCCTCGCGGTTCCCACGCCGCTGGGATCTATAATGCATCGAAACTCTATCACCGGAATGCCCTAGATTCCTCTTCGACGTCTCGTGAAGGTGCGGCCGGGTGATCTTCGTCACGGGAACGCTGGTCCCGATGCAAATCATCAATCAAACCGAACAATAGAGCTGAATTAAGAACAGATTAATCCGATCTTCTTCAAACCAGAGTTAGATTTTTTTATCAGACAGAGAGGAATTTCAATAACAAAATCTCGAAGGCGATCGCGAATGGTGGAAACAAATGAAGAACAATATATATATAATATCTTCCTATCATAGATAAATATTTGAGTCCGTCAACCGTACGCAGCGCTGCATACATCAACCAATGGAAGGTGGGCACCTCTATATAACCTCTTTGTAACCTATATGTAACCTACAAATATAAGAAGGTTACATGAATGTTACAGGCATGTTACAGAGATGTTACAGGAGATAAAAATACGTAATACCCTCATTGTAACCTATTGTAACCTCCTTGTAACCCGAATTTACGTACGCAGCGCGCGTACGGTTGACGGACGCAAAATTTTTCCCCTATCATAAGCCTTATAAAGAAGAGTTACCGTAGCACTTTTGCAGCAATTTTAAATCGCCATCAGAAACTTTAGGGCGTTTTTCATAGCTCTTATTTGTCTGAAGTTCAGTGAGGGCGTGCCACGTGGCAAGTGTGTCCACCCCTTTAAAAAAATTATCCAATCAGTGTATTACAGTGGGACCCACTTCTGACGTGGCAAGTCCCTATTAGACTTGGATGTAATATTTTCTCATTCATGCAAGAAGGACTTTATAACTTAAAGATTTGGGATAAAATGAGGCAAAATAGAGATTATAGATTAGAATTGTTGGGAGAAGAGAAAATTTTAGAAGATAGCTAAAGAGAGAAGTTTTAGAAAGAAAAAAATTTGGAAAATGTAAAGAAATTCCAAAATTTTAAAAATGGCACTTTATCCAACTTTTTTCTTTGAGTTTCTTTCACAATCATAAAATTTAGTAGGTAAAATATTTATTAAATTCATTATTTATCTTATGCTCATGTAAGTTATGTAGCATGATTTTAAAATTATTTATTTATTATATATATTTTAATTTATCTATTGTAATTATCTAAAATTTATCATTAGAGAATAATTTGAGGTTCATTAAAAAAATTATCTGTTAATATTTTCTAAAAATAAAATTTTCATAAAATTATTTGATTGATACTCTTAAAAATAAGTTTGATATAATTTTTGTTATAAGAATATCATTTCATGAAATGAGTAAGATTCAAAGAAATAAAATGCTACTTATCAATATTTGTTAAAATAAATAAGTAAAATATTTTCTCTTTAAGGGAAATAGTATAATAAGGACTTGTTATGAATGAAATTGGCTATTTTCTCTAAAATATGTACTTATTATTCTTATATTAAATTATTTTATGAATAATAAATCTTTTTTTTGAAGCAAGAATGAATTGGGTAAATAATTTCGTTTCAAGAATACAAATAATTTTTTTGCTCGTAAGAAATTTCTTTTATAGTACTTTTAAAAGTATTATTTTACATTAAAAATAGTAATTTTCTGAAGGGGAATTTAGATTGACACCACAATTAATATGTATTTACATATCTAATATCTTAAACATCACATCAAAAATATTACAATCACTATCTTTTTAAAAGTGAAATATCATTACCATGCATTATTTGATAACAGCAATGTATAAAAATCTCACTTGAGGTGTTAGATATGTAACATAAGCTGATTCGTGTGGTATATTTGCCCTTTTTTTATATTAATGAATATTTATTTAAATGTGTATCTTTGTTTTCATGTTTTGTTTATCTAAGAAGTTACTTTTATATAAACATTTGCAGATGCATGCTATATGACTCTATATTTGACAGTCTAACTCCATTTGTATTAGGTAAATGACTTTAGGGGCTCATAGTTTTTTATTTATTCTGGTCAAGTTAGATCTTTTAATTCTAGCTTTTATATATATATATCTATATATATATATATATATATATATATATATATATATATATATATATATATATATATATATTAAAGATAAAGATTGATTGACAGTCGGAGACCGCCGATCAACCCCATAGGTTAAACTGACCGAGGAGCAGACCCCCCCCTTCCAGTTCAGTGTGTTATTCAAATCCTCCCGTAATGAGTGGGATTCGAACCCTTGACCCGAGGGACTTACACCAATGGCTGCAACCAATGAGCCAAGCACGCGCGCGGACACACACACACACACACACACACACACACACACACACACACACACACAGATATATATATTCGCGCGCGAGCCGCATGCCGTGGCCTGTTGGTTGGCGAGGTTTTCTGTAAGTCCCCTCATGTCACGAGTTTGATCCCTCGTAGCGTGGAGTTCTCGAATATTAGACACATGACACAGACACCCCATCATAGGTGCCCGAGCACATGGGGAATAGTATTTGGGCCTCTGCCAAATATCGATTCCTTTTTAAAATATATATACATACATACATACATACATATATATATATATATATATATATATATATATATATATATATATATATATATATATACACACTACACGAGCACTTGGAACCTACCGCTGCACGTGCATTTCCTTTTATGGTTCAGACCGGCCAGTCTTCCCGTGAAGAATGACAAGTGTATACCTCCCGGCGGAAGAAGTATGCTGGGGGTACTATGCCACTTGGAAATATAATGGATGATACATTGGTCTCTCCTGGTAATGGAGAATCACTTCAGAGTTTGATTATTGAATGCACTACACGAACCCGTGGAAGAGGTAGACATTGGCGACATCGTCCATAGAAAATGTTTTATTTCCATGTTTTTCTATTGTCCTATCTTTTGTACCTTTGGTTGTGTTTTTTGCTCTTTGTTTCTTATGAGTAGAGCCTCATCTTTTGGGGCCCCCTCATACTATGTTTTGTAACCCTTTTATTTCAATGAAATAACCCCTAGGGTTTCTTAATATATATATATATATATATATATATATATATATATATATATATATATATATATATATATATATATATATATATATATATACTTTGTAATTCTACTAAAATAGAATGCTAATGTACAAATAGTTCTTATATATACATAATAGTTCTTATACATACACGCATG
The DNA here is from genome assembly GCA_022702705.1 of Papilionanthe hookeriana x Papilionanthe teres. Classification (NCBI taxonomy): domain Eukaryota; kingdom Viridiplantae; phylum Streptophyta; class Magnoliopsida; order Asparagales; family Orchidaceae; genus Papilionanthe; species Papilionanthe hookeriana x Papilionanthe teres. Next base: position 107,971,570 of record CM040432.1, read on the forward strand.
CATGCATATATATATATATATATATATATATATATATATATATATATATATATATATATATATATATATATGAACAATAAAGTTTTATCATGATCAGTACTTACATATCTAACTTTGGTAACTATTTTTGGTATTTAGCATGTATGTTTTCTAGGGTTTTATAACCCACATTAATTTCTTACATCAAATATTCATTTAAATTTGTTCGACATGCATGAAATTCATTGATCAAGATAAGTAAAGCTTTAAAGTCTTAATCACGTCATCTTCATCTTATTATATTTTAATGTTCCATGTTTATGTTTCTAAGAACTCTTTAAAGTCTATGAATTTTATACATGCATGCCGCTACAACAAAATATTATGTAAGAATAAGAGCATTAAAAATAGTAAGTGCTAATTATTTTGTACTTATTTAGCATGTTGAGACATTTATAGCATCAAAGTTTTCTTAAAAATACATATAACATATGGCACTTAATGATAGAAAATAGTTTCTGAAAGCTTATTCTGTGGATGAGAAGGAATCCTATCAAATGTGCTTGCGTGTGTGCATCACATAACTTATTTTGTTGGCTATCAACAGCTAAATGACTTAACCTGGTTCTTTGGAAGGAAATAGATCCCCACCCTTCAAGAATCGAGAAAATATTATGTCCGGAGTTCGCACGTAGCACGAATATGGAGTACAACATAGTTGTACTTTTGATTTTTCTTCAGTACAATCACGTTGTACACTATAGCATTCACATCAAAATATTTATTTGAATGTTTTTATACTTAGTACAAAAAATGGTTGTACTGAAGAAAAACTAAAAGTACAACCATATTGTACTCCATGACCATATCGGGTTTCAGGCTTTTCTGTTTTTCAGACAAAGAGATGCGTGCGTCAAATTTTAATTGGAGTCCGTACGTCAGAACTACGGATGTAATCTTTTCTCAAAAGAATCAAACAACCTCATAATAACTAGAGAAAATATTATATACTTTGTAATTATGTGCAAACAACGGTGGATTTGAATACAACATCACTTCTAAGTGAAATTATGATAACCTGACAATTTTATCTATAGTTATTTGCACAAACTTACAAAGAATGTGATATTTTGTTCTCTAATACCTGAGGATTGAAAATCCAATGAAAAAGAAAATTTTCTTATATTTTAGGATGTGATCAGGAAATTAAGAAAACTGAGTAGTTATATCATGTTAGGGAGAGAGGTAGATAGTGGATTTAAAAAAGAAGAACAAAATTTAATTTATAAATACAATAAATTAATATTTTATGGAATGAGTTTGAATGAGCCTTTTATGAAAAATACTTCTCTAAACAATTTAAGAATGAAAATGGAGCAAAACTTATATGACTTACACATGGAAACATATCTAATTAAGAGCACGAGGCAATTTTTGAGTATTCATCATGATTTACTCCTCAAATGATCTAAAAGAAGGACAAAACAATGATGTTTCAAACTAGTTTGAGAGATGAATTCTTTGATCATATTGCAAATTTGAAGCTAACAAGTTGTAGATATTTATTTAATGTGAAAGCCCTATTTATTTAGGAGCATCAAGTGAAAAAGGGGGAACACTAATTTGAGAAGTGTCCTACTAGTAATTAAGCTTTGAAAATAAGAAGTATACTAATTTTCAATTCACAAATAATTCTCAAACAAAATTGTTGAGGAAAGCACAAGGTGGAGAATTGTTATATATAAACTAAATCTTAGATGTTTTGTTTGTGGGAGCACATCTCATTTTATTTTTAATTAGTCAAGCACATCTCATTTTATAAACTAAGCCTTAAAATCTCATGCTAGTATATTTGGTTTGTTGAGTGTGAAAGCCACAAAATATTAATAACATCATGAAAATAGGTGCTCTACAATATGTTTCTATAAAATTCTTTCATATAACGTATCGCTTTTAATGTCTTCTTTAATTTAAAAACGCAAATTGACATGGGAGCAAAATCTCTTACAAACTAACTAGCTCAATAATAATAATAATAATAAATGTTAAATCATAATAAAATCATGTCTTCAACAATATATAAATAATTTACAATATCACATAGATATTTTCTTAATACATTCTATGTGAAAAATATAAGATAAATATGATTAGATATATATCATTCTACGAAAATTTGATCAATTACCATAAAATAACACTAAAACTTAAAATTTATTCTAAGTTAAACTTAGATTATTCTACATTTATAATCACATATTCTCCTAATTTCACCATATTTCTTATTCCCACCATTCTTCTTATTATCAAGTTCAGTGTTTCAGCCAATCATTAAATCCCAATGATGAGCAGCGAGGAACTCTCCTCAAACCTCTCCCATTCCTCCCCGCGCCCCTCATCTCCGCCGTTTTCACCGCCGCCTCCGCCGGCGCCGACCCTCGTACGGAATGAAAATCTCACCGGCAACCCCGTAACATCCCACAGAAAGTCAACCACCTTCCCGTCAATAGTCAACTCATAATTCCCTCTAAAATGCAACTTTGTATCCACCTCCAACACCGCCGCTCCATCCACGACCAACTTCATCACCGTTCCTCCTTCCTTATTAAATCTTATCGCAACATTATGTGCAGATTCATCGGGCGAGAAGCGGACAGCCCCAATGGTGAATGCGTTGTTGTGCTTCATGACGTGCAGCTTTTGAATGTTCGGCCGATCCGGAAGCTCCGGCCACCGCAGTTCCGAAAGTTTTACAGAACGTCTCGCCGGAGATGGTTCCCATGGAGTTTCTATTTCCGGTTCCGACGGTTCCGAATCCACGTCCATGTCGGGATTGCAGATGCAAATATTGAAGCATCTTCTCATTGCTCGATTCGAAGGAAAAAAAAAAAAAATCAGATTTTTATGTTTTTTATGAAATCAGCAGAAGCTGTGCGATTGAAATAGAGGGAAGATCCGAAGCAGGGCAAGAAGAAAGATGCAGGTGCAGGGGAAGAAGATATGGATGGAAACTCGTTTGATTTTGATAAAAATGGTGAAAATGAATTGATTTGAACTTAATTAAAAATATATCCGTTGAAAGCTAGTTCCATAGTGGGGAATAGCCCTCAATTTTTCCTTCAGTAAGTATCCCTTCAAAGAACCTGCTCAATTGAGGTGGGTAGAACCTAGCTACTGAATTATCTCTGTATAATAATCTCTAACGGATATTTGGAAAAATAATAATTTTATTTATTTGATATTTTTATAATTTACTAATAATAAATACAATCATAAATTTCTTTTAATTTTAAATACACTTAACCGAATAAAGACATATTAATTTTTCGTTATCTATTTAAAATGCAATTTTGGAAATTTCAAATAATCAAGTATGATTTGATAAAAAGGAAGAGAAATGTGGTGTTGGTGGGCAGTTGTATATGAATGATCAATTCTAAGATGATAGAAGTGATCGAAGGTTGTTTTGGATACGTGTGTTGGTGGCCTAAAAAGAGGATCTTGATTTTTTTTTGTCTAAAACAGGGTCTTCAACTTCTTCAACTCTTTGAAATTTCCTCCACAATAAACAAGACACCATGAAATTAATAGTAGACTAAAGTATTGGATGTTTAATTTGGATTTGGAGATCATTTTTATAATTTTTTGAATTTTATAGGCATCTTATTTGGAATTAATTTCAAGACCAGTACAGTAAAATCAACCTTTGGATAGAACTCTCTATTCAAGACTCCAAATGACTTGATATTGGATCCAAACAAAAGTTAATAGAGCCTAGTGAAGTCTATTCACTAGCTCAACTAAGTTGATAGAGGATGAAAGATCACCAAATCCTCCACATTTTGGTCACGCTACCAAGCAAACCAAGAATAATGGAGACTCACACAAATATATATTCAAAACAACACAAATTCATTCAATAGTAATAATGATTATTTAAACATAACACAAGCAACCATATTTTCCTCACAAAAGACTGTCCTTCATTTTGAAATGAAGGGGCAAGGAAAGAATGGGTAGCTCCTTCCCATAATCCTCTCATAACCATGCTCCCTTTTGAATACATTCGACATTTACCTGTGAAACATGACTCCCAAGTATAAACTTCGACTTACGGTCAACATTCTTAAGGAATAAATTCTCAAATGACAATACAACATATTAACTTGCACGTGTAACATAACTACATCAAATACAAAACAACTATTTAGAAAATATTTCTAAATAAAATAATATTCTCTAATGAGTATTGAATTAGTCCTTTTTGGCTTGGATTCTTGTAATTAGACCACTTCGATATGCAGTAACTCTCTTGGATCGAGCTCTAATAGTAGCCCATCTCTTGTGCCTATGAGCCTTGCCTTTCAGCCATCATGCATGACGCACCACATCATTTCCACTGGTCCCCAAAGGATGATCCCCTTCGAAGAGTTATCACCAAAGTGGTCTTTTAATAGATCTAGTGTTTATCGATGAAGTTCATCCCAAGTCAGTCAAACGTACTCACTTAGTGGCTTGTTCTTCAACTTAAATCTCTGAGTATTATCTCCATGTGAAAGTGCCTCAGTCGTAACAATGTTCTTCACTTCAAAGAATTTGCTTTAGATAGATACCTGTACATGCTCCTCCTATAATAGTATTATATTGCAAATTCAGAGGTTTGATAACTCATTTAAAATATTAAGTCATTCACATAAAAAACATGACTAATAAACATGTGAGAGGGAAATTCAAGAACAAAAGCATTAGTACCAAGTTTTCTAATAAATTTAAATGACACATATGCTCTCATTTGTAATTTTTTATTTTTAGTAGAGGGAAATCTCTCAGGGTGAATGTGTACAATATATAATCACCTATGTCATATTACTTAGAAGTTCAATTTTTATTCTTTTGTTCAAAAATTAACTATTTTGTACCTCTAATTATTTTCTTATGTCTTCATGCATGAAAGCTATTAAAATCACATGCAAATGTCAATGTTGAATCATAAAATGCAGGAGTTGATGTGAACCCAATTAATTGTATCTTTGAATTATACCCATACACTTTCAAATGGTATTCTATTTAGCCTCTAACATTTTACTCCAAATCTTTTGAATTAACTAAGCTCTAATCACACCAGCCTGGTTTGACCTTTTAAGATGCTAATCACAACACCCAAGGCCCCTAAATTGGTGTCATGGACCAAGGGTCCACCAAATTGTAGAGCCTCTTCCCAAAATTAGCCAAATGACTCATACTTGTCATCACTTGACTAAACCTCTATCCTAATCACAGTTAGACCTCCCCCTGAGCTCCATGAACCATCTAGCCACCTCCCTTGTCATGGCCGAACGATATAATGGTCGGAAAACCCAAAATCGAGAAGCCTTCACCATGGCCCAAACCGAAATTGCACCCATCCCTTGTGGCAATCTCCAATTGGTCAATTGCGCCGCTCAACCCTCCACCTAGGCAGCATTTTGCACACCCAGGCTTGACCAGTTGGCCACCATGGCCATGGCTGTAAATTAAGAACCCTTCACGGCCAAAAGGAGAGAGTTAACAAATCCTTGGGGAAACTCCGCTAAATTATTTTTAGAGCTTCCCATAGTCTTCCTAAGTGTAGTCCCACTGTTTTCAGCCCCCCATTTCCACTGTCTAAGCTTAATTTCATCACCCAAAACCAGTGTATTTTCCGGCCATGTCCACAAACTCCACCAAATCCCAAATTGATCAACCCATAAGCTTCCCTCAGAGCAAGAAAGGAAGTTCTTCATTGAAATTGGCCCTTCCAGAGCTTCCTAACCTAGACTTTCTCCTATCCCGTGCCTCCTGATCGCTGAAAAATTTATTAAGAAATTCATACCTATTTTTGATGAAATTGCACTTTAAAGAAGGGTATTTTCTTTATTTTGTTGCAGGAATGAATAATTTAGGTGATAAAAGCAAAAATCATAAAAAGGAGCGAATTTGGAGCAAAATCATGCAATTTAGGCTTGAGTCGCCGACGGCGAGATCGAGCCCGCCGACGGCGAGGTTACAAGAAGAAAATTTTGAAGAATTTATAACTGTCTCGCTGACAGCGAGCCCGAGCCCGCCGACAGCAAGCTAGAGCGGTTTGAAGATCTTCTAGAAGCCTCGCCGACAACGAGGTAGTTCGTCGCCGACGGCGAGGTAGTTCAAATGACACAGATACATTGAACCTGGACACTTTTTGAAGGGATGCTTACACACCTCTTGGTCCTTTGCTTACCTCTATATATAGCGGCCGAAAATCAGTCTTTAGCGTGCAGTCTTTTGTGTCTTTTGTGCAATCTTTTAGTCTTTTGTCTAGTTTTGTGTGCAGTTGTGTGTCTTTAGTGAGTCTTTAGTGAGTTTAGTGAGTAATTAGTGAGTCGTCTGTACTTGGAAGGAAGAGTCGAAGGAACTACGAGGAGTACTGTTTGGGGATAAATCGAGATAAGTATTTGTATTTATTGTTTTTAACTTTAAATGAAATCCATGCTTAGTTTAGTTCCCATGCATTATGAGTAGTTTATTAGTCTTTCTCCTCGTTTATGAAATTAAGTGACTTGATGAAATTAAAATAGAGATACTTTTATATATATTAATAAATTGTGATAATTTTTACTTAAAACTTAATTTACTTTCAACTGGCCATTTGATTTGTTAAAATATGTTGATTATCAACTATAGTAAAAATTACATCCGATATTCGGGGAATTCAAAAGCCTTGGAAGGAGGGTGCAAATAAATAGAGAGATAATATCAACGGGGCGTAGAATTGAGCATTTTAGTGTGACGGACTAAAATATTCAATTCGGTGCTATTGTTTGAGAGTCGAAGTGTAGATGTTAGCCCTCGGGCGAGGGAACGTGGGAGCTACGAAGTGGCGATCGGTATCCTCCCGAGCCTAGCCGCGGATTCGATATCAAACATAGGATTAGTCAATATTCTTTACACCCGGACCAAAGGGTAAAGAATAGGAATGCTCCTATTTGTCACAATACCTTAAAATTATCGATTTAAATTCATCAATCACTTAAATTTCTAAACGATGGGAAAGATACTTTTTCGAATAGTTAAGACTTATTTAGCAATTAGTTTAATTTCCTGCACTTTCAATACGTATTAATTTTCTACTTAGTTAAGTTACCTAATTAAAATACTTAGTTTACTTTATTGCGCTCAAATTTAGAATTCCAAATTTTCGTATACTATTTTAAAAATTATTATTATTATTTTAAATTAGTTGTTATTTAATTTTCTTTTTCCCTGTGGGATCGATAACCAGGACTCCACTAGAGCCCTGTATTACTTGATACGATACGTATACTTGCGTAGCATCCACAACATAAACAATTACAATTCTATACATATAAATAACGGGGTCAAGTTTTTGGCGTCGTTGCAATTAAATTAAAAATATCATAATATAAAATTGTGGATCAAGTTTTTGGCGTCGTTGCAATTAAATTAAAAATATCATAATATAAAATTGTGGGTCAAGTTTTTGGCGCCGTTGCCGGGGAGAGTAAGAAAAATTTACTAAAGTAATGGACTATTTTAAAATAATCATAATAAATAAATTAATATCTATTCCGAAATTGTATGCGCAAATTTGGAAACGAAAATTTAATACCTTACGATTCGAATTAGAGCGTACAATTAAAAGAATTAGAAAACAAAAGAAACAAATTATAAATTTAACACAAATGGTGAATATTCCCGAAATTCAAAATATGAACCAACAAAGACCATTAAGAGATTATGCCAACCCTACATCGGATGAAATTCATTTAACTATTCAAAACCCCGATGTAAACTGCTAATTCATTTGAACTTAAACTCGCAATTATCCAAATGGTACAAAACAATCAATTTAGTGGTTCACCTACCGAAGATCCTAACTTACATCTTGCTAGTTTTCAGAACTTTGTGCTACTTTTAAATATCACGGAGTATCCGACGATGCTATAAGACTTAGACTTTTTCCTTTTTCATTAAGGGATAAACCTAAAATGTGGTTGAATTCGTTAGCACTTCGGATCTATTAAAACTTGGGGAGAATTATCACAAAAATTTCTATCCAAATATTTTCCACCATCTAAAACTGCTAAGTTTAGAAATGATATAACTTCTTTTTGTCGATTAGATGGAGAATCAATATATGAAGCTTGGGAGAGATTTAAGGAACTTCTTAGGAAATGCCCACATCATGCGCTACCGTATTGGCTGATTATTCAAACCTTTTATAATGGATTAGTAGGATCTTTAAGATCAATCATCGATGCTGTCATCTTGGAGGTTCATTAATGTCTAAACCATTTGATGAAGCTTATGCACTAATCGAAGAAATGCCAACAAATAATTTCCAATGGCTCGCTGATAGAGTAAATCCTAAAAAGATAGCCGAAGCATTCATGAAAACGATGCAATATCTATGTTAGCTTCTCAAATTCGTCGCTATATCTAAGAAATTAGATCATTTTGGAATGAACTACTCTCCTATTTTAGAAGAAAACTCATCCGGACAAATCATAGAATCTCAAACTAATTATGAAACTTTAAATGCTATTAATAATAGAACTAATAACCCTTATTCAAACTATTATAATCCCTGGTTGGAAAACTCATCCAAATTTTAATTGGAATAACACATCTAATCAACAATGGATGAATCAACCTAATCAAGCAAATCCAAACTATAAACCTAATTACCCACCTGGATTTAATAACAATAACCCTCAATTCAAGGATAAGAAATTATCCATGGATGAATTAATTTTGAATATGGGTCATCAGCCTACAAAATCAAGGAAATCAACTACAAATTCAAGGAAATCAATTACAAATTCAAGGAACATCTATTAAAAATATCGAAACTCAACTTGGACATATTGCTACTCGCGCTAAATAATAGAATACCCGGAACTTTTCCTAGTAATGTGGAAATAAATCCTAAAGATCAAGGAAAAGAACAAATTAAAGCAATACAACTAAGGAGTGGAAAAGAATTAGAACCTCAAATTCAAAAAGAACTTGAAAGCCAAAAAAGGAAGTGGAAATTGAAAAGGAAACAATTCAACAAGATTCAAACTTGGAACATCCTTTAATACCTATGAAAATTTCTGTTGAAAAACCTCCACCACCATTTCCTCAACGACTAGCTCAACATAAAAAAGATAAACAATTTGCTAAATTCCTTGAAATATTAAAGAAATTAACAATTAATATACCTTTTGTTGAAGCTTTAGATCATATGCCAAATTATGTAAAATTTATGAAAGTTATTCTAAATAAGAAAAGAAAATTCATCGATAATGAAACAGTCGCACTTAGTGAAGAGTGTAGTGCTTATTATTCGAAGAAGCTTCTGAAAAATTGAAAGATCCTGGTAGTTTCACTATACCTCGCACTTATAGGAGAAAAATTTTATGGAAAAGCTTTGTGTGACTTAGGAGCAAGCATCAATCTAATGCCTCTATCGATTTTTAAGAGATTAGGATTAGGAAAAATTACACCTACTTCGAGTAACCCTTCAATTAGTCGATCGTTCGATTACTATCCTAAGGGAGTTATTGAAGATGTGTTAGTAAAGGTGGATAAATTTATCTTCCCAGTAGATTTTATTGTTTTAGATATGGAGGAAGATAAAGAAATTCCTATCATTTTAGGAAGACCATTTTTAGCTACTGGAAAAGCTATGATTGATGTTCAGAAAGGAGAATTAACTATGGGAGTAAATGACCAAAAAGTTACATTTAATATTGCAAAATCAATGAAATATCCTGCATTTAGAAAAAGATGATGAATGTTTTCGGATGGAAATACTTGAATATTTACAACAAGAACATTTTAAGGAATATTACGAGGATAAATTAGAAAAGAAAACACTCGAATTAATTGAAGATAATCATGAAGAACTAGATTTTATTCGGGAAAGATTTGAATTTTTGGATAATACCGAAAATGCCGACAAGAATATAGTTCCATCAATTATTAAACCTCCCGAACTTGAGCTAAAAATATTACTCGATCATTTGAAATATGCTTATTTAGGTAATTCTTCAACTTTACCAGTTATTATTTCATCCGCATTAAACGAATCTCAAGAACAAAAACTTTTAGAAACTTTAAAAAATATAAAAAAACATTTGGTTGGACTTTAGCGAGATATTAAAGGAATTAGTCCTTCAATCCGTATGCATAGAATTATTTTAGATGATGAACATAAACCTAAAGCGAGATCCCCAAAGGAGATTAAACCCGATAATGAAAGAAGTAGTTAAGAAAGAAATTTTAAAATGGTTAGATAATGGTATTATATATCCTATTTCGACGATGCTTGAGTAAGCCCAATTCATTCGTGTTCCTAAGAAGGGAGGAGTGACCGTCATCGCTCAATGAAAATAACGATCTTATTCCTATAAGACAAGTTACCTGGTTGGCGTATATGTATTGATTATAGGAAATTAAATACCGCCACCAGGAAAGATCACTTCCCTTTACCATTTCTAGACCGGATGTTAGATAGATTAGCTGGACATAAGTATTTTTGTTTTCTAGATGGATACACCGGTTATCATCAAATACAAATTGCTCACGAGGATCAAGAGAAAACTACATTTACTTAGTCCTTATGGAACTTTCGCTTTTCGAAGAATGCCTTTTGGATTATGTAATGCACCAACAACATTCCGGAGATGTATGATGTCTATATTTAGTAAGTTAATTGACAATGGAATAGAAGTATTTATGGATGATTTCTCCTGTATTTGGAACATCATTTGACACATGCTTAACTCATCTTGAAAAAGTATTAGAAGTATGTGAGAAAACAAATTTAGTTCTAAATTGGGAGAAATGTCAATTTTTGGTTGCGGGCGGCATTCTATTAGGGCATAAAATTTCGGAAAAAGGCATGGAAGTGGACCCTGCAAAAATTCAAGTTATAGCTAAATTACCACCTCCAACTACGGTAAAAGGGGTAAGAAGTTTTCTTGGACATCTTTGGATTCTACAGACGCTATATAAAAGATTTTTAAAAAATTACTAAACCTCTATGCCAACTTCTCGAAAAGGACAAGAAATTTGAATTTACAATCGAATGCCTGAATGCTTTTGAACTCTTAAAAGAAAAATTAATTACAACACCTATAATAGTTTCACCTAACTAGGAGAAACCATTTGAGCTTATGTGTGATGCTAGTGATTATCTTGTAGGAGCAGTTCTTGGCAAAGATATGAAAAGATTTTTAAAGTTATATACCTAGTAAAACTCTAAATGATGCTTTGAAATAAATTATACGATTCTGAAAGAGAACTATTAGCGGTAGTATATGGTTTTAATAAATTTAGACCTTATCTGATTGGAACAAAATGTATCGTGCATACTGATCATTCTGCTATCAAATATTTAATGCAAAAGAAAGATTCCAAACCAAGATTAATTAGATAGATGCTATTAATGCAAGAATTCGATTTTGAGATCGTTAATAAGAAAGGAACTGATAATCAAATTGCGAATCATTTATCAAGATTAGAAAATCATGAATTATCTGATATTGAAAATGAAATTATAGACAGTTTTCCTGATGAACAACTATATAATATCGATGAGTGGAAAATACCATGGTATGCTTTGATATAGTAAACTATATAGTTAGTAATATTTTACCACCTATGCTTAACTTTGCAACAACGGAAAAAATTCATCCATGATACGAAAACTTATTTTTGGGATGAACCATATTTATATAAGCAATGTAAGGATTTAATTATTAGAAGATGTGTACCTTATGAAGAAGCCAACCAATTATTCAAAAATGTCATGATTCTAATTTTGGAGGACATTTTGGGATCGATAAAATCGCTTATAAGATTCTACGATACTGGATTTTACTTGCCTACTCTATTTAGAGATGTATATAGATATATTAAAACTTGCGATAAATGCCAAAGAGTAGGAAATATATCTGAAGAAACGAAATGCCTCTAAACTTTATATTAGAAGTTGAAATTTTTGATGTTTGGGGATTAGATTTTATGGGACCTTTTATTCCTTCGTTTGAAAACTCATATATATTAGTAGCTGTTGATTATGTTTCCAAATGGATTGAGGCACAAGCTTTACCTAGGTGTGATGCTAAGAGTGTTTCAAAATTTCGATGAAAAATATTTTTACTAGATTTGGAATGCCGAGAGTGATTATCACCGACGGAGGAACTCATTTTAGAAATAAATACATTCACAAACTAGTAGAAAAATACAATATTACTCATAAGATATCCACTCGCTTATCATCCAGCGTACTAGCGGATTACTGAAGTATCTAATCGTGAGATTAAACGTATTTTAGAAAAATCAGTAAACCCAAATAGGTTAGATTGGTCTATTAGATTAGACTAATCGCATTATGGGCTTATAGGATCGCTTATAAAACTCGATTGGAATGACTCCTTACGAGCTTATATATGGAAAAACATGCCACTTACCAGTTGAATTAGAACATAAAGCATATTGGGCGATTAAAGAATTTAATTATAATATGAAGGAAGCTCGGTGAGAAAAGATTGTTGCAATTAAATGAATTGGAAGAATTAAGAAATGAATCGTATGATAATGATCGAATTTATAAAGAAAAGATGAAATTATGGCATGATCGGAAGATTAATCGGAGAAATTTTGAACCAGGACGGGAAGTTTTGCTATATAATACTAGATTGAAATTATTTCCTGGAAAATCGAAGTCTCGATGGTTAGGACCTTTCACCATAACTCAAATATTTTCATACGGAACTATAGAAATCGAAGATCCAAAAGCTGGACATAAATTTAAAGTTAATGGACATAGATTAAAACCATATTTCGAAGGTATAAGACCTAACTATAAAGAGGTTTTAATGCTTAGTCGACTCGATTAATAATTGAAATTAGGTCGGGCCGACGACGTTAAACCTAGCGCTTTATGGGAGGCAACCCATATTAGTTATCTATTTTTATTGTATCTTAATAGTTAGTTTATATTATTGAAACTTTACTACTCAATTATTATTAAGAATCATCACATATTCGAACCATTATGATGAGAAAAGAAATTATTCGATTTAGAGCGAAATTGGACATTATTTTGAAATCTCGCCGACGTCGAGGTTGATACTCGCCGACAGCTAGGTTCGCGCGTAATTTAATTTAGTTTATTTATAAGCTCGCTGACAGCGAGAAACGAGCCCGCCGACAGCGAAATCCTGAAAGGCAGTTTTTATAACTAAGTCGCCGACGGCGAGAAACCTCCCGCCGACAGCGAGGAAGTTATAAAAATGAGTTATATATACTTTAAATGCTGATCCGGACGGTTTCAACACCAATTCCTTTGTGAAAACCCATTCTTAAACCATTCTAAGTCCGCCTTCTTCACTAGAATTCATTCCATTCACCATAATGACCTCCAAATTCTTAGATTCCTCTAAATCCGGAGTGTTTAACCGGAGAAAATTTGTGAGTGCGGAAGCGCAATGGATCTTCAAAAAGGTTTTGGTAAAGAAAAGAGTTATCAAGAACGGGATTTGTCAATCGAGGATTAGAGAATTCCACTACTAAGATGAAGAAACGATCGCACGAAGCAGACTGGGAAGTATTTTGTTACACAACGTCCGCTCGTTGTTATTCCAAGTTGTGAAAGAGTTCTACTCTAACTTACATGCGATCAACAATGGGAATATCTACGTCCGAGGAAGATGGGTGACGTTTACTCCATCAAGAGTAAATGAATTATTCTCTATAGAAAACACCCCGGTATGTCACTATTCAAATTTTGTGCCTTCTCGATATAATATGAATGAGATATTTCAATATCTGATTGATGAACCGGAAGATTGGGAAATGCGTGAAGACGGGTATGTTAGTTTCTCTGCATCACTTTTGAATCTCGTCTCAAAGCATCGACACTTTTTCATCTCATCTAAATTGTTACCTACTATGAGGGTAAACAAAGTTTCAAAGGAATGCGCTATATTGAATTATTGTATTCAAATTGGATTGCCTATTGATGTTGGATCAATAATTGTTAAGTACATTGGGTTTAATTTTGCATGGGTCAGTTCACGGACTAGGACACCCATCTACTATTTTTGCATTATGCAGTCAGTACCAGGTTTCTTATGAAGCTTGGGAAAAGGTTCTGTTACCTTGGAAGCCGCTTGATCCTACAGATATGTTCCCTACTTTAGACAATAATGAAGACATTACATTTATCTCTGATAGAGCTTCACAGAATAATCCTATAGCAAGGCCTATTTCAGATAAAACGGAGTTACTTATGAAGAAAATTAATGGAATGGAGAAAGAACTACGAATGTGAGAGATTTAATCGACAATATATCTGATTTATTTGATCACATTGATCGGAGGATGAAGGAACACTTCGATCATTCTCGGACACTTGGAAGCTAGCTTTCTTCATTTACTGAGACGTAAGGGTTGGATCATCGAAGAATGCGCTTCGAATTTCCCTTCGTGCCTTTCTATAACTTATTTGTACATCATCGTCATATAGGAAATATCGGAGAAGATGAAGATTCCGACCTTGAAGAGTAGTAGTAAAGATTTTCATAGTATGTTTGTATTTATGTTATTTGATTTGATTTAGATTTTATTATGTGTGGAGTGATGACTTGAATATCTCAAACTTAGTTGAGATATGCGTCATAGTTTTGTATCGACATTTAGTGTGTCGTGGATTGGTTTGCGATGCTCGATTAGTAGTAAGGATTTAAGTTTAAAGTTTGATTATAGAGTTTTAAATTATGTTAGTTTGTATGTCTCATGGATTTCAATATTAAAGTTAATTTGTTGTGTTGTGTGAATTTGTTTGTGTATAAGTAGCTAATCTTCATATTAAATTAATAAATGATATGATCGAAATATAATATAAGGCAAATCGAGGTTGAAAATGATTGACGAAATTCAAAAATTGAAATTTTTAGGACCTCGCCGACGGCGAAAAATCCCGCCGACAGCGAGATCGATCTCGCTGACAGCGAAGAATTTCTCGCCGACGGCGGATTTTCCCGAAACTTTTGCCTTATGGAATTAATTAGCTCGCTGACGGCGAGAACGCAAAAAGACCTATATTTGACCGGTCAACCGACACTATTCATCATCCCCTTCCTAAAATTTTCAAAAAAACCGACCTAGGGCTTGAGAGATCTTGGATTTGAAGCGATTTCAACACTTTTTGACACCGAATTTCATCTCCCCTTGGTAAGAGCTTCACTCCTATGCAAAAATTTTTGATTTTCACCATTGATTTCTTCTACATTGGGATATTTTGAAAAATTTTGAAATGTGAAGAAAATACTTGGAAGAATTTCATAGAAATCGATTTAAATGGATTTTAGTTGTTGTGGGAAGCCATATTAGTAATATTTTGGAGTTTAGTTAAAATTTTGTAAATTTCACAGATCGAAAAATGGCTCCACGACAAAAACGTCGAGTAGAGTTCGACGAAAACCGATTCATCAATGCACGAGCACGAACAAAATATTTTGAAAATATACAAGGAAGAAAGTGCATCACGGATCGAGTATTCAAGAATCCAGGAGGAGAAGTAGAGCGAGTTATAAAGGAGCGAGGATGGGAAAACTTCTGTTTCGTTGCCAACAGAGCAGCTGTAGAAGTTGTAAAGGAATTTTATACAAACTTAACACAGGCAGAAGATGCACCGGTTAAAGTTAGAGGATTTTTCGTAGATTTCAGCGCTGCTAGAATAAACGCATATTATGAAGTTCAAGACACTTGGAGCGAATATGAAACTTTTGGAACTATAGAAGGACCATTAGAAGAGGTGATTGACTTTCTCACCGATGGGAAAGGAGTCCGGAAGATAAAGCGACGAGAACGGGTAAACTTCCCTCTTTCTATGCTTAAATACAACATCAAAAGCTCGGCATTATTTTATTTGCTCTACTTTGTTACCTACCTACCATCATAGTGAGGTAACAAGAGATGATAAGCGTTCGAATTTCGTATTCGGAACCGGAAGAGTATTAATGTGGGAAGTGTTATATATAAAAACATATTAGCCATCTGCTAGAAATGAAAGTGGAGGAGGATTAGGACATCCTGGTCTTATCTATGCACTTTGCCAATTATCGCGGGGTAGAGGCAAGAGATGATGAGGAATGGATAGAGCCTATGAAACCCCTAACTCGAGCTAAAATAAAGAAATATGAATCCCACGAAAGTCGGAGATCGAGGAGTGAGAAGTTATTTCACTCGATCCGAGTGAGATATACCCTCTACTAGCTATGAACCTCCCGAGTCTACCACCCCTACCCTACAAGATCCGATGAATGAGCCGACACTCGCATAGGAGGAGTTTTGAGCAGTTTGGAGAGACAATGGGGAGAAGATTTGATCATTTTGATCAAAGGATTGATAATATGGAGAGGAGACATGATTATGATAGTGAGTACCTGCAGAGACATTCACAGTACGAGATAGCATATCATGAAGGCTGAACGTCGCTACGGGAGTGGAGATTTAGATGTCATCTTTCCAGAATGCCCCAATTGTACTCGCATCGGCCTCGCTTCGTCTTCTCGACCTGCGGATCGAGGAGGGGATGACAATATAGTTTGGGACTTCAATATAGAAGATTAAGACTTTATTTGTTTTGTTTGTTTGATGTTAAGTTATTTTGGAAACTTTTATATGTTTATAATATTCAGTACTTTATGTTGTGAGACATTGGATGTTAGTTAGATTAATTTGCTTGAATTGTTATAGTAGTTTAGTTTTTGTTTTTGTGTTAATTAGTTGCATTTGTTTTTATGTTAAATAGGATGTTAGTTTTCTTTAGTATGTTTTTATTTTCTATTATTCTGTATTGTTTTAAGTTTTAAAATTGTTAATCTGTTAGTTCAATTGTTTTTAATATGTTAGTGATTCATAGGTGTAATGTAGAGTTAATTTTAATTGTTGTGTTTAATACTTATCTCGCATTTTATCCCCGCATTTTTTTTGTTATATATATATAGAGAATACTAACGAGTACAGAGTTCAATGAAAAATGAAAAAGCTCGCAAAAATTTCAAAGAAAAAAGAAATACCTAAACTTCAAAGGTATGATTTATTTACTTTCCCTTTTTCATTATTTAGAGTAGATATAAAAATTTAAGTTTGGGGGGAGTAAAATACAAATTTAGTTATTAACTTGTTCTCAATTTCTATTTTCAAATTATTATAAAAATGATTTTTATAGCAAATTTTTCAATTTGATTTAATATGAATTATTTTTTTAATTATTATAAAAGGTTAAATGAAATATTTCTAGTACTTTAATTAATTAAATAGAATAAACTATTTGGTTAAAGGGAATAAGAATATAGTAAACTATTTTTAGTAAGGAAAAGCTATATTCTAAAATTAAAATTCTTAAGTATTCAAGTGAAAAAGAAAAGATTGAAAATCAATGAAGTAAAAACTATGAAGTATATATAAGTTAAGAAATATTTCTAAGTTTCAAATTTAGGAAAATGAAAATGAAGTTCAAAATTATTAACGAGCTCTCCGGATATAGTAATCCTCATTAGAAAAAAAAAAAAAGAAAAAGAAAAAGAAAAAGAAAAAGAAAAAATAAGGAGAAGCTTGAGGAGATGCCTTATCAAAATCGACCATTGAATTAACCTAAAGGAAAAAAAACTTAGATATTTCCAAACTTATGTTTATGGATTAGAATTTTACCTAATAGTGTTTTCTTGAATTTCTTATCATATGAATATCTTAAGTAGTTATTCTTTTAAATATAGTCATTCCGAAATGAATAGTAAACTAGAAATCTTAGACACGATAACTAAATAATTTATTTCTATAAGATTAATTAAATTACATGAATTATTTTTGTTTAACTTCATTATGATATTAATTAATCTAATTCATAGTTTATTTAAATTGAAAAATCTTACTATAAAACTCATTATTTTTATGTAGTACTTAAAAATTACTTGAGGACGAAGTAATAAGTAAGTTTGGGGGATTTTGATCGTTGAAAAATTTATTAAGAAATTCATACCTATTTTTGATGAAATTGCACTTTAAAGAAGGGTATTTTCTTTATTTTGTTGCAGGAATGAATAATTTAGGTGATAAAAGCAAAAATCATAAAAAGGAGCGAATTTGGAGCAAAATCATGCAATTTGTGCTGAGTCGCCGACAGCGAGATCGAGCCCGCCGACGGCGAGGTTACAAGAAGAAAATTCTGAAGAATTTATAACTGTCTCGCTGACAGCGAGCCCGAGCCCGCTGACAGCGAGCTAGAGCGGTTTGAAGATCTTCAGAAGCCTCGCCGACAACGAGGTAGTTCGTCGCCGACGACGAGGTAGTTCAAATGGCACGGATACATTGAACTCGGACACTTTTTGAAGGGATGCTTACGCACCTCTTGGTCCTTTGCTTACCTCATATATGAGGCAGAAAATCGGTCTTTAGTGTGCGATCTTTTGTGTCTTTTGTGCAATCTTTTAGTCTTTTGTCTAGTTTTGTGTGCGGTTAGTGTGTCTTTAGTGAGTCTTTAGTGAGTTTAGTGAGTAATTAGTGAGTCGTCGTTGTATCTTGGAAGGAAGAGTCGAAGGAAGCTACGAGGAGTACGTTTGGGGATAAATCGAGATAAGTATTTGTATTTATTGTTTTTAACTTTAAATGAAATCCATGCTTAGTTTAGTTCCCATGCATTATGAGTAGTTTATTAGTCTTTCTCCTCGTTTATGAAATTAAGTGACTTGATGAAATTAAAATAGAGATACTTTTATATATACTAATAAATTGTGATAATTTTTACTTAAAACTTAATTTACTTTCAAACTGGCCATTTGATTTGTTAAAATATGTTGATTATCAACTATAGTAAAAATTACATCTGATATTCGGGGAATTCAAAAGCCTTGGAAGGAGGGTGCAAATAAATAGGAAATAATATCACTAGGGCGTAGAATTGAGCATTTTAGTGTGACGATACTAAAATATTTAATTCGGTCCTATTGTTTGAGAGCTGAAGTGTAGATGTTAGCCCTCGGGCGAGGGAACGTGGGAGCTACGAAGTGGCGATCGGTATCCTCCCGGCTAGCATGCAGATTCGGTAATCAAACATAGGATTAGTCGATATTCTTTACACTCGACTAAAGGGTAAAGAATAGGAATGCTCCTATTTGTCACAATACCTTAAAATTATCAATTTAAATTCATCAATCACTTAAATTTCTAAACAATGGGAAAGATACTTTTTCCGAATAGTTAAGACTTATTTAGCAATTAGTTTAATTTCTGCACTTTCAATACGTATTAATTTTCTACTTAGTTAAGTTACCTAATTAAAATACTTAGTTTACTTTATTGCGCTCAAATTTAGAATTCCAAATTTTCGTATACTATTTTAAAAATTATTATTATTATTTTAAATTAGTTGTTATTTAATTTTCTCTTTCCCGTGGGATCGATAACCAGGACTCCACTAGAGCCCTGTATTACTTAATACGATACGTATACTTGCGTAGCATCCACAACATAAACAATTACAATTCTATACATATAAATAGCGGGGTCAAGTTTTTGGCGTCGTTGCAATTAAATTAAAAATATCATAATATAAAATTGTGGGTCAAGTTTTTGGTGTCGTTGCAATTAAATTAAAAATATCATAATATAAAATTGTGGGTCACCTCCTCTTGATCGAAGTCCTGTGCAGACCCAACAGCAGATCAATGTGAAGCTTGGAGGATGTTTGTAGGACCAAGACGAAGCTTAGGAACCAATCCAATTGAGGCTACACCTCTTAGACAAAGGTATTGACCAAAATCCCCAAATTTTCTCTCGATTTGAGCCTTTGTAAAGTGAACTTGTATTTCATGCTCACGTAATGGTATTGATAGGTTCGTTTCACTTAGATGAAGGTGTAGTAACAAACCCCATGTGATTTGGTTAAGGATAGAGCAAGATGATATGATTAGAAAACATAAGATTCTCGAGTTAGGGTGCGTTTGAGATGATGACCAGGAGCCGTTGGATTACTTGTGTATCAGATGGACAGACCAAATCGAGCCGAACGAGAGGATGGTACGTAAACCACAAGCTACATGGCAAGCCTACGTGTAAAGCTCGCCACGTGTGCTTTCGGAATAAGTAGGAAATTTAGGTTATTTTTTGATTTAAATAATTATAGAAACTTTAAACATTCATAAATTTGAGTAGAAAATGCTAAAAATAAAATAAAAATACCCCTGTGCTCAATGAACAAAGGAGAATAATTACGACTAAAAATAGGAAATATTTTTTTTAAAGTATTTTTAAATTAATTAAATACTCTAAGACATGTTTAAATCATAAATGATAAAAAATTAATCTTAAAAATATGAAATTTAGAGGGTTCATTCCTCACACGACTAAGGTTGTTCTTTGATTTTTCCAAAGTCAGAGAGCACCTTCAACATTGGAAACCCTAATTTTCAATATAAATCACCATTTTCTGTTTAAAATAATTATAAAAATAAAATATTAGCCAAAAAGTTATAAAAATTAGTATTGTAGGTTTATTGTGGTTAGATGAACTTAGAAAAAATAAAAATCAAAATTTTAAATTTTAATGTATATTTTCTCTATTTTAAAATTAAGACAATTACCAAAATTAAAAAAAATATAAAATAACTCAAATAATAACCAAATTGGGCCAAATTGAAGCTAATCACCTCAAGAGGCTTCTGTAAAAATTTCAAAGTCATAAAGTTTATTTTTGGTGCAAAAAAAAAATTTCTAATAAAATATATATTTTTGCTTAAAATAATTATATAAATTAAAATAAAAATCAGAAAATCATAAAAAGTGATTTGGGGGTGTTCTTGGTGACTTAAGGCACCTAAGTAAAAGAAATTTGAGGTTAAAATAAATACTTTATTTGGCTTATTTTATGCTTTTAAAAAATTATTAAAATAAAATAAATGTGAGAAAAATGCAACCTAAGTTTCCTTGAGCTCTTTGAGGTTAGAGAGACTTATGAAAAATATAAAAAAATAATTTTGAGAATAAAAAAATATTTTTTTTATTTATTTACTCACTATAAATCATTTAAAAAAATTATAAAAATTAAAATATAATTAAAAAATTAATCAAAGCTGTTCCTAGTCATCTTATGACCTAATTGAACCTCCAATAATTTTCTTAAGCACAAAAGATATAATTTACATAGTTTTTTTAATTATCTTAAAAAATCCCAATTTTTAAGTTAAAATAGTTATAAAAATTAAATAAAAATCAGAAAAATCACAAAGTCTCATTTAATGTATTAATTGACCAATGAGCGAGATGGCAATAAAATTTTAAAGTCTTTTGAGTTTAACTTAAGTAATTATGGGGTGAGGAGCCTTATGGGCAAAGTAGTAATTATGGGATTCCCTACCTTAATCAAAATTTAGGTTTAACTAAAGGGTAAATGGGTAATTTTGATCACAATTAAATCTTTAAGATGTTTGAAACATAAGGGGATAAACGGTAGAAACCAACTCATCACTTCTTTACAATAAAGTGTAAAATTGTAATTTCTTGAATTATCTTGATTTGGAAGTCAATGTAATTGGGAGATCCTAAAGTAAAGGGATTGTGTTAGAAAAATGTTAATCCAGTGATTAGAAGACCTTACCCCATAGTTGAATGATGATTTGATCTCCCAAATGCACTTCACTTAATATATTTTCAAGTTCTCAAATGCACTTCAAAGTTGAGCTTGGTAGTGAACTAGGCTTGATCCTTAACCCTGTAATAAGGTTTATAAAATAAGAATATAACAAATCATAACATTTCTAAAGCACTACAAGCTCAACTTTGATAAAGAGGAGTAGGGATCCCCTTAATGATCATATATACCCTTAAAGGTGTCCACTCACTTAGTTCCTCGAGTGAAACATAAAGTGAATGTTTAATTGTTCTGCTCATGGGATGACTAAAACATTGAGAGGTTCATTGAACATAGGTTAAAATATTATCACTAAATCCTAAATTAATCCAGGATGATTAATTTAGCAATATAACAAGTTCAGATGAACTTGAAATGATTCAGAAGGTTTTAAAAGTTATTTAGGGTTATGCCCCCACTTTTGCAATATTTTGAATATTTTAAAGGACAATTGAACTTATTATGCTTTGATGAAGAAAATCACCCTCAAAGTATATAGGGATCCGCCAAGTTATGCGCCGGGACCTGCCAGTTTACTAAATCAATAGAAATATCCTAAATTACTTATACTAAATTTATGACCCAATGCTCAAGCACTTGAGTCTTCTCTAAGGTATTAAGTCCTTGTGAGCGCCTAAGAATATTTGTTTTGCCACATACAGATCATCAGACTGGTGTAACTATGAGGTATAGGTTGCTAGACAATGACGATAATGCTAATGTGTGTTAAACGAGGGATATAAAATAAAATTTTTAGAATAGTATCTCCTATTTCAAGGACCTTCAATGAGGGGAGAGGATAAAAGCCGATGAAACTATGCACCGACTCTTGGTGCGATGTTGCTCCTGACACTCTTAGGTTGCCGATAGTCCTAGCTTAATTAGAGTGATTTGCCTGTGGACTACACTACTTTACAAAATATTTACAAAAATAATAAAACAAAATTTCTTTTGTTTGTTAAAGTGAAATCTGCACGAAAATTTATACAACTTTTGCATGAAAAATTAATGAATTTTGATGAAAACTTATAAAGGTCCACAGTTAGTCACATGGATCGAGGTTAGGACTACCCTCTGTAGCTTGTCGGGTTGGTAGCTCTTGTTCAAGGCAGGGAAGTACACAGTCCAGCTCTGAGTTCCCACCTCTACCAATGTCTTTCACTTAGTCCCGGTCTTCCATACAAGACTAAAGGTTTTGCTTTGCTTATTTGTATTTTTGCTACAACTTGTTTTGCTAATACTGTGTACTATATTTTCTTGTTTTCTTTTTCCATAATTTATCTAAATATCTTGCAAATATACTATGTTTTTTGATACTAACCATGCAGCGGTAGCGGAGGCCCATTTATGTATTTACATTTCATGTACTGCAAATTTCCTTTACCTTACAACACTTCTTTTACTTGCATTTATTTATTCTACATGCAAAACTGAAACCAAACCAAAACCCAAACAAAAAACAACAAAAGACATTTTGAAAATATAAATACACTTTAAAACCTAGTGAATGCTCTTAAATCACTTCTTTTCGGGTTTAAGAGGATTTCTCGGATGAGGTAACCCACGTTTGCCAATGAGAATTCTCCGGTCTAAATGAGCTTGACAACTTGTTTAGACTAAGAAAACTCAAAATAAAATAATGGTGCCGAAATGAGGGAATCATGAGATCCTAATCGATCTCTAATTAAATTAAAATTCTCCCAAATATTTGAACGACAACAACAAACAAAACCAGAACATTGAAACATACACTGCAAAACCACAAAACCTTAAACCTTAGAACTGCTACTTCAATAAGGAGCTCAAAGCAAACACCGTAGGCATCGAGGGTAAACAAAAGAACATCTTCAAGAAAGAAAATGGGCCTGCAAGAACAAAATCTTTCCTTAGAATTAAACAACAAGCCATAGGACTTCGAGGTAGTCCGTCTAGGACGACGTAAATCAATGGAAGGGTTTTCAAGGTCAGATTAGTTCGAGAAGTCACCGAGACTCACCTCAGGATCTGTGACATCCCCTACCTTTCTTCCTTTAGATTCTACAACAACTATTCCTATTTGAGCCCTTCCAATTTGAATTTTTCACTTCCGACCTTGAAAACCCTAAATATTGAATTCGTAAAGACAAATACCTCTGATTTAAATCGAGAGTTTTCATCTAGCTTTGTGGGCATCAACTGCCGAGCTCTGCGTAGGATCTGGAGAATCTTCATTTGAGTCTCCTCTATCTTGCTTACTCTATCTTTCAGACAAAGATTCGAGGCACCTTCTTCAGCATGGTAACCCATACATGGTAGGAAGATGCAGAGGTCTGATGCTCATAACTTTGTGACTATTCCTTATAATGATGTGTGTTGGAGCAGGATGCTCCGTTGTTGTGATTATTATGTCTGGTAGCCATTCAACAAGTCTCATAAGTATTTCAATTGTGGGATTGATTGTTCCCACAATCGTCAACAAACTAGTGCATGCTAGAAGATTTGTTTTGGTAGAGTGGTGAATTATCGTCTTATCATTGTACGACAATCTAACACACATTGACATAAAAGAAAAATTAGTAGATACATCGAAAGCTCATATATGGAAAACTCGTAAAGAAAAAAAACCACGTGGCCTTGCTCAGTTGAAATGTTCTATTATAGTTGGTGGTTATAGGTACAATTGCTTATCCCACAGGCAGGAAAGAGTTACATAGTTTCTTGAGTTACAATATTCGTGCGTAAGCGGGGAGTAATTTTTGGAGCTTCATCTCATCGTCCTTGGGGTCGACAGGACTTTTAAAATAATGCACTGCTTGTTAGGTTTCTTCATGACTCCAAGTTATTGGTTGTTGCTTTACATGGTGTTTCATCAAAAGGAGTGTGTGTCGGTTGATGGTGGTCGATTGTGGCCAACGAGAGGTGGTTGGTGGTGGCCAACGAGAGTTGGTAGATGGTGGTTAGCGGTTGCCGATGTTGAAAGCGTTTGTCTAATCGTCGATGTTAAATACTAGACTTCAGCTCCTTCTTCTTTAGGATCTAAATTTCCTTTGGATCAGGGTCTAGTTCCCTTCTCAAGAAGGGGGTAGCGCTCTATTAATATAGTCCATGTTGCACATAATAAAATAATTTAAACCACTCTGATCGGATAGTATGAGGGGATTCCCTTAATTAGACAACGTTCTGTGGACATTTAGCTGTCTTAATGATAGATGTTACAATTGTGTGATCTTAGGCTCATAGGATTCGTCTTGTCGAGATACTTAATTTGACTATAAGAACATTATATTTGGACTTTGTTTGACATTCAAATTATGCAATGACAATTTCCAAAAGGTATTTAACTCTTTAATAGGGCTGTAAACGAGTCGAGCTTGAGTGAGCTCAGGCTTGGCTCGTGTCCGCTTGTTCGAAATTAGCTCGGCTCGAAATCGGCTCGTGTTCGAAATGGCTCGTGAAAGGTGTGTTCGTGTTCGGCTCGAATTAAATATTCTTGTTCGTGTTCGGCTCGTGTTCGGCTCGAAATTGGCTCGTTAAAATTAATTGGAAAAAATATATGTCTAGCCGCGGATTCGAACCTGGACCAAATGAATGGAAACAAGAAGCATAATCATGCTTACCACACAAGCAATTATGATTTAAACTTAAATATAAATATATATAATATACTAATATATAAATAATATATCTAATAAATTATTATATGATTATTTTTTTTATTTCGAGCCAATTCGAGCCGAACACGAGCGAACAATCAATTGTTTGTGTTCGGCTTGTTCACATTTCGAGCATAAAAATTTGTTCGTGTTCGGCTCGTTCGCCTAACGAGCCGAACACGAGCTACTTAACGAGCCGAACACGAGCTGTTCGCGAACAACGAGCCAAATTGCCAGCCCTACGCTTTAATCAGGCCTTGATTTGACTTCGATTAGACTAATTTTGGTTTCATTTTGTTTGTCTTGTCGAGCCGGTGAGTTTGGCTATAAGTTTGCTGAAACCGAAGTTCTGCATGACTTTTAAGCAAAGTTTGAATGTTTATTTCTCTAAAAATTATTCATAGGTCTATCTCCTACATCGAGATTCATGATGGATGCTAAAAATTTGTTGATAATGTGTCAATAACAAATATTAACATGGGATCAAATCTCTTACGAACTAACTAGCACAATAAAAATAGTGTTAAATCATATTAAATTCATGTACTCAACAATACATAACTAGTTTTATAATATCACATATATGTATCTTTTTTAATTGATATTTTCTTTAACATATTTCTGTAAAAGAATTATCATAATCGTCACAGCCATATGCATATTAGAAAGTTAATAACAACAAGATTTTATTTCACTAAGTGCGGTCGACTACATGATTTCCTTTTCTCCATTGTGACCCATTGAGTTTCATATTTTCATTTAATTAAAATAAATTAAGATCATTTATTATACAATATGCCCATCATATTAGAAAGTTAAAAAAAAGAAATTATTTCTTTTTTATAAAAGTCAAAAAATAAAAAGTACAAAATTAATATATTTTAATGTGAAAAATATAAGGTAATTCATCAGATATATTTTTACAAAGATTTGACCAAGAACCATAAAATAATACAAAAACATATTATTTATTTTAAGATAGATTATTATATAAATATGATCACAATTCACATGCACACCCATTTTCATCTTATTCATAATCACAAGTTTCAGAAGAACTACTAAAATAAGAGTTTCTGCCAATCAAAACACAAACACAATAAGAAAGCAGAGAAATTATTGCATAAGGTGTCCTGATGCAAAACTACATCAGACTTCAATTAGTGCTTGTCACGTGTCCTCAAATTCAATACATAGATAAACCTGTATGTATGTGTGACAGACCTTCATTGAAGTCCTGAACATCACAACTCATGAGAAAGCAGCCCTAATTAAACCCCAAAGATCAGCAGCGAGTAAATCTCCTCATGCTCCTCCCGCTGCTCTCCATCCCCCGCATCCCTCCCGCCGCCACTCCCACCACCGCTGCCCCTCCTTTCACCGTCACCTCCGCCTACGCCGACCCTCGTGCTGAATAAAAATCTCATGGGCGACTCGCTAACATCCCACTGAAATTCAACCAACTTCCCGCCTATAATCAACCCTATATTTCCTCGACAAGCCAACTTCGTATCCACCTCCAAAGTCGCCGATCCAAACGTAGCCATCTTCATCACCGTTCCTCCCTCGTCGAAGCTTATCACAATCTTACGTATAATATCATCAGGATAAAAGCGGACCGCCGCAAGGGTGAATGCGTTATTGCGCTTCTGGACGGGCAGCTTTTGAAAATTTGGCCCATCTGGAAGCTCCGGCCACTTCAGTTCCGAAGGTTCCGTCTGCTTCGGGGGGGACTCTTCCGCGTCGTTGTGGGAACCGCGGAGGCAAATATTGAAGCAATTTTTCATTGCGATTCGAATAAAAATTCAAATTTTTTTTTTTTATGTTTGCTTCTTCGTATATGAATTAGGAGAGGAACGAAGCAGTTAATGTTTTGAAGGCCCTCTCTTTCATTTTAACGAAGAAAGATGGAAAGGATAGATTTATACGTGCATGGCAAGAATATGTGAATGGAAGCTTTGATTAAAATGGAGAATGAATTTAAATTTATGAGGAGCTCACCATTAATATAGCCGTTGAAAGGCACTTCTATACTAGCCAGCCACTTTCCTTCCCTAAGTGCGGGGCATGCTTGAGATCTTCCGTTCTAAGAACCTGGTAAGCTGTGGTGGTTAGAACCTAGCTACTGAAATTTCTCTGTATAATTACAACAGTTATTTGGAAAAGTAATAATTTTCTTTATTTTAATGAATAATAGTATTACTAATAATAAATTTCTTTTAATTTCTAATTTCTAGGTTTAACCAAATAAAGAAATTTAAAATTTCATTTTTATTTAAAATATCTGTTTGGAAATTTTAAACTGTCAAGTAATATTTTATACTGAAGAAGTATATAACATTTATTTCCCCATGAGATAGGTGATAATGTAACCCTCGTTCTTATATTCACGTGTTATCTAGTGAGAATTTGTGCACTAAATTAAAATAGAAAGATATTGCATGATTTCCTGAGTGTTGAATCCTAATTTATCGGTGAACTAAGTCAAAGGAATAGTGCCCAAGTAGGAACAGATTGAGAGAGACAGAGAGAAAGTGAACATTAATGAAGAGTAATACCTCTTGCCTTATTCATGAGAGGGAACAACATGAGGTTATTTCGTTTTTTCCTCTACTATAATGAGGTTCATACTAGGATATTTCTGATATGTTACATGTATGAGCTTATCGTCCGTCTACTCTCTAGGTCAACCAACTAAGCTTAAATGACTTTGGTTCAACAAGATCTGATCGATCGACTGAGATCCACTTGACAAAATGAGATCAACTCGTTCGACTGAGTTTAGTCAATATGGGTCGGTAGGTTGGTATGGCCTGACTGTCCATCATTGATCTCCGATGAGAGGACTTTGGATGTTTCTGGAATGGTTGAGATGCTAGGAAACAAGATATTCCTTGGGTCGCGTCTATCATAGTGGTTGGCTTTGAATGTCTCTTTCTCGTTTTGATGGTTTGGGCTCAGATCATTTGGTAGTCTCTTTGTGCTTCCCATGGCTTGGTCCACTTTCGCCTTGTTAGCTTTAACCTGTTGGACAACTTCACTCGGTAGGATTGCAAGTAAGCCTCACGGTCTTCTATCAATGGGTCCCCTCATCACACTCTTTCCTTC
The DNA here is from genome assembly GCA_022702705.1 of Papilionanthe hookeriana x Papilionanthe teres. Classification (NCBI taxonomy): domain Eukaryota; kingdom Viridiplantae; phylum Streptophyta; class Magnoliopsida; order Asparagales; family Orchidaceae; genus Papilionanthe; species Papilionanthe hookeriana x Papilionanthe teres. Next base: position 107,999,995 of record CM040432.1, read on the forward strand.
TAGACCATTAAATCTCCTCGAGATAAGTGCTGACACAATTTTCTCCTTAGAACCGAGTAAAGGAATGTTTAGGCGATCGTTCTTATCATCGATCCGTTGACTTAACCCTCTGTTGTGGCACAAGATTTGTCTATTGAACAAGTCACACAAGAAGCTGCTTGTGGTTTGCTGATGCATGGTGAGAGCGGTATATTAATTATAACGCCTTAGATGGATCAAATTTTTGTTATGAGGAGTCTCGTTCTTACTTGTTAGATTTAAATTTCTTATGATGACTTTTTTTGTATTGCCTCTTGGTGCAAAAGTCCCGGTTCCAATAATCCCGGATGATGACTTCACTCAAACGGACATGGGTAAGATTTCGATCGTGACACCAGTTGAGGGTTGCCAACTCTCGAGTGAGGATGATGGGATTTACTGCTCAAATGAACCCACTGAGACCCGCAGGTGTCGAACATCTCTCGGATTGAGAGTTTCTTAGCTCAATTAGCAGTGATCCATCGAGGCGAACAGGTGCTCGAGTTGTTGGCTCATATGGAGAAAATGAAGAGTATGCAGGAGGTAGTGGCTATTCTTCACCAGAAATTGTCAGATTTTTAGGGGAGATCCTTGATACTCCAGTTCAGAGAAAAAACAGTTTCTTTTTTGAGAGGTGCAATCTTATTATCTTAAAAAAAATTACAAACAAATAAAATGAATAACACATTTCAAAATAAATTCTTGTATTTAAATTGAAATAAATTACAAACTTTTCAATTTATTTTATATTTTTTGATAATACTACATAACAACTTAATTTAGAATTAAATCAATGCTTATTCTTAATGTACGGTACGAGATAGTCATTAAGCTATTTATCACCCATTCGACTAGACAATCAATTTTTAACAACCTTTATTACTGAGAATGTTCCTTCAATTGTTGCAGTAGCAACTACTAAAATTAATGCCTAGATAATAAGTTTATAAATTAAAGAATATACACCATTCTTCTTTGTTTGAAATAACTATTTTACAATATTCACATTACTATATAGAATGAGAAATCAACACTACTGTGTGTATCAATAATATAAATCAATAATTGATGCTTAAGTGTCTCAAATTCAATAAAAAAAATCATTTCAATATATATTGCGAGAAGAATCAATTTCCCCTTATCAAATGTAGATAATGAATTTTTTGAGTTTAAACATGTCACACAAAGAAGTAGCCCAATACTTGCTTTAAAGAAATGATTGTTCAAATCTTGAAGTAGCATTTCGATCATAGTATAAAAAAACTCAACACTATAATTATGTAAATTTATCATTTTTTCACCTCTAAGTGTTGACCATCGATTAGCCTTGAAAAAATAGTTTTACATGGAATATCAATTTCAAAAGTATTTAAAAAATAAGACTTTTCATTCAATGGATTTAGTGGCGCATCACTATAAGGCACCGACCTCTTGTTTTGCAGAAGAGGTTGACGTGATGCGAGCCACCATAACGGAAGTAGATTTATGTGCACAACTCCTCTTCTTCAGAGGAGGGCACATAGTAGATGCCTTAATGGGCATAGGATTACCCAAGGTTATCCGGACTGGATGCTCGAAGGAACTGAAGGTTATGGTCCCTTTGGGAGCATAGAAAATGCTGTGGGAAAAGGAAACACCATTCTCACTAGAAGTCTCGATCGTGATCTTCTTCTTATTATCCATTTTTTCTAATCAAAAGGGACACTAATCAATTTTAGAAAATAAAAATTTAAAATATTAGTAAAAATATGTACAATGGCACAAGCGCAGGTGAAGTTGCAACAACTGAGTATAGAGGGTGACAAAAAGGGACAAAAAATTGTCGAGTCACTAACCATAGAGACCAACACATACATTGAAAATCTAAAGTCTCACAAGGTATCAAGAGTGACACAAGGAAAGACACCAAGTTATGATAATGTAAGCAAAAATCCTAATATTGAGAGAGAGGCTCTTCCCCAATGAAGTTGCTAACCAATTTTCAGTTCTTTTTAATTGAACATCAGAGTTGCCAGCTTGTCTATTTTATATATATATTGTTATATATTTCTCCTTCCAAGTAAATCTCTCCACCGGATCATAAAAAAAAAAACCTAGAGAAGAAAGCAATTGAAAAGAAGAGAATATACGACAAAAAATACACAAACAAATTAAATGGAAACATGGAGAGCTCGTGTAAAATAATCCCCGTGTGATAGATTTAGAGTATAAGTACAAAATAGAATTAGATCGAAAAACCTTGAAACACAATATTTGATGCGACTTTTTTATATGTAATAATTTATGACCTAAGATTTATATATTTATAATGATTTTTTAAAGTCACAATTTCAAACGCAAGTATACGTATCATATCAAGTAATACAGGGCTCTAATGGAGTCCCGTTTATCGATCCCACAGGGAAGCGAGGTAAGTGGTCCTTAGTCAAATTCTAGTATACTACTAACAGCCTTAGTTTGGAATGGTGATATAAGTGGTGTTTCTAACAACTACTAAATGTAGACGATTATATGTAAGAATAATAACTACTCCTTAAATGCAAATATTACTTCTAAAGATAACCCTTTCTGGATAAATTGGTTTGGTGAATTTTGAGATAATAAAATCTACTATTCTTATGTAATGAATTGGATAAAGTTTAGGAATGAAATGCATTAAATATTATATGTGCCAAATAGGAGCAATCCTATTCTTTACCCTCTTCCGAGTACCCCCTCTTCATAGTGCTATAAATAACATTGAAAAATCCTAGGTTTAGTCCCTAAATCCATGGTTAGGCTGGGAGGATACTGGCTCTCACTTAAGAGCTCCCACTTCACTTCACCTGAAGGTTAACCCTAGCTTTAGTTACCAAACTTTAGAGCCAAATTGGGGATCTCAGCCTGTTACCCTGAAATCTCCAATTCGACGCCCATGAAATCATATTTCCCTATTTATTTGCACTCAATCCCCATGAACTACACAATTCAATCAAGGACATTGAATGTGGTTTCACTTTATTGAGAATTACACCGCCCTTTTAGGACAATGCAATTACAACGAATTTTAACAATACAACGGGCCCTTTTTGTAATGTAAATGAAGCGCAAAAACCATCACATTTATAATTAAAACATCTTTTAGCAAGCATCCCAATATCCTAGACATGAATCCTACTCATTGCAAAAGAAAAGTAGAGTGAAAAAAATAACATAATCTTCTTATGCCACTATTTCCAAATAAGAAGAAAGAGTAAGAGAAAGACATCGCAAAGCACGAAGAAAACAAAACAGAAAACTTCATTTCAAAGCAAATCCACAAAATAAGTGTTTACAAAATCATAAGATAACAAAGAACACAATACTTAGCATTTTCCCCTTGAAAGAAAGATGAAAATCGCTCTCACAAAGTCTCCCGCGGATCCATGCAATGCCAGAACATTCCCTTACAGATTCTCTCAAAATCCCCTCACCAATCTCTCCAAAAAGGTAGAAATCTACATTTCTACTCCTATTCTAAGATCTCTAATCATTCTCCACGTTTTCCTTATCATCTCCTCTCTTTTTTTGGCTTCCAATTCGAATTAAAATAGTGTAGGGACAAATTTCCCAAGAGGTGCATGAAAAAACCTTCCAAAAAGCGTCCAGATTCGATGTATATGGCCAAAAACCACCCAATATCGCATCCCAACCGTCCGGAGCACCGCCAGCTCTGAATAGAGCACTGCCGGCGCCCTATTTTGGTGCTCTCAGGTTTCTGGCGCGGGTGCCGCCGACACCCATTCTGCGCAACTCCACCATTTTACTTCGTTTGGCTCCGTTTCAACTCCGATTCACCCCGTTTCAGTTACGTTGTGTTCCTAACATACAACCCTATAAAATTAGCATAAAACAACATTTCTTTAAAGTGTAATCTCATTCAAAAATATGCAAATAGTGTAAAAGAGATTAAATATAGAAAAACTTATCGAAAGGTGTCAAGCCAAAATTTACTGTCTTGCTCGTTTTTGCTCCAAATTACACTGCTTTTGCTTCCTTTTGCTCCAATCACCATTTCTTGTACCTAAAACTAAAAAATATACAAAATAACATTCTTTTAAAGTGTAATATCACCAAAAATGAGTAAAATCATATAGCAAAAAACCGTATATATTTTTGGTGCATCAAAATCCCCCAAACTTAACTGTTACTCATCCTCAAGTAACACTATAACTATAAAAACTAAATATGTTGACTTGTGGTTGTGGGTTTCAATAGAGTTTTCTATAATTTCATCTCAGAAATATTATAGTATAACATAGGAGAAATTCTAGCAAATCAACCTAGACTAGAGTGTAAGAACATCTCATATTCAACTTAGGAATCATGATTGTTTTATTTACTTCAAAAGTTATTGAAAATTGTCAAAATAAAGATTCATAAAAAGTATAAAAATAGAATTTAAGCACCTTATCTATACCAATTTAACCAATACCTTTTGAAATAAGAATAAGCTTAGGATTGTTTTTAAATTTTTTCATTTAAAAAGATTCAAGTGAAACCAATTTTTGATTAGGCTTCTCCTCAAGTTTCTCCTCACTTATTTTATATTCTTTTTTTTCTTTCGGGATCATTTTCAATCCCCCTTTTTTCACTTTTTTTTCTTTCTTTCGGGATCATTTTTAATCCCTTTTTTCACTTTTTTTATGTGACAATTACTATATCTGGACAGACCTTTAATAATTTTGAATTTCACTATCCTCTCTCTAAAATCCAAAAGTCAAAACTTTCCCTCACTTTTTATAAGTTTAAGTATTAGTTCGAAAAAGGTTTTCAATAAAGGCTAAATTCTCATTAAGTATAAATCTAAGAATTTTAGTTTTTTAAATATTCAACTCCTTTCTACCATAAATAGAAAAATCATTTTTCCAATGTTTCCTATAAAATATCATAACTCTAGAAAATTTCTTCACATAGGATTTCAACTAAGTTATTTTTCTAACATTCCTAAAGTTGAAATTATAATAACCTAAAGGTAACACCACATACCACAAGTCATTTTAAAAGTGATATCAAATTAAATACAGACTACTGAGGTCAAATAAAGTTACATTTTAAAAATTTTCTTCCCCCCAAACTTAAATTTTAAAATATTTTGCAATTAATTCCATAAAATGTTGCAGGAAGAAAAAGTAAAGGTTGAATCTACTTACTACTACAACATCCTATCAAATTCATATACATGCATAATCAGGGTAGAATGACTGTAGAAGAAAGTAAATCTAACTTAAAACATGCTCGCAATAATATTATACTTAAAGGAAGTATTTTCACTTTAAAATTTTATTTTTCTTCCTACTCCCAAACTTGATTTTTAACATGTATAACATTTAGTACATAAAATATATGCAGCAAGAAAACAGTTCAGATATTCTCTCTACCACACATGTCTATAAAAAACATTTACAAGTATTCATTAGGACAGAACAATATGCAGCAGAAAATAAATTTAAACTAATCATGCTAGAATGAAATTCATTAAATAAAAGTTTAATTAGCATAGCAGGTATCAGCTAGGGAATATAAAAATGTTCTTCAAAACCTAAATAAAGTTGTAACACAAACATAAACACACATATGATAAATGAGGTCAATTCTTCCATTAACTCATCCAATCTCACTACCTTACCTCCAATTTCTAACGAAATCACTACACTAATAAATTGGGTACATTTTAAAATGATTTTATAGATTATAACCCCAAAGATAAGATTATCCCTGATAAATTGGTTTCCAGACACCAATCTTAGGCATCATCTAATCCCTATAATTAAGCACCTCCAACTGTTATAAATTGTAGTGTAATATCATCCACAAGTTATTCATCAAATAGGTTCATGACTCCTATCAAATGAAAATAAAGTTAGAGAAAGCATGCAACAAAATTGAGATGAAGCTGTCATTAGTTAAATTCATGATATCTTTTATAAAACTCAAGTCCGAGTAAGACCCGAGTTATAGTGAACTCATCAATCCAACTACTACAAGAGAACATATAAGTCTAACCATATTAAGAAGTTAAGGAATCACCTTCCTCATGACACACAAAGATCAAATCAAACTACTAACAATCCAAACATCTACCAATCAATAATAAAACTTATCAATCCATAATGACACATAAAGATCAAGTCAATCCACTCTAAAGCAAACACCATACAACACTAACAATCATGACTCTCAAGCACACTAAATCAAAGCACACTGATAACTATGGGTTGTCTCCCATAAAGCGCTTGGTTTTAACATCGCAGGCCCAACAAATGATTCCTCCTGGATCAAAATTCCAATTAAGTAATCCTCGATCAATCGCCCAATCCTTTTCAGATCCAGGAATTCGTACAAAATCTTCAAATTGTAATTTTTTATTCAACTCTTCCTTTTAAGATGGATTTATATCATTGTTGCTCATATTTCTTTCTAGATTCAATATTCTTCTATTGATTTTCTAAATTTGCATATTAATATCATCCTTGAAATTTATAAGAAATGGATCTGTATAGGATACTTCAAGCTCTCCCAAATTTTGAATCAGATTCTCCCTAGATAATTCAGATTCAGGATCAAATTATTCTATGTCACTTCTGTTTCAAGTTATCTTCCAATTCTTCCCCTTTATAATTATTAAATGATGGAGGATCTATCTTAGTCGAGGAAATATGTTTTTCTAATTCCTTAGGAATTTCTTCCAATGGTCTTCCAATATCCTTATCCTCTTTTCTCAACTCAAAATTATTTTGAAATTTATCCTCAAATTCCCTTCCAAGTCCTAGTTCAATAACTTTATCTTTTTCATCATTCAATTCAGGTTTTTCTTACAATTAAGTTGAATCTAAAGATATAAAGACTGGTGGTGTAGATGAATTCCCTAAATAGGTAGGCTTTAAAATTGTATGGGGCACATCCATCTTAAGTTCATGAGATTTTTCAACAAATGGAATTACAACTTCCATCATTTCACATCTCTCTTGGACATTGACCCACTTTTTATATGATTGCAATTTATGTTAATAGCAACGACACCAAAAGCTTGATCCCGTTTTAATTTATATATATTTAATTTCATGATGGAATGTATAATGTGGATTCTACGCAAGTATACGTATCATATCAAGTAATACAGGGCTTTAGTGGAGTCCTGGTTATCGATCCCACAGGGAAGTTTTTAACAGATTTGTATCAGCTAAATTTAAAGGAATTACTTACTAATAATATACGGAAATTTAGAATAATTAACTAAAGCAAACTAAAGTAAACTAATGCTTTAAAATAAAGTTGATTTAAAAAGATTTCAGAAAAAGTATCATTCTCCTTGTTTTTAGAAAATTAAGTGAATGCTGAATTTAAATAGAATTTCTTTTATTGTATTGTGACAAATAGGAGCATTCCTATTCTTTACCCTTTGGTCCAGTGCAAAGAACATCGATTAATCCTATGTTTGATTACCGAATCTGCGGCTAGACCGGGAGGATACTGGTCGCCACTTCGTAGCTCCCACGTTCCCCTCACCCGAGGGCTAACATCTACACTTCAGCTCTCAAACAATAGGACCAAATCGAATATTTTAGTCTGTCACACTAAAATGTCCAATTCTCGCGTCCGATAAATAATATTTCCTATTTATTTGCATTCTCCTTCCAAGGCTTTTGACTTCCCGAATATTGGATGTAATCTTTACTATAGTTGATAAATCAACATATTTTAACAATTCAATGGGCGGATTGAAAGTAAATTAAGTTTTAAGTACAAATTATCACAATTTATTTTAATATTTTAGACACTTCTATTTAATTTCATCAATTCACATAATTTCATAAACAAGGAGAAAGACTAAGAAAATTACTCAGAATGCATGAGAATTAAACAAAGCATGGATTTCATTTAAAGTTAACAACAATAAACAAAGATACTTATTTTAATTTCCTCCCAGACGTACTCATCAAGTTCCTTTCGACTTTTCCTTCCAAGACAAAGACACTTCTAAACTCACGAATTACACTCTAAAACTCTTAAAATAAACACCAAGTAGACACTAATACTCTCTAAATAAACACACACATAAATAGACACCAAAAAGAGACACACTAGACACACAAATTCGTCCTGTATTTATAGTGGTAGACAAAGGTCCAAAGGGTACTTAAGCACCTCTTCAAAAAAGCGTCCAGGTTCAATGTATCTGATATTTTCAACAATCTCGCCGTCGGCGAGAAACGACCTCACCGTCGATGGGGCTTCTAGAAGGTCTCCAAACCGCGCGATCTCGCTGTCGGCGGGCTCGGGCTCGCTGTCAGCGAAGTAGTTATAAATCCTTCAGAAATTTTCTTAATAATCACATCGTCGGCGGGCTCGATCTTGCCGTCAGCGACATAGTTCATTTTGCATGAATTTCTTCCTTTTTGATCCAAATTTGCTCCATTTCATGCTTTTTGCTTTTATCACTTATAAATCTTCGTTCCTGCAATAAAATAAATAAAATACCTTTCTTTAAAGTGCAATTTCATAAAAAATAGGTATGAATTTCTTAACATATTTTTCTGTGATCAAAATCCCCCAAACTTAATTATTGCTCATCCTCAAGTAATTTTCGTACTAAATAAAAATAATGATTTTTGTAATAGATCTTTTTCAATTCAGATATACTATGAATTAAATTTAAATAATACTATAGTAAAGTTAAATAGAAATATTTTCAAGTAATTAAATTAACTTTATAAATATAAGAATATTTAGTTATCATATCTAAGATTTCTAGTTCTCTATTTATTTCAGGAAAGACAATATTTAAAAGAGTAATTTACTTAAGATATTTAGATGATAGGAAGTTCAAGAAAACACTATTTAGTAAAATACTAATCCATATATATAAGTTTAGAAATATATTTGAGTTTTACCCTTTAGGTTGATTCCATTGAAGCCAATTTTTGATAAGGCATCTCCTCAAGCTTCTCCTCACTTATATTTTTCTTTTCTTTTCTTTTCTTTTTTCTTTTTGGATTGATTTTCAATCCTTCTCTTTTTCTTTTTCTTTTTCAAGTGAGGATTACTATATCTGGATAGCCTGTTAATAATTTTGAACTTCAACTTTCTCTTCCTAAATTTGAAACTTAAAATATTTCTTTGCTTATATGTATTTCATAGCTTTTACTTCATTGAGTTTCAATCACTTCTTTTTCATTTAAATACTTAAGAATTTCAATTTTAGAATATAGTTTCCCTTACTTTAAATAGTTTACTATATTCTTATTTCTTTTAACCAAATATCTTATTCTATTAAATAATTGAATTACTAGAAACACATTTTTTTTAACTTTCTATAATAATTAAATAAAGTAATTCATGTTTATTGAATTAAAAAATTACTATAGAAAAATCATTTGATAATAATAATTTTTGAAAATAGAAATTGAGAACAATTTAATAATTAAATTTGTATTTTTCCTCCCCCAAACTTAAATTTTTCTATCTATTTTTAACTGGTGAAAAGGAAAATATACAATGAATCATACCTTTAAGCCTTAGGTATTTCTTTACCTTGAAATTTTGCAGGCTTTTTCATTTATTTAAAGAACTCCGTATCGTTAGTATTCTTCCACATATATAATATTTAAAAGAAAGTGTCGGGATAGGAAATTATTAATAAGTATAAAACACAACAAATGAAAACTTAATCTATTACTACACATACAATCAACTAACCTACTTTAAATAAATTAAAACAATCTAAACATATTAAAAGTTCATAACTTATAAAAACTTAAACAACATATTAAATAAAAACTAATCATCCTATCTAAAAGAAAAATTGCAAACTAACTTAACACACATAAAAAGTCTAAAGTTATAAGCATAAGCACACAAACAAACACATCAAAGTCATAGTCACGTAAAAGTACGTGAATAATTACATACAGAACAATAAAGTTTTCAAAAGAACAAATAATCTAATCAAACTAAACAAGGTCTCTAATCTTCCGCATCAAAATCCCAGGCTATATCATCTCCCTGATCTCCAGGCTGAGAAGGCTGAGCAGGCTGGTACTGTGTGTAGCGGGGGAACTCAGGAAAGACAACATCTAAATCACCACTCCTATATCGACGTTCAGCCTTATAATATGCAATTTCATACTCTGAATGTTGCTGAAGATATTCGCTATCATAATCGTGTCTTCTTTCCAAGCCATCAATCTTGTAGTCTATATGCTCAAATCTTCTTTCCATATTCTCTCCAAATTATTCAAAACTCTTTCTACTAAGGGTTAGCTCATTCATCAGATCTTGAAGGGTAGGAGTGGTGTACTGAGGGGGTTCTTAACTAATAGAGGGTATATCTCTACTTGAAGAAGGTACATAATCCCTTGTCCTAGATCTTCATCCTTCGTGGGATTCATATTTCTTTATATTAGCTCGAGTAATGGGTTTCATAGGTTCAACCCATTCCTCATCGCTCTCGCCTCTACCCCGGATAATTGGCGAGTGCATAGATAAGACCAGGATGTCCTAGTCCTTCTCCACTTTCATTTCTTGAGGTGGCTAATATATTCTTATAAATTACACTTCCCACATTAATTCTTTTTTGGTTATGAATACAGAAATTCAGAACTGCTCTATCTCTTGTTACCTCACTATGGTGGTAGGTAGGTAACAAAGTAGAACAAATAAAATAGTGCCAGACTTTTGATGTTGCATTTAACATACAAAGAGGAAAATTTACCCTTTCCCGCTGCTTGATCTTCCAGACGCCTTTCGCATTAGTGAGAAAGTCAATCACCTCTTCCAGTGGTCCTTCCATAGTTCCAAATGTATCATGCTCACTGGTATAGGTGACTCGTACCTCGTAATAAGCATTTATCCTCGCAGTGCTGAATTCCACAAAAAATCCTCTAACCTTTACTGACGCATCTTCGACTGAAGTCAAATTAGCATAGAACTCCTTAACTACTTCTACAACGGCTCTGTTGGTCACGAAACAAAAATTTTCCCATCCTCGTTCCCTAATGATTCGCTCAACTTCTCCTCCAGGACTTTTGAAAACTTGATCTTGAATGCATGCTCTGGCTTGAATATTGTGAAAATATCTTGATTGTGCCTTTACATTCACAAAACGAGTTTCGTCGTCATCCAATCGTCGCTTTTGTCGTGGAGCCATTTTCGATCTGTGAAATTTGCTAAAAATTTAACTAAACTCCTAAATATTACTAAGAAGGCTTCCTACAACATCGAAAATCCATTTAAATCAATTTCCATGAATTTCTCCTAAGTAATTTCTCCACATTTCAAATTTTTTCAAAATTTTCCAATGTAGAAGAAATCCATGATGAGAATAAAAAATTTTTGCATAGGAGTGAAGCTCTTACCAAGGGAAGATGAAATCCGGTGTCAAAAAGTGTTGAAATCGCCTCAAATCCAAGATCTCACAAGCCCTAGGTCGGTTTTTTTGAAGTTTTGAGGAAGGGGATGATGAATAGTGTCGGTTGACTGGTCAAATATAGGTCTTTTCACGATCTCACTGTCGGTGAAATTTTTCTCGCCGTCGGCGAGCTAATTAATTTGACAATGGCAAAAGTTTCGGGAAAAATCCGCCGTCGGCGAGCTCGTTCTCGCTGTCAGCGGGATTTCCCTCGCTGTCGGAGTGATAATTCTCGCCGTCGGCGAGATCCCAAAATTTTTAAATTTTTGAAGTTCATCAATCATTTTCAACCTCGATTTGCCCTTAATCAATCTTCCGATCACTTAATTTAATAATTTAGTATGAAGATTAGATACTTATACTCACAAAAAGTTCACACAACACAAACAACATAATTTTATATATGAAATCCATGAGACTTACAAACTTTACACTAACAAGTAACAACATACTTAACTTAAATGTCCAAATCCATAATACTCAGCATCGCAATCCACACCACAACACTCTAAATGCTGAGACATAACAATTACATATAATCTCATCAAATCTGAGATGATCAAATCAAAGTTCGACTCATAATAAAACCTAAATCCAAATCAACACATATATACACAAATATATGACATAAAATAGAAATCTTTTCTACTCCTCAGTGTCTGAACTATCATCCTCTCTGATATTCCCGATGCGACGCAGGTGCACAAATAAATTGTAGAAAGGCTCGAAAGGGAATTCGTAGTAGATTTTTCATTAATCCACCCTTTCGTCTCGTAAATGAATAAAACGGGCCTCCAGATGTCCAGTATGATCAAAGTGCTTCTTCATCCTCCAGTCAATATGATCAAACATATCAGAGATATTATCGATGGAATTCATCACATTTTGCAACTCTTTCTCCAATCCTTTAATCTTCTTCAGAATGAAATTTGTTTTATCAGTAAGGGGCCTTGCTAAAGGATTGTTCTGTGATGCTCTATCAGAAATAATGGTAATCTCATCATTGTTATCCAAAGTTGGAAACATATCAGTAGGATCAAGTGGTTTCCATGGTAAAAGTATCTTTTCCCAAGCCTCATAAGAAACTTGGTACTGACTGCAAAAAGCAAATATAGTCATGGGTGTCTAAGTCCATGCACTGACCCATGCACAATCAATCCTAATGCAGACTTTACTATAATTGATCCAACATCGATAGGTAGTCCAATTTGAATACAATAATTTAATATAGTGCATTCCTTTGAAACCTTATTTACCCTCATAGTGGATAATAATTTTGATGAGATGCGTAAATGCCAATGCTTCGAGACGAGGGTTAAGAAGTAATGCGGAAAACCGACATACCCGTCTTCGCGCAACTCCCAATCATCGTGTTCATCGATCGGTATCTATAAATCTCGTTCATATTGTATCTCGAAGGCACAAAGTTCGAATAATGACGGACGGGGTATTCTCTATAGAAAATAATTCATTTACCCTTGAAGGAGTAAATGTTACCCATCTTCCTCCGACGTAGACATTTCCATTGTTGATCGCATGTAGATTAGAGTAAAACACTTTAACTACAGGAATAACTACAGCGGATGTCGTATAGCAAAATACCTCCCAATGCCGCCGCGCGATCATTTCTTCAATTTTTGTGGTGGAATTCTCTACTTCTCTATTGACAAATCCCCTTTTTTTAATAAGTCGCTTCTTCATCAAGACTTTGTTGAAGATACGCTGTGCCTCCGAACTGACGAATTTTCTTCGGTTAAAAACTCTAATTTTTGTGGTTTCTAAGAGTTTGGTGGCCATTTTGGATTGAAAGGAATGATCTCTAGTCGTTTCTAAGGAAGAAAACAGTGTAAAAATGAATTTGGGATGGTTTCCTACAAAGAAATGGCTTAGAACCGTCCAAAAACCGCACGAAAATTCTTAAGAAACCAAATTTTCAACTGCCTCGCCGTCAGTGGGAAGTTTCTCGCCGTCGGCGAGATAGTTGTAAAACTAAAATGTTATAAGGCGCCGATCTCGCTGTCGGCGAGATCGACTTCGCCGTCGGCGAGATTTCGTAAAATTGCCCAATTTCCCTTTAATTCGAATATTTTCTGATCTCATCATATAGGTTCAAAGTTGTGTTGATTTTAATTAAAAAATTGAGTAGTAAGATTTGTTTTAATAATACAGACTCACTAATTTGTATATAATTAAAATAAAAGACTACTATGGGTTGCCTCCCATAAAGCGCTTGGTTTAACGTCGTCAGCCCGACCTAATTTCAGTTAGTAATCAGGTTGACTAAGCATTAAAACCTCTTTAAAATTTGGTCTTCTACCTTTGAAATACGGTTTTAATCTAGGTCCGTTTACCTTAAATCTATGTCCTGTTTTTGGATCTTCAATTTCTATAGTTCCATATGAAAATATTTGAGTTATGGTGAAAGGTCCTAACCATCAAGATTTTAATTTCCCAGGAAATAATTTCAATCTAGTATTATATAACAAAACATCCTGTCCTGGTTCAAAATTTCTCTGATTAATCTTCCGATCATGCCATAATTTCATCTTTTCTTTATAAATCCTATCATTATCATATGATTCATTCCTTAATTCTTCCAATTCATTTAATTGCAACAATCTCTTCTCACCAGCTTCTTTCATATTATAATTAAATTCTTTAATCGCCCAATATGCTTTATGTTCTAATTCAACTGGTAAGTGGCAAGTTTTTCCATATATAAGCCTATAAGGAGTCATTCCAATCGGAGTTTTATAAGCAGTCTTGTATGCCCATAATGCAGTGTCTAGTCTTATAGACCAGTCCAATCTATTAGGGTTTACAGACTTTTCTAAAATATGTTTAATCTCTCGATTAGAAACTTCAGCTAATCCACTCGTTTGTGGATGATAAGAAGTTGATATCTTATGAATAATATTATATTTTTCTACTAGTTTGTGAATATATTTATTTCTAAAATGAGTTCCTCCGTCAGTGATAATCACTCTCAAGCATTCCAAATCTAGTAAAAATATTTTTCATTAAAAATTTTGAAACACTTTTAGCATCACACCTAGGTAAAGCTTGTGCTTCAATCCATTTGGAAACATAATCAACAGCTACTAACATATATGAGTTTTCAAATGAAGGAATAAAAGGTCCCATGAAATCTAAATCCCAAACATCAAAAATTTCAACTTCTAATAAAAAATTCAGAGGCATTTCATTTCTTCTTGATATGTTTCCTACTCTTTGGCATTTATCGCAGGTTTTTATATATCTGTATACATCTCTAAATAGAGTAGGCCGAAGAATCCAGTATCGTAGAATTTTATACGTAGTTTTATCGATCCCAAAATGTCCTCCAAAATCGAATCATGACATTTTTGAATAATTGGTTCAATTTCTTCATAAGGCACGCATCTTCTAATAATTAGATCCTTACATTGCTTATATAAGTATGGTTCATCCAAAAAAGTATGTTTTAGTATCATGAATGAATTTTTTCTATTGTTGCAAAGTTAACATAGGTGGTAAAATGTCACTTACAATATAATTTACTATATCAGCATACCAAGGTATTTTCCACTCATTTATATTATAAAGTTGTTCATCGAGAAAACTGTCTAAAATTTCATTGTCGATATCAAATAATTCATGATTTTCTAATCTCGATAAATGATCAGCAATTCGATTATCGGTTCCTTCTTATTAACGATCTCAAAATCAAATTCTTGCATTAATAATATCCATCTAATTAATCTTGGTTTAGAATCTTTCTTTTGCATTAAATACTTAATAGCAGAGTGATCAGTATGCACAATACATTTAGTTCCTATTAGATAATGCCAAAATTTATTAAAAGCATATACAACTGCTAATAATTCTCTATCAATAATCGTATAATTTATTTCGAAGATCATTTAGAGTTTTACTAAGCATAATATATAACTTTGAAAATCTTATCATATCTTTGCCCATGAACCGCTCCTATAAGCATAATCACTAGCATCACACATAAGCTCAAATGGTTTCTCCCAATTAGGTGAAACTATTATAAGTGCTGTAATTAATTTATCTTTTAATAATTCGAAAGCATTCGAGCATTCAGTTGTAAATTCAAATTTCTTGTCCTTTTCAAGAAGTTGGCACAGTAGGTTTAGTAATTTTTGAAAAATCTTTTATATAACATCCGTAGAATCCAAGCATGTCTAAGAAAACTTCTTACCCTTTTCACCGTAGTTGGAGGTGGTAATTTAGCTATAACTCGAATTTTTGCGTGGTCTACTTCCATGCCCTTTTCCGAAATTTTATGCCCTAATACAATGCCGCCTGTAACTATAAATTGACATTTCTCCAAATTAAGAACTAAATTAGTTTTCTCACATACTTCAAATACTTTTTCAAGATGATTTAATCATGTGTCAAATGTTGTTCCAAATACAGAGAAATCATCCATAAATACTTCTATTCCATTATCAATTAACTTACTAAATATAGACA
The DNA here is from genome assembly GCA_022702705.1 of Papilionanthe hookeriana x Papilionanthe teres. Classification (NCBI taxonomy): domain Eukaryota; kingdom Viridiplantae; phylum Streptophyta; class Magnoliopsida; order Asparagales; family Orchidaceae; genus Papilionanthe; species Papilionanthe hookeriana x Papilionanthe teres. The sequence goes on from CM040432.1 coordinate 108,015,923, forward strand.
TCATACATCTCTCGGAATGTTGCAAGTGCATTACATAATCCAAAAGGCATCCTTCGAAAAGTGAAAGTTCCATAAGGATCGGTAAATGTAGTTCTCTCTGATCCTCGGGAGCAATTTGTATTTTGATGATAATCGGTGTATCCATCTAAGAAACAAAAATACTTATGTCCATCTAATCTATCTAACATCTGGTCTAGAAATGGTAAAGGGAAGTGATCTTTCCTGATGGTTGTGTTTAATTTCCTATAATCAATATATATTCGCCATCCAAGAATCTTGTCTTATAGGGATAAGATCATTATTTTCATTAGCTTTTACGGTCACTACTCATTTCTTAGGCACACGATGAATTGGGCTAACCCAAGCACTCGTCGTAAATAAGATATATAATACCATTATCTAACCATTTTAAAATTTCTTTCTGACTACTTTCATTATCGTGTTTAATCTCCTTTGGGGATCTACTCTGAGCTTATGTTCATTATCTAAAATAATTTCGTGCATACGATATCAAGGACTAATTCCTTTAATATCTCGCTAAAGTCCAACAAAAAATTTTCTTATATTTTTTTAAGGTATCTAAAAGTTTTTGTTCTTGAGATTCATTTAATTCGGATGAAATAATAACCGGTAGAGTTGAAGAATTACCTAAGTAAGCATATTTCAAATGATTAGGTAACATTTTTAACTCAAGTTCAGGAGGTTTAATAATCGATGAAACTATATTTTTTTCAAAGTTTTTTGTATTATCCAAAAATTCAAATTTCTCTTAAATATAATCTAGTTCTTCATTTATATCGGCTTTTTCAATTAATTCAGTATTTTCTTTTTCTACTTTTTCTTCATAATATTCCTTAAAATGTTCTTTCTGTAAATGATCGAGTACTTCCATTCGAAAACACTCATCATCTTTTTCTAGCGCAGGATATTTCATCGATTTAGCAATATTAAAAGTTACTTTTTGGTCATTTACTCTCATAGTTAATTCTCCTTTCTGAACATCAATCATAGCTTTCCCAGTGGCTAAAAATGGTCTTCCTAAAATGGTATGAATTTCTTTATCTTCTTCCATATCTAAAACAATAAAATCTACAGGGAAGATAAATTTATCCACTTTTACTAAAAGATATTCAATAACTCCCTTAGGATATGTAACGTAACGATCGCCTAACCGAAGGGTTACCGAAGTAGGTGAAATTTCTCCCAATCCTAATCTCTTAAAAACCGATAGAGGCATTAGATTTATGCTTGCTCCTAAGTCACACAAAGCTTTTCCTTAAAATTTTTCTCCCATAGCATGCAGGTATAGTGAAACTACCGTAATCTTTTAATTTTTCAGAAGCTTTTTCGAATAATAAGACTACACTCTTCACTAAGTGCGACCGTTTCATTATCGGTAAATTTTCTTTTTTTATTTAGAATATCTTTCATGAATTTTACATAGTTTGGCATCTATTCTAAAGCTTCTACGAAAGGAATATTTATTGTTAATTTCTTTAGAATTTTAAGGAATTTAGCAAACTGTTTATCTTTTTTATGTTGAATTAGTCGTTGAGGAAATGGTGGTGGAGGTTTTTCAACAGAAATTTTCATTGGTATTAAAGGATTTTCTATGTTTAGATATTGTTGATTCTTTTCCTTTTCGATTTCCACTTCCTCTTTTTGACTTTCAAGTTCTTTCTGAATTCGAGGTTCTAATTCTTTTCCACTTCGTAATTGTATCGCTTTAATTTGTTCATTTCCTTTGTCTTTGGGATTTATTTCCACATTACTAGGGAATGTTCCTGGTATTCTATTATTAAGCGAGGTAGCGATATGTCCAAGTTGAATTTCAATATTTTTAATAGCTGTTCCTTGATTTTGTAATTGATTTCCTTGATTTTGTAATTGATTTCCTTGATTTTGTAAATGTCGACTCCATATTTAATATTAATTCTTCTATAGATAATTTCTTATCTTTAAATTGTGGGTTATTATTATTAAATCCAAGTGGATAATTAGGTTTATAATTAGAATTTCCTTGATTAGAGGGATTTCCTATTGGTTGTGTTATGTTGTTCATCCATGGTTGATTAGTTGTATTATTATTCCAATTAAAATTAGGATGATTTTTCCATCCAGGATTATAGTAATTTGCATATGGATTATTGGGTTTGTTATTAATAGCGTTTATAGTTTCATAATGAGATTGTGATTCTATAAGTTGTCCAGATGAGTTTTCTTCTAATATAGTTGGAGAGTAATTCATTCCAAAATGATCTAATTTTTTAGATATAGCAGCGATTTGCGAAGCTAACGTAGTTATTGTATCATTTTCATGAATACTAGCTATCTTTTTCGGATTCATTAGTACGATGAAGCTATTGAAAATTATTGGTAGCCATTTCTTCGATTAGTGCATAGGCTTCATTAAATGGTTTTGACATTAATGATCCTCCAAGAAGAAGATCGATGATTGATCTTAGAGATCCTACTAATCCATTATAGAAAGTTTGAATAATTAACCAATCTGGTAATGCATGATGTGGGCATTTCCTAAAAATTTCTTTAAATCTCTCCCAGGCTTCATATATTGATTCTCCATCAAACTGACTAAAAGAAGTTATATCATTTCCAAGCTTAGCAGTTTTAGATGGTGGAAAATATTTGGATAGAAACTTTTGTGATAATTCTCCCCAAGTTTTAATAGATCCAGGTGCTAGCGAATTTAACCACATTTTAACCTTATCCCTTAAAGAAAAAGGAAAAAGTCTAAGTCTAATAGCATCGTTAGATACGCCTTCATATTTGAAAGTAGCACATAGTTCTAAAAAACTAGCAAGATGTAAATTAGGATCTTCAGTAGATGAACCACTAAATTGATTGTTTTGTACCATTTGGATAATTGCGTGTTTAAGTTCAAATGAGTTATAAGCAGTCTACATCGGGGTTTTGAATAGTTAAATGAATTTCATCTAATGTAGGGTCGGCATAATCTTTTAATGGTCTCTCGTTGATTGATATTTTCATTTTCGTGAATATTCGCCATTTGTGTTAAATTTATAATTTCTCTTTTTTGTTTTCTAATTATTTTAATTGTACGCTCTAATTCTGAATCGTAAGGTATTAAATTTTCGTTTCCAAATTTTTGCATACAATTTTATAAAATTTTAAAATAGTCCGTTACTCTAGTAACTAATTTCTTTACCTCCCCGACAACGGCACTAAAAACTTGACCCACTTTTTATATGATTGCAATTTATGTTAATAGCAACGGCACCAAAAGCTTGATCCCGTTTTAATTTATATATATTTAATTTTATGATGGAATGTATAATGTGGATTCTACGCAAGTATACATATCGTATCAAGTAATACAGGGCTCTAGTGGAGTCCTGGTTATCGATCCTACAGGGAAGTTTTTAACCGATTTGTATCAGCTAAATTTAAAGGAATTACTTACTAATAATATACGGAAATTTAGAATAATTAACTAAAGCAAACTAAAGTAAACTAATGCTTTAAAATAAAGTTGATTTAAAAGATTTCAGAAAAAAGTATCATTCTCCTTGTTTTTAGAAAATTAAGTGAATGATGAATTTAAATAGAATTTCTTTTATTGTATCGTGACAAATAGGAGAATTCCTATTCTTTACCCTTTGGTCCGGTGCAAAGAACATCGACTAATCCTATGTTTGATTATTGAATCGCAACTTAGGCCGGGAGGATACCTGCCGCCACTTCGTAGCTCCCACGTTCCCCTCACTCCGAGGGCTAACATCTACACTTCAGCTCTCAAAAAAATAGGACCAAATTGAATATTTTAGTTTGTCACACTAATATGTCCAATTCTGCGTCCGATAAATAATATTTCCCTATTTATTTGCATCCTCCTTCCAAGGATTTTGACTTCCCTGAATATTGGATGTAATCTTTACTAAGTTGATAAATCAACATATTTTAACAATTCAATGAGCTAGATTGAAAGTAAATTAAGTTTTAAGTAAAAATTATCACAATTTATTTTAATATTTTAGGCACTTCTATTTAATTTCATCAATTCACATAATTTCATAAACAAGGAGAGGGACTAAGAAAACTACTCAGTATGCATGAGAATTAAACAAAGCATGGATTTCATTTAAAGTTAACAACAATAAACAAAGATACTTATCTTAATTTCCTCCCTGCGTACTCCTCAAGTTCCTTTCGACTTTTCCTTCCAAGACAAGCACACTTCTAAACTCACTAATTACACTCTAAAACTCTTAAAATAAACACCAAGTAGACACTAATACTCTCTAAATAAACACACACATAAATAGACATCGAAAAGAGACACACTAGACACACAAATTCGTCCTCTATTTATAGAGGTAGACAAAGGTCCAAGGGGTACTTAAGCACCTCTTCAAAAAAGCGTCCAGATTCAATGTATCTGACATTTTGAACAATCTCGCCGTCGGCGAGAAAAGACCTCGCCGTCGGCGGGGCTTCTAGAAGGTCTCCAAACCGCGCGATCTCGCTGTAGTCGGGCTCGGGCTCGCTGTCAGCGAGGTAGTTATAAATCCTTCATAAATTTTCTTAATAATCTCGACGTCGGCGGGCTCGATCTCGCCGTCAGCGACATAGTTCATTTTGCATGAATTTCTTCCTTTTTGATCCAAATTTGCTCCATTTCATGCTTTTTGCTTTTATCACTTATAAATCTTCGTTCCTGCAATAAAATAAAGAAAATACATTTCTTTAAAGTGCAATTTCATAAAAAATAGGTATGAATTTCTTAACATATTTTTCTGTGATCAGACATACATACAGTCTTCTTTAGATAACATTTTCAACTCTTCATGAAAATCAATTCTGATCTAATCTGTTAACTTACTCTCAAAACTATCTTGGAAATGGTATTTACTTACATAATCAATTTCACCCATCCAAAAATAATCATCATCTTTTCTTTTAGCTGAATATTTCATAGTATTTAACACATCTAAAGTGACTTCCTGGTCATTAATATTCATAATCAACTCTTCTTTTTGCACATCTATCATAGTTTGTCCAGTAACAAGGAATAGTTGTTCATTATCGTTATCTTTAGGTTTGATCTCGTTGTTGCTAGGAAGTGTTCCTTTGGGTCTATTGCTAAGTGAATTAGCAATTTCTCCCAGTTGATTCTTTATGTTTCTAATCGCAGCATTTTGACTTTGCAACTGGTTTCCCATTTGCAATAACACTTTATCTATAGACATCTTCTTATCCTCAAATTTTTGATGAATATTAGAGTCCAGTAGTTGTGAAGGGTTATATCTTGTGTTACCCTGATTATTCCAACTTCCATTAGGATTTGCATGATTGTTTTCCCATTGTTGGTTTCCACCATCAGTAGTATAATTCTAGTTAAAATCACGATGTTTCTTCCAACCAGGGTTGTAAAAGTTAGAATATGGTTTGTTTATGGTATTTAAAGTCTCATCTAATAAGTTGGAATCAATCATACGCCCTAATGAACTTTCCTCACTTACAGGAGTAAATTGAGGTTGGTTCATTCTAAATTGGTCCAACTTCCTTGATATTGCAGCAACCTGAGATGCAAGAATTGCAATTGCATCTGTATCATGAACACTAGCTACATTTTTATGTTTTACCCTTACAGAGGGCCATTGAAATTCATTTGTATCCATTTCTTCAATTAATGCATACGCTTCATCAAATTTTTTTGACATTAATGAACCACTACCAGCAGCAACAATAATGGACCTATGTGATCCTACTAACCCATTATAAAAAGTTTGAATGATTAACCAATCTGGCAGAGCATGATGTGGACACTTTGTTAGGAGTTCCTTAAATCTTTCCCAGGCTTCGTATATTGATTCCTCTTCATACTGACAAAATGCGATAATATTGTTTCTAAGTTGAGTGAGTCTCGAAGGTGGAAAATACTTAGCTACGAATTTCCGAGTTAACTTCTCCCAATTTTTAATAGAACCAGATGCTAATGAGTATAACCAAATTTTAGCCTTATCCCTTAGTGAGAAAGGAAAAATACTTAGCCTAACAACATCGTCTGACATTCCATTATAATGAAATGTAGCACAAAGTTCTAGAAAAATAGATAAGTGTAAATAGGGATCCTCCAAAGGAGTCCCCCCAAACTGGTTGTTCTGCACAATCTGGATCACTGGATTTAGTTCAAACGAGTCAGCTTCTACGATAGGGTTTTGTATACTTGAGTGAATTTTATCTATCGTAGGATTTACATAATCTCTCAATGATTTATGATGATTTTTCAAGTTATAATTTTGAATGTTTTCCATTTCCATTTCTAGTTTTTCAAGTCCTTTCTGTTTTTTTATTTTTTTCCATTTTTCTAACTCGGGATCATAAGGCACAATTTCTACAGATCCTTTGTTTTGCATACGTAACACAACAAACAATACATTAACAATAAAATAAATAAAACGAAAAATATATTCAACACAACAAAACATTTTCACAAACACCTTATTTTTCACATAAACAGTTTTTTCACAACAGTTTTTCATACAACAAAACACTTTTCACACAAAAAAAAATTTTACGACACTAAAGTTTTCCAACTCTAAGCCTAATTACTTCAACTAAAATTCTCCTAAAATTGTTACCAAAGCTTCCCCGACAACGGCGCCAAAAACATGATGCGACTTTTTTATATGTAAGAATTTATGACCTCAGATTTATATATTTATAATGATTTTGTAAAGTCACAATTTTAAACGCAAGTATACGTATCGTATCAAGTAATACAGGGCTATAATGGAGTCCCGTTTATCGATCACACAGGAAAGCGAGGTAAGTGGTCCTTAGTCAAACTCTAGTCTACTACTAACAACCTTAGTTTGGAATGATGATATAAGTGGTGTTTCTAACAACTACTCCTAAATACAGACGATTATATGTCAGAATAATAACTACTCCCTAAATGCAAATATTACTTCTAAAGATAATCCTTTCTGGATAAATTGGTTTGGTGAATTTTGAGATAATAAAATCTACTATTCTTATGTAATGAATTGGATAAAGTTTAGGAATGAGATACAATAAATATTATATGTGCCAAATTAGAGCAATCCTATTCTATACCCTCTTCCGAGTACCCCCTCTTCAGAGTGCTATAAAGAACATTGGCAAATTCTAGGCTTAGTCCCTAAATCCATGGTTAGGCTGGGAGGATATTGGCTCTCACTTCAGAGCTCCCACTTTTCTTCACCTGAAGGCTAACCCTAGCTTTAGTTACCAAACTTTAGGACCAAATTGGAGATCTCAGCCTGTCACCCTGAAACCTCCAATTTGACGCCCATGAAACCATATTTACCTATTTATTTGCACTCAATCCCCATGAACTACGCAATTCATTCACGGACATTGAATGTGGTTCCACTTTGTTGAGAATTACACCGCCCTTTTGGGACAATGCAATTACAACAAATTTTAACAATACAACGGCCCCTTTTTGTAATGTAAACGAAGCGCAAGTAAAAACCATCACATTTATAATTAAAACATCTTTTAACAAGCATCCCAATATCTTAAACATGAATCCTACTCATTGTAAAAGAAGTAGAGTGAAAAAAATGACATAATCTTCTTATGTCACTATTTCCAAATAAGAAGAAAGAGTAAGAGAAAGACATCGCAAAGCACGAAGAAAACACAACAGAAAACTTCATTTCAAAGCAAATCAAAAAAATAAGTATTTACAAAATCATAAGATAATGAAGAACACAATACTTAGTTTTTTCCCCTTGAAAGAAAGATGAAAATCTCTCCCACAAAGTCTCCCGCAGATCCATGCAATGCTAGAACATTCCCTTATAGATTCTCTCAAAATCTCCTCACCAATCTCTCCAAAAAGGTAGAAATCTACATTTCTACTCCTATTCTAAGATCTCTAATCATTCTCCACATTTTCTTTATCATCTCCTCTCTTTTTTTGGCTTCTAATTCGGTTTAAAATAGCGTAGGGACGAATTTCCCAAGAGGTGCATGAAGAAACCTTCCAAAAAGCGTCCATATTCGATGTATATGGAAAAAAACTGCCAAAAATCGCATCCCAACTATCCGGAGCGCCGCCGGCGCTGAATAGGGTGCTGCCGGCGCCCTATTTTGGTGCCCTCAGGTTTTTGGCACCGCCGGCGCCCATTCTGCGCAGCTCCACCATTTTGCTTCGTTTGGCTCCGTTTCAGCTCCGATTCGCCCCGTTTCAGTTGCGTTGTGTTCCTAACAGATAGCCCTACAAAATTAACATAAAAACAACCTTTCTTTAAAGTGTAATCTCATTCAAAAATATGCAAGAAGTGTAAAAGAGATTAAACATAAAAAGACTTATCGAAAGGTGTCAAGCTAAAATTTGCTTTCTTGCTCGTTTTTGCTCCAAATTGCACCGTTTTTGCTTCCTTTTGCTCCAATCATCATTTGTTGTACCTAAAACCAAAAAACATACAAAATACCTTCCTTTTAAAGTGTAATATCACTAAAAATGAGTAAAATCATATAGAAAAAATTGTATATATTTTTGGTGCATCAAAATTTAAGAAAATATAACCAGAGAATTAAAAATAATATTTTTATTTAAGGGTCAAGAACGACTCCAAAAGGGATGTGTCCCTTTGGTTACTTACATCGTTAGGGATTACCAAGAATACTTATGATAATAGAGGTCCTACTTACATTATGTGATAACTAGTAAAATTGGTGTTTCAAATGAATTATCTCTGAGGAGCATCTCAATGCTTAAAAAGCTCACGCTAAACCATATGAGCAGAGACCGAGTCTCCCACAATCTCAATATGACTGATAGCTCAACAGCGAATGAGGCTTGTGAAATAATTAAATGGGTCATCAAATATGATCATCCCACAACTTCAAGGCCTAAATGAGCTATAAGTGTATGGGGTGAATTACTATATCCCAAATGGGCAGTGATCCCCGATAGAATAAGTGCAACGGACGCCAGAAACTTGGTTCTGTTGGATAAATGCGCCGATGATTTAGATTTGAAACTTATGATTTTATAATATGGGATACTACGCAAGTATACGTATCATTTATCAAGTAATATAAGACTTTCTGATTAAGCCCCGAGATATCGAACCCACATGAAAAATGTGAAATCTTTAAAGGAACTAGAGAAATTATCTTTTTATTTTCTTTAATTGTTTTCGAAAAGTATGTCTTGATTTTGAAAAGTTTTGAAGGTTGATATGTCTTTTGAAATTTTCTTAATAAAATGCTAAACAAGAAATTAAAATTACAATAACTAATAACACTGGATGTAAAATACTATTAACTAGAATATCTTTTTATTTCCTTTCATGAAGTAGTAATAATTCTTAAAGTATTGTTGTGGAAGTATTCAAATTTTTGTTGTGATAGAAGCAAATGTGTTCACTACCCTTACTTGGTTCTATAAAGAACATAGGTTAATTTGAAACTTATATTATTTTGAACATGGTTAGGCAGGGAAGATACCAGTCTCTCACTCTAGAGTTCCCTCGATTCCCACCACCTGGGGGCTAACTTCTCATAACAAAACTCAAAACTTCAAACCAAATTAGGGGGTTTTAGCCTGTCATTCGAAAATCCTCTAATTTTACTCCCTTTTATAAAAATATCTTCTAATATTACATTCACTTATATGGACTTCAGTTCTCACCCATATAATTTCATGTGATTCTTACTAACTTTTATGAGATAATACAACATTGAATCTTACATAATCTCAAGAAATTTTACAACTTAACAGGCCAAATTAAGAGGTAAACAAAGTTTTTAGAATCAATCTTCACAACTTCTTCCAACTTTTAAACACTTATATTTTCCATAACAATTCTCTTTAAATTAATTACTTCTCCATTTAAGAAAGAAAAAGATAAAGTAAACTACTCAGAATGCATTGAGAAAATATAAAAACACATTGATTTGAAATTAAAAACAACGATAAGAAAAATAATAAATGAAAACAAGTATTAATAAACTAAATAAATGTAAACACTTATATGAAAATCCTCTCCACAAGACTAAGGAAGTTCCTCTGAAACTTTGAATCTTCTTTAAACTACTTCTCAGAGCAAGTCTCCCAACTCCGTTGACTCGGAATACGTACTTCGTACTTCAATAAAAACTAAACTAAAAGAAAGAAAGAAGTGGGAAGAAGAATACTTCACTCCGACCCTTTTCTCCTTTCTACTCTCTACTCCTACTCTAAATAAAAACTTTTAAAATGCACTGGAAGAACAATGGAAGTACTCTTCAAAATGCAGTGGAAGAGTCTCCTCAAATTGCCTCCTCTAAATCTTTCATTAGACTCTATTTAAATAGTAAACCAAAAGGTGCCTTGGTGTCTCTTCAAAATGTGTCCAGATTCGATGTATCTACCAAGGAACGCACCCCTTCATTCAAACTTGCCGCCCAAAGGAAGTAATAGACGTTACCACCAAGAGTTGCATCCCATCCCCTTTGAAATTGGCGCTAAATCCATTTGAATCTTGATTTTTAACAGTGCCAAATTTTTTATTTTTCATTTTTTTGCTCCAAATTTGATCCAATTTTGCTCCTTTCATCATGACCATCCATTTTCATTATACCTGCAAGAAAAATACAAAATATCTTCCCTTAAAGTGTAATATCATTAAAAATAGTTAAAAATGTGCATAAAAATACTATATCTTTTAGGTGTATCAGGCAGCAAACCTATAAGCAAAATGGGGTTAACTAGATGAAATCAATGAGGTGTTAAAATGATTAATAAAATTTAAAAGAGGTATATCAAGAGAAGGAGAGAAATCCCTAAAAAGATAAACGTAGCCGAGTTAGGATACTATGGATCCATCATCCTAAGCTAGTAGGACTTTAATTCTACCTAGTCGTGAAGTTAGTAAACCCAATCCGTTAAAGACCCCCTGTTAACAATCCTTAAAATTACTTCATCCAAGGAGACATCAATAGCCCTAAGGTCAAAAGGAAGAGGACTCTAAATCCCTATGAGTCTATAGGGGTAGAATCTGCAAAAATGGACTTACACCTGCTAAGAAAGTGGCAATGATTCTACCAGAAAGGAGAGAAAAGGGAGGTCCAGCTATAAAGTTAAAAATACTCTCACAAAGGACTTGTACCTTGTCAGGGTCTACGAAGCCTCTAACACCTTAGGTGTGTTAGAAAACCACCTAAGTATAAATCATTTGTTTGGTAAAGCAGGTTGAAGAACCATAAGGGCTTCTATTATAAATATGACACAATTATCTATTAGGTCCTGATGTGGAGGCCCAACTAGATATGACTTGCGTGGTGTTCATATTATGCAACATGTTTTAAAACTGGCCCGAAAGCTATGCAAGAAAGTAAAGAATATATTTTCAAAAATTGAGATATTTTAATCTTAAATTTTAATTTATCTCAATTTTTTTATTATTAGGCATTTTGTAAAAGAATTATATTTTAGGGTCCTTAAAGAGCCTATATTATATTTTTTCATAAGCATCCCATACAAACCAACAAGCTATAATAAAGTAAAAAGTTAGTACACAACATAAAATAAAAGGCCAAGTGTATAAATAATAAAAGGCTAGGTGCCGCTGGGTCGTCAACATATGCAAGAAAAGCAAAAAGGAGGTCATAATCCACATATACATGCCTAGTTCTAATGCTATACATCAAAGTAAAATTGCAATTATGATACGAGATAATAGTGGCTTCTTCTAGTCTCTTTCATGTGATTCAGTGCATCAAGTGCTTTAGAACCCATTTTCTGTGCTTTATTTTTGATACAAACTGTGCCAAGGGACTCTAAACATCAATACATGTAAATGTATAAAAAAAGACTCGACTTGCAACACAAAATGTTAGTATGAGTTATTTACATGCAAGCGTATATTTAGCCATGTAGGGTGGGAGGAGAGCTTAATAACATATGCAGAAAATAAATTAGTTGAAATCATTACAGCTTTTGGACATGGCATCCAACAAAAAGATTGCCCCTAAATATGTAAGCGTGCATTCTCAAACTCGGTAAACACACAAAGCATCACAAAAAGATGCCTCGCTAGGGTGTAAACCAAGGAAAAATGATCAAGGCATATGAAATTACTAGCTATAACATAGTCTTGGTTTAGCAAGCATCTACAACAAGGTGTCCTAACACAACATGTAAGTGCATGCAGAAAGTGTGTGGCTAAGACTGTGATATTATTTTGATGGGATCTCCAATACTGGCCCCATCCTAAAGATCTAAAAGATCTAATGTAAGTCACTAGGAGATGACATCAGAAATGATTGAACTTACAAATGGTCTAGCTTTTTAGTTTAAAAATACAGAGCAGAAAGTATAAGTAGAGAAAATATAATTTTTTATATTTTAAAATCATATAATTTTTTGTATGATTTTGCGAAGGTTCAAAGAAATCTAAAGTATGTGACCCGATCGCAAATAACGCAGTAATATTCGCTTCCAAAAGATGGCTAAAAGCTTGACCTAATTTATAAATAGCGGCTAGTGTATAAAATCAAAATGATGTAAATTTTAGAAAATATTTTTACACACTAGGGGTACTACGCAAGTATACGTATCGTTTCAAGTAATATAGGGTTTTCTTTAATAACCCCAGTATCGATCCCACGGGGAAAAATTATAGTAATAAATTTTCTAAATATTATATTTCTAAAATATCTTTTTATCCTCTAAATAACTATAAATTACTATTAATTTACTAGATGCAAATAAAGAAAACAATAATAAAATGATTTATGAAAACTATAAAATAAACAACTTTCTTTCCTTCAATTAATCTAAGATTTTTAAGATAATTTAATATTCGTTGGAGAATTTGCTTTATGGTATTGTGCCAAATGAAGCATTCCTATTCTTTACCCTTTCGATCCAGTACACAAAGAACATTGGCTAATTTACGTAATAGGTCCCGATGTATTGTTAAGTAGAATGGGTTAATCTAGGCTCACACTTCTAGCATGTCCAATGGTGCCTATGGTCCGCCCTACTAGTGACCCTTTCCTAATCTATAAATCAAATTATAAGAATTTAGTCCGTCACTCTAAAAACTTATCAATTCTACGCCCTTTAAATCTTATCTTCCTATTTATTCGCACTTCACCTCGAATAGCCCGCACATGGCCTTCGACTACCCAAGGATTCATGTGACACTTACAAGTTAAGAGTTCTTCTCCTTCAAGGTCTCAAAACTCTTCAACAGGTTTTAACAATTTAAATGGTCAATTTAAAAAGTAAAGTAAGATCAGGTATTAATGTCATCACAATGTTATGAAAATATTTTGAATTTCAATTCTCCATCGAATCTTTATATTATCTTATCTATCTCTTCATAATCGATGGAAGAAAGTAAACTAACTACTCGTAACACATTGAAAATAAACAACAAAACATAATAAATAAACTTTGAATCAAATATAAAATACTTATCTCAAATATTCCTTCTACAGCATCTTCCGATTCCTACCGACTCTACGAGTGTAATGAACTCCGGATGCAACAACTTGAAAATAAACTCACCGAACTAAACAAAAGTTGGCCCTAAATTTCTCTCTCTATTTCTCTCTCTAAGGATGAGAGATCTTAAAGTGGATAAGAGAAAGGGTTACAATGGGAGGGGCCCGTTTTCTGAAGAAATGGACTCCTATTTATAAGCTTCAAGGGATTTCTTGAGGCACCTCTTCAGGACATGTCCACATTCAATGAATCTTCTAGAAGGTCTGTCTGGCGCCTAGGCGACGGGACACCGCGTCCGCCTCTTCGCACCTCTTCACTTTCGCTCGCACCTCTTCGCGTTTAAAACCGTTTTGGAGCGTCCAAATGCAATGTATCACATGTCCTATTATCCAGGAACAACCGCCGGCCTTCTGAATGTCCAATAACCGCTCACTCCGTCAAAATAACTAATCAAACGTTGTCAAAAACTCGACGGCTTTGTATCGAGTCTGGCGCTTAGGCGCCAGCTTCTAGCGCCTAGGCGCCAGGCCATAATTTTTTATACTTTTTGTATTTTGCTCCATTTTTGCTCCTTTTTGCTTCTTTTTCCTTTTTGGACCTTTTTACATCACCTACATCCAAAAACATAGAAAAAATACCTTTTATTAAAGCATAATATCCTTAATTGATAAGAATTAAGACATAAAGAAATATGTATTTTTTTATAGATCAAAATCCCCCAAACTTAAATGTTACTTGTCCTCAAGTAACTCTTTCTATTATATAAAATATATAACCTTTGGAATAAAAGATAAATATTTAAGACTCCTTATAATTTTTGATTTTATAAAGTCTTTAGTAAATTATTAACCCAATTTCACTAACTAGGTTTAATTTTAAGAATTTAAAGAATATTTAACTACCAAATCATAAGATTTCAAACTTTCCATTCATTTTGAAAATAATAGAAATCTATTATATTAAGCTTTCATAGATTATTTACAAGAAAAAGATCTTCTTGAAAAATCTTTTCTAAATAAATATTTATGTATAAAAATTAAGTAAAGTATGTAACTAGTTTTCTCCCTATAAGATAATTCAAGTGAAGCCAATTTTTGATTAGGCATTTCCTCAAGCTTCTCCTCTCTCTCTCTCTATATATATATATATATTTAGAGAGGATTACTATATCTGGATAGCCTGTTAATGGTTTTGAACTTCACTATCCTTAACTTATATTTTCAAAACTTATACATTTCCACTTAATTATTATAACATAAATAAGAATTTAAAAAGATTTCTAATCTTTTCTTTTTCAAATGATAATTTTTGATTACTTAATATTTCTAAAATCTATTATTTCTATCATGAATAGAAAAATTCTTTATCTTATTCTTCTTTAAGTTAAATAATTCTATTCTTAAAATCAATCAAAGTTAGTAAAATTTTGGTTAATTTTTACTAAATTGTTTATAATTTCAAAAATAAAAGTGATCTCAAATAAATTCTTCATTCCTTAAGTTATGTTAAAAAGTTTTTTTTTATGAAAATACTAATTCTTTAAGGACAAATAAAATTTAATTTTGAATGGATTTTCCTTCCCCCAAACTTAAGTTTTGGTATTCTATGATAATTTGAAAGTATGAGAGAAAGAAAATCATAAGAATTTTTATAAGTATGTAAAAATAATCTTAAAAAGAAAAATTACTTCTACTCATGCTTTTATGAATAATTAAAAATAAAATTTAAGCATGTATAAAAAGTAAGCAGGCTAATTTTATGATGATACTAAATTTGAAACAGAATTAAAACATAGCAAAATTACTAAGTACTAAACAGTAGACTAAAACAAACATATAAATTAATTCTAACTTCAGTCTTAACACAATATAATCCTATCACTAATCAGTCAACATACATCAAACACTAAACAAAACAAACAATCCAAACAAAACAAACTAACAGAGTAACACAACATAAAGATCTATAACTACTAGTCACTAGCTGTAGCCTCATCATCATCATCGTCGTCACCAAAGGAAAATTCTACGTCCTTAGGATCAACAAATAGTGTGAAACTAGGAAAAGTAGGAAAACTAACATCTCGTTCACCCTTCAGAAATCTGACTAGGGCTTCATCATATTCAGCATCATAAGTACTCTTCCTCCGGGTATAATCTGATAAATGATCTAGTTTCCGTCAATAGTATCAATCCTGCAGTGAGTTTGAAATAACTCCTGCTGCTGCTCTAAAAACTGATCATGCATTGATTCCCAGAAATCTGATGGTGGCTCAGCAGAAGTAGAGGGTCTAGAAGTAGAAGGTCTACCTGAAGTATGTGCAGAAGTAGAAGGAGCGGTCGATCTCTTCCCTCGAAGACGATCATAGATACTAACTGATCACAGAAAAATATGTTAAGAAATTCATACTTATTTTTTATGAAATTGCACTTTAAAGAAAGGTATTTTCTTTATTTTATTGAAGATTTATAAGTGATGGAAGAAAAAAGCATGAAATGGAGCGAATTTGGATCAAAAAGGAAGAAATTCATGCAAAATGAACTAAGCCGCCGATGGCGAGATCGAACCTGCCGACGACGAGATTATAAAGAAAATTTCTGAAGGATTTATAACTACCTCGCCGACAGCGAGCCCTAGCCCGCCGACAGCGAGATAGCGCGGTTTGAAGACCTCCTAGAAGCCTCGCTGACGGTGAGGTCGTTTCTCGCCGACGGCGAGACTGTTCAAAATGCCAGATACATTGAACCTGGACGCTTTTTGAAGAGGTGCTTAAGTACCCCTTGGACCTTTGTCAACCTCTATAAATAGAGGATGAATTTTAGTATGTGGTGTGTCTATTTTAGGAGTCTTAGAGTATTCTATTAGTGTGCTTTTGAGTCTAAGTTGAATTTTAGTGTGAGTAAGTGTAAGTAGTGAGTTAAGAAGTGTGATGTACTAGAAGGAAAAGTCAAAGGAACTTCGAGGAGTCCGTCTGGGAGGAAATCGAGATAAGTATCTTTGTTTATTGTTGTTAACTTTAAATGAAATCCATGCTTTGTTTAATTCCAATGCATTCTGAGTAGTTTTCTTAGTCTTTCTCCTTGTTTATGAAATTATGTGAATTGATGAAATTAAATAGAAGTGCCTAATATATTAAAATAAATTGTGATAATCTTTTACTTAAAACTTAATTTACTTTCAATCTAGCCAATTGATTTGTTAAAATATGTTGAATTATCAACTATAGTAAAGATTACATCCAATATTCAGGGAAGTCAAAAGCCTTGGAAGTAGGGTGAAAATAAATAGGGAAATATTATTTATCGGACGTAGAATTGGACATTTTAGTGTGACAGACTAAAATATTCAATTCGGTCCTATTGTTTGAGAGCTGAAGTGTAGATGTTAGCCCTCGGGCGAGGGGAACGTGGGAGCTCGAAGTGGCGATCGGTATCCTCCCGGCACCTAGCCACTGCATTCGATAATCAAGCATAGGACTAGTCAATATTCTTTGCACCTGGACCAAAGGGTAAAGAATAGGAATGCTCATATTTGTCACAATACAATAATAAAAAAAAATCTTTTTGAATTCATCATTCACTTAAGTTTCTAAAAATAAGGAGAAAGATACTTTTTCTGAAATCTTTAAATCAATTTTATTTAAAGCATTAGTTTACTTTGGATCGCTTTAGTTAAGTATTCTAAATTCCGTATACTATATTAGTAAGTAAATCCTTTAAATTTAGTTGTTACAAATCTAGTAAAACTTCCCTGTGGGATCGATAACCAGGAATCCACTAGAGCCCTGTATTACTTGATACGATACGTTTACTTGTGTAGAATCCACATTATACTTTCCATCATAAAATTAAATATATATTAAGCGGGATCAAGTTTTTGGTGTCGTTGCTATTTTTGTAAACATTAAAAAGTGGGTCACTAACACTCTCTTGCTCAATTGGCTTGGTAGACTTTAACTTCTCCTCAGAAATATCAGCAGTGACTCCATTACTAACACACAGTGAATATATCAGAGATGGAAATCCCAATCCAACAGAAATGCTGGATGTCGCAGTAGAATCCATAGAATCATAAATAATGCTCCTGACATCAATAGGCTTCCTCTCCTGAATGCAGTAGTTTAAGATCACTCGATCTCTAGTCACTTCACTCGTGTGGTTGGAAGGTAACAATCTTGCGTAAATAAAGTAGTGCCATGCTTTAGATATACCATTTAATTTGGAGGATTTGAAGTTTACCCTTTTTCCGTTCCCGATCTTCCAAGATCCAAGCATCGTCGACCAAATAAGAAATAATCATATCCAAATCTCCCTCAGATGGTGATAATCCAGAATAATAGCACTCAATAGTCGGTGGCATGCCATAAAATATGTTGATTCTTTCTGGACTAAATCCTACTCCGATCCCTCTGACAAAGACTTCATAATCTCAGCATCTAGAAAATTTGCATAAAACTCTGGAAAAATTGGGATAACAGCAACAGCAGTGAAATAACAGAATCGTTGCCAATTGTGTGCAACTATAGTGTTTTCGATCATTTCTCCAGGATTATAGAAACTTCGTTCAGAAATGAACTTTCTGGACGTCGCAAATTCATGGAAGCGAAAATGCGCAACTGCAGATAGAAAATTTGTCGCTATCAAAGTTATCTCGTGCTTCTTCCGCGTTTAGATTTTGGAGCCATCTAAACGTGAAGAAAACAAGAACAAATTTAGGAATCAAAGATTTAAACTCTTTTTAAGTTTATAAAACTTAAAATAAGTTCTAAAAATCCAAAGAAATTACTAAGAATCAAAAAATTTCTTTCAAAATTTTAGTTCTTAGCAAAACTAGGAAAATCTATGGTGAAAAACGAAAATAAATGGTTTAAAGTGTAGATCTGACCTTGAGACGAAGAAATCGAGTGGTTTCGTGCTCAAATCCTTGATGTTTTGACCTCAAAATGGATCTAGAGGATGTATTTTCGCGAAAATGGGGAAGAAGATGAAGTTTAGGCGTCAAAAATGACTTTTGGGGGTTATTTAAGTAAATTCTCGGGTCCATGCCGAACTGGCGCTTAGGCGCCGAATTCTGGCGCCTAGGCGCCAGAATCGCCTTTCACAAAATTTTTTTTTAAAAATTTAATTTTCAACCAAAATTCATAAATTCAACTTCCAATTACTCATTTTAGAGTAGGGCTTCAATTTCTAACTTCCACATCATTTTTCAAAAATTTATAAAATTTAAATATTAAATCCACCAATCAAACATAAGGTTTCAATTAAACTCACTAAATTCCATTTATAATCTTCAATATTGACTCAATACATTCCAGATAAGTACTATATTTGATTTAAGTTTCTAATACACACTTAAACATAACAAGCAAAAACAACACACATTGAACATGAAAGCAAATACACAAACAAACACAATCGATTCTCTAAATCGATACATTGATTCAACAAACCATAATAACTATCTCATTACCAGAATACTCTAATCTTCACAACGGAAATTGTGTATTCCACTTGGAAAGAACACTAACGCTCTCAGGAAATCCGTAGCCATCTTTTCGTCAATCCACTTGTTCTTCGCATACATTTCAACTCGAGCATCTTGATAAGCCGCAAAATGATCAAATTGAAGTTTCATTTGCCATTCTAGATGTTCAACTTGATGAAACATCTCATGAAGACGATCTCCAATGCTTTTAAAATCAGTTTCAAACTTATCCAAATGACTAGAAATTTTATGAGACTTACCGCGATGAAACCATTGAAGTAGGGTTGAGGATCCCTTGAGACCTTGTCCCTAGCCTCTTCTCCATGATTTCTTCCTTCCATTTCTTCAAAATTTCTCAAATCTCAAGAATGATGTGCAAGGGACGTAATTCTGATTGCTTGATGGTTAGGGAAAAAGATTGGTTGATTTAAAGGGGAAAATCGTGTGAAAAATTGAAAATTTTCGGTTTTTGCCTGACCCAGTAACCGCGGCACTTAGGCGCCGAATCTGGCGCCTGGGCGCCGGACCTATTGATACATAGCATGATTCTGGCGCTTAGGCGCCGAATTCTGGCGCCTAGGCGCCAGAACTATGTTTAATTCCGTTTCGCCTAATCGTCAAATTTCAAAATTTCGTTCTCCAAGATAGGTAAATTATACTGGTAAGAGTAATTTAGACTCGATAACTCACATTGTAAACTATCATAATAAAGGTTAACTTGATCTCCTTTTTACTCATATTCAAAATAGAGTGATCCAATTCTTAAATCTTACACACTTTAAAATAATTTTCAGCCTAAGTCAACAAAGACTTATGAGCATCAAATTTTTCTAAAGTAATATAAAATTAATCAAGATCGAGGCATAACCTTACATTAAAACTTAAAAATACTCAAAACATAAGATAATTATGGGTTGCCTCCCACAAAGCGCTTGGTTTAACATCGTCAGCCTGACTTAAGTAAATCTTTAATCATGTTGACTCAATTCATAAGCCTCTTTATAAATCTTCTTAATATCTCCCAAATAAGGCTTCAATCTTACTCCATTTACCTTAAAAATTTTTCCTGTATTGGGATCTTTAATATCCACAGCTCCATAATGGTATACTTTCTCAACTAAATAGGGTCCAATCCATTTAAATCTTAATTTTCCAGGAAAAAGTCTCAAACGAGAGTTAAACAATAATACTTTTTGTCCAGATTCAAAAATTTTTCCTAAAATTTTCTTTTCATGCAACATCTTCATTTTCTCTTTATAAATTCTCGCATTTTCATATGCTTCATTTCTTATTTCTTCCATCTCATTTAATTGCAATAATCGCTTTTCTCCTGCTTTATTCAAATTAAAGTTAAACTCCTTTATCGCCCAATAAGCTTTATGTTCAAATTCTACAGGTAAGTGACAATGTTTACCATAAATTAACCGGTAAGGTGACATTCTGATTGGTGTCTTATAAGTCGTTCTATAAGCCCATAATGCGTAATCAAGTCTATCAACCCAATCAGCTTCTTTTAGGATTAACGATCTTCTCTAAAATTATTTTAATTTCTCTCGTTTGATACTTCGACCATTCCACTAGTTTGTGGGTGATAAGCAGATTGCAATTCTATGTTTGATTCCAAATTTTTGTAATAATGATCGAATTCTTATATTCCCGAAATGACTTCCACCATCCGTGATAATTACCTTAGGCATTCCAAATCTTGAAAATATCATTTTCTTTAAAAATTTAGAAACACTTTTGGAATCACAGCTTGGTAAAGCAACGACCTTCAATCCACTTTGAAACATAATCAATCGCTAATAAAATATAAATTTTTTCAGATGATGAAACAAATGGTCCCATAAAGTCTAAACCCCATATATCAAAGATTTCAACTTCCAATATATAGTTTAAAGGCATTTCATCTTTTCTAGATATATTTCCCATCCTTTGACATCGATCACATGTTTTCACATATTGTCACACATCTTTAAATAAGGTAGGCCAATAAAATCCAGAATTTAAAATTTTAAATGCAGTTTTATCTATGCCAAAGTGTCCTCCAAAATCGGAATCATGACATTTTTGAATAATAGCAAAAGTTTCCTCATGCGGTACACATCTTCGAATCATAGAATCTCTTCCAATTTTAAATAAATGAGGTTCTTCCCAAATATATGATTTAGCATCATATTTAAATTTCTTAATAAATTTGTTATCCAAGTCATAAGGAAAAATATTGCTAACTAAATAATTAACAATATCAAGATACCAAGGTGTTTTGCATCTTTGAATAACATATAAAGATTCATCGTGGAATTTTTCATTTATATTTTCTTCGAAATAATATCATTTTTAATTCTGAGACAAATGATCAAGCAATTTGGTTTTCAGTTCCTTTTCTATCTACTATTTGAAAATCAAATTCTTGTAGAAGTAAAACCCATCTTATAAGTCTAGGTTTAGAATCCTTTTTAGATAATATATATTTAATAGCGAGAATGATCGGTATGAACTATGCATTTAGTACCAAGAAGATAAGGT
This sequence comes from Papilionanthe hookeriana x Papilionanthe teres, assembly GCA_022702705.1. Taxonomy (NCBI): domain Eukaryota; kingdom Viridiplantae; phylum Streptophyta; class Magnoliopsida; order Asparagales; family Orchidaceae; genus Papilionanthe; species Papilionanthe hookeriana x Papilionanthe teres. The sequence continues at coordinate 108,037,413 of CM040432.1, forward strand.
CTAAATTTATCAAAGGCATATACTATATCTATAAGCTATTTCTCGATGAGTAGTGTAATTTCTTTGTGTTTCAGTGGAGAGTTTTACTAGCATAATATACAACTTTGAAAACTTTCTCATATTTTTGTCCTAATACAGCTCCAATTGGAAAATCACTTGCATCACACATTAATTCAAAAGATTTATTCCAATCAGGTGCAACAATGATAGGTGCATTTATTAATTTTTCTTTTAGAATATTAAAAGCATTAATACATTCTTTATTAAATTAAAATTTTGCATATTTTTCTAATAAATGACAAAGAGGTTTAGCCATTTTAGAAAAATCCTTTATGTATCTTCTATAAAATCCAGCATGACCTAGAAAACTTCTCACATCAAGAATGATAGTAGGTGGTCTGCAATTCAACGAATAATTTTCACTTTTGCTCGATCTACTTCCATCCCTTTTGTGAAACTTTGTGACCAAGTACAATGCTTTCTGTGACCATGAATTGACATTTTTCCCGCTTAAGAACTAAATTTGTTTCTTCACATCTTTTCAGAACTTTGGCTATGTTTTCCAACAAGATTCAAAAGTAGTTCCAAAGACTGAGAAATCGTCCATGAATATTTCAATTCCTTTGTCAATCAAATCACAAAATATTGATATCATACATCTTTGAAAAGTTGCAGGTGCATTATATAAACCAAAAGGCATTCTTCTAAAAGCAAATGTTCCATAAGGATTTGTAAATGTTGTCTTTTCTTGGTACTCAGGAGCAATAAGAAATTGATGAAAACCAAAATATCCATCCAGAAAATAGAAATATGAGTGTCCAGCTAATTTATCGAGCATTTGATCCAAGAAAGGTAAAGGAAAATGATCCTTTCTAGTGGCTTTATTTAATTTCCTATAGTCAATACAAATTCGCCATCCAAGAACTTGTCTTGTAGGAATTAGTTCATTTTTATCATTAACAATCACGATTACACCTCCTTTCTTCGTAACACAATGAATAGGACTTACCCATCGACTATCCGAAATAGGATAAATAATACTAGCATCTAACCACTTAATAATTTCTTTTTTAACAACCTCTTTCATAATAGGATTTAATCTTCTTTGCGATTCTATAAGTAGGTTTAAAATTTTCTTCCATTAAGATTCTATGCATGCAAATGGAAGGACTTATTCCTCTTATATCAGCAATCGTCCAACCAAAAGCTTTCTTATAATTCTTTAACACACCTAGTAATTTTTCTTCTTGATCTTTACTCAGTTCAGAAGAAATAATAACGAGTAAAGTTAACGAATTTCCAAAAAATGCATATTTTAAATGGGAAGGTAACATTTTTAATTCCAGTTCAGGGGCTCTTTTAATTGAGGGTAAAAGTATATCATTTTGAGTTATGTCTAAAGTTTCCCAATTATCTTTAATAAAATGAGTCTCTTCTTCTTCTACTTCTTCATCTTCATCAGTTAAAAATTTAAAATTTTCTTCAAAAATGACTTTACATTTTTCTTGATAATGTTTTTCAATTAAATAATCAATTATATCCATTCGATAAAATTTCTCTTTATCAGGGTACTTCATTGATTTAAGAACATTGAATTTAATTTCTTGATCATTAACTCTCATGGTTAATTCTCCTTTTTGCACATCAATAATAGCTCTTCTGGTAGCTAGAAAAGGTCTTCCTAAAATAATAGGTATCTCCTTATCTTCTTCCATATCAAGTACTATGAAATCTACAGGGAAGATAAATTTATCCACTTTAACAAAGACATCCTCTATAACTCCTTTAGGATAAGTGATAGATCTATCAGCTAACTGAAGAGTTACAGTGGTGGGAGTAATATCTCCTAAATCTAATCTTCGAAAGATAGAAAATGGCATGAGATTAATACTTGCTCCTAAATCACATAAAGCTTTTGCACAAAATTTTTCTCCAATAGCACAGGGTATAGTGAAACTTCCAAGATCCTTAAGCTTTTCAGGAAATTTCTTTTGAATTATTGCACTGCATTCTTCACTTAATGCAACAGTTTCAAAAGCTTCAAATTTTCATTTTTTGCTTAAAATATCCTTCATAAATTTTGCGTAAGTTGGCATTTGTTCCAAAACTTCAGCAAAAGGTATGCTAATAGTAAGTTTTTTAAAAATTTCAAAGAATTTAGAAAATTGATGATCAAGTTTCTGCTGTTTCAGTCTTTGAGGAAAAGGTGGTGATGGTTTTTCAACTTCCACATTAATAGGTATAACAGTCTGATCTTGACTAGGAGAAAGAGTTTCTTTAGGTTTTTCAATCTCTTCAACCTCAATCTCTTTTTCAATTTCATTCTGCATTCTTTCTTTTAATTCCTTTCCACTTCTAAGTTGCACAGCTTTAGCTTGTTCATGTTCTTTTCCAGTTTCCTTTGGATTAATTTCAACATTACTAGGAAGTGTTCCTACAAGTCTGTTATTAATTAAAGTAGCAATTTGCCCCATTTGATTTTCAATATTACGAATAACAGTATTTTGATTTTGTAATTGATTATTCATTTGCATAATTAATTCTTCTATTGATAACTTTTTCTGTTGATTATTAAATCCAGGAGGTTTATAATTTGAATTAACTTGATTATTCCAATTTTCAGTGGGATGAGATTGATTATGACCCCATTATTGTTGCGAATTATTCCAGTGAAAATTAGGATGAATGATTTTTCCACCCAGGATTATAATAATTTGAATAAGGATTATTTTTACTTGCAATAGCTTGTAAAGTTTCAATAGTTTGAGAATCTTCAATATTAGCAGAGTTATTATGTGAAATATTAATTGCAAAGTTATCTAATTTCTTAGACATTGCTGCAACTTGTGAAGCTAAGATAGAAAAGGCTTCATTATCGTGAATACTGGCCACCTTTTTAGGATTAATCCTTTCGGAAGGCCATTGGAAATTGTTATTAGCCATTTCTTCAATTAAAGTGTAAGCTTCTTCAAATGATTTAGACATTAAAGAACCTCCAAGTAGAGAGCATCAATAATTGATTTTAAAGATCCAATTAATTCATTATAAAATGTTTGAATAATCAACCAATCAGGTAAAGCATGATGAGGACATTTTCTTAATAGTTCTTTACATCTTTCCCAAGTTTCATATATTGTCTCTCCGTCAAATTGACTAAACGAAGTAATATCATTTCTTAATTTAGTAGTTTTAGAAGGAGAAAAATATTTAGCAAGGAATTTTTGTGCCATTTCAGCCCTTGTTTTAATAGAACCAGTTGCTAATGAGTTTAACCACATCTTTGCTTTATCTCTTAAAGAAAAAGGAAAGAGTCTAAGTCTAATAAAGCATCATCGAAACATTGTTATATTTAAAGGTAGCACAAAGTTCTAAAAAACTAACAAGATGTAAATTTGGATCCTCATTTGGTGATCCACCAAATTGATTGTTTTGCACCATTTGAATAATAGACGGTTTAAGTTCAAAAGAATTAGCATCTACAGTGGGTATTTGAATACTACTATGAAGTTCATCAACTTGTAGGGTTAGCATAATCCCTTAATGGTTTATAAACATTTTGATCATTAAGTTCAATTGGATTTTGTGAAGTAGCCATTTCTTGAAATTTTTGAATTTGTTTTCCCTTTTTAATTTTTCTAATTGTTCTTTCTAATTCAGTATCTAAAGGTATTAATCCTTCAGAACAAAATCTTCACATAAAACAAGAAACAAAAATATATATCTTTCTTTTTTTTATTTTTACTATTTTTTAATTTTTTTATTTTTTTATATTTTTATATTTTTAGAAATATTATATTTTTTTTACAAAAATTTAAACTATTTTATTTCTTTCCCCGGCAACGACGCCAAAAACTTGACCCGACCGCAAATAACGCAGTAATATTCGCTTCCAAAAGATGGCCAAAAGCTTGACCCAATTTATAAATAGCGGCTAGTGTATAAAATCAAAATGATGTAAATTTTAGAAAATATTTTTACACACTAGGGGTACTACGCAAGTATACGTATCGTTTCAAGTAATATAGGGTTTTCTTTAATAACCCCAGTATCGATCCCACGGGGAAAAATTATAGTAATAAATTTTCTAAATATTATATTTCTAAAATATCTTTTTATCCTCTAAATTAACTATAAATTACTATTAATTTACTAGATGCAAATAAAGAAAACAATAATAAAATGATTTATGAAAACTATAAAATAAACAACTTTCTTTTCTTCAATTAATCTAAGATTTTTAAGATAATTTAATATTCGTTGGAGAATTTGCTTTATGGTATTGTGCCAAATAGAAGCATTCCTATTCTTTACCCTTTGATCCAGGCGCAAAGAACATTGGCTAATTTATAGAATAGGTCCGGATGTATTGTTAGTAGAATGGGTTAATCTAGGCTCACACTTCTAGATGTCCAAGGGTGGCTATGGTCGGCCCTACTAGTGACCCTTTCCTAATCTATAAATTAAATTATAAGAATTTAGTCTGTCACTCTAAAAACTTATCAATTCTACGCCCTTTAAATCTTATCTTCCTATTTATTTGCACTTCACCTTGAATAGCCCGCACATGGCCTTCGATTACCCAAGGATTCATGTGACACTTACAAGTTAAGAGTTCTTCTCCTTCAAGGTCTCAAAAGTCTTCAACAGGTTTTAACAATTTAAATGGCCAATTTAAAAAGTAAAGTAAGATCAGGTATTAATGTCATCACAATGTTTTTAAAATATTTTGAATTTCAATTCTCCATCGAATCTTTATATTATCTTATCTATCTCTTCATAATTTAAGGAAGAAAGTAAATTAACTACTCAGAACACATTGAAAATAAACAACAAAACATAATAAATAAACTTTGAATCAAATGTAAAATACTTATCTCAAATATTCCTTCTACAGATCTTCTGATTCCTACTGACTCCACAGTGTAATGAACTCCAGATGCAACAACTTGAAAATAAACTCACTAAACTAAACAAAAGTTGACCCTAAATTTCTCTCTCTATTTCTCTCTCTAAGGATGAGAGGTCCTAAAGTGGATAAGAGAAAGGGTTACAATGGGAGGGGCACGTTTTCTGAAGAAATGGACCCCTATTTATAGGCTTCAAGGGTTGCCTTGAGGCACATCTTCAAAACATGTCCACATTCAATGAATCTTCTAGAAGGTCGGTCTGGCGCCTGGGCGCCGGACACCGTGTCTAGTTCTTCGCACCTCTTCACTTTGGCTCGCACCTCTTCGCATTTAAAACCGTTTTGGAGAGTCCAAATGCAATGTATCACATGTCCTATTTTCCAGGAACAACTGCCAGTCTTCTAGAATGTCCAATAACCGCTCACTCCGTCAAAATAACTGATCAAACGTTGTTAAAAACTTGATAGTTTTTGTATCGAGTCTGGCGCTTAGGCGCCAGCTTCTGGCGCCTAGGCGCCAGGCCATAATTTTTTATACTTTTTGTATTTTGCTCCATTTTTGCTCTTTTTTGCTTCTTTTTCCTTTTTGGACCTTTTTACATCACCTACATCCAAAAACACAGAAAAAATACCTTTCATTAAATCATAATATCCTTAATTGATAAGAATTAAGACATAAAGAAATAGGTATTTTTTTATAGATCAGTATGTCACTTTAGATTTCTTTAGAGTGCAATATCTAAAGAAATGTATATGAAATTGGACTTTTATAGTGCAATATCATTAAAATTAAGCATAAAATGTATATGAAAAAACAAACATTTTTTAGGCGTATCAGGCATCACTTTTCATTGATTGTGTGCTTATCATTTGCCTTGGGAATTTCATGTCTTCATTGGTTTTCCATTTGCATGAGCTCGTTTGAGCACCTATCGGGTGACGTGTAATACCCCTTTGATGTGACATGTACCTGATGCAATCTCATTCGTAGCTTTTGTCTTCCATTTCATGGCATCTGGGTTAGTTCCTGAGCGAGACGTAATTACTCTTAGAGGTAGCCTATGCGCAGTGCCCCCTGTCTATATATGTCATATGAGTGTGACATTTTTACATGTTTACATCAACATGTCCTACATATCTGACATGAGCATATGTTACCATACGCTTAATGTAAATGTTTGCCACACATTTTAATCATTTAAACCATCATTTGATATGTGATGTAATCACTCACACCTCGATGAAGTAGTAAAATTGTGTCCAGCACTTTGGCATTTTATTCGTGGTCGTTCATTATTTTTTTGAGCGATTACAATCTCCCGAGTCACTATGCATCTTTCATGTGCACTTCCCAATCTATTTTAATGGAAAATCAGCCTTGTTAGACATGTGACTCTTTGTTAGTCGGAATACGTAAACGAGCATTACATGTTTTTGATTTTAAGTACAAGAAATGGACTTTTATAGAAAAAAAGAAAAAACACTGCAATTTGGAGCAATAACGAGCAAGAAAGAAAATTCTGATATGAAACATTTCGATATATTCTTATATGCTTAATCTATTTTAAACTTCTAACATATTTTTGAATGCAATCATAATTTAAAGAAATATTTTTTTATACTTATCTTGTAGGTGAAGATGTTAGGAACACAATGCAACTAAAACGGGGCAAAACGAAACAAAAACAGAGCGAAACAGTGGAGCTGTTGCAGAGTGGCACCGACGACACCAGTATGGGCACCGAAGGCGTCAGATTCCAGAGAAAAATGGGTTTGGGCACCGAAAACACCCAAAAAGGTTTCCAACGGCGCGAGGGACGGTTATTTGCCCATATACATTGAATTTGGATGATTTTTGGAAGGTTTCTTGAGGCATCTCTTGGGAAATTTGTCCCTACACTATAATATAGTGATTTTATGTCAGAAAAAGTGGTGTGTGTGAGTGGGAAAATATGGAGAATGTTTAGAGATCTTAGAATATGAGTATAAATGTAGCTTTCTATCTTTTTGAGAGATTGGTGAGGGGATTTTGAGAGAATCTGTATGGAAAAGTTCTAACATTGCATGGATCAGCGGGAGACTTTGTGGGAGAGATCTTCATCTTTCTTTGAAGGGGAAAAAGCTAAGTATTGTGTTCTTTATTATCTTATGATTTTCTAAACACTTATCTAGTGGATTTGCTTAGATGAAATGAAGTTTTCCGTTGTGTTTTCTTCGTGCTTTGTGATGTGTTTTTCTTACTCTTTCTTCTTGTTTGGAGATAGTGGCATGAGAAGATTATGCTATTATTTTAATTTTACTTTTTTTTTGTAATGAGTAGGATTCATGTTAGAATATAGGGATGCATGTTTGAAGAGATTTTAATTATAAATGTGATGGTTTTTACTTGTACTTCATTTACATTACAATAAGGGCCCATTGTAGTGTTAAAATTTGTTGTAATTGCATTAAGATCCGAGAGGGCGGTGTAATTCTCAACAAAGTGGAACCACATTCAATATCATGGATGAGAATGTAATCCTTGGGATTGAGGGCAAATAAATAGGGAATTATACTTTGATGGACGTAGAATTGGAGATTTTAGAGTGACAGACTAAAATCCCCAATTTGGTCCAGTTGTTTGAAAACTAAAGCTAGATGTTAGCCCTCAGGCAAGGGGAAGTGGGAGTGCTGGAGAGAGAGCTAGTATCTTCCCAGCCTAACCACAGATTTAGGGACTAAAGTCTGGATTAGCCAATGTTCTTTATGCACTCGGAAGAGGGTAAAGAAAAGGATTGCTCCTATTTGGCACATACAATATTTAATGCATCTCATTCCTTTACATTATCCAATTAACTATATAAGATTATAAGTTTTTATTATCTCAAAATTTATCAAATCAATTCATCCAGAAAGAGGTTATCTTTAGAATTAATATTTTTATTTAGGAGCTCCAAATTGATGCCCTGTATTACTTGAACGATACGTATACTTGCATAGAATGAGATTGAAAGACCAACGAAAGAAATTCCTAAGGAATTAAAAAAACTTAATTCCTCAACTAAGATGAATATAAGAAGACCACCTCCACCATTTACTTGGTACCAAGGGGAAGAATTAAAAAATAACTTGAAACTGAAGAGTAATATGGAAGAATTTGATCCATAATCTGAATTATCTAGAGTGAATCTGATCCAAAATTTTTGAGATCTTTAAGTATCATATAGAGATTCATTTCTTATAAATTTCAAGAATGATATTAATATGCAAATTAAGAAAATCATTAGAAGAATGTTGGATCTAGAAAGAAATATGAAGAACAATGATATGAATCAATATGAATGGAAGAACTTAAAGAAAAATTACATTTTGAGGATTTTGTAGGAATCCGTGGATCTGGAAAGATTGGACGATTGATCAAGGACTTAATTGGAATTTTGATCAAGGAGAAATCATTTATCGGGTTGGCAACGTTAAACCAAGCTCTTTATGAGAGGCAAACCATAGTTATTAGTGTGCTTTGATTTAGTATGCTTGAGTGCCTTGATTGTTAGTGTCGTATTTTGTTTGCTTTAGTATGGATTGATCAGTTTGATTAATGATTAGTGATGTTTGGATTGTTAGTTGTTTGGTTTGATTTTTGTGTGTTATGAGAGAGGTGATTCCTTAACTTTTTATTTTTGCTAAATTTGTTTATGTCTCTTATATTTGTTGGATTGATGAATCTACTATCACTCAGGTCTTACCCGGACTTGAGTTTAACAAGAGATATTATGAATTTGAACATTGATAGTTTCATCTCAATTTTATTACTTCCTTTCTCTGACTTTGATTTCATTTGATTGGATTGATGAACCTGTTTGATGAATTATATGTGGATAATCTTACACTACGATTTATAACTATTAGAGGTGCATACTTAGTGGGATAAGATGATGCCTGAGGTTGGTGTTCGCGATCCAATTTATCAGGGATAATTTTATCTTTGGGATTATAATCTATAAAATCATTTAAAATTTACCTAATTTATTAGTGTAGTGATTCCGTTAGAATTTGGAAGTAAGTTAGTGAGATGTGATGAGTTAATAGCAGAATTGACCTCATTTGTCATGTGTTTTTATTTTTGTGTTATAACCAAAGAAAAATATGTTGAGATTTTCATACCTATTTTACACAGATTTTGATGATATTGCAGTTTAAGGAAATGTATTTTTGATGTTTTTGTTGCAGAAATGTTGATTTATGTTCATTGTAGCGAATAGATGCAAAAAAGAGCGAATTTGGAGTAAAAGAGGACCAAAATATGAAGATTTGGCCTTGGGCGCTGACGTCGAGATCGACGGCGCCTACGGTGAATTTTTCCCGAGAGTTCAGAAATTAAAAAGAATAGAAGGCCACCGACGGCGAGATCGACCCTGCTAACGGTGAGGTTTTCTCAATAGTGCCAAAACGTGGTATTTTAGAAGGTCGCCGACAGTGAGATCGAGGCTACCGACGACGAGAATGACGGTTCTCTCACGAAGTGCATTGAATGAGGACAATTTTTTAAGGGATGCTTAGAAAACTCTTGAAAACTCCTCTACAATTTTAAAAGAGACAATTGGAGGCCAAAAAAGGTGGTTGTTGTTGTTATTGTTAGGAGTTGTTGGGGTTGTTGTTGTTGTGGTCTGTGAGTCTAGTGAGCGTATCTTAGGGGTTTCTAGTGTGTCTGTTAGTTTAATTAGTGAGATTGTGAGGAATTCTTCGAGAGATTATAAGAGTGGAAGGAAAGTGAGAGATTTCTTCCTCCTTGCCACTTCGAAGGAGAATTCTGTGTGCTGTAAAGAAAGGAAGAGATTCAGAGGAACTTCAAGGAGTTTGCTTGCGAGGTAATTCAAGATATGTTGTATTTACTTATTGTAGTTTGTATGACTTTGTTTTTATATATGAAATCCAAGTTTTGTCATATCTTGCCCTTGAGATCTGATTAGTTTCTCTATCTTTCTCCTTGTTTTGAGATTTTGTGTAATGGTGATTTGAATTAGTTCTGCCAAGAGAATGTTAAAGAAGTTGTGATGATCTTTTCACTTCAATCTTAATTTACATTCAATCTGGCCACTTGATTTGTTAAAATATGTTGATTTTTAAATCGTACTACAAGGCTCTGTCTGACGGCGAGATCGATGACGCTGACGCGAGATCGACGGCCTGACGACTGATTTTTCCTGAGAGTTTAAGAATTAAAAAGAAAAGAAGACCGCTGACGGTGAGATCGACCCCGTCGACGGCGAGTTTTTCTCAATAGTGCCAAAACCTAGTATTCTAGAAGGCCACCGACGGTGAGATCGAGGCTACCGACGACGAGAATGACAGTTCTCTCACAAAGTGCATTGAATGAGGACAATTTTTGAAGGGATGCTTAGGCAACTCTTGAAAACTCCTCTACAATTTTAAAAGAGACAATTGTAGGCCGAAAAGGGTGGTTGTTGGTGGTTGTTGGGGGGTTGTTGTTGTTGTTGTTGTTGTTGGTGGGGGTTGTTGGGATTGTTGTTGTTGTGGTTTGTGAGTCTAGTGAGTGTCTCTTGTGGGGTGTCTAGTGTGTCTGTTAGTTTAATTAGTGAGATTGTGAGGAATTCTTCTAGAGATTGTAAGAGTGGAAGAAAAGTGAGAGATTTTTTCCTTCTTGCCGCTTCGAAGGAGAATTCTGTGTGTTGTAAATAAAGGAAGAGATTCAGAGGAACTTCAAGAAGTTTGCTTGGGGAGGAATTCGAGATAAGTTGTATTCACTTATTGTAGTTTGTACGACTTTGCTTTTATATATATAATCCAAGTTTTGTCGTATCTTCTTCATGAGATCTGAGTAGTTTCTCTGTCTTTCTCCTTTTTTGAGATTTTGTGAATGGTGATTTGAATTAGTTGTGCTAAGAGAATGTTAAAGAAGTTGTGATGATCGTTTCACTGCAGTCTCAATTTACTTTCAATCTGGTCAATTGATTTATTAAAATATTTTGATTTTTACAACTAAAGCGAAGATTACATCCAAGATTCAGGGAGGTCAAATTCCTTGAAAGTGGGTGCAAATAAATTGAGAAATATTATTTATCGGGAGTAGAATTGGAGATTTTAGAGTGACAGACTAAAATCCTCAATTCGGTCCTATCGTTTGGGTGCTGAAGTGTAGATGTTAGCCCTCAGGCGAGGGGAACGTGGGAGCTCCAAAGTGAGAGCCGGTATCCTCCCAGCCTAGCCGTAGATTCAGTAACCAAGCATAGGATTAGTCAATGTTCTTTATGCCTAGAACAAAGGGTAAAGAATAGGTGTGCTCTTATTTGGCACAACACTATTTGAACTAATTCAATTTATCCATTCACTTAAATTTTGACAAGGAGAAGTATGCTTGCTTATATATTGAACCTCACATTACAAACTTTATTAGTAAAATTAGTTAATTATTAGTAGAATTATTTTATTAAAATTACATCTTATTTACGATTTCATATTAGTGACAAATATTTAATTTGATCTACAACGTTGTGATTTTGTATTGATTTTTAAAATCCTAGTTCGTAGCCTCTAATATTTTCCCTGTGGGATCGATAACCAGGACTCCACTAGAGCCCTATATTACTTGAGCGATACGTATACTTGCGTTGATAAGAGTAACTTTGCGATTATTGAATATTTTATACACTTCTTTATCAAATTTATAATCACGGTCAAGTTTTTGGTGTCATTGCTTGAGATTCAACCCTTTTAGTAGCGATATTAAATTCTTATAATTTTAAGCTTACGCAAAGTAGCCGGTTCATGTTACAATTTTATATAAGACTTGAAGAACATTTTTATATTCCTATGCTGATACTTACTATGCTAGTTAGACTTTTATTTTGTCAATTTCATTCTGACATGTTTAGTTTAGATTTAATTTCTGCTGCATATTGTTCTGTCCTGATGAATACTTGTAAATGTTTTTGATAGACATTTGTGGTAGATTAAATTTCTAAATTATTTTTCTTCCTGCTTATATTGTCTGCACTGAATGATATACATGTTAAAAATCAAGTTTGGGGGTAGGAAGAAAATATATTTTTAAATTAGTACACTGTCTTTTAGTTTAATATTATTGCAAGCATGTTTTAGGCTAGATTTACTCTCTCCTACAGCCATTCTATCCTGATATGCATGCATATGAATTTGATAGGATGTAGTAGTAGTAAGTAGTTTCAGATTTTACTTTGCTTCCTGCTACATTTTATGAAATTAATTGTAAAATATTTTAAATATCAAGTTTGGGGGGAAGAATTTTTTTTTAAAAACCTAACTTTATTTGTCTTCAGTAGCCCATATTCAATTTAATATCACTTTTGAAATGGCTTATGGTATGTGGTGCTATCTTTAGGTTACTATAACTTTGATTTTACGAATGCTAGAAAAATAACTTAGTTGAAATCCTATGAGAAGAAACTATTCTAGAGTTAACATATTTTGTAGGAAACTTTAGAAAATGATTTTGCTATTTATGGTAGAAAGGAGTTGAATATTTGAAAGCTAAGATTCTTAGATTTATACTTATTGAGAATTGAGCCTTTATTGAAACATTTTTCAAACTAATTCTTATACTTTTAAAAAGTGAGGGAAAGTTTTGAGTTTTGAATTTTAGAAAGAGTATAGTGAAATTCAAAATTATTAAAGGTCTATCCAGATATAGTAATCCTCACTTAAAAAAAAGTGCAAGGATTAAAAGACCATGAAAGAAAAAAAAGAGAAAAAAAAGAAAAAACTATGTGAGGAGAAGCTTGAGGAGAAACCTAATAAAAAATTAGTTTCACTTGAATCTTTTTAAATGTAAAGACACAAAAGCAAGTATAAGCTTATTCTTATTTCAAAAAATATTGGTCAAATGGATATAGATAAGGTGCTTAAATTATGTTTTTATACATTCTATGAATATTTAGTTTGACAAGTTTCAATAACTTTTGAAGTAAATAGAAAATCAAGATTTATAAGTTGAATATGAGATATTCTTACACTCTAGTTCTAGGTTAATTTGCTAGAATTTCTCTTAAGTTACACTATAATATTTCTGAGATAAAATTATAGGAAACTCTATTGAAACCCACTACCTCAAGTCAACATATTTGGTTTTTAAATATATAATGTTACTTGAGTACATACGCCTAAAAATGTTTGATTTTTCATATACATTTTATGCTTAATTTTAATGATATTGCATTTTAAAGGAAGGAATTTTATATGTTTTTGGTTTTAGGTGTAAGAAATGGACTTCTGGAGAAAAAAAGCAAAAACGGTGCGATTTAGAGCAAAAACGAGTAACAAAGAAAATTTTGACCTGACACATTTCGATGTCTTTCTATGCTTAATCTCTTTTGCACATATCACATGTTTTTGAATGAAATTATACTTTAAAGAAATGTTATTTTTATGCTTATCTTGTAGGTGAGGATGTTAGGAACGCAACACAACTGAAACAAAGCTAAAAAAGAACAAAACAGAGCAAAACAGTGGAGCTGCTACAGTGTGCCGCCAACGGCGGCAGAATGGGTGCCGACGACGCCAGCGTCCAGAGAACGACGTGTTTGGGTGCCGATGGCGCCAGGGACGGTTATTTGCCCATATACACTGAATTTGGACGATTTTTAAGGTTTCTTGAGGCATCTCTTGAGAAATTTGTCCCTACACTATAATAGAGTGATTTTATGTGAGAAAAAGTGGTGTGTTTGAGTGGAAAAATATGGAAAATGTTTAGAGATCTTAGAATAGGAGTAGAAATATAGCTTTCTATTTTTTTGAGAGATTGGTGAGGGGATTTTGAGAGAATATGTATGAGAAAGTTCTAGCATTGCATGGATCATTGAGAGACTTTGTGGGAGAGATCTTCATCTTTCTTTGAAGGGGAAAAAGCTAAGTATTGTGTGCTTTATTATCTTATGATTTTTTAAACACTTATCTAGTGGATTTGCTTTGATGAAATGAAGTTTTCCGTTGTGTTTTCTTCGTGCTTTGTGATGTGTTTTTCTTACTCTTTCTTCTTGTTTGGAGATAGTGGCATGAGAAGATTATGCCATTATTTTCATTTTACTTTGATTTTGTAATGAGTAGGAGTCATGTTTAGGATATAGGGATGCATGTTTGAAGAGGTTTTAATTATAAATGTGATGGTTTTTACTTGCACTTCATTTACATTACAATAAGGGCCCATTGTAGTATTAAATTTTGTTGTAATTGCATTAAGATCTGAGAGGGCGGTGTAATTCTCAACAAAGTGGAACCACATTCAATATCATGGATTAGAATGCAATCATTGGGATTGAGGGAAAATAAATGGGGAATTATAATTTTATGGGCGTAGAATTGGAGATTTTAGGGTGACAGACTAAAATCCCCAACTTTGTCCAGTTGTTTGAAAACTAAAGCGAGATGTTAGCCCTCAGGCAAGGGGAAATGGGAGCCCTGGAGAGAGAGCTAGTATCTTCCTAGCTTAACCACAGATTTATGGACTAAAGTCTGGATTAGCCAATGTTCTTTATGCACTCGGAAGAGGGTAAAGAAAAATATTGCTTCTATTTGGCACATACAATTCAATGCATCTCATTCATTTACATTATCCAATTCACTACATAAGAATTGTAGTTTTTATTATCTCAAAATTCATCAAACTAATTCACTACATAAGAATTGTAAGATTAGAGAGTTTAGTACCCTTCATCAAGAGTGAAACCGTTGACGAATCCATAAAATTATCATAGTTTCAGCCGTATGGGATCAATAACTAGGGCTTAAGGAAATGGATTTATAGGGGAAAACACAAGTAAAAAGCTACATAATTTAATGCTTCATTTAACAAAGAAACTAATCCTAAATCTCTAACAGAAATCTTTACACGATTGCTTAAGGGGGAGAGGAACTAAGAGTTCTTTAAGAAAATATACCGTATTGTCATTTGCTGACGCTTTATATTTGCTTAATCCAAGCTTATACCACTCTATGTTGATGATGGCTTCAATCCTTCTTCAAAGAAAGAGGAAGCTCTCCCTCTTTTCCATTGAAGCTCTTCAAACACCAAATGGAAGAGGTAGAAGATGTAGAAGAAGATGAGGAAGTAGAAGAAAACTCACTAAAATTTCCGTAAAAAAGGTGGAATAAGGAGAACCCACGCTTCAAACTCTCTCCCCAAAAAATAGCTTCATCTCCTCTTCACAGCTTTCTACCTCTATTCTTTTACTCTAAAAGAAATCTACTCAATACTTCCAAAAAATACCCCCAAAAATTTTAAAAAGATGCTATAATCAAATTCTTGAATTCCTCAATGAATATCCTGCTTTTCCCATGAAAATCCCCCAAATTTTGACTACCTAGGTGCTTGGACCGGCGGCATAGATCAAATCACCCCCACCCCACCTCCTCCTTCTCCACTATAGTTTCACGCCTATCTTGGTGTTAGGCGCATAAGCATCCATGGGGGTTGCTTAAGCATCTCTCCCCTAATCTTTTTTTAAAAGATTATTTTCCATGCTCTCAACTCGTGCACAAAAACCCAACAATATGAGCGTCCTTCCTAGGTAAAATTGATATGTTAAACATGCTCTTGTGGCCTTTTTCACAATCCTAGGTCATCTGGACAATTTTATTAATGATTTAGTGAATTTGAGCCCGATTCACATGTTGTTCATTTGTGTATAGAACCACGACACTATGAGTTTCCTCCTTAGTTAAATTCAACATTTTTGACACGCTTTGGTGATTTGTTTCACGATTTGATGTCATCTAGACAATTTTGTCGATGAATGAGCCAATTTTAGCCCGACTCACATGCGAAGTCTTTCATGGATTCCTCGAGTTATTGGAAGCTATGTATGAATGTTATGCGATTCTACATCATTCAAAATGACAACCAACACATGTTCCATAAAAAATTGATGCCAACAATAAGTGTAGGAAGCTTCAGAAGATATGAGCCATGTAGGTTAGAGTGGTGATATGCGATAATGTCGGTAGGCCACATAGGCCGAAGTTGGGAGCTATGTGAGTTATAGGTTGCGTAGGTCTTAGTCAGTCTTATAGGCCATAATGGTGAGTTGTGATAATGTTCGTACGCTAAAGATGTCAGAGTTGTAAGCTGTACTTGTTGTAAGCCACGAAGGTCGTAGTTAGTCATATAGGCTATAATAATGAGCTGTGATGTGCCCATAGGTTGTAGGGGTCGAAGTTGGGAGCTATATATGCTGTAAGCCACGTAGAGCATAATTGGGCACATAGGTCGTAGTTGTGAGTTGTGATAAAGTCTTTAAGCAATAAAGTCCAGAGTCAGGAGCTACACTAGTTATAAACCATGTAGGACATAGTTGGTAACATAGGCTGTAGTGGTGAGCTACAATGACTTCCAAAGGCTGCAGTGGCCAGAGGTGGGAGTTGCATGAGCTGTGAGCCTCGTTGACCATAGTTGGTCACATAGGCAGCAGCGGTGAGATGTGATGATGTCTGTAGGCCGCAAAGATTGTAGTTGAGAATTGCACGAGCTATAAAACAAATAATCCATAGTGGTAAGATGCAATGCTGTCTGTAGCCGTAAGGGTCAGAGTTAGGAGGTGCATAGAGAGAAATTTAGAGATCCAAAGAAATTCACCATATTTTGAGTGCATTGTTACACCATATTCTAGAGGTTTCATTACACCATATGTAGAGTGTGTTGTTATACTTTCGTCAGGATGTGTCATTGCACTGTATTTTGGGGTGCCTTATTATACCATATTTTGGAGGCAATGTCGTACCGGGGTGGGTGCATTGTTACACAGACTTTCAGAATCATCGGTGTCCCATTTGTAGAATGTGTGTTACACTGTAATCAGGGTGTGTTGTTGCACCACATTTGCAATGTATTGTTGCACCACCTTGGGGTGTGTTGTCTTTTCAAGTATGTACCCAAATCTTCCAAAAGCAATTTAACGACTTGATCTAGGATTGATTTAACTTACATTGGACTAATTTTGTTGTCGTTGGGTCCGCCTTGTCGAGTGGTTCGTTTGACTGTAAGTTTGTTAAGTTTGAGTTCTTGATGACTTTGATTATGCTCCAGAAGATTCCAATAGTAGTTTCATAGCTTGATCTATGATTGATTTGATTGAGATTAGACTAATTTTTGTATCGTTTGATTCTTCTCGTCTAGCTTATAAGTTTGATCGTATTGCTGAAGTCAAAGTTCTAAATGACTTTTAATCAAAATTTAAATGTTTTTCACTCAAATTTATTTTGAGATTTATGTGGTGCTCTGATATTCATGTCTGATGATGAGAATTCGTTGATGTTGTATCACTCACTAAAATCGTTCGCTCAAACTAAATTTTGAAAATAAAAAAACATAAAAGTACAATGCACCATTCATTACCAGGAATATACTAGCAAAAATCAATTGCAAAGCTATATGAACGATTTTAAAAGTTGTAGTTAGTTGATTTCCAACGTTGAATACATTTGCAATATATATATATATATATATATATATATATATATATATATATATAGCTCATTGGTTGCGTCCTTTGGTGTAAGTCTCTCGGGTCGGGGGTTCAAATCTCACGTATTACGGGGAGGATTTGAATGACACACCGTACTGGAAGGAGGGTCCGCTCCTCGGTTAGTTTAACCTATAGGGGTTGATCGGCGGTCTCCGACTGTCGATCAATCTTTAATATATATATATATATATATATATATATATATATATATATATATATATATATATATGTATTCCAAAGAATCGACATTTGACGAGGCCTAAATACCGATTCCTTACACGCTACGGTCCTATGATGGAGGCCTGACGTCATATGCCTATATATTCGAGAATCCCCGTCACGACGGATCAAACACGTGACCTGAAGGGATTTAGAGAGAACTCTGCTAACCAATAAACCACGGCTTATGACAGTGTGTGTAACTAATCAAGTGATTAACACAGAGCATTACCAATGATAAGTACCAAATAGAAATCCAAGGGGCAAAAACCATGTAAAATTTGAAAAATTAGTAGGAGAGACTCTCTCTCTTTCCTCATTTCAGCCCAACTCCCAATTTTTTTACCATCTTTATATAGTATCATGTTCCATTCCGTACAACATAAACTTGTAAAATTTAATCTCGCAACCAAATTATGATTATCAAAACAGAAACTCTTAGATGCCAAAGATCATCAAACTGCTGCACTCCTCATAATCCTCCCATTGCTTCCCCTGCCATTCACCCTCACCGCCCTCACCACCGCGACCCTCGACCCCACCCCCACCCCCACCGTCATAGCCACCGCCGTCACCAGCCCTTGTACTGAATGAAAACTTCATCGGCAACTCGCTAACATCCCACAGAAAATCAACCACTTTTCCATCAATTTTGAACGCAAAATTCCCTCGAAATTGCAACCTGGTATCCACTTTGTAAATGGCCTCTCCATCTATGGCCAACTTCATCATCGTTCCTCCCTCTTTGTCGAAGCTTATCTCAACTCTATGCGTCACATCATCCGGTGAGAAGCGGACCTCCGCAATGGTGAATGCGTTGTTGCGCTTTCTGACATGCAAAGTTTGAATATTTGGCCAATCGGGAAGCTCCGGCGAGCGCATTTCTATTGGAGTGGCAAGAAGTGGTTCTGAATCCGTGTGGGGGCGGCGGCGTTGGCGGCACATATTGAAGATATTCTTCATTTTGATTCAAGGGAAGATTCAATTTCTGATTTTTATTCCTTCGTATGAATTGTATGAGGAAGTTAATATGTATTTATAATATTGGGGAAAAGATGTGATGTAATTAGAAGAAGATCTAGAGCATTTAATTTTATGAAAATCTTCTCCTTTATTTTGACAAAGGATGATGAAGTGGCTTGCCTGAAGAGGTAATGGAAGGCAAATAATGGATTTATAAGTGGTAAGGAGCTGTGTTTGGAAACTAGTTTAATTTTGATAAAGAATGGCGAATGGATTTGCAAGATGCTTACCAGAGCATGTACCCTTCTTTTTTCATACAGGAGGAGCAATCCAATCCAGATTCTTCACTTCTAACGTTCGAGCAGCGCGCGAACGATGAATGACAGTGTGTGTCGCACCACACCGCCGAATACGACCGTAACTGGACACAATATCTTTGCCATGGCAGCCTACAACCTTCCTTCTCTAAGGCATGCATGCTTAAGAGTCTCTCTTCTAACAACCTGCTAAATTGAGTTGTTTAGAACGTAGCTTGCTATGACAGTGTAATTCCAAACGATGATAGGAAAAATAATAATAATATCTAATTTAGTAAATAATATTATAGATATTATTAAATATATGCATAAATTTATTGTAATTTCTAGTTATATTTAACCAAATAAGAATATATTAAATTTTCATCGTGTATTTAAATTATATTAATGGAAATTTCAATCAATCAATAAGTTTTATAAAGAGTAGTAGAAGTTCAGAATCGTTTCTTTTATGAGATAAATAATAAAGGAAACTTCTTTCCTATATTTGCATATAATCCAATAATTTAAGTATTTGTGCAAACTTATACATAGAAATAATAAGAACTTGCTTGAGTCCTAATAGATAATTTATCAAGAATTCTACACTTTAATAGGTAGTGAAATTAATCATTTCAGAATAAAAAAATGCAAAGATCCACCATGCATAAATGTAGCACAAATGTAGGATAATGATTTATTATAAATGATAATATGGCCCAATTTGTTGGATTAAAAAACAAATCCCCTTCTTGCCATTTCTTCAAGCCATGTGATGGCTTATCTCAATATCTACGACCATTACAAGCGTTATTCTTTTCAGATCTATTGGTAAAACTACTTTTTCCTACTCAAATCTACCATCTTCATCTCCAACTGCATCGGAGGGCCCTAGCTAGCCCCTTGCTTATAAGGATCTTATCATTGATTTTTCAATAATTAATAGCTAGAAGTTAATGATTTTCCTCCTCTCCCTTCTCTCCCCCCACTTCTTTTCTTCTCAAACCTTCTCACAACCTATCCATGTTCACAACAATTCTTCACTTCCACCTTAATTACATATGTTAACCTAATGAATCTTTGATTTGCAATAGACTTTGGAACTCTTTTGCCCCCATATCTCTTAGCTAGGTTCACACTTACCTATGTTCTCAATATTTATGAGACAAATGTTTTTTTGAAGTTGATGTTGATGAAGGGCTAAGGTTAGGAACCTCAAACTAGTTGGCTATGAGATCGGGTGTTGTCATTTCTATGGCTTACTCTTTAATGTATTTTAAAGCCAAAAAGTTATTGTTCAAACTCTTTTCTCCTTAAGTTTACATGTGTTGTTCATGATATGAAATGTATGGGACTCCTTAATTTTAATTGACAGATTCTTTTTTTTAATAAATTGACACATGATTTTGTCAATTAAAAGAGGTGCATGTTTAGATAAAATTGTCCAAGCTACCCTTATGTTGTTAATTGATATCAAGTATCTCCATGCCATCATCAAGAAAGACATTCCCCTTACTATTGACTCTCTTGTAGCTTCCCAATATAGACGAGCATTTGTTAGAATTTGGCATTAAAATCTCCACTGTGCTTGTCTTGCCTATCCACATTCTCATCTCCTTAAAGTAGAGAATCTAATCAAGAGGTTCTATATGAATGAAAAATATATGTTTTACAGAACATGTGAAACCTCTGCTCACAAATATTTTTTCATCTCAAATTTATCAAATTAAAATCAAAATCTACTCAAACTTTTGCTCACAATATTTAAGGTCATTCATAAGAGGGGGTTCATTCAAGAGGATAGTAGCTCTAGGATCGTTTCTATCTCCCACCAACTTGCAACTACATTTATTGTGACTTATATTGTCAACTGTTCATAACTTTTTTGATTAAATTCAATAATGTTTCTTTGATCCTATTCTTTTCACGAAATGGGTAGAAAGTTTCTCCACCAAATTCACGAATCTCTAGTTCAATTGATCAACTTTGATAATATTAATCTTGATTCACTTATTTCTCATCACTCATGGAACTAGGTATCCATTCGTAATTTGAATAAAAAATAAATTAGTAGTTTATTTTATGCATTGGGGATTTCTGAGTTCATACTTAGCATTTATTATATCTACAAGAAAAATTGTTATTAGGCTTAATTTGATTTTATATGATGCATTGAACTTTTTGATGTAAAAAGTATCCTAGAATAAGCCTCATCTTTTTATTTCAAAATTTGTATTGATTTCATAAGGGTCATTTGAATTCAACAAGTTTAGAGTGGTTACCATTAAAAATAAAATGTGCGGATCAAAAATAAGGACCATTAAAATAATGATGAATTTATTTAAATGACAACATAGAGAGGCCAGTATGATCACTTAAACAAAAATATTATCATCTTCACCATGTATATGCATATTTCATACACAATAATATAAATAACATATAAAAAAATGCTCCACAAATTATATTCTTTACCCCATCAGCTAATGTAAATCGTTAGCAAAATTTTTTCTATTTGAGATGAATTGGGATTTTTAAATTTTGATTTCACCAATTTTTCTGGCTGAATGTTTCAATCATGTTATGGATAGGACCAATTAAAAAGTCTCTATTGAATCACTTAATCTTACTAGACATAAATGAAATGTTTTGATGCTTATGGGTCTGCAGAAGGAGTCAAATTACAGAACTATCCTGGATTATACACTCAGTGCACTTCTGTCAACCTCTACTCACTTACCACTAATTATCACCTTTTGCTACCCTCTGCTCATCATCGTTGGTGGACCTTGCAGAGTAATGACGTACATTGCAGTGTGATGATGCCACTCAAAGATGATGTAATGACACACCATAAATTTGGTGTAATGACGCATCTTAAAGATGGTGTAATGCATCTCAAAAATAGTGCAATGATGCACCTTGAATGAGGTGTAACAATGCACTCTGAATACAACACAATGATGTGCTCTAAATAATGTGTAATGATGTGCCCCCAATAAGGTGCGATGACGTACCTCAAATATGATACAACGACACACACCTCATATGATGCAATAACACACCTTGATGATGGTGTACGACACACCCTGAAGACATGTGATGCGACTTTTCATATGCACGAATTTGTGAACCCAAATTTATATATTTATAATGATTTTATAAAGTCACAATTTCAAACGAAAGTATACATATCGCTCAAGTAATACAGGGCTCTAGTGGAGCCCCATTTATCGATCCTACAAGGAAGCGAGGTAGGAGTTCCTTAATCAAAGTCTAGTATACTACTATCAGACTTTAGTCAATATAAGTTGTGTTTAATCTAACAACTACTACTAAATGCAAATGATTATATATAAGGATAATAACTATTCCTAAATGCAAATATTACTTCTAAAGAAAACCTTTCTGGATGAGTTGGTTTGGTGAATTTTGAGATAATAAAATCTACTATTCTTATGTAGTGAATTGGATAATGTAAAGGAATGAGATGCATTTAAATATTGTATGTGCCAAATAAGAGCAATCCTATTCTTTACCCATTTTTCAGCATATAAAGAACATTGACTAATCCTAAGTTTAGTCCCCAAATCTGTGGTTAGGCTGGGAGGATACTAGCTCTCACTCTAGAGCTCCCACTTCCCTTCGCCTGAAGGCTAACTCCCGCTTTAGTTTCTAAACACTAGGATCAAATTGAGGATTTTAGTCTGTTACTCTAAAATCTCCAATTCTACGCATATCAAAGTATATTTCCCTATTTATTTGCACTCAACCCCCATGAACTTCACCATCCATGGAATTTGAATGTGATTCCACTTTTGTTGAGAATTACATCGCCCTCTCGGATCATAGCGCAATTACAACGAATTTTAACACTACAACGAGCTCTTTTTGTAATGTAAATGAAGTGCAAGTAAAAAACATCACTTTTATCATTAAATTCACTTCTAACATCCATCACAATATCCTAAACATGATTCCTACTCATTGTAAAAAAAAGTGAAAGAAAAATAACGACATAATCTACTCATGACATAATTTCCTAAGAAGAAGAAAGAGTAAGAGAAAGACATCACAAAGCACGAAGAAAACACAACAAAAAACTTCATTTCAAAGTAAATCCACATAATAAGTGTTTACAAAATCATAAGATAATGAAGAACACAATACTTAGCTTTTCCCCTTGAAAGAAAGAAAAAATCTATCCCATAAAGTCTCCCGCTAATCCATGTAATGCTAGAACAAACTCTTACAAATTCTCTCAAAATCCCCTCACCAATCTCTCCAAAAAGGTCAAAATCAACATTTCTACTCCTATCCTAAGATCTCTAAGCATTCTCCACGTTTTCCCTAACAGTCCTCTCTTAAAAACCACCTTTTTTGACCTAAAATCATTCTTTTAAAGTGTAGGGATGAATTTCGCAAGATGTGCTTGAAGAAACCTTCCAAAAAACGTCCAGATTCGATGCCCATAACCGCTACTAACGCGGTCTGACGATGTCTAGGCGTCTTTCGGGGCATTATTCCATGAAATTTTCGGGCTTTCTAGACTCTGGCGCCATCCGGCGCTGTATAGGGCACCGTTCAGTGCTGGATACGGCGCCATTCGGCGCTCTACTCTGCGCAGCTCCACTGTTTTGCTTCGTTTGGCTCCTTTTCAGCTCTGATTCTCCCCATTTCAGTTGCTTTGCATTCGCAACGGATAGCCCTACAAAATAAAAATAAAAACAAACTTTCTTTAAAGTGTAATCTTATTCAAAAATATGCAAGAAGTGTAACAGAGATTAAGCAAAGAAAGACTTATCAAAATGTCAGGCCAAAATTTACATTTTTGCTTGTTTTTGCTCCAAATTGAACCTTTTTTGCTTCTTTTTCTCCAAAAGCCATTTCTTGTACCAAAAACCAGAAAACATACAAAATACCTTCCTTTATAGTGCAATATCATTAAAAACGGGTATGAAATAGACAGTAAAATGCTATCAAATTTTCAGTGGATCAATTTTCCCTAAATTTAGCTATTACTTGTTCTCAAGTAATTTAGTTAATACATAAAATAATGATCCACTGTAATGAAATTTATTTCTAGAATACCATGATTTTGACTTAGATAAATACAATAGTAAAATTTTCAGAAAGATCTTTGAATAATTCAAATAAATTCTGCAGGTATAAGGCTATCTAGTCATCAAGTCTAACAGTTCTAGCCTTCTATTCGTTTCAAAAATGACTGTAGATTATCCTATTAAAGCACTTAAAAGGATCACATGAAAAGAAGTTTATGAGAACACTACTAGTAAAGATGCTAATACATACATATAAGTTCAGGAAAGTAATTAAATTCTTCCCTATAGATAGATCCAAGTGAAGCCAGTTTTTGATTTGGCATCTCCTCAAGCTGCTCTTCACTTTTTCTCTTTTCTTTCACTTTTTTTTATCTTTCGGGATCATTTTCAATCCCCTTTTTTTCACTTTTTTTTTCTTTTGCTTTTTGTTTTTTCAAGTGAGGATTACTATATCTGGATAGCCTTTAATAATTTTGAACTTCACCCTTCTCATCCTAAATTTAAAACTTACCACAATCCTTTATCTTATAGGCATTTCTTTAGCTTATTATTGATTCATCATAGAGTCCCAATCCTTTCCTTTCACATAAAGTTTTAAGACTCTTAATATTTCAAACATACAGTTTTTCTAACTTTGAATAGTTGACTATAGTCATATTCTCTTATACCAAATATCTTATCTTGCAAAATTACTTTTCATTACCAAAAAATTTCATTCAAGTCCACTAAAGTGCTCAAATAAAATCAAAATACAGTTATCTGAATATGAGCTCTATTATAGGAAATCATGTTAATAATTTTGAAAATACTTTTAAATGAGAACAACCAATAGTTAATTCTTTCTCTCCCCAAACTTAAGTTTTGAAATATTTTGCAATTAATTTCATAAATTGTAGCATGAAGAAAAAGTAAAAGTTGAATCACTTACTAATATAACATTCTATCAAATTCATGTACATGCATAATTAGGATAGAATGACTGTAGAAGAATGTAAATCTAGCCTAAAACATGCTTGCAATAAAATTACACTAAAAGGAAGTATTCTCACTTTAAAATTTTATTTTTCTTCCTACCCTCAAACTTAATTTTTAACATATATAGCATTTAGTACAGATATTATAAGTAGGAAGAAAATTAGTTCAAAAATTCTATATACCACAAATTTCTATCAAAAACATCTACAATTATTCATCATGACAGAACAGTATGCAGCAGAAAGTAAATCTAAACAAAGTATGCTAGAATCAAATTCACTAAATAAAATTCTAACTAGCATAGCATGTATCAGCATGTGAATATAAAAATGTTCTTTAAGTCTTATATAAAATTGTAACACAAACACAAACACATATGATAAATGAGGTCAATTCTTCTATTAACTTATCAGATCTCACTAACTTACATCCAATTTCTAACAGAATCACTAAACTAGTAAGTTAGGTACTTTTAAATGATTTTATAGATTATAATCCCAAAGATAAGATTATCCCTGATATATTGGCTTTTGGAGACCAATTTCAGGCATAATCTAATCTCGTTAATTAAGCACCTCTAACAGTTATAAATCGTAGGGTAAGATCATCCTAATGTTATTCATCAAATAGGTTCGCGACTCCTATCAAATGAAAGCAAAGTTAGAGAAATGAAGTAACAAAATTAAGATGGAACTGTCATTGTTCAAGTTCAAGATATCTCTTATAAAACTCAAGTCTGAGTAAGACCCAAGTTATGGTGGACTCCTTAATCCAACTACTACAAGAAAACTACAAGTTTATCCATAATAAGAAGTTAAGGAATCACCTCCCTCTTGACACACAAAGATCAAATCAAACACTAAAAATCCAAACATTCACCAACAACAATCAAACTTATTAATCCACACTAAAGCAAACACAATACAACACTAACAATCATGTCTCCCAAGCATACTAAATTAAAACACACTGATAACTATGAGTTACCTCCCATAAAGCATTTGGTTTTAACGTTGTAGGCCCGACAAATGATTCCTCTTGGATCAAAATTCCATTTAAGTAATCCTTGATCAATCGCCCATCTTTTTCAGATATAGGGATTCCTACAAAATCCTTAAATTTTAATTTTTTATTCAGCTCTTCCTTTTTAAATTGATTTATACATATTTCTTTCTAGATCCAATATTTTTCTATTGATTTTATGAATTTGCAAATTAATATCATCCTTGAAATTTATAAGAAATGGATCTTTATAAAATAATTCAGGATCTCCCAAATTTTGGATCGAATTCTCTCTAGATAATTCAGAATCAGGATCAAAATCTTCAATGTTACTCTTCTATTTCAAGTTATCTTCCAATTCTTCCCCTTGGTAATTATTAAATGATGAAGGCGGTATTTCTATATCTATCTTAGTTGAGGAAGTAGGTTTTTATAATTCCTTATGAATTTCTTCCATTGATCTTTCAATATCCTTATCCTCTTTTCTCAACTCAAAGTTCTTTTCAAATATATCCTCAAATTCTCTTCCAAGTTTTAGTTCGATATCTTTATCTTGTTCATCATTCAATTCAGGTTTTTCTTGTGATTGAGTCGAATATAAAGATATAAAAACTGGTGGTGTAGATGAATTCTCTAAATATGTAGGCTTTAAAATTTTATGGGATACATCCATCTTAAGTTCATGAGAATTTTCAACAAATGGAATTAAAAATTCACTATTTTTGGTAGCGTCCATCATTTCACACCTCTCCTAAAATACATACAGTCTTCTTTAGACAATGTTTTCAACTCATCAAGAAAATCCATTTCGATCTCATATGTTAACTTACTTTCAAAAATTTGTTGGAAATGGTCTTTACTTAGATAATCAATTTCATCCATCCAAAAACAATCATCATCTTTTCTCTCAGCTGGATCATTTTTGTTCTCTTTAGGTTTGATCTCAGTATTGCTAGGAAGTGTTTCTTGGGGTTTATTGCTAAGTGAATTAGCAATTTGTCCCAGTTGATTCTCTATGTTTCTAGTTACACCATTTTGACTTTGCAACTGGTTTCCCATTTGTAATACCAATTCTTCTATGGACATATTCTTATCCTCAAATTGTTGATCATTGTTAGAGTCCAATGGATATGAACGTCTATAGCTTGTGTTACCCTGACTATTCCAATTTCCATTATGATTTTCATGATTGTTTTTCCATTATTGGTTTCCACCTTCAGTAGTTTGATTCCAGTTAAAATTAGGATTGTTTTTCCAATCTGGGTTGTAAAAGTTAGAATACGTGTTGTTTATGGTATTTAAAGTCTCATATAATAAGTTAGAATCAATCATACGCCATAATGAACTTTCATCACTTATAAGAGTAAATTGAGGCTGGTTCATTCTAAATTGGTTCAACTTCCTTGATATTGCAGCAACCTAAGATGCAAGAATTGCAATCACATATGTATCATAAACACTAGCTACATTTTTTGGATTTACCCTTGTAGAGGGCCATTTAAATTCATTTGTAGCCATTTCTTCAATTAATGCATACGCTTCATCAAATGATTTTGACATTAATGAACCACCAGCAGTAGCATCAATAATGATCTTAAGGGATCCTACTAACCCATTATAAAAAGTTTGAATTATTAATCAATCTGGCAGAGCATGATGTGGACACTTTCTTAGGAGTTCCTTAAATCTTTCCCAAGCTTCGTATATTGATTCCCCTTCATACTGATAAAGTAGATAATATCGTTTCTAAGTTTAGTAGTCATTGAAGGTGGAAAATACTTAGCTAGGAATTTTTGAGTTAACTCCTCTCAATTTTTAATAGAATCAGGTGCTAATGAGTATAACCATATTTTAGCCTTATCCCTTAGTGAGAAAGGAAAAAGTCTTAGCTTAACAACATCATCTGACATGTCGTTATAATAAAATGTAGTACAAAGTTCTAGAAAACTAGATAAGTATAAATATGGATCTTCTAAAGGAGTTCCCCCAAACTGATTGTTTTGCACTAGTTGGATAATCACAGGATTTAGTTTAAACGAGTCAACTTCTACGATAGGGTTTTGTATACTTGACTGAATTTCATCTATCGTAGGATTTACATAATCCCTCAATGGTTTATGATGATTTTTCAAGTTATTATTTTGAATGTTTTCCATTTACATTTCTAGTTCTTCAAGTCCTTTCTATTTTTTGATTTTCTTCCTTTTTCAAACTCAGGACCATAAGACACAAGTCCTACAGATCCTTTATTTTGAATACATAACACAACAAATAATACATTAATAATAAAACAAATAAAACAAAAAAATATATTCAACACAATAAAACATTTTCACAAACACCTTACTTTTCACATAAACAGTTTAACAGTTTTTTCACAACACTTTCATACCAAAAATACTTTTCATACAAAATCAATTTTACGACACTAAAATTTTCTAATTCTAAGACAAATTACTTCAACTAAAATTCTCCTAAAGTTCTTAGCGAAGCTTCCCCGGCAACGACGCCAAGAAATTGATACGACTTTTTTATATGCATGAATTTATGAACCCAAATTTATATATTTATAATGATTTTATAAAGTCACAATTTCAAACGCAAGTATACTTGTCGCTCAAGTAATACAGAACTTTAGTGGAGTCCCGTTTATCGATCCCACAGGGAAGAGAGGTAGGAGGTCCTTAGTCAAATTCTAGTATACTACTATTAGAATTTAGATTGGAGGGTCGATATAAGTTGTGTTTTATCTGGCAACTACTCCTAAATGCAGATGATTATATGTAAGGATAATAACTATTCCTAAATGCAAATATTACTTCTAAAGATAACCTTTCTAGATGAGTTGGTTTGGTGAATTTTGAGATAATAAAATCTACTATTCTTATGTAGTGAATTGGATAATGTAAAGGAATGAGATGCATTAAATATTATATGTGCCAAATAGGAGCAATCCTATTCTTTACTCATTTTCCAGCGTATAAAGAACATTGGGTAATCCTAAGTTTAGTCCCCCAGATCCGTGGTTATGCTGGGAGGATACTGGCTCTCACTCCAGAGCTCCTACTTCCCTTCGCCTGAAGGCTAACTCTCGCTTTAGTTTCCAAACAGTATGACCAAATTGGAGATTTTAGTCTGTCCCTCTAAAACTCCAATTCTACCCTCATCAAAGTATATTTCCCTATTTATTTGCACTCAACCCCCATAAACTTCACCATCCACGGAATTTGAATGTGGTTCCACTTTTGTTGAGAATTATACCGCCCTCTCGGATTATAGCGCAATTACAACGAATTTTAACATTACAACGAGCTCTTTTTGTAATGTAAATGAAGTGCAAGTAAAAACAATCACATTTATCATTAAATCCACTTTTAACGTGCATCACAATATCCTAAACATGAATCCTACTCATTGCAAAAGAAAAGTAAAAGGAAAATAACAACATAATCTTTTCATGCCATAATTTCCTAAGAAGAAGAAATAGTAAGAGAAAGACATCACAAAGCACGAAGAAAACACAACGGAAAACTTCATTTCAAAGCAAATCCACATAATAAGTGTTTACAAAATTATAAGATAATGAAGAAAATAATACTTAGCTTTTTCCCCTTGAAAGAAAGAAGAAGACATTTTCCACAAAGTCTCCCGCTGATCCATGTAATGCTAGAACAAACCCTTACAAATTCTCTCAAAATCCCCTCACCAATCTCTCCAAAAAGGTGGAAATCTACATTTCTACTTCTATTCTAAGATCTCTAAGCATTCTCCACATTTTTCCTAACATTCCTCTTAAAAACTACCTTTTCTGACCTAAAATCGTTCTTTTAAAGTGTAGGGATGAATTTCCCAAGAGGTGCTTGAAGAAACCTTCTAAAAGCATCCAAACTCGATGTATATGGCTCATAGTCGCTACTAGCGAGGTCCAGCGCTGTCTAGACGTCGTTTGGTGCATTATTCCATGAAGCTTTTGGGCTTTCGGGACTCTGGTGCCGTCCGACACTGGATAGGGCGCCGTTCGGCGCTCTATTTTGCGCAGCTCCACCGTTTTGCTTCGTTTGACTCCATTTCAGCTCTGATTCGCCTCATTTCAGTTGCGTTGCGTTTGTAACGGATAACCCTACAAAATAAATATAAAAATAACCTTTATTTAAAGTGTAATGTCATTCAAAAATATGCAAGAAGTGTAAAAGAGATTAAGCAAAGAAAGACTTATCAAAATGTGTCAGGCCAAAATTTACATTTTTGCTCGTTTTTGCTCCAAATTGCACCATTTTTGTTTATTTTTCTTCAAAAGCCATTTCTTGTACCAAAAACCAGAAAACATACAAAATAACTTCCTTTATAGTGAAATATCATTAAAAATAGGTATGAAATTGACAGTAAAAAGCTATCAAATTTTCAGTGGATCAACGTGTCAACCACCTTTTAGGGTTTTTGGTCACTTAAATGATTCAATTTAATATAAATATAATTTTTATTTTGAAATGTATCTTTTTATATTTGAAAAATGAGATCGAATAGACCACATATATTCAATAGTATAAGAAATGTAGCACAATACCATAAGTAATACACCATCCCGAGAGATAGCCGTACTACTTGGCAGTGGGCTCGATTATATAAGCTAAATAAGTCATGACATCCGTTTAGTCTGCGAACATTTTATGTGACTAATAGGTTCCCTTGTCTAATATTGAAGATTAGGTATAGTTTGTTTTACTTGGGTTCCTAATTCTCTATAAGGCAAGCCTTTATAGTTAATTACATCTTAAATGATCGAAGTCACTTAAGAAAACTCTCGATAATGATCAGGGGATTTGTCTTCAAGAATTCAAGGTTTAGGTCTTCAAGTTTGGTCACAGAAAAGTCAAATGGGAGTGGCTCGGATAGGAACATTTATTTTGGAATCCAAAGGAGTGAGAGGTAGGGGATGTCACGGATCTTGAGGCAAATATCAGTAACTTCACAAACTATCATACTGTTTCACTTTACATTTTAGAAGTGGAGTTATTTAAAAGTTTACTTCTGCAATTTTTTTAAAGTTTATGGCTTATACTTGCATAGTAGCTGATCATGTATGTAGCCTAAGAACATAGGAGGATGTATGTCATACCCAATGATAACCTCAGAATCCTAAAAGAGTTAGAACTCATATTGCACAACATGATTGTACAAAAGCCTAAGAGATGAGGTGAGTAGTTATGTCGCCTTAGGTGGACAACCTCGAACTCCTATGGATTTATGTTAATTAATAATAAGGAAAGTTTAGTTGAAGTAGGTACGCTTCATTGTTGAATCTTGATCATCATCTGAAGTCATCTTCCATCTTCTTACAACTTGCATTCAAAGTCCTTGCCGTGATGATTGCAGGTTTAGGGTATAGGTTTTATGTTTTAATATATGATTATTGTTGAGTCTCTAGGGCTAGGGTATTATTTCACCTAAACTGTTGTTTTCTACCCTAAAGGACTTTGTAAAGCATTAAATTGTGCATAAATGAAACATGTAGTAATAAAAACATAGGAAAAAAGAAAAATAGTGGCACATCCTTGGTGCTTCTGCTGCAAGGTTAGTATTACAAATATATCATGCATATATATATTTTAAAAAGAACAAAAGCATGAGATAGATACATATATATAAAATAAATTAGGTGATACAAACAGAAGATCAGACCCTGGTGTAAGAATTTTATTCATAGGGGAGGTCAGCCTCAGAGCATGCTGCCTTAACAACTCTCGAAAAATGCATGTAGGAATCTAATAGCAATTTGAGCCTATGAGACCCAAAATAAGACAGAAGACTACCAACAAAGCAGTTAGTAGAGGGCAAATCTCAAACCAATTGATGTGACTAAAAAGTGAAACTATGACAACCAAAAATATCCTTATCATGCATATAAGTATCTTAGATTATTTACAAAACATCAGTTTCTAGGAAAAACATCAGTTTCATCTCAATAATATATTTTGATTTTATAAATTATCCATTTCACAAAGTCATATTGCAAGGTAAGAACCACATGTAACTCCTAAAAGTAAGGGGAGTCTTATGCCGAATACGACAGGATAGTATTGCCAATCCTATACCTTCACAAAGTTCATCGGGTTTGAAGATACAATACAAGTCCATTATCCCATTTCAAGCATCAGAATCCTTTCACATCATCGCTCTACCACCAAAACCTCCAACTTACGACCCTCGATGATCCGTAGGGCCACTTTAAATATCCCCAGCTGTTATGAGGGCTTTGTGCGGCTTATTTTTAGATTTAATTTAAATAGATAATTTGAAAAGTAGTATTTTATTTTGAAAATAATTTTAAATTTGAAAATTTTAAGATATGAAATCAAACTAATCTCACATCCCGAATAGTTTATATAAACAAGCACCGCACCACAAACCATGTATCTATCCCGAAGAATAGACACATTGCTTGATGATGGGGCTCGATTAAATAAACTAGAAGATTTGTGACATCCGTTTGATCTGCGAACCAATTTTATAAGCCGACAAATTCCCCTGTTTAATATGAAAACATTAAACAGGGTTTATTTTACCTGGGTTCTTAAAATTCCCTATAAGGGCAAGCCCCTATAGTTAATTACATCTTAAGTGACGGGAATCACCTAAGAAAACTCTCGATAATAATCAGTAGTTCTGCTCTCAAGAATTTCGAGGTTTAAGTTTTCAATGGATTGAGTTTTGGAATTTCGATAGGGAATGGATCAAATTTAGAGCATTATATTTTGGGAATCCGAAGGAAGAAAGGTAGGAGAAATCACAGATTCGAAGCGAACTTCGGTAATTTCCCGACTATCCTATTGTTTGGCTTGAATTTAGGAAGGTCCTAATGTTTATTTAATGTTTTGATCTTGCCAATTTTAATTAGTTAGGACTTATATTTGTATGGTAAAATCATACAAATAGCCTTGAAGATGTGAGGGTTTATGTCGTATCGGACGACAGTCCTAAGACCGATTAGGGCTTAATTTACATGACATAATCATGCAAATGCCTAACGAAGAGTTGAGGATTTATGTTGCACTAGGCAAGCTACCTCGAAGTCCTATGGCTTGGTTATTTAGTTCTAAGGAAAGTTTCTTCGAAGTAGATTCGGGTTTTGCTCGATGACGATGGCCGTGCTTGCCCACCATGCTCCGAGCTCCTTGTTGTTGCGAGAGGTTTAGTTTTAGAAGTCATAAATCGGGAGATGAGAGAAGTGTTTGGTTTTAGAGAAAGTCTTAATTTCCATGTGTCTTTAATATTTTAGTTAAAAAAAATCTTAAAGTTGATTATAACAACACCGGTTAAGATCCCACGGTTCCATCCTTCCGGCATCGTTATTTTTATCGGATTCACTTAGTCCAGATGAATTTGCTAAACTCAACCGAATGAGTTCCACACTTTCATTTAGACCGTGGGAAATCCCGTTAGCAACACGTAGGTTACATCATCCGAGGTATTCACGATCATCCAACAAGACGTTTTAATTTAGTTGTAGTTGTAGTTTTGTTGTTCGTTTGTGATTAAATTTTGAGTTGTTTTATATTTTGAAATGTTGTGGCGGTGAATTTTATCTTGTAATGACTTTTAATTTAGTTATGGGTTTCGGCTTTGGTTTTCGTCCTAAAGGTGTAAGTTTTCATGCAACGATTATTTATCATGCAAGAAAAGTAAGTGCGATGCGATTAAATAAGTTGCAATAAAGTAATTTGCAATAAAATAAAAGCGTACCTGGAGGGTCTTCCCATCATTCCAAGCTGCACTTAAAACACAGTTAGAATATTTAAGCATTTAAAGTAAGTTCCTAGGTAAAGCTAAGGGAAGGGTTATGGTTTTCTACCAAGTTCCTAATCCTATAGCTAGTCATTTCCTATGACGTCTAGGTTCTTGTATTTTAGTTTGAGGACGATTTTCTTCATCAAAGAACAACTAAGTTCAATTGTTCTTATAGATATCCTATCATATTGAGGAAGTGCTTAAGACGAATCTTAAACATCTTTTCAATATTTCTAGGATTGTTTTAAGTCCAAATGAATTTAATTACACAAATGAATTAATCGTCCGAGAGTTTAAGTTTTGTTGTCTTGCTCAGTGAACTAGGACATTTGAATATCCTATAAGTGAAGTAACACTTCTTTTAACACTCTTTTTAAGAGTTATGACATCACGAGCTTTCGAGGGCAAATGGATGTTCAAATGAGTTGTGATTTAATTTTAGTTAATGGATTTAAGTTTGGAATAGTGTTCAAGTTGTTTTAGATTTATTTTGAATTCTTCATGTCTTAGGTGATGTTATATTTAATTTAATTTAATTTAATTTAATTTGATTTAATTTAATTTTATTTAATTTAATTTGATTTAATTTAATTTAATTTAATTTGATTTAATTTAATTTGATTTAATTTTAATTTAATTTAATTTAATTTAATTTAATTTAATTTAATTTAATTTTTAATTTGATTTAATTTAATTTAATTTAATGTGTTTTAATTTAATTTAACTTAATTTAATTTAATTTTTTTTAATTTTAATTTAATATTTTATTTTTAAAGGGTTTGCTTTAAATAATTTAACTTTAATTTAATTTAATGATTAAATCTTTTAGCATTTTAAATCTTAAACTTGGATTATCATTTTAATTAGGAATTAAATATTATTGGGATGATTAATTTAGGGATTCTTAAATTAAAGAACAAATCTTGTCCTAATAATATCCCTATTTTAATAATTCCAATTTTATTATTCTTCCAAATTTAATCAATTATTTAATTAAAGTTTATTTCAATTATTTTAAATTGTTTAGTAGGTTTCTACCCTTTAATTATCTAGATTTCAATCATCCAAATCAGATTAAAATCAAATATTTTACTTATTAATTTTATTAAGCCTAAAGTTTTAATTAAGGGTTAAAATTTTAATTACCATTTTGCCCTTCAAGCCTAATAATTTCATAACTCACTAAATTGAGCTCAAATGAATTTGAAATTTTTATGTGACTTCACTCATATGTCAATGAGGACATTAGAGGAGAAAATGTGATTTTTCTGTATTTAATTTATTTATGTAATTATTTTTGGTGGAAAATAGAGATTTCCAAGGAAAATTTAATAATATGACCAAGGGAAAGTTTTTATCCTTAAGAAAATTATGGGACATTCCTAATGACCCGAGGACCACTTGGACCAATTTTTGTGATTTTTTAAATTATATTTTATTTATTAGAATTATTTTAAGTTCTGGAGTATTAATTAATTTAAAAATAAAATATAAGTTGAAAAATGAATTTTATAATTTTTAAAATTCTCTCTGATATCAAGGATTCTAGAGAACCAAATTTTACAATTTTCTGATTTTTCTTTGATTTATTATAATTATTTTAGTGAAAATGCTAGAAAATACATTTTTTTAATTTTAAAATTACCCTAGGGCTTTAAAATTTAATATCTCATTAAATAGACCTGAGAAAAATATGGGGTTTGTTCCTAAGTGATTAAATTTCAAAATATGACATTTTGGTGAATTTTATTATTTTTGTGATTTTTATTATTTTTTAATTATTAAAATATTAAAATAATACTAAAAAATTAACTTTTTAGAAAATTGAAATTTTAATTTTCTTAAATTCCCCTGATATCAGAGAGGCTCCAAAACCAATTTGGTGAATTTTTGAAAGGTATTTTGAAAGTTATGAATTTTTAAAGTTTAAAATGACTAAATGGCTTAATCAACCCATTTAGTAAGGCTAACCAAGTCCAATTGACTTCAAACTTTTGTGGTGGGTTCCTCTGATCCTAAAGATTAGTGTAGAATTGATTTCAAGTCAATTTGATGTATATTTAGCTCTAATTAATTAGGGGTCTATTTTGGGTGTTTAAGCCAATTAGGGTTATTTTGAGTGAATTAACTCAAGTCCTATTTTTCCTAGGGTTCTCTGGTCATAAGGAACATCACCAAATTTTCCTAGAATTTATTTCACAACATGCTAATTTTTAGAATTAAAATACTCAAAACAGCCACATGCATTTGAAAAATCAATAACTTTTCACAGAGATGGCCTCTGACCTTAAAAAATTCAGGGAATGTTCCCAAGTTCAGGGGCTTCAAAAGCCCTATGGTCTCATGCCATGGTGAATTTCCTATATGCATGGAGAATTAAAACAATGCAGAGGGTAAATAAATTATTAAAAATAAAATACTAGATGAAATTAAATGATTTCTTTTCCACATTATTCTCCTTTGTTCACTGAGTAAGAGGGTATTTTTATTTTATTTTTCTGATTTTTCTACACAAAGTTATGAATTTTCCAAGTTTAGGAAATTAAATAAATAAGAAAATACCCTAATTTTCTATTTAAAACGGCGGCGCTGACTCAACCTTGGCAGCTCCGAACGCACACGCGTCGCCTTCTGATTCGGCGCCGCCATCCAACTCAGCGCTCCGGGGGCCCGCTGTTCACGTATCATCTGCCGGTCCGACGCAATCCAAGCCGTCCATCCGATACACGCGCGATCCGACGGTTCCTGGTCATCGTCTACGACTGGTGCGATCCCGTGACCGTCCACACTCTAACCCTAAGAACTCTCTCGATTCTCAACGGATTTTCGTGTTCTTATGCTCTATGGATTCGTCTTAAAGAGACGAACACATCCATACGGTAAACATGCATTGAAATTTATTCAAATGAAATGGAGAATCTCTGTAAGCTCGGGAAGAAGAATGAGTTCATACCTTTGCTCAGAGAAGTGAAGCTTCGATCTGAGAGTTGTGTCACCTTCGATTGGGTCCAAGTAAGCTCCAGATGAAGTCCCTTGGCTTGGTGAATTGTCTAGCTATGAAAGTGACCACAGCCGATCACAAAGCTTGGAGGCTGGAGCAACTGGGTGGCTCCGGAGATGGGGCTTTCGGTGGGAAACTTCTCCTCTTGGTCCGGTGAAGGTGTAGGACCAATCAATTTGGGGATTGGCTCACCGTGAAGAAGTGTCCTGGTTTTTGGGCTAAAGTTTGAGCTCAAAATTGAGCTCAGCTGGAGGGAATTGGGGCTGGAATTCAGTGGGGATCAAGTGCTCTATGTGTGGAGAGTGATCCGGAATGATTTTGGCAAAGTTTCCTTAAGGTTAGGTTCAGCACCTCCTTTGGCCGAGAGGGTGAGGGGTTTAAATAGGCATGGTCGGAGGCTCTCCCGGGGGAGTTGAGGGATGGGATCAGCTGCTCTTGGCATGTGAAGAACGGCCATGGTGGCCATTTGGAGTGAGGCGGCTCGAGCAAGGTAGAATTCCAAAGCTTGGCCTCTCCCAAGGTTTCGGGCATGGTGTTTTCCGGCGACTGGGTGGCCGACCGGCCAGGCATGGGTCACCTTCAAGGTCAGGTGGGTCAGGGCTGGGGCTTGGTGCAAGCAATTGGCAATTGCCATGTGTAAAGGTGTTGGATTAGAATGGAATGGGGATAAGGTCACTTTGGCTTGGTTTGGGTCAACCCACCATTTTGGGCTTGGTGCACCCTTCCAAGCTCGATTTTGAGTCGAGGGAATCAGTTGGGTCGACCAAGAGAGGATGGTGTGGTCTCTATCCAAATAGTTTAAGTTAATTTTGGGTTATAGTGTTGCATTAAAGAGGTTAAAATGGCTTAAGGAAGGCTTAGGAAAGGACTCCCTCCACTTGCCATTAATGGCTTGGTGACAAGTCAAACCCCCCATGGCTTCATGTGGCTTGTCTATGGCTTGTATTTGGCTTGGAAAAAGGTTGGCTTATTTCATGAAAAAGGGTTTTGTGGATTTTGGCATTTTAATGGAAATTGTTATGGGGCTTGATTTGGAATGGCTTCATGATGAATTTTCAAACTTAGGGATCGATTTTAATCAATGGTATGATGAGAAGAATTTGTCATGTGGGCTTTGGATGAATTTGGGCTTTTGAATTTGAAGGAAGTGGGCTTTTTGATTTTAGGATGGGCATTTGGGTGAAAATTTTGTGAAGGACCATGTCAAATAAATGTTGCAATTGGTTTAGGGATGTTTCATGAATAGTTTGAAGTCAATTTGGTGTGGTTTGGAATTGAATTGGTTTGAATTTGGGTTTATTTGGTAAATGGGCCAATGTTGGGTCAAATTGGGCTAACTTGGGCCAATGTTGGGCTAGGGTTGAAATTGATGTAAAATAAATGTTGGGAAATGTTTATGGGAGTGTTTCAAAGAGGTTTTGGCTTTGGTTGGGTTTTGATTTTGAGGTTTGGGTTTATTTGGGTTAGGTTTGGGTTTAGGTCAAAATTGGGCTTTTTGATTTTGGGTTGAATTTGAGTGGGGTTTGGGTCAAAATCTTGGGCAAATCATGTTAGTGTTTTGTTTATGGGGATGTTAAGGAAGGTTTAGAAAAGATTTGGGGTTAATTGGAGTTGAATTGGGTGAGTTTGGGCTAAGTTTGGGTCATGGGTCCAAATTGGGCTTTAAGGCCAAAAGTGAAATTGGATCCCAATGCCAATCAAATTGGGCTTGGATTTGGTCTAGATTGGTGTTGGGGATGTTGAATTGAAGTTTAGAATTGAATTGGACCAGAATTTGGGTCAATCGGGTAGGTTTGGTTTGACATCGGGTTCACTTTGGGTCAAAAATCGAAAATTTGGAAAATTGAAGATTGGGTGAATGTAAGTGAAATGAAATCATTTTGGTTGAGCCATGAAGCCATATCAAGTCCTCATGAGCCATGAAGGGACTCATTTGAGGCATCCATTATGTTGTTCCTAACCCTCTTAGCCAAGGGCTTAGGGGTTAAGGACCATCCATGTGAACCACCTGCATGAGTCAGGAGGTTAAATTGGGTATGGATGTGTTTTTAGGAGGTGTGTGAAAGTGTAGTGTATAGGTGTAGTGTGTGTGTAAGTCAGCCCTCACCGCGACCGGGCCACCTGGAGCGGTCCCAAGGCCAAAGAATCCTATAGGAACTCATCCTTTAAACTTCCACATTTGATCTCAACCCTCCAGGTGATTAGGGGTCTACAATCAAGTTTGTGGAGTTTGCGAGGAGTTAAGAAGTGGTTTGAATTTCTAAGTGGTGGGTCCCAATTCTAATCCTCTAGGATAGTCAAAGGAAAAGCCTAAGGCTAGATCCTAAGTACTAAAGAGAAGAAGAGAAGACCTCATCAAAAATGAGGTCAACAGGCTTGGACACTTTATCTAAGGCACATACCCCTAAACATTAGGTTTTACTATAAGTTAAGTTGTAATGGGTTATTTCTCATTTATGCTTAATTTGAAGGGTCCCAAATCATATCTTGGTGAGTCTTTAAGGCTTTTATTTTTTTTATTTGTTTCGATAATTGTTATATTTTAAGGATGGTTTCTCTAAATAAATTGTAATAAGCACAAATGTCATTTAAAATGTCCAAAGTATTACAAAGTTATTCTAGGGATAACCCTAAATAACTTTAGAATTCCTTGGGCATTTCCAATTCACATAGTGTTACTTTGTCGTTGAGTTAATCATCCAATTATATTAGGTGTCTTTTAGGTTTCAACTGTGCTCAGTGTAGTTTTGATGTCTTAATTAGCCCATGAGCAAGGTAGTGAGTCTAATTGTTAAAAGGTTATGCAAGTCAATAACCTTGAGGGGTACCCTAGTCATTAAGGAACTTTACACTCTTGCCCTCAATTGTGCTTGAGGTTATAGTGTTTTAAAGTGTTTAATTATTATTTATATTTTATTCTTTAACTACTTCTTAATGGCATTAGATTGAACCTAACTCACTACTAAGCTCTTGGGGCTTAAGGGTAAATTTGTAATTTTTTGAAAAAAAATCTTATAATGTGTGATTAATTTTTAAAGAATAGATTGGACTTTGTCTAATTACTAATAATAGAGATCAAATTAATAACTTACAGATTTTCCAATTCATACCCCTTACCTTTGAATCATTCAAATTCTCATTTTTTTAAATTCACAACAATTTAAGTAATCATAATTTTACCCTTATAGAAAATACCATGAATGAGTTGCTACACTAATTACACTTTGCATTTAAATCACTTCAGTGGGTTAATCATCAAAATTTAATACCCTCCCCTTTGGTTTAATTCTAAAAATCAAGGCTAAAGTGTAGAATTCCAAAATTACAGTTTTGACCCCTAGAGTTTACACCCACATAGCTCTCATGTTTGAATTCAAATGATCTTGAAACATTGCTAACATATTATTCATGAGCTAATTAAAACCTCAGAGGAGGATTTATGTTTTTTTATTTTTATTTATTTTTTTATAATTATCTTAATCCACAATTATGAATTTCAATATTAATTAATTTAATTAATCAAAGCTTGCTTTCTTTCCTTATAAAATGTTTCATGGTGTTTTGATAGGTCAGAGTACTACTTAGAATAAGTTTCATGAATTTTGGAATTATATTTTAATTTTTTATGATTTTTTTATTGATTTTAATAAATAATTAAATAGAAAATAAAATTTATATTGAAAATTCAATTTTTTTATTTTTCTTTAAGTTCATGGGCTTTGAAAAACTCATAGAACTTGATTTTACATTTTTTTTATTTTATTTTTTATAATTATTTTAATTAATAATTTGTATAAATGTACAATAAATATATTTAAATACTTAAAAAATATTTTTATATCTTTAAAAATTTTTAAAAGAATTTTTAAGTTGCTATCACTAATCAGGAAAAATTTTGTGATATTTTGAAATATATTTATATTTTTATAATTTGTAATTATTTTTAATTGTTTAAATAAGGAAAATACCTAAAAATACATTTTAAATTTTAAATTTAATTTGTTTTTTCTAAGTGCCTCTAACATCGGAGAGTTCACCAAACTTGATTTTGTATTTTACTAATTTTTATTTTATTTTTTATAATTATTCTAAGCAGGAAATTACCATTTTATTAGAAAATACATTTTTATATCATAAAAAGGTTTTCTAACTTTGAATTTTTTTTGAGAGATTTCTAAAGTGACTAACTTAAATTAGAGAGCATTTTATGACATTTTGACTATTATTTTTCTTAATTATGTTATTAGATAAGTATTAGGAAAAATATATTTTTATTTGAAAGTGTATTTTATTTTTCATTGATGTCATTGCCTTTTATGGACTAAAAAAAATTGATTTTATATTTTACTGATTTTTATTTTAATTTGCATAATTTTGAAGCAAAACAAAGACAAATATCTTAGAAAATTGGGGTTTTTAGGGTTAAAAGTGTTCTATAACTTTGAAAAAATCAGAGAACATTCCTAATTACACGAGAAACAAGCCCTCAAAATGTCATGTCATGATCAACAATATTTCATTTTTATGATTTAGTTAAGTTATATGGTATTTAATTTATTAATAACTAAGTATTAAATAAATATTTTAAATTTATGGTTCATAATATTCTCCCATGTTCACTGAGCACAAAGATATTTTTCTTTTTTTTTATGATTTTTCTATACCAATATATGATTTTTGAAGTTTTTGTATTTAATTAAATAAAAAATACCATATTTATCTACTTAACCACACGGTGCTGACTTGATCATCAGACTCGTCAAAATCCTAGGCTACATGCTCCCATTCGTTGCGCTTTCCAATTCGACCTCCTCGTCAGCCCGCGGTTCATGTTTTATCCCATCCGACTCGATTCGAGCCTCTCGTTTCAAATACACACGAATGGACGATATCTGTTCATCACCCCAAATGAATCATAACTCAAGAACTATCCACACTCAATTGCTAATATTTCACTCGATACTCAACCAATCTAAGTGTGGTTTGTTCTTACACCTTCATCTAAGTGAGATGAACTCATCTATATGGCTAGGAGGACATGGATTTATCATTCTCTTAACAAAGTTCCAAACTGATGCAAAAATAAAAGTTTTGAGTCTATGCCTATGCCTAAGAGGTGAGGCCTCAATTAGGTTGGTTGAAAAGCTTCATCTTGCACCCACAAACCTCCTCTAAGTGTTAGTTTCCTCTATGTTGGAGCCTAGATATGACCTAGACCAAATGGTAAG
Source organism: Papilionanthe hookeriana x Papilionanthe teres (assembly GCA_022702705.1). Lineage (NCBI taxonomy): Eukaryota > Viridiplantae > Streptophyta > Magnoliopsida > Asparagales > Orchidaceae > Papilionanthe > Papilionanthe hookeriana x Papilionanthe teres. The sequence continues at coordinate 108,079,342 of CM040432.1, forward strand.
TCGGGTTTGGTCTAGGTTTGTGTTAGGGGGCTCGGGAGAGATGAATTTCGATTGGGGCAGCATTTTTGAAGTGTGGTGAAGCTTTTGGTAGGGTTAATTTTTGGTTTTGGTAGAGTTGTTGAAATAGTTGAAAAAGTCATGGTTTTAGAGTTTGAAATTAGGGTTTTGTGGGTGGTCTGACGGCTTGAAAAAAATGGAGATGATCTTCGTGTGAGTGTAGGAAAGTTTTGGAGACAATTTAGCAAGGCTTTGTCAGGGTTTGCGCATACACCTCTCATGGTCGTGAGGTGGTGCCCTATGTATAGGCTCGGCCATGCAGCTTAGTTGAGTTGTCCAGTGGATTGATTAGGTAGAGGGAAGATAGGGGCAAGCATCCAATTGGAGTGAGCCACATTGGATGGGTAGAATTTTGAGTTTGACCCATGGTGGTTCTTCTTGGCTTAGGTTTTCCAGTGGCTAGGGTGACTGGCCAGCCCATGGGAGGTCACTCTCTCACTGTGGGCAGTCAGGGGTGGAGGATTGTGGAGCTAGTTGTGTCCAAGCATGGGTAGTTGTGTTTAATAAAAAAGAAAAGGTGTTTGGGTCAAGTTGAGTCTAGCTTGGATTTAGCTCATAGAAATGGGCTCGAGTCACTCTCAAGGTGGCTAAGGCTAGAGGAGGTCAACTTGATTAGTGTGGTCAAGTCCTCATCTTGTGTATATAGAATAATTATTTAGGTGAGACATTGGAGTGGCTAAACGCTTTTTAGGAGATCATGAAAGAGGTTCCTCCTTTTGACACTTAGGAAATGGTGACATGGCATGGCTCTTATGGCTCACATTTGACTTGAAGAATGCTTCATGGCTCGCATGTGGCTTGGCCAGTTTTCATAGGAAAGGATTTTAGGATTTTTGGTATTTTTGTGAGGTTTTGTCTTGGACCCAAGCTTAGGTAATTTTGATCATGAATTTTAGTACTTTGGGTTTGATTTTAATTAAATGGTATGGGAGGTGATTTCATTTCATGGTGGATGGTGGGCTTTATTTAAGGTTATATTTTAATTTGGTGGGCGGCCTTATTTAAAATTTGATGGTATTGGGCTTGGGATTAATGCTGGTGGATTTGATTGATTTGGGATGATTAAGTTGGTAGATTTGAGATGGTGGATTTGGTGGACTTTTAAGTTTTCCATGATGAATCTTATTTAAAAAAAATGAGTTTGATTTTCTTTCTTTTTTTTTGGGGGGGGGGGTTGATTTTGGTGATTTTTTTTTCTTATGGGTTTAATTTTGGTGGATTTGGTTTTAGGGTGTAGTTGATTTATATGTGGATTTAAGCACATGGAAATTGGATTTGAATTTGGAATTTGGGGATTTTTTGTTTTAATTTGGATTTGGGATAATTTGGTGGAAATTGGGAATTTCGATGATTATGGGGAATTTGATAAATTTGGTTGACTTGGGTGGATTTGTGTGAATTGGGTAGCTATGATCGGTCTTGGTGGATCTTTCAATGAAATTGAGGATTTTGGATAATTTTGAGAATTTTAGTAATTTTGGGTAAATTTCATGACTATGAATGATCTTGGTAAGCTTGGGATGGATTTGGGTAGTTTAGGTAGATGATGGAGTGGATGGGGGTGTGAATGGCCAAGCCATCTAGGGTTTCCCTAAAGCCTCATGATCTTATATGAACTCATTTTTTGAGTCTTCACATGTTGGTCCTAGCCATCTCAAATAGAAGTTGAAAGCTTTAGACCACCCATGTGGGACTTCTCAAAAGAGCAAAGAAGTGGTTTGAGTTTCTAAGTGAGGTGGGCTCTATCGCAGTCCTCTAGGATAGTCAATAGGAAAGTCCTATGCTAGATCCTAAACCCTAAGAAGTATATTAGACCTCACTAAAAAAGAGGTCAACGAGATGTTATAACAACACACCCCAAAGAGGGTGTAACAACACACCTAATGTACGGTGTAATGACATACTCCCAATACGAGATCATGAATAATGTTTTATGTATCAAGGATCCGACAACTCCCTCTAATAACTGCTTACAATCATCATACTTAGAATACTGTGTTTTCTTTCAATCTTTTGAAGTTTCTTCATATAGCTTTCCATTACAACCTGTGTGATCAACCATGGCCTACATGGCTCATAACTCATGTAGCTCACGACTCTGACCTTTATGGCTGACATATGTTATCTTAGCTCACCACTACAACCAATGTGTCTCAACTATGAGCTATATGGTCTATAGCTCATGTAACTCCCAACTTCAGATTCTATGGTCTACAAACATTATAGTGGGTCACCACCATGGCCTAGATGACCAACTTTGGCCTGTATGGTAAATAAATAAAGCATATCCCAACACCAGGCTCTATGGCTTACGAACAGTATTCTAGTTCAACACTATGACCTATATAACAACTATGACATACATGGTCCATAGCTCATGCAGCTCCTAACTATGACCTATGTTGCTTACATACGTTATTGTAGCTTACCACTATGACCTACGTCACCAACTATGGCCAACGTATTTCATAGAGCATGAAGCTCTCAACTCTTTCCTATGTGGCCTTTAAATTTTATTTTACATCCTACATGACCAGCTATGAATGTCATTGACAACAACTCATGCAACTCCCAATTTTGGCCTTTGTGGCCTACAAAATTACTACAACTTTTAGCTACGGCCTATGTGGCTCCCAACTCACGCAGTTCCCAACTCTAGCCTGTATAGCCTACAAACATTATTGTTTCACACTACTACATACCATATAACCAACTACAAATGTGACTCCCAACTCAAAACTGTATAGCTTATGAATGTTATTATAGCTCTCCGTTACAGCTTATATGCCCAACTATGACCTATATGGCTCACAGCTCATGTGGCTCCAAAATTCGGCCTTTATGGTCTACGAATGTTATTACAGCTCCCCATAATGTCACATGTTCCACGGCTCATACAAATCTAAACTCTAGTCTCTATGACGTATAGATGTCACTACAACTCACTACATTACGTATATGTAACCAACTATGACTTATGTGGTCCAAATTTTAAGAAGCTCCCAACTATTGTCTCTATGGCCGACATACATTATTGCAACTCACCATCACGACCTGTGTGACCAACTACGACTTACATGGTTCATAACTCATGTAACTCCAAACTCTAACCTCTGTGGCCTATAGATATTATTCCAGCTCACGACCATGACTTACATGAACAACTATGGTCTATGTGGTCCACAACTCATACAGCTCCTAGCTCCATCCTCTACGCCTAAGTACAGACATTATTGCATGTCATCATTATGAATTACATGACCAACTACAGTTATATGACTCACATCTCAAGCAGCTCCCAACTTTAGGCTATTTGACCTACATAAGTTATTTCAGCTCGCCACTATAGCCGATATAACCAATTATGACCATCCATTTCCATAGCTTATACAACACCCTACTACACTCTTTGTGGTCAATCGATGCTCCTAAGTATCCTACATAGCCAACTACTACCACAACATTTGACTACGGCCTCTAGTAGAAGCTAGCACTATAATCACCATCTACAACATTCAAAGCAGATTAATGCCTCAAAAGAAGTCAACTAAAACCCTTGCAGCCTACTATTATCATTATTAATAAGAATTATATTTTTTATAGATAGATTACGACTACTATCAATAAAACTATTGTTGTACATCTACGATGATTAACTTTGTAACTCCATCTTCCTTAATTCAGGAGAAGAGTGGATTTATGCATTTGTAATTACATAGTGAATTATATCAAGTGGTCTAGGCCTTGTAGTTTTCTTTCATTTCTAGAATTTTCCATGTAAAAAATCAAGGTTTCTCCTCATACATCTCTTCATATGTGTAAGTGCTGGATCTTTATCCAATGCTAAGACGATAAATTATTACTCTACTGTAGTAAGTCTTCCATCACACAACACTATAATGTTGTTTGTAGGAAATGATGTACCATTCAATATAGTCTTAAAGTTTGAGATTCCAAGCCCTCACTTTTTTGCATTTTGTGATGTGGGAGCAATGTTCAATATAACCTTTAAAGGTCATTCATGTTAACGAATTGAGAATGATTGTGGTGGTATAGTTTTCCCATATTTTAATTAGACACAAAGTCTATGAAAACAACTTTAAGTTTGGGCGAAAACCATCACTGCCATCTTGAAAGGTTATTCATGTTAACAACCTGAGTATAACTATAGTGGGGTAGTTAGCCCAAATTTCATTCAAACATCAAGTCTTTGAGAACCACTTCTAGATAAGTAGGGCAAAGAGCTCTCCATACAGTAGTTCTTCTACAACTTAATTAAGAAGTTGATCTCTTTATGACTCAATATAGAGGTGGCTTTACAAGCTAGTGTGGAAAAAACCTTCATCGGGTGTTAAAAAATTCAAAAGTAACAATAGAAATATTGTAATATTATATTTGGTAGCAATCATATTTTAAATAAAAAGTATAATCCATCTTGAACTATGCCTTAATATAGAGAAACACAAAGTATCTTTGAGACCTAATTTTGGGCTTAATCATTCCCAAGTGGACTTAATTTGACCGCTCTCATCTCAGGTTATAGCCATTATGCAGAAGCTTTCTCTAACTAACTCGAGTTGGTTAAAAGTTCTTGGTATATTTTTTATCAATCTTTTCCAAAATTGGTTAAAATCGTCAAGCAGAAGCTTTGACTAACAACCTTGGAATAAAAAATTCTTGGTAGATTTCATTCAAGTTTAGCCATAAATAGTTAACACTATTGAGTATCTTGGATTATACAACCTATGAAGAGTCTTACATCCTCAGTGGATTATAATTAAATTCATTTATTATAGGTTACAATAATTAAGTAGGTGCTCTGAATAACAACATATGACCAGTTGTGCAATTCTAACTAGGGAGTTTTTTCTTCTCCTTTAATGCAGCCTAGAATAGGATGACTTTATTTAACTAAATCAAAAAAAATTTGGTGAGTCTTAGCTCCACATGCAATTTTCCAATCCAAGATTGCACTACAGTATAACCTAAAGTGAAACTCAGCAAGTGTAATATGAGGTAAGAATATGCACTATCACAAGGTGTAAAGTGGTACGTCAAACTAATAAAGAGCTACATAAACTAGCACACTAACTATATCAAATGCCAGCAAAGATATAATGAGCAAAACATTGGTACAAAAGATACAATAATTCAACAAAAATAAAGTCACCAATATAAGCATACCGACATAAAATAGTAATATACTATAAAAATCTCACAAACCTTCATCAAAATAGGCTCTTGCAAGTCACTTTTATCAGTTAGAACCCTTTCTTAAATTTAAAGTTGATCTTTAGACACTTGGATGAAGGACTTCTCATCGATATCAATTACAGTCCAATAGTAAGATCAAATCATCAAAATTTTCCTCCTGTGCACTTGAATCACAGCTTTATATTATTCCTTTAATGAGCTAACACCCTTAATCGAAAAGCTTGCAAAGTATTTGTAGGTTGATTGAGGATTTTCTTGTCTCCCATAGTTCTTCTCAAGTATCCATCACTTCTTGGTGTTGATGAGAAAAACAAACAGTCTTGGAGGACATTTTATCTTTGAACTTCACTAACTGATTTACCAATAATAATATGTGTATTATACGGGAGTTCATCAAATTCTTTTGCTTGTCAAAGATGTGTTCAAGCTTTGCAAATTTGATCTTCTATTCTCTTAAAGCAAAGGGGGATGGGATTTCCCAAACATAGACATTTAAAAGCATGAAAAATCTCCTCTAGAAAGTATAACAATGATATTAACAATTTCCTCCATAAGGCACACTGGTAGTATAGAAAATCTCCTCCAAATTTAACAACAATGATGATAAAAGGGTGCTTCATTGATAGAATAAAAATAGGTAGGGAGACTCTGACGTTGGTGACAACAATGCAGAAAGGGAGTTCTGTTGATCACATAAAATATGATGGAGACTCTAAAGTGGGAGACAACAATGCAAGAAGGGAGCTCCATTGATTACACCAAATTAGACTAGGAGACTCTAAGGTGGGCAACAACAACGTAAAAGGGAGCTCCATTCATCACAAAAAACTCGACTAGGAGACTCTAAGGTGGGCAATGACAACACAATAATGGAGCTCTGTTAATAACATAAAAATAAGTTGGGAGACTTTGAGGTGGGCAAAGATAATGCAGAAAGAGTGTTCTGTTAATCGCACAAGATTAGGTTGAGAGACTCTGATGTGCGAAATAACAATGCAAAAAGGGAGCTCCATTTATCACACAAAAATAGTCTAAGAAACTCCATAGTGGGAAATGACAAGGCAAAGGGAGCTAAATCAATCACACAATAGCAGACTAGGAGATTCCCATTTTTCTCTTAACTTTGACCTATTGATAGGATCAAAATCATAAAAAAGGGCCAAATACTAGTAAAAAAAATGATGCGACCCACTGATTGCTGACATGGTTGCTTTCGACCAACTAGATCACTTCTGCCTCATGCTGCTAATCCCATGTCCCCTAAATTTCTAACATGGTTGATCACTATCCACATTTCCTAATAGTTGATGTAATCAACTATCATCTTTCGATTCACTCTCATTTATTTTTGTTAGATTGGAGATTTTGTTGACCCATAACCATCAATTACCACTTAACTCATGATCCATCATCAATCAACTTAGGCACCGTTTTCACTGTTGCAGGCCTGCAACTCTGGTTGCTTCCATAGATGACCTCCACCTCTAGCCTCTACCTCTGGCCATCACCAAATACCTTTGACCACTGTAGAAGCTGGTCTCCACCTCCACCTTTTGATGTCGTTGCCACTAGCCTGTCTCTAGATTTTACCTTAGGCTATACTTTTGGCTGCTACTAGTGAATTAACCGAGGTGTATAATTGGGAAATCAAGAGTATCCTAGAGAAAATAATCAACCTCAGTAGGAAAGATTGGTCCCTTATATTGGATGAAGCTTTGTGGGCTTAGATAACTACTTTTAAGATTCTCATAGGTATGTCACTCAATATGTTTATTTTTGGAAAAGCAGGCATCTGGCAATAGAATTATAACACAAGACTTACTAGACAGTCAATAAATTTAATTATAATTTGAAAAATGTGGCAGATAAAAGGTTATTATAGTTGAATAAGCTGGAAGAGATTAGAAATGAAGCTTATGAGAGTGCTAAGATCTATAAAAAGAAAATAAAAATGTTTCATGACCAAAAGTTGATTAGGAAGAAATTTCAACTTGGACTTGAGGTTTTATCGTACAATTCATGATTAAATTAATTTCTCAGAAAGTTGAAGTCCAGATTGTCATGATCATTCTCTGTAATAAGATTATATCCGTTCAGAGCCATAGATATTTCAGATAAGAAAACCAATAGGATTTTTAAGGTTAATGACCAGAGGTTGAAGTTTTACTTAAGAGGAGATAAGGAATTTCTTAAGGAGACTTTGATGTTAGAGTTATTCTGATAGTAGATCTGGCATTACTTGGCTGAGGACATTAAACCAAACGCTACCTTGGGAGGTTATACAAATGTTATCTTAGAATATGGATGCTTTTGCAAGTAAATTTGAGTGTCATTGTTGTGTGTTGTGAGTTCTATTTTCATCTTGTGTGTTGTTTTCAGTGATTTGGATCTCCTCAGCGTTGTCTACCTCTAACTGTGGAGAGGGAAGGATAAAAAATATTGTTGGAGTATGGAACCAGGTGTACCCGCGCTCATATTTAGGCAATTTCGCGCCTAAATTTGGCACATATGTGCCCCTTATGATCACAAATTAATCCCCGAGACAGAGAGGGTGGAAAACCCATGCCGTCTTTCCAGCTGATTGGTGTTGTGTTCAGCGCCCCCCACTCGAGTTGGAGCTCAGCATGCCCACGCCTAACCCTACACCCGTGTGCCCTAGGCACGCCAGTGCACCAACACCCCATAATGCAGTGCACCCCCACTCATTTCTAGTGCACATGCATGCCCACGTCCTGAATGCAGCGCACCAACGCAGAGCCTTTATAAGGCCTATTCTGAGGAAAAGATGTCATTTTCGTCTTGCTTGCCTACCCACACTAAAATTTCTCAAGCAGTTCTCCTCGCTTGGAAACTACTTCTAGCCGTTAAAAAATAAAAATAAAAAAAAAGAGAAGAAAAAAAGAAAACCACCAATATTTTAGATCTTTGATCCTTAGCCTCGGTAAGGTATGTTTTTTTTGGGGCAAGTTTCACCATGTTTTATTCTACAACATGACAACGAAGACCAAAGTTAAGAGGAAATATTAGTCCTTTGACACAAGGATGTTGTGAGTGTGGATGCCTCTAACTGCTCAACAATCCTCTTACATCAAGGAAATTGATCCCCAAACAGGTATTTTAGCAACTCAGAGGTGAGATTACAGAAATTATTGAGAGAAGAAGGTGTCAGCGTCTTTGTGTCGGCATATTTTTAGGTTATGTGTTTTATTTTGAAAAGAGAGTCGCCTACAAAAATTGTCGGCGAATTTTAATTTAATTTAAATAAATAATTTGAAAAGTAGTATTTGATTTTGAAAATAATTTTAAATTTGAAAATTTTAAGATATGAAATCAAGCCGATCTCACATCCAGAATAGTTTATATAAACGAGCGCCGCACCACAAACCGTGTATCTATCCCGAAGAATAGACACACTTGCTTGATAATGGGGCTCGATTAAATAAACTAGAAAGGTTTGTGACATCCGTTTGGTCCGCGAACCAATTTTATAAGCCGACAAATTCCCTCGCTTAATATGAAACTATTAAACGGGGTTTATATTACTTGGGTTCTTAAAGTTCCCTATAAGGGCAAGCCCCTATAGTTAATTACATCTTAAGTGACGGGAATCACCTAAGAAAACTCTCGATAATAATCAATAATTCTGCTCTCAAGAATTTCAAAGTTTAAGTTTTCAAGGGGTTGAATTTTGGAATTTCAATAGGGAATGGATCAAATTTGGAACATTTTTATTTTGGGAATTCAAAGGAAGAAAAGTAGGAGAGATCACGGATTCGAAGCGGACTTCGGTAATCTCCCGACTACCCTATTGTTTGGCTTGAATTTAGGAAAGTCCTAATGTTTATTTAATGTTTTAATCTTGCCAATTTAGTTAATTAGGGCTTATATTTATATGATAGAATCATACAAATTGCCTAGAAGATATGAGGGTTTATGTCGTACCGGACGACTACCTCGGAATCCTAAGACCAGGTTAGGGCTTAATTTGCAATGCAAATGCCTAACGAAGAGTTGAGGATTTATGTTGCACTAGTGAAACTACCTCAAAGTCCTATGGCTTTGTTATTTAATTCTAAGAAAGTTTTGTGAAGTAGGTTCAAGTTTCTGTGACGACGATGGCCGTGCCGCCCACCATGCTCCGAGCTCCTTGTTGTTGCAGAGGTTTAGTTTTAGAAATCATAAATCAAGAGATGAGAGAAGTGTTCCGGTTTAGAGAAGTCTTAATTTCCAAGTGTTTTTTGTGTTTTAATTAAAACAAATCTTAAAGTTGATTATAACGACACCGGTTAAGATCCCACGGTTCCATCCTTCCGGCATCATTATTTTTATCGGATTCACTTAGTCCGGATGAATTTGCTAAACTCAACTGAATGAGTTCCACACTTTCATTTAGACCGTGGGAAATCCCGTTAGCAACACGTAGGTTACATCATCCGAGGTATTCCCGATCATCCAACAAGACGTTTTAATTTAGTTGTAATTGTAGTTTTGTGTTCTGTTTGTGATTAAATTTTGAGTTGTCTTATATTTTGAAATGTTGTGGAGGTGAATTTTATCTTGTAGTGTCTTTTATTTTAATTTTGGGTTTCAGTTTTGGTTTCTGTCCTAAAGGTGTCGGTTTTCATGCAACTGTTGTTTATCATGCAAGAAAAATAAGTACGATGCAATTAAATAAATTACAATAAAATAAATTGCAATAAAATAAAAGCGTACTCGGAGGGTCTTCCCGTCATTCCAAGCTGCACTTAAAATACGGTTAGAATATTTAAGCAAGTTCCTAGGTAAAGCTAAGGGAAAGGTTTATGGTTTTCTACCAAGTTCCTAATCCTATAAGCTAGTCATTTCCTATGACGTCTCAGGCTCTTTGTGTTTTTTAGTTTGAAGACGATTTTCTTCATCAAAGAACAATTAAGTTCGATTGTTCTCGTAAATATCCTATCATATTGAGGAAGTGCTTAAGAAGAATCTTAAACATCTTTTCAATATTTCTAGGATTGTTTCGAGTCCAAATGAATTTAATTGTGTAAATGAATCGATCGTCCGAGGTTTTCAAGTTTTGTTAACTCGCTCGATGAACTAGGACATTTGAATGTCACTATAAGTGAAGTAACATTTCATTTTAATGTTCTATTTAGGAGTTATGATAACTAAAGCTCCTAAAGGCAAAATGATATTTAATGATTTGTGATTCAAATTTAAGTTCAAATTAATGATTTAAGTTTGGAATAGTGTTCAAGTTATTTTAGATTTATTTCTTCATGTCTTAAGTGAGGTTATTTAATTTAACTTAATTTAATTTAATTTAATTTATTTTAATTTAATTTATTTAATTTAATTTGATTTGATTTAATTTAATTCAATTCAATTTATTTGATTTAATTTCTTAATTTAATTTAATTTAATTTTAATTTAATTTAATTTAATTTAATTTAATTTATTTAATTTAATTTAATTTATTTAATTAATTTAATTTAATTTAATTTTATTTATTTATTTAATTTAATGTATTTAATTCATTTAATTTAATTTAATTTGTTTATTTAATTTAATTTAATTTTAATTTAATTTAATTCAATTTTTAATCTTAATTTAATTTAATTTAATTGAAAATTTTTGAAAGAGTTTAATGATTTAATTTTTATTTAATGATTAAGTCTTTTAATATTTTAAATTTGAGTTATCATTTTAATTAAGAGTTGAGTATTAATGAGATGATTAATTTAGGGATTTTTTAAATTAAAGAATAAATCTCTTCCTAATAATATCCCTATTTTAATAATTCCAAATTTATTATTCTTCCAAATTCAATTAATTATTTAATTAAAGTTTAATCATTTTAAATTGCTTAATGGGTTTCTACCCTTTAATTATTAAATTTCAATCATCCAAATCAGATTAGGATCAAATATTTTACTTGTTAATTTTTTTTATTAAACCTAAAGTCTTAATTAAGGATTAAAATTTTAATTACCATTTTGCCCTTTAAGCCTAATAATTTCATAACTCACTAAATTGAACTCAAATGAACTTGAAATTTTTATGTGACTTCACTCATATGTCAATAAAGACATGAGAGGAGAAAATGTGATTTTTCTGTATTTAATTTATTTATATAATTATTTTTTGTAGAAAAGAGAAATTTCAAGGAAAATTCAATGATATGACCAAGGGAAAGTTTCTGTCCTTAAGAAAATTAGGGGACATTCCTAATGACCAGAGGACCACTTGGACCAAATTTTGTAATTTTTTGAATTATATTTTATTTATTAGAATTATTTTAAGTTCTGGAGTATTAATTAATTTAAAAATAAAATAAATGTTGAAAAATAAATTTTATAATTTTTAAAATTCTCTCTGATGTCAAGGATTCCAGAGAACCAAACTTTGCAATTTTCTGATTTTTCTTTGATTTATTATAATTATTTTGGTGAAAATGCTAGAAAATATATTTTTTTAATTTTAAAATTACCCTAGAGCTTTAAAAATTAATATCTCACTAAATAGACCTAGGAAAAATATGGGACTTGTTCCTAAGTGATTAAAATTCAAGATATGATATTTTGGTGAATTTTATTATTTTTGTGATTTTTATTATTTTTTAATTATTAAAAATATTAAAATAATATTAAAAATCAACTTTTTTAGAAAATTGAAATTTTAATTTTCTTAAACTCCCTGATATCAGAGAGACTCCAAAACCAATTTGGTGAATTTTTGAAAGATATTTTGAAAGTTATGAATTTTTAAAGTTTAAAATGGCTAAGTGGCTTAATCAACCCAATTAGTGGGGCTAACCAAGTCCAATTGACCTCAAATTTTTATGATGGGTTCCTCTGACCCTAAAGGTCAGTGGAGAATTGATTTCAAGTCAATTTGATCTATGGTTAACTCTAATTAATTAGAAACCTATTTTGGGTGTTTAAGCCAATTAGGGTTGATCTAAGTGAATTAGCTCAAATCCTATTTTTCCTAGGGTTCTCTGGTCATAAGGAATATCACCAAATTTTCCTAGAATTTATTTCAAAACATGCTAATTTTTGAAATTAAAATACTTAAAACAACAACATGCATTTGAAAAATCAATAACTTTTCACAGAGATGGCCTCTGACCTTGGAAAATTCAGGGAATGTCCCTAAGTTCAGAGGCTTCAAAAGCCCTATAGTCTCATGCCATGGTGAATTGTATACATGCATGGAGAATTAAAACAATGCAGGGAGTAAATAATTAATTAAAAATAAAATACTGGACAAAATTAGTTAATTTCTTTTCCACATTATTCTCCTCTGTTCACTGAGTAAGGGGGTATTTTTATTTTATTTTTGTGATTTTTCTACACAAAGATATGGATTTTTAAAGTTACGGGAATTAAATAAATAGAAAATATTCCTATTTATCTACTTAAGTGACGCGGCGCCGGCGCATCCTCGGCATCTCCGAACTCACACGCGTCGCGCTCCCATTCGACGCCGCCATCCGAGTCGGCGGCCCGGGCCCCGCGGTTCTCGTACCGTCTCTCGGTCCGACGCCATCCGAGCCGTCCATCCGCGCGTGTATTAAATGGACGGCATCCGTTCATCGTCCATGGCCGGTGTGATCCCGTGACCGTCCACACTCTAACCCTAAGAACTCACTCGATTCTCGATGGATTTTCGTGTTCTTATGCTCTCATGGATTCGTCTTGAAGAGACGAACACATCCATACGGTAAACATGCATTGAAATTAAGGCATTTGAAATGGAGAATCTCCAGAAGCTCGGGATGAAGAATTAGCTCATACCTTTGCTCGGAGAAGTGAAGCTTCGATGCGAGAGTTGTTGCACCTTCGATTGGATCCCGGCAAGCTCCGGATGAAGTCTCCCGGTCGCAGTGAATTGTCCAGGTTGAACTTCGACCACAGTGATCACAAAGCTTGGAGTACGGAGCAACCTGGGTGGCTCGGAGATGGGGCTTTTGCTCGGTGGACACCTTCCCTTGGTGCGGTGAAGGTGTAGGACCAATCAATTTGGGGATTGGTTCACTTTGGGGAAGTGTCCTGGTTTTGGGCTTGGATTTCGACTACGAAATTGAGCTCGCGAGAGAAGAAATGGCAGGGGGATCTCAGCTGGGGATCAAGTGCTCTGTGTATGAGGAGGGGTGCGGAACAATTTTGGCGAGTTTTGGCAAGGTTTGTGCAACTCTCCTCTCATGGCCGAGAGGGGTGGTGCTTAAATAGGCATGGTCGGAGGCTCTCCCGGGGGGTTTAATGGTTGGGATCAGCTTGCTCCGGTGAGGAGAAGAACAGCTGCAATGGCCATTTGGAGTGAGGCGGCTCGGCAAGGTGGAATTCCAAAATTTGGCTCCTCCCAAGGTCTCGGCCATGGTGTTTTCCGGCGGCCAGGGTGGCTGGCCGGCGAGCGAGGGTCACCCTCGGGGTCGAGTGGGTCGGGGTCGGGTGTTTGTGCAAGCGATTGGCAATGGCCAAGTGTAAAGGAGATGGCTTGGAATGGAATGGGGAAGAGGCCATTTTGGCTAGGTTTGGGTCAACCCATCCTTTTGGGCTAGGTGCACCACCCAAGGTCCGGTCTTGGGCTGAAAAGAGTCACTTGGGTCGAGCTGCCATGGAGTGGTGAAGTCTCCATCCATGGATTAGGTGGCAAAGCATGGTTTAGAGTGTGACATGCTTAAGGTAAAAAAAGGCTTAAGAAGGATTAGGAAAGGGGGTCCTCCTTTTTCCATTAATGGCTTGATCACATGTCAAATTCTCCATGGCTTCATGTGGCTTGTCCATGGCTTGCATGGCTTGTCTTTGGCTTAGGGAAAAGTTTAGTCAATTTCATGAAAATGGGTTTTAAGAATTTTGGACATTTTGGTGAAAATTTGTATGAAGATTGATTTGGAATGGTTTAAATAATGATTTTGAAACTTAGGGGTGATTTTGATTAAATGGATGATGAAAGGAAGTGTCATGTGGGCTTTAGGGCCAAATTTGGGCTTTTATATTTGGTGGAAATGGGCTTTTAGGGAGGTTTAGGGAAGTGGGCTTTTAAATTTAAAATGGATTTTGTGATGAGATTTTGGTAAAGGCTTGGGCCAAATAATTGTTGAGTTTGGTTTAGGGATGCTTCATGAGTGGTTTGAAACAAGTTTGAGGTGATTTGGGTTTGAATTGGTTTGAATTTGGGTTTAATTGGTAAGTGGGCTAAGGTGGGTCAAATTGGGCTAACTTGGGCCAATGTTGGGCTAGAGTTGAAATTGATGTAAAATTAATGTTGGGAAATGTTCATGGGAGTGTTTCAAAGAGGTTTTGGCTTTGGTTAGGTTTTGATTTTGGGGATTTGGGCTCATTTGGGCTAGGTTTGGGTTTGGGTCAAAAATGGGCCTTCTAGCTTTGGGTTAAATTTGAGTGGGGTTTGGATCAAAGTTTTGGGCAAATCATGTTAGTGTTTTGTTTATGGGGATGTCAAGGGAGGTTTAGAAAAGATTTGGGGTTAATTGGAGTTGAAATGGGTGAGTTTGGGTTAGGTTTGGGTCATAGGTTCAAATTGGGCTTTAAGGTCGAAAAGTGAAATTGGATCCCAATGCCAATCAAATTGGGCTTGTATTTGGTCTAGATTGGTGTTGGGGATGTTGAATTGAAGTTTAGAATTGAATTGGACCAAAATTGGGGTCAATTGGGTAGATTTGGTTTGACATTGGGTTTACTTTGGGTTAAAATGGGTCAAATTGGGGGTTTTGATAAAAGTGGGGTAAATTGACAAAATTGGCCCATGGTGTAGTTGAACAAAATGAAATTGGGAATATTTGGGAATTTCTGGAATTTTCTGGGAATTTTCTGAATTTTTGGATTTTTGGGTCAAAAGGGGTATTTTGGGTATTTGGAAGGTATTGGGGGGTATTGTTGGAATTTTTGGCATTTTGGGCATGGATGACCAATTTGAGTGATGTAGAAATGTTTGAGATTGATTTTGGAGAAATTTGGGTGATTTGGAAATTTTTGAGAAATTTGGGCTATTCAGGGCTTTGGGTAGGTTGGCGGGTGTTGGGTCCCGGGGGTCAAAAATTGAAAATTTGGAAAATTGAAGATTGGGTGGATGTAAGTGAAATGAAATCATTTTTGTTGAGCCATGAAGCCATATCAAGCCCACATGAGCCATGAAGGGACTCATTTGAGGCATTCACCATGTTGTTCCTAACCCTCTTAGCCAGGGCTTAGGGGTTAAGGACCATCCATGTGAATCACCTACATGAGTCAGGAAGTCAAGTCGGGTATAGGTGTGGTTTAGGAGGTGTGTGAAAGTGTAGTGTGTGTGCAAGTCAACCCTTCATCGGACCGAGCCACCCGAGGCGATCCTAAGGCCAAAGAGTCCTATAGGAACTCATCCTTTAAACTTCCACATTTGATTTCAACCCTCTAGGTGATTAGGGGTCTATAGTCAAGTTTGTGGAGTTTGCGGGGAGTTTAGAAGGGGTTTGAATTTCTAAAAGGTGGGTCCCAATTCTAGTCCTCTAAGATAGTCAAAGGAAAAGCCTAAGGCTAGATCCTAAGTACTAAAGAGAAGAGGAGAAGACCTCATCAAAAATGAGGTCAACACTTTGCTACAACATTTCACCCAACGTAGTCCCCATCATTCACGAATTCTTGACTAACTTGAAGGAACGTATGGACAAGTTGGTTTTTATGCGGGGGAAATGAGTGGCTTTCGACCTTGCCACAATCAACTCTTTTACAGACATCCTCTCGATACCACCATGTGGTTATTCACCCTTTATAAACACTAATTTGGATGAAATTTGTAATTTTTCATCGACGGTCAAGCCCAGTCGCAGTGGCGGGAGAGGAAAATTATTAAATTTCTAAACTCCTTGACTAATGAGGATTCTAAGGCCTATTATAGCTGTAATTATGTCAGGATTATGCCCACCATGGACCTCATGAAGGTCACTAAGGACCATGGCTCTTTGAACTATTGTACCAGCTCGCTCTTGATGTCCTCCCTAGGCCACATCATTAATGGTGGCACGACTGTGGGATGGTGTATTCTGCACCTGGCCACTAGTTTGTGCATCATTGTTGATGTGCAAGAGGAGAAAGGTGAGAGATCCTACATCACCTGAAGGCCATTACTCGGGAGATACTTTGGGCCTATGAGCAGAGCTTGAAATGAGAGAGAAGAGAGAGCAGAAAGTTCAGGAGTTCGAGGGGTGAGGTCATTAAGGAGAGAGGAATCACCTCTAAGAGCCAAGATCATGGGGCATTTGCCTGAGCAGATCGATGAGTTGGCAGTAGACTTTAATGTACTTGATTTGAAGTTGCACCATATTAAATAGCAGGTCGTGCACTACTCCAAGCAGCAACAACAGTGCCAGTATGAGTACCAGCAACGATACAATATTGTAAAGGTAGAAATATCCCGGAGGCAGGGATGGATGGATGGACCAGAGTCGTTAGTTTACCCACCACCACCACCATACTAGGCATACAAATCTGGGCCGGAGTACGTGGAGGAGGAGGAGGATGATGATGACGAGTTGATAGGTTTTGATGAGATATATTGATATTTCTTTTTAATGTCTGGCTGCACTTATGTCTGGTTTTATTCGGTACTTATTGAGCACATCTGCTTTCCCCTTATTATTGTATGTTTGTGATATTTCATTCCCTATTTACTTTTCTTATTTTTATTGATCATTTATTATGTGAACAGAGCTGGATAGAAAATAAGTTTGGGGGAAGGAATTATACCCTTGTAGTAGCTTGAAAATATTCTAATCTCTTTGCTCAGATTTGATTCGATAGCTTTGTGTGACTTTACTAATATGAAGTGGAGGGTAAGAAGTTATTAAGTCCAGGTGAAGACCTACCTATAATAGGAATTGATGTGTGAATAATGAGCTATATTATGTATTAATATATCATTCTTATTCTAGAATTAAAATTTTCAAAACACTTGGAAAATTGCTCCTATAAAGCGAAGTACTTAATTCACAAGATTTTTGACCTTAATTTATATTCGACTAATAGAACTAACTTGATTTTTATGATCACTTTAAAATTATATTAAAAGGTTCCTAAAACCTTTAACTTAAGGAGCACTAGAAAATCAATATTCTTAAATATCTTTTTTTAACCACATATACTAATTTTTCAAAAAAAGTGAAGGAAAGAAAAGACAAAAAAAAAGGGAAATAAAAAGCGAACAAAAACACATTAAAGAAAAAGTAAGAGAGTTGAATGAAAAATCAAAGGAGAAGAAGTTAAGATTAACTGTTTGATTAATCCTTCTTTGATTAACTAACTGTCTCCCAAAGTTAAAAGCATTAATAACTTTCTTAATCAAGTTCGGGATCCTATAAAAATCAGGTAGAATAAGCGTATCCTATTGCTTGAGCTTTGGGTGCTTAAAAACTTGTGGAAGAATGAAAAGGGTTATAGGCACACTGGATCAATTAAGTTGAGAAGGTCTGTGTCAAGAGGAAAATTATTAAAGGAAAGTAATAATTATTATCATTGCATGGGATTCCCCACTAAAGCTAGACATCCCATAATCTTAACAACTTAATACCCATGCTATCTAAAGATAAATATATCTCATGATAAGGTCAACAACTTAGTTTTTAAATTTGAGCTTAGTCATAAGATTACTTGATGGCAAGTAATGGGTAGATTTGAGAGATTTGATGAAACTAGAATATGTGACCAATTATTGGTTTGTTATATTTATTTTTGCGCATCATTTATGATGGAATTATGCTTTAGAAAGGTCTTTTGGTTTTATTTGTGTAGGTGACATGGCAAATGCATGTTTGGAGCGAAAAAAAAAACATGAATTTCAACAATTAATGACTAATTTGGGCTTAGAGCACCCACAACTTTACGGTGCGCTTTTGTCAGAACAGCACACTCGTACCCTAAAAAGAGCAAACCCATGACACCTTAAAGCTTCCCGCCATAAACAGAGCGCATCTGCCCCTCTTCATCCTAGATCTAGTAGATTCACGCCTGAGTCGTAGGGTATTGACGCCCAGTTCTGAAGCACCTCCGTCTTCTTTGAGACGCACCTACGCCAAACTTGTTGAACCAATTTTGAGAAGAAATTTCTTTCTTTTGTTGAATTTTGCCTATATATATATATATACTATTGAGAATGAATTTAGTTATTCGTGGGCGGCAAGAGGATGTAAGAAGGGAAGGTTTTGTGTGAGAGAGAGTTCTCACCAAGGTTTTTTTTCCTCCCTATGGATTGAAACCTCTAGGGGTAGTTCTTGCATCATCTCTTTTCCTTTGTTCTTGTATTTCCTTTGAGAGTTTTATATGAGAGAGAGATCTTTCACCAAGGTGTAGATTACAAGTCTTGATTGTAAGTACAACCCTTTATTTCTTATAATGATGATTTGCATGACATTTTTATCTATGATTTTCTCTACTATATATGGCTAAATTCTCTTGCATGTCTCTGTAATTTAGGGTTAGTAGTTTTAGCGTGGTTTGTCGAGATACTTTCCATGTAGAGTTTTTTGTACTTTCATGGTTTTATGTTTTTGGTTCATCTTTTGAATTTCATTCGCTTAAAATCTTTCGTGATCTATGACCTTTGCTCGTATAATGAAGTGAATATGTTAACCACATAATCTTGAGATGATAGACATATTCTAGTAAGTTTCTACAACTTTGATACGAGATCGAAAGAATACTGGGAAATACTATATGGTGAAGCAAAATTGAAATTTACGAGTCTAATTCTTTTTTGACCTAGACATTGGTATAAAAAGAAAATCATTCTTAGTTGACAACTATTATGTAGAGAAACACTAAAACAACGCAGATACCTCTACGATACCTGAATCACACGTGAGCCTCATACTTTTGAAGAATACTAAGATTTTCTGTCTTCTATTTTATGCATTTTAGGATCTCCTTTTGTTTTATGTTTGAATTCTTAGGATTTCAACCCCTTTTATGACGCCGCCAAGCTAGATTCACAAAGGTAGTAATCTAGAGATTTTCTACCAAGTGATGTATCAGAATAGTAATTGCCCTCTAACCAATATAAAAAAATTAAATAAGGCAAATTTGGTGGCTTTAATAGATTCATATTTTGACGCTCAACATGTTATGCTCAACTGCTAAAGAGATATTTCAAAAATATTAAACAACTTAATAAATATTATT
This sequence comes from Papilionanthe hookeriana x Papilionanthe teres, assembly GCA_022702705.1. Classification (NCBI taxonomy): domain Eukaryota; kingdom Viridiplantae; phylum Streptophyta; class Magnoliopsida; order Asparagales; family Orchidaceae; genus Papilionanthe; species Papilionanthe hookeriana x Papilionanthe teres. The sequence continues at coordinate 108,098,763 of CM040432.1, forward strand.
ATTATTTATTTAAACAACTAATAATGTTATCATTATTAATAAAACATTTTCAAAATGCTTATTATTTTCTAATTACATTTATTCAAATAACATATCTCCCTCTGCCTCCTTCGATCTGCAGCCAATGGAACTGCTGCTCCTCCCCCCGGCTTCCATGAACCTCAGCATCGCTGCCGTCCCCGCCAGCACCACCCGAGCTGCTGCTTTCGCCACGTTCGCGAGCGCCAATCCTTGTACGAAATGTAAACTTCAAGACCTCCCCATGGACGTCCCACAGAAAGAATATCGGCAAACCGAAAATGTCCAGAGAAGCGTTCCCTCTGATACTCCACTTAGTATCCACCTCATAGATCGTCTTTTCATCTACTGCCAGCTTCATCTTCGTTCTAACCCTTTCGTCGAAGCTGATCACAATTCTGTGTTTTCTTCCATTAGGTGTAAAGCTGACATCTTTGACGTTGACCTCGTTGTCGTGCAAGATGGAACTCACTATTTGAAAACCCGGCCGTTCTACTGCATATACCGAAGGCTGAGGCTCTGAAGACTGTTCCTCCGCATTGGTGCCAGCAGAACAGCAACAGAGGTTGGAGATTTTCTTCATGGCGGTTGGGAGAAGAAAAAAGTTAAGCTTTTTATGTTTATTTGTTTCTTCTCATTTATGTAAGAGAAGTTTAGATATTAAGTTATAGTACTTTAGGGCAGAATTAAGACATGAAGATTTGTTGAAGTTTAAAGGATTACTGTTCTGAAACTTCTCTCTGTTTTTTTCCTGATGAAGGAGAAGGCTTTGCTGCTGAAGAGGAGATTTATGAAACAGAGGGAATTATAGGTGGAAAAGGAGGTCTGAATGGAAACCTGATTGACTTTGAGAACACAAACATGGAAAAGAAAGATGCCATAGCATTCCAGTTGAAGACCTTCCGAATTAGCCCATCTGATTCTTTCAGTTTTTCAGACTTATTTTGATTCTTTTAACTTTCAATTTGTTTTCTGTGCATGTGATCTATACATAGAATTATATATACCATCTTTACTATATTAGTTTTTTTTAAATTTTGCCAAGGAAAAAAATTGAATTGTATTTATATCATTTCTTTGTTTGGTGTTATTTTATAACTAGTTTTACATTTGATAAAATTTAAGCATCTGCACTGAATTCTTTTTCATAAAAATGTTTTATTTATTTATTTTCGTTACGCATTACAGGAAACTGATCTTAAGTATATCAAGCATTGTATATTTTTCCTATTTCTCTTTCTGTTTTCGGAAGGCAATCTGAACAGGCATTAATAAAGGTTTTATAATTTAGAGATTTTATTTGATGTAATACATGAAAATAAATGTTGGCAAGTGGCATGCACAAATGTGATGAACAAACAAAGACATTATATTGTCTCCACAAGCAATTCTTTTGTCACTTCATGGTTTTAGCAGAGCCATAACAGTCCTCATATTATACGCTATATATTTTCTCTATCTTAACTAGAGAAATTATTTTGGTCCACACGTCTAAACAACCAATCACGAGCCACTATATCATCATACACCTGATTTGTGGGTGATGTGGCAGCTTGTGAATGGTTGTCCAAATGTATGTACGCCTAAAACTAATAATTTCTCTTCTTAACTGCCATCCAACTCGGCCACTATCTTAGTCCATAGTCAAATATTTATTCACCTCTTCCAATCCAAACACTAATACTGTAGCATCAATCTATTTGATAAAATGTCATCCAAACACTAATACTAGCATTAATATTTGATAATATTTCTTCCCAAAATTCAATTAACACCATATCTTTGATCAAACTTATAACTTTAAACTATTCATCTAAGTGCATCAAATTTCTTGTTGTCTTCACTGATCAATATAATTTCTTTAGCTACAATAATAGATTTTTTTCTTTGCCCACTACAAATGATTCCAACTAAAGAAAAGGTTACATGAAATCTAATTTCTCTTTCTGGATTTGCTTGTGTTAACTCATCCTTATAGTGTCATAGTGAATCTTTTATAGCATTTTTTATACCTTACGTGCAACACATCAATGAAATATCTTAGTTGACCATTCTATTGACAAATATGCATGACCTAACCCTCAAAATCGTTTGGGCTTGTGCTATGAATTTTAAGATATCACCTTCACTGTTTGTGTTTGTGAAAACCCAATCATATTTGGAAAACTTCATGAAAAATCTTTCAATATTAAAACTTATCTTAAATATGATGTACATAAATACTTTAACTGACTTTAAATTCAAGCTATTGCCAATCTTATTTATAAATCATCATCAAATCACCATTCAGAACAATGCATCAAACATCGCCCCTCCCTCCTCACTAAACTAACTTAACCTCCCAATCCCTCAAATATTTATAATATCCACATAACATCTTTTTAGTTTGGTAAATGCTAATCATATTTTCAACAAGTTCATTAAGCACATTGTTGTCCCCAATATAATTACAAGCTCATCACTATTCCACACAATAAAAATTACTCCCATAAGCTAATCTCACAATGAAACCTCCCTACTTTCACTTTAGGCCCAACAACATTAATTATTTTTAATTGCTAGATCTTTGATACAAGCTCCTCTTGCCTCCTCATATATTATCATAAAAAAGTTTCCCTTGACTCTTAATAGCCCGTCATTGAAGGTACTCTTATAGTGCAAACAAATATCGAACTTTCCATCACTAAACCCTATCATCATCAAGACCCTCCTTCATGATTCTTATAAATCACTTTATTTTTGGTACCATGCTTTCTCCACCATCTTATACATTGCTAATTTTAAGCTAACTGTGATTATTTTCATGCAATCTTCATTTAAAATTTTTTTGTTACTCCCTAACTTTAACAAACTAAAAGTTTTTTTCTACCCTTATTAATTATCTTCAATTATATAAGACCTATAAATCAGCAACTTCTTCACATCCTTATGTGTTTCTTAGATACTTCACCCTACAAAAATGTCTACAAATATCATACGCCACCATTAAAAATTTTGTTTCATAGCATGTGGTATTTGTTGAAAGAATCCTACTATTTTCTCTCTTCATAATCCTACCATAACACCACCACTTCCCTCCTACAATCATAAATATCCATCAATACATCTAAATGTCCAATGAAAATAACTCATCTTATCTCTCCTAGTAAATTAAAAAAATACATTAAATACTTTTCTAACCCCTCTCTTAGGTGCTCTACCTATCATGCCAACTACATTGGTCTTGTAGTAGGGTACCAACTCCAATGCAAAATTCAAATTTCACATACACATTTCCACTTCAATTACAATTTTATTTTTCCATCCATACTACTTCCTCTAATATTATTTTCCAAAACTTATCCGTGCCTCCTAAAATTAGCTTAGACACCCAATCTCCATCTCCAAATCATGTGTGTTATACTTACCTTCATTCCTTGCCCTTTTCTATTGAAATAATCATTCAACATACATCTAGCTGACTGGCTTTTACAATGTAGGCAAGAGGATGTGCCATTTCAACTAACAAATTAATGAATAATAATCTTTTTAACTAGAAATGACTGTGCAATTTGATTAAGTTGAACACTAATCCATGCAATTAATTTATATCCAACTAGCACAAAGTTAAAAAGCATTTTAAAGTTGAAATCTCACTATGAATTTAGAGAGAATTTCTAAATTTATGATTATCTAAATTTATTAGATGTAAATATGTGTGAGGTTTTCTAAATTATATATGCCAATCTATGACAAAATCATCTCTTAATTAATCATCTAATCATCTTATTACTAATTAGATATATTTATATTATAATTAACATAAATAATTATGATGATAAAAATTTCTTATTAAATTGCAATATTTAAAGGGCCATATATCTATGCACATAAATATTGTTTATTTCACCTTACCTCCACTTGGACTTCATCGTTTTCACAGGATCACTATGAATTTTGGCCAATTAATAGATTTAAATTAAATTCAAAGAGAAACAAAATAATCATTTAATATTTCATTTAAAAGTTTTATCACAATTTATACAAGAACTTTAGATAAATAACATATCTAGAGAAACTACAGTTAGTTCTTACATATACTTTGAAAAAATAGAAAATTTACAAGATAAAACACAAAAACTTTATTAAATATAAAATAATACAATTGAATTTATCCCCTGTAAATTCAAATCTTTTTCTCATCTTCCTCCACCTTTGCACAGTTTAAACACTCTTTTATACACACACACACTCACTAAACACTCTCCAAAAGTCACCAAGGGTTCCACTTCAGTGAACATACATTTATTTAATTATTTTCCGGCGGTGCTACAAACTAGCACTATGGTGCTATAGAAGTAGCACTATGGGCCCGTTTGAAGTAGCTTATAAGTGCGGAGCATTTTTTAAAACGCCGCGGTATCGTTTGGATCGCACGTTTTGCCCTTTTATCCGAAAATACAGTTGAGTTATTACACTAAAACCAGGCCGTGGGTCAAACCCCACGGTCAACCCGTGGCCAGTGTTTCAAGATAGGTTTATGCTGAAACACACAAGTTGCCCCAAATGCACCTTAAGACGCTCTAATGTAGCGTTTTGATGCTAAAATCTCAGGTTTCGGGCCTTTTTTTCCTACACAGATAGGCATTTCAGCACTGCCTCACTGGCCCTGCGTCGCTTCAAGCACTACAACACTGAACATTGGCACTGCAGTGCCAGGACCTTAGTACTAATCTTAGTGCTACGGCAATACAAATTAGCCTTTCTACAATATTGTGCTCTTGAGAATTTGGCTCTAAAATGTAACTTCTAATACTATGGTTTTACGTGGCTGACACTGTGGTGTTGCATGCTACTTTCCTAAACTTCTTCCAATATTAGTCATGATCTATTTTTCTTTCAAAAAATAATTAATAAAATAATAATACTCAAAACACAATTTTAAATATACTTTAATCCTTAAATTTAGTGCATTCAGTCACCAAGAATTTTTTTCCAAAATTTGCCTATAACTTGTCTTTAAGTAAGCTTGAATATATTACTTTTATAATTATTATTTTTTGTGGCAATTTTCCTTAAAATTTAACTTCGTTGAATAATAACTTAATATTAAATCTAGCAAATGTCATTATTAATAGTTGATAAAATTAACCTTAAATTTCCGAGATTGTAATCTTTTTTAATATTCCTTTGAATTGTAACTCTTCAATGCTAATAATCTTGTTGCTTGCCAGAAAATTTCCGTAGAGTAAAAGTTTAACACATTGGTGTTGTAGAAAATTCAACATGCAAAGATAATAAAAAAATAAGACGAGGCAACAAGATTTTATAAGTGGCAAAGGCCTGAAAAGGGAAAAAAACAATCATGAGGTCTAGCCTAGTTGATGGTTCACTATAAGTTTGCAAGTACAAAAGTAGACTCTGTCTCGCAACTAGGAAAGGGTTTCAAGATATCTCTAAGTACAATGTTAAAAAAGATTCACTGTAAAACGATCAACAGTAGTTGCTGATAGAAGTTATTATCGAGCCTTTGATACGCTGTATTCAAGGTATGTCATTGCACAGTATTTAAAACATTATGTTTCTTCATATGAAAGAGATTTCATCACTCAATAGAATACTTCATTCATTTGCAAACATGGTGCTTCATTACTCCACAATATGCGTCATAACTCTACAAGATACTTCACTACTCTATAAATTTCACCAATAACAAAGAGCAGGGGGCGGTTGTCGGTGATCGACGGTGGTCAACCAGTGGAAGTCAGCTGCTACGAAGGTTGGGAGTTGTCATCAAGTCTTCAGTCCATAATAGCAATGGAAATGAGCAGTTTCTTCTCCTTCATCCTCCTTATTCTAAGTGATGAGAGGAAGTTCATATATAGGTCATGAAGGAGGAGCATTTTTATCCTTTAGAAAATGACCACTATAACCACCTGAAGAACACCCCGTGTAGATTACCTTTTATCATAGAAGGTCTCCTTTGATAATTTGATTTCTTTAATGGCCTCAAAATTAGGTGATACTGGGATCATTAAATTCCTCTTATAGAGACACTTGATATGAACATATGCATGTCAAATTTATATTTTATTTGACTCTATGATTAACCACCAAAAGTTGTTTAGCAACTTGATTTGGGCTTTATTTAACTTAGATTGGATTAATTTCAAGCTAGCTAATTTGACTATATGTTTGTTGAAATTTGAGCTCTGGATAATTTTTAATTTCATTTAATATTTTTTTTCCAAAATATGCCTCATGATTCACACCAATGGCTTTGATATTTGAGCCAAAGGGAAAAATTTGATGATGAAGCATCAGTTTCCCCCAACTTCTCCATTTAAACTCCTAACAAGATCAAACTCCATTGAGATTCAAAGCAAGACTCAAAATCACTAAAATAAAACAAAACTTATCTTCAAACTTAAGAAATAAAGCAAAACACAGAATTCGAAACCAAAATCCCATAAGTTTTGAAAGAATGTCCAGTTCACTAGACAATTTCGTTAATTTCGGTATTCATGCTGAAATTATAAGCATAGGGTGTTACTGACCCTTAGAATTCTTAGAACAACATAGACAATGTCATCGCCAAAGTTAATTTTTTCTTTCACCATAGGACTTAACCTTCCCAATGACAAGGCTATCTGTTACCAAGGTTCAATGATCAAATTTAAAACTGGCTTCGATGAAACCAAAGATATTGGGCAAGGCACCCTATGTCATCCTAAAGACAACTGCCCCAAGGGTAGAGGAGCTTGCGGCCGAGTTCTATCTTAAGAGTAACCAAGAGTTCCCTATGCTAAAAAGTCCAGAGTTAGAGGGAATCTTGCTAAGCCTGTTGTCCCTACTCTCACTAAGCTCGTCATTGTCGTAGAGAAGAGAGTTGTCATAGCCACCACCACTGGATTCATCGTCACTGCACTTGATGTCCCTCCATCTGCTAAAGTGAAAGAGATTTTATAACAGGAAGAATCAGTTGATGATTTGGCCCCTCCATAGTCGATATTTGAGATTGGGTCCAGTTTAAAGCACGCGCCACTGACCAAGGCGCAAAGGAGGAAACATATCTAAGAAATTTTAAAAGCCAAGAAGGCAAGAGCTACAGAGTTGGTCCCTACTAAGACTATCCCTTGGCTGGAGGAGATGGGATTATCTAAGACCTCACCTTTACTCAGGGGAAGTAGGTTTCACCCATTATCGTCTGCTTATGGAGAAGAAGGTATTTATATGATTGCTACCACGTTACCATCGCCACCTCTCCATAATGGTTATGGTAAGAAGAAAGAGAAAACCCCCTACTCACGTTCGTTTAGTTTTTGAAAGATTGGCCAAGAAAGAACATTCTTCTATTGTTAAGTTATTAAGGAGAATGAGATGTGCCATGTCATTACAGATGAAAGCTGAGATTTTAAAGAAAGAAAAGCCCGCTAGACAATTTCTCAAATCAATAGGAGCACCACCGTCTCGAATTTCTGCCAAGCTTCTTTGGGAGACGATATTGTCACCCCCTGTCGTCTTCACCAATGCTATTACTACTTCCCCGAAGCCTATAAAACGTAGGTCGGTCAAGTCTCATCTTGATCCAAGAGTACCGTCTGCCACTGTATGTGAAGTACCTTTGAATTTGAGTGATGAAAAGGGATAACTCATTATTTTGCCTGGTCTGCACACTAGGGACCGTGCTTCCTCCCAATAAGCTAATGTTACCAATGAAACACCACATCTCGAAGCATTAGCATTGAAGGAAAAGTTGTGGAGACCTAAGGCTGACCTTAAATCCAATGTTCTGACTAACAATGACATGACTGAGCCAATTCTTAGAGATGCCATTAGGAACATTCAGTTGACCTTAAATTGGTCAAAGGAAAGTTAAATGAAGTTGCATTGGAAAAGCCCAAGGCCGACATCACACTGTTATCCAAAGAACAAGGAAAAGATATTGATGATGAAGATTATGACCTGTCAGATACAGAAGTGGAGTTAGCATAAATCAATGTTGTTGAGACTAGGGCCTCTTCATCACTGGGCAATGCTCCATCATTAGACGAGAAGAATTTTAATGATGAGTTGCAAATGGTCATCCAACAAAAATATGAATATATTTACTAAATAGAGAAGAAGCTAGAGGAGATGATGGTTGTTATGGCCACGCTCTAGATTTAACCTCAGTCACTAAAGATAGCATCTCCAGAGGTGAACCGACTAGACATTGTTCATATCACAGGTGAAAAGAAAGAGTTCACTTCTTCCAACAAGGATGAGAAACCAAAAAGAGATCAGTGCAAATCATGATACCGGAGAAGGATATCAAACAGATAGTTGAGCAACAAGTGAAGGAAGCCCTAGCCCATTTCAAAGGAGGGGCATCGGTTCTAAAGGGTATACCCAACCCAGAGGAGTTTGATGTCATACAGTACCCCAAGGGCTTTGTACCACCGACATTGAAGTCATATGATGGAATGGAAAACCCTAGATAACATGTTGCACATTTTCGAGCAAGTTGTTGTAATGCGGGGGGTAATGATGCATTTTTGTTCTGCCAGTCCGCAAGCAGCCTCTCCAGAGTCACTTTCGATTGGTATGCAGAATTACCCAATGGCTCGGTAAAGAAATTTGTAGAACTGGAAATCTTGTTTATCAAGAGGTTTGCTAGCGCTCAGCACGACATCATTGTATGTGATCTTGTGGTAGAGCGACAAAAGCCAACAAAGGCCTTGTTGGAATATATTTTGCGGTGGAGGAATCTAAGCATGTAATGTGAACCACAGTTACAAGAACAACACATGATTGATATCTTACTTAAAAGCATCCACAGTCTAGTAGCTTTCTTTCTTAAGGAGCTTACAATCAAAACATTCAAGAAACTCTTTAGCATGGCCAGAAGTTTGTAAGAAGTGGTCAAAAAATTTGGATTTCTGGAGAGAACTGAGAAGTTGGAGCTGGTGAAGGCATTCAAGAAGAAGCCTGGGATAGTGGTAGCAGTAGAAAAAGGCAAGAAATGAATGCAGATTCAAGTTGAGTAGCCTCGAAAGATTTATCAGTGTTCGTAGCAGTACAACCATCAGCATAGCTAGAAGTACAACCAACAATACGGTCAACAGCCGTTCCAATGAAGGCCTTACTAAATGGATGGAGTGCAAGGTCCGTCTATGGCTGATCAGTTGAATATAATATATTCATTCAAAGTTGAAGTAGTGGGGAAGATGTTTTGGAGCTTGATCAAGAAATCCAAGTTCGGATTGCCTGAGCAGAAGAAGCAAGAAGAAGTCGATAAGAAGGATCATTCCACAGATGGCCCACATCACAGACTACTCAGGCACATCCGTTGAACATTGCTTCAGCTTCAATGAGTGGCTCAAGAGGAACTTCAGGAATGGAAACATAAAAATCCTAAAAGAATATTTGAAAGAACCTAAAAAATGTTCCGTCAATATGATTTCGGCTGAGCCAATCATTCTGATCAATCCCTATGCAACAGATGAAGGATGGAGTAAAGCTTGGATCAAATCCTCCAAGAAGATATTCGATCAAATTCAAACGGCTTCACTGCAAGACTCCGTTAAAAGATTGAAATCTGCAAAGCCAATGTTATCAATTACCTGTAAAAAACACTTCAATAAGAGATGTAAAAGAAGGTCATCAAATAAGTGAAAAGTAGGGGTTGCTTATTGATCGACCGCTCCGCAAATATAAGAATTCAGCCCAGGGGGAGAGTAGAGTAAAAATAGAAGGATGTATATAATTGTTAAGCTTAATAAAGTTATATATGTTTTTCAAAGTAAAGTAGCAATTCTACTCCCTCCCCTTTAATCAACGCAAGTATACGTATCGTTCGAAGTAATAAAGGGCTCTATTGGAGTCCTAGATATCGATCCCACAGGGAAGTTAGAGATTTAAGGACTAATTTTTAGTAAAATTTGATCACTAATCTAATTTAGTATAGTATACGAAATATAAAGAACGCTTAAACTTAAAAACTATTACTTAAAAGACAGAATATATAAGTCAATTTAGAAAAGTATCTTTCTCCTTGTTAAGAGGATTGAGTGAATAAATAATTAATTGAGTTTAGAATTATATTGTGCCAAATAGGAGCATTCCTATTCTTTACCCTTTGGTCCAGGTGCAAAGAACATTGGCTAATGCTTATGTTTGGTTACTGAATCTATGGCTGAAGTTTGGGAGGATACTTGGTTGCCACTTGAGCTCCACGTTCCCCTGCACTGAAATCTAACATCTACACTTCGGCTCCGAACAATGAGTACGAATTGAAGATTTTAGTCATCACACTAAAATATTCAATTCTTCACCCGATAATTAATATTTCCCTATTTATTTGCACCCTCCTTTCAAGTATTTTGAATTCCCTGAATCTTGGATGTAATCTTTACTATAGTTGATAATTCAACATATGTTAACAATTCAATTGGCCAAATTGAATGTAAATTAAGTTTTAAGTAAAAGATTATCACAATCTCTATTTAATATTATTAAGCACAATTCTTTTAATTCTTCATTTCACAAAACTTCAACAACAAGGAGAAAGACAAAGAAAACTACTCATAATGCATGGGAATAATAACACAGATGTTGGATTTCATTTAAAGTTATAAAATAATAAATAAATATACTTATCTCAATTCTTCTCCCTAAGCAGATTCCTCAAGTTCCTCTGACTCTTTCTTCTTATGCAACACACTTATAACTCACCAAGACACTAAACACTAACTCTTACTACAAAAGGAAGTACTCAATTGACACCAACTGTCTCTTAACGACGACTTCACTACTCTTCATGACACAAAAATCGTCTCTATTTATAGGAGTCATATTTCCAAATGTTGCTTAAGCACCTCTTCAAAACGCATCCAGATTCATCGAATTTGGCTTGAATCAACTGTCTCGCCGTCGGCGGGCTCGATCTCGCCGTCGGCGGGCTCGATCTCGCCGTCGGCGGGCTTCTAGAAGCAAGGCTAACCATTCAGGCTCGCTGTCGGCGGGCTCGATCTCGCCGTCGGCGGGCTCTATTATAATATATTAAAAATTTTTGGGAAAATCTCGCCGTCGGAGGCTTAAATCTCGCTGTCGGCGGGATAGTTCAATTTTCATCAATTTTTGTCCTTTTTGCTCCAGATTCACGCCTTTTTGCTCTTTTTGCTCTCAGCACCTATAAATCTTCATTCCTGCAATAAAACACAGAAAATACCTTTCTTTAAAGTGTAATTTCATATGAAATTGGTATAAATTTCGCAATATATTTTCTTGTGGTCACTTATTCACGATTGGTTGTTTCCAATTTAGGGAAGAAATCTCTTGAACCGCTAACTCTGTATGATTTTTTTTATGTCGCTTTGGGAACATATACTATTAATAGTTATGATTTTGACTATGTTTTAACTATCACTAGTGATAAAGTAACTGATAAAAACCAATTTAACTCAAATTTCAATTCTTATGACAATTCTCAAATCATACAAAACTTGAACAAATTCATCATTTTAAATGAGAAGGATATTAACAACACGAACTACAACAGTTCTGACTGCAATGCACCCATCTTTGAATTCCAAGGAAAGTCGATCGCTATTGATTTATAATTCTCAGATTAAAAAATTGTGCCAGAAGGATCAGCCACAACTCCAGAAGAGATATATCTGCGTCGAACCCAAGAATTAGAAGAGGTAACAAAAGTAAATTTAAGGAGTGGAAACGTATGACCTCTGAGAGTGGGTCCAAGAGATAAGATAAGGTAAATAGTCAGTTAAGAGGAGCTAATTATGCTAATGGAAGAAGCTCCTATTGGGAGAAAGATAGGGAAACAAACAATAAAGTTAATTATAACGTACTAGCCCATCTTTAGTAGTTTCCTGCCAAAATAAGCATCTATGACGCTATGATCCTCTCAAAGGAGATGAGAGAAGCATTGGTCAAGGCCTAACTTGATATGAAAGAACAATTATCTTACTCCTCCTTGGATGAGATTTTTTCATTAAAGGAACAATCTGGCAAAACCTTTACAGACAAAGACCTGTTTCTCGACACCGCTGACCACAACCAACCTTTATATATTTCACTCAACATTGATAGGTTCAAGCTCTTCTGAGTGTTAGTGGATCCAGGAACATCTATCAACATAATGAATTTTCAGACAATACTTGAACATTGATATCTACAAACTTACAACTGATAAGATGATGTTATGAGGCTTCAATCAGAAAGGAAAAAGAGCCCTAGATCGACACACACTATCAATGAAGATCAGTGATTTGGTAACAATTACAAATTTCTTAATGATTGACTCAGAAACTTTGTTCAATGCCCTACTGGGTCAATATTAGATTCATGAATATATGATGGTCCCTTCATCTCTACATCAATGTATAAAATATTATGAAGGAGGTCAAGAGTGTTGTATAAAGTGGGATCTATAACTATTATTAATACATGAGATAGGCATTCACGAAGACACTGCTTACTACGCTCCCCTAAAGAAGGCAATTTTCTCCTGAGAAGCTATGCCAAGTGAAGTCAAAGATTTAAAAGGATTACAAGAGTGAGACCATCAGATTACAGTTCAACAATCTTCAATCGCTCCTTTGCAACGAGATAATGGAAGCTGTTTTAGCCCTCGCATTCGAGATTAAGGCTGGGGACGAGAGCAAGGAAGAGCTACTAGGATTGTTGAACAGAGGAATCTGACTATCAGCATTGACATGGAAGAGAGTTATGAGGATGAAGAGATCAAGAAGAACACAATTCAACAAGTCAAAGGAAGCCTCAGTTCGAGATCTCTTTAGAGGATGAAGAGAAAATTGCATATGAGTCAATGCATGATAAAATTAACCACTACGTATAAACCCTGACCCTAACCAAAATTCATCCTCCTAAAGTTGAGGGTTTTGGAGGACAAGAAGTACGAGGTGTGGGCATGAAACTGATAAAATTCAATCACATTTCTCCTTCTTCTAGTTCTAAAGTCAATGTAAAACTAGAAGAAAAGACAATTCTACTATATTAATGGAATTACCTATTGCAGGTACTCCCTGTGTGTTCAAAAACTCGTTCAGGATATTTTGTGTCTAATCAATTTTCAAAAGACATGTTACACCTCTTCGAGGAATTATAGAGCAACAAAAATCAAACTTTCGACTCGAAAGAGGTTGTTGGGTTTGGTACGGTAGGGCCATTAATGACACATAATTTTGCTTAGTTATTACTAATGGATCAGATGAAAATTGTCTTAAAATGTTAGATGACTTGGAAGAGTCCCAAATAGAGGATGCTCCACAAGAATTTGAAGAAGAAAAAAAATCAACAGTTGATGAGTTAAAGGAAATCAATCTAGGGACTAAAGATGACCCTATTAAGTGATGAGGAGTTTGTAGAATTGATCATGTTATTAGCAGAATTCAGAGGCTGCTTTTCTTGGAGCTACATCAAGATGCATGTTTAACATCAGAGGTTGCAGTTCACATACCTGAGTAGACCCAATTATGACCTCATTCAAGCAATCTCCTAGGTGGATGAGTCTTGAGATCGACTAACAAATCACCCCCGAGATCATGGAGTTGATAAACACTAACTTTGTAAGAGAAGAGCAGTACCTAACATGGTTAGTTAACATAATGCCAGCCAAAATGAAAAATGGACAGATTCGAGTCTATGTTAATTTCAGAGACTTGAACAAGCTTGCCCAAAAGATGATTTCTCATTAACAATCCCAAATTTAATGGTATACATTTTCAGCTGTTTTAATAGTGAATTTCAAAATTTTTTTTCTAATTTCATGAGTGTGGTGTGATTAATTTTGAAACAAATTCAATATATATATATGATTTCGAAAGTAATATTTTTTTATTAAAAATTCAAAATCAAACTGATCTCATATATGTAATAGTTTAAATAAACGAGTGTTACACTGCAAGCCATTTATCTATCCCGAGGAATGGATGCATTGCTTAACAGTGAGACTTAATTTAAATAAATTACAAAATTTACAACATTCGTTTGGTCTGTGAACCTTTTATGTTAACCAACAAGTTTCTCTACCTAATACAAAGTTAGGCAATGTTTATATTTGGGTTCTAAAGTTCGCTATAGAGGCAAGCCCCTATAATTAATTACATCATAAATGACTGAAGTCACTTAAGAAAACTCTCGAAAATGATTAGTGTTTTTGCTCTCAAGAATTTCAAAATTTAAAGTTTTCAAGGATGGACTTCAAAAATATCAAAAGGGATTGGTGCAATTAGGAACAGTTTTTTTTTTAGGAATCCAAAGGAACGAAGAAGTAGAGGATGTCACAAACTTTGAGAAGAACCTCAAATGACTTCCCAACTATCCTATTTTTTGTCTTTGTGTATTTGAAATAAAGTTATTTAATGTTTAATCTTGCCAGCTGTGCAAATACCCGACTGTGCAAATAGCTTAAGAATATAGGAGGATTTACGTCGTACCGCTCGGCAACCTCGGAATTCTAAAAGTGTTAGGACTTATATTGCACAACAGAGTTATGCAAAAGACTAAAAGACAGAATGAGGATTTACATCATGCTAGGCTAACTATCTTAAAATCCTATGGCTTATTATTTAAACTATAAAAGGTTTTTTCTTTGTTGTGGATGTGCATTTGCTCTCTCGAAGATGTCCTTTTGCATGCCTCATCGTGCTACCCATGGTGTTTACTTTAAGATCCTTGTCACAACAGGTTTAAGTTTAGAAGTGTCAAATTGAGGAGGTTGAGAGAAGTATCGATTTTAGAGTTCAAGTTTTGTTGTAGTTGTTACAATTACTTAAATGTCTTATTAAGGGGGAAATTTAAGTTGATTAGAGCGACACTTGTTAGGATCCCATGGTTCCCTCATTCCAGCACCACTATATTCTTCAGATTCACTTAGTCCAGATGAATTTACCAAACTCATATAAATGAATTCAATAAGTTCATCCAAACCCGAAGAATCTCGTTAGCAGCTGTAGGTTGCCTCCTTCGAGGGATTCCCGATCATCCAAAGAGGGCGTATTAAGTTTAATTATTTCTTAAAAAAATGTTTATATTTAATTTTTGAAATTGTGTTTGTTTTTAGTTTGTTGGTTTAACAGTTATCATAAGTATAACATGGAGGAAGTGGTAGAACATTTAAATAAAGCATTGTAAATTCCAATATGCCAGTCTTTGAGTACATCCGCTGAAATGTTAGCATTCCAAGCAGGTATGAAAACGGAAAGTAAGTTTGATGATTTAAATTCAATGAGGGAACCTATTTCATAACTTGGTGGGTCCCTAAAGTGTGTTAAGGATGATTTTCTTGAACAAAGAACAGTGAAACCCAACTATCCTTCTAAAATATCTCATTAGATTGAGGAAGTGTTCGGGGCATAACCCTGAACATCTTTTCAAAACTTTTGGGATCATTTCGAGCTCATTTGGTTTCATTGTTTAGTTCAATTAACCACCCATGTTCAACTAGGATTTGTTAAAGATGTCTTAATTCTTGCTTAGTGAACTTAGATATTTTGATTATCCATTGAGTGGGGTAACATTCATTTGACATTTCATTTAAAAATTATGTGAATAAAATCATTTAGGAGCAAGTTTAATTGTTAATGGACTTAGCTAATTTGATTGAAGATGGGCTAGTAGTGATTTCAAAATGTTTATAAATGATTGTGTTCTATTTTCTAAACCTCATTAATTGAAGTTTGAATCGAACCTAGTTCACCAACTAGACCTTAAGCTCCTGTGGGTAGATTTGTAATTTAACGTGATTTTAAGTTGAGCTATATTTGATATTTTTTTTATTAAAGATTTTATTGCAATTAAATCATTAATTAGGGGTTTTAAATTAATGAGTTATAATCTTTCTAGATCAAACCCCCTTACTTTAGGATCATCAACTTTGATTAACCTTCATTTTCAATAATTTAAGAAATTACAACTTTACCCTTAATTTGGAACTGTGGTGAGTTGGTTTATACCTCTTAATCCCTTAAGTTTTGATCACAGAAAAATACATTAAGAAATTCATATCTATTTTTGATGAAATTGCACTTTAAAGAAAGGTATTTTCTTTATTTTATTGCAGGAATGAAGATGTATAAGTGATGGAAGCAAAAAGCATGAAATGGAGCAAATTTGGATCAAAAAAGGAGGAAATTCATGCAAATTAAACTAAGTCGCCGACGGCGAGATAGAGGCCGCCGACGGCGAGATCGTGAGGAGCATTTCTGAAGGAATTATAACTACCTCGCCGACAGCGAGCCCGAGCCCGCCGACAGCCAGATCGCGCGGTTTGAAGACCTTCTAGAAGCCCCGCTGACGGCGAGGTCGTTTCCCGCCGAAGGCGAGACAGTTCAAAATGCATATACATTGAACCTGGACACTTTTTGAAGAGGTGTTTAAGCACCCCTTGGACCTTTGCCTACCTATATAAATAGAGGACGAATTTTAGTCATTTGTGTGTGTCTTTTGTGTCTCTTTCTAGAGTCTTAAGTGTCATTTGTGTGTGAGTTTGAGTGTGTTTAGTGAGTTCATTAGTTTAATTGAGTGCTTTATTTAGTTGATGTACTTAGAAGGAAAAGTCGAAAGGAACTTGAAGAGTACGCAGGGAGGAAATTAAGATAAGTATCTTTGTTTATTGTTGTTAACTTTAAATGAAATCCATGCTTTGTTTTATTCCAATACATTCCGAGTAGTTTTCTTAGTCTTTCTCCTAGTTTATGAAAATTATGCGGATTGATGAAATTAAATAGAAGCACCTAATATAATATAAATAAATTGTGATAATTTTTACTTAAAACTTAATTTACTTTCAATCTGGCCAATTGAGTAGTTAAAATATGTTGAATTATCAACTATAGTAAAAATTACATCAAATATTCAGGGAAGTCAAAAGCCTTGGAAGACGGGTGAAAATAAATAGGGAAATATTAATTATCGGACGTAGAATTGAACATTTTAGTGTGACGAGCTAAAATATTCAATTTGGTCCTATTGTTTGAGAGGCCGAAGTGTAGATGTTAGCCCTCGGGTGAGGGGAACGTGAGAGCTACGAAGTGGCGGCCGGTATCCTCCCGACTGGCCAGCGATTCGGTAATCGAACATAGGATTAGTCGATGTTCTTTGCACTGGACCAAAGAGTAAAGAATAGGAATGCTCCTATTTGTCACGATACAATTAAAAAACAAGGAGAATGATACTTTTTCTAAATTATTTAAATCAACTTATTTCGGGCATTAGTTTACTTTAGTTTATTATAGTTACTTTGAAATTCCGTTCACTTTATTAGTAAGTAATTCCTTTAAATTTAGGCGATAACTAATGCGTTAAAAACTTCCCGTGGGATCGATAACCGGGACTCCACTAGAGCCTCGTATTACTTGATACGATACGTATACTTGCGTAGAATCCACATTATACATTAAATCATATATCTATATTTAAAGCGAGATCAAGTTTTTGGTGCCGTTGCTATAAACATAAATTGCAAACTTATTAAAAGTGGGTCAAGTTTTTGGCGCTGTTGCCGGGGAAGTAAATAAATTATTTACTAAAGTAACGAACTAATCTAAAATTTATTTTATAAATTGTATGCGAAAATTTGGAAACGAAAATTTAATATCTTACGATTCAGAATTAGAGCGTACAATTAAAAGAATTAGAAAACAAAAAAGAGAAATTATAAATTTAACACAAATGGCAAATATACTCGAAAATGAAAATATCAATCAACCAAGACCATTACGAGATTATGCCAACCCTACATTAGATGAAATTCATTTAACTATTCAAAACCACGATGTAGACTGCTAATTCATTCGAACTTAAACACTGCAATTATCAAATGGTACAAAATAATCAATTTAGTGGTTCACCTACTGAAGATCCTAATTTACATCTTGCTTAGTTTTTTAGAACTATGTGCTACTTTCAAATATGAAGGAGTATCTAACGATGCTTTATTAGACTTAGACTTTTCCTTTTTCTTTAAGGGATAAAGGCTAAAATGTGGTTAAATTCATTAGCACCTGGATCTATTAAAACTTGGGGAGAATTATCACAAAAATTTCTATCCAAATATTTTCCGCCATCTAAAACTGCTAAGCTTAGAAACGATATAACTTCTTTTAGTCAGTTTGATGGAGAGTCAATACATGAATCTTGGGAGAGATTTAAAGAACTTCTTAGAAAATGCCCACATCATGCGTTACCAGATTGGTTAATTATCCAAACTTTCTATAATGGATTAGTAGGATCTTTAAGATCGAGTCATCGATCTTCATTCTTGGAGGATCATTAATGTCAAAACCATTTGATGAAGCCTATGCACTAATCGAAGAAATGACAACTAATAATTTTCAATGGCCTGCTGATAGAATGAATCCAGAAAAAATAGCTAGTATTCATTAAAATGATCCGATATCTATGTTAGCTTCACAAATTCGTCTGCTATATCTAAAAAATTAGATCATTTTGGAATGAATTACTCTCAACTATATCAGAAGAAAATTCATGCGGACAACTTATAGAATCACGATCTCGATATGAAACAATTAATGCAATTAACAACGGACCCAATAATCCTTATGCAAATTATTATAATCCTGGATGGAAAAATCATCCTAATTTTAATTGGAATAATAATACAACTAATCAACCATGGATGAATAATATGACACAAAAATTAGGAAATCCATCTAATCGGAAATCCTAATTATAAAACTAATTATCCACCTGGATTTAATAATAATAACCCTCGATTTAAAGATAAAAAATTATCTATAGAAGAATTAATATTAAATATGGGTCAACATTTACAAAATCAAGGAAATCAATTACAAATACAAGGAAACCAATTACAAAATCAAGGAACAGCTATCAAAAATATTGAAACTCAACTTGGACATATCACTACTGCACTTAATAATAGAATACCTGGAACATTTCCTAGTAATGTGGAAATAAATCCCAAAGACAAGGGAAATGAACAAATTAAAGCGATACAATTACGAAGTGGAAAAGAATTAGAACCTCAAATTCAGAAAGAACTTGAAAGTCAAAAAGAGGAAGTGGAAATTGAAAAGGAAAATAATCAACAAGATCCAAATTTAGAAAATCCTTTAATACCTATGAAAATTTCTGTTGAAAAACCTCCACCACCATTTCCTCAACGACTAATTCAACATAAAAAAGACAAACAATTTGCTAAATTCCTTGAAATTTTGAAGAAATTAAAGATAAATATTCCTTTCGTAGAAGCTTTAGAACAAATGCCAAACTATGTAAAATTTATGAAAGATATTCTAAATAAAAAAAGAAAATTTACCGATAATGAAATGGTTGCACTTAGTGAAGAGTGTAGTGCTATTATTCGAGAAAAACTTCTGAAAAATTAAAAGATCCTGGTAGTTTCACTATACCTCGCGCTATTGGAGAAAAATTCTATGGAAAAGCTTTGTGTGACTTAGGAGCAAGCATCAATCTAATGCCTCTATCAATTTTTAAGAGATTAGGATTGGGAGAAATTTCACCTACTTCGAGTAACTCTTCGATTAGCTGATCGTTACGTTACATATCCTAAGGGAGTTATTGAAGATGTATTAGTAAAAGTGGATAAATTTATCTTCCACTGTAGATTTTATTGTTCTAGATATGGAAGAAGATAAAGAAATTCCTATCATTTTAGGAAGACCATTTTAGCTACGTTGGAAAAGCTATGATTGATGTTCAGAAAGGAGAATTAACTATGAGAGTAAATGACCAAAAAGTAACTTTTAATATTGCTAAATCAATGAAATATCCAGCGCTAGAAAAAGATGATGAGTGTTTTCGAATGGAAGTACTCGATCATTTACAAAAAGAACATTTTAAAGAATATTATGAAGAAAAATCAGAAAAAGAAAATATTGAATTAATTGAAAAATCTGAGATAAATGAAGAATTAGATTATATTCAAGAGAAATTTGAATTTTTGGATAATACAGAAAATACTGAAAAAAATATAGTTTCATCAATTATTAAACCTCCTGAACTTGAGTTAAAAATGTTACCTAATCATTTAAAGTATGCTTACATAGATAATTCTTCAACTCTACCAGTTATTATTTCATCTAAATTAAATGAATCTCAAGAACAAAAACTTTTAGATACATTAAAAAAATATAAGAAAATTTTTGGTTGGACTTTAGCGGATATTAAAGGAATTAGTCCTTCAATCTGTATACACGAAATTATTTTAGATAATGAACATAAACCTAAAGCGAGATCCATGAAAGGAGATTAAATCCGATAATGAAAGAAGTAGTTAAGAAAGAAATTTTAAAATGGTTAGATAATGGTATTATATATCCTATTTCGACGATGCTTAGGTAAGCCCAATTCACCGTGTACCTAAAAAAGGAGGGGTATTGTCGAAAGCTAATGAAAATAATGATCTTATCCCTATAAGACAAGTTACTTGGGTGGCGAATATGTATTGATTATAGAAAATTAAACACGGTCACTAGAAAAGATCACTTCCCTTTACCATTTCTAGACCAGATGTTAGATAGATTAGCCGGACATAAATATTTTTATTTCTTAGATGGATATACCGGTTATCATCAAATACAAATTGCTCACGAGGATCAAGATAAAACTACATTTACTAGTCCTTATGGAACTTTCACTTTTCGAAGAATGCCTTTTGGATTATGTAAAGCACCTGCAACATTCCGAAGATATATGATGTCTATATTTAATAAATTAATTGATAATGGAATAGAAGTATTTATGGATGATTTCTCTGTATTCGGAACAACATTTGACACATGCTTAAAGCATCTTGAAAAAGTATTTGAAGTATGTGAGAAAACTAATTTAGTTCTTAATTGGGAGAAATGTCGATTTATGGTTACGAGCGGCATTGTATTAGGGCATAAAATTTCGGAAAAAGGCATGGAAGTAGACCACTGCAAAAATTCAAGTAATAGCTAAATTACCACCTCCAACTACGGTAAAAGGGGTAAGAAGTTTTCTTGGACATCTTCGGATTTTACGAGCGCTATATTAAAGATTTTTCAAAAATTACTAAACCTACTATGCCAACTTCTTGAAAAGGACAAGAAATTTGAATTTACAAGTCGAATGCTCGAATGCTTTCGAATTATTAAAAGATAAACTAATTACGAGCACCTATAATAGTTTCACCTAGCAGGAGAAACCATTTGAGCTTATGTGTGATGCTAGTGATTATGTTATAGGAGCAGTTCTTGGGCAAAAATATGATAAGATTTTCAAAGTTATATATTATGCTAGTAAAACTCTAAATGATGTTGAAATAAACTATACAGTTATTGAAAGAGAATTATTAGCAGTTGTATATGCTTTTAATAAATTTCGGCATTATCTAATAGGAACTAAATGTATTGTGCATACTGATCATTCTGCTATAAAATATTTAATGCAAAAGAAAGATTCTAAGCCAAGATTAATCGGATGGATATTATTAATGCAAGAATTTGATTTTGAGATAATTAACAAAAAGGAACCGATAATCAAATTGCCGATCATTTATCGAGATTAGAAAATCATGAATTATCAAATATTGATAATGAAATTTTAGACAATTTTCACGATGAACAACTTTATAATATTAATGAGTTGAAAATACCTTGGTATCGTTGATATAGTAAATTATATTGTAAGTGACATTTTACCACCTATGTTAACTTTGCAACAACAGAAAAAATTCATTCACGATACTAAATCATACTTTTGGGATGAACCATACTTATATAAGCAATGTAAGGATCTAATTATTAGAAGATGCGTGCCTTATGAAGAAATTGAACCAATTATTCAAAAATGTCATAATTCTGATTTTGGAGGACATTTTGGGACGGATAAAACTGCATATAAAATTCTACAATACGGATTCTACTGCTTTAATCTATTTAGAGATGTATATAGATATATAAAAACATGCGATAAATGCCAAAGAGTAGGAAACATATCGAGAAAAAATGAAATGCCTCTGAATTTTATATTAGAAGTTGAAATTTTTGATGTTTGGGGATTAGATTTCATGGGACCTTTTATTCCTTCATTTGGAAACTCATATATATTAGTAGCTGTTGATTATGTTTCTAAATGGATTGAAGCACAAGCTTTATCTAGGTGTGATGCTAAAAGTGTTTCAAAATTTTTAATGAAAAATATTTTTACTAGATTTGGAATGCGAGAGTGATTATCAACGACGGAGGAACTCATTTTAGAAACAAATATATTCACAAACTAGTAGAAAAATATAATATTATGCATAAGATATCAACTGCTTATCATCCACAAACTAGTGGACTAGCTGAAGTTTCTAATCGAGAAATTAAACGTATATTAGAAAAGTCTGTAAATCCTAATAGATCAGATTGGTCTATAAGACTAGACACTGCATTATGGGCATACAGGACTGCTTATAAAACTCCGATTGGAATGACTCCTTATAGGCTTATATATGGAAAAACTTGCCACTTACCATTTGAATTAGAACATAAAGCATATTGAGCGATTAAAGAATTTAATTATAATATGAAAGAAGCTGGTGAGAAGAGATTGTTGCAATTAAATGAATTGGAAGAACTAAGAAACGAATCATATGATAATGATAGGATTTATAAAGAAAGAATGAAATTATGGCATGATCGGAAGATTAATCGGAGAAATTTTGAACCGGGACAAGAAGTTTTGCTTTATAATATTAGATTGAAATTATTTCTGGGAAATTGAAATCTCGATGGTTAGGACCTTTCACCATAACTCAAATATTTTCATATGGAACTATAGAAATTGAAGATCCAAAAATAGGACATAGATTTAAAGTAAATGGACATAGATTAAAACCATATTTCAAAAATAGAAGACCAAATTTTAAAGAGGTTTTAATGCTTAGTCAACCTGAACACTAACTGAATTAGGTCGGGCTGACGACGTTAAGCTGACGCTTTATGGGAGGCAACCCATAGTAGTCTTTTATTTTTAAAATATCTACATATTAGTGAGTCTATATTATTAAAACAAATCTTACTACTCAAATTTTTATTAGAATCATCACAAAATTGAACCTATTTGATGAGATCAGAAAATATTCGGACCAGAGCGAAAATGGGAGACTTTTAAGAATCTCGCCGACAGCTAGCTCGAGCCCGCTGACAGCGAGATCGTGGACCATTACTTCATTCAGTTTTATAACTAAGTCGCCGACGGCGAGGAACTTCCCGCCGACGGCGAGGTGGTTGAAAATTTGGTTTCTTAAAGATTTTTCGTGCGGTTTTGGACGGATCTAAGCCATTCCTTCGTAAGAAATTATTCCAAATCCGATTTTACACCATTTTCTTCCTTAGGAACGACTAGAGACCAATCCTTTCCATCCAAAATGGCCTCCAAATTCTTAGAAACCACAAAAGCCGAAGTTTTCAACCGGAGAAAATTCGTCGGTTCGGAGGCACGGCGAATCTTCAACAAAGGCTTGATGAAGAAAAGACTTATTAAAGAAAGAGGATTCGTCGATAGAGGAGTAGAGAATTCTACTACAAAAATCGAAGAAATGATCGCACAGCGGCATTAGGAGGTATTTTGTTATACAACATCCGCTGTAGTTATACCAGTAGTTAAAGAGTTTTACTCTAACTTACATGCGATCAACAATGGAAATGTCTACGTCAGAGGAAGATGGGTAACATTTACTCCTGCAAGGGTAAATGAATTGTTTTCATAGAAAATACCTCTGTTTGTCATTATTCCAACTTTGTGCCTTCAAGATACAATAAGAACGAAATCTATAGATACCTGACTGACGAACCAGATGATTGGGAGTTACGAGAAGACGGGTATGTCAGTTTTTCTGCATCACTTCTTAACCCTGTCTCAAAGCACTGGCATTTCTTTATATCATAAAAATTATTACCTACCATGAGAGTAAATAAAGTTTCAAAGGAATGCGTTATTTTAAACTATTGTATTCAAATTGGATTACCTATCGATGTTGGATCAATAATAGTAAAGTCTGCATTGGGATTAATTGTGCATGGGTCAGAGCATGGACTTAGACACCCATCTACTATATTTGCTTTATGCGATCGGTACCAAGTTTCTTATGAGGCTTGGGAAAAAGTACTTTTACCATGGAAACCCACGGATCCTACCGATATGTTTCCCACTTTGGATAACGATGATGAGATTACCATTATTTCGACGAGCATCACAGAACAATCCTTTAGCAATGCCCTTACTGATAAGACTAATTTCATTCTGAAGAAGATTAAAGGATTGGAGAAAGAATTACAAAATGTGATGAATTCCATTGACAACATCTCTGATATGTTTGATCATATTGATTGGAGAATGAAAGAGCACTTTGATCATACTGGACATCTGGAGGCCAGTTTTATTCATTTACTAAGACAGAAAGGATGGATTAATGAAGAATCTCTGCGAGAATTCCCTTTCAGGCCTTTCTACAATTTATTTGTGCACCTGCGTCGCATCGGAAATATCAGAGAAGATGTCAGTTCAGACACTGAAGAGTAGGAAAGATTTCTATATTTATGTTATATTTGTTTATATATGTGTGTTTGATTTGGAGTTAGGTTTTATTATGAGTCGAACTTTGATTTGATCATCTCAGATTTGATGAGATTTTATGTAAATTGTTATGTCTCAGCATTTAGAGTGTTGTGGTGTGGATTGCGATGCTGAGTATCATGGATTTGAACATTTAAGTTAAGTATGTGTTAAGCTATTTGTGTGAAATTTGTAAGTCTCATGGATTTCATATATAAAGTTATATTGTTTGTGTTGTGTGACTTTTTGTGAGTATAAGTATCTAATCTTCGTATTATTATTAAATTAAGTGATCGGAAGATTGATTAAGAGGCAATTCGAGGTTGAAAATGATTGACGAATTTCAAAAATTTAAAATTTTTGGGAGCTCGCCGACGGCGAGAATTATCTCGCCGACGGCGAGAAAACCCGTCGACAATGGCAAACCGAGCTCGCCGACGGCGGATTTTTCTCGAAACTTTGCCTTATGAAATTAATTAGCTCGCCGACGGAGAGAAAAATCTCGCTGACAGCGATAACGCGAAAAGACATATATTTGACCGGTCAACTGACACTATTCATCATCCCTTTCCTCAAATTTTCGAAAAAACCGACCTAGGGCTTGAGAGATCTCGAATTTGAGGCGATTTCAACACTTTTTGACACCGGATTTCATCTTCCCTTGGTAAGAGCTTCACTCCTATGCAAAAAATTTTTATTTTCACCATTGATTTCTTCTACATTGGAGAATTTTGAAAAATTTCGAAATGTAGAGAAAATACTTGGAAGAATTTCATGGAAATTGATTTAAATGGATTTTGGTTGTTGTAGGAAGCCTTCTTAGTAATATTTTGGAGTTTAGTTAAGATTTTTGCAAATTTCACAGATCGAGAAATGGCTCCACGAAAAAAGTGACGAATAGATTATGAAGAAACCCGATTCATTAATGCAAGGGCACAAACGCGATATTTTCAAAACATACAAGCAAGAAAATGCATTCAAGATCGAGTTTTCAAGAATCCGGGAGGAGAAGTTGAGCGAATCATTCGGGAGCGAGGATGGGAAAATTTCGTTTCTTTACCGAGAATCCGGGAGGAGAGGTCGAAGATGCACCGCTCGAGGTTAGAGGATTTTTGTAGATTTCAATGTCTGCTAGGATAAACACTTATTATGAAGTACGAGACACCTACACCGATGAATATGAAACTTTTGGAACTATGGAAGGACCATCGGAAGAAGTGATCGACTTTCTCGGCGATGGGAAAGGAGTACGGAAGATAAAGCGAGCGGGAACGGGTAAACTTCCCTCTCTCTATGCTTAAATGCAACATCTAAAGCCTGACATTATTTTATTTGTTCTACTTTGTTACCTACCTACCACCATAGTGAGGTAACAAGAGATAGAACGATTCGAATTTACGTATTCGGAACCGGAAGAGTATTAATGTGGGAAATGTTATATATAAAAACATATTAGCCATTGCTAGAAATGAAAGTGGAGGAGGACTAGGACATCCTGGTCTTATCTATGCACTTTGCCGATTATACGGGGTAGAGGCAAGAGATGATGAGGAATGGATTTAACCTATGAAACCCATTACTCGAGCTAATATAAAAAAATATGAATCCCACGAAGGATGGAGATGCGGGACGAGGGATTATGTACCTTCTTCGAGTAGAGATATACCCTCTACTAGTTATGAACCACCCCTTCGGTACACCACTCCTACCCTTCAAGATGCGATGAATGAATTAACCCCGAGTAGAAAGAGTTTTGAGTTATTTGGAGAAAATATGGAGAGAAGATTTGAGCATATAGATCAAAGGATCGGAGGCTTGAAGAAAAGACATGATTATGATAGCAAATATCTCCAGCGACATTCAGAGTACGAGATTGCATACTACGAAGCTGAACGTCGATATAGGAGTGGTGATTTAGATGTTGTCTTTCCTGAGTGCCCCCGTTATTCATGATACCAGCCTGCTCAGCCTTCTCAGCCTGGAGATCAGGGAGATGACATAGCTTGGGATTTTGATGCAGAAGATTAGAGCTTTTGTTTAGTTTGTTTAGGTTTGTTTAGATTTGTTGTTGTTTTGGGAAACTTTATTATTTTGGATGTGATTATTTCGTACTTTCTAGGAACTATGGATGTTGATATGTTTGTTTATGTTTTTGATGTTAGATTTCTTGTGTGTTAAATTAGTTGCATTTTTTATATATAGGATGTTAGTCTTTCTTTAATGTATTGTTTAAGTTTTAAATGTATGTGTAGTAATAGATTAAGTTTTCTATGTTATGTTTGATACTTATTTTAAAATTTCATCCCTGCACTTTCTTTTAAATATTATATGTGGAAGAATACTAACGATACGAGTTACGTAAGTAATGAAAAAGCCTGCAAAAATTTCAAAGAAAAGAAATACCTAAAGCCCAAAGGTATGATGAATTTTAATATATACTTTCCCTATTTCACTATGTAGTATAGATAGAAAAATTTAAGTTTGGGGGAAGGTAAAATACAAATTTAATTATTAAAATTGTTCTCAAATTCTATTTTCAAAAATTATTATTAAATGATTTCTATAGTAATTTTCAATTCAATAAATATGAGTTACTTTATTTAATTATTATATAAAGTTAAAGAAAATATTTCTAGTAATCCAATTAATTAATGGAATAAGATATTTGGTTAAAAGGAATAAGAATATAGTAAACTATTTAAAGTAAGGAAAACTATATTTTGAAATTAAAATTTCTTAAGTATTTAAGTGAAAAAGAAAGGATAGAAACTCAATAAAGTAAAAGCTATGAAATATATATAAGCAAAGAAATATTTTAAGTTTCAAATTTAGGAAGAGAAATTGAAGTTCAAAATTATTAATAGGCTATCCAGATACAGTAATCCTCACTTTAAAAAAAAGAAAAAGAAAAAGAAGGATTGAAAATCAATCCAAAAAGAAAAGAAAAGAAAAGAAAAACATAAAGTGAAGAGAAGCTTGAGGATATGCCTTATCAAAAATTGGCTTCAATGGATTCGACCTAAAGGTAAAACTTAATTATATTTCTAAACTTATATTTGTGGATTAGTATTTTACTAAATAGAGTTTTCTTGAATTTCTATATATCTTAAGTAATTTACTTATTTTTAATATAGTCATTCCTGAATTAAATAGAAAGCTAGAAATCTTAGACCTGATAACTAAATAATCTTATCTCTATAAAGTTTTACTCAGAAATATTTATATTTAACTTTATTATAATGTTATTTAAATTTAATTCATATTATCTGAATTGAAAAATTTTATTATAAAAATCATTATTTTTATTTAGTATTAGAATTACTTGAGGACGAGTAATAATTAAGTTTGGGGGATTTTGATCACAGAAAAATACATTAAGAAATTCATATCTATTTTTGATGAAATTGCACTTTAAAGAAATGTATTTTCTTTATTTTATTGCAGGAATGAAGATTTATAAGTGATGGAAGCAAAAAGCATGAAATGGAGCAAATTTGGATCAAAAAGGAGGAAATTCATGCAAATTAAACTAAGTCGCCGACGGCGAGATCGAGGCCGCCAACGGCGAGATCGTGAGGAGAATTTCTGAAGGAATTATAACTACCTCGCCGACAGCGAGACCGAGCCCGCCGACAGCGAGATCGCGAGGTTTGAAGACCTTCTAGAAGCCTCGCTGACGGCGAGGTCGTTTCCCACCGATGGCGAGACAGTTCAAAATGCATATACATTGAACCTGGACACTTTTTGAAGAGGTTTTTAAGCACCCCTTGGACCTTTGCCTACCTCTATAAATAGAGGACAAATTTTAGTCATTTGTGTGATCTTTTGTGTCTCTTTCTAGTGTCTTAAGTGTCATTTGTGTGTGAGTTTGAGTGTGTTTAGTGAGTTCATTAGTTTAATTGAGTGCTATTTAGTTGCTGTACTAGAAGGAAAAGTCAAAGGAATTTCAAGAGTACTGCAGGGAGGAAATTAAGATAAGTATCTTTGTTTATTGTTGTTAACTTTAAATGAAATTCATGCTTTGTTTTATTCCCATGCATTCTAAGTAGTTTTCTTAGTCTTTCTCCTTGTTTATGAAAATTATGCTGATTGATGAAATTAAATAGAAGCACCTAATATAATATAAATAAATTGTGATAATTTTTACTTAAAACTTAATTTACTTTCAATATGGCCAATTGAGTAGTTAAAATATGTTGAATTATCAACTATAGTAAAAATTACATCCAATATTCGGGAAGTCAAAAGCCTTGGAAGGCGGGTGCAAATAAATAGGGAAATATTAATTATCGGACGTAGAATTGAACATTTTAGTATGACGGACTAAAATATTCAATTTGGTCCTATTGTTTGAGAGTCGAAGTGTAGATGTTAGCCCTCGAGTGAGGGGAACGTGGGAGCTCGAAGTGGCGGCCAGTATCCTCCCGAGCTCAGCGCGCGATTCAGTAATCAAACATAGGATTAGTCGATGTTCTTTGCACTCGGACCAAAGGGTAAAGAATAGGAATGCTCCTATTTGTCACAATACAATTAAAATCCTATTTAAATTCATCATTCACTTAATTTTCTAAAAAAACAAGGAGAAGGATACTTTTTCTAAATTATTTAAATCAACTTATTTCAAGCATTAGTTTACTTTAGTTTATTATAGTTACTTTGAATTTCCGTTCACTTTATTAGTAAGTAATTCCTTTAAATTTAGCTGATAACAAATCTGTTAAAAACTTCTCTGTGGGATCGATAACCAGGACTCCACTAGAGCCATGTATTACTTGATACGATACTTATACTTGTGTAGAATCTACATTATACATTAAATCATATATCTATATTTAAAGCGGGAACAAGTTTTTGGTGTCGTTGCTATAAACATAAATTGCAAACTTATTAAAAGTGGGTCAAGTTTCAATCATCTAAAGAGGTCTATTAAGATTGTTTATTGCCCATTTACCCTTTAGTTAGGCCTAAATGCTAATTAAAGCTTAAATTCCATAATCACCATTTTTTGCCCTTTTAGGCTTGTCACTTCATAACTTTTAAATTTAACTCAAATGATTTTAAAATTTTTATTTTACCCCACCCATGGGTTAATTAACATATTGGAGGAAAAAATGTAATTTTCTATTTTTTATTTTATTTTTTATAATTATTTTAATATGAAATTAGGTATTTTCTAGGTTAATTCATTTAATCATCCAAGGCAAATCATTTGTTTTTAAGAAAATTATTGGAGATTCAACTAGGTTAGAGGACCATCTAAGATAATTTTCATGATTTTTGAGTTTTATTCTAATTATTATAATTATTTGTTGATTTTGAGTATTAATTAAATATAAAATATTATTTAACTTAAAAATTACATTTTATATTTTTCTTAAAACTCTCTGAGTTCAACGTATCCAGAGAAATAAATTTCATATTTGTTTGATTTATATTTTATTTATTGGAATTATTTTAATGCAAAATTAAGAAAAATTCATTTTAAGTCTTTTAAAATTCATTTTAAGCCTTTTAAAATGTATAAATTTATTTTTAAAATAAAAAAAATATTCTACTTGTTCCCAAGTGATCAAGAAATAATTTCGAACATTTTTTGTGCATTTTAATGTTTTAGTGATTTTTGTGATTTTTAATTATTTTTAATTATTTTAAAATTAGAAAATAGCTCAAAAATGAACTATATATTTTAACTTTAATTTTATTTTTCTTAATTTCTTCTGGTCACAAGGAACTCCTAAAACTATTTTTTAATTTTTTTTTACTTATATTATAATTATTATAATTATATTAATGTAGAAATCTCATTTTACTTAGAAAATCAAGTTTAGGGATCAAATCATTCATATTTAGCTCAAATTCTTATGGGGAATTCCCCTGACCATTTACATTAGTGTGAGTTCAGTTTGTGATTTTTTTATTATATTTTATTTATTTGATTTTTCTTATTGTTTAATGAGTTAATTACATAAAGTGACATTTTACCTAATAAAATCCATTTTATATTTTTTTCTTAGAATCTTCTAACCTCAGTAGATCTACCAAAGCAAGTTTTATATTTTTTTGATTTATATTTTAATTATTATGAATTTTTTATTAGGCGGAGGTGGTTTAACTTGAAAATTAGGTATTTCATACTTAGAGGTGTTCTCTAGTCTTGGAAAAACCAGAGAACACACATAGGTAGGAGATTTTTAAACCTTCCAAGTTTCATTTCATGGTGATTAGTATTTAATAAGTTATGATTTAATAAAGTTTCTGACCATTTAATTAATTTAAAAATAAATATATATGTTAAATGATTTTATTTTTTTATTTCTCATTATTCTTCTATGTTCACTGAGCAAGAGGGTTTTTTTATTTTATTTTTGTGAAATTTCTACACAAAGTTATGCATTTTTAAAGTTTTCTGAATTAAATAAATCCATTTAATACTTAATTTCCTATTTATCTAGCTCATTCCTCGTACTGGTCGAAGTAACACGCGACATGTTTTGATTCAGTGCTTCCATCCATGACAGTGCTGACTGGGCTCCGCGTTAACACTTCGTCCCTCCCTATGGCACAATTGTAGCCATCCAACCGATACACACGCGATCAGATGGCTGAGAACCTTCATCTTCAACTGGTGTGATCAGAGCACCGTTGGTTTTCTAACCTTAATATATCCCTGGATCCTTAACCAAATTATGCGGGGTTTGATTCTAGAGCTTCATCTAAGTGAGATGATCCTATTTATATGGTTAATCATGTGTGAAATGAAAATTTTCTTCACAAAGGCACAAACCGAGCTCAGATTTGGGTGTTTTCATGCATACCTTTGTCTGAGAGGAGATGCCTCAATCAAAAGTGTTATGAATGTTTGTTGTAACCTTACGAAGCTCCTCTAAGTGCCAATTTGAGCTCTTCAGAGGTTAGGTCTTCGTCTAACACTGTTGCAGAGAGCTCAATAGATGGAGATTTTGATGGGGAACTCCCTCGTTTGCTCTAGGGAAGCTTATGAGCAATTCAATTTGGGGATTGATGGAGTTTGGAGGGGTGTCTTGTTTTTGGCCTAATTTTGAGCTCTAGAATTGAGCTCAAACAGGGGCAATGGAGCCTGGAAAATGGTGGAGATGAGCTTCTCTGGGCCGTGGGAATGGTTTGGGACAATTTTGACACATTTCTGACTAAGTTTGATGCATCATCCTCTTTGGCAATGGAGGGTGGCTTAATTTATAGAGGAGGTTGGAATGGTCACAGGGCCAGCCATAGTGGTAGAGAGGCCTCTTAGGTGGAGGGAAGGAGTGCTCCAGTGGCCAATGACAGTGGACACATCAGGTGGGTTCAATTTTGAGTTTAAGTCATTTTTGTCTTCTCGGCCATGCTATTTTCCAGTGGCTAGGTGGTTGGCATGCCAGGTTCAGATCCCCTCCAAGTTTAGATGAGCCAGAGAGGTTGAGTGGTGGAGTTAATTTGGGTTCAGAGTGGCTCCACGGTGAAATCCAAAGTAGATTTGGAGTTTTAGCTAAGTTAGCTAGGTTGGATTTAACCTCTTGGTCAATTGGCTAAATTAGGTCCTAAAGTGGTTAGATCTTCTCTTAAAGTCCTCAAGTATGTTTAGGTGAGGTCAAATGGTTGTTTTATGTGTTTGAAAAAGTTTTTAAATGCTTCAAGTATAAGGTAAATCCAAGTGAGTGAGGAAGAGGTACTGTTCACCTCCCTTTGCAATTTTTTAGCAAATTTGACCTTGGAATGGCCATGGGAGGCTTGGCGGGATATGTCATGTCATACATGATGCCATGAGAGTGTTTCATGAGAATGGAATTTTTTTATTTTATGAATTTTCAATGAGAAATGTCAACATGCCCGATTTGGATAAAGTTTGATGTACATGCATGGTATGATTCATTTGATGCCATAATGGGGTCATTTAAATGCCATGGGATGAAGAGGGATTAATTCTTTGTCATGTGGGCTCAAATTGGGCTTTTAAAGTTAATGTCATGGGCTTTTGAAAATGCATAAAGGGATGGGCTTTTTAAACATGCATGTGATGATTTTGATTTTTGAAATTGATCATGGAACAATCAAATTAGGTTGGAATTGGTTGAAATTGAATTTATACGTGTTTAAATTTGATGTGAGTTTGAAATTGGGGCATTTTGATTGATCATGAAGTTCAACTTGGGGATTTTAGGTCAAAACTGTGGGTTTTGGTTCAAAATTGAAATTAGGGTTTGAGTTTGCTTCAATTGGGCTTCATATTGGTTTCAATTGAGATTGAGCATGTTTAATTAAGATTTAAAATTGAAATTCAGGAAATTTGGGATCAATTTGGTGAAAATTGAAGTTAATTTGGGGATTTGGCAATTTAGGGGTAAAATTAAGATTTGGTCAAATTTAGCAAATTGGGACAATTGGGTGATGTGGGGAAGTTTCAATTGATTTCTAAAATTTAATTGGGTAAAATTTGATTTTTTGCAATTTTGGATATTTTATGGGTATTTTGGTAATTTTGCTAATTTTGGTTGGTTTGGGTGATTTTGGGTCACTTGTTGGTTCAAATTCATTTGGGTGAGGTTTTGGAATGAACTTGGTGGTTTTGGTAAATTTTTGGTAATTTGGGATTTTAATTTTAGGATAGAGTGGAACCAGGGTTTAGGGGTATTTGATCATGGGTCTTAGCCAGGCCTAACCACTTTAGGACTAGGCCTAGCCAAGTGGTAAGCTCTTTATGAACCTTCCAATTTTGACACTAGCCATCTCAATCAAAGACTAGAGGCTTGAGATCATTTATGTTAGTTTCCTAAAGGGGTAGAGGGGAATTAGTTTATGATTTTGGAATAAGTAGGGAATTCAAAAGATTAGGGTTATGTGTTCAAGACCAAGCCTTAGTCACCCAGGGTTGCCCTAAGTTCAATCATTCCTGTGTGAACTCATCTTTGAACCTCCACATGTTGGTTTTCAACCTTCCAAGTGGTTTGGAGGTTTGTAACCATCTATGTAGGGTTTCAAGAAAAGCAAGAAAGTGGCTTAAATTTATAGGTGGTGGACTTCATCTCTAGTCCTATAAGATAGTCAAGGGAAAGCCCTATGGCTAGATCTTATGTACTAAGAGGAAGTTTAGACCTCACCAAAAATGAGGTCAACATACATTGTGTCATCTCACACAATATTCTCATTTTTGAATGGATCATAAGGGTACAACCAAATTAAGATGGCACCGGACGATGCAATATTCACGTTTATCAAAATGCCAATACAAATATAATTCTACACACTGATGTCGTTTGAGTTAAAAAATACTAGAGCAACATATCTATGAGCAGATGAAGACTTTCGATGATCTCATTCACAACCAAGTCAAATTCTGCATGGACGATTTGGTCATCAAGAGTAAATAAAGGGAAGACCACACGTATGATTTGAGGATTGTCTTTGAATGGTTTCGACGATTCAATCTTAAAATGAATCCCTTAAAGTGCACCTTCGGTGTCACCTTCATAAGTTTTTGGAATTTGTTGTCCGTCATTGTGGAATTAAAATTGATCCAGAGAAGATTAAAGCTACCCAAGACCTTGAAACAATTACAATCTTTTTAAGGAAAATTGACATACATAAGACACTTTATATCTAATATGTATGAACGGTGTTAGCCCATTTCTGCATTGACCAAAAAGGATGCCAAGTTCACTTGGGACGAGAATGTTAACGTGCTTTTGAAAGTATTAAAGCAATACTTAACAAAATTTCTTGTATTAGCAGCCCCAGTCTAGGGTAGACCTTTGATGCTTTATACCGTGGCTTTAGATTACTCCTTCAGAGCCCTGTTGGCTCATGTCAATGAAGAGGGTAAGAGTAATGCCCTCTACGAAAGTCTTCTTATGGTACTAGTAGAGGTAAAGTATCCTCCTATTGAGGAACATTGTATAGCTTTAAGCTTAAACGCCCAAAATCTTAGACACTACATGCTCTCTTATAAGGTTAACCTTATCCTAAGGTTTAATTTATTGCAATACCTAATGATCGGACCAACAATTTATGGAAGATTATTAAGGTGGTCGATGATTTTATTGTAATTTGACGTAAACTTTAGGCCTCTTCATGTCATCAAAGGACAAATCATAGTGGACTTGTAGCACACCCATTGCCAGCTGACTCCCCTCTCAATGATGATTTTCCAGACGAACAAGTGATGAATGTGGAACACCCCATGCTCGATGATTGGAGATGTACTTTGATGGAGCATCGTTGATCCACTTTAAAAATACCCATTTTTATGCCTTATTTATGATTCAATTCTTAAGGATATTATGCTTTAATGAAATGTATTTTTATGTTTTTGGATGTAGGTGATAAAAAAAGAGTTCAAGAAGGAAAAAGGAGCAAAAAGGAGCAAAAATGGAGTTAAAAGAGCAAAGTTGTCGAAATTGTAGGCCTGGCGCCTAGGCGCCAGAATCCGGCACCTAAGCGCTAGTTCGATACAGACGCAGACAAGATTTTTGACGACTTTGGGCAGTTATTTTGACGGTGTTAAGCGGTTATTAAAGCTTCTAGAAGACTGGAAGTTACTCCAAATATATAGAACATGTGATACAATGCATATGGACCCAGGGAAACTTTTTTAAATCCAAAGAGGTGCGACCCAAAGTGAAGAGGTGCAAAAACCTGGTCACGGAGTCTGGGGCCTAGGCGCCAGATCCCGGCGCCTAGGCGCGACAGTTACCTTTTAGAAGATACATTGTATTTGGATGAATTTTGAAGAGGTGCCTTAAGAAACTCCTGGTCAAATTCAGAGCTCTATAAATAGGAGCCCATTCTACAGAGAAAATCGCCCCTTTCACCCCTTCTAGCATCCTTTTGTCCCCAAGCACTACATAGCCATCCAATTCATTTTAGGGAGCCACCTTCTTTATTATTTTGTGAGTTTATTTTTAGTTTATTTTGTGTGTTAAGTGTGGGATTATTAGTGTTGTTGCTGTTGAAGTCTTTCATCATTGCATTGAAGTCAGTAGGAGTAAGCGAATCACTTGAAGGAACATTCCAGATAAGTATTTGTAACTTGGTTCAAAGTTTTATAAATATATTTTGTTGTGTGAATTCAATGTGTTCTGAGTAGTTAGTTTTCTTTTTCCTTTCAACTATGAAAAGATAATAAGATACTTAAACTTTGTTGGAGAATTTAACTTAAAATATTTTTAAAAATTATGATGATATTAATACCTGATCTTAGTTTACTTTTTAAACTGGCCATTTAAATTGTTAAAACATGTTGAAGAATTTTGAGACCTATCCGGAGATGAGTTCTTAACTAGTAGATATCACATGAATCCTTGGGTAGTCGAAGGCTTTATGTGGGTTATTCAAGGTGAAGTGCAAATACATAAGAAGATATGATTTATTGGGTGCAGAATTAATTAGTTTTTAGAGTGACAGACTAAATTCAAATAATTTGATTTATATAAAGGAACGTGTCACTGGTAGAGCTGACCATAGCCACCCTTGGACATTTAGTAGTGTGAGTCTAGATTAACCCATTCTACTAATATAACATCCTGAATCGATCTATAGATTAGTCAATGTTCTTTATGCCCGGACTAAAGGGTAAAAAATATGAATGCTTCTATTTGGCACAATACCACAATCTAAATTCTCCACAAATGATAATTATTCTAAAATATTGGATTAGTTGAAAAGGAGAAAGTTGTTTTATTTATACCTGCATTAATATTTATTTTAGTGTTGCTTATTTACATTAAGTATAAATTTCATTAAATCTAAAATCTAAACTTTAAAAAGAAATAAAAATAATAATTACTTTTAATTTGAAAAATCTAAAAATATTTCTTAATATTCTAAAAATCTTCCCTGTGGGATCGATAACCAGGACTCCACTAGAGCCATGTATTACTTGATACGATACGTATACTTGCGTTTGAAATTGTGACTTTTACAAATTATAAAATCTAAATATAAATTCATAAAAACTTTCATAAGTAGAATCACATCAAGTTTTTGGCGCAGTTGTCAGTGATTAAATCTTCTAACAGTGGTATCAAATCCTTGCATTTGAAAGTATCCACTATTTCTTCCTCGACCTCGTCCCCAGCCTCGACCTCGGATGCGAGCTCTAGAGAAACCTTCACCATCTCGCCGTAAGGGAGTAGTGAGTAGCTTTTGAACTAGAATTTGAGGTTCTTCGTCACCTTGAGTTTCTTTTGCTTCGTTCGGTATGGCATTTCTGGAGAAGGTAGCTTTCTTTGGAGGTGCGTAGTAGGCAGCATCTTCGTGAATTCCAAATTTGTGCACGGAAAACGGTTGTAATTCACCTTTGATACATTGTCTTGTCCTCCTTCATAATACTTTATGCACTGGTGTAGAGACGACGGTACCATCCGGTTTTCATGGATCTACGGTCGGCCCAGTAGAGCGTTGAATGATGTCTCAGAATAAATTATTTGGAATTTTGCGGTCATCCTTGCTAAGTCACCGCTCTTCATTGATAGTGTTATTGATCCAAGTGCTCTTTCTCCTTTCTGATTGAAGCATCTTAGTAACATTTTGTCTTGTAGGAGCTCGCGGGCATCAATTTCCAAGTAAGCTAATATTCAAAGATTTATTATATTAATTGATGCTCCTGGATCAACTAACACCGTGGAGAGCGTGAAGTTACTGATGGTGACTAAGATGTACAAAGTTCGGTTGTGATCGGCTGTCCCGAGCAGCAAGTCATTATCCCTGAAAGTAACACTGTATTGTCCTTTTAACGAGCAAACCTTGTCTAAGGAATTACCGGCCATTTGAGCTAAGAAAATTTCTGGATCAAGTAAAGCCTTGATCAGAGTTTCCCTCATCTCCTTTGACAGGATCAGAGCATCGTAGATTCTTAGTTTGGCTGGTAGCTTCCGAAAATGGGCTAGCACGTTTTAATCCACTTTATTATTAGGTTCTTTAACCTCTTCCCAAATAGGCAATTCCTCTGTCGGAGTTGGCTCTTCCTGAGCAACCACCTGCTTTCCTTTATCCTTCGGACCCATTCTCGGGGGTAGGACTTTTCCACTTCTCAAATTAACTGCTGTTATCCCTTTAAATCTGATGCTAGATTTGTCGGTGTCTCTTCTTGAATCGGAATGACTGGCTCTTCTGGAGCTGCTTCAGAATCTGATAACTCCAATTCTATCGCAATCGGAACTCTTTGGAATTCACAAATGAACTCGTCACTTCTTGGGCTTTCGTAGCCGCTCTTGTAGACATCCTCTCCTTCATCGCTGTCATCGAGGTTTTGTATGATTTGAGAATTGTTATTCGTATTGAAATCGAGATCCGGGTTAGGTTGGTCATTGTTAGTGACGTAATCTTTAGAAACAGTCAAAACTTAGCCAGCACCATAACTCTCATCAATATAAGTTCCCGCCGGGGTGAGCAAATAATCATACAGAGTCAGAGGTTCAAGGGATTTCTCCCCCAAATTAGAAACAACCATCCTAGGATAAGCAACCCCTAGTCTACTCTTCAGAGCCTCGATTTTCTCTTCTTTTGCGATCTTCTCCTCCTTCTAGGGTGATTCTTCAATTGCAATTGATAGTGTCGGCTTAGCGGGTTTCGAGCTTTGAATTGAAGCACGCACCGAAGCGGTCTGAATGTGATCCAATATTTTCTTTGAAGACTTTATCCAAACTGTACTCCATCCATCGTCGGTTGTGTATGGGTCTATCGGGATAATAGGATCGGCTGAAATGACATTGACGAAACCTCCTTTTTGGGGCTCCTTCATGTACTCTTTCGGGATCGTTATGTTCCCTCTACTGAGGTTATACTCAAGCCAGTTCTTGAAGGTGAAGCAGTCTTCTATTTTGTGCCCGAGCATCCTATGGTAAGGGCAGTAATTCAGATGATCTTTCTTGTCGACTTCCTCCGGCCTTCTGGGCTCTAACAACTGAAAATCGGGCGTCTTACTCAAACTGCAGAACATTTTGGCCACTGCTTCAATCTTGAAGGGATATTCCTTATTCAAAAGTTCCTTCAAGCCACATGTTGGGCGAGGCGGTGGTTGATCATGATGTTGCGAAGACTGATAACTCGGTCGAGGCTGTTGATAACTCTGCTGAGGTTGTTGATAATTCCGTTGTTGTGGTTGATAACTTGGCTGCGACCATTCTGGCTGTATCTGCAATGGTTTTTTGCCCTTATCCACTGTCGTGACGATTCCAGATTTCTTCTCGAATGCCTTCACTGGCTTCTGCTTATCGGTATTGTCGATGAAACTCAATTGTTTTGCCTCCTCTTGCAAGCTCCCGGCTTTGCTAAGCAACTTCTCGAAAGTCTTAATTGTGAATCCTTTGAGAAGAAGTGCTATTGAGCCGTGGATGCTCTTAAGCAAGATACCAACTGCATGTTGCTCTTCGAGTTGTGGTCACACTTCATGCTTAGATTTCTCCATCGAAGGATGTAGTCGACTAAGGTTTTGTTCGACTTTTGTCACTCCACCACTAGATCACCGATCGTGATTTGGTGTTGAGCCCCAACAAACCATTTAACGAAAAGATTTTCCAATTCCGAAAAAGTCTTAACCAAACCATTTGGTAACTCTGCATACCAATCAAAGGTGATTCCTGACAGGCTGTTGACGAACTGGCGAAATAGCAAAGCATCACTCCCACTGGCGTTGCAACAACTTGCACATGTGCAACATGCTGCCGGGGGTTTCCCATACCGTCGAAAGTCTTAAAAAGAGGTGGTACGAAGCCCTTTGAGTATTGAACTGCATCAAATTCTTCAGGGTAAGGTCTACCTGTCTGAACAGATGCTCCACTCTTGGACTGGGTTAGGGCTTCTCGCACATGCTGTTCCACCATGTTTTTAATGTCCTTCTCGGGTATCATACTTTGTGCAGAATCTTTAGTTGGCTGCTCATCTCCATTGACGAATGTAATTTCCTTTCCTCTATCTACAATGTGAATGACTTCTGGGGGCGTTTCCTTCTGGGGTTGAGGTTGACTTTGAAGCGTAGCTAGGGCAACTGACCCGACCCGCAATAACGCAGTAATTTTTTCTTCCAAAAGATCGCAAAAAACTTGACCCAATTTTTAAATAGCGGCTAGTGTATAAAATCAAAATGTTGTAAAATTTTAGAAAATATTTTACACACTATGGGTACTACGCAAGTATACGTATCGTTTCAAATAATATAGGGTTTTCTTTTATAACCCCAGTATCGATCCTACAGAGAAACGAGGTAAGAAATTCTTTAGGCTAATTCCAATCTATTTCTATGAGGCCTAAATTTGAAATGTCAATTAAAATAGGTTTTCTAATAACTAATCCTAAATAAAGTTCTTAAATAAAAAGATATCTTATGGATAAAATGGTTTGGAGAATTTTGAGATGTTAAAGACTACCTTTCTTTTGCAATTACATAGATAATTTGTAGGAAAGAAATGCTTAGAATTTTATGTAGTAGTGCCAAATAAAAGCATTCATATTCTTTACCCTTTGGTCCAGGCGTAAAGAACATTGGCTAAGCTATAGATCGGTTCAGGTTGTTTTATTAGTAGAATGGGTTAATCTAAGCTCACACAACTAGATGTCCAAGGGTGGCTATGGTCGGCCCTACCAGTGACCCGTTAGCTTTCTATAGACCAAATTATTAGAATTTAGTCTATCACTCTAAAAACTAATCAATTCTGCGCCCAATAAGCAATATCTCTCTATATATTTGCACTTCACCATAAATAACCCGCATATAGCATTCGATTACTCAAGGATTCATGTGATATCTACTAGTTAAGAACTCATCTTCGGATAGGTCTCAGAATTCTTCAACAAGTTTTAACAATACAAGTGATTAAGTTGTAAAGTAAATGAAGATCCAATATGAATATCATCACCATAATTTAATAAGAGAATATCTAAGCAAATCTTAATTCTTAAATATGCATCTATTTCATTACAAAATCAAAGTAATTGAAATTAATGGCATAAGAAGTAAAAGAATTGATAGAATTATGTAATAAATTAAGTGCCAACAAGGAACTTATTTCATTAGTATTCTATTATATTTATGCAACTATCTGTCATCTAGAAGCATTTAATAGATAATTCTATCATAAAAATGATTTTCCTACACATGCCACTACTTCATATTAAAAAAAAGTAAAGAAAATCACTTACGAAGCATGGATAAATCATGACAGAAAACTCGGTTTAAAACAAAGAAAATCCACTAGAAAGTGTTTACAACAATTACAAGAGAATTAAGAACATAATACTTAGCTTTTTCCCTCTATAGGAAAGAAGAAGATCTCTCCACCAAAGTATCCCACCGATCCATGCGCCGCTAGTACATCCCTTACATAAATATCTCAAAATCCCTCACCAATCTCTCCATAAGATGTAGAAATCTACATCTTCATGACTCTAAAATGACTAAGGGGGAAGAGAGAGAGAGAGAGAGAGAGAGAGAGAGACCAGCCGAGGCCCCCAAGAGCGAGAGAGAGAGAGAGAGGCACTTTTTCCTGTAGAAATATCTCCTATTTATAGAGCTCTGAAAATAGCCAAGGGTTGCTTAAGGAACCTCTTCAAAAGTAGTCCACATTCATTGAATCTTCTAGAAACCGACTCTGGCGCCTAGGCGCCAGATTCCTGTGACCAAGTCTTCGCACCCCTTCACTTTGGGTCGCACCTCTTCGCGATTAAAAACATTCCAATGTGTCCAGATACATTGTATCACATTTCCTATATATTAGGAGTAACTTGCAGTCTTCTAGAAGGTCTATAAACTACTTAACACCATCAAAATAACTCCCAAAGTTGTCAAAAATCCATACAATAAACGTTTTTGGATGATTCTGGCGCCTAGGCCTTGATTCTAGTGCCTAGGCACCATTTTCTCGTCGTCACTGGCGCCTAGGCGCCAGGTTTGGAGCTTAGGCACCACCCTGTACGCAGCTCCACTGTTTTGCTTGGCTCTGTTTCAACTCCGTTTCGACCCATTTCAGTTGTGTTGCGTTCCTAACATCTTCACCTACAAGATAAACATAAAAACAACCTTTCTCAAAAGTATAATTTCATCCAAAAACATGTGAGAAATATAAAATATATTAAGCATAGAAAGACATATTGATATGTGCCAAGTCAGAATTTTCATCCTTGCTTATTTTGGCTCAAAATTGCATAGTTTTTGCTTGATTTTCTCTAAAATCATATTTTTATACTTGAAGACAAAAATATGCAAAATTCCTTCCTTTAAAGTGTAATATCTTTAAAAATGTGTATAAAGTTAGCATGAAATCTACACTAAAAATAGGTAATTTTTAAAGTGGATCAGCATTCGCCATCTCCTCCATCTTTTTCTCCATTCGGTAAATTGTATCATCCTTCTCCCAAAGACGTAGCTGTTGGCATCATTTTTTTTTATATATTACATGCATGGGATGTCCATTCGAGCATACCAGGGTCGACAGGTGTAACTTGAAGCGTCGCGCGGGAAATTAGCTCAAATTGGCTCATCCACCTGCGAGCTTGTTCAGATGACCTCGAACGATGAAACGGACCACGCGAGTGTGTCCGGAACATCGATATTAGCTAGGAAGGACGTCTATTTTACTACAACTTCGATGGCGGGGTAAAAAATTGTGCAAATTGTCGTTTTTTAGCTCGATCGTCAGAAAGTCACTTGAACGACTCCGGGTGACGAAACAGATCACACGATTATGTCCGGGACGTCGATTTTACCTACGGATGATGTTCAATTTGTTACGACACTGCGGGCAGACTTAAAATACGCGGATTATTCTTTTTTGGCCAAATTACTCAGAAAGTGGCCCAAACGGCCCCGAACGACCCCAGATGGCGAAACGGACTGCACCATTGCGTCCGGAACGTCGATTTTAGCCAAGAGGGACATCCACTTCGCTGCGAGCACGTGTACGGGCTAAATATTCGCAGAGGATAATTATAATATTATTTTTATTATATAATATATTATATATTATATATTATATATTATATGATAAAAAAAAACCTATGCCTAAACCTCTCTCCCTCTCAGATCTATCGCGAAACAGCAGCCGCCAACCCCGATTTCGCGAACCCTAGCTCTCCATCCAGCCGTCACTGCTCGCATCCCTCCTCTTCGCCGTCGGAGCTCACCGCCGAAGCCCTTTCCTCGCTGGCGAAGGTCGCCGACGTCCTTCCTCCACTCCAGCCGCTGGACAAAGCCACTGCTGCTCCTTCTTCAGGGAGGCCGAGCCTCCTCCCTTCGCCGACCTCTCTCGCCGGTGTAAGTCCTGACGTCGACGGCGCCCGCCGGAGTCGAAGCTCGAGTCCTCTCTTCTGCAGCTGACCGCCGCCACCGTCGTCTTCTCTTCTTCTCTCGGTCTTATTTTCTCACTAGCTGCATCGCCGGACCACCCCTTTTCCTCCTTGCCGTTATCGTATTTATGCCGGGGAAAATCAGCGAGGAGAGCGTCAAATTTTTGGGCTCTCCTCCGCATTTTTTTTCGCTCCCGGTGGGCACCATCGACGAGCTAACCCCTCAACCTCGCCGTCCTATCCTCCCGGCGACCGGAGACTTCGCCAGAGCATTTCACGGTCGATGGGCAGCGAACGTCGTCGCTGTTCGAGGAGGCGCGGACTTCTTTTACCTCATGGTTTCCCCTCCGCCGTTGTCGAGCGACCCCTTCGCTAAGGTATATTTGTCGGCTATATTTTCCTACGTTAAAATTATTTATTTTGGATACTTTGCATACCTCTTGCCCTCGCTGCGTCGTTTTTTTCTCGTTGCATGATTCATTGTGAGGTACGCTGGCGCGCGGGCTGGTCACCGGTAGTTCGCCGGAAACGTGGGCTCTCCTTCAGCATGAAGAGAATGTGTCTTCAACCTTCGCGGCGGTGAGAATTCCTTATCCCTTAGTTGGCCCTAGGTTTAGTTCGGTCTAGGCACGTGGGTTCGATCGCCCACGTGGGGTGGAGGTGCCGGATGACATGTGTCGACCGGTCGAGCCGCCTATGTGATGGATCGCTGATTTACTTAGAGTGAGCTATAGTTTAGGAATCTTGTGCGTTGGCCAATTCCTATTCGTAGCCTAGTGATTTCCCTGTTCTGAGCTTTAGATCTTAATCCTGCTGGGTTGGAATCCCAATTTCCCACGGTTTTGGCGCTTCTAATCTCCCTTGGAGGGATTAGTTGAGTTCGATCTTAGAGGACGGGAAAAGCTTTGTAGCTAGTCCGTCCTATAAGATCGGGGTGTTCGTAGAGCGGAAAAAGCTTTGTAGCTAGTCCGCCCTACGAACGGTGGAGAGTTTCCCCTACGATAAATCGGAGCGAGAAACCCTCTACATAGCCACGCCAAAACTGGAGGCGGCGATGCCGCAAATCCAATTGCGTCAACCCTAGGTACCTATGTGAGGTCGTTAGGACAAGTTCGACGTGTCTTCGACCATTTGGGTTTCATCGCATGTGCATGGATCATCGTGTTACATTTTTGCATGTGGCCATTTGTTGCATTGTATGTATGTTCGCATGAGCACTTCGGGTTGATCGGTACGTCCTGGGCCGATCCCCGATCCTCAGTTGGGTTCGATCGATTGTCCCAAGTCGATCACCTATCCTTTAGAGTCGGATTGGTTACCCCGAAATAATCCACCCATTTCTTTGGTCTGACCAGCCACCACGGTCCGGTCGACCGATCACTCATGTTTGTATGCTTTTGCATTTTATTGCATGTTTTCTGGCATGTGCATGTTGGTCTGGTTGCATGTTGCACCATATTC
This sequence comes from Papilionanthe hookeriana x Papilionanthe teres, assembly GCA_022702705.1. Classification (NCBI taxonomy): domain Eukaryota; kingdom Viridiplantae; phylum Streptophyta; class Magnoliopsida; order Asparagales; family Orchidaceae; genus Papilionanthe; species Papilionanthe hookeriana x Papilionanthe teres. Next base: position 108,143,109 of record CM040432.1, read on the forward strand.
TGTGTTTGCATTTCCATTTGCACCGCACTTTTATGATTCTCCCTGGTGAGATTTATTTCACCTTCGGGTCACTGCCTCCCCGGCATACCCATCCTTTTGGGCCGCTGCCACTACGACATGCCCGCTCTTTCTGAGTCACTGCCTTCACGGTATACTCCACCATCACCACTTTGGTGCATTCTCTTTGCATGTAGCATCCTTGCATTTTGCATGATGTGTGTGCTTGCCCTTTTGGGTGCCCGTTGTGATTATTTCGTACTTCAGTCGAGCAATCACAATGTGGGCTTCTTGCATGACTGTTTGCTTACCCATTCCTCGATGGATTGTCCTACTCGTTAGGAGAGTGACCCCGTGTCGGTCGCGATGCCTTAACGAGCATTGCTTGTTGGGTTGATCCCAATGAGCAATGCGAATTAAGTCATCGGGATCGGCACAAGTATGATTGTGCTAAGGATCCATTGGATCTAACTTGTGTCACCCTTCTTCGTGATGCCCTTTAGATCCTTCGGATCCTTAGGATGGGGCCGGTATGGCGACCCCATTAAAGTCATACTATACCCAGACTTACCCTGCACTTAGGCACTAGGTTTGTGCACTTTCGTTAGAAGGTGTGCTAGGCTAGGACTTAGGTTGCTAGGTAGTCTTTTTGATGCCTGGCTATTGTTCTTTGATGGATTGGTTGCCCTAGCCGGTATCTTTCTTCGCACTTTGCTCGTGATGTGATTGCATGCCGCATATGTATGGTAGTGTGTTAGGGCGCTTTTGCGGGGAGCCATGCTTATTTATACACACACGTAATGCCGCTATGGGGGAGGCAAGTGATGATTTCGACATTTTTGTTTGCGGGTGTTATTAGCTCCCCCATTTATAAAGCATGGCTCATTATACGTCATTTGCATGTGAGCTTTCCCGCTAACACTTGTTTTCATGCGAGGATTGAGTCTTTTTATTTTCCTTTGTACTTTTAGAGTCTAGGAGAGTCTATAGCGAAATAAGATACGGGCACGGGTTCGAGGTATTTTGCGCGGGAACCACGTGGAGGGGGCTAGGAGCGGATGCTCGTGCCCGTATCTTAATTCTACATTTTTATATTGATGTATAGAATTTGGACCTGGTATGTATATGCGGAGTCCGACCTTATTTTTCTCTTTCCTGGGATATGTTTCCGGTCCAGTGGCATTTTGGCCTCTTTTATTTTATTATGGAGTGCTTTCTTTCTTGCTTTTATTACATATTTACATGACTGCATGTGTTTTCCTTGTTTCTTTCTGTGATCTGGGATTTCGCGATATCATTTAGGCTCTTTAAGGACCCTAAAATTGTAAACTTTATATGTTAAAAGTCCTAATAAAATATTCAAGATAAATAAATTTTAGGATCAAAATATTCAAGATTTTAAAATATGCACTTTTACTTTCTTGCATGGCCTTCGGGCCGGATTTTAAATGGGTTGCATTGCATGGCTATCACCCAAGTCATACTAATAGGGCCTCCACATTACTTAAGGACCGCTCTAGATAACTGCATTCATATTTGCATGTCCCGAGGAGGAGTCCCCATGCTTCTCAAATCTGACTGGCCCAGCATACCTTTATAGCTGGTTGTCTAGTGCGCCTAGGGTGTTAGAAGGCTCCCCAACCCAGACGGGGTGTAAGTCCTTTTGTTTGGAGCGTTTGCAGCTTTGTAGCTAAACCTCCCTTTCTCTTCTTTTCTGAGGCATCCTTGCCACTTTGGCAGGTGTGAGACCCACCTCTTGGAGCTCCAGCTTATAGTCATAGGATAGAGTTTCCTTCCTTTGACCTTAGGGCTACCGAGGTCCCCGTGGATAATGCAATTCCCGAATTGCTGACCGGGGATCTCAGGATGTGTTGGGTCGACTACCTTCACGTTCGGGTAGACTTAGGGTCCTACTGCTTTGGATGACGGGTTTGTGATACCCCGACTTGGCTACCTCTACCCCTTTAGGATTACTCATTCCTTCCTTTAACTACCCCTGTTGAGCCCTTTCGCTCCTTGACTTCGTTGATATCATTTTGAAGGCCCGATGCCGATGAGCTGCCGCCTGTTTGGGATACGACGATTTGTCCTCTCCCTTATGGCCCGGACGTGCTTTGACGTGTTGGGATACCCCGTCAAGATGATTTAGGTTATTCTGTGGGTTTCGTATGCTGATGAGCCGCTACCCCATTTGGGATGTGAGAGACTCACTCTCTGCCTGATGGCTTAGCGAGAGCTTTGAAGCGTCGAGACTTTCCCACACGGAATAATCTCCCTTTGATTGCCTATACCCCAGGTCTATGATAATATAAAGTGAAACTCCTTTTATCGAGAGTATTCTTGGGTATCCCCCAAGATGTAATTAACCAGTAGGAATACGTTCCTCTGGGAGTGCTCTTGACCCCAGAACAGGTACAAACACTTGACTCTCTGGTTATGGGTAGTCTACGTAGATACTTCTTTCGCGGATATTAGTTCAAGGTGCCTCTGCCCGAGCTTGTTTGGGCGGACATGCTTGACTTATCCTTGCGAGGTTTATTGCACGTAGACTCTCCATGTTTTTCTTTTCTCTTGTTTGTCACTTTGTCGTATGTCCCTTCTTAATCGGTTCCTCTCCTCTTCGAATCACTTATTTGATTCGGGAGGGAGATTTATTCGAATAGGGGAAGTATACGACGGTCGACAAGCGGTGACTCCTTTTAAAATAAAAAAGAGAAAAGAATGGCGAAAACAAAACTGGCGACTCCGTTGGGGATGAGTCTCTCTCTCCATACTTGGAGTTTTCGCTTATGAGTCTTGTGGATCCCAGCGTATTCGCAAAACTGGCGACTCCGCTGGGGAGGAGTTTCTCTCTCCATACTTGGAGCTTCGCTTTTTCTGGGGTTATAGCCTCTCTCCATACTTGGAGCTTCGCTTTTTCTGGGGTTATAGCCTCTCTCCATACATGGAGTTTCGCTCAAATTATCGTGACCTGGTTCTCTTCCTTCGAGTCACAGTTGAGCCTTTTGTGAGACCTTGGTTTTCAGTCCATGTGTCGGTTGCTGTGGGGTAGCAACTCGATGCATTCTATCCCTTCTCTCACCCTCGACATTTCGGTTGCAGCATTATCGCATGCATCGATGTCGTTGTAGTTTGTGATTGGTTTCATAACATTTCCTTACTTTTGATCGTTGTCCCTTTTTGCCCTGCTACGCAGAAGAGTAGAAAGATTGATATGATCGCTGCCGCCAGGGAGAACTCTTTCCCCTCTCGTCAAGCGTTTCTGTGCTCCTGAGGGTGTCATAACCTTCAGTTCTTTCGAGTACCCCTGTGGGGTTACCTTACGAAATCCTACGCCCTTTGAGACATTTTGCTCTGTGCCCTCCCCCTTAAAAGGATAGACGTGCAGATTGAGGCTTTTATACGCCATTTGAGGCATTTTCTCTATGCCCTCCCCCTTAAAAGGGGAGACGCGCATATTGAGTTGTTCTTACGCTCTCTCAGACATTTTGCTCTATGCCCTCCCTTTTAAAAGGGGAGACGTGCATATTGAGTTGTTCTCGCGCTATACGAGGCGTTTTCCTCCGTGTCCTCCCCCTTTAAAGGGGAGTCGTACACATTTAGCTTGTTTTTCTTTGTGGTGGCTCGCGTCGCGTTCGCTTCTTTTGCAAAAGAGGACGACGCTCGATAGCGATGCGCCGCCGCACCTGACGGTCTTTTCTAGACTTGTCCCTCCGTGTTCTCACGTGTCTTCTTGCCATAGGCAGGTGAGTTTTCTTTTAGCAGTAGGTTTGTCACTACTGTCGTCGATGTGACATTTGTCCCGACTTTCTTTTTGTTCCGAGTTTTCCACGAGCATCCACTGTCCCTCGATTAGGCGGGAAGGCCAGGAGGACTAGGAATAGATTGCTGCAAATTTAGCAGCATTGCTTGTATCAGGTTTCTATACCTATTTTGACTCCCGTTTAGGAGGTGCCTTCGGCTCCCGTTTTGAGTCATTTTTACTACGGTCCTCGTTGCATGGACAAAGTCCTCATTGGACATTTGCTACGTGCCCCCCCTTTGAAAAGGAGTTGTGCATGTAGTACTACTTTCGTTGTAGCAGACCGCATTGGTGTTACTTTTCCCTTAAGGAAAGGACTAGTGCCAGATGGCGATACGCTATAATGCTCTTTCCTGCTTACTAGTCTCTATTTTAGTCCTTCCATATGTTTAGGATTTCCATCCTCACGGATGTTGCATTATGTAAGAGTGCTAGAGTTACCAGTTATGGTGTCGTCATCTGGCGGTGTGGACTGGGTCCCCGCCATGATTTGTCTTGGTTCCAGCCCGAGATTTATACTTAAATCTTGAAGGTTGAGAATCACCTTTTCTCCTCCTCCAACGTTGTGGACCATGTCGACGTCATGGCTTGTTTTGGTTCTAGCCCGGGATGGTGCTAAATCCCGTCGGCTGAGAATCACCTCTTCATCTTCTGGCGATGTGGACCATGTCCCCGCCATGACTTGTTTCCGATTCGGCGACGAGGATAACGCCCAAATTCCATTAGCTGAAAATCATCTTCTCTCCTCTGCCTGATTATGTGGACTACACTCCAGTCGGGTTAGCTTTGGATTCTTCCCTCCTCCGGATGCAAGTCATTCTCACCTTGCAGTCCGTACTGTTGTTACTACCACGAGTTCTCTGACTTAGAAGATCATAGGAGCATCTTCCTCTTTAAGTGGAAATATTTTTGCTGGTTTGACAATTGTCCCAGCCCCAGTTGTTCTGGTTTCTCTGAGGTCTCGCCTGTCCCTACATTAGGCAAGGGCGTCCAGAAGAATAGGAACAGACTGCTGCAACCATAGTGGCTGATTCAGCCACATGTCTCTTTACCTGTTGAGACTCTAGTTTCCTCTTTGAGAGGATAGGGTCCAATTTCTTAAGATGAGTTCCTTGCTTAGATCTCTGAAATATCTAAGCATGTTGTGTAAGAACTCCTCTACTTACCATACCCCACGATCCTTATAGTAGGAGACCGAGATATACTTCTCAGTCCACTACAAGATCTGGATGTTTGCCATCTGTTGTGCAGGCCATGAGACCCGCCGAGGAGTTGTATGGAACCCTTGGCGTGGTGTTTAGTGCCACTTGCCAGATGTTGTGCCAGGTATCACTGATGATCATGTTGGAGTGGCTTTTGCCCATATTTGATGTGCTAACTCTTTCTTGAAATCATGAGGAAAATTTTGTGGCTTCCTCTTCATCGCGCTAGATGAATTTGTCCTATGTCGATAAAGGGAGATCCGGGGCATACCCCGTCGATTCCCTCCTTATTTAAGGACATAAGTTGATCGCCATACTTCGGCGAATACTCATTGGGTTAGGCAAATTCTTGCCACCATGTCTCTTGATATTCCGACGCTGCATGTTGAATAACTTTCTACATTTGACAGCAAGGAGTTTACTTGCTTTTGCTTTGAAGAGTGCTTTATTCTACCTCTTTCATTTATTAAGCAATGCTATAATGGATGTTTTATACTCCGATTGGGGGACACCCCAAAAAAATCTTTTGTTGATAACATGTTGTATTGACTAGTCCATTTTGCTAGCCTTAGTCGATCCATGTTTAGCTGGGATGCACATCTCCCAGGCTGTTTGAGAGTGCCTCATTTGATTTAAGCTATGTTTGCCTTTTGGCTAAGCTCTTGATGAGAGCATTTCTTTGCTAAGACCAACTTATTTGTCTAGCATTTTATTTAGTCGATCTACTTTGAACCTGACTAGGATTTGGTGCCTCACCTATCTAGGTCCTTATTGACTTTTAGTCTGTTCTTTGTGAGAAAGCATCACTGTGAGATGGATTCATCTCCTATATCCAACCTCATAGATATTTTGTTTGACTTGGTTGATTATTATCACCATGTTAATATTCATGTTGAACTGATTAAAACACTTTGTCATGATAAATCGATCCATGACTCATCGGGATACCTCGATATCCGACACTACCTAGGTTAGACCTCGTTCGCTTATCTAACCGAGATATACCTTGACCAAGAGCGGTGGCTTCTTATCCCTGTACCTCTTGATATTTCGGCTCCATTTACAGAGGCCGTTGAGATGCTTCCGAAAGGAACTGTGCTCCTTAGTTGATCTTATCTTGGATTTTCCTTCGATGTTTCTTGAGGTTGAATCTATTATAGATCCTGAGGATGGGTTTAAGCAGGACCATGTATGCACCTTCTTAGGATTTGTCGATCTTCATGGTTCGGGGGATTTGAATTATGTCTTGATGACCGAATCCCTTACTTTAATGAACTTTCACCTAAGTCCTGAGAACACCCTTGAGTGACTAGATGGGTTTCATTGAGATGTGAGTAGTTTCAGAGACTATTTAGACCTCTTACTTTTCCATTCAGCTAGACCGATGGAAGCTTGACAAGTAATGTACCATAAAATTCTAATAATCTTTCTTCAGGAGATTTTTGAGTCAGATTAAATTACTTTATAACAAAAAGAAGCTCACCAGATATAGTAATTCTCAGGAGAGATAAAAAAAGTGTGAAAGGCTTCAAAATAAAAAAAAAAAGAAAAAAAGATTAAAAAAAATGATCAACACTCCTGAGAAGAAGCTTGAGGTGAGTGGGAAATCAAAAATTTCGATATAAAGAACCTTTTGATTTCAAAATTCTCCTGGTAAGATCCTTAGAATATTAAGGTTCAGATAATTACTTAAGTGACATTGGGATGGTCGATGAATTAGTAATGGATTTAAAGACATCTCCAAAATGAAAACATTTTCTTTACACCCGGATACGAATGATGAGGCCTATCTAGGCTAAGGGTGAAAATAATTAAAGGACAAGGGCTAGGGAAGAGTACTTAAGGAAAATCCCACCTGGACCTGAATTTTGCAAATCTCATATTTTGCACGGTATATCTGGTCATGAGTCTAGGATGCTTACTTGAGAGCTCCACTTACCAGATTGAGTTGGCATGTCACGCCAAATCATTCCCCATAACGACTTATGTTGGGAATAAAAAAAAATATTTAATGCCAATGAAAAAATATAAATGGCATGGAAGGCTCTCAATAGCTTTGTGGGCATGTTGTACGACATACCGTACACCCACATTATATCACGCTTGATGCGTTGACCCTCCGGGTCCGAGCGGTCCTTCCTTGGAAGTTGACTCTCTTTTTGTGTGTGGACTTTTCACCCAACACCCTTATGCACTATGTGTCGACCCTGCCGGGTCCGGCGACCCTTCCTTTGGAAGAAAGGTTTGCCATATTGTGGGCTCTCTACCCACCATCTTTATGCTTTATGCGTCGACCCTACGGGTCCGGCAGCCCCTGCTTTGGATGAAAGGCTTGCCATCTTGTGGGCTCTTCACCCACCATCTTTATGCTTTATGTGTCTACCCTCTGGGTCCGACAGTCCTTCCTTGGAAGTTGACTCTCCTTCTTGTGTGTGGACTCTTCACCCACCACCCTTACGTACTATGTGGCGACCCTCTGGGTCCGGTGGCCCTTCCTTCGGAAGAAAGACTTGCCATCTTGTGGGATTTTTACCCACCTTCTTGTACACTTTATGTGTTGACCTTCGGGTTCCTGGCAGTCCTTCCTTCGGAAGTTGACTAGCCTACTTTGTGGGTATGTTGTACGACACTCGTACACCCACCCATTCCTTTGCTTCATTGCGAGTAAGAGAGGTCTTGTGCATCTCTTAAAGCGATTGCTTGAATTGCTAAACGGATAAAGTGGAAGTCTTACGAGCGGCTTATACACGGTGCGACCGGTAATCGGTGTAAGAGAAGCCAAGTACTTCTCTTATCTTTTCTCTTTGGCTCCTCGATTTGAGTGGGTTCGAGCAAGTGTGTCCCACCCATCATAAATGAGTGGGGTAGATACATTCGTCCCTCTCGTCACAGTGAGAGTGGAAGATACCCTCTTTTTGGAGGATTTGAGCATAGCTTTATGGTTATCATATCTTGCAATTATGGTTATCATATCTTGCTTAGCTAACCTTCGCAATATCTCGATTGACAGAAGTCAATTTTGATTGATATTTGTCTTATGCAGGAAAGCCATGACCTTTCCTAGCATTCATGTTCGGTTACCCATTCTACATAGGGTCCAAACTGAGCACCTTTTTACGGATATGCTTGGGCCCACTAACTTCAGTTGAGTGTGGTGTATTCCCTCTTAAGGGATATGTTTTGGTCTTCCGGCTAAATATCATTTGGTTGGTTCGCTCTATTTTGCCCAACCTTTCTAAGGTGTCTCGACCGGTCGAGGTCGAGTTTGATTGATGCCTCTTTTGTGCGGGAAAGCCATACTTCTTTCCTCGACTCCTCTATTCGGTCGAGCACCCTGTGTGGGTCCGAATTAGAGTCTCCCGCTCATTTCAAATGAGTGAGGCATTTTCCCTCTTAGGAGGATGTTTTTGGGTTGGTCTGAGATCCATGCACCCATGCTGTTGGAATGCTATATTTTTTTTACCAACCACTCTTGGATACTTGTGGTAATTCCCATTGGAATTCATTCTGCCAAATTTCCGGTAGCAGTATCGTATAGGGTTGGTATGTTTTGACCATCCACCCTCTTTGATATTCTTGACTCGGTCAATTTTCATTGCCTTGTTGGAGCGACATATCGATTTTAGACTTTGTCTATTCTCTATTTGATCCATGTCGCTAGTCAGTTGCACTTCTGAGGCATGACGTTCGCCTCGGTATTGTCCCCGACAGGAATTGCCTTAGCCAGTTCTTGCAGGAAATATCCATTGAGCTCTCCTCAGTGACAACTACTTCGCTAGTTTTGAGGGCCACTTTAGCCAGACTTATTTCGCTAGTGCTTGCTTAAAGCACTCTACATTTGGACTTGTGAGTCCACCTCGATGATATTTTGATTGGCTTGGTTAGTTTGGTTCGCCTCATTGAATGACATGTTGTATCAGTCGCTCAGTTGATCCATGTCTACACCGGGATATTTGATGCCTCCCAGCATAATTATTTGCTAAATTGGAGAATCCCCTGCGAGATTTGTCTCGCTAGTGCTTACATAAAAGCACTTTATTGGTTAGACCATTTCAGTTAGCTAACCCCATTAATTCTTTCGATTATTTGGTTAGTTCTGTCTGCCACATCGAGTAACATGTTGCATCGGCCTTACCGCTGATCCATGTTTAATTGGATCACTCCATGCATCCGGCATATACTCTAAGCATGATACCTCGAGCTATTTTAGTCATATGGTCGCTCATTTGATGCATAGGCAGGATATCTCTCCCTGTCCTATTTGATATTTTCGACTACTTAGGTTGGTTCTATCTGCCATGTCGAGTGACATGTTGCATCGGTCTTACTACTGATCCATGTCCTGTCAGAGTACTCTGACATCCGACTATACTTTGAGCATCTTGCCTCAGGTTGTTTCACCTTAGGGCTGCTCGTTTGATGTGTAGGCAAGACACATAGCTCTTGTCCTTTTTAGTATTTGACCAGGACACATACCTCCTGTGTCATCTGATACATTCAACCAGGATACATACCTCCTTTGTTATTTGATATGTTTGGCTGGGATACATACTTCCTGCACCATTTGATATGAGAAGTAGGATACATACCTCCTACTCTACTTGATGTGTAGTCAGGATACATATCTCCTAGACTACCTCGATCGGGATATATACCTTCCTGATCATTTGATGTTCCAATCAACGGCACTATTGCCTTCACTTGGCCGACCCACGATGATAAGACCTTATTATGAGGCACGTCGGGTTTCGTAGCCATTTGGCTTTGAGGTCTCTCGAACCGCATGCCCATTTCGGTTGGTTCTCTTATGAGAGCATTTTTCGGCTTCACATAGCCATATACCACGATGTTTCTCGAGCCATGCGACACTTTAGTCGGCTTCCTTATGGGAACATCCGTCTTCGGACAGTGTTGGCTTTCTATCCATGTTCCTCGAGCCATATGACACTGTAGTCGGCTCTGTTACGAGGACATCTCATCCTTTGACATTTTGGCTCCGTAGTCGTTTGTTATGACATTTCTCGAGCTATATGACGCTCTAGTCAGCTCTTATGAGAATATATTGTCATATCCGGCTCATTAGCCTTTCGATACTTCTCGAACCACATGTCCCTTTTGGGCCGGTTCATTTACGAGAGTATCCCGTCTCCGGACGCTTTTGGCTTTCTAGCCATGTTCCTCAAAGCCATATGACGGTTTAGTCGGCTGCGGTATGAGGACATCCTGTCTTTTGACATTTTTTTTGGCTATGTAGTTGTTTGATACGACACCTCTCGAGCTATATGGCGCTCTAGTCAGCTCTTATGAGGACATATTGTCATATCAGGCTCATTAGCCTTTCAATACTTCTCAGACCATATGTCCCTTTTGGGCCGGTTCATTTATGAGAGTATCTCTTCTTCAGACTTTCCTTGGGTCATGCCTCTACGGCCTCTGAACCCACCCCTAGGTTATGCCTTTAAGGCCTCTGAACCTATTTTTGTGGTTATGCCTTTATGGCCACTGAACCACTGTGTTTGGTCATGCCTTCACGCCCTCTGAACCACCTTTCTCCTTTTCTTTTTGGGTCAACCATACTTTATACTCTCTGGTTTGATCACCACCTCTGATCAGGATATGTTGTGCTTTATAGCCACCTGATTAAAGTGATGGGTGTTTCATCTCAAGGAGATCAGTAGACTCGCAATTGCGGTCTCTTTCAGAGGAAACATAACAGGAGATTTGGTCACATGAGATGACTGAGTTTTCTCCCCTACTGTTTCGAATGTGGTCAGGTATGTGGTTTTAATCGATTCTGTTGTTTCGAATGAGGTCAAACAGATCGATATTGCTGTTTCGAATGAGGTCAGGCAAACCCCAGCCAAACATGTCCAGCTTATCTGGCCTGGTTGGGTCCTTTCTCTCCTACCGTTTCGAATGTGGTCAGGTACGGGATTTTCATCGACTCTGTTATTTCGAATGAGGTCAGACAGATCGATTTTTCCGTTTCGAATGAGGTCAGGCAAATCTTTTCTCAGTCATAGCATGTCCGGTTTATCCGGCTCTGGTCGAGCTCTTCGGTGGACGGTTAGCTCGACTGCTGACCACCACCCCAACCATACCCCGCCCGGTTTTCGGCTCTGGTTGGGATTCATTGTGGTTATGTCATTACGGCCTCTGAACCACCCCCATAGGTTATGCCTTTACGGCCTCTCAACCTAGTATTGTGGTTATGCCATTACGGCCTCTGAACCACCCTTTTAGGTTATGCCTTTACGGCCTCTGAACCTATTTTTGGTGATTGACCGGTCACACAAGGTTAACCACACTCTTGACCATACCATGTCCAGTCTATCTGGCCTGGTCAAGTTTTCTTGTACTCTTTTCTTAGGATGTCACCTCGACTACCAAGGGATACTCTCCTTTCAGGATGCTTCCAACAAGTGCACTGTGTCTCAGCGGCGCACCACACTTGTTGGGGGTCCTTTGTTGGCATCATTTCTTTTTATATATTACATGCATGGGATGTCCATTCGAGCATACCAGGGTCGACAGGAGTTACTCGAAGCGTCGCGCGGGAAATTAGCTCAAATTGGCTCATCCACCTGCGAGCTTGTTCAGATGACCTCGAACAATGAAACGGACCACGCGAGTATGTCCGGAACATCGATATTAGCTAGGAATGACGTCTATTTTACTACGACTTCGATGGCGGGGTAAAAAATTGTGCAAATTATCGTTTTTTAGCTCGATCGTCAGAAAGTCACTCGAACAACTCCGGGTGACGAAACAGATCACACGATTGTGTCTGGGACGTCGATTTTACCTATGGATGATGTTCAATTTGTTACGACACCGCGGGCAGACTTAAAATACGCTGATTATTCTTTTTTGGCCAAATTACTCAGAAAGTGGCCCGAACGGCCCCGAACGACCCCAGATGGCGAAACGGACTGCACCATTGCGTCCGGAAAGTCGTTTTAGCCAAGAGGGACATCCACTTCGCTGCGAGCACGTGTACGGACTAAATATTCGCGGAGGATAGTTATAATATTATTTTTATTATATAATATATTATATATTATAAATTATATATTATATGATAAAAAAAACCTACGCCTAAAACTCTCCCCCTCTCAGATCTATCGCGAAACAGCAGCCGCCAACCCCGATTTCGCGAACCTTAACTCTCCATCCCACCGTCACTGCTCGCATCCCTCCTCTTCGCCGTCGGAGCTCACCGCCGAAGCCCTTTCCTCGCTGGCGAAGGTCGCCGACGTCCTTCCTCCACTCCAGCCGCTGGACAAAGCCACTGCCGCTCCTTCTTCAGGGAGGCCGAGCCTCCTCCCTTCACCGACCTCTCTCGCCGGTGTAACTCCTGACGTGGATGGCGCCCGCCGGAGTCGAAGCTCTAGTCCTCTCTTTTGCAGCCGACCGTCGCCACCGTCGTCTTCTCTTCTTCTCTCGGCCTTATTTTCTCACCAGCTGCATCGCCGGACCATCCCTTTTCCTCCTTGTCGGCATCGCATTTATGCCGGGGAAAATCAGCGAGGAGAGCGTCGAATTTTTGGGCTCTCCTCCGCATTTTTTTTCGCTCCCGGTGTGCACCATCGACGAGCTAACCCCTCAACCTCGCCGTCCTATACTCCCGGCGACCGGAGACTTCGCCGGAGCATTTCACGGTCGATGGGCAGCGAACGTCGTCGCTATTCGAGGAGGCGCAGACTTCTTTTACCTCATGGTTTCCCCTCCGCCATTGTCGAGCGACCCCTTCGCTAAGGTATATTTGTCGGCTATATTTTCCTATGTTAAAATTATTTATTTTGGATACTTTGCATACCTCTTGCCCTCACTGCGTCGTATTTTTCTCGTTGCATGATTCATTGTGAGGTACGCTGGCGCGCGGGCTGGACACCAGTAGTTCGCCAGAAACGTGGGCTCTCCTTCAGCATGAAGAGAACGCGTCTTCAACCTTCGCGGAGGTGAGATTTCCTTATCCCTTAGCCGGCCCTAGGTTTAGTTCGGTCTAGGCACGTCGGTTTGATCGCCCACATGGGGTGGAGGTGCCGGACCGGTCGAGCCGCCTATGTGATGGATCGTTGATTTACCTAGAGTGAGCTATAGGTTAGGAATCTTGTGCGTTGGCCAATTCCTATTCGTAGCCTAGCGATTTCCCTGTTCTGAGCTTTAGATCTTAATCCTGCTGGGTTGGAATCCCAATTTCCCACGGTTTTAGCGCTCCTAATCTCCCTTGGAGGGATTAGTTGAGTTCGATCTTAGAGGACGGGAAAAGCTTTGTAGCTAGTCCGTCCTATAAAATCGGGGTGTTCGTAGAGCGGAAAAAGCTTTGTAGCTAGTCCGCCCTACGAACGGTGGAGAGTTTCCCCTACGAGAAATCGGAGCTGGAAACTCTCTACATAGCCACGCTAAAACTGGAAGCGACGATGCTGCAGATCCAAGTGCATCAACCCTAGGTACCTATGTGAGGTCGTTAGGACGAGTTCGACGTGTCGTCGATCGTTTGGGTTTCATCGCATGTGCATGGATCATCTTGTTGCATTTTTGCATGTGGTCATTTGTTGCATTGTATGCATGTTCGCATGAGCACTTCGGGTTGATCGAGCATCTCGGACCGATCCCCGATCCTCGGTTGGGTTCGATCGGCCGTCCCAAGTCGATCACCTATCCTTTAGGGTCGGATTGGTTACCCCGAAATAATCCACCCATTTCTTTGGTCCGACCGGCCACCACGGTCCGGTCGACCGATCACTCATGTTTGTATGCTTTTGCATTTTATTGCATGTTTTCTGGCATGTGCATGTTGGTCTGGTTGCATGTTGCACCATATTCTGTGTTTGCATTTCCATTTGCACCGCACTTTTATGATTCTCCCTGGTGAGATTTATTCCACCTTCGGGTCACTGCCTCCCCGCATACCCATCCTTTTGGGCCGTCGCCACTACGACATGCCCGCTCTTTACGAGTCATCGCCTTCACGGTATACTCCACCATCACCACTTAGGTGCATTCTCTTTGCATGTAGCATCCTTGCATTTTGCATGATGTGTGTGCTTGCCATTTTGGGCACCCGTTGTGATTGTTTCGTACTTCAGTCGAGCAATCACAATGTGGGCTTCTTGCATGACTGTTTGCTTACCCATTCCTCGATGGCTTGTCCTACTCGTTAGGAGAGTGACCCGTGTCGGTCGCGATGCCTTAACGAGCATTGCTTGTTGGGTTGATCCCAATGAGCAATGCGAATTAAGTCATTGGGATCGGCACAAGTATGATTGTGCTAAGGATACATTGGATCTAACTTGTGTCACCCTTCTTCGTGACGCCCTTTAGATCCTTCGGATCCTTAGGATGGGGCCGGTATGGCGACCCCGTCAAAGTCATACAATACCCGGACTTACCACGCACCTAGGCACTAGGTTTGTGCACTTTCGTTAGATGGTGTGCTAGAGCTAGGACTTAGGTTGCTAGGTAGTCTTTTTGATGCCTAGCTATTGTTCTTTGATGGATTGGTTGCCCTAGCCGGTATCTTTCTTCTGCACTTTGCTCGTGATGTGATTGCATGCTTGCATATGTATGGTAGTGTGTTAGGGCGCTTTTGCGGGGAGCCATGCTTATTTATACACACACACGAGTACACGCTATGGGGGGAGCAAGTGATGATTTCTGACATTTTTGTTTGTAGGTGCTATTAGCTCCCCCATTTATAAAGCATGGCTCATTATACGTCATTTGCATGTGAGCTTTCCCGCTAACACTTGTTTTCATGCAGGATTGAGTCTTTTTATTTTCCTTTGTACTTTTAGAGTCTAGGAGAGTTCTGTAGCACAAATAAGATACGGGCATGGGTTCCGAGGCATTTTGCGCGGGAACCACGTGGAGGGGACTAGGAGCAGATGCTCGTGCCCCGTATCTTAATTCTGCATTTTTATATTGATGTATAGAATTAGGACCGGGCATGTATATGCGGAGTCCGCCGCATTTTTCTTTTTCGGATTATGTTGCCGGTCCGTCGGCATTTTGGCCTCTTTTATTTTATTATGGAGTGCTTTCTTTCTTGCTTTTATTACATATTTACATGCCTGCATGTGTTTTCCTTGTTTCTTTCTGTGATCTGGGATTTCGCCATATCATTTAGGCTCTTTAAGGACCCTAAAATTGTAAACTTTATATGTTAAAAGTCCTAATAAAATATTCAAGAAAAATAAATTTTAGGATTAAAATATTCAAGATTTTAAAATATGCACTTTTACTTTCTTGCATGGCCTTCGGGCCGGACTTTAAATGGGTTGCATTGCATGGCTATCACCCAAGTCATACTAATAGGGCCTTCACATTACTTAAGGACCGCTCTAGATAACTGCATTCATATTTGCATGTCCCGAGGAGGAGTCCCCGTTCTTCTCCAATCTGACTAGCCCAGCATACCTTTATAGGTGGTTGTCTAGTGCGCCTAGGGTGTTAGAAGGCTCCCCGACCCAAACGGGGTGTAAGTCCTTTTGTTTGGAGCGTTTGCAGCTTTGTAGCTGAACCTCCCTTTCTCTTCTTTCCTGAGGCATCCTTGCCACTTTGGCAGGTGTGAGACCCACCTCTTGGAGCTCCGACTCATAGTCGTAGGATAGAGTTTCCTTCCTTTGACCTTAGGGCTACCGAGGTCCCCGTGGATAATGTAATTCTCGGATTGCTGACCGGGGATCTCAGGATGTGTTGGGTCGACTACCTTCACGTTCGAGTAGACTTAGAGTCCTACTGCTTTGGATGACGGGTTTGTGATACCCCGACTTGGCTACCTCTACCCCTTTAGGATTACTCCTTCCTTCCTTTAACTACCCCTGTTGGGCCCTTTCGCTCCTTTTACTTCGTTGATATCATTTTGATGGCCCGATGCCGATGAGCTGCCGCCCGTTTGGGATACGACGATTTGTCCTCTGCCCTTATGGCCCGGACGTGCTTTGACGTGTTGGGATACCCCCGTCAAGATGATTTAGGTTATTCTGTGGGTTTCGTATCGTCGATGAGCCGCTACCCCATTTGGGATGTGAGAGACTCACTCTCGCTCGATGGCTTAGCGAGAGCTTTGAAGCGTCGAGACTTTCCCACACGGAATAATCTGCCTTTTATCGCCTATACCCAGTGTCTATGATAATATAAAGCGAAACTCCTTTTATCGAGAGTATTCTTGGGTATCCCCAAGATGTAATTAACCGGTAGGAATACGTTCCTCCGGGAGTGCTCTTGACCCCGAACGGTACATACACTCGACTCTGCGGTTTTGGGTAGTCTACATAGATACTTCTTTCGCGGATATTGGTTCAAGGTGCCTCTGCCCGAGCTTGTTTGGGCGGACATGCTTGACTTATCCTTGCGAGGTTTATCGCACGTAGACTCTCCATGTTTTTCTTTTCTCTTGTTTGTCACTTTGTCGTATGTCCCTTCTTAATCGGTTCATCTCCTGTTCGAATCACTTATTTGATTCGGGAGGGAGATTTATTCGAATAGGGGAAGTATACGACGACTGACAAACTGGCGACTCCTTTTAAAATAAAAAAGAGAAAATAATGGCGAAAACAGTAGCCTCAGTACCTCTGGGTCGTCTCTTTCTACAGTTGCTGGAGCTCCTAGTAGAGCTGACGATGCTCGGGTTTCGACTATGTTGATTTCGGCAAATTCTTCCTCCATGAATTCTGACAGATCATCTTCATTCCTTAGTTCTTCTTTTCTTTCTTTCAACAACCGTTGGATGTCGGTTCTCAACGGATGTCGGTTCTCAACTTTCCTATAGCGGCTTCGAGTGTTCTCTTCCAAACGGTCTCGCGGTTATTAAGTGATGACTATCGAATCTCATCTTCCGAAGTTATCTTCAGGGCCGCGGCACTCTTCGCAGATCTGGGCTCTCTAACGAGACTTCTCTTCTTAGAACATTCTGTCAGTATCGGTTTGACGATATTATGTTGCCACACCATCCTTCTTGAAGTTGGGAGCCTAGGATTGGATGGTTTGTCGGTTGCACATCGATAGGTGGTGTGTTCTTTAATATGTTGACCTGATACAACGACAGGTGAACTCCTTCCATTAGTTCGTATCTTCTTTCTTGGTCTCTCTAGAGCGGTGATAGGGGTTACCTTCAGTCCTAGGCGGGATCCAACTGATACTCGCCCCATCCTTCTTAGAATGTTGATACGGGGCATCCCTCTTTCCTTGTTAACTTCTCAACCACTACTCGCAATCGGGCTAGCGGCACAGTCTTCATCTTCCTCCTCTTACAATCATTGTAGTATGCAGGTCGGGTAACACAGTTTCAATATTTCGGGCATCTTCTTCATCAGAGACAGCAGAGAGGGTGGAACCTACTCCCCTCTAGCAGCGGTGAAATTTCTAGCAGTTCTTCCTCTTGCTCAGAAATTTCTTCAGGAATGGCAGTTTCAATATCCCTGGTTCTTCTGATCTTAGCAATCTTCCTGTTCCTGCTCCTCCTTTGTGTTCTAGTTAAGGGTACAAATCTCGAACCGGACCCTATCTCAAAAATAGACGGTCTTTGCAGCAAAGGTCGAACCCTCCATGGTATCAAGCTCATCAATAAATTGAACTTCCTTTCACTTTAGCTTGGCGGGAAACGGGGTAGGTGCAGTGATGATCAGACCGGTGGGGGTAGAGACGAAAGTCCTGGGAGTGGTGGCTAATCTCTTACGGACAGCGGTGTTTTCCTCAACTGGGATCCTCTGCAGGGGAGGAAACTCTTGTGTTGACTTCAGGTTGAACTCAATCACAGGTTCCACAGTTTCTGGTACTTTGACCATTAATGCAAAGAGAGTAACGTCTCCGAACTTGATGTCCGTATTGTTGAATCCTTGTCCGAAGTGAATGACCGCTTCATCGGGAAGTTCATCCTTGCTGACTGCCAAGTCCAATCCATTGGTGAAGAAGAAAACCAGCTTCGGTGCAGACATGTTCTGCAGGGTAGATTCTGAACATCAATTCCGTACTATGCTCCCTTATGTTATAAAACTTTTAGGATGAGAGAAAAAAGTTATTCCAAAAATAGAGTCTGAACACATTCTTATCCATTTTCTTAGTTTTGTTTATAAAGTATTTCAAATTCTATTTTGTTCGATTGTGTGTAGTTTGAAAGGTTCGTTTGTTTATAGTTTAAAGAGGTTCGTTAGGAATGAAATAATTAAAGGAGAAAGGGTAAAGAAAGGTAAAGGATCCAATCCAGAATCGGAAAGGAAGAGAAAACCTCACAAGACTCTCATCTCCACAAGCTACTCCTAAGCTAACACCTATTGGGGTCCATCCCATCTCTGAGAGGCGGAATGATTCTGGAACCTCTCTGCTTTTGGATGTCTAAACAGTGGCTCCAAAATCCAAGAAGTGTTGATTATACTCGTTCAAGGTAGAAATGAACAAGGTATGCTAACGGAAGAATAGTAGTTTGGACCACTAGGGCATGGACTTACTACCGATTTATGAAAGCAAAACCATCTGATCAACATGGAGAGAGGAACTACTCCCCAGCGGATTCGCTAGAAATTGTGTGGCTTATTTATAGGTTAAGTGTTTTGAAAAAGGGGGTCGCCTACATAAATTATCGGTGAGTTTTAGATTTTAAATTTAATTCAAATATATATAATTTAGAAAGAAGCATTTGATTTTCGATAATATGAGACCAAACTGATCTCACATCTCAAATGGTTTATATAAATGAGCGCCGCATCAGAAACCATGTATCTCTCCCTAGGAATAGACATACTGCTTGATAATAGGACTAGATTAAATAAACTAACAGATTTTTGACATCCGTTTGGTCTGCGAACCAATTTTATAAGCCGACAAGTTCCCCTACTTAATATAAATGAATTAAGCAGGGTTTATATTACCTAGGTTCTTAAAGTTCCCTATAAGGGCAAGCCCCTATAGTTAATTACATCCTAAGTGACGGGAATCACTTAAGAAAACTCTCGATAAAGATCAGTGGTTTAGCTTTCAGGAATTCAAAGTTTAAGGTTTTTAAACAATTGGATTTTAGAAATTTCAAAAGGGATCGGATCAAATTTGGAACAGTTATTTTAGGATTCCAAAGGAAGAAAAGTAGGGGATGTCACAGACCCGAAGTGAACTTCGATGACCTCCCGACTATCCTATTGTTTGGCTTCAATTTGAGAGTTTATTTAATATTCCAATCCTGCCAATTTTAGTTAATTAGGACTTATGTTTGTATGATATAATCATACAAATAGCCTCAAATTATGGGAGGTTCCTACGGACCAAAGGACCACTTGGACCAATTTTGGTGATTTTTCGAATTTTATTTTATTTATTATAATTATTTTAAGTTTTGGAGTATTAATTAATTATAAAATAAAATAAAAGTACAAAAACTGGTTTTATATTTTTCTTAAATTTCTCTGATCCCAAGGAACTCAGAGAAACAAATTTTACATTTTTCTGATTTTTCTTTAAATTTTTAGAATTATTTTAGTGAAAGGGTTGAAAAATCTATTTTTTTTGTATTAAAAATTACCCTTAGCCTTTAAAATTCAGTATCTTTACTTAGAAACTTAGGAAAAATATTTGGTTGGTTCCCAAGTGATTAGGGGACCAAATATGACATTTTTATGGATTTTAATATTTTTTTGATTTTTATAATTTTTTAATTATTAAAATACCCAAATATAGGTTGAAAATGAAAATTTTAAGAAAGTTACAATTTTAATTTTCTTAGACTCCTTTGATATTAGAGAGCCCTCAAAACCAATTTGGTGAATTTTTTAATTATATTTTGGGTTCTATAAATTTTTTAATTCCAAATTTGGCTATGTTACTTAGAAAATTCATTTAATGGGTTAAACCATTTCCAATTGATTTTAAAATTTTTATGGGGGTTCATATTATCCTATAGAACAGTGGAGAATTGATTTTGAGTTATTTTCAATTTTAATTTACTCTAATTAATTCAAAAAATAGTTTGAAGTCAAGTGAGCAATCAAAGTTATTTTTAATCTTTTAGCTTATGAAATAAATTTCTTAAGTTTCTCTGGTCATAGGGAACCTACCCTAATTTTTCTGGAATTTTTAAACCATTATAATAATTATTACATTTAAATTATCAAAATAGGCACATAAATTTAGAAAATATGGTCCTCTGTCTAGGGATCTCCTCTGGCCTTGAAAAATTCAGGGAATGTTCCCAAGGAAAGAGGGAACAAAAGCCCCATAGTCCCAAGTCATGGTGAATTGTGTGTGTGAGAATTGAGTTTACTGTATTTCATTAACTTTAAAAATAAATACTAAATAAATAATTTTAATTTTTGTTCCACATCATTCTCCTCTGTTCACTGAGCAAGATGGTATTTTTCTTTTAATTTTTTGATTTTTCTATGCAAAGTTATCAATTTTTGAAGTTCCTGGTATTTAAATAATACAGAAAATCCTGATTTTCCTACTTAAACAAGTCAGCGCCACCTCAACCTACGACGGCTCCGAACCTCCACGCGCCTTCTTCTGGTTGGGGGTCGTCATCCGGCTCAGCGCCACGCATCTCTGCGGTTCCGTCTCATCTGTTAGTCCAACGCGATCCTGGCTCTCCATTCATTACACGCGTGATCCAATGGCTATAGGTCATCATCTCCGTCTGGTGTGAACCCGCAACCGCACGTTTTCTAAAACTAATTTCTCCCTCATTTCTCAACCAAATCAAGTGCGGTTTGTTTCTACATGCTCGTCTAAGCTAAACGAACACATCCATACGGCTAACATGCATTAAAATCAAGCCAAATAAAATGGAGAATCGCCGGAAGCTCGGGAGAAAGAAAGACTCAATACCTTTGCTCTGAGAAGTGAGGCTTCGATCAAAGATGCTTCACACCTTCGTAGTGGTCTAAGGAAGCTAGGGATGAAGCCTCGAGCGATGGTGAATTGTCTGGATATGAAAGTGACCAGATCCAATTTGGTGCTCTGGCCGATAGAACAAATGGGTGGCCTGGTGAGGGGGCTTTCACTGGGGAACTTCTTCTTTACCTCTGGTGAAGGTGTGGGACGAGTTAATTTGATTTCTGTTGAGTTTTAGTCGGTGTCTTGTTTCCTGGCCTAAAATTGAGCTATGAAATTGAGCTTAATCAATGGGGATTAGGGCAGAAATGTAGTCGGGCTGAGCTTTTCTGTGTTGTGGGAAGGATTGGAGTCATTTGGGAGGGTTTCTTGGAGAAAATTTTCAGCAACCTAGTTTGGCCGAAAGGGGGTGTTTTTATGGTCAGGGACATTGGGTTGAGCTGGGGGCCAATTGATGGGTGGATTCAGCTGCTTAGGTGGAGGGAAGAAGAGCTCCAATGACAATTTTGGCTGAGGTGGCCAATTGGTGGAGTTTGGGTGAGTTTAACTTGGAGGTGGCTCTCGGTTTTGGTTCCCTCCGGTGACTAGGCTGGCCGGCAAGGATAAGGGAGCTATCCTCTGAGGTCAGGTGAGTCAGGAGAAGGTTTAATTGTGATTAATCAGTTGTGAGGAGGTTTTGGGGTAAGGCAAAAGGGATATTTAGCTACTTAAGGGAAGAAATCCCCTAAAATGGGGGACCCTTAGTCCATGGCTCACCTAGCTTGGGTTAGGTTGATCTAAGGTGGTTCCTAGGGTTCAATTGGTGGTTGTGGAAGGGTTGGTTAAGTCACATTTAGTTTAATTTGGCTAGGTTTGGTCATAGGTTCAATTTGGTTCATTTGGGTTAAGGTTAGGCTAACTTGAGTTTGAGCTTGAGTTGAGTCCAAATGTCTTAAGCAACATTGTGCATATGATTGCAATGAACATTTTTCATGATGACTTGGAATGGTTTTGAGTTCAATTGAGGGGTCAATTTGGTGGGTTTTGAGATTTTGGTCAATTTAGGTAATGTTGGGTTGGACTTGGGTTTGGGTTAAGTTAGAGCTTGGCTTGGGTCCAATTAATGGTTCAAATTGATGCAAGTGATTGTTATGAAAGATTTGGGATAGAAATTGGGTAGAAATTTTGGGTTTAGGGATTTCAATTTCGAGGGTTTGGTCATGTGGCAACTTTAGGGCAAATTTGATGGTTTTGGTTTCAAGTGATTTTGTATGGGATTTCAATCAAACTTTTGGCCAAATGAGTGTTGTAATTTAGTATAGGAATGTGTTAGAAAAAGTTTGGGATTTGGTTTGGGGAAGATTGAGTGGATTTTGGGTCATATTAGGGTGAATTGGGTCATTTAGGTAAAATTGGGGGTTTTGGTTAAATTGAGATTGAATTCAAATGTGAACCAAATTGGGCTTGGTTTTGATTTCAATTGGTATTAGGGAGGTTGAATTGAAGTTTAGAATTGAATTTAATCAGCATTAGGGTCAATTGGGTTGATTTGGTTTGACATTGGGTCCATTTGGGCTAAGTGAGCCAAGTTTGGGATTTTGGGTTGAAAGTGGGTTAATTTGGCAAAATTGGGTTATGGTGCAGTTGAACAAAATGAAATTGGGAATTTTTAAATTTTTTTGGAATTTTTTGGAATTTTGGGCTAGGAGGGGTATTTTGGTAATTTGGGTAAATTTTGGGAAGTTTTGGCAAATTTGGGTAATTTTGGTCAAACTGAGTGGTATGGAGTATTTTGAAATGATTTTTGAGGATGTTTGGTAAATTTGGGTATTTTAGGGTTTTAGGGGTCAAAAAAAATTGAAATTTTGGGAACATGAAATTTGGTTAGGGTTTAGTGGGGTGAAATAGTCTAGATTGAACCATAGACCAAGAAAGTGCTCATTTTGAACATCTAATATGTTGTTCCTAACTCTCTTAGCCAAGGGGCTAGGGGTTAGGATACATCCATATGAGTGCTCTAATGAATCAGGAGCCAAGATTGGGCAAAGATGGTTTAGGGTTTAGGATGTGTGTATGAGTGTAGTGTGTGCAAGCTAGATCTCACTAAGACTAGACCACCCAGGGTTGTCCTATGGCTTGATCATCCTATAGGAACTCATCATTGTCCTTCTACACATTGGTCCTAACCTTCCAGGTAATTTGGAGGTTGATGACCATCTATGTAGGATTCCAAAGGGAGCTAAGATTTGGTTTGAATTTCTAAATGGTGGGTCCCATCTCTAGTCTTCTAGGATAGTCAAGGAGAAGTCTTATGGCTAGATCCTTAGCACTAAGAAGAAAGAAAGACCTCACCATAAATGAGGTCAACAAATGGACACCCTGCATAATTCTGGAAATGAAGAGACAGTAGCAGCAGTAGCCAGAGATACAAAAGATTGGTGTCAACCTGTCATCAAATACTTGCAGGTAGGAAAATTTCCAGGAGACAAAGTAGCAGCGCACCAGATAAAGAAGAAAGCGCTGCAATATGCCTCGATTGACAATGTCTTGTACAGAAGATCATTCGACTAGATGTGGCTAAGATGCTTAAGCAAGTTAGAGGCACAAGAGATCGTCAAGGAAGTGCTTGCAGGACTGTGTGGTGCCCATCAATCAGGTCTGAAGATGAAAATGAAGATCAAGAAACAAGGGCAATATTGGCGAACAATGATAACATATTGCTGACCGACTAACTATTACGCAGATATTTAGTTTCCAAATGATGGCCAAAAACTTGACTCAATTTACATTTAGCGGCTAGTGTGCAAAATGGATATGTTATAGAATTAAGAATTTTGATTAATAGTTCACACACTACGGGTACTACACAAGTATACGTATCATTTCAAGTAATATAGAGTTTCTTTAAAAAACCCCCAATATCTATCCCACAGGGAAGGAGAAACTATTTTTACCAACTTAGATGAAAACTCTACTTAAACTACAAACAAAATATTTAGGAAAATAATCTCGAAGAGTTTATAAAATGTTGAAAATTAATATACCAATTATATTTTAAAGCTCAAATGTAAATGCTGTGTTTCTAAACTAGTTTTATGTAGAGAAGTTCAAGTTATGTGAAAGTTATTTCCCCTTGCAAAGAAATCATAATCAATGTAGGAATCAAATGTTTAAAGGTTTAAATGTAATTTTGTGATAAATTAGAACAGATCAATTCTTTACCCTCTTCCAAGTGCATAAAGAACATTGGCTAATCTAAAGTTAATTTCCTAATTGATATGGTTATGTTGGGTAGGTTATAGCCTCTCACTTCCAGATTACCAACTGTGCCCTCTATGAAGGACTAACCAGGCCTTAAGTTCCAAACTCTAGATTCTATCTTGTCACCCTAGAATCATCAATTCTACGCCCATCAAAACTTATCTCCCTATATATTTGCACTAACCCATGGATTACTTTCTCACCCATGAAATTAATGTGATTTATACCAGTTGAGGAACACATAGCCCTACTAGGTCATTATGGATTCACAATATGTTTTAACATTCCAATTGACTAGATTGAAGATGTAAATGAAGAGGAAGTAATGAATCATCACAAGCGTGGAATAAGATAATCTTAAGCAATTCTAATCCTACTCATGATTATTTTTTATTGCAAGAAAAAAGATAAATAAAACTACTTTGAATTCATGGGGATAATATAACAAAACATGATTTATATAAAAAACCAAGTTTACACAATAAAATGAAACTCAAAGAAAAACACAAAGTACTTATCTTAGACGTCTCCCCATGAAAATTCTTTTAAGTTTCTTTGATGACTTCTTACTCCAGTAAACACACCAAAGCACGCACTAGAAAAACTCTCACTTACACACACACACACACTAACTCTCTAAAGACTCACGCCAAGACTCCCTCCAAGTCTCTCTTCACCTCTTTTTTTTTGACCAACCAATGGCCTCTTTAAATAATGCTATAAAAATCATAAAGAGTCACTTCTGGCACCTCTTTAAAATTCATCCAAATTCAATGCTTAAAAGTCATAACCAATTCTGGCGCATAGGCACCAACCTTCTAGAAGCCCCTTTTAAGTAACTGGCACATAGGCACCAGATCTTGGCGCCTAAACACCAGATCTTGACTCCTTAGCATCAAGTCAATTTTTTCTCCTTTACTCCATTTGCTCTATTTGACCCCTATATTGCTATATTTTTGCTCCTTTTGCACTTAAACTCCATTTCTTGCACCTGTAATAAAAAACACACAATATACCTTACATTAAAGCGCATTATCCTTAAAAATTAGCATAAAATGTATACATAAAAGTAGCACATTTTAAGGCATGTAAATTGCATGAAGGTTGTTAAAGGTTGTCACAGTGTCTGATACCCAGAGTGGTTCTACATTAACCTACGAAAGTGCTGCACAAAACAATCGCGTTGTGGTCATTCAGGTGTTGGGGAACATATATAGTGGATCTAATAGGCCCTCCATCTTCAAAGGGACATAGATCATTCTCGTAACTGTAGATTACTTCCCAAAATGGGTAGAAGTAGTGTCATTAAGAGAATTTAAGGCATATCATTCTCTTCAGTACATCAAAAGTGAGATTGTGTATCATTTTGGAGTGTCGCACCGAATCATCTCAGATAATGGCTCAACTTTAAAAATTACAAAGATCAACAATTTCTTTAGATGACATGAGATGGATTGGATACTCTACCATTTACTGCCCCAGAGCTAATGTTTTGGTAGAAGCCTTTAACATGACCCCCATGCAATATCTGAAGAAAACACAGGACAATAATAAAGAGGATGACACAAGCATTTGTTAGAAGCTATGTGGGCATACAGGACAACAGTCAGAACACCAACTCAGTCTACGCCAAATACACTCGTGTGTGGGTCTGAGATCGTGCTTCCCTTAGAAGTGTAACTAACTTCTCTCTAGATCGTTGTGGCAAACAAGATCACAACAGAAGAGAGCACAAAAATTTAAATCGATGAATTGGAAAGCCTTGAAGAAAAGTAACCGTCAGCGCAACAGAACTTAGAACTTTACCAGGCCAGAATGACACAAGCCGATAAATTGGCCTGCGCAAGAGCATTCATGGTTGGTGATTTAGTTCTTGTTCTCAGAAGATCAATTCTTAAAAACTAAAAAACAAGAGTAAAATTTCAACCAACTTGGAATGGACCATTCGTGGTTAAAAATTTCTACTCCTGAGGATCTTACCAGCTAATAGACTATCAAGGTGAAAGGCCTATGCTTCCAGTCAACAGAAGACACTTAAAAATTTATTACCCGTTGTAATGTTTTAAGGTATGAACTTTAGCGATAACACCTACTCCCTAGAAAAACTGATTTAAAAAGTTTCTGTGATTCGACCCAAGAAAGAAGAAACTTGTAATAAACTTGATGAAACAAAAAAAAATCTCTTAACAAACTCCTTCATTCGAAAATATCATGAAATTAATTAAGATAAAAAAAATAAATATAACTTAAAATCACATAATTAATAAAAACCAAATAATTTTTCTTATTCAATTTTCAATTTTGGCAGCTGACTGTTTTCCTATTTTCTGTATGAAAATGCCAACCAACAGGCTGATGTTCTCCTTTAAAAATGGCATAAGTCTCGTACTGGATGAATAGAAAGTGGCACAAGGAGCCATCATTGAATTCAACCAAGACTTCGAGCATGTCAAGATGGAATATGAGGGGCCCCTGTTAATTAGCAGGGAAGAGGTGGACGATTTGAAACCAGTACTCAAATTCCAAAGCAAGAGAGAGGAGAAACACGTGAAAAAGAGAAAATTAGAAGAGAGCAAGAGAGAAGTCCCACCAAAGGAAACTCACCAGATATAATCTATTATTCTGATGGCAGAAGGCAAACTCATCTATGCTCTATTGAGGGAACCCCTAGGAGTTCCATCTGAAAGAAAGATGTCCTTGGCACGCACAAAATGTAGGAACTTTAATCGCCTCAAGCATAGAATGCTTGACTAGTTAGAGAGAATATGGGCCAAAGATACAACTTCAGAGCATGTCCCAATCGTTCGAAAAGAAGAAACGCTTGAGCAGACAGTAGGGATGCTCTACCCTAGTTTGCAACAGATGGTTAGAACTAGATCCCGCCAAGGATCATGCCCTTCTGGAGTACACACCAGCTGAACCATGTGCAGAATGCGAGGAATGTACTATTTCCCCAGTAGTACAGAGAAGTGTGGAACACTCGGATGTAGAAACGTATATTCCATAGTTCGTTAAGCTAAGATAGTTGCACATTATTTCTAGAAACAAGTTGGAAAAGTTTCAGAGGGTTCAAAAACAAAACTTTGAATATTTTAAAATGGTACAGGGAAAATATGTCAATATTCTGGATGAGTTAGAGTTGCACACCGATGTGTTTTCTGAGTATGAACAGAAGAAGATAATCGACTGCATATATGAATTAAGGAACAAAATTCGAGCATGTCGCTTTAAGAGAAGAACGTACTCGAAGCCTCAGAAATGATGAGGGACAAGAGAAGGATTACCATTCAGTGTGCTTGTTGCTACAACTTTGCCTATGATAATGAAGGTAATCCTCCAGGGATTGTCAGACACGATGAATTGAACCCAATACCACGAATTATAAAGAAGATGATCAGCAAGATGGTTTCATGGCACATCGTGCTAGAGGATTGTGTGCCCAACAGTTGCATAATCAGTATTTATGAGGTAGGGATTGTATTCCACCCCACATTCGCCATCATGACTTTCTCAGGCTATTCAACATAGTCTACATTATTAGTGAATGCAACATCATGTTTGGTAAAGAACTGCATATTTTGGCCCATAGGAATTCCATGGATCGGTCAAGATTCCTCAATCATTTGGATCAATTTTTGTTCTCAAAGAAAACAAGGCAGATTTAGCAAGGCATTGCTTCTTAGCAGTCCTACGAAGGAGAGTCTCAGTTACCTTCAGAAAAATAGATGACAGCAAAACATTGTTTAATTATCGGTCTGGCCCAGTGCTGGAAGGGATGTGACCTCTGTAGTTGTGAGACAACAAACCTCTAAGCGTATGCTAGAGGACTTATGTTCCAAAGTATAGCTTCGATGGTGAGGTTGGTCTCTACATGTATCCAGGTGGCTGGAAGAACATGCTACATGGGAGAAAGGATAATATAGAATCGAAAACTACAGTTGATGGATGGATATAGCTTTTATGTTGTGATCGATATGATATCATCAGATTGTATTCCATGTTATTGAATTTCAAAGAAAATCAATGAAGATCATTTTGACTTCCTAAATTCAGTGCAAGTTAGCAGGTTCTACGATTTATGAATATCACTGACGAAGGAACGATACAAAAATGTGCAATAAATAACACCAAAAATAATGTTAATGAAAATTCAAAACCAATAAAACTCAAACAAAAAAGAAAGGAAAATGATAAGAAAAAATTTTTGAATCCAAGGAAACCTAAAAACAATTTGGAGATAAAAAATTCATTAATCAAGAAAATTCTAAAAAATGAAATGAAGAGAAAATTTGAGAAATAAGAAAATAAAGAAACTCCACATAGTTCTACACTTTCTACATTCTTCACCAATACCATAAATCTCGTACACCTCCATAAATTACACATCAACTCCACAAAATTCAACATCAAACACCGCACTCATGAAATCTACAAGTCTCTGTACTCTCACAAATTCCACAAATTCTACCATCTCTATAAATCTCATAACATCACAATTCCACACAAATTTTCACAATTCCATAGTATCTCCACACTTTACAAATTTCTGCAACCTCACAAGTTCCACCAACTTCATCAAATTTCATAAAATCTCCACAAAACTCTGCACTTACCACAAATTCATAAACTTAGCAATCGGGATAAGTATAAGTCCCCTATAAATGGAGTAAGACATCTAAATCCTTTTCTTAACACTCAGCAATACGGATAGGTATAAGGCCCCCTTAATTTGAGCAAGGCATCTAAATCCTTTTCTCAGAACAATCAGGATAAGTTTAAGGCCCATTAAATAAAGCAAGGCATCTGAATCCTTTCTCAACACTCAGCAATCAGAATAATTGTAAGGCCTCCTTAAATGGAGAAAGACATCTGAATCCTTTTCTCAACACTGAACAATCAAGATATGTGTAGAGCTTTATCGGTCGTTAAATTGGAAATTTTTGTTCGCTAAATATGAATCTGTTGCCTGCTTTAAAATATATTTAATTCAATATATATAGTTTTGAAAAGAATATTTTAATTTTGAAGAATACGAGATTTAACTGATCATATATATTCAAAAGTTTAAACAAATGAGCACTACATTGCAAGTCATGCATCTACCCTAAAGAATAGATACATTGCCTGATAATGAGGCTCGTTAATAAACTATAGAAATTATGACAACCCTTTTTTATCTGTGAAAACCTTTTATATTGACCGACAAGTTTCTCTATCTAATATAAAAGATTATATAGGGTTTATATTAAGCTGGGTCCTTCAAGTTTCCTATAAGGACAAGCCCCAATAGTTGATTACATCTTAGACAACTGAAGTCACCTAAGAAAATTCTCGATTTAGATCAAGAGATATTGTCTTCATGAATTTTAAAGTTTAGGTTTATTTGAGGTTAGACATAGGAAATATCATATAGGAAAGGATCAAGTTTGAACATATATTGTGGAGTCCAATGGAAGAAAGGTCTGGGATGTCACAGATCTAAGGAGAACCTCGGTAACTTCTCAAACTATCATATGGTTTGGCTTCAAATTTGAAGAGATATTATTTAATGTTTCATCCTACCAGCTTTATTATGCAGGGCTTACATTTGAATGATATCGATCATGCAAATAGCCTAAAAGATATGAGAGTTTACGTCGTATCGGACGATGACCTCAGAATCCTAAGATGAGTTAGGGCTTATATAGCACAACAGGGTTGTAAACAGGTCTAAAAGATGAGGTGAGGATTTATGTTGCGTTAGGCAAACAACCTCGAAGTCCTATGGCTTATTGTTTAAATCTAAAGAGGGGTTTGTTGTTGTAGACTTGTTTGTTGTCTCAAATATGTTCTTTTGCATGCCTTCTTCGTGCTGCCCACAATATTTGCTCCTAGCTTTTTATTGTTGTTGTAGTAGCTCCGTAGTTTCAAGGTTTATGGCTTATAGTTTTGCAGTGTGTATGCTAAGTTTTTTATTTTTGTTTTGGTTTCAGTTTTGTAATTTTTTTTGGTTTTGTTTTTATTTTGGTTTTGGTCTTTTTTTGTTTTGTTTTTGTATTTGTTTTTAGTTTTTTTTTACATGCAGAGTAAATAAATTGCGAGTAAGTAAAAATGTACTGAAAAGTAAAATGCAGTAAAGTACAATGTTGTAAATAAATTGTAAATGCGTATCTGGGATTCTGTTATTACAACATGATCGATCCATAAGGCATAATATAACTTGCAGAAATTTAAATAAATTGCAGGGAAAAGTAAAGACAACAAATAAAAGCAAGAAACCCAATACAAAAGTTGGAAAAGCGAGTGATCCACTTAAAAATTATCTATTTTTCAGTGTAAACTTCAAGCTCATTTTATGCACCTTTTTAATGATATTACACTTTAAAGGAAGGTATTTTGTATATTTTTATCTTTAAGTATAAAAATATGATTTTAGAGGAAATGAAACAAAAACTATGCAATTTTGAGCCAAAATGAGTAAGGAAGAAAATTTTGACTTTGTACATATCGATATGTCTTTCTATGCTTAATAACTTTTATTTTTCTCAC
Organism: Papilionanthe hookeriana x Papilionanthe teres; assembly: GCA_022702705.1. Lineage (NCBI taxonomy): Eukaryota > Viridiplantae > Streptophyta > Magnoliopsida > Asparagales > Orchidaceae > Papilionanthe > Papilionanthe hookeriana x Papilionanthe teres. Next base: position 108,173,700 of record CM040432.1, read on the forward strand.
ATGTTTTTGAATGAAATTATAATTTTTAGAAAGGTTATTTTTATGTCTATCTTGTAAGTGAAGATGTTAGGAAAGCAACGCAGCTGAAATGGGGGGCGAAATGGAGTTGAAACAGAGTCAAACGAAGCAAAACAGTGGAGCTGCGCACATGGTGGCGCCTAGGCACCAGTGATGATGAGAAAACGACGCCTAGGTGCCAGAATCAAGGCCTAGGCGCCAGAACCCGTCTAGGGACAATTATGGATGGTTATGGATGACTTTGGACAATTATTTTGACGGTGTTAAGTAGTTTTCAGACCTTCTAGAAGACTGGAAGTTACTCTTAATATATAGGACATGCGATACAATGAATCTTGACACATTGGAGCGGTTTTTTTAACGAAGAGGTGCAACCCAAAGTGAAGGGGTGCGACTCGTTTGGGCACGGAGTCTGGCGCCTAGGCGCCAGAACTTGTTTCTAGAAGATTCATTGTAACTTGACCGAATTTTGAAGTGGTTCCTGAAGCAACCCTTAGTCATTTTTGAAGCTCTATAAATAGGGACCAATTCTACAGCAAAAAGTGCTCTTGGGCGCCTCAGTCGGTCTCTCTCTCTCCCTCTCTCCCTCTCTCTCTCTCTCTCTTCCCCCTTAGTCATTTTAGAGTCATGAAGATGTAAATTTCTACATCTTATGGAGAGATTGGTGAGGGATTTTGAGATATTTATGTAAGGAATGTACGAGCGGCGCATGGATCGGTGGGATACTTTTAGTGGAGAGATTTTCTTCTTTCCTTCAGAGGGAAAAAGCTAAGTATTGTGTTCTTCATTCACTTTTAATTGTTGTAAACACTTTCTAGTGGATTTTCTTTGTTTTAAACTGAGTTTTCTGTCGTGATTTATCCATGCTTCGTAGGTGATTTTCTTTACTCTTTCTTTTAATATGAAGTAGTGGCATGTATAGGAAAATTATTTTTATGATAGAATTATCTATTAGATGCTTCTAGGTGACAAATAGTTGCATAAATATAATAGAATACTAATGAAATAAGTTCCTTGTTGGCACTTAATTTATTATATAGTTCTATCAATTCTTTTACTTCTTATGCCATTATTTTCATTTACTTTTATTTTGCAATGAAATAGATGCATGTTTAGGAATTAAGATTTGCTTAGATATTCTCTTATTAAATTATGGTGATGATATTCATACCGAATCTTAATTTACTTTTTAAACTGGCCATTTAAATTGTTAAAATCTGTTGAAGAATTCTGAGACCTATCCGGAGATGAGTTCTTAACTAGCAGATATCACATGAATCCTTGGGTAATCGAAGGCTATATGCGGGTTATTTAAGGTGAAGTGCAAATAAAAAGGGATATATTATTTATTGGGCGTTGTCGGCATATTTTTAGGTTATGTGTTTTATTTTTGAAAAGAGGTCGCCTACAGAAATTGTCGGCGAATTTTTTAATTTAATTTAAATAAATAATTTGAAAAGTAGTATTTTATTTTGAAAATAATTTTAAATTTGAAAATTTTAAGATATGAAATCAAACCGATCTCACATCCCGAATAGTTTATATAAACGAGCACCGCATCACTAAACCGTGTATCTATCCCTAAGGATAGACACACCGCTTGATGGTGGGGCTCGGTTAAATAAACTAGAAGATTTGTGACATCCGTTTGGTCCGCGAACCAATTTTATAAGCCGACAAATTCCCCGCTTAATATGAAAACATTAAACAGGGTTTATATTACTTGGGTTCTTTAAAATTCCCTATAAGGGCAAGCCCCTATAGTTAATTACATCTTAAGTGACGGGAATCACCTAAGAAAACTCTCGATAATAATCAATAATTCTGCTCTCAAGAATTTCAAAGTTTAAGTTTTCAAAGGATTGAATTTTTGAACCTCAATAGGGAATGGATCAAGTTTGGAACATTTTATTTTGGGAATTCAAAGGAAGAAAAGTAGGAGAAATTACAGATTCGAAGCGAACTTCGGTAATCTCCCGACTATCCTATTGTTTGGCTTGGATTTAGGAAAGTCCTAATGTTCATTTAAATGTTTTAATCTTGCCAATTTTAGTTAATTAGGGCTTATATTTATATGATAGAATCATACAAATAGCCTGGAAGATATGAGGGTTTATGTCGTATCGGACGACTACCTCGGAATCCTAAGACCGGTTAGGGCTTAATTTGCAATGCAAATGCCTAACGAAGAGTTGAGGATTTATGTTGCACTCGGCAAACTACCTCGAAGTCCTATGGCTTTGTTGTTTAATTCTAGGAAAGTTTCGTTGAAGTAGGTTCAAGTTTCTGCCGACGACGATGGCCGTGCTTGCCCACCATGCTCCAAGCTCCTTGTTGTTGCGGAGGTTTAGTTTTAGAAGTCATAAATCAGGAGATGAGAGAAGTGTTTTGGTTTAGAGAAGTCTTAATTTCCAAGTGTTTTTTGTGTTTTAATTAAAACAAATCTTAAAGTTGATTATAACAACACCGGTTAAGATCCCACGGTTCCATCCTTCCGGCATCGTTATTTTTATCGGATTCACTTAGTCCAGATGAATTTGCTAAACTCAACTGAATGAGTTCCACACTTTCATTTAGACCGTGGGAAATCCCGTTAGCAACACGTAGGTTACATCATCCGAGGTATTCCCGATCATCCAACAAGACGTTTTAATTTAGTTGTAATTGTAGTTTTGTTGTTCGTTTGTGATTAAATTTTGAGTTGTCTTATATTTTGAAATGTTGTGGAGGTGAATTTTATCTTGTAGTGTCTTTTAATTTAGTTATGGGTTTCAGTTTTGGTTTCTGTCCTAAAGGTGTGGGTTTTCATGCAACTGTTGTTTATCATGCAAGAAAAGTAAAGTACATTTGCAATAAAATAAATTGCAAGAAAGTAAATTGCAGGAAAGTAAATTGCGATAAAATAAAAGCGTACCGGAGGGTCTTCCCGTCATTCCAAGCCGCACTTAAAACACGATTAGAACATTTAAGCAAGTTCCTAGGTAAAGCTAAGGTAAGGGTTATGGTTTTCTACCAAATTCCTAATCCTATAGCTAGTCATTTCCTATGACGTCTAGGTTCCTTGTGTTTTTAGTTTGAGGACGATTTTCTTCATCAAAGAACAATTAAGTTCAATTGTTCTTGTAAATATCCTATCATATTGAGGAAGTGCTTAAGAAGAATCTTAAACATCTTTTTCAATATTTCTAGGATTGTTTTAAGTCCAAATGAATTTAATTGTGTAAATGAATCGATCGTCCGAGGTTTTCAAGTTTTGTTAACTTGCTCAGTGAACTAGGACATTTGAATGTCCTATAAGTGAAGTAACATTTCATTTTATATTCTGTTTAGGAGTTATGATAACTAAAGCTCTTGAGGGTAAATTGGTGTTCAAACGGTTTGTGATTCAAATTTAAGTTCAAATTAATGATTTAAGTTTGGAATAGTGTTCAAGTTATCTTAGATTTATTTTTGAGTTCTTTATGTCTTAGGTGATGTTATTTAATTCAACTTAATTCAATTTAATTTAATTTAATTTAATTTAATTCAATTTAATTCAATTTAGTTTGATTTGATTTAATTTTTAATTTAATTTAGTTTGATTTGATTTAATTTTAATTCAATTTAATTTAATTTAATTTAATTTAATTTAATTTATTTAATTTAATTTAATTTATTTATTTAATTTTATTTAATTTAATCTAATTTAATTTTATTTATTTAATTTAATTTAATTCAACTTTTAATCTTAATTTAATTTAATTTAATTTTAATTTAATTTACTTAATTTAATTTAATTTTTAATTTAATTTAATTTAATTTTAATTGAAATTTTTGAAAGAGTTTAATGATTTAATTTTAGTTTAATGATTAAGTCTTTTAATATTTTAAATTTGAGTTATCATTTTAATTAAGAGTTGAATATTAATGAGATGATTAAATTTAGGGATTTTTAAATTAAAGAATAAATCTCTTCCTAATAATATCCCTATTTTAATAATTCCAATTTTATTATTCTTCCAAATTTAATCAATTATTTAATTAAGGTTTAATCATTTTAAATTGCTTAATGGGTTTCTACCCTTTAATTATTTAAATTTCAATCATCCAAATCAGATTAGGATCAAATATTTTACTTGTTAATTTTTTATTAAACCTAAAGTTTTAATTAAGGGTTAAAATTTTAATTACCATTTTGCCCTTTAAGCCTAATAATTTCATAACTCACTAAATTGAACCCAAATGAACTTGAAATTTTTATGTGATTTCACTCATATGTCAATAAAGACATGAGAGGAGAAAATGTGATTTTTCTGTATTTAATTTATTTATATAATTATTTTTAGTAGAAAATAGAGATTTTCAAGGAAAATTTGATAACATGACCAAGGGAAAGTTTCTGTCCTTAAGAAAATTAGGGGACATTCCTAATGACCATAGGACCACTTGGACTAATTTTGGTGATTTTTTGAATTATATTATTTTTATTATAATTATTTTAAGTTCTGGAGTATTAATTAATTTAAAAATAAAATAAATGTTGAAAAATGAATTTTATAATTTTTAAAATTCTCTCTGATATCAAGGATTCCAGAGAACCAAATTTTACAATTTTCTGATTTTTCTTTGATTTATTATAATTACTTTGGTGAAAATGCTAGAAAATACATTTTTTTTAATTTTAAAATTACCCTAGAGCTTTAAAAATTAATATCTCACCAAATAGGCCTAAGAAAAATATGGGGTTTGTTCCTAAGTGATTAAAATTCAAAATGTGACATTTTGGTGAATTTTATTATTTTTGTGATTTTTATTATTTTTTAATTATTAAAAATATTAAAATAATATTAAAAATCAACTTTTTTAGAAAATTGAAATTTTAATTTTCTTAAATTCCCCTGATATCAGAGAGACTCCAAAACCAATTTGGTGAATTTTTGAAAGATATTTTGAAAGTTATGAATTTTTAAAGTTTAAAATGACTAAGTGGCTTAATCAACCCAATTAGTGGGGCTAACCAAGTCCAATTGACCTCAAATTTTTATGGTGGGTTCCTCTGATCCTAAAGGTCAGTGGAGAATTGATTTCAAGTCAATTTGATGTATGGTTAGCTCTAATTAATTAGAGACCTATTTTGGGTGTTTAAGCCAATTAGGGTTGTCTAAAATGAACTAACTCAAAACCTATTTTTCCTAGGGTTCTCTGGTCATAAGGAACATCACCAAATTTTCCTAGAATTTATTTCACAACATGCTATTTATTGGAATTAAAATACTCAAAACAGTGACATGAATTTGAAAAATCAATAACTCTTCATAGGGATGGCCTCCGACTTTGGAAAATTCAGGGAATGTTCCCAAATTCGGAGGCTTCAAAAGCCCTATGGTCTCATGCCATGGTGAATTGTATACATGCATGGAGAATTAAATGTATGCAGAGAGTAAATAAATTATAAAAAATAAAATACTTGATGAAATTAAATGATTTCTTTTCCACATTATTCTCCTCTGTTCACTGAGCAAGAGGGTATTTTTATTTTATTTTTATGATTTTCCTACACAAAGTTATGAATTTTCCAAGTTTAGGGAATTAAATAAATAGAAAAATACCCTATTTTTCTATTTATCCACGCGGCGCCAGCGCATCCTCGGCATCTCCGAAATCACACGCGTCGCGCTCCCATTCGACGCCGCCACCTGAGTCAGCAGCCCGGGCCCCGCGGTTCTCGTACCGTCTCCTGGTCCAACGCCATCTGAGCCGTCCGTCCGCGCGTGTATTAAATGGACGGCATCCGTTCATCGTCCCCGAGCGTCCTCGCCCGAGAGCCGTCCACACTAAATCCCTAAGATCTCACTCGATACTCAACGGATTTTTATGTTCTTATGCTCTATGGATTCGTCTTGAAGAGACGAACACATCTATACGGTTATCATGCATTGAAATTAAGGCATTTGAAATGGAGAATCTCCGGAAGCTCGGGATGAAGAATTAGTTCATACCTTTGCTCGGAGAAGTGTGGCTTTGATCCGAGAGTTGTTGCACCTTCGATTGGATCTCGCAAGCTCCGGATGAAGTCTCCGGTCTCGGTGAATTGTCTCAGATGTGATTTCGACCAAGCCCGATCACAAAGCTTGGAGGCTGGAGCAACTGGGTGGCCTGGAGATGGGGCTTTTGCTGGTGGACACCTTCCCTTGGTCTGGTGAAGGTGTAGAACCAATCAATTCGAGGATTGATCCACTGAGGAAAAGTGTCCTGGTTTTGGGTGGAATTTCAACTCCGAAATCGAGCTCGCAGAGAAGAAATGGCAGGGGGATCTCACCGGGGATCAAGTGCTCTAAGTATGGAGAATGATCTGGAGAAATTTTGGCAGAGTTTCAGTAAGGTCCGGTTCAGCACCTCTCATGGCCGAGAAGGTGAGGGGTTTAAATAGACATGGTCGGAGGCTCTCCCGTGGGGTGTTGAGGGCCGGGATCGAGCTGCTCTTGGCATGTGAAGAACGGCCATGGTGACCACTAGGCATGGGGCGGCTCGACGAGGGAGAATTCCAAAGTTTGGCTCCTCCCAAGGTCTCGGCCATGGTGTTTTCCGGTGACCGGTGCGGCCGGCCGGCGAGCATGGGTCACCCTCGAGGTCCAGAGTGGGTCGGGGTTATAGGTTTGTGCAATCAATCGGCCATTGCCATGTGTAAAGTGGCTGAATTAAAATGGAATGGGGGAGGGGTCATTTTGGCTTCAATTTGGTCAACCCATTGGTTTGGGTTGGGTTCACCCTCCAAGGCCAATTTGGGTCGAAGGGAAAGTCACTTGGATCAGCTTGATTAGTGGGGTCAAGTCACAATCCAAGTACAATTAAGCTTAAGCAAGAGTTAGGGGAGACATGGGAGTGGTTAATTACTCTTAAGAGAATCATTAAAGGGTCCCCTCTTCTTGCCATTTTGGGCATGGTGACAAGTCAAACCCCCCATGGCTTCATGTGGCTTGTCTATGGCTTGCATGGCTTGCATTTGGCTTGAAAAAAAGTTGACTTGTTTCATGAAAAAGGGTTTTAGAAATATTTGTCATTTAGGGGGTAATTTGGCATGAGGCTTAATTTGGAATTATTTGATGATGTGATTAGAACTTAGGGAATGGCTTTGATTAAATGGATGGCAAATGGAAATGTCATGTGGGCTTTAAGGCCAATTTTGGGCTTTTGTATTTGGTGGAAATGGGCTTTTAGGAAGGTTTAGGGAAGTGGGCTTTTAGGTTTGAAAATGCATTTATGGATAGAAATTTTGTAAAGAGGTTGGGCCAAATAATTGTTGAGTTTGGTTTAGGGATGTGTCATGAGTGGTTTGGGGTCAATTTGGTGTGATTTGGACTTGAATTGGTTTGAATTTGGGTTTAATTGGTAAGTGGGCCTATGTAGGTCAAATTGGGCTAACTTGGGCCAATGTTGGGCTCGAGTTGAAATTAATGTAAAATTAATGTTGGGAAATGTTTATGGGAGTGTTTCAAAGAGGTTTTGGCTTTGATGGGTTTTGATTTTGGGATTTAGGCTCATTTGGGCTAGGTTTGGGTTTAGGTCAAAAATGGGCCTTTTAATTTTGGGTTGAATTTGAGTGGGGTTTGGGTCTAAATTTTGGGCAAATCATGTTAGTGTTTTGTTTATGGGGATGTCAAGGAAGGTTTAGAAAAGATTTGGGGTTAATTGGAATTGAATTGGGTGAGTTTGGGTTAAGTTTGGGTCATGGGTCCAAATTGGGCTTTAAGGCCAAAAGTGAAATTGGATCCAAATTTCAATCAAATTAAGCTTGGATTTGGTCTAGATTGGTGTTGGGAATGTTGAATTGAAGTTTAGAATTGAATTGGACCAGAATTTAGGTCAATTGGGTAGGTTAGGTTTGACATTGGGTTCACTTTGGGTTAAAATGGGTCAAATTGGGGATTTTGATAAAAGTGGGGTAAATTGACAAAATTGGCCCATGGTGTAGTTGAACAAAATGAAATTGGGAATATTTGGGATTTTTTGGAATTTTCTGGGAATTTTCTGAATTTTTGGATTTTTTGGCTAAGAGGGGTATTTTGGGTATTTGAAGGGTATTGGGAGGTATTTTTGGAATTTTTGGTATTTTTGGATATGGATGATCAGTTTGAGTGATGTAGAAATGTTTGGGATTGATTTTGGAGAATTTTGGGTGATTTGGAAATTTTTGAGAAATTTGGGCTATTCAGGGCTTTGGGTAAGCTAAACGGGTGTAGGGTCCCGAGGGTCAAAAATTGAAAATTTGGGAAATTGAAGATTGGGTGGATGTAAGTGGAAAGAAGTCATTTTGGTTGAGCCATGAAGCCATATCAAGCCCACATGAGCCATGAAGGGACTCATTTGAGGCATTCACTATGTTGTTCCTAACCCTCTTAGCCCAAGGGCTTAGGGGTTAAGGACCATCCATGTGAATCACCTACATGAGTCGGGAGGTCAAGTCGGGTATGGGTGTGTTTTTAGGAAGTGTGTGAAAGTGTAGTGTGTAGGTGTAGTGTGTGTGCAAGTCGACCCTTCACCGGACCGAGCCACCGAGGCGGTCCTAAGGCCAAAGAGTCCTATAGGAACTCATCCTTTAAACTTCCACATTTGATTTCAACCCTCTAGGTGATTAGGGGTCTACGATCAAGTTTGTGGAGTTTGCGGGGAGTTAAGAAGTGGTTTAGAATTCTAGATGGTGGATCCCAATTCTAGTCCTCTAAGATAGTCAAAGGAAAAGCCTAAGGCTAGATCCTAAGTACTAAAGAGAAGAAGAGAAGACCTCATCAAAAATGAGGTCAACAGGCGTAGAATTGATTATTTTTTTGAGTGATAGACTAAATTCTAATAATTTGGTTTATAAAAAGGGAACGGGTCACTAGTAGGGCCGACCATAGTCACCCTTAGACATCTAGAAGTGTGAGCCTAGATTAACCCATTCTACTAATAATACATCCTGAACCGATCTATAAATTAGCCAATGTTCATTATTCCTGGACCAAAGGGTAAAGAATAGGAATGCTTCTATTTGGCACTACTACATTAAATTCTAAGCAATTTTTTCCTACACATTATCTATGTAATTGCAAGAGAAACGTAGTTTTTAATATCTCAAAATTCTCTAAACCAATTTATCCAGATAAGTTATCTTTTTATTTAAGAACTTTATTTAGGATTAGTTATTATAAAACCCATTTTATTCAACATTCCAAATTTAGGCCTTATAGAAATAGACTGGAATTAGCCTAAAGGATTGCTTACCTCGCTTCTCTGTGAGATTGATACTGGGGTCTTAACAGAAAATACCCTATATTACTTAAAACGATACGTATACTTGCGTAGTACCCCTAGTGTGTAAAATATTTTCTAAAATTTTGCAACATTTCAATTTTATACACTAGCCGTTATTTATAAATTGGGTCAAGTTTTTTGCCATCTTTTGGAAGCAAAAATTACTGCGTTATTGCGGGTCGGGTCAGTGAGTCGTAGAAAACATGAACAAAATCTCATTGTCACATATGGATGATAAGAACTAGGTATAAGACATCGGTAAAGGTGGGGTTCAGAGTTAGACTGTGTGCTTCCTGACCTTGGACAAGAGCTGCCAATCTGATAACCTATAGAAGACAATCCTAACCTCGATCGAAATGACTAACCATGCACTTTTATAAATTTTCATCAATATTCTTTAATTTTGTTTTGAAATTTTCCATGCAGAGTCTGTTTTATCAAGAAAATGAAATTTTTTTTAATTTTGTAAAGTAGTGTAGTCTACATGTTAGTCACTCTAATCAAGCTAGAACTACTAACAACCTAAGAGCGTCGGGAGGCAACAATATCACCAATTATTGGTGAATAATATCATTGGTCCTTTTCACTTCCTTATTGAAGGTTCTTAAGGTAAGAGATACTACTCTAAAATTTCCACATCATAACATATCTCTTGTTTTAGCACACATTATATTATTATCATTGCCCTAGTCACCTAGGCCTCAGACTTATACTTGTCCGATGATCCATATGTAACAAATGTCCCCATTTGCTCACAAGGAATTAAGTACCTTAGAGAACACTCAAGTCCTTAAGCATTGGGTTGTAAATGTAGGATAAATAGTTTAGGTTATTTTTATTGATTTAGGTGAATTAACGGGTCCCGGGGCATAACTTGATGGGTCCTTAAAGGTCTTAAGGATGATTTTCTTCATCAAAGTATAATAGGTTCAATTGTCCTTAAAAACACCCAAAAGATCATAAAGTGCTCGGAGAACAACCTTAAAAAACTTTTAAAATCCTTTGAATTGTTTCGAGATCTTTTGAACTTATCATGTTGATAAATCACTCATCTAAGTTTAGTGTTTTAAGTATGTTCAATGTTATATCTCAATTAACCCATGAGAGAGGGGACAAGCAAGTTTGAGTTTGTTGTGTTTGAGGTAGATTTATTTTGGTTTATCTTTCAACTAACTTTCAAGTATTTAGATTGAACTTAGCTCACTACACAAATTAGAAGGGCATTAGGGGTAAATGTGTAATTTAGGAAAAGTCACATTAAGAATGTTTAATTTATATTGGAAGTTCATCCTATAACTCAACCATTGGTTTGGGACTTTAGGTTGGTGAATTATTAACTTCCTGATTCATGCCCTAAACATGCAGCTCATCCATGTTGATTTATTCCTCCAAGACTTAACAAGTGAATAATTGCAATTATACCCTTTCTTTTCTAAAAGTGGTTGGTTTCTACCTCTTACCCTCTTGTTTTAATCACCCTAGAATATTGTTTATGATAAAAAATTATCCCATAAGTTTTTAACCCATCCTAAATTTTAATTTGGGGTGAGAATGTGAAAATTACAATTTTACCCCTAGGGCTTCTATCTTTATAAATTTTCTAAATTGATTCATATAGGCTTGTAAATTTAGTGACCTATCTCTCATGGGTTAATTGCAATACTAGAAAAGGAATTATACTTTTTATCTATATTTTAATTTATATAATTATTATAATCGAAAAATAGGAATTTTAAAGGTTAATTCATTTTATCAATCAAAGTAAAGTTTATATCCTTAGGAAAATTATTGAAAGTTCACCTATGTCAGATGACCGTTAAAAATAATTTTTGTGAATTTTTTGGATTATATTTTAATTTTTATAATTATTTGTTTATTTTAGAGAATAACTAAATAGAAAATATAAATTATCTTCAAAAATTAATTTTTATGAATTTATTAAATATCCTTAAGTCCAAATAACTCAAAGAAACAAACTTTTCATTTTTATGATTTTTTTTTATTTATTGTAATCGTTTTAATGAAAATTTTAAGAAAAATACATTTTTAGCATTTAAAAATGTATAATTAAATTAGAAAAATTAGGAAAAATATTTTAAAGGTTCCCAAATATTAGGGAACAATTTTTGACATTTTGATGTATTTTTGTTTTTTTTTTATTATTATTTTTAGTTATTTAAAAATTAGAAAATAGTTTAAAAATAAAGTATTTATTTTAATCTCAATTTTATTTTTTATAGACTGCTCTAGTCTTAAGGAACACTCCAAACAAAATTTTGTAATTTTTTTATTTTTTTTAATTTATATAATTATTTTAAAAAAAAATTCCTATTTACTTAGAAAATTAAATCTTGCATTAAAAAAAGAATTTAATGACCTTAGAATTTTTACAGGAACCTCATGAAGTGGTAAGCTTCCATTTGGCCTAATTTGGTGATTAATTGAATTATTTTGTATTTTTCTAATTTTTGATATTTTTCTTAACTTTTAAATAAAAATATATATTTTGAATCTTTAAAATTCCATTTTTATTTTTCTTATTTGTCCGACCATAGTGAACCTATTAATTTTTTTTTTTATAATTTTTTTTTATATCATATTTATTATTATTTTAAGTGAGAAATAATGATTTACCTTGAAAATTAGGCTTACTATATTAGAGATGCTTTCGACTTTGAAAAAATTAGAGAAACATCCCTAAACATGAGAGGAATAATCTCTCAAAATTTCATATTTTTATGATTATTTTTTAATTATATATAATTAAAGTAAGTTTATGAATATTTAATTAATTAAAAATAAAATTCATAAAAGAAATCTATCATTTTTAGTCCATAATTTCTCCTCTATTTATTGAGCATTAGGGTATTTTTATTTATTTATTTATTATTTTCTACACCAATTTATGATTTTTTAAATTTTCTGTAATTAAATAAATAAAAAATAGCCATTTTCCTACTTATCCACGTCGACGCCACGCAATCCTCGTATGCCCCGAGATTTCCACGCGGTTGCCTCCCATTCGGTGCTGCCTTCTGAGTCAACCGCCACGCAGCTTCTTGTTAACACTCCATCCTTCCGTCCAGTGCAATTTAGGCTATCTGTCTGATACACGCGCGATCAGATGGCTTTTAGGCTTCATCCCCAACTTGTGTAACCAGTGAGCCACTCATTTTCTAACCCTAATTTATCACTTGATTCTCAACCAAATCATGTGGTGTGTGTTCCTACACCTTTATCAACTCAAAACGAACCTATTTATATGGTTAATCAAGTATGAAAAGCAATTTCACTTCATAAAGGCCTAAACCGAGCTTGGATTTGGGTGTTTTGATCCATACCTTTGTCTGAGAGGTGATGCCTCAATCAGATGCTTGCAGAAGCTTTAGTGAAGTACAACGAAGGTGCCTAAAGTGTCAATTTCCTATGGGAATGGTATGAGTATGAGTTCCTCCAACAGGTGGTGTGGCCTTGGTGGAAGTCTGGTGCAGAGGCTTCAATTGATGGGGATTTCAGTGGGAAGCTTCTTCTCTTGCTCTGGTGAAGCTCAATAGCACTTTAATATGGGGAATGGTGGAATTTTATGGGATGGCAGTGATAATTTTCTGATTTTGAGCTCTAAAGTTAAGCTCAGATAGAGGGAATGGGGGTTTCAAATGGTGAGTATGAGATTCTCTGGGCTTTGGGAAGGTCTGGGAGAATTTTTGGCAGAGTTTACTTAAGTTTTTAGCATACTTCATGATTGGTCGTAGGGGGTGATCTTATTTATAGCCATGGCCATGGCCGCTCTCAGGGCAATCCAAGGTGGCAAAGAGGCCGTTTGGGTGGAGGGAAGAAGAGCTCCAGTGGCCATTTGGGCATAGCCAACTCAGGTGGGTTCAATTTGGGGGTTAAACCATTTGGAACCTCTCGGGCATGGTGTTTTCCATCAGCTGTGCTGGCTGCCTGGCTAGAGTCAGGTCACCTCCAAGTTTAGGTGAGCTAGGGGTGCTGTGAGGTAGAGTCAATTTCGTTTAAAGTGGCTTCATGGTGGAAATCCAATGGAAAGGTGATTTTTGGGCTAAATTGCCTAGATTGTGTTTATCCCCTTGGTCAAGTGGCTAAACCAGGTCCTAAAGTGGTTAGGATTAATACTAAGACCCTCAAGTAGGTTTGAATGAAGTCAAATGGTTGGATTAGGCTTTGGGTAAGGTTTAAATGTTTCATTGAAGGGGAACGTCCAAGCGGAGTGGAGAGAGGGAATATGAGGCTTATGGATGGATCTATGGGTTATGCCATGCTATGTATGATATCATGTGTGAGTTTCATGCAAAAGGAATTTTTAGTTTTTTGATTTTCTTGAACAAAAAGGTCAACCTGCCCAGTTTGGATAAAATCTCATGTGCATGCATGGTATGCATTAAATGATGTCATGATGAATATTTTTAAATTAAAATGGGATGATAAAGATGAGTTTTTGTCATGTGGGTTTGAATTGGTCCATTCAAATTTATGAGAGGGTCTTTTAAAAATACATGTATGGTAAGGGCTTTTAAACATGCATATGTTGAGTTTAATTTTTGAATTTGCTCATGAGCTAATCAAATGGATTTGGATTTGATTGAAATTGTGTCTAAATATGTTGGAGTTTAATTTGGGCTTTGAAATTTGGGGGATTGAATTGTCCATAAGCTCAATTTGAGAAATTTTGAATTTTAGGTCAATTTAGGGCTAGTGAGTTTGATCTTGAAATTAGGGTTTTAAATTGGGCTTAATTGGGCTTGGATTTGGTTTCAGTTGGATTTGGACATAGTGAATTTGAGTTTAGGTTTGGAATTGGAGAAATTTAAAATTAATTTGGTGTAAATTGGGTTCAATGAAGATGCTCATCACAATATCAACTTTTTGAGTACCATAACACCAAAGGGTATCCCATGGATCCTCCATTTGTTGGTCTTAGCCACCCTAGCCAAAAGCTAAGGGTTGAGAACCACTCACATGAGTTTCCTAAAGAATTGGGAATCAAGTGAACATGGTTGATCTTAGGGTTTTAGGTTGTGAATGCAATCATGGTGAGGTTTGTGAGTGACAGTGTGTGCACAATTGACTAAGGCCACACCACCCAGGGCTAACCCTAAGTCCAGGCAATCCTATGGGGACCCTTCTTGAGTTCCCTTATGTTTGGCTCTATCCTACTAAGTGCTAGAGGTTAGAAACAAACATATGAAACTCCAAGAAGAGTGAAGAAGTGTTTGGAATTTTCTAATGGGGTGGGGTTTCATCACTAGTCTTCTAGGACAGTCAACAAGAAAGTCGAATGGTAAGATCTTAAGCTCCTAATGAAGAAAGACTAGACCTCAACAAAAGTGAGGTCAATAAGCTTTCTTGAATGGAGCAAGGCATTTAAATCCTTTTCTCAGCACTCAGTAAATGAGATAGATAAAGGCCCTTTAAATGGAACAAGGCATCTGAATCTTTTTCTCGGTACTCAGCGGTCAAGATAGGCGTAAGCCACTTAAATGTAGCAAGGCATCTAAACCCTTTTCTCAGCAATCAGTCGGGATTAGTGTAAGGCCCCTTAAATGGAGCAAGGAAGCTGATTCCTTTCCTACCACTTGGGTTGGATGTGAGTCATTATGCTTTCCTCATCAATGTAACAAAATTCCCTCAATCAAACCTTGAGTCAGATGTGAGTTCGTGTACTTTCCTCCTCAACCAGATCTCCATGCTTGCCCAAATCTAATATCACACACAATAAAAAAAACTCAAATCATTTAATCTCCAGCAAAAGTTTTCAAACCTTCAAACCAAATATTTCCTTTGAGATGGGAAATTCCCGAGCAGAAGACTGACTCAAATTCGATCTCATATCTAGTTCAACATGTGGTCTATCTTAAGTATATCTACGTAGGCATTTCTTTGTGTTTTGTTAAACACTTTAGTCAACACCAATATGCGGGGTGAGTTATTTTCAACACACCACACCTATTGAGGGTCCATTTGTTGACCTCATTTTTTATGAGGTCAACTTTTTCTTCTAGAACTTAGGATTTAACCATATGACTTTTTTATTGACTACCCGAGAAGCCTAGTGATGGGACCCACCTCACTTAGAAAACTCAAACCACTTTTTGACTCTTTTGTGAAGCCTCACATGAGTGGTCTCAAGCTCTAAGCTCTTGATTGAGATGACTAGGACTAACATATTGAAACTCCAAAATGAGTTTCTATAGAATTATGAGGCCTTAGGACGAACTTAGGTGGCTTATCAATTTACACCGCCAACACTTCACCCTACACATCAATTTCATTACCACACTACCATACACCTCTCACTCACATACCTTGCCATGCACATCATCACTTTCACTCTACCATTTACACCCCCACACTTCACCCTACACATCCATTTCATTGCAACACTACCATACACCTCTCATTCACATGCCTTGCCCATACAATCCAATCCACCCCAAAATTATCAAAATTCTCAAGATCACCCAAATTCCCAAATTACACCAATTTTCTCCAAAATTCCCAAATTCACCATAAATAATCCAAGCACCAAACTCACCTTAAATCCACTAAAATCGAAAATCATACCCCATGCCCCCCTCCCAATTTTCAAGGTCAATTCCAAACTCACTCAAATCTAAATTCATCCCAAATTCACAAATCAAAAAATCCACCAAAATTGAATCCTCATGTCAAATCTAACTTCACCAAGCTCATGTCTCAAAATTCATCATGATAAATTCTAAATTCTATTAAGCCCATCATGAACAGCTTAAACGCCATCAAACCCAAATTCAAGGTCCATCAAGCCATGATCAATTTAAAAATCCATCAAGTCCAAATCTTAAATACAAAAGCCCACCAATCCAAGCCCAATTTCTAAATCTAAATCCAAGCCCACATAAAAAAAAATTCAGCCCCTATGCTCAATTTAAGCCTAAAGTCCAATTTTATGATTAATCAACCAAAAGTGGAATTCATTAAAATCCTTTCAAAGCTTGGAATCTTCACCCACCTCCTTTAATGCAAGCCATGTAGGCCATGCATGAGCCATAGGCAAGCCATATGACTTCCTCCATGCCAAAGGGAATCCATGAAGCCATGCACAAGCCTCATGTCAGTCACCATTACATTTATGGTTAAAGGAGGACCCGCTTTTAAACTTCTCTAAAAGTGCTTAACCATATCCATGCTTCACCTAAACTCATGATTAAGCCTTAATCCCCATGATTGGAACTTGTCCACCCAAGCTCCAAGCTTGACCATCAGACCAAGTCACATTGGGAGTGACCCAAACCCATTTCCATGAACTAAACCTAATTCAAACCCAAAATTAGGCCAAACCTCATTCCACTTCAATCCAACCCATGGACACATGACATAGGCCAATTGAATCCACCACTGACATCCCACAGTTAGATGATAACCTCCCATGCCTTGACCGACCACCATGGCCGGTGACAAGTCCAAACCCGAGAGCCACCCATGGAGGGAAACCCAAAATTCAACCCCTCCTACTTGGCTTACCTCCATTGGACCTTTGCCTCTGTCTTCCCTCCACCTAAGCACCACAATGCACCCTATGGATCGGCCAATTGAAGACCTTGATCGAGCCTATAAATACACCACCCCCTCATGACCAAAAGGAAGAAGTGCATATACCTTAGGAAATTCTATCGAAATCCTCCAAACCCTTCCCACACTGCTCATCCCTGCCATTCCTAGTCCTTCTTCCCCACCGAGAAACCCTAATTTGACAACTAAAAATCAGGACATTTTCGGCCATTCCACCAAACTCATCCAAACTTTAAATTAACAGTCCCAAAAGCTTCACCACACCTCAAAACCACCTCTACAATCAAAAGCTTCCATTCCTGTGGCCTCTAACCTAGTACTAGACCAAGCCCAATCCACCATTTGGTCTAGCTAATACCAAGAACCAACCAAAGAGGAAATTGAAGCTTGAAAAAGGTTTATGCTATCAAGGTGAAGCTTCTCAACCAACCCAATGGAGGCCTCATCTCCTGGGCAGTGGTATAGCTCAAAAATCTCAAATTTTGCCTCAGTCTGGGACTTTGTAAAGATATCAACATTCCATGCTCACATAGCCATATAGATGTGTTTGTCTCACTAAAATAAAGCTTTAGAAACATACCCCACCTAACTTGGTCAAGTATCAAGTGAGATCTTGACTCTAGATCATGTACGGTCCTCGGGTTATAACCCTTTAGGATGATGACCAGATGTCGCCTATTTTTGTATATTTAAAATGGACGGCATGGATCAGTTCAGAAGGCGGATCAGAGCGGTATAAGACACTAGACAGCGGGTACACATGGCTCCTGAGGTGTAAAGCGCAACCAATCTTAAGGCACCACACGAAGTTTCAGAGAAACTGAGGTTGAGTTGGCGACGGCATGGTAAAGTAGATAAATATGATATTTTATATTTAAATAAATTTAGAAAATGAAATATAACTTCAAAAAATTATGCCTTCGTGTGGAAATATCAATGTGCTCGATGAACAAAGAAAAGTTTAATATAACAAAAATTTAAAATAGTTATTGTATATTTAATTTTAAAATAAATAAATATTCTAGAGACCATTTTAATCATAAATAATTAAATATTAATCACTATGGCATAAAATTTTATGGGCTTATTCCCCATGTCATTAGGGATGCTAATTGATTTTTTCAAGATCAGAGAGTACATCTAATCCTGACTATAATTTTTCATGATAATAACATGTGTTTGTTTAAAATAATTATAAAAAAGAAAATAAAAGTCAAAAAATATAAAATAAAGTTTTTTGAGTTCTCTAAGATAAGAGGGAATAAAGAAAAATGAATGTGGTTTTAAAATTAAAAAAATCTACTTTACATTTAATTTCTTACTAAAATTAACTAAAAATTATAAAAATTAAAAATAATCCAAAAAATTATGAAAATTGTCCTAGTTGGTCCTCTAAACTTTAACAACATTATGAAATTTTTCTACAAATAGAGAACATGTTTTGGGGAATTAAATCAATTATCATTAAAATTTCAAAATTATGGGTTTAAATAATTACAGAAAATAATTAAATGTTTGAGAAATATAATTTCACCTGTGATGCTTTAATTAGCCCATGAGTAAAAGGTTAGTCAAGTTTCATGACCATTTGAATTAAAATATAAGAGTTATGAGGTGTAAACCCTAGGAGGATAATGGTAATTTTGAAATTTTATACCCTAGTTTAATTAATTTTTAGGATTGACCCAGAGGGAAAGGGTGTTAAATTGTGATGATTAATCTGCTGAAGTGATTGAAACACAGAGTAAATAAGGTAGTAACCCATTCATGACATTTTTCTAAAAATGGTAAAATTGTAATTATTTGAATTGTATACATAGAGAAAAATGAGAATTTGAAAGACCATGAGTGAGGGGGATGAGTTAGAAATAACTCACTGATCTGAACCCCCAACAAACGGTTAAACCAAATCCAATTCTTTTAGTAAAGATTAAGCGCACTTTATAAAACTTTTCAAAAATTACAAGCTTACCCTTAAGCCTTAAGAGCCTAGTAGTGAATTAGGCTTAATTTAATATCACTTGAGGAATAGTTAAAGAAGGAAATATAAGTGATAATGAAACATCTTAAAACACTACAAGCTAAACCCCAATTAAGGGGAAAGAGTGCAAAATTCTCTGATGGCTATAAGTACACCCTTATGGGTGCTTACTTGAATAACTCTTAATATGACGTTAAAGATTGACCATTTGTTTCACTCATGGGCTAATTAATACATCAACAAGATTACACTGAGCACAGATTAAAGTATAACAACATAACTCCTAATTCAACATGGGTTAATTAACTCAACAATATAGCAAGGCCAAATGAACTTTAAATAGTCTAGGAGATTCTGAAGTTGTTTGGAGTCCCTCTCTGAATACCTTTACAAGTTTATGGAAATTGAATAAGAAATTTGGGCTTATTATAATTTGTTAAGAAAAATAATCCTAAAAACAAATGACTCACCAATATATGATTCAAGATCCTTCAACTTAAAACATACTAATGAGAATTATCCTGTTACAACTTAACCTACAGTAATACTCAATGCTCCGAGGTGTGAGTTTGAACATTACACTCAAACCATAGTAATAAGAAATATTTTTAATGGCCACGTATTGATCATCAAGGTCGGTGTATGTTGGAGGTTTTGGTGGCAAGGGAGATGATGAAAAATGCATCTAAGCACATGAGATAATGAAATAGTATTGTATCGTGAGGGTGCGGGATTGGCATTACTGTTCTCCAACATTTGGTAAAGGGTTGCCCTTATTCTCTTAGGTTGCTGGTAGCTCTAGTCCAACGATGTGACTGATTTGTGAAATGTCTGATTTACATATATATATATATATATATATATATATATATATATATATATATATATATATATATATATAGTAAAAAATTTACTTTCCGATAAAACTTATATTTTGTATGTTAAATGACTTAAAGGATTTGGAAGTACCACAAATTAGGATTTGTAAGTGTTATTTTTGGCAAGTTCATGAGTCAGTCACATAGGCCGGGTTGAGAGCTACCCTCCTGTGATTTGTTTTGCTGGTAGTCATTTACACTATGTTGGTCTCATATACATGATGCTGATGGTTGCTTACGATTGTGCCCTAAGAATCGTTAGGGTTTTGTTCTTGATTCTGAGTCCACCCTACACTTAAAATTCTTTCATCTAGCCCCGATCATTTATATGTTATTTAATTTGTTAAACATGCTTGTGTTTCTTCATAATATGTTTAATTTTTCTACATTTGTTTGTTATGTTTATAATGCTAACTTTTTAATAGCAACATCAAAGGCGACAGGTATGCGGTGTTACTTTTCTTTTGCTGCACTTTCTTTTTACTATACTTCAAGACATGTTTCATTTATGCATAATTTAATACACTTGTAAAGGCTGCTAGGCTAGAGAATAGTAGGCCACTTGTTTAGGAGGAACCCTGTGGTAAGCTTTGAGGCTCAACAATAACCATAACTTCAAACATAAACCCTAGACATGAAACCATCATAGCAGGAAGTTCTGAACAAGCTGCAAGAAGATTGAGGACGACTTCAGATAAAGATCAAGACTCAACAATAGAGCAGACTACTTCAGCAAAACACTCCATATAATTAAATAACATAAACACATAAGATTTTGAGGTCATTCGTTGATGCGGCGACTTTATATACTTAAAAATGCAGGACTTTATGAATTTAGATTTATATATTTATAATGGTTTAATAAAGTCACACTTTCAACGCAAGTATACGTATAGTATCAAGTAATACAGGGCTCTAATGGAGTCCTGGTTATCGATCCCACAGGGAGGTGAACATTCTTTAAATAAGATAATTTAACACTAAAATCCAATACCAAATTTAACAATTGCTTAAGTGTACTACAACTAGTTAATGCAAAGTTCAATAATAAAATTACTACAATTACTTCTACGTACTAAACTCTTAACTAACACACGCACTAACTTATGTGATTTATAAGATACTTCTATATGAAAAAGTGTCTTTCTTCCAGCATAAAGATCATGATGTGTGGATGATGAAGAATGTTAATTATCTGTATTGTGCCAAATAGGAGCATATTTGCTTCTTTACCCATAAAAGAGTACCCACTCTTCTAAGCATGTAAAGAACATTGCCATATCTTAAGTTTAGTCACTAAGTTTAAGGCTAGGCTGAGAGGATACCGGCTCTCACTACGGAGCTCCCACTCACCCTTTACCCGAAGGCTAACCATAAGCTTTAGTTACCAATCTTAAGACCAAATTGGGGATCTCATTCTGTCACCATGAAACCTCCAATTTGAAGTCCATCAAAACTCATTTCCATATTTATCTGCACTTAATCCCCATGAACTACGCAATTCATTCACGGACATTAAATGATTTCTTCATTCTTGTTGTAGAATATTCAATTCTTTTGGAATTAATATTCCTCAATATGTTTTAACAATTCAATTGGCCAGATTGAAAAGTAAATTAAGTTCTAAATGAAAGAAACATCACAACTTTATAATACTTTAAGGGCACATCAATTCCACATCATCACATCTTCACTACTTCATGCAAGAAGAAAGGCAAGGGAAACTACTCACGATTCAAGGAGAATATATAAAAACACTTGGATTTTATATATAAAAGAAGAGTCATACAAACCACAAAAGTAAATACAACTTATCTCTTTCTCTTCCCCAATCAAATTCTTAAAATTCCCCTTGATTCCTTTTCTCTTCCTTGCAACACTTGATTTCTCCCTTTGGAACAAAGATGAAGAAGCAATCTCTCACTTTACTCCCTCTTCTCCCCTCCTTAGAGAAAAATCTCTCTTAAAATCACAAACCCTAACTCTCTCTTACACTTTCCTCACACTCTCTACAGCAATTTTCTTCTCTTCCTCCTCTCTATTTTCGTCTTGGACACTAAATTTAATGTTAGGAGCGAATTCCCTAAGAGTTTCTTCAAGCACCTCTTCAAAAATCCGCCAAAACTTTTGAATTCGAAGTGAACCGACATAGGGCGCCGGCGGCGCCCGATAGTGGCGCTGGCGGCGCCCTATCGTGCCAATAAATTTGAACTCTCTGGAATAGGGCACCGGCGGCGCCAGAACTGTTTTCCTCCAAATTGCTCCATTTTGCTCCAAATTCGTTCCTTTTGCATCTTTTCGCTCCAATCACCTATAATCATCATACCTGCAACAAATCATGAAAAATACCTTCCTTTAAAGTGCAATATCACCAAAAATAGGTAAAAACATATAGCTAAAAGAGTATATATTTTTGGTACATCATTCGTTCAGCACAAACCCACTCCACATTTTAGGCTTTTGGATGTCCTAACTCTTTTAGGATTATGGGGTATTCATTTGGTACAACGTAAATCCTCTCATTTTCTTAAGCTACTTGCATGATCGTATATTATGCAAATGTAAGCCTAATTTTAAATAAATGGCAGGAGTAAACAACAAATAATATCACTTCCAAGATGTAAAGCCAAACAATAGGAAAGTCTAGAAAGTCATTGTGGTTCACCTTAAGATATGTAACATCCTTTACTTCTCGCTCTATTGAATTCCAAAAATAACTATTCCACCTTGAGCCCTTCCCACTTGATTCTCTTACAAGCAATCATAAAAACTCAACTTTGAATTCTTGAAGACGAAACCATTGATCTTAATCGAAAATTTTCTTAAGTGACTTCGGTCATTTAGAATGTAATTAACTTTAAGGGCTTGCCCTTATGAGAAATTAGGAACCTAGATAATATAAACCCCATCTAATCTTTATATTAGATAGAGAATTGCAAGTCACACAAAGGTCTGCAGACCAAACAAATGTCATGAATTCTTCAGTCTATATAATAGAGTCTGTTGTCAAGTGATGTATTTTTCTCTTTGGATGAGCATATTACTTGTAGTGTTGTGCTCGATTATTTAAAATATTAAATATATGAGATCTATTTGTTCTTATTTTCAAAATTTTATTTTAATAATTAAAAATTATATATATATATATATATATATATATATATATATATATATATATATATATTCCACAAAGTTGCCAGTATTAAGGGAGAGGCAGAAAAAGAATAGTACAGGATATTTCATAAGAGAAAGACAGCAAATATGTCCAGCAAACCTGAAAATAACTCCTACCACAATGCCAATTCAATCAAGCAGCTGAAGAGTATCAATGAAAAGGCCCCCAAAACAACAGTGCAGAAAACTGATGAAAACATATGCAATTTGAAAATAGAAAAAAATGAGCTGGTGTATAAGAAGAGCAGCTAAGTTCTGACATAAGACATATATATATATATATATATATATATATATATATATATATATATATATATATATATATATATATATATATATATATATATATATGCATGTGTGCTGCAGCATGCGTCTCAGTGGTTTGGGCGGGGTTCACCGTAGGTCCCGAAGGTCCTGGGTTCAATCCCTACCGAGGGCGCGGACGAGTCGGATAGGCACATGAGGAATCGGTATTTGTAGTCGAACGCGTAGTCTACTTAAATACCGATTTCCTTTTCAATATATATATATTGACATGAGAAATCGGTATTTGTATATATATATATATATATATATATATATATATATATATATATATATATATAAAAGAAATCGGTATTTATAGTCGAACTGTATGTCTATTAAATACCGATTTCCTTTTCAATATATATATATTGACATGAGAAATCGGTATTTGTATGTGTGTGTGTGTGTGTGTATATATATATATATATATATATGTATGGATATATATGTATATATGTATGGATATATATTTTTATTTCTAGATGGGGATCTATTTTCCTCTCTTTTGTAACTTCATTTTATATTAACACGTATGGAGTCACGAGATTCTCTTTCCCCAATATATATATATATATATATATACACACGCACGCGCGCGCGCGCGTGCGCGCGCGCGCACACACACACACATATATATATATATATATATATATATATATATATATATATATATATATATATATATATATATACTATATGTTTCACACAGGGGTATCGACGCTTGTCTTTTGAAATGTAAACGAATAGCTATGATGCAACCTACACAAATTCTTCAATGTCATTCAAGAACTCGTCAGTGAGTCATTTTATTTCTGGAAATATTTATTTTGCATTTTATCTCTAAACTTAATGTCACTCATCCACCTAGCAATCTCATCTCAGCAACCCTTTGATGGATATATTTATTTTGCATTTTGTCGATAAGCTTCACTCATCTACCTAAGCTTAAAGTCACTCGTCCACATAATTTCTATGCATTACATAGCTAACACCTGAACTTTATTTTTCACATAAAAATCACCAAATTCTTTTGTATTACACATATAACACCTAAGCTTTAAATTCTACATAAAATAGACATAATTTCTATGCATTAGATAGCTAACACCTAAACTTTATTTTTACATAAACATCACCCAATTTCTATGCATACATATCCAACACCTAAACTTTACATCCCAAACAAAAATTACATAATTCCTATGCATTACATATCTAACACTAAAATTTCAATTTTTACATGAAAAATACAAAAAGCTCGTGGAAGGGAGCACAAGCGAGAATAAAAAGATACCTAGTGATGCAGAGGAGGATTTCTTGCCTGTGCCTTGAACTCGCCCGTGGAAGTTGATCAGAGCCGACAAACTGAGTGTTCGAGAGGGAGGAGCACTGGCGAAGTCAAAAATTGGAGGAAGAAAGCTAAATGCTTGAATGAGGTTTCTATCTCGATTGGATTGTTTTTAGGGCATTAGCAACGACATTATTTGATGCTTTTAATAAAAAAATTTGATGCAAAGTAGACGTTAAGTCAGTTGCTACTTAATAACATCTGTTTTTTCACCAGCAAACAGTGTACAATGAAAAAAGGATGCAAATTCGGTACTAATTTTGCATCCAAATAAAATTTGGTGCTAAATCTGACGTTGATTACATGTTTCTTGTAGTGAATCATGACACTCTAATAATCCCATCTAACTCTTCTAGTGGATCCACCTCCTAATAATTTTTTCCTTAAGCTTTTTAAACAAATAGGGTTCATCCGAAAAATAAAATTTGGCAACATAAATAAACTTCTTCCTAATGTTATGTGACATGTCATAAAGTATAACACCACTAATAGTGTAGTTCACTGTGTGTGCATACTAAAGAGCATTTTATTCAGAAATGACAAGCAAATACTCATCAAAAAAAGTTTTCATTAATTCATCAAGTGGGGTAGAATAAATTTTCTGCACTAATTGGGACAAATGATCTGTTACCTGGTTTTCGGTAATTTTTTTTATCCACCATCTTTATATCAAATTCCTAAAACATAAGTATCCAAAGGATCAATCAAAGTTTGGCATCCTTCTTAGTTACAAAGTATTTTCAATAGCAGAGCAGTTGGTATGGACTTTAAATTTATAGTACCTATTAGGTAAGACCTAAATTTTCCAAAGCAAATAGTATCATAGGCAACTCTTTCTCTGTTGTGGTTAGAGCTGTGAATGAGTTGATTTTGAGCTGATCTGGGGTCCGCTCAAAATTGGATCAAAATTATTTTGAATGTCATTTTTGGCTCGTTAGCCAGATTGATCCAGCTCTGATCGATTCGGCTCAAAATCCAGAGTGAGCTGGCTCGAATTGTGAATGAGTCCGCTCAAAAAAAATTCAATCATACAGAAATTATTTATTATTAATAAAAATAAAATGTAAAATACACAAAAACAGAAAATAAATTATTTTTTTCATTGAAAGAGTCATCAAATTACAAATTTTTAAGGCAAAACAATTATTATAAATTACAAATTATACATTACAAAATATAAATTTACAACTGATAATCATAAAAATCAAATATAAAAATTACATATAACTTGAATTATCGATTAAATATCAAATATGTACAATAAGCCAATGCTCTCGCATCAAACAAAGTGTACAAACCGGTCCATGCTGATTTGTCCACACTCCTCAGATCTCAATGAACTCACCATTGTATGCAAGATCAACTCATGTGTGGGTTTCATTTTTTCGCCTTGATCAATAAAAGACATTTACATACATGCCACCCAATTCTTATATATTTATAAGAATTGGCTTAATTTGGTTTTGTTAATTTCGGTCAACGCGGATTAAACTAATTTAAGGTTTTATGACATAGTTTCGAAAAGCATAGTTTTGACTTGTTTATGTTTTAAGAACACGACTTATGTATTTTAAAAATAAATTTAAAAAAATAATAATAAAAAAAACGCTATTTTTTGTTTGTTTTCTGTTTTTTCTTTTCAAAAATAAAAAACAGAAAATCGAAAGTGATCCGAAATATTTTACTTCTAATTTTATATCACCCAAACATTTTATATTACATAAAAAATATTATCATTCAAACTTTTAAAAACTGAAATACACATTTTCATGCATTGATAAGGTGGTATGTATGTAAAAATTGAAGCTCATGAGTAAGATATGCAAATAAATAGAAATTGAGTGGTATGCATGTAAATGTTCTTAAAAAACAAAGCATTCTGTCCTCAGTGACCGAGATCTTCTATCGGTACTCTAATAGAATTTAGTTGAAGTCTGATGGAATACCAAAATTGCATTCAAAATCGAGCATATTGTAAATTAGGATTGCCCAAAAAATTTCGGTGGAATAATAAAATCTATTAGAATAGCAAAGTTGCACCCAACTCTTGATTAGGGGTGTAAACAAACCGAACACGAACGAACTGAGCTTGTGTTCGTATTCGGTTCATTTGAAATTTAGTTTGTTTGAAATAAGCTCGTGTTCGAAATTATTTGTGAAGTCACTGTTCGTGTTCGTTTCTTAACGAACGAGTCGAACATGAGTTGTTCGCGAACGACGAGCCAGTTTGATAGCCCTAATATTAATATATATAAATAATATATTATATTAATTATATAACTTATATTATATAAATATATAATATCTATATTAGTATATTACTAATATAGTATATTAATATATTATTATTATTATTTTATTATATATTATAATTTATAAAATTTAATTTTTTAAAATATCATAAATATTTTATATATAATTATTTTAAATTATTTTATATTTTGAATAATAACGATTCGAACACGAACGAACGCATCACTGTTTGTGTTTGACTCATTTAACTAATCAAACGGAAAAAATTGTTCGTGTTCGTCTCGTTTACTTATCGAACGAATCGAACACGAACTCCTTGACGAACTGTTCATGAACAACGAGATTTTTTGACAGCTCTACTCTTGATAAATGCCAAGGCTCCATAAAAAAACTTAAGAGAATACTCAAATCGAAGAGGCATTGTTAGAATATTTGATCTTTTGGACAAATTGTTTAATTTTGTCGTGACAAATGCATAATACAACATGATGCAACTATTGCTCCAAATAATCATCTTCACAAAAAAAATGAAATCACTTCAGTCGGATTATAAATGAACTTGAGAGGATAAAGGAAATCACATACCATTGCTCTTGTGGATGCTAGCCTTCACAGTGATGCAAAGTCCAGAGATTACTAAAATTAATAGATGAATAAATCAAAGTTTTGCCAAATAAATACATAATATCTTGTTGCGATTTTGAGTGGCTCTTTTAAATAAATAATCTGTATATGTGAATGTAAAACCTATAAAGATGAGTTACATGAAGGCTTTATTCATGTGTGTTGGAATATGCTACCAATATGATTAAGTGAGTACATATGAATTGACTGGTATATATGTAAATGCACAATGGCATATTGGACTTTAAGAAGTAAAATATACCTTCACGGTAAACATTTTAAACATAACTATATAAGGATTCCAACACTCCACCAATCAACAGCCTTATCATGCCACTTAACAAGAAAAAATTTGGGTGCCATGTAAAGACAGAAAGATTATTCCGACAAGATCAGGAACTTACATTATCATTTCTATCCAAACATTAATAGAAAATTGCAAAGTAACTGCAACTGCAAAACTATGTCAAATAATAATAGAAAATTGTAAAGCAAGTGCAATAACTATGCCTTAAAGAAATATCAAGAAAGTAGAAACAAGTTTGAAATAAAAAAATTTCAAAGCACTTAATCAAATATCTGTTAAGCACAAACCACTATTTCAAAATTTAAATCACAAATTCTTTTGCATAACTAGATAAAAAGTGAAGTCTCCATACTCTTACCCCATGTTTTGAAGCGGATGAGGTGTTTGAAAATTCCCAAGCTGACATAGTGAACTCTATACAAAATTATCTAGCAAGTTGGCATAGCATGAAACTGATTATAAACAAGTGCTGCAATATCAATATATCAATATATAACCCTAAACTGTATATCAAAAGATCAGTATATCAATTATAATTAAAAAAAACTAAGACTCTTCTTGATAACTGTTGAGCCAACATGGTTGGTTAACATCATTGTTCCATCAAAAATAAAATTGAATGCACAAAACATCTAACCATTGCCTGTCATAAACTCATAGCAACCCAAAACAACCAGAAGTCCAAATATAAAAAAAATATGCAACATTTGTAACCTAAAACAATGAAGTTACTAACAGTGAGGATAAGAAAAGTCCCACAATTAGTTTGACTTTTTTAAATATATTCCAAAATCACAACAATTCAAATACCACATTAGCACAACAGAACTTTCCCACAAATATAACAAATCAAATTCTATAAAATGTTAAAAGCATGTTAAATTTTACTTTCTAAATCTACCTTTGCTCATCAAATATAGTGTCAATTTAAGATTCTTTTTTTAAGCTTTCTAGCGCAGTTACTGTTAAATTCTATTCTTCAAGAATGTCAAACTGAAATTACAAAGTAGTAATACACAATTAGGCATATTTAAAAAAATAAAAAGCAATATATGTCAGTATTAGTCTTTTGATGATTTATGTGTCGCTCGAATCCAATTTTCAGTACATACTAAAACATTCAATGTCTTTAATGAAATTGAACTTCTATAATTATTGAGTTCATGCCCTCCTGAATTGAATGTTGATGATTCTATTTCTTTTCTCTCTTTTTTTTTATTTTTGAAATATGTTTCAACTTGTCTATCTTCGTATATTCTTTTTTCCGAATAAGTCACTTTTTCGGATCATAAGAATAATCTGGAGAAGAAAGGAACTAGAAAAGCAAGGACTTGTAACGAAGTAGACAAGCAAAGAGAAAGAAAACTTAGAGAGTCTATGTGCAATAAACCTCGCAATGATAGGTCAAGTATGTCCGCCCAAATAAGATCTAACTGAGGTACCGTGGACAAATTTCCTTGAAAGAATACCAGCATATACTACCCATAACCAGAGATTCAGGTGTATTTGCCTATTCAAGGGTCTAGAGTGCTCCCAAGTGGATGTATCCTATTTGATTAATTACAACTTAGGGGTTGTCGAAAAATACTCTTGATCCAAGGAGTGTTGCTTATATTAGTAGTGAAAACTAGCACATGGCTATCAAAGAACAATTATTTCACAAAGGAATGCTCTGATGCTTTCAGACCTCCTACTAAACATGGGTCGAAGAGTGAGTCTCTTGCAACCCCCACATAAGTAACAAGCTCATCGACATATAGAATCTGTGAAATAATTGAATCATCCCGATGGAGAATCTCAATACGTCAAAGCACATATGAACTATAAGGGCAGATGACAAATCATCGTATTTCAAACAGGTGATAGCTCATTCTCAATCAGACTATCGATATGATACCAACAAATGCAAAAGGAGTGACAGGGCTCAATTGGAGTAGTCAAATGAAGGGATGAGTAATCCCTAACAGGTAGAGGTAGCCAGTTTGGGGCACCATGGATCGTCTTCCCAAGACATAGGACCTTAAGTTTAACTAGTCAAGAAGGTAGTAGGCTCAACACGTCCGGAGATTTCAGGTCAGCAATCCGTGAATTGTGTCATCCATAGGGTCCTTGGTAGCCTTGAGGTGAAAGGAAGAAAATATATGATATGATTATCATGTGGAGCTCCAAGAGGTGGGACGTATACCCGGTGAAGTTGTGAGGATGTCGATGGAAGAGAAGAAAAAGGAAGGTTCAACTACAAAGCTGGAAATGCTCCAGAGAAAAAGACTTACACCCCGTCTGGGTTGGGGAGTCTTGTAACTACCTAAGCGCACTAGACAACACCTTAAGTAGAAATATATGTTGGGTCAGTCAAGTTAAAGAAACACGGGGGCTTCTCCTCGGGACATGCAAATGATGTAGTTGTCTATTCAAGTCCTAAGCGTTAAGGCTCTATTAGTGTAACATGGGATATGTCTATGCTATGTAACTAGTTTTAAAACTGGCCCAAAGGCCATATATGAAAGTAAATGACATATTTTAAAATCTTGAATGATTTAATTCTAAATTTACTTGGTCTTAAAATTTTATTAGGATTTTGTCAAAAAAATTATAATTTTTAAGTCCTTAGAGAGCCTGAATGATCTGCAAGATTCCCAAACAATTCACAAAGTAAAAAATGACAGAAAGTAATTCAAGCACACAGGCAAGCAAGAACGACAGTAAAGCAAGCCAAATATGAAAGAATAAAAAGCCAGTGCCGCTGAATCAGCAACATTTCCCAGAAATAGAAAAATTCAGCAAGGCAATGCATAAGTACACAACTGGTACTAATTTTATACATAAATGAGATTTAGAATTAAGGTGTGAGACATGAGAAAATAAATCTTAGTTCCCATCACGTGGATTTACTCGTCTGGCAACTCGAAAGTCGTGCTCGTACCTTATTTCTAAAACAAGACTCTCATAGGAATTTAAACAATACATAAGGAAATTAAAAAAATACTTAACCTACATAAAAATAGTGTTAGCAGGAAAGCCAACAAACACGCAATGTATATGAGACATGCCTGGCGGGAGGAGCTAAACAACGCCTGCAAGAAAGGATTAGTGTATAATTCATTACATTGTTCCCCTTGTTACACGTATGGTGTGTATTTTAGGCATGGCTCCCTACAAGAAGGCCAACCTAATATAGTACCATGCAAATCAAAACAGTAAGCATGCAAGCACACCAATATCGAAAAAAGGTGATGCCTAGATAAGGTAACCAAACCAGTAGAGAATTATAGCCAAGACATCGAAAAAGACTATCTAGCATCCTATTCATTAGCCTAGCACACAATATAATGTAGTGTCCTAAACCAGCATCTAAGTGAGTACAAGGTTATGTTAGAAGGCTAGTGTATGTTTTGATGGGGTCACCGTCATCGGCCCCTTCCTAAGAATTAAACGATTATAAGAGGTACCACTAGATGCAGGTTTCGAAAAGGTTTTAGAAAATTGACCTCATGTACGTTCTAATCTAAATATGCAAGTAACTTCAAAATAGATTTTGGAAATATGATGTGTATAAATAATAAAAATATAGATCATTATACTTTCAAAATAGTTCCAAAGAAATAGAAAGCCTAAGTGGAACCTATTAGACCCCTTAGAACCTTAGCACAACATTCACGGGCTAATCATAGCATGGTAGTTTGTATTGCCTTACCGAGGCATCCCCGTGGGAAATGCTTGCTACCCAGTCATGACCAATATTGGTTCACTCAACTAACGAGCCAGATTCATCATTGAGACAAACATAGAATGCACACAAAAATGCACAGTGATTGAAAGATGGCAAGCATTCCCCACTAGCATACAGTGCGTATGTTAGTGAAGAATGCGCCGACAATCTCGAATGATGCATGGAAAAGACACATCAGAAATAAAAATGAGTGTGTCATGGAGGCATAGACCAGGAGAGTGGGTGTTTCGTGGCGATGGTGACTCGAAGTGTGGGTTTACTGTGGAGGCAATGACTCGGAGGGTGGGTTTACCGTAGAGGCAGCGAACCGCAGGGGCGCCTACTACAGTTCAGAGTGGTGTCATAGGGAGTGAAAGGATGTATCTCCCATTGGAGGGAAGTACACAATGAATTGGCTTTGTGGCAGGCCATCCATTTACATATGTGTAAGTGCGAAGAGTGAGTGAATGAGAACATTAATCTAAATGCAAAGACTCAAAGCAAGGTAGTCATGGACATGAAAGGTGACATGAAAGCAAACGCACAATGGTAGAAAGTGCAAGTGCAAACCACCAATGATGTGATATTAAGTGACATAAGGATGCCATGAAATGTATATATAAAGTAACATACCACTAGGAATATGCTCATGGTGCACAGTAGTGCGCACAGAAAATGTGAAAATGCATGCAATGAATACAAAAAACCAAATACAAAATATTGACTGATCAATTAGGCTAGTGGCATCGTCGATCGATTATGTTGGTAGATAGTGGTTGATGGACTGATTGAGTTGGTGGCGGCGTAGATCCATCATGTGGGCCGAAGAAGGTCGATCGGTGAAGGGTAGTCGATTGATATGATCGGGTCGAAGGCAGCCAATCAATCGAGTTAAACAAAGATATTCAATCGAGCCAGAGGGTGCAATCTATCAATGAAGAATGGCTGATCGATATGCTCAGATTGGTGGCAGCCGACCAATCGAATGGACTGAAAATGGTCGATCAAGTCAGGGTGTGCTACTGATCAACAAAAGATGGTCAATCGATGTGATCAGACTGGTCAGCGGCCGATCGATTGAATGACCAAAGACAATCAATTGGACTGGTGTGCAACCGATCGACAAAGGGTGGTTGATCGATGAAATCGGGCCAGTGACAGACAATCGATTGAGTGGGTCAAAGATAGTCGGTCGGGCCAATGTATGGTCGATCTACAAAGCGTGGTCAATCAATGTGATCGGCTGGTGGCGGCTGATCAATTGAGTGGACTGAAAATAATCAATCAAACAAGAGGATACAGCTGATTGAAAAAGGGTAGTTGATCAATGTGATCGGGTTAAAGCGACCGATCATTGCGATTGGACAGGTAGCGGTCGATCGATCGAGTAGACAGATGAAAATCGATCGAACTGGAGGGTGTGATCAATCAAAGACACATGCAAAAATGGATGTGTTTGACACGATTTTGAAAATAATCCATGTGATGCATAAAATAAAAAAGCAAAACATATGCAATATGAGATTTGATTAGATTCGACGACAAATCGTGCCCGCCCTAGCGAACTCGCGGGGTGTCCTAGGGTGAATGACGAGACGAAGCTAGTGTTAGTACAAAGTGATGGGCGACCACCTCCATTTGCCTGGTATGAAGGGATTCCATAGGGAAAACCTTCACCGCGTAGGGAACATCAAAGTCTTGGAATTTTCCATTATCTACATCAAAAAGGTAGATTTCGCCCCTCCCGTCATTGGGACGAAATCACCAGTGCAAATGTGAGGTTGCAACAATCCCCACAATCATATTTTGATCTAGAATGAAAAAAGGATGCCTTTTACTCATGGATTCACAAGGGAAATGGAAAAGGCTCCTAATCCTATGAGTTACCCTATAAGAAAGCAAATCTTAACCTAATTTCTCTAACATCAAGATCTAGGGGCCCCTAGGAATGAAAATGACAAGGGATTAAGAAATTTAACCTTCGTGACGTTTGATGGAAGTGTTTCTTCCCATAGGAAGAAGCTCTCCTTGCTGGAGAGAGTGACGACACCGCTGGATTTTGCCTTCTCCAAACATGTGAGGAAGATTTTCTCGTCGGCTCGTTGGAATGTCACTAGAGATGAGGAAGATGATTGGATTCCTTCCCCTAACTGGTGAGGAAGCTATCCTCACCAGAAAGAATGAGAAACTTACAGTACTTTACCTTCCTCAAAGAAAAGAAGAAGCTTTCCTAATCAGCCCGTCGGAATGTCACTAGAGATGAGGAAAACAACCAGGAAAAATGAAAAGAAAGGTGAAAATGGAGAAGAGAAACCTACCTGGGTTCTCTTTGAGAAAGAAGATGAATCCCTCAAGAAATCTCCCTGAAAGCTCCTTGAAACTTACTTCAAGCTTTCCTCATCAGCAAATTATAGTTGATTCTTGCAAATGAGCCTCCTCCCCATGGTTAACCAGCCATAAGAAGATTACCCAAGTGGTCTAAGCCGCTTTCCTAATTTGGAATGGGCACAAAATATCTCCCATACCATATTTAGGTGAAGAACAAGGCAAAAGAAGATGGATAAACAGTCTAGCCGCCTTGCCTGCTGGAATCTGAAGACCGGAGGGTCAAAATTTGTAAACTGGTCCAAGCGACATGGCCACGCTGCGCTCGGGCGTGTTAATGCCACTGTTCAAGGTGTCGCAGATCCGGGTCTGGCGTGGCCACGCCCAAGGCCCACGGTAATTATGTCGGGCACTCTGTCTAGGCAGCATGGCCACACCACTTGTGGGCGTGTTCACACCAGTTGACGAAGTTTGGTGCATGCTGAGACTTGGGTGTAGTTATGCCTATATTGAGCATAATTATGTCATAGTCTCTATATGGTCGGCGTGGCCACACCAACTTCGGGCATGGTGACGCAGACCACAACCCTTTTGTGTTCTATGGGAAGGTCGCGGCATGGTCACTCCCGGTATAGGCGTGGTCACGTCACTAACTATACGTGGCCACACTTGAATCAGGCGTGGTCATGCTGGACCCCAGAATGATTGAACTTCCAGAGAAGCTCGCTAAGGTAGTTCCAAACCTCGTGGGAACTCTGAAAGATCGAATGTAAGCAGACAATGATCCTTAGACCTCCGTAGAAATGGTAAATGCATCTCAAAAGAGTTTGAGAGTCCGAACTGTCTATATATCGTCGAGTAGAGCATTTCTAGCATGAAATATACTATCTGGACCTTAAGTTTAAGGTGTGAACATGCATTGAGCAACTGTCAACTGTCTATGTCATGGGATGACCTGCATCAGCCAGCTACAGCCTCGTGTCGTAGGAATGAACGTCAACGCAAAGGATACTATAAGCAATATCGGTTTGACAATGCTCAACTCAGAGCCTGACTTTGATGGTGTAGAGTCCAACTAAAGTGTCATGTCACTCGACGATGAAGTGTAGTGTATGTTGCATCAAAATTAGATGTTAATAGTTGACTCAAATGCAACTGTTGCTGTAGATTTTGTAAAATTGTCTTTTGTTATCTTAGAAAAAGTTTTGAACTTTATGGCAAAAATTTTCCATCATTCAAAAATATCAAAATCTGTATTAAGATATTTAACGCAAGCTTCTTCTAAATATATCTCAAGGTTGGATTTTTGTGGAGCTCGAAGCTCACTAAAGTCAACAAACTCATTCAAGCTAGCTAAATCATCAAATGAGATGGTACTTCCTTGTGTTGAGTTTGTTGTCCTAACATGAGAGGATGGTTCTTCTGAAACTTCTTTTCCAATAGGTTCATTAATGGCATAATATGAAGATATCTCGAAAAATATATGTTTTGCATTTTATTTATTTTCAGTCAGAATGTCATCCCCATAAATTTGATAATAACATAGAAAAATCTTGTCAATGTTCATCAAATCTTACCTTCCTATTCTTTGACATATTCGAAAGAAAAGGACTATCATCAAATCATTCCCCATCCAAAATTTTTTTACTAAGTACTAAATTTGGAAGAAGCCTATTTACAGCGAGATAACTTGAACCTGAAAAAAATGTCCGTAATTCAAAAAAATCAAAAAACGTAGTAGTCCTCTAACCATATCAAAGTGATCCCAATCTTCATCAGATGACAACAAGCATAATTATGATCTCGCATAACATATTCAAGGAAACCTTTTTGTAATAAAATGCAAGAGTTTAACATTTTATGTGTAGAATTCTAGCGTGTTGGAGCATCAATGCATGATGTTTTTTTTTTTTTCTAGATAAGCCAATTTGTTTTACAATCTCACCAAATTTATGTAATCAACTACAGGATTGTTTTATAAAGAGGGTCGACTCTCTAACATTCTCAATAACATTACTAATTTTTTTCAAACTATTTTGCACAATTAAATTTAGAATAAACTCAGTGTAACTAACATGAAATAAATAACCCATGATAAGAAAACTATACCTCCTGCTAAATAATCCCATAAGATTTCTGGTTGTCACATTCTTCGATGATGATTATCCAAAATAATTAAACTTATTTTATTTTGTAAACCCAACTATAATAAACTTTTAGAAATAGCTTCAGGAATCTCAAGTCCACTATGTGGAGGATCTA
Organism: Papilionanthe hookeriana x Papilionanthe teres; assembly: GCA_022702705.1. Taxonomy (NCBI): domain Eukaryota; kingdom Viridiplantae; phylum Streptophyta; class Magnoliopsida; order Asparagales; family Orchidaceae; genus Papilionanthe; species Papilionanthe hookeriana x Papilionanthe teres. The sequence continues at coordinate 108,209,724 of CM040432.1, forward strand.
AGTCATTAAAAAACTAATGATCCTAGAATGCAACTTCCAATCAGAACTAATATAATGCAGACTAAGACATATGTAGCCAATCTTTTGGCTTGACGTCCAACAATCACTAGTAAGTGAGACTCTCTCAATTCTTTTAAGTTTTAGTTTTTAAATTTTGTACACTTTCATACATTCTTCCTTGATACCAAATTTGTAAGTTTTATGGTAATTAGGATTCATTGATTTCATCAAAATATTAAACGATAGATGTTCAACTGTCATGAATGGGTATTCATGAACAATGATCATCTTTGACAATATTTTTTATCCTACTATGATCATAAGGTGATGAAATAGATTAAGTAGAAATAGACTCAGTTTATTCAATATTTTCAACTATTAGGTCAAAAAAATTTGCTTCTTCTCAATACGAACAATTCATTTGTGGTGATTTCTCTTAAAATGTCTGCTCATTTGAGATATAGTGTTAATTTTTTTGTTTCACATGACTTCACGCAATAATTACATTTCCATTTCTGTGTAGTCTTTTCCTTTTCAATGACTGATATTTCAGTTAAAGTGTTGTCATACATCTGATCGTTGCCTCTTAGTACTTCCTCCATGGAAGCTATTTCACCCAAACTTTCATTTTGGGTGGTAGCAACATCAACAATAACATTAGGTTCACCTGAACTACTATTAGATTTACTTTGAGATTCACTTGACATTATTGACTCTAAAAAATTACAACATTAAGTTAATAAATAGTATAAGTTTGAATACAAAATGAAAAATATGATGCATGTTTTTCATATCTTTCTAATAAAATCATAATAATAAAAATAAATTATCCAAGAAAAATATTTAGAACCTATAACTTTAAGAACTTTAAAAGAAGTTCATGATATTTCAGACCATAACATAAATGGTTGATAATATATATATATATATATATATTCAAAGCACAACACAAGAGGACTCCATCCAAAATGAAATTGATACCATAACAAATGAAGAACATGTCTCATAAACAAGATAAGTTGAAGTGTATCAAGGCTATTCAGAAAAATTTATCGATAGCCAGTATGAAATATGATTTTCCTTTCAACAGAGAAAATAATTCCTAAATAGAAAAACAACAAGTCAAATTTAACATCCATTCAACTCAAACTCCAACATCACTATATACTCGAATATATTTAAAAGTCTATCAATTGATAATGTGAGGGCATGCAACCAAAAAAGGTTATAAATATACAATTATCATTTAGTTGAGTCCTAGTTGAGGAGTTTGAACATATAGTATTTGAACTTTAGCTTTCTATGCTTCCATATATTTGAGGATCGTCCATCAAATTGAACTTTATATAGAACATTGCTCAATATCAAAAAATCATAGATAATGTTAATAACAACCACCCAGACATATCAAAGGATAATGCTAAGAACCACTACCCACACATATCAAATAAAATAGTTTGACACTATTGCTCAATATATCAAGAACTATAGAGCATTGTAACAATGGAAATTATCATGCGTGGTGTAATCATTAGAATCATGCACATGACATGAATAGATGATCGCACTATCACTATCTTACATGAATATGTTGGCATCCATTCTTATGTATTTAAATATCAAACACCTAAACTTTATATTTATATTTATGATAATTTGAAGTGTCATAAACCAATGTATGAAAATATGTAATTGCTTTTAAAAAAGAAAGAAATAATCGTGTTATTTATGTGATATTGAGATATAAGTGTTATGCTTGTAAAAATAAAATTTTAGCTGTTAAAGATGTAAATACATAAGAATTATGGGGAATGTATATAAATGCTCATTGCTATTTTTGATACATTGTCTACAGCCTCATTTATTTAGCAGATTACTAAACTAAAAAGCATAAATAGCAAAATTTATGTATTAAATATATAAATAAATGTTTACATACATACCACACAATAACTATATAATTAATTTCATATCTAACACCTAAAATTTAATTTTTATATGCATATATGCCAACTTACCTATGATGGAAAGGTTTATTTAGCTGGTAAATGGGATTTAAGACTCTTTAGGATTGGCAGGATTTAGCATAACTTTTCTATAAATTCTTCTTAGAAATGGCTCCCAATAGGGAAACGGCCTCTATTGTTTAATGCTTGGGCAGGAACTACACATCGGATGACAAAAAACCGCAAGTGAATATTAAACAAAAAAAATTGATCACTGTAGAAAAAAATCCACAGTGACTAAGAATTAAACACAATTGATAGAAAATCATAGTGTAGCTTCCAAAAAGTTGATCGCTTTATCACAGAAAAAAATTGATCACTTTCTCATAGAATAATGTTGTTCATATTCTCACAGAAAAACTGTACTGAAAATAGGAACCCTAAATTCCGTTTCAAACAAAAAAATGGTTGATCACTGTGAATTATTACGAGGAAAGATTGAAGAATATTATAAGTTAGGGTTATCAAGTCAAAAATCGCCCACCGCACACAAAAAACTGCATGATATAATTGTCGACGTGTCAAATGCTTGAACCCCCACAGCCCACCGAAGAGGTAGAGAGCGAGATGCGAAAAAGAAGAAGCAATTGGCAGAGAGCGAGAGAGAGAGAGAATCCCAAATGGAAATTAGGGCTTCGGGCTCTAAATCATTCAAGTGGCGCTGGGGGGAAGCAAATATAAATATAAGATGAACTAGATGGTTGGATAGGTTACAAGTATTCATGAATCTTGATATACTGTCCGATCTTCGATTACTTTTAAAATTCGAACTGATCCTGACTTGAGCTGAGGGCGAATCAAAATAAATTTGATCTTTATTTGGCTTGTAGCTTGGCTCAAATATTTCAAGCCAATTTCGATCTGAGCAAGATTTTGATTCAATTTTTGAGAGATTTATGAGGTTGGAGCCAATTTCACAGCCCTATCCAGAATTTGCTCTCCAAAAATTTATCCTTATGAAACTCTTCTACATAGCATATTTCTTTTTTCTTAAATCTTCATCAATACAAAATCAATTTGCATTTCAGACGCGTTAGCATTCAAATCCAATAACTAAAACATTCTTCATTATATTTTCAATCTTTTATTATTCGATCTCCTACTCAGCTCTACTAATCAAAATCATAAACCAAATGTCATAAAAAAGCTTCATTTCTTATTCGAGCAGAACAAAAAATAAAAAAAAAATCCCGCTAATTTGCTCCATTGATCTGAAGCCAATGATACTGCAACTCCTCGCCGATCTCTGCCCCTTTGTCGCCGTAACCACCACCGGCACTGCTGCTTTCCCCCCGTTCACCATCTTTAATCGTTGTACGGAATGTAAACTTCATGGGCATCACTTCGACGTCCCATATAAAGCAAACATTCAATCCATCAATAATGAACGAAGTGTATCCTCTAATGCTCTCCTTAGTATCCACACTATAAATCAGCTCTTCATCTATTGCCAACCTCATCTTCGTTTTAACCCTTTCGTCGAAACTGATCACAATACTGTGTTTTTTTCCATTCGGTGTAAAGCTGATTTTTGTGATGATGAACATGTTGTTGCGCTTGGTAGCATGCATTATTTGAAAATTTCGCCATCCCGGAGCATGGCAAGGCAGTTTCCAATTGTTTGGAGTGCTATTATCCAAAGGCCGAGGCTCTGATCTTCGTGCATCGGTGTTGGAGGTTTTCTTCATGGTCGTTCTTATGCTTGTTTCTTTATTTGTTTGTTTTTTCTTCTCATGCATGCAAAGGGAGCTTAGAGAGTAATTTATAGAGGTTTAGGGTTTAGGGTTAAGTGTTCAAGTGAGCGTCGTCAAGAAAGCATTTATTGTTCTGCTCTCAAAGATGGACCCATTCCCTCAGATTTTTACTTAAATGGGAGGACAATTTAACCATGAAATATTACTTTGCCTTTGTTGCCAAAAAAAATGAGAATGATGCAGGAGGATTTATGAGTGGAAAGGAGCTCTGAATGGAAACCTAATTGGCTTTGGGAAGATAAAGATGGAAAGGAAGAAGTGCAGACACTTAAGAGGCTATTAGGCTTTTTCAGAAGATTGATCTTAGCGATACATTACTGTTGAAGACCTTCCAAATTACGAATTAGCCAATCTAATTCTTTGGGTTTTTCAGATTTCCTCTGATTCTTTTAATGTTTGATTTTTGGTACTGTGATCTATAGATAGAATTATATCAATATTTTTTTCTTTTTTTATAGTACGTTCAACATTTAATAAAATTTAAGCATTGGTGCTGAATTTTTATTCATGGAGAAGGACCAAAATATTTGAGAGAACGGATGAATAAATAGGTTTTAATAATGACCATTGGGGGAACTTGCATGGCACCTCGGCTATGCCATTTTTTTTTTAATTAATATAGGCATTAGAGGAAACTGTTAAAGGTATTATCACTCATTGTATAATTTTCTAAGTTACAGTAGGAAAGTATTTTAAATTTAATTGGAATTTCTATCAACGTATATTGTTTTTATTTCTCTTTGTATTTAGGATGGCAAACTGAGCAAGCATTAATATATTTCATGTCATACATTTAATTGTATGTTGGCATGCATATATGTGAGTAAATGACTGAACAAAAGATTAAATTTTTTTCTACACATGAGATTTTTTTTTTCTATTCATGGTATCAAAATCATAATTGTCCCCAACTAATCCCATCCATCTTTTCTCTCTCGCAATTGCCCACCAACTTTGCCTATCCTAGTTCATATTCTAATATTTAAGGTTATGAAAATCGGACTGCAGTTGTCGATCAAACCGGTTGAACTGCGAATCGGACGAGTTTCGGTCTGAGGGGGCGGGGGGGGGGGGGGGGTGGGGAGACCTTGAACTAATGCTGAACCGGTCGACACCTTGGTTAGACTTGAAAACTAGACACTCATTCCCTGTTATGGAGAATGGGTTTCTAATTTCAAGCAATCCAAAAACTGTGATTTAATCCGAAAATTAGAATTTTGTCTATCCTCCTTCTGCTAGAGAAAATATTTCGTTTGGGCACTGTCTCGGGCACTGTACGTCCGAATGGCCAACCACCGGCCGTCACACAGCCATACACCTCATCGGTGGGCAACGTGGTTGCCAATGGTTGGCCTGACGTGCAAACGGACGGACGCAATATTTTTCCCTTCTGCTGACAGTGGATTGAAACCAAAAAATACAATATGCTCCCGCATTTTACTTCCCGACGTTCCCATTTGTCTGGATCCCTCCTCTCGCCATTCAATCAACGCTCAATAGTTAGTTGTCAGACATCCATTCGTTAGAAGAAAATCGACATCATTGGCCACCCGCATTGCAGCTTCCAACGTCGAAGGCCATGGCACGGCAGACACCTCCTTTCGTTCCGCTCCTACCAGAGAATATCGAAGTAGTTGAAACTCATCTTTCTCCCTCTATTCACGCGTTTTACTTCTCTAATTCTTCTAAACCTAGTCTTCCAACTAGAATTACTAAATCCTGGTTTAAGGCAAAAGGCAAAGGGATTTCTTATGCAACTGAGCATGGTCGGTAGAACCATAGAACTAGGAAGATCTCGGGATTAACAATTGTCCTCCCTAAACCCAATAGGCAAAGATAAAAATAATTTGGGCATTGACTTACATACTATGATACCACAAAATCCTCTTATGTTTACCCATCTGACACCTAAAGTTCTAAACATTCTCATTTAAAATCGGTTACCAAACTTTTCCAAAATGAGATGTTTGTTTGTGTGAATGTTGAAATGTGATGTTCGTTTGTGTTAGGTGTGTAGATTGCATTTAGATTATTCCAATATTATTTTGTATGCATTTTTTATATGAAATATGCATTGTTTTGCTTATGTTGCAGCTCATATTGGAAAAGAAATGAAGGTGACTTTATTAAGCTCAAATTACTCATTTTTTTATGACATAGCTCTCATATAGAGTGTAGTCTCGTAGCTTTTCAGCTTATACATAAGCCAAAATTTCTTTGTTCTTCAAGGTTAATTTAGTCATCCTTTTTGTTTGGCTAATAAAGCAGTTTTGAAAGAAGTTTTTCTAATATTGATTCAAGATTTTATAGAGGACTTTGAAATTGGTCTATTTTAAGTTGGTTATTGACAAATCTATTCTTCATAACACTGTCCTTTTATTTCAATGAACTCTTCTTTTATTTTCCGAACTCACCTTAAGTAGTGATTTTCTTAAGTTCATGTTTTATGTAATTTATCTATAAATATGGATTTGTAATAACTAATAACTGTATATTCACATTAAAAGATTTATAATAAAAATATTTATCTTCAAAAGTAAATTGTGGACCAATGATAATAATTAAAGAGAAATAAAATTAAAGCTTCAAAAAGGTTTTTTAAAACATCAAGTCTTTGGAACTTTATTTTCCAAGCAGGTCTAAAGTCGATATTCTATAAGATTTAATTGTTATTCATAATGTAGGGTCCTTACTCCTTATCATGCAAAACTCAATTTATAGAGTCTAAATTAGCAAGTGGTGGCATCTTATTTCTGTAAGGCCATGTTGTTAGCATAAAATTTCTTCTCATGTTATTAAATTGATTAAAGTCACCTTCATTTATGTATATAACTTACATAGAGACTTGGAAAATATAGTTAACAAATGATATTCTAGACTCCTTTTCATTTGTATGGTTAACGATTAATTATTTGATTCATTTCATTAGAAAATATAGAATGGATTTATTTGAAAGCCAACATGTCATTTATTCTTGTTGTATTCATGAGAAAATGAATCCAACACTGAATCATTTCACTTAATATAAAGTTATAGAAGAAAGAAGCAATTCGGGTGGTTGCATTATGAAATTATATATAAAGTTGGTGCAATAAATAGAATGAATCGGCATTTAGCTAGTGTTAAGGGCAATATTGCTTCATTCAAAAATGTTCCACATGATGTTCGTCATCAAATGCAGGAACATTTGAAAAGCATATATATCTAAAAAAACAAGATCAAGTGTATAGAGAAAGTGTACACCCATATGGTGAATCGGTCAGTGTCAATGAAGAAGAGAAATGTTCTTTATCTAAATGTTTAGATAAATGAAAGAGAAAAATAAATGAAGTTGACAATTATGTTGCTGTTAGAACCAAGTATGGATCATAACAATCCTTATGAACTATTTTAGCAACCAAAAAGGCTGTATAAAAAACTGATTTGGTAATTGCAATGTGATTTATTAACTGCATTTCAATGCATTCAATCTATTTATCCTCAGAAAGCAATTTGATGCAAGAGCTGCAGTTGGTCCTGGATATTAGTTGCCTTCTTATCATAGAATGAGATTTAATTTGCTAAGGGATTGCACAGAAGAATGTAAGCTTATTGTTAAGGCTTCGTTTGGGGCCGCTATTTTCCCGCGGCAAGGCCTCAAGCCGCGAACAATTGATGTTTGGCGCGCAGCTTCTAGGCCAATTGCCGCTGACCCGACCCGCAATTACGCAGTAAATTAACTTCTAAAATATGGCCAAAAACTTGATCCAATTTATAAATAGTGGCTATTGTGCAAAATCTTAAATAATATAAAAATTGAAAAATATTTTACACACTATGGGTACTACGCAAGTATACGTATCGCTTCAAGTAATATAGAGTTCTCTTTAAAAACCCCAGTATCGATCCCACGAGGAAGTGAAGTAAAAGGTCTTAGTCAAATTCTAGTTTACTACTAATAGTCCTTGGTTTGGAATGTCAATTAAAATTGTGTTTTATCTAGCAACTACTCCTAAATGCAAATGTTAAATGTAATAGTAACTATAACTAAATGCAAATAATAATTCTAAAGATAACCTTTTTTGGATGAATTGGTTTGGAGAATTTTGATATACTAAAAACTACTATTTTTATGTAATGAAATGGATAATGTATAGGAAAGAGATGCATTTAATATTGTATGTGCCAAATAGGAGCAATCATATTCTTTACCTTTGGTTCAGGCAAAAAGAACATTGACTAATCCTATGCTTTTTTACTGAATTTGCGGCTAGGCTGAGAGGATACCGGCTCTCACTTCGGAGCTCCCACGTTCCCCTCGCCTGAGGGCTAACAATCTACACTTCAGCACCCAAATGATAGGACCGAATTGAGGATTTTAGCCTGTCACTTTAAAATCTTCAATTCTATGCCCGATTAATATTATTTCCCTATTTATTTGCACTCAACTTCCATGAACTTCACCATCCATGGAATTTGAATGTGGTTCCACTTTGTTGAGAATTACACCGCCCTTTTGGGTCAATGCAATTACAACGAATTTTAACACTACGAGCTCTTTTTGTAATGTAAATGAAGTGCAAGTAAAAATCATCACATTTATAATTAAATTTACTTCTATCATGCATCACAAAATCCTAAACATGATTTCTACTCATTACAAAAGAAAAGTAAAATGAAAATAATGATATAATCTTCTCATGTCACTATTTTCGAAGAAGAAGAAAGAGTAAGAGAGATGCGTCACAAAGCACGAAGAAAATACAACAGAAACTTCATTTAACCAAAGCAAATCCACTATGTAAGTGTTTACAAAATCATAAGATAATGAAGAACAATACTTAGCTTTTTCCCTTTAAAAGAAAGATGAAGATCTCTCCCATAAAGTCTCCTGTCAATCCATGCAATGCTAGAACATCTATTTACAAATTCTCTCGAAATCTCCTCTCCAATCTCTCCAAAAGGGTAGAAATCTACATTTCTACTCTTAATCTAAGAATCCTAAACATTCTACAAGTTTTTCCTAACATTCCTCTCCAATCTCTCTTCTTTTTTTCTTCTCATTTCTAACCTAAAGTCGCCATTTTTAAAGAGTATGGACGAATTTCTAAGAGTTCCCTTAAGCACCTCTTTGAAAAGCTTCCAAATACGTTGAATCTTTGCCTGAACCGACCTTCTCGCCGTCGGCGGGCTCGTTGGCGCCGTCGGCGGGCTTCTAGAACATGGGCCAACTGCTAAGGCTCGTTGTCGGCGGGCTCGATCTCGCCGTCGGCGGGCTCCCTTATAATATTGTCTGTATTCTCTAGAAAAATGCGTCGTCGGCGGCCTATTCCTCACCGTCGGCGGCCAAGATCAACTTATGTCTCTTTTAGTCCTTTTTTATCCAGATTTACTCCTTTTCGCATTTTTTTCCCTTGTCTATTAATCTTAATTCCTGCAATAAAATATAGAAAATACATTTCTTTAAAGTGCAATATCATCAAAATCAATGTAAAATCGGTATGAAATTCTCATTATATTTTTCTTTGGTCAGCCACCAAAGCTGGGGAAAAACGGGCCGCGGGATCGACCTCGCGGCCCCAGCTTTCGCCTTCTAAATATTCCAAATTGCCCTTCGCACATTCTCTCCCGAGCTTTCTTCCTCGTCTTCCAGGTATCAAGCCTGCAGCCCATCGTCGACTGGACTCACAACACCAACTTCATGAATCCCTCCATCTAACCAGGATCCAACCGCGGCGCCGTCTTTGATTTCGCTCTCGATGACTCCACTGCACTCGCCGCCGCCGCTGATAACGACTCCTCTTTCCGTCTGGTGGACGAGAAGCCTACTCCTTGCCCCTAGTTTGGTCTACGATGGCGCTTTCAACAGTGTCCGCAGCTCCCACAGCGACGCGATGAGGAAGTGGAGGCTCGTAAGCGAGAGGCGGAGAAGGAGCGTGCTCGCCGGGACCGGTTGTACAACCTTAACCGCTCCCACCTTCGCCAAGCTCTCCTTTGTTGTACCGGATCCTCCAGAAGACCTCCTCGTATGTGGCAGACTCGAATTCTATGACGAGGAAGAAGAGATTCTAGGTATCGCGAAGGTATCCTTATTTTGTTATTTACATATTTAACACTTAAAATTTTAACATATAATAATCAATTATATATAAATATACATATCTAATACTTAAATTTATTTCATAACAATAATTAATTTCGTATATTTACATATATTATTCAATTTCATATAAATACAAAAAAAAAATAAACAATTTTAACAGGGGCAGCATGGTCCTTTCTCCCAGAAATAGCTGCCTCACAGCTGTTTTCACACAGCCGCACCAAACAGACATTCAACTTTCCCGCAGTTCTTACTCTGCGACAGCTTTCCGAGGGCGGCGCGAGCTGACAAGCGAGAAGCTGCAACTGCGCCAAACAGAACCTAAGTCTTATAGATGTAATTGGAAAGAAACGTGCTGCACTTTGATGGTTTATGAGTGGATAAATTCTAAAAGTAGAACGTTGATAAGCTTCTTAGTTTATTGTCCACATGGAGTAACCTTTTTTAGATATGTTGATGCTTATAACATCAAGAAGAAGCTACTACTCTGTGCTCTTTACTTGTTGAATTCATTGAGTGGATTGGTTGAGAGAATGTTGTTCTACTAGTGACTGATAATGCAATAAATTATAAAAAATTCGGTGAGCTATTGCATGAGAAATATGGTAATATTTATTAGCCTTCTTGTGGTGTGCATTGTTTGAATTTAATTTTAAAGGATATGGGTAGCATGCCACATGTGACAGAGCTTGTCAAAAATGTGTCGAGGATTACAATATTTATTTAAATCATATTTTTTCATTATCTTGGTTAAGAAAAAGTCCAGGATGTACATAAAAAATGTGTCTAGGAGTAACTCATTTTACTACTTTTATTACATTGAAGAGCGTACATGAACATCGGCATGATTTACAGGCTTTTGCTACTAGTAAGTTTTATAATGACTCGAAATTGACAAAAAAACAGAAAAGGAAAAGAAGTAATTTCTATCATTTTAAATAATAGATTCTAGAATGATTGCTTGATTACGTCAAAATTAGTTGGACCATTGAAAAGTATGTTAAGATTTATTGATATAGATGAGAAGCCATCTCTTGGATATATTTCTGATGACATGTATAGGGCCAAGAAAGTAATTAAAGCCTTGTTCAGAAATATAAAGAGGTTGTACAAGCCATATGTTAGCAATATTAACAGAAGATGGGATGAGCAAATTTGTTAAGATATCCACTCAACTGCCTATCTTCCTAATCCAATGATCAAGAAATTTTTTGCCAAAAACCTAAAGCTTGCAAGGATCAATTGAGCTTATTGGTAATAAATATGTATGCAGTAAGCCTAAATTTGCAATGAATGAAATTAGACTTTATTAAGATAAATTAAAAAGTTTTGGAAAGCCTATTTCTCTCATGATACTCGTAATTGATCAAAGCTTTCAACTACTAGCATTATATATATATATTGCATCTTTATGAAATTAATCAACTTTCCCTACTTGTAGATGAGTAGTGGAGAATGTTCGGCTCTAGTTCTATAAATTTGCAAAGATTGCTTATTTGAATTCTTAGTAAAACTTCATCATCATTTGGATGTGAAAGAAATTAGAGTATTTTTGAATAAATTCATATAAAGAAAAGAAATAGTCCGGAACACCAAAGATATTAAATGATGTTGGAGCCTTAATTTGAGGAATATGCATATTTTTTTTGAAATTGAAGTTTCTATGTTAATACATATTATTATTATTTTTTGCTATTAAAATAATCATGATGTAAAATATTTTATTTATTTTATATGTTCCAAGCTTAAAAAAATAAAAATTGATTATCCATTGGACTACACAAGTATTAAGACATTAGGCATTTGGATAGTTGACGATGAACACACTCCTTAGCTTGATTATGATGATTTGGAGAATAAAATTTATAGAGAAGTGGTTATTCCCATTTCTAAAGAACTAAATAAACAACCAACTAGTAAGTTTTTATATACATTTAATTTGATAATGAGAATGAGAAAAGGACCATATTTATTAAATTTTATGTGTAGATTCAAATGAATATGTTGATACTATAAATGAAGTACTTGAATTTGAAGATTTAGATACATAAGAGAAGGCAATTTTTCAATATTCATCTTATGATTATGGAGCTTTCAAATTAAGATGCAATAATTGGGGATAAATTTTAGTTTTGTGTTTTAGAGACAAATTTCATACTTATTGAGTTATTTCATATTTGATATTTTAAGTATTCGAAAGACAACTTTTTGAGTATTAGAGATAAATTTCATGTTTATTTCATATTTGATATTTTATATTTTAGAAAGACAACTTTTGAGTTTTAAGTTTTGAGTATTATATGCAATAATCAATGGTGTATCAAATTTGATTTTTATGATGTCTTACATTTTACACTTATTTTATTAAATTTTGTCAATTATAAATTGTTATATACATTTTATATATTTTTCTAGTTGAATATTAAATATTGCTTACATATCATATTGGTGTGGTAATAATTTATTATTATTATTATTATTATTATTATTATTATTATTATTATTATTTTGCATGAAATCACTTTCTTTAAAGAAGAAAACAAAATATTTCAAATAATCAAGAATGTTACAAAAATAGGTTAATTATTTAAATATTGAGGTGTTTATTTTATATTTGACAATGACTTTTTTAAGACTACACATGTTATGTTATGTTATTAATTACATCATTCATATCATTTAAATAAATTTGTAATTTATTATGTTTTTTGATTGAAGCCCTTGTTTTAACCATGATTGAACTTTGAAGTTTGAACCTCTCTTTTTACCAGTTCAATGTCCAATTTTGTTCTCAAAACTTTATTAATTTCTTTCATCACCTCTTAGCCAAATACTAAAACTAGAATCAATCTTTTTTATGATCTACCTAATTTTTATTAACACCAACTTTTTCATTAAATTACAAATTCAAACTATTCATCATGTTGATTCAAATTTCATGTCTTCCTTACTAACCAATATAGTTTCTTTGACTACATTGATAGAATTTTTTCGTTACCCACCATAAACTATTCCCATCAATAAGAATTTTGCAAATATGATTTCTCTGTCTAGGTTTGTAGTGTCAGCTTATCCTAAGTGGCACTTCTTTGCTCAAATCTTGTATCTCTCATTGCAACTTCTTTTATATCACGAGAAGCATGAAACGTCTTAGTCAACATGCATGCCAAAGTTTCTCATAAATATATGAACTAGCTTAAGAAAATCCTTATCTTCTAACTCAAGGCACAAAAATTAAAATAGCTTACATGCAACACATCAAATTCATCATCTATGAAATATCTTACTTTGCCAATATAATCATAATGATGATTTAATCCTCAAAATCACTCGATATGAATTTTAAGATTACACCTTCCACATTCATGTTTATGAAAACTCAATCATATTTGAAAAGTTGTACTTACCTCAAATATGATGTACATGAGTAGGTTAACTTACCTCAAATATGATGTACATGAGTACGTTAACATACTCATAAACCATCATCAAATCACCATTCCAAAAATATAATAAATATACTAAACTAATTGAACAACTTCTCACTCCCACAATATTTATAATACCAATATAACATCTTCTGAATTTGGTAAATTCTAATTATATTTTAACACGTTCTTTAAGAACACTGATATTTCAAATGTAGTTACAGGCACATCATTATTCCATATAACTAAAACTACTACCATAAGCTCATCTCAAGGCCCAACCTCCTAACCATCAGTTTTAGGCTCAAAAACACTATCTACATACTTTTAAAATTAAAAAAAATAAATAATAAACACTATCCACTAGATTTTTGAATATGCTTTTTCTAACTGCAACGTACACAATCATGAAAATTTATTCCTTTAAAATTAATAACACGCAACTGAAGGTGTTCATGGTACAGATAATACCAAAATTTCCATCACTAAATTTCATAATCATCATGACCATCTTTCATGATGCTTATGAGCCACTTTGTTTTTTTGGCCCCATGCCACCACCATAGGCCTTATTAATTTCATGACTACCATGGTTCTTTTTATGCAATCACTATTTAACAATTATTTGGCTCCTCTTTAACTATAACAAACTAAATGTTTTTTTACCTGTTACCTTTTTCACATCTTAGTGTTTACTAGATATTTCACTTTTCAAAATGTCTATAAATCTCATAAAACTACCTTTATTTTTTTTTTCAAAGAATGTGACAATTGTTGAAATAATCCTCCTATTTATCTCTTCATAATCATACCACAACCCCATTGCTTACTTCTTACAATGATAGATAGCCTTTAGTTCATCTAAATGTCCTACCAAAAATTACTCAGTTGGTCAAGAAACCCCTCATCCCTCTTTATTGAATAATAAAAATGTATTCAATGCTTTTTTTAGCCCCTCTCTTACACGGCCCAGCTATCGTTCTAATTACTTTAATCTTGTAACATGTTCTATCATACAAAACCCTCAGAATCATACCAACCCCAATGTAAAACTCACATATCTCTTCTTTCCTGACACCTTGCAACCTTTTCCTTCCATCCAGATTACATTATTCAATATTATGTAAAACCCATCCTCACCTCCAAAAATTAGCTTAGACCTCCAACTACCACCTTCAAATCAAGAATGCTCTCCTCCCCAACTTTTTTTCTTAGCCTCTACTTTCAAAAAAAATTTGACAGGCACCAAGCCAATTGCCAAATTCTTCCATCCAAAACACATCACATGCTTTTCTAAACTTTTCTTTCGTACCCACAAATTTTCTTTCACGCACATCTAAACTTTGGAATAATCTAAAAAATCTACTCTTTAGTATCATTCCTAAAATTTTCTTCTTATTTCTTAATAAGCATGCATAAAAACAATGTTCTAACCCTAAATCACCTTTCAAACTAAGCCTTTTACAACACCTCTACCTGACCCTACCACCATAACTTCTAAACCTCATGCTATCACATTCCCTCCTAAAAATCACTTATTACAAGATTGTCCCAAAAATAATATTTACAAATCTCATAAACTATGTCTTATAACTTCTCACACTCCTCTCCCCACTCTCAAGCCTCACATTGTCATCCAACAATAGTTTTCATGGAAGATAATGTCCAACATATTAATAAACACATCTAAAATGTGCTTAAGCATGCATCCCACTTTATTCTTCCTAAAGTACTTTGGTTGTCGATGGGTGTTCCGCATTATATATAATCCTTTTATCATTATAAAGCTTATTTTATAGTCAAGTGCTTTGATACTTGGGAAATATAATGTTGTAATACAATATTTTCTTATACCTTTAAAGTTATTTTATGCTTTATTTTAATAAAGTTTGTGTATATGTGCAAAATATAGGTAAAATCTTAACAAATGGAGAAATTTCCAGCCTAAAGACTGGCACCCCAGTGCTTAAAGGTAGCACCCTGGTGCCAAAATTGAAGTGTCGAGGTGCCACATGGGAGGCTCCTCAGTGCATAGATCCAATTTCATCCAAAAACTTGAGAGAGTCAATATGAAGCTTAAGACCAGTGCTCTAGAACCCATACAACCCAACACCCTAAAGAGCAAACATTATAAAAGACCAATCTTTATAAAAAGTGGTGCTCCATCCCAACACTGTCGTGGCTCGTGTAAGCACCCCAACTCTACACTAGCGGCATCCTGGCCCTCTTCACCGAAATAAGCCAATTTTGGTTGTTTTGTGATGATTACACTTATTTTAATATAATTTTTTTTTGTGAGTGAATCATGGAAGGAAGTGTTAGTTAGTTTTTAAGTATTATAGTAGGCTTTTCTCATATATCGTGTGGAGAGTAGGTGTCGATGTATCAAGCAAGGACGAGATCAAGGAGGGTGATCCATTTTGGGAGCCATATATCATAAACCTGATTTAATACAACAACAACAAAGCCTTAATCCCACTAAGTGGGGTCGGCTACATGAATCCTTTTTCTCCATTGCGTCCTATTTAGTGTCAAATTTTCGTTTAATTCTAATAGATTAAGATCATTTTTTATGCAATAAGCCCAAGTTTTCCTAGGTACGCCTCTCTGCCTTTCTTAACATAAGTTGTATTTAAAACATCTACTCTCCTAATCGGATCATCGGGTGGTCGACGTTTAATGTGACCAAACCATCTAAGGCGACTCTCTCTAATTTTATCCGTCATCGGTGCAACTCCAACCCTATTACGGATATGTTCATTTCGCATTTTGTCTCTAAGTGTAAAGCCACTCATCCATCTAATCATTCTCATCTCGGCAACACTTAACTTAACATTATGCTTCTCTTTTAAAGGCCAACATTCAGCACCATAGAGCATTGAAGGTCTCACCACCATCTTATAAAATTTTCCTTTCGAGCTAAGCGGTACTTTTCTATCACACAATAGGCCGGACGCATTCCTCCACTTCAACCAACCAACTTGAATTCTACTATTAACATCCCCATCTATATCACCATCGCTTTGAACAATGGACCCGAGATATCTAAATCGTTCACACCTTTTAATAATTTGATCACCCAAAGTGGATGTGAAAAGTGGAGGGTTGCGTTAGGTAGTCGACAGCCAGCGTAAAACTTGTCGAAAAAATCATAAACCTGATTTAATATTCCATTTAATTTTGTAATACTTAGTTTGGATTTTAATGTAATTTATTTCTGTGACACTAATCATGTTTAACACTTCAATTTCTCTTTTTTGGATTAGTTTCTTTAAAATCTAGGGGAATCATCGATAAACTCTTGAACCTTTGAATACCTTTGTTGATATTTTAACCTTTCACGCTTAATTTACATTCAAGTTAGCCACCTGAATTGTTAAAAATAATTGTAATTTAGGACTCTCAGAAGAAGACTAGATGCACAACTAGCCTAAATTATACAAATGTTAAGTACAAATATTTTCATTAAATATTTGTAATCTTTATAGAGGATGCAGATGCTGGGAGTTCTTGTAAGGTTAAGAAAACTTGACTGTGATATGAAACTCCAATGTTTGTTATATATCAAAAGAGAATAAGAAGTTTTAGGCTCTAATTGATAACTGAAATAGATGAAATAAATTGAGAAACTTAGATTTTACTAAAATAAATTCAAAAAATTTTCACACTAGTAGAAAAACTCATTTACTCTACAATAGTCTTTAACTTTAGGATAGGATTTAGAAACAATTAAAAACTCAAAATAAAAAAACAAATTTGAATGAAAATTAGGATTTGTAGACTAGTAATTAAATAGTTTTGAAAAATTATAAGTTTCCTGTGACATTGATAACTCGGCTTCATAATCCAAATTCTACTTGATCAACATATATACTTGTGTGACTAATATGTGGGTCATCATTATGTGAATCAGGCTTTCATCAATGACTTACCATTGACTAACATGAAACTTTTATCTTTATCCATTAGTTGTCTGATATCTAATCTCACCTCATTAAAGGATGACTACTAATTGGAAGTCAAAAATATTTTTCTTCATAAGAATCTTTCTAAGGATCTCTATATGGACCAATCTCTAGGATTTCTTAACCCAAATCATTCCATTTATTTTTGAAATAAAACAAAATTTTCATGGACTAAAATAAGCTACTTATGTCGGGTTTCAATAGCTTTGCCACTTTCTACTCTTAGTTGGCTTCACCTACTCCAAAGTAGATTAATTCATTTATATACACTATCATCATTACCTCATGTTGTACCTTTTTATATGTGTTGATTCCCTCATCTTTCTTAGTAGTAATGTTTGACTTCTTTGTCATTTCATGATTCAAATAGTTTTGGCATTCTCTATAACTTTTTAAAGGGAGACCACCTATTGCTTTCTTGATAAAGTCATCCCCACCAACACAATAATAACATCAGGAATACAATTCAAACCTCACAAAAAGAAAGAATTTTTAGCCATAAGGGCAACGTGACCTCCCTTCTCAGCTCTTGAACTAATAATGTGAGCCTCGCCTAGAAAAGGAGTATACACCACCCAACATATCATATACTATCATTCTAATAAAGATCAAAGATGAAGAGACCATTAAGTGGCCAAAGCTATTAAAAAAATCTAAACGGTTGAGACCGGTCTCAATATCGTCGTTTCCACTGTACAAAAGGGTATTCAATTGAAATATATTTTCAATTACAAGAAGAAATTGAACGTTTGATGCATCAATGTCACTTGGTCCACTATTTAAAGACTGATGTGAGATAATTAGAAAAAATCATTGGGATTATCAAATAATAAGTATAACTGCAATCTATCTTATTTTAGTAAAAGACTTTTTGCTCTCATCGTAGCATGTGAGTTTTATTTTTATTGCTAGCATGAATTTTTGAGTTGTTTTAAAGAGCTATTTCCTAATGAACTTTCTTTATTATCAATAAAGTTTTATTTGTTTTATCAAGAAGACTTTTATCTGTAGAAAGACCCTTGAAGGTAAGTTGCAGACTAGGTATCCACCTATGACCCTGAAAGATTAGCCCAAGTGGCAAGTCGTAATGAGAAGTTAGTACGAACCCTTAAGGATAAGTGATAGACAATACTCTGGGAAGATAAGCCCATGAGGCAAGTCTTAATGGGAAGAGGTCTCCACTCATAACCCTAGATTATGAGCACAAAAGACAAGTCTCGATAAGAAGCTATTAATGGATACATTCCTCACGGAAAAAACCTTTTGAGAGATAATGATAAACAAGGTCTCCATTCATACCCCTAGAAGATGACCCTAGGAGGAAAGTCTTGATTAGAAGATTTTAGTGAACATGATCCTCACTAGGAAGACTTCATGAGAGTAAGTGGTTGATAAAGTCTTGACTCAAAAATATCAGAAAGCTACAAGCCTCAAAAGATATATGTAAATGTACATTACAAAATCTTAGAAGGTTACAAGCCTCAGAAGATACAAGTACATTAAAAATCTCAGTAGGCTACAAACCTTACAAGGTACATGTACATAGAAATTCTCAAAAAGCCACAAGCCTCAAAAGATATAAATATATATTAAAAATCTCAGAAAAAGAAGAAAAGTGTTATATTAAGCAGATAATGAGCTACATAAACCAACACAATGACTACATCAAAGATAAGAAGAGTTATAAATACTAACGCACTATTAAAAAAGTGCTAAGAAAAATCCACTAGTACTGACATATAGACACTAAGCATTATTCTATCTAAAATTTTTCCTCACTCTTCAATGATACACTATTGTAAGTCATCTTGAGCTTTCCCCTTTTTCTAGGTAAGAAAGAGGGCCATTGACATGCGTCTAGGAGGCATGTCCTCGGTATTGGCTATAATCCAATGGTGCATCATATTGATCTCTTTCTAGAAGCCCTGATGGAATTCTCCTCTGTATGGGGTCCATAACTTCATATTCTTATATTCAAAAGCCAAAATCCTCGCTCAAAAATCCTGTAAATTCTCCACTCTCTGATCAAATTTAGCTCGTGTCTTTCTCAACTCTTCTCGAGTATCCATCAGTTTTGGTGTTGCTGAAAGAGTAAAAGTGCCACGAAGGATAATTTATCGTTGTTATTTACTAACTTGAATCCCAACAAAAACATGTGTCCTGCACGGGAGTTATTCACTTTCTTATGCTCGCTAAGAATGCAGTTAATCTTTGTAAGCTTGGTAATCCATGCCCTCGGAGAAAGGGTCGGCTCGTCTTCAAGGGTTTTCAACATCGTTTGCTAAAAATTCTCATGCATCCATTGATTATTCAAGGGGCAAGGTCCCTCAGATGTTGGAATCTCGAAGCATAAAAAATCAACTCCAAAAAAGTGTCACTTTAGGACAACAAATCTCCTCAAAAAGGCGTACAAACAGTGTAAAAAGGAGCTCCATTGATCATACAAAAAGAGGCTTGGAGACTGATCCCCGATAGATATAAGTGCAACGGATGCCAGAAACTTGGTTCCGCTGGATAAATGCGCTGATGATTTAAGATATGAAAATAATGATTTTATAATATGGGATACTAAGCAAGTATACGTATCGTTTATCAAGTAATATAGGACTTTACGATTAAGCCCGAGATATCGAACCCACGGGGAAAATGTGAAATCTTTAAAGGAATCGGAGAAATTATCTTTTTATTTTCTTTAATTGTTTTCGAAAAAGTATGTCTTAATTTTGAAAAGTTTTGAAGGTTGATATGTCTTTTGAAATTTTCTTAATAAAAATGCAAAGTAAAAAATTAAAATTACAATAACTAATAACATTGGATGTAAAATACTATTAACTAGAATATCTTTTTCTTTTCTTTTATAAAGTAGTAATAATTCTTAAAGTATTGTTGTGGAAGTATTCAAATTTTTGTTGTGACAGATAGAAGCAAATGTGTTCTTTACCCTTACTTGGTTCTATAAAGAACATAGATTAATTTGAAATTTATATTATTTTGAACATGGTTAGGCAGGGAAGGTACCAGTCTCTCACTCTAGAGTTCCCTCGATTCTCACCACCTGGGGGCTAACTTCTAATAATAAAACTCAAAACTTCAAACCAAATTAGGGGGTTTTAGCCTGTCACTCTAAAATCCTCTAATTTTACTTCCTTTTATAAAAATATCTTCTAATATTACATTCGATTATATGGACTACAGATTCTTACACATATAATTTCATGTGATTCTTACTAACTTTTATGAGACAATACCGCATTGGATCTTACATAATCTCAAGAAATTTTAAAACTTAACAGGCCAAATTAATAAGTAAACAAAGTTTTAGAATCAATCTTCACAACTTCTTCCAACTTTTAAACACTTATACTTTCCCCAACAATTCTCTTTAAATTAATTACTTCTCTATTTAAGAAAGAAAAAAATAAAGTAAACTACTCATAATGCATTGAGAAAATATAAAAACACATTGATTTGAAATTAAAAACAATGATAAGAAAAATAATAAACGAAAATAAGTATTAATAAACTAAATAAAAGTAAACACTTATCTGAAAATCCTCTCCACAATACTAAGGAAGTTCCTGCGAAACTTTGACTCTTCGCTAAACTACTTCTCGAAGCAAGTCTCCCGACTCCATTGACTCGGAATACGGAATTCGGACTTCGATAAAAACTAATCTAAAAGAAAGAAAAGAAGTGGGAAGAAGAATACTTCACTCCGCCCCTTTTCTCTTTTCTACTCTCTACTCCTACTCTAAATAAAACTTTTAAAATGCAGTGGAAGAACAATGGAAGTACTCTTCAAAATGCAGTGGAAGAGTCTCCTCAAATTGCCTCTCCTAAATCTTTCCTAAGACTCTCTTTAAATAGTAAACCAAAAGGTGCCTCGGTGTCTATTCAAAATGTGTCAAGATTCGATGTATCTACCAAGGAACCCACCCCTTCATTCAAACTTGCCGCCCAAAGGAAGTTATGGACGTTACCACCAAGAGTTGCATCCCATTCCCATTGAAATTGGCGCCAAATCCATTTGAATCTCGATTTTTAACTGTGGCGGCTAAGCGCCGGCCCAGCGGGGCTTAGCCGCCAATGCCAAATTTTTTATTTTTCATTTTTTTGCTCCAAATTTGGTCCAATTTTGCTCCTTTCATCATGACCATCCATTTTCATCATACCTGCAAGAAAAACACAAAATACCTTCCATTAAAGTGCAATATCATTAAAAATAGGTACAAAAATGTGCATAAAAATACTATATATTTTAGGTGTATCAGAGACTCCAAGGTGGACAAACACATTGCAAAAAAGGAGCTCTATTAACTGTGTAAAAATAGGCTAGGAGACTCCGAGGTGGGAAACAACAATGCAAAAAGAGAGCCTTGTTGGATCACATAAAATAGGTTGAGAGACTCTAGTTAACAGGTCGTGAAAGCTCCGTTAATCGCACAATAATAGGTTGGGTGACTCCAATTTTCTTTTCCTTCTTTTTGTCCTTTGATAAGCTCAAAAAGAAAAAAAATGGCTAAAAGGCCAAAATTCAGATCTACCTCAACTACCTCACACCCACCATCAGATTGGGCCCAGAAAAACTACATCTAATGCTCTATGCTTTGTGCACGATTTATGCACCACGATATAAGCAGCACGTTTCTGCAACACACAGATTACTAAGGTGTAGATTATCATCAGTTAGATTAATTTTGCATGCGAGGATGAGATCCTGCCATTTAGCAGCCTGCCGACCTGCTATACCCTCTAATCTTGTGTTTCACCCTCAGATTACGGGATACGACCATATATTGTTTGGTCACCATGAGATCTGCATGCCACTGATCAAACGACACATGCATCATCTAGATTAAATACTATGGATCATCGTTATCTGCGACTCGGCTGACCTGTTAATATGATGTATACAGGATGACCAGGTGAGTTGTCAAACAGTGACGTGACCCGACTTGTTAATCTTTTTTTCGGCCATTTAAAGTGTTTTTGGAAATGGTCGGTCGCCAAGAAGTTTCCCGATGCCCGGTTTAAAGTAGATTTAATTTAATATATATATATGTGTGTGTGTGTGTGTGTGTGTGTGTGAATAATTTGGGAAAATATCATTTTTAATTTGAAAGATATGAAATCAAACTGATCTCATATATGTAATAGCTTAGATAATCAAGCACTACACCAAAAGCCATGTAACTATCCCGAAGGATGGATACATTACTTGGTTGTGGGCTTAATCAAATAAACCAGAGAATCCATGACATCTGTTTGGTCTACAAACCATTTATGTTGATCAAAACCTTCCCCTGTCTAATATAAAGCAATTAGATATGGTTTATATTAATCTGGGTATTTAAGTTTCCTATAAGTGCAAGCCCTTATAGTTAATTACATCTTAGATAACCGAAGTCACCTAAAAAAACTCTTGATATATATCAGGAAATATTATCTTCATGACTTCCAAAAGGTAGGGTTCTTCAAAGTATTGTGGTAATAGGAAATTTAATAGGTGAGTGACTCAAGTTTGGAACAGTTATTGTAGGAATCCAAAGGAACAGAAAGCTAGGGTAAAACACAGCTCTAAGAAAAATCTTAGTGATTTCTGATGCACCAAAAATATATACGATTTTTGCTATATAATTTTACACATTTTTGGTGATATTGCACTTTAAATAAAGTTATTTTTCATGATTTGTTACAGGTATGATGATATTAGGTGATTGGAGTGAAAAAAAGCAAAAAGGAACAAATCCAGAGCAAAAAGGAGCAAAATGGAGCAACATGGTGAAAAAGTGTTCTGGCGCCGCCGGCGCCCAAATCCATAAAGCCCAGAATTAATTGCACGATAGAGCGCCTCCGGCGCCCTATCTGGTGTCGCCGACGCCCGAAGTCGGTGGACTTCAAATTTGAAGAATTTTGGCGACTTTTTGAAGGGATGCCTATGGAAACTCTTGCTGTTTTGGATGAAAATGGAGAGGAGTCTAGAGTGTTTTTGTGTGCTTCTTCATAGTTTAGTGTCTTAGGGTTTAGGAGAGTGAGTGTAGAGTGAGGATTTGAGAGTAATTCTTCTCTAAGGATGGAAGGAGAAGGGATAAAGTGAGAGATTGCTTCTTCCTTTCCATTCTAAAGAGAGAATCAAGTGTTGTAAAGAAGAGAGAAGAGGATTCAAAGGAACTTCAAGGGAATTGCATTGGGGAAGAGAAAGAGATAAGTTGTATTTTCTTTTGTGGTTTGTATTACTTTTCTTTTATATATAAAATTCATGTTTCATTGTATCTTCTCCATGAATTCTGAGTAGTCTCCCTTGTCTTTCTTCTTGCATAGAGATGTGATGATGGATTGATGTGGAAGATTGTGATGGTTTTTCATTTAGAACTTAATTTACTTTCAATTTGGCCAATTGAAATGTTAAAATATGTTGTTGAACCTTAAATTTGAAAATATTTAATGTCCTACAACAATAATGAAAGATCCATTCAATTTCTATAAATGAATTGCGTAGTTCATGAGAACTGAGTGCAAATGAATAGGGAAATATGTTTTGATGGACTTGAATGTGGAGATTTCAGGGTGACAGGCCGAAATCCCCAAATTGGTTCTAAGATTAGTAACTAGTATCAAAGGTTAGCCTTTGGGTGAAGGGTGAGTGGGAGCTCCGAAGTAAGAGCTGGTATCCTCCCAGCCTAGCCTTAGAGTTAGCGACTAAACTTAGAATATGTCAATGTTCTTTTCTTGCTTAGAAGAGGGGGTACTCTTTTAAGGGTAAAGAATCATCCATGCTCCTATTTGGCACAATAAAATAGATAATTTTTCCATATCAATCCACACATCATATTCTCATTGCAAGAGGAAAGATAATTTTCTCATATATCGAAAACCATTCAAATACTTAGTTTAGTGTGTTTGCCAGTTAATCCTATTTTTAAAGTCCTTAGAAGTAATTGTAGTGTAGTTAATCGTTACTGTTTCTTGCATAATAGTAGTAAGTAGTAAACTTTAATTACAGATTAAATACTGGATTTCAGTGCTCTGTTACTGATACACCTAAAATATATAGTATTTTTATGCACATTTTTATACCTATTTTTAATGATATTGCACTTTAATGGAAGGTATTTTGTGTTTTTCTTGCAGGTTATGATGAAAATGGATGGTCATGATGAAAGGAGCAAAATTGGATCAAATTTGGAGCAAAAAAATAAAAATCAAAAAATTGGCACTGGCGGCTAAGCGCCGCTGGGCCAACGCTTAGCCGCCACAGTTAAAAATTGAGATTCAAATGGATTTGGCGCCAATTTCAAAGGGGATGGGATGCAACTCTTGGTGGTAACGTCCATAACTTCCTTTGGGCGGCAAGTTTGAATGAAGGGGTGTGTTCCTTGGTAGATACATCGAATCTGGACACATTTTAAAGAGACACTAAGGCACCTTTTGGTTTACTATTTAAAGAGAGTCTTAGGAAATATTTAGAGGAGGCAATTTGAGGAGACTCTTCCACTGCATTTTGAAGAGTACTTCCATTGTTCCTCCACATCAATTTAAAAGTTTTTATTTAGAGTAGGAGTAGAAAGTAGAAAGGAGAAAAGGGGGAGTAGAGAGTAGAAAGGAGAAAAGGGTCGGAGTGAAGTATTCTTCTTCCCACTTCTTTTCTTTCTTTTAGTTTAGTTTTTATTGAAGTCTGAAGTCTGTATTCTAGTCAACGGAGTTGGGAGACTTGCTCTGAGAAGTAGTTTAGCGAAGATTCAAAGTTTTAGAGGAACCTCCTTAGTCTTGTGGAAAGGATTTTTAGATAAGTGTTTACTTTTATTTAGTTTATTAATACTTGTTTTTGTTTATTATTTTTCTTATCGTTGTTTTTAATTTCAAATCAATGTGCTTTTATATTTTCTCAATGCATTCTGAGTAGTTTACTTTATCTTTTTCTTTCTTAAATGGAGAAGTAATTAATTTAAATAGAATTGTTGTGGAAACTATAAGTGTTTAAAAGTTGGAAGAAGTTGTGAAAATTGATTCTAAAAACTTTGTTTACTTCTTAATTTGGCATGTTAAGTTGTAAAATTTCTTGAGATTATGTAAGATCTAATGTGGTATTGTCTCATAAAAGTTAATAAGAATCACATGAAATTATATGGGTGAGAACTGTAGTCCATATAATTGAATCTAATATTAGAAGATATTTTTATAAAAGGGAGTAAAATTAGAGGATTTTAGAGTGACAGGATAAAACCCCCTAATTTGGTTTGAATTTTTGAGTTTTGTTATGAGAAGTTAGCCCCCTGTGGTGGGAATCGAGGGAACTCTAATGTGAGACTGGTATCTTCCCTGCCTAACCATGTTCAAAATAATATAAATTTCAAATTAACCTATGTTCTTTATAGAACCAAGTATGGGTAAAGAACACATTTGCTTCTATCTGTCATAACAAAAATTTGAATACTTCCATAACAATACTTTAAGAATTATTACTACTTCATGAAAGGAAAGAAAAAGATATTCTAGTTAATAGTATTTTACATACAGTATTATTAGTTATTGTAATTTTAATTTCTTGCTTTACATTTTTATTAAGAAAATTTCAAAAGACATATCAACCTTCAAAACTTTTCAAAATCAAGACATACTTTTTCGAAAACAATTAAAGAAAGTAAAAAGATAATTTCTCTGATTCCTTTAAAGATTTCACATTTTCCCTGTGGGTTCAATATCTCGGGGCTTAATCAGAAAGTTCTATATTACTTGATAAACAATATGTATACTTGCGTAGTATCCCATATTATAAAATCATAATTTTCATATCTAAAATCATCAGCACATTTATCCTGGGGAACCAAGTTTCTGGCATCTGTTGCACTTATATCTATCAGGGATCAGTTACCTATATTGTGAACACTTTCTTATATATTCCAAACTTCCCTGTGGGATCGATAACCAGGACTCCATTAGAGCCCTGTATTACTTGATACGATACGTATATTTGTGTTGAATGCTTGGACTTAACAAAATCATTATAAATATATAAATCTGAGTTTATAAATTCTTGCAAAATATAAAGTCTAGCATCAATTTCCCAAACTATTATAT
Organism: Papilionanthe hookeriana x Papilionanthe teres; assembly: GCA_022702705.1. NCBI lineage: Eukaryota > Viridiplantae > Streptophyta > Magnoliopsida > Asparagales > Orchidaceae > Papilionanthe > Papilionanthe hookeriana x Papilionanthe teres. The sequence goes on from CM040432.1 coordinate 108,236,037, forward strand.
TTTTTGGCTTTAATTTAAGATATTTATTTAATGTTTCATCCTGACAATTTTATTATTTAGGGCTTACATTCACTTGATATCAATCATAAGAATAGTCTGAAAGATAAAAGGATTTATGTCATATCGGATGACAACCTCAAAATCCTAAGACGAGTTAGGGCTTATATTGCACAAAGTGCAAAGGACTAAAGTGAGTATTATGACGCACTAGGCAAACTACCTTGAAGTCGTATGGCTTGTTGTTTATTTCTAAGGAATTTTGCTGTTGAAGATGGCAATGTTGCCCACTATGCATGCTCCAAGCTCCTTGTCGCCACAGGTTTAGTTTTAGAAATGTCAAATGTAGGAGACTGGGAGAAGTGTCATGTCTTAGAAATGTTTAAATTGAGATGTCTTAATATCTTATTAGGGGAATATTTAAGTTGATTATGGTGACACCGGTTAGGATCACACGGTTCCCTCGTTCCGGCTTCACCATTTTCTACGGTTTCACTTAGTTCAAATGAATTTACCAAATATAACTAAATGAATTCAGTATTTTCATTCAGACTGTGGGAATCTCGTTAGAAGTCGTAGGTTGCCTCCTCCGAGGGATTCCCGATCATCCAAAGAGACATTTTATTTTAGTTTCACTTTTGATTTTTGTTCTGTTTGTAATTAAATTTTGAGTTGTCTTATATTTTGACTGTTGTGGTGGTGAATTTTATCTTTGTTTTATTTAATTTTTAATTTTGGTTTTGATTTTGTGACTATCATAAAAGTTTTGATTTTGACATGCAGGGTGACTTTGTTGTTTATCATGCAATTTCGTAAGTAGAAAATGTACGAGAAAGTAAATGAAGGTAATTTGTAGTGCATTAAATAAAATAAAAGCGTACCTTACATTTCTTCTTGTTCCTTCACCTGAAAGTTTAGCCTTACAATGCATATATATAATTTTGCGGGAATTGAAGCATGCTTGTGGGAAAAGCTGAGTAAGCCTAAAGATAGGTTCGTCATGGGCCTACTGAGTCTTATATCATAACTTGGTGGGTCATATTTTAAATGTATAGATGATTTCTCAAGCAATGTGTAATAAGTTTAATCGTTCTCCAAGATATCCAAAAGGTTATAATAAGGATTCAGGGATCGGGCCCCGGACACCTTACAATCTTCTAAAAACTCTCGAGTTCATTCAAACTAGTTATGTTGCTTGATGACTCATCTTTATCATACCCTTATGCTCAATGAACTGAGGTCCTGATCATCTCAAGGGTGGGGTAATTATCACTTGAAATTCTATTTATAAATTATCTGAGTAAAGGCCCTTAGGGGCAAATTGATTTATTAAGAGTTTTAGTTAATTTAATTTTAAAATTGGGCTTGTAGTCTTTCAAACATTATCATAATTAATTTTTATCATCTTTTCTAATCCATATTAGTCAAATTTGATTAAGCGTAGCTCGCTACCAAGCCCTCAAAACTTAATGGGTATATTTGCAATTTAAAAAAAGTTAACTTATTTGATTATGGTTCTTAATCTTATTAAAGTATTGAATTTATCATTAAACACCAACTAGGGGTATTAGATTGATGGATTATTAACTTCCAAAGTCAAACCCCTAACCCTGGAATCATTTAATTTTGATTATCTTCCAAATTAAAATAATTAAAGAAATTATAAATTTATCATTTATGTGACAAAGGTGAGGCTTTCTACCATTTAAATCCTTTTGCATTTCAATTATCTAAATATTTCAATTATGATCATTCATTGTCCATCTCCCCTTTAATTAGGCCCAAACATTTATTAAGGCTTAAATTCCTTAATTACAACTTTGGCCTTTAAGGCTTATCACCTCATAATATATTAAATATAACTCAAATGATTTTGAAATTTTTTTGTTACCCCACTCATGGATCAATTAGAACATTAGAGGGGAAAATGTGATTTTTTCTAATTTTAGATGAATTTATACAATTATTTACATGCAAAAATAAGGATTTTCAAAGATAATTTGATAACTTAATCAAAAAAAAAACTTATGCACTTAAGTTTATTGGAGTTTCTCATAGATCAGTGGACCACTTGGACCAATTTTCATGATTTTTTGAATTTTAATTTAATTATTATAATTATTAAGTTCTGGAGTATTAATTAAATATAAAATATTATTTAGGTTGAAAATTAAGTTTAGTATTTTTCATAAATCTCTGAGAGGTCAAGGAACCCAGAGAAACAAATTTTATATTTTGTGATTTATATTTTAATTATTAGAATTATTTTAGTGAGATTTTAAGGAAAATCCATTTTTAAGCTTAAAAATTATTATTAACCCTTTTAAAATTAATATCTTCACTTAGAAAATTAGGAAAATCATTTCAATGGTTCCCAAATGATCAGGAGACCAAATGTGACATTTTGGTGGATTTTAATATTTTTGAGATTTTTATGATTTTTAATTAATTTTAAAAACTTAATTATTTTTAAAAATACAAAATAGACTTAAAAATAAAGTATTTATTTTAATTACCATTTTATTTTTATTAAACTCTTCTGGTCATAAGGAACTCCCAAAACTAATTTTATAATTTTTTAACTTTATATTTTAATTATTATAATTATTTTAATGTCAAAATTATCATTTAACTTAAAAAAATCAAATTAGCTGATCAAATTAACTCCATATGACTTGAAAATTTTTATATGAGCTCCTCTAACCCTAATCCACAATGGAGAATCCAAATTAAGTTATTAACATCTATATATAACCCACTTCATTTTTATTTTATTTTAGAGGTTTAATTACCATTAGTGAGATTTTGAATGAGTTAAACCAAGATTATATTTTTCCTTAGGTCCTCTGGTCACATTAAACCTACCAAAATTTACTGTGCATTTTTTTGATTAATATTTTAATTATTATAATTTGTATATCAAAATAGAGACATTTGACTTAAAAATAAGGGTTCTCCATAGAGAGATCCCCCCTGAACTTGAAAAAATCATGGAAGGTCCCTCATGATAGAGAGAACATGACACCCAAAGCTCAAGCCATGGTGAAATGTCCACAATTAATTAGGATGCAAACATATAATACAATGTTTAATTAATTAAAAATAAAATACACATAAAAAATATGATATCATTTCCACATTATTCTTCTCTATTCACTGAGCTAGGGGGTATTTTTATTTTATTTTTGTGATTTCTCTAGACCAAGATATGGATTTTCTAAGGTCAGAGAATTAAAATAAATCAAAATTCCAGAATTTCCTACTTACACAGTCAGCGCCGCGTCATCCTACAATGGCTTTGAAGTCCCATGTGTCACTCCACCATTCGACGCTGCCGCCTAAGTTAGTTGCCACACGGTCCGTGCTTTATATTCAGATCTTCTATCCGTCGCAATCTGGGTTGTCCGATGAATACACGCATGATCCAACGACTCCTGGTCATCGTCCTCAACTTGTCTGTCCCGTAAGCCATCCAGACTAAACCCCTAAGATCTCAGCCTAGACTCAACCAAATCACCTCGGGTTTGTTTCTGTGGACTCATCTGACCTAGAAGAACCTATATATATGGCTAACCTAGCCTGAAATTTGCCCAACATGGATGGAGAATCGAAACAAGCTCAAGAAGAAGGTGAAGTTCATACATCTGTCTGAGAGGGGAAGCCTCAATCAAATGGTTGCAGAAGCTTCATTGAGGTCCAGTGAGCTCACAGATGAAGTTCTTTCCTGTGGTGAATTGTTCAGACCCAAATTCGACCATACTCGATTTTAGGTGTTGATCAAAGTTAAGGTTGGAGGTGGTCTGTCATGGGTTTTTTGCGAGGGTTCTTCTTCTTTCAGTGTGGGGGTGGTGTAGGGTCAGTCAATTTGGAGTTTGATGCATTTTGGAGCTTGTCGGCCATTAAAATTATCTTATCTTGTTTTTGAAAGTAGTTCAGATTTAATTTAATAAATAATGTATAGCTTTTGAAAATAGTATTTGAAAATATAATTTTAAAATATGAAATTTTAACTGATTTCATATATTTAATAGTTTAAATAAAAGAGCCAATCACCACAAGTCATGCATCTATCCCGGAGAATAGACACATTACTTGATATTGGGGGCTCGATTATATAAACAAATAAATTTATGACATCTGTTAGGTCTGCGAACCAATTTTATAAGCCGACAAGTTCCCCTACCTAATACAATGAAATCAGGTACGGTTTATATTACCTGGGTTTTTAAAGTTCCCTATAGAGGCAAGCCCCTATAGTTAATTACATTCTAAATGTTCAAAGTCACTTAAGAAAAGTCTCGATAAAGATCAGTGGTTTCGCTTCTAGGAATTACAAAGTTTAAGATTCAAACAATTGGATTTTGGAAATTCAAAAGGGAATGAATCAAATTTGGAATAGTTCGTTTTGGAAATGCAAAGGAAGAGGAGTAAGGGAAGCCGAGGATCCAAGAAGAATTTTGGAGACTTCCCAAACTATCTTATGGTTTGGCTCCAACTTGAGAAAATTATTTAATGTTGCAATCCTTTCAATTTTAATTAATTAGGACTTATACTTGTATGATATAACCATACAAGTAGCTTGGAAGTTAGGAGGGTTTATGTCATAACGAACGACTACCTCAGAGTCCTAAGATAAGTTAGGGCTTAAATTGAATAACATGATTATACAAATGCCTAAGATAACGTGAGGATTTATATTGCACTAGGCAAACTACCTCGCAGTCCTATGGATTGTTATTTATTTCTAAGGAAAGTTGAGTTGATGTATATTAGTTTTGTTGTTGAAGATGGTCGTGCTGCCCACCATGCTTGCTCCGAGCACCTCATTGTTGCAGAAGGTTTAGTTTAAGAAGTGACAATCGGAGGGATGAGAGAAGTGTCAGGTTTTGGAAATGTTTGAATTAAGGTTCTTAAAATCTTATTAGGGAAATGTTAAAGTTGATTAAGGATACTGGTTAGGATCTCACGGTTCCCTCATTCCAGCACCACTATTTTCTTCGGATTCACTTAGTCCAAATGAATTTACTAAACTCAACTGAATGAGTTCCATACTTTCATTTAGATCGTGGGAAATCTCGTTAGTAACACGTAGGTTACCTTCTCCGAGGGATTCCCGATCATCCGATGAGACGTTTTAATTTAGTCATAGTTGTAAATTTATTTTTTTGTTTGTAATTAAATTTTGAGTTGTCTTATATTTTGATTATTGTGAGGTAATTTTGTTTTGCATGCAGGTGTCATACTTTGTAGTAAAGTAAGCACATGAGAAGTAAAGTACGAAAGGTAAGGTACTAAAAACTGCAAAAGTGTACCTGACGAGTCTTCACGCCATTTCCCACTGCACTTAAGATGCATGTTAAGACATTTAAATGTTTAAGAGAAAACACCTAGGTAAAGCTAGGGGAAAGTTTTGGTTGTCTACCAAATCCTAATCCTATCCTAGTGAGTTTCTGAGGTGTGTTGGGGATGATTTTCTTGGGCAAAGAACAATGATGTTCAATTGTCATTCTAAAATATCCCATCAGGTTAAGGGAGTGCTTGGGGCATGACCCTGAACATCTTCTTCAACGCTTTTGGGATTATTTCGAGTTCATTTGACTTTATTGTGATTTCCTAATTAATCATCCGAAGGTTGGTTAAAGTTTGATTGTGTTTGACTCTTGCTCAGTGAATTTAAACGCTTAAATATCCTTTGAGAGGGGTGACATGTCATTTGACATTTCATCTAAGAGTTATAAGCATGAAAGCTTTTAGGGGTAAATTAGTTCATTAAAGAACTTAGCTAATTTAATTGAAGTTGAATTAATAATGTTTTAAAATGATTCAATTTGGTTTTAAAAATTAATTATAATATTTAAAAAATTTTCAAATTAATTATAAAATTGTTCAAATTAATTATAATGTTTAAAATTTTTCAAATTAATTATAATATTTAAAAATTTTCAAATTAATTATGATATTTTAAACTTTTCAAATTAACTATGATATCTTAAAACATTTCAAATTAATTAAAACATTTTAAAACATTTCAAATTAATTATAATATTTTAAACTGTTTCAATTAATTTCATTTCAATTTTGAGTTTAAATAATGGGGATTCTTTGATTAATTCATTGGTTAGGGGCTTAAATTAGGGAATCAAAGTCTTCCTATGTTATGTCCCTCAACCTAACACCTTTAATGTTTTTAATTATCTTCCAAAATTTAATGATTTAAATAATTAAAATTCCACTTTTTAAATTTAATGGTGATTAGTGGATTTCTACTTTTAACCCTATGTTTCAATCATCCAAGAGACAATTAAGATTGTATGTTTCTTATTTACCCTTAGTTAAGACAAAATATTAATTAAGACTAGAGTTCCTTAATTACCCTTATGCCCTCTTAAACTTGTTCACCCCATAACTTATTAAATCAAACTCAAATGACTTTGAAATTTTGTCACCTCACTCATATGTCAATTAAGACATTAGAGGAGAAAATGTCATTTTTTCTGATTTTAATTTAATTTATATAATTATTTTAATGGAAAATAGGAACTTTCAATGAAAATTCAATGACATGACCAAGTAAAGATTTTGTCCTTAGAAAATTTACTGGAAGTTCATACTAACTAGAGGACCACTTGGACAAATTTTGATGATTTTTTGATATTTAATTTAATTATTAGAATTAGTTTAATTTCTAGAGTATTAATTAAATATAAAATATATTTTAAGTGGAAAATTAAGTTTTATATTTTTATTAAATCTCTCTGAGGTTGGGGAATCTAGAAAAACAAAATTTATATTTTTTTTATTTTTCTTTGAAATATTAGAATTATTTTAATGGAAAGCAAGGAAAATTCATTTTTTTAATTCCAAAAATTACCATAAGCCTTTAAAAATTAATATCTTCACTTCGAGACTTAAGAAAAATATTTGAATGGTCCCTAGGTGATTAGGAGACCAAATGTAATATTTTAGTGAATTTTAGTATTTTTGTGATTTTTTAATTTTTTAATAATTATGATATTCAAAAAATAATTAAAAATAATTTTTTTATGAAAAATCTATTTTTTTTCTTAGACTCCTCTAACCATAAAGAACTTTCAAAATCAATTTGGTGAATTTTTTAGTTATATTTTAATTTTTATGAATTTTTAATATCAAAAATGTCATTTTCACTTAATTAATTTCTTTAGTGGGTCAAATCAATTCCAATTAGTTTGAAATTTTTATGGGGGATTCTCTTGTCATTAAATTACAGTGGAGAGTTATTTTAATGTCATTTTAATGTGTATTTACTGCAAATTAATTTAATTTTATTTTTAGATTTTTGGTCCAATTAGAGTTATTTTTAATGATTTAAACCAAGTTATAATTTCCTAAGGTCTTTTGGCCATAAGAAACCCACCCAAATTTTTGTGGATTTTTCTAAGAAACATGCTAATTATTATGATTAATTTATCAAGAAAATAATCTTGAACTTTAAAAATAGAGTCCTCTTCATAGAGATCTCCCTTGACATTAGAAAAATCAGGCGAGATCCCTAATAATAGAGAGAACAACATATTAAAATTTCAAGTCATGGTGAAATGTCAACATGCATGAAGAATTAAAAGTCCTAAACAATGTTTAATTAATTTAAATTTAAATATTAGGCAAAACATTTTAATTTTTGTTCCACATTCAAGAGGGTATTTTTATGTTATTTTTTGGAGTTTTCTAGGTAAAGTTATGAATTTTCAAAGTTTGGTGTCAAAATTAAAAAAAAAAGATTTTCCCGCTCATTCCACCTCATCCTCGTACAAATCGAGTCGGAACCAGGTGGCAGCGTCTGGTTGGCTAGCGCGTTCAGCTTGGCGGTGCATTCATGGACCGAAAGCCCGTCCGACTCCATCAGGGTCGTCCGTCCGATACACATATGATCGGACGATTGCGGTTCATCTTCTCCAACTGGTTTTCTCCCGGAACCGTCCACCTTAAAACCTTGATATCTCTCTCGATTCTTAACAAAATGGAGGGTAGTTTTTTTTAAATGATCATCTAACTTAGTAGAACAGATCCATATGGTGATGATGCAGTTAACTCAAGTAAATATCTATGGAGAATTAAAATAAGCTTGGTTGGAGGAGAAATTTTAATACCTTTATCCAAGAGGTGAGGCCTCGATTGGATGCTTGGAGATGCTTTGTAGGAGTCTCAAGAGCCCATGGATGAAGCCTCTCACTCTGGTGAATTGCCTAGGTATGTCTTCAATGAAATCAGATTTAGGGAGCTCACCAATGTCTATCCTAAGGTGGTTTGGTGATGGGGCTTTTATGGGGGAACTTCTTCTCTTGATGTGGGGAGAGTGTGGGTAAGTTTAATTTAAATTTGGTGAACTTTGAGGTGTGTCATATTCCGGCTCTAATTTTGAGCTTCAAAATTGGTTCTAATTTTGAGCTTCAAAATTGGGTTTGGGTAGTGAAGGAGAAGGCTTGAAAATGGTTGAGTTGAGCTTAGAAGTGCTAGGAGAAGCTCTAGGAACAATTTGGCAGAGTCTCCCCAAGGTAAATTTTTGCACCCCCCTTGTGGCCATAGAGGTGGAGTTTAAATAGAGGAGGTCTTGGTGGAGCTCAGGGCAAATCAATAGGTGTGCTCACTTGCTTAGGTGGAGGGAAGAAGTGCCCAAGCATCCAATCAGGTTTGGCCACATTGGATGAGCTCAATTTTGAGTTTTTCCCTTGGTGGCTTTTTAGGCCATGGTGTTTTCCGGCGGTGGCTGGCCGGCCATGTCATGGGTTACCATCAGGTCAGGGGGATCAGGACTTGGCTATGGTGCAATCAATTTGATCTTGCCTCGTGTAAAGGAGGTGAATTAAAATGGAATGAGAGAAGGGAGATGTTGGGCTCAATTGGGTCAATGCATGGTTTGGGGTTGGGTGAACCCTCTAAGGTCTGATTTTTGGGCTGAGAAGAGGACATGGGTTCAGCTCAAATGGTGTGGTGAAGTCTCCATCAAGGTTATTTGGATTAATTTTGGGTTAGGGTGGAGCATGGGTAAGGTTAATGACTTTTTATGTGGGATTAAAGGCTCTCTTCCTTTTGCCATTTATGGAGTGATGACAAGTCCATGGCTCTCATGGCTTGCATATGGCTCATCTATCGTTTCATAGCTCACCTATGGCTTGGGGATGGCTTGGTCAAATTTCATGAAAGGGTAATTTCGATTTAAGTGGTATTTTTGTAAAGCTTGTCATGAGGCCAAATTTTGTTTAATTTGATCATGAAATTGAAACTTAAGGGATGATTTAATTGAATGGATGATGAAAGGATGATTGTCATGTGGGATTTTAAATGGGTTTGGTCTAACTGAAGTGATTTAGGATTATGAGCTTGAATTTGGGTTTTTAAATTGAAGTGGATTTGGGCTTGAGTTTGGGTTAGATTCGGGTCAAAAATTGGATCAATAAAATGTTGCATTTGCTGTAGGAACATGTTATAAGGAGTTTAGAACATATTTGGGTTGATATTGAATTGAATTGAATGGTCAATAGTGAAATTTGGGCATGTGCCGCATTTGGGCCAAAATTGGGATTTTTTGGTTTGGTTGGGTTTGGGTGGAGCTTGAGTTGAAATTGGTGGCAATTGAATATTGCATTTGGTTTATGGGACTGTTATGAGAATTTTAGAATTCAATTTGGGAAAAATTAGTTTACATTGGGCTTAACTAGGTGGATTTGAGTTAATTGGTCAAAATTTGAGATTTTAGGATTTGTTTTAAATTGGGTTCAAATGTGGGTCAAGTTAAGTTTAAAATTGGGTCCAATCAGGTTTGAGCATGATGAATTTGAGTTTAGAATTGAAATTGAAAGAGATTGGGGTCAATTGGGTTGACATTAGGCTTGAGTTTGATAAAATTGGACTCATAGATGCAAATTTAGGTTTTTAATTAAATTGGGTGAAATTGGCAAAATTGGGTCATATAGCGGTTGAAGAAAATGCAATTGGGAATATTTGGAAGAATTTGGGATTTTTTGGGATTTTTTAGAATTTTTGAAATTTTGGGCTATGAAGGGCATTTCAGTAATTTTGGGGGTTCTAGGGTAAGTGGTCAAAAGTCTGATTTAAAGGCTCGATGTGGTTTAGAAAGAAACTTAGAGTCAAATAAAAGTGTTCGGGGTCATTTTGATCAATGTGGAAGGTTTTATGAACCCCGAAACGTTTTTTTTTTTATGTATCAGTCATTTTGGTATCGAGATGCCAAAAGGTTGTCCAGAAGTATGGCAAGTTTACAGTCAAAATTCTCAGCATGACATGGGGAATGTTTTTGAATGTCTTTGGAGAGTTTGGACAATTCTTGGCAATCTTGGAATTTTAGGCTTTTCAAGGGTAATTGGGCAGTTTAGGGGCAAGGGGGTCAAAATTGAAATTTTGGGAAAATTGAGATTAATTAGAAGTTAGAAGAATGAAACTATTTTGGTGGAGCCATGAAGTCACTTTAAGCCCATAAGAATCATAAAAGGACTCATTTTGTACATTCAACATGTTGTTGCCAACCCTCTTAGCCATGGGCTAGGGGTTTGGGTCCATCCATATGAATCTTCTAATGAGTCAGGAGCCAAGATTTGGTAGAAGTGGTTTTGGATTTGGAATGTGTGTAGAAGTGCAACATGTGTATGCTGACCATCACTAGACCACCGAGGGTCAGTCCTAAGGCCTGCTCACCCTATGGGACTCATCATTGTCTTTCTACACATTGGTCCTAACCTTTCAAATGGCTTGGAGGTTCATGACCATCTATATAGAGTTCTAAGGAGAGTTTGGAAGCGGCATAAATTTCTAAATGGTGGATTTCATTTCTAGTCCTCTAGAATAGTCAAAGGAATTTCTATGCCTAGATCCTTAGTACTAGGGAAGAGAAAATTAGACCTCACCAAAAATGAGGTCAACAAAGCTATGGGTAATTTTGTCTTGGTTTCAGCTGAGAATTGGCCTGAGATTTTGGCTCAGGGCAAGGGGTTTGGATGGCTAAGGACAGTGGGCTTGAGTTCAGGAGGTCTGGAGGAGCTCTGGTGAGATTTTGGCAGAGTTTCCCCAGGGTTTCAGGCACTCACTCCTTTAGCTGTGAAGAGATGATTTTATAGCCATGACCAATGGGTGGAGCTCAGGGAGCCAATGTGGGTGTTTTAAGCTGCTTAAGTGGAGGGATGAGCGGCGCAAGTGACCAATGAGAGTGGGACAGCTTGGATGGGTGTAATGTATTCAAATTGGGTTTAAGTGGCTCTTAGTTTTGGCTCCTCCGGCGACTAGGCTTGCCGACAAGGACAGGGGAGGGTGGCCAGAGGTCAGGTGAGCTAGTGGTCAGGTGAGCCAAGTATTTAATTTGAGTGGTGATGGGGTTTGGCAAAGATCATATTGGTTTAGCCACATGAGGAAGGAAATCCCCCAAATTAGGGAACTCTTGGTCCATAGCTCAACTAGATTGGGCTAGGTAGATCTAGCTCAGTCCTAGGGGTCCAATTTGATGTTTTGGTATACTTTGTTGGGTCACATTTGATCTGATTTGGTCACATGTGAAGTTTGGTTCAATTTGGTTCATTTGGGTTCAAGTTGGGCTCAATTTTGTATAAACAAATGTCATGAAGCATTTGAAGAAGGATTGGAGTGGTTTTGAATTGGTTTGGGAGGTGAATTTGGGGGAATTTGGACATTTGGTCAATTTGAGTTATTTTAAATTAGGCTTGGGTTTAGGTTAGGTTAGAGCTTAGCTAGGGTTCAATTGGTGGTTCAAATTGATGTAGGGGAATGTCATGAAGTGTTTTTTCAATAAGAATTGGGTGGAAATTTTGGGATTAGGGGATTCAATTTGGTGGAATTTGGGCATGTGGCTCATTTAAGGCAAATTTAAGGATTTTGACTTGGCTTGGATTTTGGAGTGTAGGAATGTTATGAAGAGTTTAGAATTCAAATTTGAGGAAATCAACTTGGCTAAGAGGTTCAATTTGAGGCATTTAAGTCACATGGTCAAAATTGGGCTTTTTGGTTTGACTTGAAATTAAGCTTGAAATTAGGTTAAATTGGACTTGGATTTAGTTTAAAATGAGATTAAGGATGATCAATTTTAGTTTAGAATTGAAATTGGGGGAGATTGAGGTCAATTGGGTGGACATTAGAGGTGATTTGGGCATCTTAGGCTTAGGCTTTTGGTCAAAATGGGTCAATTTGGTCAAATTGGGTCTAATTAAGTAGTTCAAATTGATTTTGGAGACATTTGTGATGATTTTGGAATTTTTAAATTTGGAGGGAAATTTTGGTCATTTTGGTTATTTTTGGGAGGTACTTTGGAATTTTTGGTAAATTTGACGTGTTTTGGTCAATTTTGATGGTGGAGAACATTTTGGGATGGTTTCTGGAGGGAATTTGGGTAATTTTGGGATTTTTGGTCAAAATTTATGGTTTAAGGGTAATTTAGTAATTTGGTGGAGTTTATGGGTAAGGGGGTCAAAAGTTGGAATTTTTTGTAAAATTGGGGTTGAGTGAGAATGATAACCCATTTGAGCCATGGACTAAGAGAAATCCCCGTTTGGATCCTCCATGTGTTGTTTCTAACCTAAACCCTAGCCTAGGGCCAAAGACATAAGGAACCACCTACATGAGTTTTCAAATGAGTAGGGGGCAAGTGTAAGGAAGTTTGATATGTTTGGTTTCGGGTTGTGAGGTAGTGAGTGTAAGTGTAGAGTAGGTGTGAGTGTGCGTGAGCCTCACCCAGACCAGACTACCCGGGTTGAGTCCTAAGGCTTGACCATTATATAGGGAGCTCCTCTTAATCTTCATGATGCTTGGTCCCATCCTCCTAAGTACTTAGATGTTAGAATTTAAGCATTTGAAAACTCTAAGTGAAGAAAATAAGTGTTTTGAAATTTTATGGGGTAAGGGTTCCATCACTAGTCTTCTAAGATAGTCACTAGGAAATTCATATGGCTAGATCCTAGGTTATCTAAAGAAAGACTATACCTCAACAAAAGTGAGGTCAACACTTGTCTCCCACCACCACCACTATCCCACCACCACCACTATCCCACCACCACCACTACTTGTTAGTGGCCGTCGTTGCCCTTCGACACCTTTAGACCACTGTCACCACCAGAAAATTTCAAAATATTCAAATTTTCAAAAGATTCCATTATTTTGAAAATTTTGGATGAAAAAGAGAAATCGCCCAATAACATTTTTCATGAATTTTAAGGTAATTAGCACAAATCATGGACAATATTTATAAAAAATATTCAAACTCAAATTAAAAATCATCAAAAACATCTATTTTGAAAAACATACAATCAAACTTACTGACCCACTTTTTGTATGTATGTAATTTATGTTTATAGCCACGGAACCAAAAACTTGATCCCGCTTTAAATATAGGAATATGATTTAATGTATAATGTGGATTCTACGCAAGTATACGTATCGTGTCAAGTAATACGGGGCTCTAGTGGAGTCCCGGTTATCGATCCCACGGGAAGTTTTTAACGGAATTGTTATCGCCTAAATTTAAAGGAATTACTTAATAAAGTGAACGAAATTCTAAGTAACTATAATAAACTAAAGTAAACTAATGCTTGAAATAAGTTGATTTAATTAATTCGAAAAAGTATCATTCTCCTTATTTTTAGAAAATTAAGTGAAATGATGAATTTAATTAGAATTTTTAAATTGTATTGTGACAAATAGGAGCATTCCTATTCTTTACCCTTTGGTCCAGGTGCAAAGAACATTGACTAATCCTATGTTTGATTACTCGAATTTGCGGCTAGGGCCGGGAGGATATTGGTCGCCACTTCGCAGCTCCCACGTTCCCCTCACTCGAGGGCTAAAATCTACACTTCGACTCTCAAACGGTAGGATCGAATTGAGTATTTTAGTCTCGTCACACTAAAATATCCAATTCTACGCCCGATAATTAATATTTCCCTATTTATTTGCACTCGACCTTCCAAGTTTTTTGACTTCCCGAATATTGGATGTAATTTTTACTATAGTTGATAATTCAACATATTTTAACTACTCAATTGGCCGTATTGAAAGTAAATTAAGTTTAAAGTAAAAATTATCACAATTTATTTATATTATATTAAGTGCCTTTATTTAATTTCATCAAACCACATAATTTTCATAAACAAGGAGAAAGACTAAGAAAACTACTCGTAATGCATGAGAATAAAACAAAGCATGGATTTTATTTAAAGTTAAAAATAATAAACAAAGATACTTATCTTAATTTCCTTCCATGCGTACTCCTCAAGTTCCTTTCGACTTTTCCTTCTAGTACGACGAACTAAATAGTACTCAATTAAACTAATAAACTCACTAAACTCACTCAAACTACACTTAAGACAGTAGAAATAGACTCACAGAAGACTCAAAAGACACACAAAAGACACACAAAAGACACACACAAGACACTAGAATTCGGCCTCTATTTATAGAGGTAAGCAAAGGTCCAAGGGGTGCTCAAAAAGTGTCCAGGTTCAATGTATATGCATTTTGAACTAGCTCGCCGTCGGTGGGAAACGACCTCGCCGTCAGCGAGGCTTCTAGAAGGTCTTCAAACCGCGCGATCTCGCTGTCGGCGGGCTCGGGCTCGCTGTCAGCGAGGTAGTTATAATTCCTTCAGAAATTTCTCCTCACGATCTCGCCGTCGGCGGCCTCGATCTCGCCGTCGGCGAAGTAGTTATATTTGCATGAATTTCTTTCTTTTTGATCCAAATTTACTCTATTTCATGCATTTTGCTTCTATCACCAATAAATCTTCATTCCTGCAATAAAATAAAGAAAATACATTTCTTTAAAGTGCAATTTCATCAAAAATAGGAATGAATTTCTTAACATATTTTTCTGTGATCAAAATCCCCCAAACTTAATTATTACTTGTCCTCAAGTAATTTTAATACTAAATAAAAATAATGATTTCTATAATAGAATTTTTCAACTCAAATAATATATGAATTAATTTTAAATAACATTATAATAAAGTTAAATAGAAATATTTCTAAGTAATTTCAATTAATTTTATAGAGATAAGATTATTTAGTTATTAGGTCTAAGATTTCTAGCTTTCTATTTATTTCAAGAAAGACTATATTAAAAATTAATAAATTACTTAAGATATTTAGATGATAGGAAATTCAAGAAAACTCTATTTAGTAAAATACTAATCCATAAATATAAGTTTAGAAATATAGTTAAGTTTTACCCTTTAGGTTGAATCCATTGAAGTCAATTTTTGATAAGGCATCTCCTCAAGCTTCTCCTCACTTATATTTTTCTTTTCTTTTCTTTTCTTTTCTTTTCTTTTCTTTTCTTTTTTTCAAGTGAGGATTACTGTATCTGGAAAGCCTGTTAATAATTTTGAACTTCAATTTCTCTTCCTAAATTTGAAACTTAAAATACTTCTTTGCTTATATATATTTCATAATTTTTACTTCATTAAGTTTCTATCCTTTCTTTTTCATCTATATACTTAAGAATTTCCAATTTTTAGAATATAGTTTCCCTTACTTTAAATAGTCTACTATATTCTTACTCCTTTTAACCAAATATCTTCTTCTATTAATTTAATTGAATTACTAGAAGTATTTTCTTTAACTTTATATAATAATTAAATAAAGCAACTCATATTTATTGAATTGAAAATAACTATAGAAAATCATTTAACAATTTTTGAAAATAGAATTTGAGATCAATTTAATAATTAAATTTGTATTTTTTTACCTTCCCCAAAACTTAAATTTTTTTATCTATACTATATAGTGAAAAAGGGAAAGTATATAAATAAAATTCATCATACCTTTCGAGCTTTAGGTATTTCTTTTCTTTGAAATTTTTTCGAGCTTTTTCATTACTTACGAACTCTGTATCGTTAGTATTCTTCCATATATAATATTTAAAAAGAAAGTGTAGAGATGGAAATTTTTTTAAAATAAGTATCAAACATAACATAGAAAACTTAATTTGTTACTACACATATATTTACAATAATACATTAAAGAAAAACTAACATCCTATATATATAAAAATTTGCAACTAATTTAACACACATAAGAAATTTAACATCACTGCTCAAGCAAACAAACAAACATATCAAGTCCAAAGTCCACAGAAAGTACTAAAATATTACACACAGAAATAATAAAGTTTGCAAAACAACACATCTAAACAAACCAAACAAACTAAACAAAGACTCTAATCTTCGGCATTAAAATCCCAAGCTATGTCGTCTCCCTGATCTCCAGGCTGAGAAGACTGAGCATGCTGGTACTGTGTATATCGGGGGCACTCAGGAAAGACAACATCTAAATCACCACTCCTATAACGACGCTCAGCTTCATAGTATGCAATCTCGTATTCCGAATGTCGCTGGAGATATTTGCTATCATAATCGTGTCTTCTCTCCAAGCCTCCAATTCTTTGATCTATATGCTCAAATCTTCTTTCCATATTTTCTCCAAATAACTCAAAACTCTTTCTACTCAGGGTTAATTCATTCATCAGATCTTGAAGGGTAGGAGTGGTGTACGAGGGGTGGTTCATAACTAGTAGAGGGTATATCTCTACTTGAAGAAGGTACATAATCCTCGTCCGGCATCTCCATCCTTCGTGGGATTCATATTTCTTTATATTAGCTCGAGTTAGGGGTTTACTACCCTGTGATAATTGGCAAAGTGCATAGATAAGACCGGGATGTCCTAGTCCTCCTCCACTTTCATTTCTAGCAGTGGCTAATATGTTTTTATATATAACCTTTCCCACATTAATACTCTTCTGGTTCTGAATACAGAAATTCAGAACTGTTCTATCTCTTGTTACCTCACTATGGTGTTAGGTAGGTAACAAAGTAGAGCAAATAAAATAATTTCATGCTTTTGATGTTGCATTTAGCATAGAAAGAGGGAAGTTTACCCGTTCTCGCTGCTTTATCTTCCAGACTCCTTTCCCATCAGTGAGAAAGTCAATCACCTCTTCTAATGGTCCTTCCATAATTCCAAAAGTTTCATATTCGCTCCAGGTGTCTTGAACTTCAAAATATGCGTTTATTCTAGCAGCGCTGAAATCTACGAAAAATCCTCTAACTCTAACTGGTGCATCTTCTGCCTGTGTTAAGTTTGTATAAAATTCATTCACAACTTCTACAGCTGCTTTGTTGGTAACGAAACAGAAGTTTTCCCATCCTCGCTCCTTTATAACTCGCTCTACTTCTCCTCCTGGATTCTTGAAAACTTGATCTTGTATGCACTTTCTTGCTTGAATATTTTGAAAATATCGTGTTTGTGCTCTCGCATTAATGAATCGAGTTTCGTCAAAATCTAATCCTCGCTTTTGTCGTGGAGCCATTTCTCGATCTGTGAAATTTACAAAATTTTTAACTAAACTCCAAAATATTACTAAAAAGGCTTCCCACAACAACTAAAATCCATTTAAATCGATTTCTATGAAATTCTTCCAAGTATTTTCTTCACATTTCAAAATTTTTCAAAATATCCCAATGTAGAAGAAATCAATGGTGAAAATCAAAAATTTTTGCATAGGAGTGAAGCTCTTACCAAGGGAAGATGAAATCCGGTGTCAAAAAGTGTTGAAATCACTTCAAATCCAAGATCTCTCAAGCCCTAGGTCGGTTTTTTCGAAAATTTAACATAAACAATATAAATCCTTCCTACTCTTCAGTGTCTGAACTAATATCTTCTCTGATATTCCCAATGCGACGCAGGTGCACAAATAAATTGTAGAAAGGCCTGAAAGGGAATTCTGCAGTAGATTCTTCATTAATCCATCCTTTCTGTCTTAGTAGATGAATAAAACTAGCCTCCATATGTCCAGTATGATCAAAGTGCTCATTCATTCTCCAATCAATATGATCAAACATATCAGAGATATTGTCAATGGAATTCATCACATTTTGCAATTCTTTCTCCAATCCTTTAATCTTCTTCAGAATAAAATTAGTCTTATCAGTAATAGGTCTTGCTAAAGGATTGTTCTATGATGCTCTGTCAGAAATAACGGTGATCTCATCATTGTTATCCAAAGTGGGAAACATATCAGTAGGATCCAGGGGTTTCCATGGTAAAAGTACTTTTTCCCAAGCCTCATAAGAAACTTGGTATTGACTGCATAAAGCAAATATAGTAGATGGGTGTCCAAGTCCATGCACTGACCCATGCACGATTAATCCCAATGCAGACTTTACTATTATTGATCCAACATCGATAGATAATCCAATTTGAATACAGTAGTTTAAAATAGCGCATTCCTTTGAAACTTTATTTACTCTCATGGTAGGTAATAATTTTGATGATATAAAGAAATGTCAGTGCTTTGAGACAGGGTTTAGAAGTGATGCAGAAAAACTAACATACCCGTCTTCTCGTAACTCCCAATCATCCGGTTCATCAGTCAGATATCTATAGATCTCGTTCATATTATATCTTGAAGGCACAAAGTTGGAATAGTGACAAACAGAGGTATTTTCTATAGAAAACAATTCATTTACCCTTGCAGAGTAAATGTTACCCATCTTCCTCTGATGTACACATTTCCATGGTTGATCGCATGTAAATTAGAGTAAAACTCTTTGACTACTGGTATAACTACAGCGGAAGTTGTATAACAAAATACCTCCCAATGCCGCTGTGCGATCATTTCTTCAATTTTTGTAGTAGCATTCTTTACTCCTCTATTGACGAATCCTCTTTCTTTGATAAGTCTTTTCTTCATCAAGCCTTTGTTGAAGATTCGTTGTGCCTCCGAACTAACAAATTTTCGCCAGTTGAAAACTTCAGTTTTTTTGGTTTCTAGGAATTTTGAGGCCATTTTGGATGGAATGGATTGGTCTCCAGTCGTTCCTAAGGAAGAAAATGGTGTAAAATCGGATTTGGAATAATTTCTTACGAAGGAATGGCTTAGATTCGTCCAAAACCGCAAGAAAAATCCTTAAGAAACAAAATTTTCAACTGCCTCGCTGTCGGCGGGAAGTTCCTCTCCGTCGGTGACTTAGTTATAAAACTAAATTAGTAAATGGTCCACGATCTCGCTGTCAGCGAGATCGGGCTCGCTGTCGGCGAGATTCGTAAAAATCACCCGTTTTCGCTCTGGTCTGAATATTTTCTGATCTCATCTAATAAGTTCAATTTTTGTGATGATTCTAAATAAGAATTTGAGTAGTAAGATTTATTTTAATAATATAGATTCACTAATATGTAGATATATAGAAAATAAAAGACTACTATGGGTTGCCTTCCATAAAGCGCTTGGTTTAACGTCGTCGACCCGACCTAGTTCGATTAGTGTTCGAGTTGACTAAGCATTAAAACCTCTTTAAAATTTGGTCGTCTATTTTCGAAATATGGTTTTAATCTATGTCCATTTACTTTAAATCTATGTCCTGTTTTTGGATCTTCAATTTCTATAGTTCCATATGAAAATATTTGAGTTACAGTGAAAGGTCCTAACCATCGAGATTTCAATTTCCCGAGAAATAATTTCAATCTAGTATTATAAAGCAAAACTTCTTGTCCTGGTTCAAAATTTCTCTGATTAATCTTCCGATCATGCCATAATTTCATTATTTCTTTATAAATCCTATCATTATCATATGATTCATTCCTTAATTCTTCCAATTCATTTAATTGCAACAATCTCTTCTCACCAGCTTCTTTCATATTATAATTAAATTCTTTAATCGCCCAATATGCTTTATGTTCTAATTCAACTCGGTAAGTGGCAAGTTTTTCCATATATAAGCCTATAAGGAGTCATTCCAATCGAGTTTTATAAGCGCTTACGTATGCCCATAATGCGTTGTCTAGTCTTATAGACCGATCCGATCTATTAGGATTTGACGTACTTTTCTAATATACGCTTAATCTCTCGATTAGAAACTTCACTAATCCACTAGTTTGTGGATGATAAGCGATCGATATCTTATGCATAATATTATACTTTTCCACTAGTTTGTGAATGTATTTGTTTCTAAAATGAGTTCCTCCGTCGATGATAATCACTCTCGGCATTCCAAATCTAGTAAAAATATTTTTCATTAAAAATTTTGAAACACTTTTAGCATCACACCTAGATAAAGCTTGTGCTTCAATCCATTTGGAAATATAATCAACAGCTACTAATATATATGAGTTTCCAAATGACGGAATAAAAGGTCCCATAAAATCTAATCCCCAAACATCAAAAATTTCAACTTCTAATATAAAATTCGTAGGCATTTCATTTTTTCTTGAAATGTTTCCTATTCTTTGGCATTTATCGAAAGTTTTGATATATCTATATACATCTCTAAATAGAGTAGGCCAGTAGAATCCAGATTGTAGAATTTTATATGCAGTTTTATCTGTCCCAAAATGTCCTCCAAAATTCGAATCGTGACATTTTTGAATAATTGGTTCAATTTCTTCATAAGGCACGCATGTTCTAATAATTAGATCCTTACATTGCTTATATAAGTATGGTTCATCCCAAAAATATGATGTAGTATCGTGAATGAATTTTTTTCTGTTGTTGCGAAGTTAACATAGGTGGTAAAATGTCACTTACAATATAATTTACTATATCAGCATACCAAGTTATTTTCAACTCATTAATATTATAAAGTTGTTCATCAGGAAAACTGTCTAAATTTTCATTATCAACATTAGATAATTCATGATTTTCTAATCTTGATAAATGATCAGCAATTTGATTATCAATTCCCTTTTTGTTAACTATCTCAAAATCAAATTCTTGCATTAATAATATTCATCTGATTAATCTTGGTTTAGAATCCTTCTTTTGCATTAAATATTTTATAGCAGAATGATCAGTATGCACAATGCATTTAGTTCCTTTTATATAATGCCGAAATTTATTAAAAGCATATACAACTGCTAATAATTCTCTTTCAAGAATCGTATAATTTATCTCGGCATCATTTAGAGTTTTACTAAGCATAGTATATAACTTTGAAAATCTTATCATATCTTTGCCCAAGAACTCGCTCCTATAAGCATAATCACTAGCATCACACATAAGCTCAAATGGTTTCTCCCGATTAGGTGAAACTATTATAGGTGTTGTAATTAATTTATTTTTTAATAATTCGAAAGCATTTAGGCATTCGATTGTAAATTCAAATTTCTTGTCCTTTTCAAGAAGTTGGCATAGAGGTTTAGTAATTTTTGAAAAATCTTTAATATAACGCTCGTAAAATCCAAGCATGTCCAAGAAAACTTCTTACCCCTTTTACCGTAGTTGGAGGTGGTAATTTAGCTATTACTTGGATTTTTGCAGGGTCTACTTCCATGTCTTTTTCTGAAATTTTATGCCCTAATACAATGCCGCCTGTAACCATAAATTGACATTTCTCCCAATTTAGAACTAAATTTGTTTTCTCACATACTTCAAATACCTTTTCAAGATGATCTAGGCATGTGTCAAATGTTGTTCCAAATACAGAAAAATCATCCACAAATACTTCTATTCTATTATCAATTAATTTACTAAATATAGACATCATACATCTTTGGAATGTTGCAGGTGCATTACATAATCCAAAAGGCATTCTTCAAAAAGCGAAAGTTCCATAAGGACTAATAAATGTAGTTTTATCTTGATCCTTAGGAGCAATTTGTATTTGATGATAACCTAGGTATATCCATCTAAGAAACAAAAATATTTATGTCCCATCTAATCTATCTAACATATGGTCTAGAAATGGTAAAGGGAAGTGATCTTTTCTAGTGGTCGAATTTAATTTTCTATAATTAATACATATTCGCCATCCAAGTAACTTGTCTTATAGGGATAAGATCATTATTTTCATTAGCTTTGACAGTCACCCCTCCTTTTTTAGGTACACAGTGAATTGGGCTTACCCAAGCACTGTCCGAAATAGGATATATAATATCATTATCTAACCATTTTAAAATTTCTTTCTTGACTACTTCTTTCATTATCGATTTAATCTCCTTTGTGGATCGGCTTTAGGTTTATGTTCATTATCTAAAATAATTCGTGCATACGT
Organism: Papilionanthe hookeriana x Papilionanthe teres; assembly: GCA_022702705.1. Classification (NCBI taxonomy): domain Eukaryota; kingdom Viridiplantae; phylum Streptophyta; class Magnoliopsida; order Asparagales; family Orchidaceae; genus Papilionanthe; species Papilionanthe hookeriana x Papilionanthe teres. The sequence continues at coordinate 108,258,070 of CM040432.1, forward strand.
GATTGAAGGACTAATTCCTTTAATATCTGCTAAAGTCCAACAAAAAAATTTCTTATACTTTTTTAACGTATTTAAAAGTTTTTGTTCTTGAGATTCATTTAATTCAGATGAAATAATAACTGGTAGAGTTGAAGAATTACCTAAGTAAGCATATTTTAAATGATTAGGTAACATTTTTAATTCAAGTTCGGGAGGTTTAATAATTGATGGAACTATATTCTTTTTAGTGTTTTCTCGTGTTATCCAAAAATTCAAATTTTTCTTGAATATAATCTAATTCTTCATTTATCTCAGATTTTTCAATTAATTCAATATTTTCTTTTTCTAATTTCTCTTCATAATATTCTTTAAAATGTTCTTTTTGTAAATGATCAAGTACTTCCATTCGAAAAGGCTCATCATCTTTTTCTAGCGCAGGATATTTCATTGATTTAGCAATATTAAAAGTTACTTTTTGGTCATTTACTCTCATAGTTAATTCTCCTTTCTGAACATCAATCATAGCTTTTCCAGTGGCTAAAAATGATCTTCCTAAAATGATAGGAATTTCTTTATCTTCTTCCATATCTAGAACAATAAAATCTACAGGGAAGATAAATTTATCCACTTTTACTAATACATCTTCAATAACTCCCTCGGGATATGTAACGTAACGGTCGACTAATCGAAGAGTTACTGAAATAGGTGAAATTTCTCCCAATCCTAATCTTTTAAAAATTGATAGAGGCATTAGATTGATGCTTGCTCCTAGGTCACACAAAGTTTTTCCATATAATTTTTCTCCAATAGCGCAGGGTATAGTGAAACTACCAGGATCTTTTAATTTTTCAGGAAGTTTTTTCGAATAATAGCACTACACTCTTCACTAAGTGCAACCATTTCATTATCGGTAAATTTTCTTTTTTTATTTAAAATATCTTTCATGAATTTTACATAGTTTGGCATCTGTTCTAAAGCTTCTACGAAAGGAATATTTATCGTTAATTTCTTCAAAATTTCAAGGAATTTAGCAAATTGTTTATCTTTTTTATGTTGAATTAGTCGTTGAGGAAATGGTGGTGGAGGTTTTTCAATAGGAATTTTCATTGGTATTAAAGGATTTTCTAAGTTTGGATCTTGTTGATTTTTTTCCTTTTCAATTTCCACTTCCTCTTTTTGAGTTTCAAGTTCTTTCTGAATTCGAGGTTCTATTTCTTTTCCACTTCGTAATTGTATCGCTTTAATTTGTTCATTTCCCTTGTCTTTGGGATTTATTTCTACATTACTAGGAAATGTTCCAGGTATTCTATTATTAAGTGCAGTAGCGATATGTCCAAGTTGCTTTTCAATATTTTTTATAGTTGTTCCTTGATTTTGTAATTGATTTCCTTGTATTTGTAATTGATTTCCTTGATTTTGTAAATGTTGACCCATATTTAATATTAACTCTTTTATAGATAATTTCTTATCTTTAAATTGAGGGTTATTATTATTAAATCCGAGTGGATAATTAGGTTTATAATTAGGATTTCCTTGATTAGATGGATTTCCTAATTGTTGTGTCATATTATTCATCCATGGTTGATTAGTTGTATTATTATTATTCCAATTAAAATTAGGATGATTTTTCCATCCAGGATTATAATAATTTGCATAAGGATTATTGTGTCTGTTGTTAATTGCATTAATTGATTCATATTGAGATTGAGATTCTATAAGTTGTCCAGATGAATTTTCTTCTGTTATAGTTGGAGAGTAATTCATTCCAAAATGATCTAATTTTTTAGATATAGCAGCAATTTGTGAAGCTAACATAGATATTGCATCATTTTTATGAATACTAGCTATTTTTTCGGATTCATTCTATGAGCAGGCCATTGAAAATTCTTTGTTGCCATTTCTTTGATTAGTGCATAGGCTTCATCAAATGGTTTTGACATTAATGATCCTCCAGCAGCAGCATCGATGATTGATCTTAAAAATCCTACTAATCCATTATAGAAAGTTTGGATAATTAACCAATCTGGTAACGCATGATGTGGGCATTCCTAAGAAGTTCTTTAAATCTCTCCCAAGATTCATATATTGACTCTCCATCAAACTGACTAAAAGAAGTTATATCATTTCTAAGCTTAGCAGGTTTTAGATGGTGGAAAATATTTGGATAGAAATTTTTGTGATAATTCTCCCCAAGTTTTAATAGATCCAAGTGCTTAGCGAATTTAACCACATTTTAGCCTTATCCCTTAAAGAAAAAGGAAAAAGTCTAAGTCGGATAAGCATCGTTAGATACTCCTTCATATTTAAAAGTAGCACATAATTCTAAAAAACTAAGCAAGATGTAAGTTAGGATCTTCGATAGGTGAACCACTAAATTGATTGTTTTGTACCATTTGGATAATTGCGAGTTTAAGTTCGAATGAATTAGCAACTACATCAGGGTTTTGAATAGTTAAATGAATTTCATCTAATGTAGGGTTGGCATAATCTCGTAATGGTCTTGGTTGATTGTTATTTTGATTTTCAGGTATATTTTCCATTTGTGTTAAATTTATAATTTCTCTTTTTTGTTTTCTAATTCTTTTAATTGTACACTCTAATTCTGAATCGTAAGGTATTAAATTTTCGTTTCCAAATTTTCGCATACAATTTTTAAAATAAATTTTTAGCTTAGTCCGTTACTTTAGTAAATAATTTCTTTACTTCACAGCAACGGCGCCAAAAACTTGACCCACTTTTTGTATGTATGTAATTTATGTTTATAGCCACGTAACCAAAAACTTGATCCCGCTTTAAATATAGGAATATGATTTAATGTATAATGTGGATTCTACGCAAGTATACGTATCATGTCAAGTAATACAGGGCTCTAGTGGAGTCCTCGGTTATCGATCCCACGGGAAGTTTTTAACGAATTGTTATCGACTAAATTTAAAGGAATTACTTAATAAAGTGAACAAAAATTCTAAGTAACTATAATAAACTAAAGTAAACTAATGCTTGAAATAAGTTGATTTAATTAATTCAGAAAAAGTATCATTCTCCTTGTTTTTAGAAAATTAAGTAAAATGATGAATTTAATTAGAATTTTTAAATTGTATTGTGACAAATAGGAGCATTCATATTCTTTACTCTTTGGTCCAGGTGCAAAGAACATTGACTAATCCTATGTTTGATTATCGAATCCGCGGTTAGTCGGGAGGATACCGGCTGCCACTTCGTAGCTCCCACGTTCCCCTCACTCGAGGGCTAACATCTACACTTCAGCCTCTCAAACAAGTAGGATCGAATCGAGTATTTTAGTCCGTCACACTAAAATATCCAATTCTACGCCCGATAATTAATATTTCCCTATTTATTTGCACCCGCCTTCCATGTTTTTCGACTTCCCGAATATTGGATGTAATTTTTACTATAGTTGATAATTCAACATATTTTAACTACTCAATCGTCGTATTGAAAGTAAATTAAGTTTAAAGTAAAAATTATCACAATTTATTTATATTATATTAAGTGCCTTTATTTAATTTCATCAAACCACATAATTTTCATAAACAAGGAGAAAGACTAAGAAAACTACTCGTAATGCATGAGAATAAAACAAAGCATGGATTTTATTTAAAGTTAAAAACAATAAACAAAGATACTTATCTTAATTTCCTTCCTAAGCGTACTCCTTGAAGTTCCTTCGACTTTTCCTTCTAGTACAAAGCAACTAAATAGTACTCAATTAAACTAATAAACTCACTAAACTCATTCAAACTACACTTAAGACACTAGAAATAGACTCACAGAAGACTCAAAAGACACACAAAAGACACACACAAGACACTAGAATTCGGCCTCTATTTATAGAGGTAAGCAAAGGTCCAAGGGGTGCTTAAACACCTCTTTAAAAAGTGTCCAGGTTCAATGTATATGCATTTTGAACTAGCTCGCCGTCGGCGGAAACGACCTCGCCGTCGACGGGGCTTCTAGAAGGTCTTCAAACCGCGCGATCTCGTTGTCGGCGGGCTCGGGCTCGCTGTCAGTGAGGTAGTTATAATTCCTTCAGAAATTTCTCCTCACGATCTCGTCGTCGGCGGCCTCGATCTCGCCGTCGGCGAAGTAGTTATATTTGCATGAATTTCTTCATTTTTGATCCAAATTTGCTCCATTTCATGCATTTTGCTTCTATCACCAATAAATCTTCATTCCTGCAATAAAATAAAGAAAATACCTTTCTTTAAAGTGCAATTTCATCAAAAATATGTATGAATTTCTTAACATATTTTTCTGTGATCACTTACCGACTCGACAAGACGAACATAATGACATAAAATTTCGTCCAATCCAATTTAAATCAAGCCCCAGTGAAGCAATTAAATCACTTTTGAAAGGTTTGAGTGGCTAATTGTATGGTCAAATAAATTCTAAATTTTGCAAGCTTATAGTCAAATCATGTCTCGATAAGATGCATCTAATGTGCACAAAATCACTCAATTTTAACATCATTAAGGCACTAAAATGTTCAAAATACATCATTCAATTGTGGGAATCTCTCTGGGTTGTCCAATGAAGTGGTATAGATTCCATTCTTATTTTTAAGGAGACCACACTCAAACTCTATAAATAGATTTTTATCTCCTTCATGAAAGGGGACATAGGCCTTGAACCGAAAGACCTGAGCTTGGAAGAGGATCAGGAGAAGAAGGAGCTAAATTTTAGTATTTTTCTATGTTTAAAATATGACAAATGTTTCCCACTCTACAGTTGTTGACCACCACTTGCCGGCTGTTGTCGACCACAGTCAACCGCCTCCTACTCGTTGCAACGAAGCTCCGTACAAAGTCAATATTACATTACATAGTAATGAAGTCTTTTGTGGAGTACCGACTAAAATCGCAGAGTAACGAAACATTCTACGGAGCAACGCATCATCCTAAACATGGTGCATCGATGCACCTCAAAAGTGGTATGCCAAGGCTCCGATAATTACTCATAACTACAATTGCTCTCGATCGTTGTGCAATGATTTCTTCAGCATATAAACATTATACTTCGAGAAACTGTATAACATTTTCCAGCTTGTAAGACAAGGGCTGGCATGTGTAATTACCAACATGAATCGTATCGTCAACTTATAGTTGATCATTTAAGATGGGTTAGACTTTGTGGTTTTTTCACTTTTCGGGTTTTCCTCGTAAAAACTTATGGTTTCCCTACGTGTCACTTTATTTTATGTGTGTGTGTGTGATGAACTTTCAATCAACATTACGACACTAAATGATCACTTTATCGTTGGGAATCTTCTCGTACACAACTTATTATGTCCCTACCTGTCACTTTATTATATGTGTCAGTGTGATAAACTTTTTATCAACGTTAAGACGCTAAGTGATCACTTTATCATTGTGGGACAAGGGCTTGCACGTGTAATCACTAACATATATGTGTATCACCAACTTATAGTTGATCATTTAAGATGGGCTAGGCTTTGTGATTTTTTCATTTTTCGGGTTTTCCACGTAAGAACTTATGGTGTCACTACCTATCACTTTATTATATGTGTGTGTGTGTGATGAACTTTCGATCAACATTAAGACGCTAAATGATCACTTTATCGTTGAGAATATTCCCGCACACAACATAGCTTATTCTAAATATCACTATAGTGTATCAATTTTAAATAGATTGATTCTTCTAGCAATCAGTTGCATTTTGACAAAAAAAAAATTACTCAAAATCTCATAAAAATATTTTGGTTTTTAAACTGTTAATATTTGGTTTTCGATTGTTAGTTCGGATTTAATTTTTATTCAATTGAGCAAGTCAAAATAATAGATATTTAATTAAAATTTTTCTTATATTTTATAGCTATTTACGTACATAACACCCATTTATATATCAAACACCTATACTATTTTTTTTAAGATTTATACCATCTAAATGTCATATCACATAAAAATATTATCATCTCTATTTTTAAAAGTAAAATGTATTTTCTCATGTATAAATAAGTTGGCATTAATGTAAAAAATTGAAGTTTATGTGATTGAATGTATGTATTAATTTTGATTTACTCATAACCCAATTGTTTAAATCCAAATAAATCCTAATTCACTCGATCCAATTTTATCAAAATTTTAATTAATTTGATTTTTGGAGGTTTAAATTTCGATTTTCGGTTGCAATCTTTTGACCAGACCCTTCAATCTGGATCAATGCTCACCCTTCGTAGCGAAAAATTTAGAATTTTAATCAGAACTTGTTACGTGTATAAAAAATCTTAATTTAATACATGAATCAGATTGACTCTAAAAGTCTGTTTGAGGCAGCTGCAGTTTATTGAATAATATGCTGATAAACTAGGTGTGGTTGCTATTATAAATTTTTATTTTTTTGTAAAAGTCAGGATGCAGCTAAAAAGTTCTCACCGCACCTAGATAGGTGCGGTATCATTTTAAAAATATATAAGCTGCTAAAATATAATTTATCCAAATAATTCAAGTGCGTTTTCAAAACGCTACTGTACCAAATAAACTGTCAAACAGGGCGAATTATTCGATCCGGAGCACGTACGCAGCGTTGGGTGCGGATTTTTTGGATGCTTGGATGAGATCGTATGGGCACTTGGATGGGTATGGATGGGTATGAATGTGTATTGGATATTGGGTATTGGTTATTAGGTGAGTATTGGTGGGTATTAGAGGGCACTGGATGAGTATTAGGAGGATATTGAATGGATATTGAAGGAGATGCGTGCGGATGCATATGTTCTCCACATGAATAATGGCCTGTTTGTCAAACAGGACTAACTGAAATCCGACGCAAAACTAATTATAGCAATAATTTCTCCTTCCTAACACATTATAAAGCTCCTCGCCTCCAACCCTACATGCCTCTGCTGACTGAAGAAAAACGCACTCCAGCCTCTTCTCGCCTTTTACGGGCCCATTCCTCGTCGCCGCCACCACCGCCACAGCCACCGTCGGACTCCCAAGTAACATCTCTCTCTCTCTCTCTCTCTCTCTCTCTCTCTGTGTGTGTGTGTGTGTACAGCGTTTTTTATTGTTCTCATGAGGTATGGAGAAAAAGAGCAGTGTGGAGCAGACCGAGAGGTTTTCAGGAAACAAATACAGGTTTATTGAATGGTTGGATATGGAGTAAAATTGGGTGGGCCTTCAGATAATGGATTGAAGGAAAGGGATTTGGGGGCTGGAATGAGATAGAGAGCTTCAACACCGCTCATAAATTTGATTTGGTGCCGGACAATCCTAAATATACATATAGATTTCTCTAAACTCTCCTCAAATAAAAAAGTGCATGTTGTTATATTTTTAAGATTTAGTAATTGAGTGCATCTGCGTGTTTCCTTAGCTAACGGGATTTGTTGCCCTTTAATCTTTGTAAGTTTTCAGATCATCGGTGCAAATAAACTACTCGTGCTGGATAACATTGTTTTTGACATTTGGTGATATCTAGGAGATGTTCAAGAATATCTTGAGCAACAAACTGCTGAAACAGAGCTTAGTTTCAGAGTACAAGAAACTCTCTTCTTTATATTGTTGCAGAACCAGTCTACATAATGGAAAGGTAAGTTACTATACCTTTCCTTGATTACTTAATTAACATTTACTTAATGGTGTATGTGTTATTGATTTCCACTCCAACGTACCTCTAGCTTATACTGATTGTGCATGTAATTTATTTTTTCAATATGTTTGTCCAGTGAGATTTATTTTTGGTTATTTATTAACTTTATCTGCATGCTTTTCTGGAGTCTAATTGCAATCCATTTATTTTCATTTTGGATGGATGATTAAGTTTATAACCGAGATGGAGAGGGAAGTGAAGGGGTTTTTTGAGGCATGTGAGACTAATGGAGGTAGTTTAAAGAGATATGTCAGTGCAGTGATTGAGTCACTTCAATTATCTTAATCTTTTGCGTTGGAAATGTGTTTGGCTGCGTGTGCGTTGGGTCCAGTTGTAATTTTTTTGTGGGTTCATCCTTACTAATTATTAGTAGCAAAGTTGATTTTATTGGGATGAAGTTCTTCATAGAGATTTTTAGCTCCCTTGGGTCGTGACAACTTTGATCATGGTTGAGCATGCTTCAAGAGAAGGTGAAAACTGTAATTAAGTGAATTTTTGTTGCTTGACATTTGATGATGCTCAAAAGCTTCTTGGATTATAAAAGTCTATGTAGGTTGTTTATTGACGCACCTTAAGGTACATGAGAATTTTGGGTGTAATTCTAAATCGAATTGTCAAAAAATATTTTCATGTTGGAATACCAATTTGTTGGCTTCACCGATGGGTTCAAGCTTTTAGGTTGACAATGATTTGACAACTTATGCTTTTGGTTTTAGACCGTGGGCCAATAGGGACAAATTTTGTCTGATATAATAGTGGTATAATCGATTTTGAACCAAAAACCTTAAGCATATCAATCAGTTCAATTACTTGTTATTTTAAAACTTAACATATTTTTCAGTTTTCCAATATTGGACTAAACCCAATTGTCTTAACAATCTTCCTCATACGACATGATCATGTATTGTTATTTTGATCCCCCAATTAATGAACTAAGGTAAAAGAGCACTTTCGTAATGTGGTACTGCTCACCCACCGCTCGCCCACAGCGCACCTACTGCTCACCTACCTCCCACCTACCACTCACCTACCTCCCACCTATCACTCTCTTGGTTTGTATAAATAGAGAGGGTGTGAGGCTTAGGAAAGCAAGGGAAAAGGTCTTAAACTACCACAAATGATGAGAGAATAGCTAGAGAGCTAGAGAGCTAGAGAGGAGGAGAGCATCTTGAGGCCTTGTATCAAGGTGTCGCCTGAGAGGGAGGCTATAGAAGGAAGATGAGGACTCATCTCTATGTATAAGCTATGTATTCTCCATTTCTTTTGCCTTAGTGAACTACTTGATTGATTCCCTCACGTGGACGTAGATCCAGTTAGATTGAACCACGTAAACGATTTGTTCTTGTGTTCTTTGCGTTTTACTTTTGTACCAGGAAGTACATATCTCACAACAATTGACGCCGTCTGTGGGAAGATCCATACTGCTTGGCTAAAGGTGTTCGCGTGAAGGTGTTCGCGGCCAGCGACGAAGAAGAGGAGCTTGACATTCACGAACATAGGAACAGGCGAATCGCGTTGCAGGTAGCTAAATCGCGACAGATTCAGTGAGCAGCGGAAGCTTTGATCGACTGGATTCGCATCGCAGGTTATGCGGTTCGGCGAGACGGATGAGGAACGGTCCGCGAAGGGGCAGATCTCGTGAAAGAGGAGGATTTTCGAGACAGAAACACGCGGAGCGCGCCGCGACAGGAATTTTATATTCAGCCAGTCGCAACTTTTCTTGACTAAATAAGAAAGCTGGTGCAGAGGAAAAGCTATTAATCGTGCAGCGTCGAGTAATTAATCTGAAAGAGAATCAAGGAATTCTATTCCTAGTAAAGGTGATCAGCTCTCAGATTTCAGCAGATGCTCAGCGGAGCGGATTTTAGACATTAGTGGTATCAAGCCACAATAATGGGATCAGCTAAATTTGACATCGAGAAATTCATAGGAAAGAATAATTTCGGCTTGTGGAGAGTCAAGATGAGGGTCTTGCTGGTTCAGCAGGGTGTTGCGAAGCGCTACGAGGCCGGTGACCGCTGCCGAGCACGACAAAGAAAGAGAAGATTGGCATGTTGGACAAAGCTCATAGTTTGATAATCTTGAGCTTGGGCAACAAGGTTCTGCGGGAGGTGTTAAGGGAGACAACGGCTCAAGCACTTTGGGCCAAACTCGAGGTACTCTACCTGACCAAGTCCTTGGCTAATAGGCTCTTTCTGAAGCAGCGGCTATACTCTTTTAAAATGCACGAAGACAAATCAGTCTCGGAGCAGATCGACAAGTTCAACAAGATCATAGATGATCTTGAACATCGACATCAAGATGGATGACGAGGACAAGACACTGCTGTTGCTAAACTCTATTCCTAAGAGCTACGAGCAGTTCAAGGATGCGATGCTCTATGGAAGGGCGCAGACGATTACTCTGGAAGAGGTTCAATCATTGATTAGAGCCAAAGAGCTTCATAAGAAGCACGACATGAAGGAGGAAACCAGCGGAGACAGCCTGATGGTTAGAGGAAGATCGAGCAAGAAAGGTTCTAAAAGTGATCAGAGCAGATCAAGGTCCAAAAGAAATGGTAGAAGTCAGTCTTCTAAGAGATCTTACTAGTGCTACCATTGCCACAAGAAAAGTCATTTTAAGAACTGTCCGAATAGAAAGAAATACTTTCAAGAGAAGCCTAAAGATTCTGGAGAAGCAAGCATAGTTTCAGACGGCTATAATTCAACTGAAGCTCTGGTGATCACATAATCTGAATTTAGCAAGGAGTAGATCCTTGACTCAGGGTGCTCCTTCCACATGTGTCCTCACAAAGACTGGTTCGAGACACTACAAACTGGCAAATGGTGGATCCGTTGTACTTGGAGACAATAAAGCCTGTAGGGTAATCGGTAATGGGACGATCAGAAGAAAGATGTTCGATGGAGCTGAACGGATATTGCAGCATGTCAGGTACGTCCCAGAACTTAAAAGAAATCTGATTTCTTTAAGGACGCTGGAGTCGAATGGATACTCATTCAAGGCAAAGAATAGCTGTATCAGAGTAGTTAAGGACTCTCTCATAGTATGAAAGGAGTCGAAAGAATGGGCTATACTCCTCAGTTGGAAGAACCGCGATCGGGAACTTCTCGAATGCGGCTCAATCGTAGCCGACAGGTCCGGACTATGGCACATGAGGCCGGGGCATGTAAGTGAAAGCGGGCTTACAGAATTGTCCGCGAACTCGTTACGTGGAGATCGGGTCGCAGAACTAGAATTCCGTGAACAATATGTACTGGGAAGGCCACTGTGGTGAAGTTCTTCATTGGAATACATACATCAAAGAAACCTCTTGATTATGTACACAGTGATATACGGGGCTCATCTAGAACTCAGACTCATGGAGGAGGAAGATACTTCATGTCTATCATCGATGATTACACCAGGAAGGTATGGGTCTTTATCTTGAAAAAAAAAAAGATGAAGCTTTTCAACGATTCAAAGACTGGTTAACCCTCACCGAAAATAAGATGGGAGCAAAACTGAAGCACTTGAGAACCGACAATGGCTTGGAGTACTGTTCAGAGCAGTTTGAGGAGTTGTGCAGGAAGAATGACATCACAAAGCACAAGACAGTTCGGAACACTCCTCAATAGAACGGCCTAGCTGAAAGGATTAACAGGACGCTCTTAGAGAGAGTGAGGTGCATGATGCTAAATGCAGGTCTACCCAAAAGTTTCTGGGGTGAAGCTGTGTCAATCGCCTGCTATCTTATCAACTGATGCCCATCGACATCTATTGATATTAAGATTCCTTTGGAGATGTGATACAGAAAGCCATGTAACTATGATAATCTTAAAATTTTTGGATGTATTGCATATGCTCATGTTGGACAGGATAAGTTGGAAGCAAGAGCTTTGAAGTGCATGTTCATCGAATATCCACCTGGAACCAAAGGTTACAAATTTTGGTGTCTAGATCAATAGAAATGCATCATCAGTAGGGATGTGACATTCGATGAGTCCAAAATGGGGTGCAAAGCTATGTTACAAGGAACAGTGTCACTAAGGAGGATTCGTCAATTGAGGTGGAGCTGCAACAATGACAAACTTTGACTGATCAAAGGACAATTGTGAACAATCAAGATGAAGTGGCAGAAGACCAACAAGTGACTGAACCAGAAAGAAGATCTGATGACTACAGTCTGGTAAGGGACAGACAAAGAAAAACTATCAGAACGCCAGAGAGATACGGTCATGCATATATGATCTCTTATGCTTTGAGTGTTGCTGAAGTGATAGAAGAAGCAGAACCGAGCACCTACAAGGAAGCCCTGAAGAGCAAGGAAAGACATAAGTGGGAAGAGACAATGGATGAGGAAATGACTTCTCTGATGAAGAACAAAACCTGGGAACTTGTGGATCGACCAACAAACAAACGCGTAGTTGGTTGCAAGTGGACCTTCAAAAGAAAGGAGGGCACGCCAGATGTTGAGAGGATCATGTACAAAGCCAGACTCGTTGCAAAGGGATTCACACAGGTTGAAGGAATTGACTTCAACGAAATCTTCTCACCCGTGGTGAAGCACTGCTCCATTAGAATAGTCTTAGCACTAGCGATTCAATTCAATTTGGAATTAGAGCAGCTAGATGTTAAGATTGCGTTCCTCCATGAAGAGCTCGAAGAAACCATCTACATGGATCAGCCAGATGGGTACAGCACATCTGAGACAAATGACAAAGTTTGCTTGCTGAAGAAGGCTTTGTATGGACTGAAACAAAGCCTAAGACAATGTTACAAATGATTTGATGAGTTTAAGCTAAAGATCGGTTTTGTCAGAAGTAGATTTGACAGTTGTGTGTACATGAAGTGGCAAGACGGTGAAATCAGTACGTACTTGCTCCTTTATGTGGATGATATGTTAGTAGCCAGCAGAAGCAAGGAGGAAGTCCAGAAGATCAAATGTATGCTCAATTCTGAATTTGACATGAAGGACCTAGGGCCTGCTACAAAGATCTTAGGGATGGAGATTATTAGAGACAGGAAAAAGGACAGCTTATTCTTATCTCAAAAGTCATATATTCAGAAGGTTCTAGCAAGATTCAAAATGCACGGGGCCAAGCAGGTTGCAACATCGATTGGTCAATACTTCAGATTATCGAACTCTCAAGCACTGGAGATTGAAGAAGAGAAAGGATACATGGAGGGTGTCCCCTACGCGAGTGGGGTTGGTAGCATCATGTATGGTATGGTTTGCAGCAAACCAGATTTGGCCTACGCCGTCAGTATTGTAAGCAGGTTCATGGCAAACCCAGGAGAGGCTCACTGGGAAGCACCAAAATGGATCATGAGATACTTAAGAGGCACTACAGATCTGGGGCTATTCTTCAAAAGGCAGGAAGATAAAGAAGAAAAGGTAGTTGGTTATGTGGATTCCGATTATGCAGGAAGCATTGACACCAGGAAATCACTGACCGGATGCATCTTCACTGTCTTCGGTACTGCATTCAGTTGGAAGTCTAACCTCCAATCCGTTGTGGCCCTCTTAACAACAGAGACCGAGTACATCGCTGTGACTGAAGCAATCAAGGAAGCTATGTGGCTAAAGGGCATGGCTGAGGAGCTTGCGATACATCAGAAGGTAATAACTGTGTTTTGCGACAACCAAAGCACCATTCACCTAACTAGAAATTAGGTCTTTCACAAAAGGTCCAAGCATATAGATATAAAGCTTCATTTTGTGAGGGATGTCGTCACCAAGGGTTCAATAAGCGAGTGGAGAAGATACCTACCGAAGAAAATCCTCGCCGATATGCTCACTCGAGGTGTTACTCGTCAACTAAGTTCGTACACTCGTCCGGACTTAGTAAACTTCTACCAGTGGCCGAGGGCCCCTCGTGGGCCGACTGGAGGGAATTTTTGCTTCGAATCTTCTCAATTAAGGGTTAAGGTGGATAATTGTTATTTTGACCCCCCAATTAATGAACTAAGGTAAAAGGGCATTTTCGTAATGTGGTACCGCTCACCGACCACATCTCACTTACCACTCACCTACCTCCCACCTACCATTCTCTTGGTTTGTATAAATAGAGAGGGTGTGAGACTTAGGAAAGCAAGGGAAGAGGTCTTGAGCTACCACAAAGGAGGAGAGAATAGCTAGAGAGCTAGAGAGGAGGAGAGCATCTCGAGGCGCTCGTATCGAGGTGTCGCTTGAGAGGGAGGCTATAGAAGGAAGATGAGGGCTCATCTCTATGTATAAGCTATGTATTCTCCATTTCTTTTGCCTTAGTGAACTACTTAATTGATTCCCTCCCGTGGACGTAGATCCAGTTGGATCGAACCACGCAAACGATCTGTGTTTGCTTGTATTCTTTGCGTTTTACTTCTATACCAAGCAGTACATATCTCACAACATGTATAATGTACCAAAAGCTTACTCAACCACAATGAGCCACTTTAGAAGTCACATTTTGTATCTGGCTCGACTATAATGGAATCCCTTAAAGACTTGTGAGCCATAAATCATGTGAATTATTCATTCTCAGTCAAACCATTAACTCTAATACTAATTAGAATAATCTAAATTTTTCATCAAGTGTAGCCATTTTGCCCACAAATGTCTTATGAGTTTGTCCTTTGGTACAATTTTTATGAGGTCCTCCATCTCTTAAAGTGCTCCAACAGGAGCACACCTAACATTGGAGTTCATAACAAAAATTTAACAACACCAACAAAAGGTGCTGCAATGCTTAAGTGGCTTGCTTCACTTTACATATGTGATCTCTAAATAGTATCCATAAAGTCATGCTAGTTGGCAGTATTGTACGGTTTCACATGTATAATGTAGAAGAGGCTTGTTTTATTCTATTTGTAGATTTTCCTAACTAGCAAATCAAATGATTATTTTTTCTTGTTAAAACTTCAAGTTAAATCATGAAAACCGTCATTTCAAGACCACCATTAAAAAAAAACTATTTTTACATCCATTTGATATAGCCAAAAGTCAAAATAAGGTATCAAAGCCATGATTACCCCTAATTCTTTAATGATTTTTTATGTCAATAAGTCTTTGATGCTCACCCTAGCAGATGTTATAGTGGGGTGAGGCATGATTTACGATTTAAAAAAATACTACTAGACTCACCCTAGCATGTGTTATAGTGGGGAGAGGCATGATTTATGCCTTGAAGATTCAAGACATGGACATTAATAGAGTTTGCCAACAACCACTGCCCTTAATTTTTGATGGTTTTCTCATATTTATTTGGTTGTGAATGTCATAATGCAGTGAGGTATGGTTTATGTTGTAAAATGGGCTACATGATTAACCCAGGAACATTAACATTGTGGGTGAGACATGATATATGTCATTGAGGTTCAAGAATGTTGAAGTTCCAAGAGATTATAAATACATCTTTGATGCAAGAGCAATCATCATTTACTTAAGATATGGACTTTACCCTTGTTATTCCAATTCATCATAGTATTTGCCTTTTATTATTTTAATCATGGTGAATAAAAAAATGCACCCAACCCCCCAATAGCTATCTTGTTTTTCTTTTCATCCCTTCCTCCTCTCACAATGCCTTTCTCACTGTGATAATATCAAAATTGCAAATAATATTTAAGTATCTGAGATTAAAGAATAGAAAAATGCAAGAGTCTTAAAAGGAAACCAAACTTGGGAGGTGGTATATTACCCAAAGGAAATAATTTATCGGATGCAAGTGGGTAGTCACTTTCAATGACAATAAAAATGGGATACTCAACGGTATAAAGCTAGAATTATTGTAAAAGGTTATACTTAGAGCTAGAATTCATTATGGAAAAACATTTCCACCACTCACAAAGTTGAAGATCATTCAGTTTTTATTTTCTGTGCCAATCAACATTCATTTGATTCTTACAATAGTTAGATATAAAAAATGCATTTTTGTATGGATAACTAGAAGAAGCTTTTATAGACCTCCACATGATTTTAATAGGAGATTTTTATATGTCGTCTAAAGAAGACTTTATAAGGGCCCAATTAATCCCTAAGAGCATGATTTGAGAGGTTTACTGAACTATAGAAAGGTTGAATTTCAAGCAAAGTCTCAAATATCACACTCTGTTCATATAAATATTCATGGAAGGTAAAATCACAATTCTAATTATTCATATGGAAGACATATCTACTATAAGAGATGCTTCTAGAGAAATGAGAATTTGAAAAGCTAGTTATCTAGAGAATTTGAAATTAGAGATATTGGAAAGCTCACATAGTTCTTGAGATTAGAAGTGATTCATTCATAGGCTAACATATTCATCTCTCAATTAAAATAAATTAGGATTTCTTTAAAGAATGTATGATGGAATGCATCTCTTACAAATATCAATTGATCTTTAAAGAATGTATGATGGAATGCATCTCTTACAAATATCAATTGATCACTGCCATAAATTTTGAGAGGCGGAAAATATTTCAGAAGTTGACAAAAAGAGACACTAAAAGCTGATTGGGGAGTTTATTTACCTTACCCACACAAGACCATATATAGCCTATAAGGTAAATGCCATTAACTTAATTCATGCATAATTCAAAAGAACTCCATTTACAGGCTCCATATAATTTTTTAAAATTTCTCAAAGAAACCCAAGAAAAAGAATCTTACTGAAGAGAGATGGAAGTCTCGCCTTAGCAACTTACACTTATACCGACTGAGCAAGATCATTGTTAGATAGAAAACTACTGCTGGCTATTACACGTTTTGGGAGGCCATTTGAACACTTAGAAAAACAAGAAGCAATATGTAGCCTCCAGATATACTGCTGTGGCTGAATTTCAAGCAATTACCCACGGAATTTGACAACCATTATAATTAAAATTATCCTAAATGAATTTGGAATAAAATAATATGATATTACGAAGTTATACTATGTCAATCTTACCGAATTAAATACATAGAAATTGATCGGCACCTTATTATTTTAAGTTTGGCATGGAGAATATATGCTCTATAAATTGAAGAAGAGTGTTGGTGGCAATGTTTTTAAAAGCGGGCTTCACGATCAAAACAAAGTGAAGTGCATGACGATTGGTTTGCTTGGCTTATGCGCGCTTCGAAGCATCGAAATTAATTTATAAGTTTTTTTTGTAATTTTTAAAATTTTAATTATTGCAAAAAACTATCATAAATTATTTGAAGTTTTAATTTGTAGGTTCAACCCTTAATGTTTACCTTTAAATATTGTATCGCATTCTTTTTTATTTTATATCAACTTTTAGGTTAGACTTTATATTTTATAATTATTAATGAATGTATTTATACATTAATAGTTTTTATATAATATCTGTATTTTAGTTAATAAAAATGCCGCTCTCTACGATTTGTACTTTGAAGCAAAAATAAAGCCTTGGGCATTGCATTGTGCTTTGTGCTTTGACAACACTGGTTGGTGGTATAGGCTTGAAATCCCATGGATGGCAACTGGTGGGATTGTTTAGTTCAGGAATCACGAGGAGGCAACCAAGCTTGCAAAATGTATTTTGTTCTAGAAAGTCGTTAAAGTAATCATTTAGTTCTTTGATGAAACAGACAAAGAATTCAATTCATCTTTCCTCTTTCAAATCATATGAATGGCAATAAATAATGTAGAGAATTAAAAATTTGGCCACATGGGCGGCAAAAATCAGTAAAATTGCTGCTCCAGAAAATTTTGGGTTTTTTTTTTCACAAATTAGTTAAAGTTAGGGATAAAAAAAAATCTGGTGCTCCTGATGCCATAATATAAAAATGGATCACAAGTACAAGTCAGTTTATTCATAAAAAAAAGAAATTTGTACAAGTTACAATATGCTTATATAGGAGTACTAGACATTTTTTTAGTTAAATTTAAAGTGAGAGTTCCATACAGGTTAACAAAATGTATCGCGTCTCATTTTTTTTGTTATACAAAGCTGTCTTCAATCATCATCCATTTTTTGCATCAGGAGCTTCTTGTCTTCTTTTCTTCACCTAAAATAGGCAATTTGATTATTTAGGTGTCTTTTTATTTAAAACTATAATTTCATGTGGAGCAGCATATATCTTTGTCTAGTAGGAAAATATTGGTAAAGTTAATAAAATATCCTGGCTAATGATGGAGCCAGAGTTTAAAATGAGGCCGAAAGTATAGACTGAACCTAGCTTCTCTAGTTGTTAAATCAAGGTTTTACTTCAAAATGGTTAACATTTGAGAATCATGGCTGTTATTCAGAACTTTTTTTTGTGGTTTCTTCTTAGGGACCTTTTGATTTGTTGGAAAAATAAAGAATACAATGTAATTGAAACATAGCATATTTGAATTACTTTGAAGCTATTTGGTTAGGTGTAAAATTAATGAAGAGATTTTTTTTTTTGGTTTCGAGTAAAATGAAATCAATGTAAATCCCAATGACGGCGGTTGTTCGTCGGACAGCGGGCGACTGCTCGAGTTACTGGCAAACCTGATGGTGGTGGTTATTGTTTGGTTGGAAAACCAACAATTGCATGAACAAGGAGGCATGAACAATTGTGAGGTGGCGGCGGGCGGTGGTTTCTTAGGTGCATTTTGAAGTTGGACAATTTTTCAAATATATTGAATTTGAACAAAGTTATGAATTCTAAATTGATCAAAATTTTACATTGTCATCCAAACAAGCACCAAAATTTAGAAATATAATGTAGTTACTTCGCATTACACTTAATGAAGGCAAACAAACATACTCTAATTATATTTAAAAAAGCAAACATTACATCTTGTTTTATAATAGAATGACTCAAAAATGGATTTTCCCGACATAGGGCACTTTGGGTACACGTACGAGGAATTAGACAGTCTTACGCTCATCTTTGAATTAGGGCTGGCTTTCGCCTGGAGGGACTGTGTGCTACACACTTGCAAAGAGCAGTCTCTTAAGCTTCTAGATGAGTGCGATCAGTTTATCCTCAAGGATCTTGACTCTTCTACTAGAAGGATTTCATTATGAATCTTTGGTTCTGCCTGTTGAGACCTGATGTTCTTGCGCCCTGTTATAAGGGAGGTTAGTTGTTCGAGTTGTTTTACGACTAGAACTAGTTATCTTTCAGTAATTTGGTGTATGTTTGGAAATATTAAGGTAGCAAGAGTCGGAGTTGGGGCTCCCTGTCCTTGATAGTATTCTTGTCAGAAAATGAGCGTCGTATCTTGTTTGTCATGATTTTGGATATGTTCGCTCACAACATTCATCGTAACGCCATTGTGTTATCCAAAGAAAAGATAATTAATATTAAAAATAACATTAAGTGTGGTATTTGGTAGATTTTAAAGGTGTACTCCTGTAAGGGCCTATAAAAAGGCGTTTCATGGGAGTCATGAGTTTCTATTTGGAAGAAAAGAGACTACTTGCTATTATTTTTTTAAATTTTCAACTTTTGCATCTTGTGATGGATAAGGCTAACATTGACGAGATGAAGATCTCAAGATCGCACTTCAAGTCATAATTTATCAACAGAGATTGATGGAACTTACGTATTATAGGAGGAATCGTAGAACAATACCAAATGTTCCTGGGAGTGGAACATCACAGGAGAAGATACTTCCCGTGATCTCCTTGTGGAGACCTTGAAGGTGCATGATTTGGTCATGGTACAGTGGATAAGGTTGTCCTGGGCAGAGGGGTGACGCTGCCTCCTTTCAAGATTTTCTTTTCGGGAAAGATTCCTCTTGATCAGAATGATTCGGTAGAAGGTCAGTCCATCAACTCGTTCAGAGGGCAAACTAGAATTGATTCCATGGCTCTTGCTAAATCTGGCATCGGCAGTGGGTACACTGTGCTTCTTGTTCCCGAGTTCTTTGAATTTAATAAGAATGTGCATGAATTCTCATATTTAGTTAAAAGACATCTTTTTGTTAATCAATGGGTTGCTTTGGTGGTTGCCTTTGGGGAGTCTCTTCTATTGACAGTGCTCCTTCAGTAGGTTGCACCCAAGAAGTCGGAGCTTGGACCATGGAAATGTCGGTCTGCTTCCCGATCGCATTATTTTGTTCGATTTAAGCTTTTTTTTTTCTTGTCGAACATGATCTCTTTTTGTTTCAGAGAGATGACGAGAGGAATGCAAATGACTTGAAATTGGGTGATGTTAATGTTGAGCCCATACTAGAGTCAATCGTACAACTGTCTAACAAACTTCGGAGGGGGATGTCGTTCTAGATCCCAAAGTGATGTTTACTCTGGTTGAAGGTACTCGAATGCCTAATGAATTGGCAACAAGTAATTCGCTTGCACTTGAGGTGATCCATATTACGGATTTAGTTGTGCTTCGACGTTTGTTGACCTCACTTTTGTTGAGGTTTAGTTTTTCTCCTAGGATTTAGGGTTCTAGCTTTAGGAGCTTCCCCGACAATCTTAGATTCTTAGCAATGGGCCCACCTCGTTTTTAGAATGCTCGAAACCACTTCGACACTCTTTGGAATCCCGGACGAAATTCCGACCTCTAGCTCACGGCGGTAGGTTGGAATTGGCGTTGGGACTCCAAATCGAGTTCCTATGGGACCACCGGACCTGTAGATAGCCTCGTGCACATTTTCCGCACGCACCGAGCACAAATTCCTTGAGCCACGGCCTCGACGTCTTCAAATTCTCTGCAACGGATCAAGATCAGGGTCAGAATGCCAGAACGAGCGACGTCGAGTCAGAATTTCAGAAAATGTCGAATTTGACGCACTTTCGACGCGATCGTCTACGAGGTTGCCCGAACGACCTCGAATGACGAAACGGGCTGCGCCGTTGCGTCCGGAACGTCGTTTCCACCTAAAATTGATATTTAATTTGCGAGGATCGCATGCCGGAGCGGAAATTGCGATTTTGGGCTTGATTTTAATAAAATTAATATATATATATATATATATATATATATATATATATATATATATATATATTTTAAACTTATTTATTCTATCCTAAGCCCTAATCCCTACCCATTCGATCGGCTGGTCGCCTCTCTCGCTCGTTCGATGAAGGCTCACGTTCCTCGCTTCTCCCGCGCTCGAGCGCGCGCTCTTCCTCAGTAGTCGTTGCTCTCTCGAGCCTCGCGTGGTTCTCCCCATACCTTCTCGAGTATTATCCCGCACGAGGGTCACCTCGCGTGATCCGCTGCTCGATCCCCGCTCCTCGCCGCCGAGCTTCGGCTCTTGGCTGCGACGCTTTGTCGCCTTCTTCCTCGCCTTCCCCCACTTGCGTCCGGCTCTACGAGTAAGGAGCGGCTTTCCTTTCCCTCCTCTGCCTATAAAGGCCCTGTTTTTGGATGAATTTAGGGTTGGTTGGCCGATTCTCTTGAGAAGTTGGTGTTGGATTGGAGCCTCATTTTCTTTTGCTTTTCCTGCGTGCTCTACGCTAGCTGGTACTCTCCTCCTCTCTTTCATTTACTCATGTTAGCTTGATGTGGAGCTTGCTCTTCTTGCTCCTTATACTGCTTCTTTGTTAAAAAAAAAAAAGAAAGAAAAAGGGAAAGCATGTCGAGGGAAGCTTGAGTTGATTCAAGAGGGTTCTATGTTTATTTTCATTCGAAATATATTGAGATTTCATGCTTGGATGTATTGGAAGTATGGAAGTGCTTACTTGGGCTTTATTTTAATCTGAAATTTCAAGCCCTATCTTGGCTCATTATGATCTTTGGTTGAAAGTAAATTTTATTTCGTTTTAAAAAGAGCTTTGGAGCCGTTTTTGTTAGCTTGTTTTCCTATTTCGAGCCCCGTTTTTCTCTCGGTTTGAGGTCGTTTCTAAGCCCCGTCGTCTGCTCGGTTTTTGTGGTCTTTGCTGCTTCTGCAGCCGCCTCTCTGCACTTGATATGGAGGCTTGGTTTTGTGTCTTTGCTGTTTTCCAGCAGCCCCTTTGCACTTGATATGGGGTTCGGTTTTTGTGGTTTTGCTGCTTCTGCAGCCGCCTCTCTGCACTTGATATGGAGGCTTGGTTTTGTGTCTTTGCTGTTTTCCGGCAGCCCCTTTGCACTTGATATGGGGTTCGGTTTTTGTGGTTTTGCTGCTTCTGCAGCCGCCTCTTTGCACTTGATATGGAGGCTTGGTTTTGTGTTTTTGCTGCTTCTGCAGCCGCCTCTTTGCACTTGATATGGAGGCTTGGTTTTGTGTCTTTGCTGTTTTCCAGCAGCCCTCCTGTGCGATATAAGCCCTAACTCGCTTAGGTTTCCGAGGTTGTCGTCTGATACGACATAAATCCTCCTATCTTTCAGGTAGTTTGCATAATCAGGACATTATGCAAACGTAATTCTTATAATTAATTTGCAGGATTGAAATTAAAATAAATCCCTTTCCAAAATTTGAAGCACAACCATAAGATAGTCTGGGACGTCCTCGAGGTCCTCCTCGAGACCTGTGACATTCCCTACCCTTCTTTCTTTGACTCCATAAATAACTGTTCCTTCTTGTACCTTTCACCTATTGGATTTCCTATTACCACACTTCGTTGAAAACCCTACCTTTTGAATTCATGAAGATAGAAACCCGCGATCTAAATCGAGAGTTCTCTCAGTGACTTCGATCGTTCGAGGGTAATTAACTATAGCGGACTTGCCTCTATAGTGAGTTTTAAAGACTCAGATAATATAAACCCTATTTAATTCGCTTGTATTAAATAAGCGGAATTTGTCGGTCACATAAAGGTTCGCGACCGTAACGGATGTCATAAATTTTGTGGTTTATTTGATCGAGCGATATTGTCGAGTAGGGTGTCTATTCTTCGGAATAGATGCGTTACTTGCGATATTACGCTCGTTCATCCAAACTACTTAACGAATGAGATCCGTCCTTTCTCATTCTCATATTTTAAAACTTAAAATTTTATTTTCAAAAATCAATACATATATATAAATTAAATTAAATCCTCAAGCCCTCTCTCTTAAGCGGCAACAACTTCGGCGACTCCGTGGAATAACTCTACTCTCCAATTAAATCAAAGGTTTCTATCTTCGCACATCGGCGATGTGTCCATGTCCCTCATAGTCCGGATTGTCATTCTTCCGTTGAGCTTGCTTTGCTCATTTCTTTCTTGGCGAACACGATCAACTCTCATGGATTTCGAACCGTCCGTTTAATCACCTTTAAACGGCGTGGTTCGAGAATCCTCAGTGTTCTTTTGATTTTGCGGGGCCGGACCCCGATAGGTGTGTTGTGCTCGAGGTGCGCTGCGAATCCGGCTCGAGATCGGGTCCCGAATTTCCTTTCACTTCGTGTTTCCGGGTTTGATTCTTATCAGCAAATTAAACCAAATCTCTGCTTCTTGTACCTTCCGTTTAAATCCCGAAATTAAATGAACAATAAAGATAAAATAAGGTGAAAACGCCAAACGGAATGAGGAATTGCCCGGTTGCGGTACGAGTGCGGTAAGCCGAGTACTTCCAGTTGAAGCTGCAAGACACGGGACGTTACTGACTTCCAGAAATTCTTTAAATGTCAGGAACGATGTCTTCGCCAAAGTTGATCTTTTCTTTTGCCTCCGGAGTAGAGTTCGCCGTTAATAGAGATGAGCTGCCTGATCTGTCAGTCATTAAGCTTGGGCAAGGGTTCGACGATGTTGAAGTTAAGTTCGGGGATGTGGCTATTGAAATGATGAGGCCTGAAATGAGCAAGTCTGTTAAGCCTATTGTAATGTTCAACCTGAAGACTGTTGAGAAACTTCCCATGCCAAAGAAGGAATGGATTGAAAAGAACTCGAATGCTCGTTGGGACTACTCCCGAGACTCGTGCTTCGCTCCTATCGTCGATTCGCTACCATTGTACTCGGTCGCTCCGCTAACCGAAAGGAAAGGGTATTCTACATGAGGAAGAGTCGGTCGAGGCTTGTGTTCTACCGTCTCCTAAGTTCGAATTGAGTCCGATTCGAAGTCCGTGCGGATGACAAAGGCACGGGAATGGAAACGCAATCGGGGATTCGAAGATCAATCGGCCGCGACGACGAACCGCAACGGTCCGATGAGCGATCGTTCCAGTTGAGACCATACCAGATAGATGGGAGACAGGGTCCGACAATGAATCAACGATTAAGCAATGTGTACTCGTTCAAAGAGGAGTCAGTGTCGCAGATGTTCCGTTACTTGATAAAGAGGCCAGAATTCAGACTACCGGAGCCAAAGAAGCCAGAGGAGGCCGACAAGAAAGATCATCCTCGATACTGTCCATACCACCGGTTGCTCGGCCACACCATAGAAAACTGCTTCAGCTTCAAAGACTGGCTCGAGGAGAACTTCAGAAATGGAAGCGTAACGATCCCCGATGAATATTTGAAAGGAACTTGAAATAGGTTCCATCAATATGATTTCGGGCGATGTGTTTGCTTCAATTGATTTCTACGCACCGACAAGGACGGGGCACTTTTTGGTTACTTGTAGTACTACTTTTGTTGCTTAGTATGATCGGTGATGGTCCGTACCGTTTTTCCTACCGTAATGAAGAAAATGAGTTTGTTTTTGTCGAGAATTGCTCGATATTTGAAAGCTCGAAATTGGATATTTCGCTAAGACTTCGACTTCGGGGAAGAATCGAATTAATGCCCTAATAACCGAATTGTTTTCTTTAAGGAATTCGGATCGAGTCCCAAGTTGATTTCGTAATGAAGCGAGTGTGCTTGAAATACGAGTAATTGACTCGGGATATCACGAGCCTTTTAATTTCCCGCCATGTGGCTGGGTCCGGACTTTCAAATAAGTTATAATATTCCAGGATTCAAGTTAAGGAACATTTCAGAATTATTAGTTGGGGGAGTTTTTGACATTCAAAATCATTAACAGAAATATGCACTGCCAGATACAGTAATTCTCAGAAAACAAAAGGAGCAATAAAAAAAAAGAAAAAAAAAAGAGAAAAAAAAATTGTTCCTGAGGAGAAGCTTGAGGTGAGCACACAATCAAAAATTGGTGTCACAATCCAGACATTCAAAATCTTTAATCTGTGCTTTACTAGATATAGTAATCCTCAATAAAAAAAAAGGAGAGCGAAAAGCTCAATAAAAAAAAAAGAATGCTCCCTGAGAAGAAGCTTGAGGCAAGCATATAACCAAAAATTGGTGTCTTAATCTTCCCCCGATTAATGAAACTTGAAAGGCAACCTTAAGAAGTTTCCTCTGATATTATGCTTTGGAGAGAGTCAAGTGATTGTATGCCTTTTGGTCGGTCATTAATTGGCTCAGAAATATCTTTGGACAGTGAAAAATATTTTTGATCACATGAACATAAATTTTGGGATTTGCTTAGGCCCGGAAAGAAAGAATTAAAGGAATGATGACGATATTAGCAATTAATGGAAATTCGACACGAAGACGAGTCTTTCAGTCGCAAGAAATACTGACTTCAACTTCAACTCGAAGAATGTCGAAAGATTCTCGGATACAACTCCAACTTCAACTCGAAAAAACGCCAGAAATACTTCTCAGAGTCAACTTCAACAACCTTTACAGAATCTGCAACAGATCAAATGGTGACTACTACAAACGAAGCTACAGAATTTTGTCCTCTTTAGCGATGACATCCGTAGAGATAAAACACCTTTATAGGTACTTGAAAGAATGTGATTCTGATAGCACCTTAAAGGGAGTTATTCTGTACACGCACCTTCGATCGGTGGACGATACTTCAAGAAATGTCGCGCATTGTGATGTTTCAAAGGCCGTCTTGTGCTACGAAGCACCGATCGTTGCACTTGTCTTAAACGCGGGTCCAAATCCGGAATAAAAGTCAACGCCAAATAAAACTCGCACCTCAGTGAATTTTCGAAACCTCTACACCGGCTTTTCGACTAACTCCGCACCTGACAGAGTTGCACGAATTCCTCCCAAATTTAAATGTCAAATTCCGAATCTGATTTTTCCTCAGTCTGAGACTGTGATTGATATCCCTTCAATTCTCTGTCGTTTGAGAAAGGATCAGCTGATTCTATTGACACGAAGCCGCGAGTTTCGATTGGTTCTGTTGGCGTGGAATCACATCCTTTCCCAAACAATATCCTTTTCGGTCAATTCTTCGAGTGGGATATGAAACACCCTCATATTCCCTCTTAATCTGTTTTTAGAGGTTGAGGATCCCTGCATCCGATACTCGCATTGCTTTACTAATGTTCTCCGTCGGTTTGTGAGCTAGAGGATCCCTGCATCCGATACCGCATTGCTTTGCAATGATCTCCTTCGATATTTTAGAGGTGGAGGATCCCAGTATCCGATACCGCATTGCTCAGCAAGGGTCTCCTTTCGAATTTTAGAGGTTGAGGATCCCAGTATCCGAGACCGCATTGCTTTGCAATGATCTCCTATCATATTTTAGAGGTAGAGGATCCCAGTATCCAATACCGCATTGCTCTGCAATGTTCTCCTGTCAGTTCTAGAGGTGGAGGATCCCAGTATCCGATACAGCATTGCTCAGCAATGGTTTCCTATAAAGTTTTAGAGGTAGAGGATCCCAGCATCCGATACTTCATTTGCTTTGCAATGATCTCCTTCGAAATATTAGAGGTGGAGGATTCCAGTATCCGACACCGCATTGCATTGCAATGATCTCCTTCAAAATTTTAAAGGTTGAGGATCCCAGTATCCGATACCGCATTGCTTTGCAATGTTCTCCTGCCTGTTTTAGAGGTTGAGGATTCCAATATCCGATACCGCATTGCATTGCAATGATCTCCTTCGAAATTTTAGAGGTGGAGGATTCCAGTATCCGACACCGCATTGCATTGCAATGATCTCCTTCGAAATTTTAGAGGTTGAGGATCCCAGTATCCGATACCGCATTGCTTTGCAATGTTCTCCTGTCTGTTTTAGAGGTGGAGGATTCCGCATTCGATACCGTCATCGCATTCTGTCAGATGATCTCCTTCGAAATTTTAGAGGTGGAGGATCCCAACATCCGATACCGCATTGCATTGCAATGATCTCCTTCGAAATTTTAGAGGTGGAGGATTCCAGTATCCGACACCGCATTGCTTTGCAATGTTCTCCTGTCTGTTTTAGAGGTGGAGGATTCCAGTATCCGATACCGCATTGCTTTGCAATGATCACCTGTCAATTTTAGAGGTTGAGGATCCCAGCATCCGATACCGCATTGCTTTGCAATGGCTCCTGTTAAATTCCTATAAAGTTTTAGAGGTAAAGGATCCCAGTATCCGATACCGCATTGCTCAGCAATGATCTCCTTTCAAGTTTTAGAGGTAGAGGATCCCAGTATCCGATACCGCATTGCTCAGCAATGATCTTCTTCGATATTTTAGAGGTGGAGGATCCCAGTATCCGATACCGCATTGCTTAGCAATGGTCTCCTTTCAAATTTTAGAGGTTGAGGATCCCGCGATCCGATACCGCATTACTTTCGTGATAGCTCCCGTTAAATTTACGTCGAGTTTTAGAGGTGGAGGATCCCGTATCCAGATACTTGCGTTGCATTGCAATGATTTCCTTGAAATTTTAGAGGTGGAGGATTCCGATATCAGACACCGCATTGCGTTGCAATGATCTCCTTCGAAATTTTAAAGGTGGAGGATTCCGATATCAGACACCGCATTGCTTTGCAATGTTCTCCTGTTTGCTTTAGAGGTAAAGGATCCCAGCATCCGATACCGCATTGCTTTCTGAATGATCTCCTGATATACTTTAGAGGTGGAGGATCCTGACATCCGATACCGCATTGCTCTGCGATGATCTCCTTATATATATATATTTTTTTTGAGGTAGAAGATCCCAGTATCTGATACTGCATTGCTTTCTGAATGATCTTCTGTCAGTTTTAGAGGTTGAGGAGTAAGCCCTTTGATTGAATCAAGGCATCTGATTCCGCATTACTTTAGGATCCTTTCCCGTCATAATGATTCTAGTCATGTTTTTGTTGTTCGGTCTTTGAGTTGGATGTGAGTCCTTGCGCTTTCCATCTCAATCCAGTTTCTTCACTTTTCTAAAAACTCGAATTTTACTCTGGAATCGAAATCAAATCTATGTTTGAAATTTGAAGTTTGAAAAATTAAAGTCGCTGCTCTCTTAATTGAGAGTTCCCCTCTGTTCCCAAGTGAAACTACTCTCTTTCTTTTTCGTCCTCGCGTTCCATCCTAAGTATTTTACTTGGCGGCTTTGTGTTGGTTTGTTGATCTTCTTCGGTCAACGCCATACGCGCGGTGTCTTCTGTCCGCGCACCACACCTATTGGGGGTCCATTTGTTGACCTCACTTTTGTTGAGGTTTAGTTTTTTCTCCTAGGATTTAGGGTTCTAGCTTTAGGAGCTTCCCCGACAATCTTAGATTCTTAGCAAGGGCCCACCTCGTTTTTAGAATGCTCGAAACCACTTCGACACTCTTTTGGAATCTCGGACGAAATTCCTGACCTCTAGCTCACAGCAGGTAGGTTGGAATTGGCGTTAGGACTCCAAATTGAGTTCCTATAGGACCACTGGACCTTAGGATAGCCTCGTGCACATTTTCGCACCACCGAGCACAAATCCTCGAGCCACGGCCTCGACGTCTTCAAATTCTCCGCAACGGATCGAGATCGGGGTCGAATGCCGAACGAGCGACGTCGAGTCGAATTTCGGAAAATGTCGACTCGACGCACTTTCGACGCGATCGTCGACGAGGTTGCTCGAACTACCTCGGATCACGAAGCGGGCCGCGCCGTTGCGTCCGGAACGTCGTTTCCACCTAAAATTGATATTTAATTTGCGAGGATCGCATGCCGGAGCGGAAATTGCAATTTTGGGCTTGATTTTAATAAAATTAATAATATATATATATATATTTTTTAAACTTATTTATTCTATCCTAAGCCACAATCCCTACCCATTCGATCGGTTGGTCGCCTCTCTCGCTCGTTCGATGAAGGCTCCCGTTCCTCGCTTCTCCCGCGCTCGAGCGCGCCTCTTCCCTGTAGCCGTTGCTCTCTCGAGCCTCGCGTGGTTCTCCCCATACCTTCTCGAGTATTATCCTCGCACGAGGGTCGCCTCGCGTGATCCGCCGCTCGATCCTCGCTCCTCGCCGCCGAGCCGGCTCTTGGTCGCGATGCTTTGTCGCCTTCTTCCCGCCCTTCCCCACTTGCGTCCGGCTCTGCGGGTAAGGAGCGGCTTTCCTTCCCTCCTCTCGCTATAAAGGCCCCGTTTTTCGATGAATTTAGGGTTGGTTGGCCGATTCCTCTTGAGAAGTTGGTGTTGGATTGGAGCCTCATTTTCTTTTGCTTTTCCTGCGTGCTCTACGCTAGCTGGTACTCTCCTCCTCTCTTTCATTTACTCATGTTAGCTTGATGTGGAGCTTGCTCTTCTTGCTCCTTCTCTTGCTTCTTTGTTAAAAAAAAAAAAAAGAAAGAAAAAGGAAAGCATGTCGAGGGAAGCTTGAGTTGATTCAAGAGGGTTCTATGTTTATTTTCATTCGAAATATATTGAGATTTCATGCTTGGATGTATTGGAAGTATGGAAGTGCTTACTTGGGCTTTATCTTTAGCTGAAATTTCAAGCCCTATCTTGGCTCATTATGATCTTGGTTGAAAGTAAATTTTATTTCGTTTTAAAAAGAGCTTTGGGAGCTGTTTTTGTTGGCTTTGTTTTCCCTATTTTGAGCCCTGTTTTTCTCTCGGTTTTGAGGCTGTTTCAAGCCCTGCTGCTGCTCGGTTTTTGTGGTCTTTGCTGCTTCTGCAGCCGCCTCTCTGCACTTGATATGGAGGCTTGGTTTTGTGTCTTTGCTGTTTTCCAGCAACCCCTTTGCACTTGATATGGGGTTCGATTTTTGTGGTTTTGCTGCTTCTGCAGCCGCCTCTCTGCACTTGATATGGAGGCTTGGTTTTGTGTCTTTCTTTGTTTTCCGGCAGCCCCTTTGCACTTGATATGGGGTTCGGTTTTTGTGGTTTTGCTGCTTCTGCAGCCGCCTCTTTGCATTTGATATGGAGGCTTGGTTTTGTGTTTTTGCTGCTTCTGCAGCCGCCTCTTTGCACTTGATATGAAGGCTTGGTTTTGTGTCTTTCTTCGTTTTCAAGTGACCTCTCCTAGTGCGATATAAGTACTAACTCGCTTAGGTTTCAGAGGTTGTCGTCGATACGACATAAATCCTCCTATCTTTCGGGTAGTTTGCGTAATCGGGACATTATGCGAACGTAATTCCTATAATTAATTTGCAGTATTGAAATTAAAATAAATCCTTTCCAAAATTTGAAGCCAACCATAGGATAGTCCAGGACGTCCTCGAGTCCTCCTCGAGACTCTGTGACATCCTCTACCCTTCTTTCTTTGACTCCGAAATAACCGTTCATTCGTACCTTTCATCTATTGGATTTTCTATTACCACACTTCGTTGAAAACCCTACCTTTGAATTCATGAAGATAGAAACCGCGATCTAAATCGAGAGTTCTCGAGTGACTTCGGTCGTTTGAGGATAATTAACTATAGGGCTTGCACTCTATAGGGAGTTTTAAAGACTCGAGATAATATAAACCCTATTTAATTCGCTTTGTAATAAATAGGGAATTTGTCGGTCCATATAAGGTTCGCAGACTAAACGGATGTCATGAATTTTGTGATTTATTTGATCGAGCGATATTGTCGAGTAGGGTGTCTATTCTTCGGAATAGATGCGTTACTTGCGATATTACGCTCGTTCATCCAAACTACTTAACGAATGAGATCCGTCCTTTCTCATTCTCATATTTTAAAACTTAAAATTTTATTTTCAAAAATCAATACATATATATAAATTAAATTAAATCCTCAAGCCCTCTCTCTTAAGCGGCCGACAACGTCATCTTGAGTTGAGTGGTTTGAATAGCTTTCTGTCTTGCAGCCAGTTCTTCATTCGACGTCTTCTCTAGTCTTGAGCTATTACTTTGGATGGTGTAAGGAACACCATTTTACTCATTTTCTGCTCATGGATATTTATTGCCTTGGCTTACCAGTTTGTCGCCATGTATTGGAATGTTCCAGAATAAGAACGTATTGGTGTTATCAAAAGAATAGTAGGCGAAGTGGATGGAATGGGTGTTTCCATATCTGATCGAATCATAACGATCATGCACTTCTTGCTAGTTGCTGGGCTTTTAGTTCTTCGACGCTAATGGGAAATGTTGCGGAGGAAGAGGAGATTGAATAAGAGGATCATGTTATGCATCACCACAATGAGGCGGCTCGTGCGGCTCACCTTGGAGTCCTTATGAGAAAAGGGGGTGTGGCAAATCCTTTGGAAAGACAAACGACTGAGCCTATGGCGAAGGAAACAGGAAGGCCACTTCAGGAAATAAGGCTCTGCCGCCACCCACCCGAAAGAGCAAAAGATTGGTTATGCAAAGAAGAGGCAACTGGTTTCGCCTGAAACTCCTATGACAATTCATAAGGACACCACCGATATGGGGGCTCGAATTTTCCTTGTCAATCGGGACAAGGCCGGATTGTTGGTTGACCGGAGCCATGTGTGATACATTAAGAGAGGACATTCGTCAAAAGCATTTCATCTTGGCTCGGTGATCACTTAGGCTCAATGGAAATGATGTAGGCTATTAAGCCCAAAGACCACCAGATCACACTGATAGAAAGTGACAGTTGTATGATAATGGGCATAATCGGTCGGTCTGGCTCATAGTGCTCTAGCAAGGGAGAAGAGAGTCTGAGTCTGTCGGTGGAAAAATAAAAGAAGAGATTGCATGCCAAGATGTAGCGCTGGTTAAGCAATAAGAAAAATTGGTCGTACTTAGAGAGGAAAAAGCTAGCTTAAAGGCTAGCTTAGTGGAGAACGGTTATTGGGAAGTAAGTGAAGGAGCTAACTAACGATAAGATGAGGCTTCAGCAAGAGGTGATTCGAGGCGAATCGGCTTTCAATGATTATAAAAAAGCAACTTCTTGTATTTATGACGCGGACAAGGCAAAAGAAAAGCTTTAAAAAAAATGTTGAATTGGAAGAACATGATGGAATGCTTTAGGATGAAATTGCCCAATTAAAGAAACAGTTGGAGGGCGGACGAACTTAGAGGAGTTTCTCACTACCCTTAACTAGTATTCTGGCGTACGAAGATCTCTGTAATTATTATTATTAGCAGATGATAGAGTTCGTCCTGGAAGTTTTTGTGGGTGGACATGTTCTTTTCCCGGAATGGGGTGATAAAAGTCGTTTCCTCAACCTCTCCATGAAGCTTCAAAACTATGGCTTTGCCAGGGATAAAGGCGATGACGGAGACGGTGCCTCGAACGATCCGTTATTATTTTGTTGTAACTTCTCTTTTCAAATATATTTTCTATATATGAACTTTGAATTGTGATAACTAGGTACAATTTCATGATTTTCTTTGTTTTGCCATTTCATGCTTTTTAATCTTTGTTGTTGCCTCGATGTGTTATTAGTTGTTTTCATTTTTTTATCATGTCAAGTGGCACGCATGTGACTTAATTTATATTTCTTTTTTGTAATCTTCTTTAGCTGGAATATCAGGTGTGTGTGTCGGTATTTGAACTGTTTCCATTATTATGATTGTTGGTGTATTCTTTCTTCTTAGGTTTGAATAAAATCTTGTGTTAGTATTTTTGCATATTTGTAGGTGAGGTCTTCAGTCGTTCTTCTTGACATCTTTCTTAGTGTTTTTCTTTTTTTCTACAAGAGTTCCTCTTCTTATTTGAAAGAGACGCTTTCGATGGAGAAAATCAATGGTTCTTTTTCGGCCTATAAATTTCGTGATTGTGTCAAAGCTGGAGACTTTCGTTTTGGAACATATGCAGAGTAAGTATGTCTTCAACAAGTCGATGACCCTGAGGGCTGCCAGAGAAGAAGTACCTAACTTGTTTGCAAGGGCGAGGTATGCTGCTATTACGATCAATTTTGGTTAGGTCTTTGGTTCCCCTTGTGCGAGGAGTTAGAGTAGATTTTGAATTTCTATGGACTCGTACTCACATAAATCCACCCCAATTTTATGTCAGTAATAATGGTCGTAATCATATTCCTAAATGCCATAACTTGTTCTGGTTAATGAAACTCTTCAGCAGTGTTCTTTGATCGAAGGTATACGGTGACGAAAGATTTATTTTCTCGGCTATACTGACGATCATGGTTGGTCTTGAGAACATTTGTTTTGCCCGGAGTGAGGGAGGTTGTAGGATTTCTACTTCATCCCAGACTTATGGGGAAGGAGTATCGGGTGCGTTAAAACTGTCTGCAATAGATCATTTTAGCTTTACATTCCTCGAGGAAGTGGAGTTCGATAAAAAAGTGTTCTTCAACACGGCGCGACTGTGGATTACACTTCTCAGTGAGTTCCTTTATTTGAATGATCATTTCAAAACTCCTTTATTGATACTCTTTCATCCTCTTTATTAGGAAAAATTATTAGGTGCGGATTTCGTTGTATTAGTTGTATTAATAGAACCAATACAACCAAAAATACAACGAAATTCTCATGTGCGGACTCCACACGTAGTAATTGCTCCTTTATTAAGGCGGGCAAAAAAGCTCGTTGTTTGCTAGCAGCTTGTCTTCAACTTGTTAAGTAGCTCGTATTTGAATCGTTCATTAAGTAAGCAACCCGAATATGAACACATTATTTAAGCTTGAATTATAAATAAGCTGAACACGAAAAACACTTTGTTCGATCGTGTTCGGCTCATTTTAGCCCGAAATAAGGAAACTATATGTATTATTTGTATAATAATATATTATATATATTTATATCTAAGTTCCAATCACCATAACTCGTGTGATCAATTTTGTGCTATTTACTGCATATAAATAGCGCAGGTTCGAATCCAACACCCAACATCAATTTTTCTAATTAATTTAAATGAGCAAATTTCGAGCCGGACACAAGCTGAGCGCGAACAAGAATATGTAGATCGAGTAGAACGCAAACACAATGTTCACAAGCAATTTCAAATACGAGCCAAGTCTGAGCTCACACAAGCTTGAGTCATTTACATACAGCCCTACTTGTTATAGATGAAACTGTCAAGACCTCCTTACATATTGACGGATGAGTTGAAGGCAAAGTTGGCGAGACCTTCTGGATGATAAGGAACAGTGGGCCCGTTGAGTCTGAGTGGCCTGATAATCTTTGTTGATGATGAGGACGAAGAAGATGAAGTCCCCTTATCAACCTCTATGGGAAATTTGACCATAAAGTGGACTGGTTTGAGAATTGGCGGGTTCTTGGTTTGAGAATTGGGGGGTTCCTGGTTTGAGAATTGGGGGGTTCCTCGAGTGCCTGTCTAGATCAATCTGCAACCCGAGGAAAAAGGCTAAGGTGGTTGTGGAGGTAGCAATGTCTGGAGAGCCTCGCCTAAAGAGGCCAAAAGTCGAGGCAAAGGATGAGTCGTTAGTGGCTCCCTCTAATGCCCCATCGGTAGCTCTTGCGTGGAAAGAGTTTGACTTGAAAGGGTGAATCGCCTTGTTCAACAATGAGAAGATAAGGGCCCTGATCTAGCCCAGGATTGAGTGTCTGATAACACGTATGCAGATAAGCCTTACTTGATGTGGTCTGTATTGAGCGCTCCATAATTGAGAAATCAAGCGAAGACAATTAGGTGGTAGCTCCACTTTTTAGTGATGGAGGGCTTGCTGAATGCCTGGTAGTGGGTTTGCTAGATGTGCCAGTCACATCGCCAGCTTTTGGATGCTTATCATGATTTGGTGCTGGTCTATGAGGAGGCAGTGAAAGTGCTAGGGTCTTTGAAGTTAAAAAATGTCAAGTGGTAGGCAAAATGTGTGGAAACCGACCGCAAAAATGCTGACCGGGAACTGAATCTTGTTTGGCTCTAATGTCTCCAAGCTATGATTAAGTTGCTTTGACTGATCAAAATACCTATTCCAACAAGCTTAAAAAAGACAACAAAGCCTTAGCGAAGCGCTGAAGGCCCAATCTTTGGTAGCTTATGAGAATATCAAAGTCGATGCGACCACAATAAATGGGTTGCGATGAGAAGTAATCAATTTAAAAAAATTTTTAGAGGGCAGAAAACGTAAACAGAGTTTCTTGCTAAGATTATAGAGATCTCGAAATATGAGCAGTTACTTGCAGAGAGCAGTTACTTGTGGTGAATTATGAAGAACATATGAGCTTTTGCTTGAAAATCTTAGTCAGTGAAGGATTATTGTCTCCAATATGGGATGATTTCAATCGGTTTTTTATGCTCTCCTACAAATTTTGTGAGAAGGATTAGAATGTTGATACTTCAGATAAATAGCTTTTTTGATATTTTATTAGCCTCTTTTGTAATGCTAGGATTCCTATATATAGCGGCTTGTCTATGATGAATTCTTACAATGATGAACTTTATTTTCGAAATAAAAGGTAGATCTCATCATCACATTCCCAATATAATTAGTTAGTCATAATTGTATATATATTGATGTCTCCACATCCTTTAGTTTGAGTCTTACGACACACCTAAGCTCGGTATAGATTTTCTAGTTAAGTCATCGCTTTAGAGGAGTCATGCCTCATGGACGTATTATGCGAATCTTGCTGTTATCATTGTGGGGGACTTGTTTGGAGTTGCCATAGGGATGACTCTTGCGCTAATCATCATTACATTTGCGCATATGGGAGATCAATTCGCTACAGCTTGACCTATGGCCAGGGAACTTGCCTTTAGCTGTCGGGGTGTTTTGTTGCTCAAACATTGATAAGATATAATTTTTGTATATCATGAATTTAGAATATGGCCCGACGCCTGATCCCATGAGGTTTGATTGCCTTCTTGTCAGAGATGGAGGGAATAAAATCTTGTGCCTTTAGATTAATCGTGTTATTTTATTGAATACTGGGCATGAGAAGTCTTGCCAGAGATGTGACTTGTCCAGAGGTCAAATAATATCAGTTAGAGAAAGAATAATAAAATGAGAATAAAGGCGCTATGATATTGTTGATGGGAATGCAACTCCAGTATTTCACTATTTTGCCCGTGCTTACTGATCATTATGTCTATAAAAGGAATGTAATCCAGCATTCATGCGATACTTGTGAGAAACCGTTAAAAAATGTTTTTAATAATAGATAGTTTTAGATAAAAATATATGAAAGGTGAAGCATAATCTAAAAAAGGTAAATTGAGTAATTAGTTTACTTTTGGGCTTTTGTCTCGAGCTTATCACTCATTGATATCTAAAAGAGAGAACTTCTCATTCCTTGAATCTGAATGCTATCCTATTCAGATTTTATTTGTCGAGTCTCATTGAATTCATCACTTTCTGAATAACTAGTGTATGAGATGTGTGTCTATTTTTCTTATTCGCTCTCTTTGAACATTGAATGCATTTCTGTTTTATTTTCTTATTAGTTCGAACTGCCATTGGTTTATACTTCCTTAGGCGACAAAGAAATTGCTCTAGGACGGGGAATTTCTGGCATTGCTCACACATTTTTGAGATTTCTTTGGTGTGTTTCCTGAGCGTAGGCTAATAGTAGCCTTGCCTAAGATTCCTATTCATAAGGGTCCTTCCTCTGAAATAGCTTACTCACTCTCTTGAATGAACTTCTTACAGAACTTTGGTCTCTATTTAATACATTTGAGGTAGATAGAAGTGACTGATCTTCTGAATAGTGTTTCATTGATGATTAAATATTGCGCAGACTTGATCCAGAATTTTTGAGAACTTTTGACTTATGTTGGCATAGTACCTGATGCAGGTAAGTTATTGAACCAGTGCAAAACTGATTCTTTCAGTGTCGTAGAGAATAAATGACATTTTAAGGCTTCATTTACCCTTGATAGACATCTAGCTTACTCAAAAGAAAATGCATGGTCAACATGATTTGACTATCCTTTATAAGATTCTAGATAATAAATCTCAAACTTCCTGGGCTTCACAATCTCTCTTGAGAATGTATTCTCCAACGGCCTTTGTCTCTTTCTTCTTCTAGCTCCTTCATCTGATGATTCAGAAGGTTCGCCCTTTGGGATGTAAGATTCATCCATTCTTCTTCTTCTTCTAGTCCCAGACCAAGAGCTCGTCTAGGTCTTGCCTCGGTGGTCCTTAGCTTGATGCTTCTCATCTACGAACCATCGACCCTGATGATCCTATATGTGCCTAGGTTGAGCCCTGTAATGATATCTAGAGGTTTCATGTCTTGAATCTTGTATGGCATTTAGGACTTGCTACCTCAGCTCATTGATTTGTTGTGTCACAAACATTCTGGTGTGATTCATTTTTTTCTTTATTTTTTCGTATTTTGGAAGGGTCTTCTCACAGTTTGATTATAAAGTTCATACTCACTGCACCTTTTATGATATTAAATTATTTAAGAATGTCAGATCCCATATTATTCATAAGTTTATACAATCCCGATAAAGACTGTTTTTGGTAGAATTGTATGGATAGATGTTTTTCTAGAGCTTGTGTTTCTCACCCCATATTTTCTCAAGATTTCCGAGCGGCCAAGCATTAGCTCAAAGAAAGTGTTTTTATTTCTCGATAATGATGAGAGAGAGAGTGTGTGTGTATCAGAAATCATTTTCTTCCAAGATTTTCGAACCCCCCTTCTCCATCCTCCCTTTTATACGTGAGAAAAAAGAAATATAAAATTACATTCCGTACATGATTGTGTATGTCTACAGGATCTTGGTGGAAAGATCGTGGGATGGTTGTTGGGCAGAATCATAAATAAGGATTGATATGTGTGCTCTGAAGTAATAATGATTTTTTTCAGCATTTTGTTTGGCCTGGTCTAGCTCGATCACTTTCGACAAACGGGCTTAGCTTGATATTGACCTGATTTTCAGCTTTAGGCCTTTGAAAACCGTAACGCCCCTGAAAAATTGGGTACACCACATACATTCCACACTATTCTCATGTATTTACTTATCTAACACACCTAAACTTCAATATTTTCATGCATAACATCACATCAAAAATATCGTAATCACTAGCTTTTAAGAAGTTAAATACACGCTTTCATCTATAAGTTTATGACATCATGTAAATAGCAGAGTTCAAATGTCATAAATGCAAATATATTAGAATAGTTTAAATTTTCTATAAGATGAATGTAATGTATGGATATTCAATGTTCAATCAACCCTTCTTCTCATCACTTTATTCAGGCCCTCTCCCATCCCCGCAGCTTCTTCGGCGTCGAAGATTTCGTGGACGACGACAACAGCAGACCTTACACTTACGAGAAGCAGAAAAGACCGAAGAACCTCCATAAACACGTCTCATTCAAGCAGCGAACGATCGCTTACATGGAGCCCTTCACTCTGGATGTGTTCATCTCGAAGCGATTTGTGTCGGCCTCGCTCACCCACAGAGTCACGAGCAAGCAGGTCGCGGTTGCGGGGACGAACTCGAAGGACATTAAAGCGGTTCTGCAGTCGAGATCGGACATTCCGGCCTGCTTGGCCGTCGGGAGGATCTTGGCGGAGAGGGCGAGGGAAGCCGATGTGTATACTGCGAGTTACACGCCCAGAGAACGGGATAGGTTTGAGGGGAAGATTAGGGCTGTTGTTCAGTCTTTGATAGATAATGGCATAGATGTTAAAGTTTATTTAGATAGATAGATGATGTAAGGGTGATAACGAAGAAATTGGTTTTTATTTGCTGAATTTATTAAATCTGTTCTAACATAAAGTGAAGGCACAATGCGGGAAAAAATATTAAATCAGGACTCTGCACGTAAAGCTACATGCTGAGCTCGATTTAACATGTCATCAACCCTACATGATCAGCAAATGATGTATGGGAGTGGGCTC
The DNA here is from genome assembly GCA_022702705.1 of Papilionanthe hookeriana x Papilionanthe teres. Classification (NCBI taxonomy): domain Eukaryota; kingdom Viridiplantae; phylum Streptophyta; class Magnoliopsida; order Asparagales; family Orchidaceae; genus Papilionanthe; species Papilionanthe hookeriana x Papilionanthe teres. The sequence goes on from CM040432.1 coordinate 108,296,302, forward strand.
CACTATAATTTAAAAAAAAACAAAAAAACTGTTAAGTGGAGTTGATGTGCGGTTGAGATCAGGCTCCACATATAACTCTACGTACGGAATCCCGATGTAATATTTCTTTACAATGCGGATCTTAAATCTGAAATTTAGTAAATCCATAGAACTTATGTTTTAATTATGTTTGATTGGATTTAGTAAATCCTGTGATAACTTCTTGTCAATATCGAGCTACCAAACCCATTTATTATTATACTATTTTTTTATTTGCTTGGGTTTCTTTTGTTTTTTTTCCTAACAATGTAGTTGCTTATTGGTCGTTTTTACTGTGTTGTTAAAGCTAATTGGTATGTATATCAATGTTCCCTTTTTTTTAAGCAAATGTGTGTTTGCGCCGCCAGCCGTGGTTTGTTCGTAGAGCAGCTCTTCGTAAGTATTCTGAGGTCATAAGTTCGAATCCCCTCTGGCCACTTGCCAGTAGTGAGGGCTAGACACGAACGAACAGAGCTTGTGTTCGTGTTTAGTTTGTTTGAAATTTAGTTTGTTTGAAATAAGCTCGTGTTCGAAATTATTTATGAAGTTACTGTTCGTGTTCGTTTCTTAACGAACGAGTCAAATAAGAGCCGATCATGAGCTGTTCACGAACGACGAGCCAGTTTGACAGCTCTAATATTAATATATATAAATAATATATTGTATTAATTATATAACTTATATTATATAAATATATAACATCTATATTAGTATATTACTAATATAGTATATTAATATATATTTATTATTAATTTATTATATATTATAATTTATAAAATTTAATTTTTTAAAATATCATAAATTTTTTATATATAATTATTTTAAATTATTTTATATTTCGAACAATAACGATTCGAACACGAACGAACGCATCACTGTTCGGTTTGGTTCATTTAACTAACCAAACGGAAAAAAATTGTTTGTGTTCGTCTCGTTTACTTATCGAACGAATCGAAAACGAACTCCTTGATGAACTGAACACGAACTGTTCGCGAACAACGAGCTTTTTTGACAGCCCTAGTAAGGGCGGTCCTCAAATAGTTAGGCACATGAGAATGATTGAGAGCTCGTATAATAACCTCTGGTGAATATATAATAAGTCATCAAATAAATAATTAGATATAATTGAAATAAATATTTAGACATTGTTAACAAATTATTTATTTAATAATAAATGTTTGTCTTCAACAACATTAATTATATTGAGTTGGATCTCATGTATTATATATCTAAAAGGTAAATTTTATTTTTTTTCAGTTTAACCATAAAATGTTCATATCAAATAAAAAATAAAAAATTGAAATTTATTTTTTCATGTAAAGATAATATGGTATATATGTCAAAAAGGGTATTACATAACATATCACCCAATTATTTATTAAATTTTTGCATCTCTAACACCTAAATTCTAATTTGTGTGTGTGTGTGTGTGTGTGTGTGTGTGTGTGTGTAACATTAAAAATGTCACAATTTTAATTTATCAAAAATAATATAAACTTTTTCATAAATAAAAAGGTTGTGTGTGTGTGCGCGCGTGCGTGAATCTTTTGTTCGATGAGTATAAAAGGATTATTGAATTATTTATTGGGCTCACTATGAACATACATTGTCATTTGATCGCATGCAATAAAGTAAAGTTATTTTATCAGGATATTACATAAAAATTTTAAGTTCGGAGTTCAGGAGCACTTACAACGTGACAAGTAAGCCCCGCCTTATTTTAAAACTTGCTAATTGCAGTGGGGCCCACTGAGTGTCATTACTCTTAAGTCTTGGGAAAAATTTTGCGTGCGTACACAACACTGCGTATGTCATTCAATAGAATGATGTCATTTAGATATAACTTGTATGTAATTTAACTATAACTTAAAAAAATATGGAGGTTAAGACAAGATTAGAAAGAATAAAATAAGAAAATACCCTCTGTGCCACCTTCGATATGCACAGAGCTACGTACACTTTTACCTGAGCAAATTTTTTCCTGAGTCCTGCTTGTAACATCGCTACTGAATCACAACATTTTTCTCGCCTCACTCGTCTCCATTTCCGTGCTCCTGATCCAACTGGTTGCTTCCGCCGCTGCGATTTATTAACCATGCCGCTATTATTTTCTCTCCGCGTCGTCTTCTTCTTCCTGCTCTTCTCATCTTACTCAACCGTCAGTTCCTCGCTTCATAGAGGAGAGAATGAAAGCCAAGGTAAAGGGCCGATATGAAGCCCGTTGCGGCGCTGCTTCCGCAGCGTTCTCCCTCACCTCCGACGATTTGAAGCTCAGCGCAAACCTCACTGACGCAACATTCTCCACTGCCCCCTCTCTCACCGGACTCGCCCTCTCCCTCCACAAGCCGGGCTCCTTCTCGCTCATTTTTGATGTTATCAAGAAGGTCCAATCTTGCCCTTTTTATAAAGCTCCTATAGGGTTATTGGTTGGTAGAAATATAAATACATAATAATAAGTCATAATGGGGTTGGGAGCAATTCTGATATCATCAAATAATAAGAGAAATTCATTTTAAATTGGAGCTCTTTATTTATTTATTTATTTATTTTTCTAAATTTATTTTGTGAAAGATATTCTCTATTTATAAATGACAAGTTATATCTATAAATCTATCCTTTTTGTATTTATATCTTAATGATATCAATTAAGTTATGATAAAAGAGAGAACTTTTCATTTACCTAACATAAAAAACAAAGAAATTTTTAAAATAAGTTTAACTCATTTTTTAAAATTTTATTTTCTTGATGGAATGAAGAAATTTTGAATGAAGAAATTTTCAGTGTAAAAGCTAGAGTCTTTACTTGAAGTCAGGTCAAACTTAAAGCAGATTCTCAGTAAATTTTGAGTTCGAAAGATGTGCTTGAAATTATGGATTCAATATTGCAATTTTTTTATTCTTTGAACTTTTGCTAGCTCAGGAAATACTTTTAAAAATATTATATGACGCTCTCTATTTTATGCTATTCTGAGTCATAGAAATAAAATCTAGTTTTGAGTCATGCTAAGGCTTATACTCTTCTCAATATTAGCCATAACAATGTCTACATAGTCTATCAAATATGTTGGATATAATATATACAATATGTGCACTTTTGATTAATCAATTCTCTTTTTAATGTAAAGGATGAAACTAGAAATAATTTTTTTCTCTTTACACTTTTTAATTGTCACATGCATTTAGTGGTGTTCTTTCATGTCTTTTTTATGTAATGTCATGGTATTAGCTTGTTGTTAGTTGTTTTGATCTTGTTTTGCACTTCTATGTTCTATGTAATTTTTTAATACACAATGATACTTAATTTTGATGACATTTTGATGCCCGCTAAATTTAGAAACATATTTTTTTCAAGATATTTGTTGACTAAAAAAAAGTGACCACAAAAATAATAATTAAAATTTTCAAACTAATATTGAAGTGGGGCTGTTTTATTTAATGTTATGTAAATAATAATGTTATATATTATATAAGTATTATTCATACATTGGTGTTATTTATCATATTTAGTGTTTTTGTTTTATTATAAACTTAAACAATGTAGTATAATCTAGCAAAAATTAGTGGTGATTTTGATCTTTCTTTTCATAACTATTTCTTTTACTCATTGAATAATTTTTCATCTAGATTTTATTAAGACAAGATTTTAATATGATTTATTAAACCAAATGTTAGTGGATCATATGCTCACATATGTTAGTAACATGACATTAAATAATAGATGTTTATGAGTCAAGTAATCTTAAGGTTGGGCTCATTGGGTTACTTGAAGTTAGAAAGTATGCTTCAGAAAATAGTGATTTTACTAGACCTTGTCGTTTGGTTTGGTATTCATAGAAATTAATAATCTTGGATGTCACAAACACTTTCAAAACCTCTCAAATGTGATACTTTATTTTCAAATATCAAATAATTGAGAATAAAATCATCAATTTTTAAAACATGTTCTCTAATAAAAGCAACCAATGAGACCAAGTTAATATTGAAACAAATAAATTATGTTCAATAGATGAAAATATTATTGAAATAATAATGTTGTATAAATGACACTTCGAACTACATAACATGGAATCATAAAACCCTTAAAATTAATAGAATCCTCTTCTCTTTGTAGGGTTTTGACTTCAAATTCATTAATGAGGTGACCTGTATGAGTCAAGCGATGAGTTTGGCCTACACCCACACCCACGCCATTAGTGGCAATAGCCGGATGGCACTTTTAGGGTCAACAAACATCAATATTGTAAATAATGTTGGGTTAGGTTATGAGTTTTGCTCAGGGGTGATGAAGGTGAGATATGCCTACACTCATGGAGATTTAATAAAGAAGATAGTAGTCAAATCTTGTTTAGATTTGTCAAAAAATGCTTGGGACTTTGCAATGACAAGGTGGATTGAGGAAAGGGATTCTCTTATGGGTATTTACCATGAAGGATCAAAGGAGCTTGTGATTGAGTGGCGACGGAAGTCGAAGGTTAATGGATCTTTTAAGGTAAATTATTGCCTTTTAACATAATAAAGATTTGCTTATTTTATATTATGAAGGATTACTTAGTTTGATTTGCATTCATTTTTTTTTTCATTGTTATATGCTCATATTGTATGAATTATCTAGTTAGAAGAAGATTAATATGCCTAAAAAATTGGCATAAATTATGGAGAGAAAACATTGCTTATTTTTTTAGTAATAATAATTTTCTATAGTTATTGTGAGCATGATGCTATTTGGGATTATATTTGGGTTAAATTAATTAGTGGTAGTGATTAGGCTTTATATGAGAATAGTTTATGCTTTTTATTTAGGAAAATCCTTATTTAACTTGCACTTCTTCCATTAAAGCTTTAACTAAGAAAGTAGAAGTTGCAAACTTAGCCTTTACTCAATTGAAAGCCAAACAATTTATTGAAATAAATCACAATACACACACTATTCAAACAAATGTTGTTTTTCTTTTAAGCATTTTTTTTTATTTTTAATTTTGGATCTTCAAAAACTAAACCCATCGTGGACAACTTTTCACGCACACATAAATAGTATTTATGGATTTGAATAAGGTTAGCCTAGCTCTAGTTGAGATTTTATCTTCCTCCTCAAGTTTAGACAACCTTATTTAATTGTGAGTTCATTGTAGTTTTGAGATAGTGGATAGAGAATTTCCAAATTAAATTTTGCCAACTACCCATTGTCATAATCACCCTTGGTGATGCCATTGCAGATTTTCTATTAAATGATAAATTAATGCATTATGAACCCTCTTCATTGCCACAATGGTTGTAATTTTTGCTTTTGTTTTGGTGGTATGCTCCCTTCTCTTCTTTGTTTACTTTGATAATCTATAGACTTATAAATCAGGAGAAAGTCCTTGAAAGATGAAACGTTGCATTTATTACTATTCTCGATATAACGTAGCTTATAACACATCAAACACACCCTTCACTCACTGAAAAAGCTAATTTTTAATTTAAATTCAATTTTATTTTGTGTTATTAAAATATTTTTATTTTAAACAATAATATGCACTTTTATCTTAGGATAAAAAATCATCTCTCAAGACCTCAAAACTTTTTTTTAGAAAATTTTTATTCTCTTATTCAAAGCAACATTTCTTGAGAAAGATTACACAATCCTCTCGAAATATTTCTCGAGTAGAGCCAACACTCGCATAATGCTAGTCTTAGCGTAACAGATGATCATATAACGCTTTTTGCACGCTCTTAAAATATTTTCTCAAGATTTATAGTAATTTCATATCATATTATTTTTTTTCAATGAAAAAAAAGATTGACAATCATATTAAAAGTAAATGTTCTTTCATTTATGTCAAAATATGGGTTACACGTACTTTCACATAGCTCTTTTATTGTCACCTATTTTTTTTACTTTCACTATAACTAGGATCATCTCAACTTCGCAAGAATCTCCTACTGTCAGGACCTACATGCTCCTCTGGGCAATCGTGATAGCTAACATATTCATGCTCGCTCTTGTTGAGGGACCTGCCGAGGTCATTTTTAGTCTCCTTGAGTTAGAGGTGGCTCAAACGTGCTTAGTGGTTCTATCTTCGTTAACATAACATATCCTAACACATAAATCCTATTGTCATTCAGGATATTTGTAATGAGTTCCAAGATTGTCAGATTTAAAAAATTGCTTGAGCTCAAATGCTTGAGCTGAGTCATTATAAAAATCCTCTGTTCATTTTACTTGGACTTTTCCTTGTTAAAGTAGTCGGGTTGCTTAGGATTGTTCGGCCATTGTCCAAGCTCACGTGCAAGTTTTCAATTTTGGCTCTCAAGTCATTGATTATTGTCGGCCTCTGAAGTTTTGGAAATTATTTTGGTTGGATTTTAAGATATAATTTAATATATATATATTAGTTTTGAAAATAAAATTTTAAATTTGAAAAATGAGAATGGACGGATCTCATTCGTTTAGCAGTTTGAATGAACGAGCGTCATATCGCAAGTAACGCATCTATCCCGAGGAATAGACACCCTACTTGACGACATCGCTCGATCAAATAAACTACAGGATTCATGACATCCTTTCTGGTCTGCGAACCTTTATGTGGACCGACAAATTCCCCTATTTAATACAAAAAGAATTAAATAGGGTTTATATTACATAGGTTCATAAAGCTCTCTATAGAGGCAAACCCCTATAGTCAATTACCCCTCAAATGATCAAAGTCACCTGAGAGAACTCTCGATTTAGATCAGGGGCAACTATCTTCATGAATTCAAAGGGTAGAGTTTTCAACGAAGTGTGGTAGTAAGAAATTCAATATGTGAAAGGCACAAGATTGGAACAGTTTATTTCCGAAGACAAAGAAAAGAGAGGTAGGGGACGTCACGGATCTCGAGGAGAACTTCGATGACTTCCCAGACTATCCTAATGTTGGGTTTTAAATTTTGAGAATAAATTTATTTAAATTTCAATCCTGCCAATTAATTAATGGGATTACACTTACATAATCACCTGATTATGCAAATACCTGAAAGATAGGTGGGTTTACGCCGTATCAGACGACGACCTCGAAATCCTAAGCGAGTTAGGGCTTATATTGAACAGCAAGTCTTTGCAAATGCCTAAAAGAACAGGTGAAGATTTATGTCGCACTAGACGGACTACCTCGAAGTCCTACGGCTGGTTATTTAAACTAAAGGAAGGGTTTTGCCGATGTGGACACAAGTTGTGCTGTTGAAGATGGTCGTGCTGCCCTCGAAGTCATGTTCCATACTCCACGTCGTAGCAGTGTTGCAGTTTAGATTTAAAGTTTAAATTATTAAAAGTAGACATGCAAACTGTTATGTCGGCGTTTTATTTCATTTTAGTATTTCCCTTTTTATTATTATTTTATTGCAAACATGAGTGCATACTACAGTAACAGGAGCAGTAGTAAAAGAAAACAGGAAAATAGGTATATGTTATGCTAAGCAGTAAACCGACAGGAGTATGCACTAAAAATAAAACATATTATAGTAAACAACAGGAAACATGCATCACAAACAGGTTATGCTAAACAAGTGTGCTACAGTAAACATGTCACGCTAAGCAAGAGTATATGTTACAGGAAGTAAAACATGCTATACTAACAGGTATATGTGCTAAAAAAGTAAAGCATGTAACACATAAAGAAAAGAAATAATAGTGCTACAAGTGTACCGTAAGTGCTGATTACCCGCAATACATTGCTACCTGTTTATTATTTTCATTTTATTTTCTGCAAGAAAGGGATTAACAAAAAAAAGAACCAGAGTAGACTTAGTAAGAAAAACCTGAGTAAATGTGCTACTGTAGGTGCAGGAAAGGTGAAGTATGAAATCCAGGAATAGATCTAAAAGAAAAGCGAAAGGAAAAAAACCCCAAAAGAAAGACGAAAGAAAACAAAGAAAATCGAGAAAGAAAGAAAAGCAGTCCCGTGGGAAACCTCGAAGAAAATCACGAATGAACACGAAAGTCGTAGCAAAACCACAAAAACACTAAAAGAGGAAACTCACAGATGTCCCGCTAAACTCACGGAGAACCGTTAGAACGCCATGAGGCATCTGAAAAAGAACCGTAAGCATGATGGCGGGGAGGACTCAGAGCTGGGCTGTGTGCGTCCCAATCTTGGATAAGAGCTACCAGAACAACACCCTACAGAAGGCAGTCCTAACCTCGACTCGAGTAATTAGCCGTGGACCTTTACTAATTTTCATTCATTTTAGTTTGCATGCATATAAAATTTATAGGTAAGAAGTAATTTTGTTGTAGAGGAAATTTTGCTTCAAAATATTTATTTTTATAAAGTAGTACAGTCCACAGGCTAACCACCCTAATCGAACTAGGACTACTAACAGCTTAAGGGTATTGGTGGCAACAGTCTCACCGAGAATTGGCGAATAGCATCGTCGATCCCAAGCCTCGACTTCAGTGGAGATTTTTACTCAAAGGCAAGGGGATACTTTTCTAATAATCCCTCTTTTTTAAGCACACATAAGCACTATCGTTGCCTTCCTCGACCCTAACCACCCTACTTACAGCTTTGCTTGATGGCCTCATATATAGCCTAAAGGGCTATATGTGCACACTTACACGTCCCCTGCAGGTGCGGACATTGAACCAAGAAACACGGAGAAAATCAAGGGACGGGAGATCAATGAAAGGAGAGAGGAGAAAACAATTCACCTAACACAAAGTCATAAAACAAGGTGAATTGGTTCTCAAAATCGATCAACTCAAGTCAATCATCCCGGACTCCCGACAGTCCTCACTCGTCATAAAGGGAAAGACCTAAAAGTGCCTCCACGCTCGTGAAATGAACTGGACACCTAAGCAGTGCGGAACCCATTCCCATAACACTCAGGTAATGGCAAAGAAAAGAAAAACATAAAACAAAGATGTGGGGAAGACCCCTAAACTTAGACCTCTACTCGGGGTCCCTTGAACCCCAAACCAGACTCAGAAGACTTGCTAAAAGAAGCTAGACTCAAAGCTCGCAAATTCGACGCACATCTGAATACAAAATTATTTCAGAATATAATCCAATAAACGTCGCAATCCGGCTCCGCTAAATGTCACAGCAATGAGCCCAAACAAGTATTGAAATCTGAGCCAAATATATCAATAACATCCCAAGTGAATGCCACAATTTAAACTTATATAAAACTTTAATCCGACTTCAATATTTAAGTCCAAAAATTCACTGAAGCATAGATCCAACATAGGTGACCCGAGCCATATAGAAGGTGCCAAGGGGGCAGCTGCAGGAATAGCAAGCTCACCAAAAACCGAAACCCCTATGTGCAATGGGGGAGCTGCAAGGCAGCAAGAACAGAGAAAAGCAAGCCCCATGTGTGCAATGGGGCGGCTGCAAGGCAGCAAGAACAGAAAACCGAGCCCCCAAGTGCAATGGGGCAGCTGCAAGGCAACAAGAACAGAAAACCGAGCCCCCAAGTGCAATAGGTGAGCTGCAAGGCAACAAGAACAGAGAAAGCAAGCCCTATGTGTGCAATGGGGCAGCTGCAAGACAGCAGAAATCACTAAACCGAGCCAAACAAGACACCAAAATCAGCAAACCAAAGCTCCCAAGTGTGGTGCTAAGGGAGCACTCACAATAATATTTAAACAACAAAATCCAAGCCCTGTATGAAGAGTGTAAGGGCAGCAATAGAGACACCAAAAACAGAGAAATAAAATGCTCCCAAATGGTATAAAGAGGAGCAGCCACAACCTCATCAAAACAGTAAAAAGATCAAGCTTCAAAGGAAGCTATAGAGAAATTTAAGACAGAAACAAAACTCCCAAGTACTATAAAGAGGAGCAGCTGCATAAGGCAGCAAAACGCAGAAATAAGGGCTCCCCAATGCTTCTCCACCTCCACATATCTTCTTCCCTACTCCATGCATTTATTTTCACAAGTGTTCAAATTCTCATGTATGCCATAGAAAATAATGAAATGAAATAAAGACAAGCCACAACAAGTATTTCTCAAACATAGGGGAAGCCTCTAGCATATATTTCAAACCTCCAAATGTGCAAATAACATAACAAGAGAAGAGTACTAGCATTTATAAAGCAAAGCATGTGAGAACTAACCCTTCCAAACACATTTAATGCTTCTCTCTTTTTTTTTAGTATAACTTGCAATAAATAAAGAGGGTAAGGATATTAAAAGCTCAACCAAGTGCAACATACCCATCAAAACTTCCCAAACACATCAATGCATTGTGTCATGAGGCAAGAAAGCCCATAAATTTCATACCTTAGTGTTCTAACAGTCAAACAAGCCCAATAAACCGAGAAAAGGAAGCAAGCAAGAGGCCCCAAAATCCACCTCTATATGGAGGAGCAGGGCTCGGTCAACTCAAAACAATAGCCAACTAGAGGTGTTGCTCTCACAAGCCTTCACCGAGTTGGCTCCTAGTAGAGAAAGGAAGGAAGGAGAAGTAGAGTATGGAGAATAGAGAAGTGAAGCTGCAGAATAGAGAAGAGAAGTTCCAGCCTAGAGAAACAATCCCCTCGGTCAAGAAAATCAGAAAAAAGGCCTCCACCCCCTTTCCCTGCTCAACACACCAGAGAAAAGAACCACAACACCGAAAATTCCCCCCTACCCATTCTGCCAAAACGAAGGCTCGAGAAGGGAGAAGAAGCACGGGGAAGTGGAGAAACTTCCCCATTCGTGCAAAGAGAAGCAGAGCGGCAGAGAGGAGGGCTCGAACAGGTAACATTCAACCTGGCGCGGCTTCGGGAAGCCAAAGAAATCGAACAGCACATGGCACAAGGCACAGGTTGGTCAACCCCTACCTCACGTGAGAGAATGGCTCGCGGGAAGGAGCCCGAATGAGGCGCGAGAGGGGCAAGTTCACCCCTAGGGTTTCACCCGAGTCGAAGAGAGGAGAAACGAGCCGCGGAGAGAGCAAATGGCTGGGGCAATGACTTAGAGATTTTAGGTTTTAAAAATGGATTTAAAATATATATTTTATTATATATTAAAAGAAAGTATTTAATTCGCGTAGTCTGCTCGCGCTCGGAATCATAACAAATTATATGTCACTTCCTAGCAAATTTGATGTTCCGGACGCATCGGCGTAGTCCGTTTCGCGATCTGAGGTCATTCGGGCAACTTCGTCTTTGGTCTAGACAAAAGCGCGTCAAATCTGGTCTTTTCTGAAATTCTGACTCGACGTCGCTCGTTCTGGCATTCTGACTTCAGCCTTGATCCATTGAGGAGAACCTGAAGGTGTCGAGGTCGTAAACCGAGAATTTGTGCGTCCAGTGGTGCAAAATGTGCACGAGGCTGTCTTAAGGTCCGGTGGTCCTATGAGGACTCAATTTGGGTTCTTGACGTCCATTCCAACCTGCTATGAGCTAGAGGTACGAAATCTCGTGCGAGACTCCAAAAGAGTAAAGAGGTGGCTTCAAACACTCTAAAATGAGGTAGGCCCATTGTTACAAGTCTAAGAACGTCGAGGAAGCTCCTAAGGCTGGAACTCTAAATCCTATGAGGAAAACTAAACCTCGACAAAAGTGAGGTCAACAATTATGCCTCATACTTTCTTCGCTCTTTAGTGAGCTGTATAAATCTTTTTCATCGCTTTCTCCGACTTTGGTTCAAGCATTCATCATCTTACTTGAGGAATTACTGTAGAGAGCATGTGGTTCTACTCCAAGCTTTATAACCCTTGCATCAAAAGTCACAACAAAAGTATGTTTCATCATCCATGGAGGATTTTGGTGCCTCTCGTGCTTTGCACATCACAACCATCTCATTTACTTCTTTGAATGAGTTCAGGTCTTGACTTTTACAGCTTATCTCAGCTTGCTTCTTTGGGAATGTCTCAACACCTATTCCAAGGCCATGAAAATACTACTCCTAACTTCTATAACACAACCTTTCAATAATGGGGTGGTGTACCCCCCAAATCTTTAGGCAAATATATTTTATTTCGTTAATCACTCGTAGCCTTTATATCTTGGATTAAAAGCTTTGTTCCTAGAAGTAGCAGTTCCTCTTTACTTGGAGGGCATATCTCCACCCCGAAAAAGTTGTTCTTTGTTTATCGTCTCTACCTTCATAACAGAATCCTCTAAGGTTTCTCGTTTGTTGATCTCCAATTCAGTAACTTCAACTCCAATAATAACTTTGTTTGTAGTGGGTTCCATTATCATTGGATTGAGACCCCTCCAAAACTACAATAATATATTTCTTTTCATGATGCACTCCTTTGATATAAAATCAAAAAACTTTAGGAGAATTATACTAATATTTTTCATTGCCATGGTCTCTTTTGTTAGTGCCTTTGTCGCATCACCCAGAGACGCTTCACTTACCACATTGCTTGTATTGGCATTTATGGAACAACCTCAATAGTTTTTTTCGTTGAGGGAGTGTTTGCTCACGTTTTTATCTTAAACCTCTTGATGTAATTTAGAACAAGCATGACATGACATTTCAAATTCTCAATGATTGAAAGTCAAGGAACATAGGAAGAAATCATTGCCTTAGGAATTATTTACATTTTGAAACCCTATTTGTTTGTTTTATAACATTTCAAAATAGGAGAAAATTGCAATCCTTGAAAATCATAATTTCTTACATGTGGAAAGCATGCATCCATAAAAATTTAAATTTTTGTGATAAACTCAAGTTATATCTGGATTGTCCTCGTAGATGTGTTCAAGAAAGTCTTTAGATGTCTTCTTAGGAACATCCTTGGCAAATATTGAAGAAATATCTTTGAGAGGCATTCAGCTCTACAACCACTCATGATATCTTAAGAATGCTTTGGGCCATTTTGAGAGTATGCACCTTCAATCTTATAGTAATTAATACTACATAATAGATGATTAATGATAGATACATAACAGTAATCATGTGTTTCAATGCTCCTTTGGTTCTATTTCCTCATTTCTATGATCACCCAGTCGTTATCATCAGAGTTTATCTATGTTTGTATTTAGAGAAGCATAATGTGAAGTGTTGCCGAGATGAGCATGATTAGGTGGATGAGTTGCTTTACACTTAGAGACAAAATGCGAAATGATTATATTCGTAATAAGGTTGGTGTTGCACCGGTGACGGATAAAATTAGAGAGAGCGCCTTAGATGGTTTGGTCACATTAAACGTTGACCACCTGATGATCTGATTAGGAGAGTAGATGTTTTAAATACAACTTATGTTAAGAAAGGCAGAGGTAGACCTAGAAAAACTTGGGCTTATTGCATAAAAAATGATCTTAGTTTATTAGAATTAAACGAAAATTTGACACTGAATAGGACGCAATGGAGAAAAAGGATTCATGTAGTCGACCCCACTTAGTGGGATTAAGGCTTTGTTGTTGTTGTTGTCTCAAACTCCAACAAAAATCATCATAATTGTAGATAAATCTAAGATTCGCATCTATAAATACTGATCCATCTGCAATGAAAATGAGTTTTCGCCTCTAGGAAAAATAGGCATGCCAAGGAGAAATAATTTCAGTTTGGACTGCACTCGCTGCTTTCTAGTTGCTCTTTTTGTTGCTCAAAACTCATTCTCTGCTCTTATTGTTGCTCAAGGCTCGTTACCTTTCTTCATTCTAATTGAGACTTCTAGTAACTTCTTTTTTCTGGTGTGCTTATTGTTTGTACTTCTCCACTATCTTTTATATAACTACTCCGGTCACCCGCTCCCCCAACTCCACCCCGCTCCTTGACATATCATATTGTAGATCTAATTTTTATGATCGAACCTCTTCAAAATATTTATGTTCTCCATATTTAAATGTCTAAGACGCCACCTATTTGTCAAACAGATTACATTGATGTGTCTAAAGCATCACAATTATCAAGAAAATATCTCCATGTTTTTCAGTCAAATACAACATAAGATGGTAGACATTAGATGTGACGTTGCACAAATTATATTTTAAATACCTCTATTATGACCAAAAGGACTTGAATGTCACCCTTTTACAATGCAAACTATGTCGACTCATCTGGGATATAAAAAACATTGAAAATGATACTTATATTATTTGGGTTGCGACAAGTGATACCTTATATATATATATATATATATATATATATATATATATATATATATATATATATATATTCCAAAGCCTAAGGCCTGATTTATTGAAATAAAGCGGTTACGTGAAGATTTGAGGATAGGGCCGCAGATGAAGCCTTACCACTACAATACAAAACAAACAAAGATATAAAATACATGAAGGAAGAATTGTAAATAACAATGTCTAAGAAAGGTATCGCCAAGGTAGTACTCTCGTTCTGGTTCTTGGCGTTCCAGAAAGTAATCTCTTAAGTGCTACTCCTTTACCAGGAGTAATCGATGTATCATCAATTAAGTCTCCAAGTATACCCCTAGGCTTCTTTTTCTGTCGAGAAGTTTAAACTTGCCAATTTTCTCCCTTTTCTTCTTCTGGTTCTTCTTCTTCTGATGACTGATCCTTCTGAATTATGGAAGGAAAGTTAGGTGTAGCAATGGGTATAACTTGGGGGTTTCTTCTCTTTCGACTGAATTTTTGAATATATCGGTTGGACTCCACAGTTTTAGTAGCCACTGGAACATCACGAGAAATGGAAGGAGCCTCCTTTTCGGCCTCCGAGGTTCTAGCCATAAGAGTAGTCTCAATTCGATCCACCTCTCCAGCAGGTGAAACAGAAGATTGAGGAGTAACAATAGGAACCAGTTCATTAACCGCAGCTAAGACCAACTTCAGAAAAATTTTGTTCTTCGAGGGGGACAGATGGGGGGGCAGAGTCAGCCAAACCTTTAGCTTTCGACCTACGAAGTCCCGACATTTCCTTTAGATCTCTTAATCGGGGGATAAAGCCGATAAGCACTTATCCACTGGTGTGCCTAAACATTCTGCAGTGAGGACAGTAATAAGGCTTTTGCTCCATAACCACCTCCTGCCAAACAGTGTCCTGATCAGAGCCCACCCAAATGTGGACATCTGGAAGAGTATTATCCCTCTCGATGAGAAGCCTAGCAGCATCAGGTTTGGTCCTGTTATAAGTTGTAGCATCCATTTGCAGTGGGGTACCAAGGGCTCTGCCAATTTGAAACAAAACATTTTGATTGAAATATCTGTATGGGAGCGCACGGAACACCGAACTAAATATATATATATATATATATATATATATATGTGTGTGTGTGTGTGTGTGTGTGTGTGTGTGTGTCGTGTGTGTGTGCGCGCGCGCGCGCTATGTATTACAAAAATGAAAACATAAAATTCGAGGTGTTCTAGTAAGGAGGATTTATAAAAAGATATCAATATTTAAGCCGCTTATTTTAAAATAATATAAATTAATATAATTTTAATATTTGTATTACTGTTAATATTATTGTTATAAAAAGAGCAACCTTTTGCCAATATTAATTCCTCTTATCCCGCCGTCTACCTTATCATGTATCCTATGCGTGCGAGTTGTACCATTCTAACTGCTCGAGCCGCACATAAAAAGAATACTCTCCCACACTTCCCTTCTCTATCTCTACCTATTTCTCTTTCTTGTTTCTAAAAAGTGAAAAGATTCGCCCTCTCCCCTTCTCTCTTTTCTCTCTTTATATATGTTAAATCTATTGTATATTATGAAGCTTGATTATAGGAAATCAATTAAATATATTTTCTATATTAGGTAAACTAATTAGAAGAGATCTGATTAGAGGATCTTTCATCAATTAGAGATATTCTTAATCTATAGATATTGGAGTGTATATAAATATATAATTCAATTGAGGAATAAGAATGAAAAAGTTTTTCAGAGAAAAAGATAGCAAAAAATTAAAAAATAATTAAATAAAGAATGAATGAAAAAAAGCAAGAGATTTCAAAAAAAAAAAAAAAAAGATAGAAATTATTTGTATTTTACAACCTTGCTTTTTCCTCATCTTGCCACAATAATCATCATTAACAATCTCGTGCACGAAGGTAGAATGCAATATACAGCTCGTTGCATTGGAAAAGTATAACTTTCTGTTTGTCTTGTTTCAATGCAAGGAGAAAATCTCGTTGTGTGCGTGAGCATTTGTATCTAAGTATTGAGGCGTCATGCACACATTTTTTAGTGGGTTAAAGGTTCCTACACATCATCTTGACGTGGCAGGAAAAACTTCATCGTGCACATCATTTTTTTATTTAGATTCATGAAACCCCTTGCCAGTTTTTCTGAGCTTGTTGGATTTGAAATTCTTCTAGCCATGATGTTTCATTTGATTGACTATACACATTTTTTAAAACATGATGGGAAGACGACATTCAGCATATGGGAGGAAGACGCTAGAGGGAGGCTAAAACTTTCATTGATCGTACTTGCTCTTGAAACAATGGAGCCCAAAAAAAGGAAAAAACAATGATAAAATTTTAAACTAAAACCAAAATACTAATTGGAATTGCACTGCATGCTGCATTAGATGAACTGAAAATGACTTGAATTAAACACAAAATTAATCCAAGGGGACTTGTAAAAAACTCCATAGCCTGCCTGAGATTAATAGCGAACATAACAAACAAGACTTGCAGTGAACTTGATAGCTCGTCAATGAGCATGAACAAACTTTCATTTGAAATTTCAGAATCCCCACAAAACGTGGATTGAATTTGAATGAACAACAATGTAGAGTTTCAACTTCAAGTGCACACCAGTGAATTTGCAATACATATATAAAATCAGACAAAAGATTATATTTTAAATTGAATAGTAAACATCTATTTCAATTAATAACTTCATCACCAACGGCCTTGATATAACGTGGATCTATTAAGTAATCACAACATTTACTTGTAAAGGTATGCCGAATGTAGATATAGGACAATATGAAGTCGGTTGGTTGTATTAGTGAAATTGATATCACGGAGAAATAATCCAAGTCAAAGTTATAGGTGATTTCTTGGAAGAGCTCAATTGTGGAGACCATTTAAGCATACACATTGGGACTCACTGCCATAGAAAAATCTACATGAGAAGTGTCTTGACTAATTTGCCTATAAAATAATTTGATTAGAACATTGTGTGGGCTGAGAAGCCCAACAGAGTAATCACAAGTCAAATGTAAATTAGAAATGAATCTATGTATAATCTTCAAATTGGGACGACCCCAAGAAAACTTTCTTACTGATGAGAAAAAGATAATGGAGCTTCAAACTCAAAAATGAAAGCTGTTTTATCATGCAAACTTGTTTGCAACTTGTTTCATGATGAATTTTGATCTTATCGAAAGAATAAAGAAAAAAGGTGGAGGGAGGAGGTAGGGCATATTTCTTACCAATTCCTTCAACAAAAAGAAAAGAGTTGGAAAACATCAGTTGCACTTGAAGACGTGAGTTCTTAGAAAGGAATTTATAGAATAGTAAGCTGTGATAGAGGATCATGGCTTATATTTTTAGGCCTCCACCTCCCCTAAGGAATCTTCTTGATTTCAATACAATACTCACATGTATAGAGAACTAAATGACTCTGCACTACTTAATAATTATTTATGAAGTATCCAAAAGGTTATAGAGAATTCCGAAGATTTATAAAATATTCTCATAAAATCCAAAGTTTTTGGGAGACTTCCAAGGCCTGCAGGTGAGTCTAATTTATATAGAATCTTCTGGGACTTTCTAGAATATTGTGGCTCCATTTCAAGATTAGTTTGGAAAATCTTCTTGAGCGTAATCACCTTTACATGCCCAAGAAAGCGTGATTAACCTCCTAGCTTGATCATTTGTTGGGTGTGACAACCTACTCTTAATGCTATCAATTAAGATGCATTTAATTGTGAAGTGAAATTTTTCACTTACATTGAAGGTTGTTTGATTTGCTGCAAATACTTTGCATTATGGTAAAATTCTTGCTCTTAATGCTATCAAATAGGATGCATTTAACTTCAAATAATATAAGATTAGATAAAAGTAGGACCAGCGAACTCGAATAGAAAATCTTAACAACCAATTGAAATAGTTTCTGAAGGGGTAATCATGGTTATGAGCGTAACATGAAATTTCTGAAAGTATTCTGTCTTTTATGGCTTATTTGTTGAACTTGAATTAAAATCCATGAGTATCTCATTTTAGAACCAATATCACTTGAAACTAATTGTGACTTCATTTTCATTCATTTTATTTAAATTTATGGGGCTTGCAGGGTTCAGTCATCTTGATTTTTTGTTACATACAACTTGCATATTCTAAACTAAAAAGGAAAATCTACATACATACCACACAATTCTTATGTATTTACATGTCTAACACCCAGAATTTGGTTTTTATGGTTATAATTGGTGTCCTAAACTTATGTATGCATGAATACATGTATTTCGCTTTTAAGAAAATAGTGATGCTGTTATTTTTTAGATGTTGTTAAAAATTTGAGTGGCATGCACGTAAATATGAATTTTAAAGTGTTAGATATGTAAATACATAAGAATTGTGTGGTATGTTTGTACATGCCCAAAAAAAAACTTCAATTTTTATGATCATAATTGATTTTTCCCTCATATTGATTTTTTAAACTTTGCTTTGTTTGTCTTAGTTTTAAATTTTTAAATGAAGCTTTTTGGTAAATTCATGTTGTTTTAGATTGATTTCGACATTTATTTGCTATGCAACAATTTTAAATTTCTTTTAGGACATTTCCTGATTCCACACATTTTATGTATTATTTTATCATGTGAATTATTGGTGTCAAGATGAGCTCAAATTATTCATGGTTTGAGCTTGATTTGGATTAATTAACTGATTTCAAACTCAAGCTTGAACCTAAGTGACACAGAATGTTTAGTCGTGATTCGAGTTATGTGATCTAGTAAATAGTGTTGCCCATATTACGTTAAAGTTCAATTTTTATGTTTTAGTTTTCTTTTTGTTTGTGCTTTTTATTTGGATGGCACACTTATAATAAGGGTGTCCTTAGTGTTTATAAATAGGTGGGCTTGTGTTGTATTGGGGGTTTTTTGATTTATTTGAGTGTTGTGAGGGATTTGGCTCCCTTGGTGATTCCTAGACAGGGACGAGTCTCCGACCACGGCATTGGGTAGTGGAAATTATACCCACTATCTTTGGTGGTGACATCTTGGGATTCCTTTCTCTGTCAATCCTTCGGGATCACAATTGGTTACAACAGTAGGAAACTCTTGTATTTTGTATCTTTCTTTGTTTAGTATTCCATTTCTTTGCTTTTCTTGTTTCATAATTTCTTTTTTTTGCATTTTTCTATCTTGTTGAATTCTGCACACATACCAATTTTTATTATAATTTGGATATCTTAGCTCAAATCTATCGCATTTCATTCTTTTTTTTCATTTGATTTCATTTCTCCTTCTCTGGATTTCTATTTTTCGGAGGAGGCAACAATTTTTTTGCATACTCTGTTTGTATTCTTCCGGGTTCTGTGTGTAGATTTCCATCAGATATTCTTGTGGGTTCTGTGATCAGAAATTCCAGGTTATTAGGCTTGCGATTTCAATTGGTTTCAAAGAACATATTTCTATTCTCCAAAGTTGTTGAATTTGTCAGACCAAATTTCTGTTCTTGGGATTTGAGCATAGATTTCTGCTGTCCAGATTTTTTGAATTTTGTCATAGCAGATTTGTGTTCTTTGTATTTTCTTACTTCTCCCTGCCACTGTTGTCCAGCTGTGACCCCCTGGGATCCCTTTGGGGCCAGCCACAGAAGACTGTTGGTTATCCTTGTGATCCTCTTTCTTGCCCTGAATTATTGGAGAGATTTCTATCCCTGCTTTCATTTGTGGTTCTTTTTGCTCTCAATCATGCCTACACGCAAGAACGTGCCAAAAACCAATCAAGCAGTTTTTATGGAGGATCTTTTGCATGAATCCAATGTTTGTGAAGAGATTTGCAATCTTGGAGAAGAAAGTCCAGAGGAACACTCAGTGGCACACGATGTTGGGGCGGATTTTCATCAGAAAATGAAAAAGAAGCTCCTCCCATCTGAGGAGAATGACACGGAATATCTAGTCGTGATCTGAGTTATGCAATCTATTAAATATTATTGTTCATGTTATGTTAAAGTTCAATTTTTATATTTTAGTTTTCTATTTAGATGGCACACTTGTAATAAGGGGGTCTTTGGGTATTTATAAATAGGCGGCTTTGTATTGTATTGGGAGGTCTTTGAGTTTGAGTGTTGTGAGGGATTTGGCTCACTTGGTGGTCCCCAAATGGGAACGAGTTTCCGGTCACGACGTTGGGTGGTGGAAACTGTGCCCTTCTGTCTTTGGTGGTAATATCCCAGGTTTCCTTCCCTCATCAATCCTTCAAGCGGTGATTTTTATATCCTGATTAGTTACGAGTGTAGGAAACTCTTGTATCTTGTTTAGTATTTCGTTTCTTTGCTTTTCTTGTTTTCGAATTTCTGTTCTTTGCATTTTCTCTATTCCTCTTGTTGAATTTTGCGCACATACACTTTGTCGGTATCACCAAATCTATAAATTTGAGTCAATTTATGAGCTGGCATATTTATTATGAGAGAAAATTTGTTAAAGAATAATAACAACAATTATCGACAAGTAAGATCGATCATGCAATTAGAAGACAAAGTATTTACTTGGAGAAACCCGTAATCTGGAAAAAAACATGTGAGAGCCGGATAAAAAAATTGCTAATAAATAATTAGTCAACGTTTAAGCCAAATACAAAATACAAAATCTTTCAATTTCTCACTTAATTTCAGTCCCTCACCAAAATACTCATCAACTCATGACATGCCATGAGTATTTATAGAGTTACGGAAGCATATATTTGACAGTAAATATATTTGATATCAAATATATTAAGTAATAAAAATATTTGGAAACAAATATATTAAGCAAGAAGTAAATTAAGCAAGAAAATTTATTTGGTATCAAATACATTAAGCAAGAAAAATATTGGAAAACAAATATATTTGATGACAAATATATTAAGCAGTCAATATATTTGAAAACAAGTATATTTGGAAAGGAATTTCAAGGCATTAATTACAAATCTCCACCTTGCCTTGAAATTACACCAAATGAAGCTCCAAGGTATATTCCGCTCTCCAAAACCCCTTCGGCTCATTTGCACCAAACAACGATCAAGTCCAAGCAATGCTTGAACTTGATTGTTGGGAGAGGCTTTGGTTGCGTTTGGGATGGTGTTGTGGTGCCGCACCGTAGTTTTTCTGTTTAACAAACCTGCGGTTTGCCCACGTTCTCAAAAAGCTGCAGATGAAAGTTGCTCACCAGACCTGAGTACCTACGGTGGTTGTTAGCAAGCTACAGTCTGGCTTGTTCAAAAAATTTTTTTTTTTTTTATGATAGTCATTGCAAATTTTGAACAACAACTTCTTCAGCAGCTTCACAGCTGCTTCTTCAAACAACCACGGCTGCCCCAAACAGACCCTTTGTCATGATGATATTAGGATTCTCCAAAGTACTGATTTCCTTTACTATAATATTACCTTGAGTGATGATATCTTGCATAAAATGAAATCTGGTGTCGATGTGCTTGGTTCACTCATAGTACAGCTAATCTTTTGTCAGATGAATAACATTTTGATTGACACAAAAGATAGTCATTTTCATGGACTCTCTGCTGAGCTCTTCATATAAGCCTCTCAACCAAATGGCTTCTCTTACAGTATCAAAAATGGCCATATATATCCTACCCTAGTTGTAACAAAAGCGACAATGGGTTGTAAATAAAACCTTCAACTAATAGTGTTGCCCCATAGAGCGAATACAAATCTTGTGGTAGACCTTCGATTTAAGTCACTAGCATAATCGAAGTCTGTAAACCCAACAGGCTCTAGTTTATAGGTGCCAAATGTCAAACATGTATTTGCAGTGCTGTCCAAATACCTCAAATCCATTTAATAGCTTACTGGTGTTGCTTTCCTTGATTTTTCATATATTTGCTCACTACACTTATTTCCTGAGCAAATTCTGGACGAGTGCAGATCATGGCGTAGATTAAGCTTCTAATGACACTAGTATACAACACATTTCTTATATTCCTTCTTAGTATCTATGGTTGGAAACATCTTTGTCGATAACCTAAAGTGTCCAGCTAATGGAGTGGAGGCAGGCTTCGTATTCTTCATTTGGAACCTATCCAATACCTTTTGAACATAGACTTTTTGAGAAAGTTACAAAAGTGCTTCTGATCTCGATCGACAAATCTCTAGTATCTTTCTTTTTGCACCCTAGCCTTTAAGATCAAATTAAGATCTAAGATCTTTCAACTTCTAAATTTCAAATTTCTTCTTAGCAACAATCAACGTGTCATCTTCATATAATAAGAGGTACAAAAATGTCGTATCAGATAACTTAAGGTACACACAACTGTCAAAGTTGCTTCTAGAAAAGCAAATGCTCATCATGACCACATTAAACTTCTTATACCTTTGACGCGGGGACTGCTTTAGCCCATATAATAACTTATTTAACCTATGGACATAATCTTCCTTTCCTTCCATAACAAAACCCTCAGATTGAATCATGTAGATTTCTTCTTCCAGCTTGTCATGCAGAAAGTGGTCTTCACATCTAAATGCTCAAGCTCCAAATCATAAGCACCAACAATTCTGAGAAGCAAACTAATAGACATGTTTTTAACAACGGGAGAGAAGACGTCGGTGTTTTCGTCATTCTTTTTCTCTTTTTTATTTTAAAAGGAGTCGCCAGAACTATCGATCGTCGTATACTTCCCTATTCGAAGCAAATCTCCTCCCGAATCGAATAAGTGATTCGAAGAGGAGAGGAACCGAATAAGAAGGGACATACGACAAAAACGACAAAACAAGAGAAAGAAAAACATGGAGAGTCTACGTTCGATAAAACCCGCGAGGATAAGTCGAGCGATGTCCGCCTAAACAAGATCGGGCGAAGCGCACTCGAACCAATATCCGCGAAAGAAGTATCTACGTAGCTACCCATAACCGGAGAGTCGAGTGTGTGTACGTGTTCGGGGTCGAGAGCACTCCGGGAGGAACGTATTCCTACCGGTTAATTACATCTCGGGGATACCCGAGAATACTCTCGATAAAAGAGCCTTCGCTTTATATTATCATGGACTGCAGGTATAGGCAATCGAACGGAGATTATTCCGTGTGGGAAAGTCTCGATGCTTCAAAGCTCTCGCTGCGCCATCGAGCGGAGAGTGAGTCTCTCACATCACTAAATGGGGTCGCGGCTCATCGGCAGATACCGAAAACCACGGAATAACCTAAATCATCTCGACGGGGTATCCCAACACGTCAAAGCACGTCCGGGCCATAAGGGCGGAGGACAAATCGTCGTATCCCAAACCGGGCGGCAGCTCATCGAGCATCGGGCCGTCAACATGATATCAACAAAGTCAAGGAGCGAAAGGGCTCAACAGGGGTAGTCAAAGAAAGGGAAGAGTAATCCCTAAATAGGTAGAGGTAGCCGGGTCAGGGTACCACAGACCCATCATCCCAAGCACTAGGACCCTAAGTCTACCCGGAACGTGAAGGTAGTCGACCCGACACGTCCCGAGATCCCCGTCGACAATCCATAGATCGTGACCTCCACGGGGACCCCGGTAGCCCCAAGGTCAAAGGAAAAGAAAACTCTATCCTATACTACAAGTTGGAGCTTCAAGAAATGGGTCTTATACCTGCCAAAATGGCGAGGATGCCACGAGAAGGAAAGAGTAAAGGAGGTTCAGCTACAAAGCTGCAAACACTCCAACAAGAGGACTTACATCCCGTCTGGGTCGGGAAGCCTCCTAACATCTTAAACGCACTAGACAACCACCTATAAAAGTATCTTCGGCTAGTCGAGTTGGAGAAGCACGGGGACTCCTCCTCGGGACATGCAAATATGAATGCAGTTATCTAGAGCGGTCCTCAAGAATGTGGAGGCCTATTAGTATGACTTGGGTGATAGCCATGCAATCGCAACCCATTTAAAATCCAACTCGAAGCTATGCAAGAAAGTAAAAGTGCATATTTTAAGATCTTGAATATTTTAATCCTAAAATTTATTTATCTTGAATATTTTATTAGGACTTTTTAAACATATAAATTTTACAATTTTAGGGTCCTTAAAGAGTCTAAATGATATCGCGAAATCCCAGATCACGTAAAGAAACGAGGAAAACACGTACGAGCATGCAAACATGCAATAAGAGCGTAAAAGAAAGCACTCAATAACAAAATAAAAGAGGCCAAATGCTGCTTGGACCAGCAACATAACCTGTAAAAAGAAAATTGCATGCGGACTCCGCATATACATGCCCGGTCCTAATTCTATACATCAATATAAAAAATGCATAATTAAGATACGAGGCACGAGCATCTGCTCCTAATTCCCTCCACGTGGTTCCCGCGCAAAACGCCTCGGAACCCGTGCCCGTATCTTATTTCTGCTACAGGACTCTCCTAGACTCTAAAAGTACAAAGAAAAAAGAAAAGACTCAATCCTGCATGAAAATAAGTGTTAGCGGGAAAAACTCGCATACGAAATGACGTATAATGAGCCATGCTTTATAAATCGGGGAGCTAATAAGACCTCGCAAACAAAAATGTCGTAAATCATCACTCGCTCCCCATAGCGGTGCACTGTGTGTGTGTATAAATAAGCATGACTCCGCAAAAAGCGCCATAACACACTACCAGACATATGAAGCATGTAGTCACACCACAGGAACAATGCAAAAGAAATATGTCTGGCTAGGGCAACCAATCCAACAAAGAACAATAACTGGACATCAAAAAGACTACCTACAGCAACCTAAGTCCTAGCCAAGACACCATCTCAACGAAAGTGCACAAACCTAAGTGCCTAAGTGCGGGGTAAGTCCGGGTATTAGTATGACTTCGACGGGTCGTCATACTGCCCCATCCTAAAGATCCGAAGGATCTAAGGGCGTCACGAAGAGGGTGACACAAGTTAGATCCAATGGATCCCATAGCACAATCACATTCGTGTCGATCCCGATGACTTAACTCGCATTGCTCATCGGGATCAATCCAAGAAGCAATGCTCGTTAAGGCATCGCGACCGACACATAGTCACTCTCCTAACGAGTAGGACAAGCCATCGAGGAATGGGTAAGAACAGATCATGCGAGAAGCCCACATTGTGATTGCTCGACCGAAGTACGGAACAATCACAACGGCGCCCAAAGGGCAAGCACACACATCATGCAAAATGCAATGATGCTACATGCAAAGAGGATGCACCAAAGTGGTGAAGGTGAGTATACCATAAAGGCAAGTGACTCGAAAAGAGCGGGCATGCCGTAGTGGCGGCCGGCCCAAAAGGATGGGTATGCTGAGGAGGCGATGACCGAAGGTGGGCATGCCGTAGCGGCGAGCGGCCGGAGGTGGGCATGCCGTAGCGGCAGCGGCCCGAGCAAATGAGTATGCCGAGGGGGCAGACGACCCGTAGGTGGAATAATTCTCACTAGGGAGAATCATAAAAGTGCGATGGCAAATGCAAATGCAAAGAGGCGGAATATGGTGCAACATGCAATCGAACCAACACGCACATGCATATAAACATGCAATAAGATGCGAAGCATACGAACATGTAATATGATCGGTCGACCTGGACCGTGGTGGCCGGTCGGGACTAAAGAAATGGGTGGATTAGTTCGGGGTAACCAATCCGACCCTAAAGGATAGGTGATCGACTTGGGACAGTCGATCGAACCCAACTGAGGATCGGGGATCGGCCCAGGACAGCCGATCAACCCGAAGTGCTCATGCGAACATGCATACAATGCAACAAATGACCACATGCAAAATGCAACAAGATGGACCATGCACATGCAACACAACCCCAACACTCGACGGCATGTCGAACTTGTCCTAACGACCTCACATAGGTACCCTAGGGTCGACGCTCTTGGATGTGCGGCATCGCCGCCTCCAGCTGGCGTGGCTATGTAGAGGGCTTCCCGCTCCGATTTCTCGTAGGGAAACTCTCCACCGTTCGTAGGGCGGACTAGGCTACAAAGCTTTTTCCGCTCTACGAACACCCCGATCTTATAGGACGGACTAGGCTACAAAGCCTTTCCCGTCCTCCAAGATCGAACTCAACTAATCCCTCCGAGGGAGATTAGGAGCGCCAAAACCGTGGGAAATTGGGATTCCAACTCAGCGAGACTAAAGCCTAAGGCTTACAACGGGAAATCGCTCGGCTACGAATAGGACCGGCCAACGCATAGGATTCCTAACTTATAGCTCACTCTAGGTAAATCAACGATCCATCACATAGGCGGCTCGACCAGGCCGACACATGTCGTCCGGCACCTCCACCCCACGTGGGCGATCGAACCCACGTGCCTAGACCGGACTAAACCTAGGGCCGGCTAAGGGATAAGGAAATCTCACCGCCGCGAAGGTTGAAGACGCGTTCTCTTCATGCTGAAGGAGAGCCCACGTTTCCGGCGAACCGCCGGTGTTCGATCCACATGCCGACACGCCTCGCAATATGTACCTCGTCGAGCATGCAGGGAACGAGAAAAAGACTCAATGAGGTATGCGATGTATCAAAATAAATAATTCGAGCATAATAAAAAATGCATCGAAACATATACCTTAGCGGGAGGGGTCTCCCGACGACGGCGAAAGAGGAGGTGGTCACCGGTAAGGTGGATTGCCGTCGAGGGAGCCAAAAAGTATGCCATGTGTCGCATTTTTTGGCCAGAGTGGGGGCTGGTCCGCACATCGCCGGCAGGAGGGCAGCTAGCCGGCGGGAAGCATGTCGACGAGGCGTCGCAAGCGAAGGGAGAAGCAACGGCGCGGGCTAGACGTTACCCGGAAGGAAGGGCTTGGCCCTCGATCTTGCGCAAGAGGTGGAGAACAGGCTCACCAGCACAAAGGGGAGGCGATCCGGCGAGCTCGCTGGCGGCTTCGCCGGTCGAGAGTGAGGCGGCGCGAGCTTTGGCCGAGAAGAAAAGAGAAGAAGACTGACAGCATAGCGAAGGCTTGGCTTGGCTGGCGGCTGGCGAGGCGGCGCAGGTCAGAGGGGAGCCGGCGGCGTCGAACTTTGCCGGAGAGGAGGGGCTGCGGCGCCAGACGCGACGAGGAGGCTGGAGCCTATGGTTTGCGAACTGGGCTCGGCGGCTGGGAGGAGATCCGGTCGGTGGCGGGCCTGGCCGGTCTTCTCCGGCGACGAGGGAAGTCCGGCGAGGGTACCAGCGACGAGAGAAGGTAGCCCGGGCAGGAGCTCGTGAAATGTCGGCTAGGGCTGCGGCTTTTTTTTTTTTGCGATATCTGGGAGAGGGAGAGGGAGGAGTGTTTTTATTATATAATATATAATATATAATATATAATATATAATATATTATATAATAAAAATAATATTATAATTATCCTCCGCGAATATTTAGCCCGTACACGTGCTCACGGCGAGCGAATGTCCTCTCGCATTAAAATCGACGTCCGGACGCAATCAGCGCGATCCGCTTCGTCATTCAGGTCGTTCAAGCCGCTCAGGCTACTTTTTGAGCAAATGGCTAAAAAGAATAATTAGCATATTTTAAGCCTCGTCTCGCGATAGTCGTAGCAGAAATGAACATCCTCCGTAGGTAAAATCGACGTCTCGGACACAATCGTGTGATCCGTTTCGTCATCCGAGTCGTTCGAGTAACTCTCGACGATCGGCTAAAAACGATAATTTGCACAATTTTTACCCCGCCCGCAAAGCCGTAACAAAATAGACATCCTCCCTAGCTAATATCGATGTCCCGGACACACTCGCGTGGTCCGTTTCGTCATTCGAGGTCATATGAACAAGCTCGCAGGTGGATGGACCAATTTGAGCCAATTTCCCGCTCGACGCGTCGAGTAACGCCTGTCGACCCTGGTATGCTCGAATGGACATCCCATGCATGTAATATATTAAAAAAAAAATGATGCCAACAGTCGGTGAAGTCAACACCTAGAATCTAACTTAGTCCCTTTGTGACTAATCAAGTTTTTTACATTGGCTCTTCATTATTTGAGGCGCCCCATCCTTTTTCTTATATGCAAACTTGCATTTAATTGTCTTTTTTTCTTTTGGAAGTTTTGTGAGTTCCCAAGTTTGATTTTTATGGAATGACTTCATCTCCTCTTCCATAATTATGAGCCACTTTGTAGTGTCCAAACTCAAGATTGCATCAACATATGAGCATGGCTCGGCAAGTGTCTCTTCTGTAATAGCCAATGCATATCCGATCGGATTTGCCTCACTATATCGCTTGGGTGGGAAAATCGCTCTTCTCTCTATCCCTGGCCAAAGAATAAGAAGGTGCAATAGTAGAAGTCTCTTCATCAACACTAGTCTGTTGAGGTGATGTTGAAGAAATAGAGTGCTCCACCTCAATCTGGGTGCTCTTTGATATAGCAGACTCATCTCAATCAGGGTTGGATGGTCGTGATCTCACTGGATATAGTAGAAACTTTTCATCAAAGACAAAATCTATGTTTTTAAGGATTATAGAATAATTAGGACTCCACAATATCTAACCCTTTACATCATTCTATATGCAATATCCCAAGAATATACACTTCTTTGATCTTGGATCTAGCTTTTCATCCTTGATATGAGCTTAAGAAGGACAAAAAATCTTTAAGTCGGAATAATCAGGAGGGATACCAGACCAAATCTCTTCTGGACACTTCAAATGGATAGTAGCATGAGGAGATCGATTTATTAGGTAGCATGCAGTAATGGCAGCCTCAATCCGAAAGCCCTTATTCAAAGTGGCCGAAAAAGCATGCAACAATTTTTTTCTAGAATGGTATGATTGTACATCTCAACAACACCATTTTGTTGTGACGACATAGCATATGTGTGGTGGCGAGTGATGCCCTCTAAATGACAAAAATCATCAAATTGATGTGAGCATAACTCTTATACATTATTTATTTGAAGATACCGAATTTCTCGCCCAATCTACTTGTCAATTATGGTTTTCCATTACTTGAAGCCTCCAATTACTTCAGATTTTTCTTTGATAAATAATGGCCAAACTTTTATTGAATAATCATCAATAAAGGTTAACATGTATCTCGTGCCTCCATGGAATGACTCTCTTGATGATCCCCAAAAATCATAGTGGATATAATCTATAGTTCTTTGGTCTCGTGAGCTAGACTAATGACGGAGACCCTTTTTTCCTTCCCAAAACACAGTACTTGTAGAATATCAAAGCACCGGTGTATTGACCGCATAGTATATCTCGTTTGCTTAATGTTTGAAGATCCTTTTGACTCGTATGGCTTAGCCCCAAATGCCACAATCTAGTGACATCAGTGCTAGACATGGAGATTGAAATGGTTGTTGAACCTTCAACAACAAAACCTTCCAAAGCATAGAGGCATCCCTAGTCTTCCGACCTCTCACCACCACAAGTGCTCCTTTGGAAACTTTCATGGCACCACCTTCACCAGTGTAACTAATAATCAAAGGTACTGAGAGAGATCAAGATTTTTGCTAGTTTTGGAACTTTCCTCACCTCAGTCAGTGTCCTAACAATACCACCGTACATCTGAATCTTCACTGAACCAATGCCAACTATAGGACATTAATCATTTTTCCTATCAACACAGTTGCACCTTTAACAGGCTGATAAGTGGAGAAATACTCCTTGTTTGAAGTCATGTGAAACATGTAACCAGAGTCAGTGATCCATTAAAATGAAAATCTCTAATGGTCCTCAGAAACCAAAAAGATGTCGCTTTCATCATCATTTGTGGTAATGCTTGTCTGACCTTGTTGTTCCATCTTCTTATGATCATGTTTCTTTGAAGATTTTTTTTTCTTTTTGGACAATCAGCTTTCCAGTGCCACATTTTTTTTCAATAAAAGCAAGCATTGTCTTTTCTTGCAGACTTTAATCTTGCTGAAAACTTTGACCGATTTATTTTCTTTCCTGATCTTCTTTAGGTGAGCAAGTTATCGCCACCGCTAGTGGATGTAGAAGATTGATTATGCTCAAACAGATCATTGGATAACAATGATTTGCATACATCTTCTAGAAAAATTGACTCCCTTTCATATAACGTGTAGTCACGAAAGTTTTGATACTGAGGGAAGAGACCATAATAACAACAAAGCTAAGTCTCCACCTTCATACTTCACCTTGATCATCACCGGGTCAATGTTGATGCTCATGGACTAGGTGAGATGAGTCTTCATATTCGAGCCTTATGCCATGCGGTGAGAGTCCCATAAGTACAACTTTGTTGTGAAACTCTTCCTAATACATATAGAGCCAGTTTTTGCCATAGTTCTACGGTAATGCTCTCCTTCACACAGTCCTATAAGATGTAGACGAAGCAGAGATATTACCTTTTTGTCCATCTTAAACTTCTCTTCAGCTGATAATTTTTCCAGCATGTGATCAATGTTGAGCAAGGTGTATTCTAGATCTAAATGAGCCAAGATATCTCTCATCTTAACATCCCACAAAGAAAAAATGAGTAGATTTTTCTAGCTTCTCAATATCGTACTTCATTGTGGCCATCCCTAAGGAAAAAGAGAGATAATAGCTCGATCGATTTCACAAATGAAATCAGTGATGAACACAATAACCTTACAAGCGGCAAATGTAGCGGAAGGGAAAGAATGAATTGTGCGCTTGGATGCCACTTATTAAAGAAAAAAATAACTCTTGCAGGCAAGTAAGATCGATCACACAATGAGATAAGTTAAATATGTGATATTTCTATGACACATTTTCCCATATTTTTATATCTTTTTTTCTAATATTATACTTGAGAAGAGTATTTTTTGTCTTAGCAGAATGTACATGAAATTCAAGCGAAAAAGCGCAGAAAATAGCACAGTGCGGAGATTCTAGACCATTGCTCCCGCGCCGCACATAAGGTGCATCCGGTTTAACCCTGGTGCACCCGCGCCGTGTTTAGCGCACGCGCACTAACTGTTAAGCACCCACGCTCCCTTCAGTGCACTCGCGTGCTTCTCTCTGCCAGAGATGCGGCGTTCCAGCGTCGTTGTCGTTGCGCACCGGCGCCCAGCTTGTTAAAACTTATTTGACAAGAATTTTCTTGTCTTTGTCGAGCCCTATCTATATATTTTTTCTTGAGGATGGATTTATGGGACCTTGGGCAGCTGGAGTCTATAAGAGAGGTGAGATTTTGATTAGAGAGAGTTCTCTCCTTAGATTTCTACCCTTTCCGTAGATTGAAACCTAAAGGGGTGATTTCTCCCTTTGAGTCCTTGAGAGTTTTTTGAGAGATTTGTGTATGAGAGAGAGAGGTGTTATTCGTCTGAAGAAGATAAGCCTTTGTTGTAGGTTTTATTTTCGTTTATCTCTTGCAATGAAGATCTATATGCATTTTTTGTCTGTGGCTTTCTTGAGCATGCATGGCTAAACTATTTTTCTTGTCTCTGTGATGTAGGGGTAGTGATTTTCATCACGATTTTTCAAAATATTTTTCTCGTAACGTTTTATTATTTTTTCATGACCTATGTTGTTGGTTAATCTAAGAACTTAATTTACTCCTAGTCTGGCCAACTAGGATGTTAAAATATTTCATGAACCTATGACTTCTAACCGTTGCATGTGGAAACAAAATGTTAACCACAGAATTCCGAGAAAATAAACATTTCAGGGGAATTTTGCAATCATTCGGGGGGATCAGAATAGTTATGTGGAATATCATGGGAATTGAGGAAACATCAACGTCATGGATTATTGGCTTCTTTGGACCTAGACATAGCCATAAGAAATAACATTTCCCCGATTGACAACAATCACATAGGGAAGCATTTTGGAAAACCACGATCACCACGATCCTTGAATCACAGAGGCATGAGCCTCATAAATCTTAAAGGAACCCTTGAGATTTTTCTCTTCATTCATTTCTTCTGTCTGCGATCTATTCTGTTTACTTAGGATTAGAATTTGATACCTTCATTGTGAAACCGCCAAGCTAGGTTCACTGGATTTGTAAACTAAAGATTTTTCTGCTGAAATAATCGTTGTTTTCTCAGTGGGATCTATACACGATAGTTTTTAACCGCATTTACTTAACACGTTTACTTGCATTGCGTGGTCGATTTACTTTGCAGTAAATTTTGGCGCGTCAAGTTTTTGAAGTCGTTATCGGAAAAAGACATTAGTAATTATTTTTGTTGTTAGGAAAATTTTAGGGCACTTTTTAATTTTTTGTTTTTGTTTTTTTTATTATTTTTGTTGTTGTATATGTAGTATTGTTGTTTTCTTTGCAAGCACTATAAAATTTAAAAAGCTGAAAAAAAGAAAAAAAAAACCAAAAAGCCAAAAATTTTGCTGTTAATTTAATTTCTGCTTTCTTTTGTTTTTGTTTGTATATTGTGTGTAGCATTTGCATGTGAGATTGTTGACTGACTTGTGCAGGTCAGTGTGATTGTGTGTTGCATATTTTAGATTTTTGTTTATGCACAAGGAAGCTGAGGCTAACTTTGTCCCTTTCGACCTAAGATCGAGCGCACTTTTAGACGTCTTAGGAGATCACACTTGTATGAAACCCATGTTGAGAGGCTAACCTAAACAACCCCACCTTGAAACCACGTAGGTGATATGTCAGTTCTTCTGTTGAGGAGATCCACGTGAGCATAAATTACTCATCTGTTGAAACCAATATCTTTAAACTGCCACCTGCCATACTCTAGATTGTACAAAATAACCAATTTGGGGGACTTTCCACTGAAGACTCAACGTTCACCTGGCCAATTTTTTTGAACTGTGCCACCTTCTGGTGCAACTGTGTCCCCAATGATACCGTTAGACTGTGGCTTTTTCCCTTTTCCCTAAGTGACAAGGTTAAGGTATGGTTTAATTTATTTGCCCTCGGATTGATCACAACCTGGAACAACTTGGCCCAAAAATTTCTAGCCAAATACTTTCCTCCATCCAAAGCTACAAAACATAGGAATGACATCACCTCATTTAATCAAATTGATGGAGAGTCTATTTTTGAGGCTTGGGAGAGATTTAAGGATGATCATATCATGCCTTACCCAATTGGCTAATCATTCAAGCCTTTTCAATGGATTGATAGGTTTCGTGAGTTCTATAATAGATGTTACTGCAGGAGGATCACTAATGTCTAAACCTTTTGATGAAATGTACTAATTGATAGAGAAAGTAATCACAAACAATTTTCAATGGTCAGCTAAAAGAGTTACCTCCCAAAAGGTAGCAAGCGCGCACGAATCTGATGTGTTAGCTATTCTAGCAACCCAAGTAGTTGCTATCTCTAGGTAGTTGGATAATCTGAGGATGAATCCCATGTTAGGATTCCCACTCAATGATATATCGATGTATGGACCGGTGGTTGATCTTGGCATGTCGATCTTAGAATCTGTTAATGTCACATAGGAAATCATGACTATAACCCCAATTCAAATACCTATAATGTTGGTTGGAGAAATTATCTAAATTTCCAATGGAGTAACAACCCCCAACAGTTCGGAAACCCTAAAGTCAACCTTGTAGGTCATGGGAATATCCAAGGAGAAAACCCTCAAAAACAGCAATATCCACCTGGTTTCTAAGCCGATGCTCAGCCCATACAAAAAAGATCACATTTTCAGAAGTTTTAATACAAATGAGGAACCAATTATAGAGCCAAGCCGTAGCCATTAAGAATTTGGAAACTCAATTAGGATAGTTGGCAAACTCAATGAACAAAAGGCCTCCAGGTGCATTGCCTAGTAATATTGAGGTAAAACCAAAAGACCAAAATTTGGAGCAGTATAAGATCGTTAGAGTGAGAAGTGGAGGAGGAAAAGAGGATAGCTATCCGGAGGATAGGACCCCTACAAAGACTGTCTTAGGAAATGTCTCATTGGTTATCCCGATCAACCCAACTGAGAGACTTGCACCTCCATTCCCTGAAAGACTGCATCACCCAGCAAGGATCCTTATGGATTTACCATTCCCAATCCCATAGGAATTGGATTTAGCAGAAAGACACTTTGTAGTCTTGGAGTCATTGTCAATCTCATGTCTTTGAGCATTTTCAAACAACTTGGAGGAACAATTACACTTGTCAATTTGACACTCTAATTAGCATATCAATTTGTGGCTCATCCTGTAGGAATAGTGTAAAGTTTGGCTATTACTGAGGATAGATTCACTTTTCTGGCTGATTTTGTGATCTTGGATTTAAAAGCTGATAAAGAGATGCATATGATTTTGGGGAGATCATTTTTAACCACTAACAGGGCCATCATTTATGTTGAAGAGGGGAAGATAATTTTGACCTAGTACAATCAAACAATTACATTTAATGTTTTAAACTTTTCATATCATTTCTAAACCGCTAGAAACGATCAAACCCATAAAACTGAAATTGTGCCTAAAGTAGCTAAGATCAAAGTTGTTGAACCTGAGGATGTGCATTCGGAAGTGCAATTGATAATTAATGAATTTTTAGAAAATTTGACTAAAGATAATATTACTCTTTCGGTTGGAGAAACCCAACTACTAGAGCCAGACATGTTAGGAGAACACCTTAGTCTACCTCGTGGAATTACTAATGATTATTTGATTGAAAGTGAGAAGTTACTACAAAACCTTCATCAGTCAATGGAACAAGATTGATATTTGTGGGAAGATTATGAAAGAATAACAACATTTGAGGAGACAGGAAAGAATCCAGGACTAATTGAATTTGAGATGACTGATCAAGGACTATCGAGCTGACACTTTGATCTTTGAGACCCAGTTTGAAGATGATGTATGAGACTTTGTCTGTCTAAGGACGTGAAACCAAGTGCTACATTGAGAGGCAACCCAAAGTGTCATCTTAGGATTTGCACATTTTATTGTTGTATCTTGGTTTTTTTTGTTGTGCATGTTATTGTTTGTGTATTCTTTGTTGTCTTGATTTCCACGGAGTAGTAGATCCCTATCGGTGGGTAGGAGAACGAAAAATTGAAACATAGCTATTGGGGGGGGGGGGGCACAACTCCTCCGCTCCCGATCTAGGTAAAAAATTGTGTCAGGAATCCGAGAGCTTAGAATACCCGTGGCAAGGTTTCGGCGCACCCACGGTCGTATCGCAACGCACCTGCACCTGACCTTTTTACCACGATATGATCCATATTAGTATGGGGCATATTTGTTGGATGATGATGAAGACGATGAGTAGTGGGTCATGATCATGTCTTGGAGATTTGAGAGGGACAAATTATTGCTTTTTTATTTTGGAGTTTCATTGACAGACTTGTGATGTGTGTTATTTTACTGTCTGTTATTATGTGATTCCACCTGTGATTGCATATACTATGGTTGTGCTTCATTTGACATGATCAAAGTTTCAGTTTTACATTGCTGCCCTCATTATCACCTGTTTTTCGGTTTAATTTTATATATCTTGTAAGCATGTTGCCTGATTCCATACTTTTTTCTGCAAATTGTTGGGACTAAACTCTTATTTTTTGTGTATTATGTCTGCTGAGATTATTTGACAAGAGATTGTTAAACAGTAGGACAGGAATCAAGTTTGTGGGAGGGAATTCACGCTATTAGTTGGCCTTAAATAATTCTACTACTTGATAATGATTTCAATTGATTGCAAAAATTTATGAGTCTCAATCCCTTTTTGATAAGAGGCAAGATTGTTATTAAGGCATTGTGAAATTCACTAAAAAGTTAGGGTGGATGTGTAATGTACTAGCTTTATGCCTAAAGTAATTTCATTTATCCAAACAAAGATCTCTAAGCATTTAGAGAGGCAGGACTATGAAACTTGTTACTAATCCTTTTTGAAACCTTACTATTTTTTCTTAGCTAGGAAGGAACTTTAATCTAACTGAGTTTATTTAAGAACCAAAGAGCGGATTGAGGGATAGAGAAACAGATGATTAGGGATGGAGTAGGAAGCCCAAACTCTAAAAAACAGCAACAACAACAACAACATTAAGATCAACAAAACCTTTATCCCACTAAGGGCCTGTTTGGTTCGACTGCAGCTTTTCGGCTTGCAGTTAGCGATTCGTTGCTCTCAGGAAGCACTGCAAGGAAAGCTTGAGTGTCTGTTTGGTTGCAGTATGTGGAAAACATATGACGGAGCAGCTTTTTTAAAAAAATGACCAGGCTGCCCCTGTCTATTAAAACTGTTTGAAATTTATGTTTGTAAGTTGAGGCTCATTTTAAAGCGCTAATATAAAACAATTGACTTATTTTAAAGTTTATCAAGAGAGCATAAAGAGCTACTTAGTTAATTTATTTTATTTTATGATGATTATGACTTCATTAGATTAGTTATCCTTTAAAATATAGATTTGTTTTGAGTTATAATTATTTTTTTTTTGTAATTTTTAAGTTTTAAATTATTACAATATATTATTAAAAAGTATCAAAATATATAATTATTACTATTTGCAATCAAATTAGATATTACACTACATTCTTTTAAAAAAAAATCAACTTTTAAATCACATTTTACATTTTATAATTATTAATTATAGTATATAAACTTTAATAATTTTATAAACATATTAACACTTTACATACATATCTAATAACTAAAATTTCATGGTTGCATTTATACCATCTTACTAAAAATATATGCATGAATATATTTCTTTCATTTTTAAAAATTAGTGATAAAGATAGTTTTTAATTGAGTTGAGCGAATCGAGATTTATGTAGGTAAATATGAAGCTTTAGGTAAATAAAAAATGGTAGAATGTATGTAACTTTCCCTCTATGAGAATTCAAGCCAATATTCACGCAATTTAAAGGCAATGGAATTCAGAGCCCGAGGCACTAATGAGATTCTCAGCAAAATGATCACAATGTTGTTGTAATGATGATAGCCATAAAGGCATGAACCAGAGATGTGAATACTTCATACTAATATATCTCAAAAAAGTCATAAAGTTCTACAGATGAACATAGAGTTCTCTCAAGCACGTGCTAGTAGCAGTATAGTGAAAAAAATTTGTAGGACTATTACAACAACAATTAACACGATAATAATGTTCACATTAGTTTTGAGTTGCTATAGCTC
This sequence comes from Papilionanthe hookeriana x Papilionanthe teres, assembly GCA_022702705.1. Lineage (NCBI taxonomy): Eukaryota > Viridiplantae > Streptophyta > Magnoliopsida > Asparagales > Orchidaceae > Papilionanthe > Papilionanthe hookeriana x Papilionanthe teres. The sequence goes on from CM040432.1 coordinate 108,333,272, forward strand.
CCGTGTCACACCGTCTTCACTTTAGTTTGGAGTAGCAACTTCTTTGTTCTTATTAGACATACTATGAATAGGAGAAATATCAGTAATATATTTACTTATATTAGCATGGAGAGATATAAATTGAATTTAACCAAATAATACAGTTAAGCACAGAAGGAGACAACAATTTACATGGTTCGGTCAAATTGACCTACATCCACGGGAAAGAAATGATATTTCAACATGTACATAGCATTTTCAATTTACCCTGGGTTACACACCGATTACAGCAGATGTTACAGAATATAATGAAATAGCATTTCCAACGATAAGAACTCCATTTACATAACAATTCCTATAACATGTGTTTGTTGTTCATATGCCCTTCCTGACAGAAAGCAAGGTTTCTAACGAGCAAACTATATTAACTCCATAACAACTCCTAAACTAAAAACTCCATGCAATTGATGCTTGGGATAATTATTCCTTGCACAAAAGCTATATATAACTGTTCCAAAGCAATGAATTAATTTCAGTGGCATTAGCATTTCAATTCTGCTCTAACAATCAACTGTAAACAGGCCTTTGCATACATGCCTTTCCAAAGAAATACATGCATCCCAAAAAGAACAACAAAAAAACTGTAAAAGCCATTGCCTTTGAAATGTAGAAGTTTTTTCAATAAACCACAGTCTTTCAAAACTTGTAATTTCCACTACCATTGCCTTTCAAAACTTCAAATTTTCATGCATTTGAAATTTGAAGTTTTTTCAATAAACGACTACAGTCATTTGATGCTTGAGACAAAGATCAGCATTTTACAATAAACAATTGTCTTTCCATACTACTGTAAAACTTCCGCAGTGCAAATATCTATAGCATCCAACACATTTTTGAGAAACTGTTTTTATAATTTGTGTTGCTCACTCATATGTTCCAACTCCCCAATAAAATTGCCGTGCAGTTTCAGTAAAAGAAGGAAAGAAATAGTCATAACCGAATAGAGTTACAGTCAGAAGATTTTAGCACCTACAGCTATGGGCTTACAAGCATGACCAAAACTCCCCAAGTTCAAACCGAATAGGGTTACAAGCATGAGCAGACATACACTTAACAAATTCAACCGAATAGTGCAACAAGCATCAAGAAATAAACCGTGGAATTGCATAACCAAAACTCCCCAACATAGCAGTTTTTATCCGGATCCATGGCAATTTATCAAGAACAGAACAAGGTAACCTGGAACATTTGAAACAAATACAATGTGACAAAATTAACATTTTCTTTTCCCAATCAACATCATGAGCCTCATCCCAACACCAGTTATTTGAGATAACATTTCCCTATAGCATTAATAAAAACTGCCATAGATCAGGACAAAAACTTGCTAAACTCCTATAGAAACAAAAATAAAAACTGTCATAGATCTTCCCTACATGATCTTGATAGAGAAAATATCAAACACATTTCATACAATAGAGAAATAAAACTGCCATAGATCCGGATCTTTCCCAACTTCATGCTTCGAACTCTTCAAGATCGAAGAATTAACGAAAGATGGTGAAGGAAGGAACGAGAAAGAGAGAGTGAGAGGGAGACGGAGCCTCGAGAGAGAAGGATAGCAGTTAGATCGGAGCTAGGTTACCTTCGATTTGGTCGTTTCTCGGTGGAGAACTAGTCCAGATCTCGCGAGAAGTTCAGGGTGGAGAAGGAGTTCGGGAGCGCAGAGCTCGGGAGCGCGGACGAGCGAGGGCAACGAAAGGTAAAAGCTAGTCAAAAGCCGAGTGAAATTCGGGACCGCGGGGTTTATCCCGCGGCCCGCTTTCGCTCGACTTCGCGGTGATACACCGCGAATTCCTCCCGAATCTATCCCCGCGGCGTAAAAACTGCGGCACATTGCCGCGCCGCAGCACCAAAAAGCCGAACCAAACGCAGCCTAAGTGGGATTGGCTACATGAATCCTTTTTATCCATTGCGTCTTATTTAGTGTCTTATTTTCATTTAATTTTAATAAATTAAGATTATTTTCTATACAATATGCTCAAGTCTTCCTAGGTCTACCTCTGCCTTTGTTAACATTAGTCAAATCTAAAACATCTACTCTTCTAATCGGATTATCAAATGGTCGACGTTTAATGTGACCAAACCATCTAAGACGACTCTCTCTGATTTTGTTCGTCACTGGAGCTACACCAACCCTATCATGGATATATTCATTTCTCATTTTATCTCTAAGTGTAAAGCCGCTCATCCACCTAATCAGTCTCATCTCGACAACAATTAACATAGTTTTATGCTTCCTTTTAAAGGCCAACATTCAGCGCCACAGAGCATTGCAGTTCTCACCACACTCTTATAAAATTTTTCTTTCAGTCTAAGCGATACTTTTCTATCACACAATAGGCCCGAAACATTCCTTTACTTCAACCAAACAACTTGAATTCTACTAGTAATATCCCCATCAGTATCACCATCATTTTGAACGATATACCCGAGATATCTAAAGACTTCACACCTTTTAATAATTTCATCGCCCATAGTTACTTTTTTGTCACTAGAGCTAGTACTACTATAAATACATTCCATATATTCAGTTTTAGTTCTACTCAAACGAAATTCTTTAGACTCCAATGTAGACCTCCATAATTCAAGTTTTTCTTGAGCTTTTTCTCTCATCTTATCCACGAGAAGGATATTATCAGCAAAAAGCATAAACCGTGGTACGTCCTCCTGTAAGTGTCCGGTAAGACCATCCATAACTAAAGCAAAACGATATGGGCTTAAAAACAATCCCTCATGTAAACCAACAAAAATAGGAAAATATTTGGCCAATCCTCCTTTTGTTCGGACACAAGTAACAACTCTTGTATACATATTTTTAATGACTTGAATATAAGTCACATCAACACATTTCTTCTCAAGAACTTTCCAAAGGATATATCTTGGAACCTTATCGTATACTTTTTCTAACTTATTTTCTCTGAACTTCTCCATCAAACTTCTCAATAAATGTATAGCTTCCATAGTAGACCTGTCCGACATAAATCCAAATTAATTATGAGAAGTCTTTGTAATTGTACTTAATCTATGCTTAATTACTCTCTCATAATTTTAAAGTATGACGCATCACTTAATTCCTCTATAATTTGCACACTCTTGTGCATCCCTTTAATTCTTAAAAATGGGAACCAAAGTACTCTTCCTCCACTCAGGCATCAAACTCTAAAAGGCAAAAGAAGAAAAAAATTATGTGTTGCTTAACCAAATATAGTAATTCTCGCAGGCGTGAAAAAAAAAAAAGAAAAAAAAGAAGCGGAGGAACACTCATTAAAAAAAAAAGAAAAAGAGAACCTGGATAAGAAGCTTGAGTTTAAAGCACAATCAAATTAAAAAGTGGACCTTCTAAACTTATCCTATTGTCAAATGTTTTACCTACACTCTTTGTATAATCTTTTGGAACTTTATAAATGCATAAGAACTAAGGGAAAACCCAATTATAAAATAACAAGGGTTTTAAAGTTGTCTAGGAAAAGTAGGAGGGATTGTAGTCTCGCCAATTTAAATAATTAAGAATTGTTATGTATAGTAAAAGGTAAAACATGATGGGTATAAGGTGTGATCATACAAGGATTTAGTGGTGGAAATTAAAATACTTTAATGAAACTCTCTTTTCATCATTCTTAAACTAAAATTCTCATAAAATAAAAGCAAATCTATTGACTGAGTTGAGTCAAAAAGATTACTCGAGAGCAGTAATAAATAAGTTGGTGGATTTGATATAAGCTAAATATGTGATATTTCTAGGGCACATTTACCCATGTTTTTACATTTTTCACCACTATTATACTTGAGAAGGGTAATTTGTCTTAGTTGTGCAGGAGAAAGGATGGACGTGAAATTGGAGCGAAAAAGAGCAGAAAATAACACAATACAAAGATTCTAGACTAACTTACCTGCACCACACATACGGCTTGTCCGCTTTAACCCCGGCTCACTCGCACTGTGTTTAGTGTACTCGCGCCAACTATAAAGCGCTCGTGCTCCCCCCAGCTCACCCGCATGCTTCTCTCTGCCCAACACACGACACGCCCTTGCCATTGTCGCAGCGCACCCGCGCCGAAATCACAATGCACCTGCGCCCAGCCTGCTGAAACTTATTTAGCAAAAATTTTCTTGTTTTTGTCGAGCCCTGTATATATACTTGCCTTTTAAGACGGATTTATGGGACCTTGGGTGGTTGTAGGTTGTAAGAGAGGTGAGATTTTGGGTAGAGAGAGTTCTCTCTTTAGGTTTTTCCCCTTCCTTTGAATTAAGACCTAAAGCGGTGATTTTTTCCTTTTGAGTCCTTGAAAGTTTTTGGAGAGATTTGTGTATGAGAGGAAGAGATGCTATTCGTGTGAAGAAGACGAGACTTTTTTGTAAGTTTTATTTTCATTTATCTCTTGTAATGAAGATCCGCATGGATTTTGTGTCTGTGGTTTTCTTGAACACATATGGTTAAACTCTTTTTTATGTCTCTGTGAAGTAGGGGTGATGGTTTTCATCGTAGTTCTCCGAGATATTTTTCCAATAATATTTTATTGTGTTTTCATGATCTATGTTATTGGTTAACCTAAGAACTTAATTTACTCATAGTCTGGCCTAGGATGTTAAAATATTTCGTGAAGCTACGTCTTCTAACCGTTGCGTAGTGGAAACGAATGATCAATAACAGAATTTCGAGAGAATAGGCATTCCATGGGAATTCTGCAATTCGAGAGGATCAAAACAGTTATGCAGAATGCTATGGGCACTGAGGAAACCTCAACTTTATGGATCCTAGGCTTCTTTTGACCTAGACATAGGCATAAGGAGTAACATATCACCGATTGACAACAATTACATAGGGAAACATTTATGAAAGCTACGATCACCAGATTCACAGAGGCATGAGCCTCGTAAATCTTGAAGGAACCCTTGAGATTTTTCCTGTTTCCTCTATTTATTCTATCTCGATCTATGTTGTTTTTCTTATGATTAGAATTTAAAACCTTCTTTGTGAAACTGCCAAGCTTGGTTCACCGGATTTGTAAACTAATGATTTTTCTGCTGAAATAATTGTTACACTTTCATTGTGGGTTCGATACGCGGTCTCTTTATCCACATTATTACTCGACACGTATACTTGCGTTGTGCGGTCAACCTCGTGGTAAGTTTTGGCGCACCACACATCAAAAGATAAAATTTACATTGAAAAACGTGTAATCGGGAAAAATCACATGAAAGTCAGAGCAAAACTTTGTTGATTAAAAGGATGGTTGACAATTAAATCGAATACAAAACATCTCGATTTCTTGTTTAATTTCTCACCCTCACCCTCACCAAAAAACTCAACGACTTGTAACATACTATGAGTATTTATAAAGCTGCAAAAGAATTTATTTTGCAATAAATATTTTGGTATCAAATATATTAAGAAATAAATATATTTGAAAACAAATATATTAAGCAATAAGTCAATTAGCAAGAAAATATATTTGGTATCAAATATATCATGCATGAGATATATTTGAAAATAAATATATTTGGTATGAGATATGACATATATTTGATAACAAATACATTAAGCAAGAAATATATTTGGTAAGAAATTTCAAGGCACTAATTTACAAAAAAATATTATAACTCAATCAATTTGTATAATAATTTCATAAAAAAGAATGAGAAATCATCATTGTTCTACTTGATCATCTCAAGGTCACTTTTTCCAATAGATATGAACTCCAGTTTTCACAATTGTTTGGCTACATAGCTGTCATTCAAATGGCCTTGTAAGATCTCATTTGATGGATGTTGACGAATATAAGATTTTGCCTTTTCGTCCATCTGAAACTTCTCTTCAGCTGATAATTTCTCGCATCTCTTTTTCATCTCTTCTAGATCCAACTGAATCGAGATATCTCTCAATTGACTTGTCACAAAGCAAAACGAGTAGACCGTTCTAGTTTCTTGATGTCGTAATTCATTGTGGTCATCTCTGAGTAGAAAGAGATAATAGTTTCGATTGATTTCACCAATGAAAGCAATGATGAGAACGATCAATCTTACTAGCGACGAAAGTAGCTTGATTTGCTTACACTCATGGTGTGCACTCTTTTCAACACTAGGGATTAGTTGTTTAAGCCAAAATTATTAGGAGGTGATTTAAACTCACTTTTTAATAAAGTTCAATTGTCTTTCTGATGGAATATGAATAATTGTGAGTTGTTCTTATGTTAACTCACATTTATAAAGGTGAGAAATGAGCTTCAATATAAGAATTTGGAATACATCTTCAGTTTTGCATTTTAAGAGTCATAACCCTTAAATAAATATAAAATTAATGAAACCATGACTTAAAATATCACTTTTTATATTTAAAATAAGAAATTATTGAACTGTTGGGAGAATGCAAAACAAAAGAAAATGGTTAATGTAATGAAATTGACCTCCCAAATATCTAAATATTTCTCTGTAGAACATAGCTTCCCATAACCTTCTTCGATTATTATGGTTTATTTTCTGTCTGTTGAATGATTATTTGACTCCTGCTATTGAAACTCTTCAGGTTTCTGCATATTTCAACTTGGGGAAACTGAATGAATTTCCAAAGCTAACGGCTGAGAGTTCTTGGAATTGTGGCCTATGATATTGCTGATGAAGATGATGATGAAGAAGATGATGAAGACGAAGATTTTAGTTATCAGCCCCTGGAGATTTGTGTTTTTGTTTTGCAGATTTTTTTTTTTTTTCCGAAATATTTTTATTAGCATTGTACAAAATAAGATGAGATTAAACAATAACTGAATAGCAATCGAACATGGATCAATCATATGCTAAAATATGAATTTATTATTATCTTATGAATATTTGGAAAATGGTTTGAAGATGATTTACTTATTAGTATATATGTTTTGATTATTATTCTAAACTTTGTAAATATGATTTTATTTTTGTTTTGAGATGGTTCGTTCTGTAATTTGAAGATTGTTTATGCAAAGATGATGGAATCACTATTTGGTGATTGTTCGAGGATTATTTAAAAAGGCTTTCAGGATAATTTGATTTTTTTGTTTGATATTTGGTTTAAAATAGTTTGTTTTTTATTTTAAAAACTAGTCAATTATTATTTAAGATGTTTCGAATGTTGATTGAATCTGATTTGGGTAAGAGTTAATTACCATTCAAAAATAGTTTAATCATTGTTCAAATATGATTTGATTTTTATTAGAATAATATTTGAAGATGCATTGAACATGATTCAATCATTTTTTTAACTCTTTTGAAATTAAATTAGGCTGCGATTGGGGAACTTTTAAGCTGCGACGCGTTGGGAAAACATATAAGTTGCTGTTTGGAGAAAATGTTGTGTTTCATTTGTGTGATAATATCTTGGTTGCCCTTGACCCCGAATCGTGTTTCATTCGTGTTATATCTTCTTTGTTTGACCCCCTGCCCTAGCTTCTCCTCTCCTCCCTATCCCCCTTGGACCCTTTGCTTGGTTTTGCCCTTGCTCCTCTTCTACCCCTACTGTGTCCACCGGGTTCTGATGACATTTCTTTTCTCCTACCTCTCTCTAAATACTTGCCTTTGGTGGCATTTTCCCATTGATAATCTCTACCCTACACTATTGGCGTTGAAATTAGCTTATGGTTTGAAGATTTGTCATTTGTGCCTTACTCCTTGTGATACATGTATAGTTTTTTGTTGTTTCTAACTTTTTGGTTATGGCCCGTGCAACCTTCTTGTGATTTCTTGGCCTCTGCTCGGAAGAATTTGTTTGGGATAATTACATACAATTTTGTGATGTCTACAAATCAGCTTCATACAATGATTTCATTTCTTTTCTTTTTTTTTTTTTTTTTGGATAATTGGGATGACTTTCTCAGTTGGGCTCTTCCCCTATGTCATTTTTTGGATAATTACATACAAAGCACAAGAAACATTGTTATTTACAAATCAATTCCCATAGGTGATTTTTTGAACTATGAATTCAATGATTTATGCATGCCACAATCATCAGGCGTGAATTTGATAAAAATGGAAAATGCGGATTGGGGTTTTATCATGACCTTTGATATTTGATTGAAAATTTGAAATATGGATAAAGAGGGTGCTTGATTTGTAATAGCGGTGTTTTGGTTACCCTGTATGTAATCGTCTATTTATTTTGTTGGTTCAATTGGAATAGTCTTGTTGCTCAACTCATTGGTTGGTCGTGTTGGTGGTTTACCCTCTTTGTTGGAGGAAGGATATACTTTGATGGTGGTAATGTTTTTTTTACCACAGTGTTGTGTGTTAGTGGTGATGTTGCGCCATGGTGGTGTGTTGATATCGGGGGTGGTATTGTTAGTGGTTTGTGTTGATGTTGGGGTGGTGTTGTTAGTGGTGATGTTGGTATTCGTGGTACAGTTTGATGGTGCTCTTTGTGGTGTGTATAGATGTTGGGGTTGGTTCTTCAGTGTCATGGTGATGGTGTTATTGCTGGTGGGTGTAGATGTTAGGGATGGTTCCTCAGTGCCATGATGGTGGTGCTCTTGGTGGTGTGTATAGATGCTGGGGGTGATTCTTCAATATCATGGTAGTGGTGCTCTTGGTGGTGTGTAGATGCTAGGGTGGTTCTTCATTGTCATGGTAGTGTTGTGTGTATATGTTGGGGTGCTTCCTCAGTGTCCTGCTGGTGGTGCTCTTGGTGGTGTGTGTAGATGTTGTGGGTGGTTCTTCAGTGTCATGCCGACGGTGTTGTTGATGGTGTGTGTAGATGTTGAGGGTGGTACTTCAGCGCCATGGTGGTAATGTTGTTGGTGGTATGTATTGATGTTGGGTGTGGTGATGTTGGTGTTCGTAGTATTTTGTAATGTTTCATTTCATTTGGTTTTTTGAGTTATAATATATTAAATGACACTTTGTTTTCCTCTATTATACATTTATGTTGCTTGGTTATCTTTTATGCTAGTGTCATTATAATAAAGATAAAAGAAAGTAGCTCCTCTTCCATGTGGGATGAAGTTGTCAAAATAATATTTTGTATTCTCTGTCTTAAAGAGGTGGAGTTATAAAATAGGCTAAACAACCTTATCTATCACCAATGGAAGGAAAAAGATGCATAACAAGATACACTCATTCTTATGCGTTGTTATTGAAAGAACATTTGGAGTTTGAAAGAAAAAATGGGTCATACTATGGGATATGTTAACATATTTATTTTTTAAGAATGTGCATATTATTGTCTCCATAATGGCTTTTCACAACTCTATTCGATAGCAACCTTTGCGCAACGACATTGACTTCAACAGGGTGATGAAGATCATTCATATTTCCCTGTTGAAGTATATGAATATCACATAGGATAGTCTTTATCACATGTTGAATGTGATTTGCTTGAGACTTGCGCCTAAGATGGGGAAGGTGCATGGGAGATGATAGAGTTTAGAGTGTGAATTACATATGCCACTGTTAGCGGTTGAATGTAGTGATTTTTTTTAATGTTACTTTGCAATGTGTTATGTAAATGTTATTTTTTATTGTATTAATGATTTATGAATGATGGCCAAATTTAATATCAATGTTATTTCCAGTATTTTTGTATGTATTTTTTCACACTTGGATGGTCTGTGAGGCAACTGTGGGTGTAATATATAATGTAAATTTTTATTGCATGTTTAATTTTTGTTTTAGAGATACGAGATATTTGACCTTATAAGTTCTTATGGATTGCATATATATTGCTTTTTGTTCTTGACATGTGTGAAATCACGATGAACACAACCAAGTTTCTCTCCTTTTTTTTATTGCCATGGCTTATGAGGTTCTTTTGGATGGCTTACTTTGTTATAGGAATATGTAGAAAATGTGCAAGTTGGGCATTACGTGGTTTAAAGGCAACTAAGAACCCTTTTAAGAAGGTCTACTATCGTATTGTAGTGACAAATTTGTTGGTTTATACTCTGTTATATGAGATCTCACGGTTTCATAAAATTTGAATTTGATTAATTTTAAAAAAATGAGCTCAATGACTTCTAGTACTTCCAGAGCATTGTACTACTACTATGGACTACAATGTTACCGCATAACTATTGGAGATAGTTTTACAGATGTCCAAGGAAAATAAACGGAGAACTATGACTTCTTTAGGTAGGTTGATTAGTTTAAGGATTTCACCTCTGACCGTGATCAGACGTGGAGAGTTTCATTGAAGGACAGATTTTCTCATGACATTAACCAGCAATATTTTTAAAATAATATTATCATATTATTATTTGTTATTTTAATAGTTATTTTTTAATTTTGATTGTTGTGCTACTCAATGTTTTATGAGATGTTTGTTTTTATTTTGTAACATTCGAACTAGATATTTGCTTTCAAGTATGGAATGTGTTTGCAGGATTAGTTTTGTTATGAACAACATTATAGTACAAGAGCAAAAATGTCATTTATTCATAAATAGTTGCAACACAGCTGCTTCAAAACAACAAAAAACAAACGGGCGGAACAACTTCTGCATAGCAGCTTCCTGTAATAATTATTGTGTGATAGCATTTTAATAAGTTGCAGCTACCCCAAACATACCCTTATTTGAGGTGTATGATTATGATCTAATTATACTAGTTGATATGTATAGTCTTCAAGTTGTATATAGAGCTACAATGTATTGAAAAAACTTATTAAACAATTTGAGGCTAATGAACTTGCTATAAATATTGACGGATTTCTTTTTAATCAATTATTTATATATTTCAAAATGTACCTTTTGTCATGTTCATTAATTATTATTGTTTATGATTGATGATATTAAGAATTAGAATTACAATATTATATTCAACACTAGAGGAAATAACACAAAATTTTGAATCACAAAGATTTTTTTGATTATTTTGATACATTTTACGAAATTCCATTTGATAGTGAGTTACAACAAATGATTGGAATTACGGTTGCTAGATAATGACTTGGGTGTGGACAAAAACCAAAAAATATCAATGTAATGATTTTTTTTAAGTGAAATGACATAGATGATGTGTGAAAGTTTAGCCTTTTTTTTGTTGATTTCTTCTCAATAATGATAAACACAATATTATCTTAACATGCATGTTTTATATTGTCAAAGATGAAGATGCATTTTTTATACTCATAGGATAGGCTAGCATGATACTAATGAGGCAGAAGAGGAACAGTGTGAGTACATGAGCCCAGTAATTCAATGCTAATGCATATCTAGTTACAATATATTATGTTGAACATTCTTCTTCGAGATAATGGCTTTAAGATGTATGAGTTCAGAAAATGATTATTTGAGTTTTTGCAGATAAAGCATCTAGGATTTTTAGACAAAGATCAATAAAGTTCTTATGTGTAAGAATTCTTTGACATTGATTGTGAATAAAGATATGAGTATTTTTTTTCTAGCACTAGTTAGCAATTTTCCAAATATAATTCACATCCTTTTCTATATTTTTCTTCGTGGATGATTTTCCATGCAATGTTAGTGCATATAACTAATGAGAAGTACATCAAAGAGTGTATTATGCACACTATTTCTTATCCCATCCCATATGGAGCTATCAAAAAAGAGTAAACAACCCATTTTTATAAAAGACTTGGTCGAGTAATGGAAACACAGTAGTTGCAACTAACTTCATTCTACCATATAAGGGCTAAATTGGTATTTTATCATTGTTCAAGAGTGAAGGAGAGGTTAAAGAATAATCAAATAGTGATGCAAATTAAATTATATGCTCTAACCATTCTTGTTTGGAGCCTTACATATACAAAAGAACAAATAAGGATGGAGGAGAGCGAGGTGTCCACTATTGGCCGACTCTTTAACTTAGTTGAATGTAGAGATAAAGTGTATAAAGTAAGTGATATGATGCATGGGAGGAAAATGAAGGAGGCAAAGAAGATAGAGGACCAATCACTTACCATTTTATGTATAAGTAAAGAAGCTAAAAAGGAAAGGGGTGTCAGTTTATTCCTTTTAGTTATACATAAGAATATTGAGCAATTAATATGTTCAACAAAAAGTGGCAATAAGAATATACAGTATTTAACTTAAATTTTTTATGGATCTATTAAAGATAACCCCATTGATTCATGTGTCATTGATCTTCTTCATCTTATTAATAAGAAGTAATTATCTTTTTTTTTGGTCCTAAATATCATAATTATTGACCCGAGCTCGAGTACTAACTTTGAGTGGATAGTAGAAGCGTAATGTGTTTCTAATAGTTGAGTGTTTTAGTAATTTGGCTATATAGTAAGCTGATAATTAACTTTTTATTAAAAGTTGATTAATTCTATTTTAATTATATTAAAATCAATTTTCTTATAACATATTGATTTTTATGATCTTAAGAAGACTATAAATATAATGTCATCTAAAAATTATGAATGAAGTATTATTATATTGATAAATTATTTGATCAATGATGTTGAGTATGATTGACTATGTACAATAAGTTAAACGAGAGGGGCTCCTAGTGGTATGAAAGCTAAGTTGATGCATATCACTAGAGAGGAGAATAAGTTTTCGAAGTCATAAGTTGATTCAAGACTCATATTTTTCTCAAAAGAATAAGAACAAAATTCATTGGATAGTATATGAGATCTCACTATTTATGATGGCTGAACCACTCCGCGTACTTAGCGTAATTTTAATTTTTTGTAACAAGTATATAATATATTCTTTAATTGCAGAGTTACTATTCAACGCAAGCATACGTATCACTCAAGTAATACAGGACTCTAGTGGAGTCCTGGATATCGATCACACAGGGAATATTTTAGAGGCTACGAACTAGGATTATAGAAATTAATTCAGAATCACAACTTGGAAATCAAAATTGTCTATCTGTCACTAATATGCAATCGAAAATAATATTAAGTTTTAATAAACTAGTTCTACTAACAAATAACTAATTCTACTAATCAAGTGAAGTTCAAATATATAAGCAAGAATCTTTCTCCTTTGTTAAGATATTTAAGTGAAAGGATAATTAGAATTATATTAAAACGATGTTGTGCCAAATAGGAGCATACCTATTCTTTACCTTTTAGTCCAGGCATAAAGAACATTGACTAATCCTATGCTTGGTTACTGAATCTGTGGCTAGGCTGAGAGGATACCGGCTCTCACTTCGGAGCTCCAATGTTCCCCTCGCCTGAGGGCTAACATCTACACTTCAGCACCCAAACGATAGGACCGAATTGAGGATTTTAGTATGTCACTCTAAAATCTTCAATTCTACGCCCGATGAATATTATTTCACTATTTATTTGCACCCTACTTCAAAGGACTTTAACCTCTCTGAATCTCAGATGTAATTTTTACTATAGTTGTTAAACTCAACATATTTTAACTAATCAATTGGCCAGATTGAAAGTAAATTAAGATTTAAGTAAAATATTATCACAACTTCTTTAAACTTTTCTTGGCACACTAATTCAATTTACCATTTCACAAAAATATCAAAACAAGGAGAAAGACATAAAAACTACTCAGATTTCATGGAGAGGATGCGATAAAACTTGGATTTCATATATAAAAGCAAAGTTCTACAAACTAAAATAAGTAAAAACAACTTATCTTAAATTCCTCCCCAAGCAAACTCCTTGAAGTTCCTCTGAATCTCTTCCTTTCTTTACAATACGCAGAATTTTCCTTCGAAACACCAATGAGGAAGAAATCTCTCACTTCCCTTCCACTCTTACAATCTCTCAAAGAATTCCTCACAAATAACACCATTTGAACTCACTAATTAACACTCTAGAAACTCTATGGACTCACTAGACTCACACACTTGAATCTCTAATGGATTAGATGGACACATGGTGGACACAAATGGACGCTAGTGGTCCCCTTTTTTCGGCCCCAAATTGTTCCTTTTAAAATAGTTGAAGAGTTTCCAAGCGTTTTCCAAGCATCCCTTCAAAAATCATCCACATTCAAAGCACCTTGCGAGAGAACCGTTGATCTCGCCGTCGGCGGCCTCGAGCTCGCCGTCGGCGTCCTTCTAGAATACTTAGCCTTGGACCCTTCTTCATAAGCCATCGGCGGGCTTCCTTGTAATATATTCTGAACTCTCGGGAAAAACACACCGTCGGCGCCGTCGATCTCTTCGTTGGCGCCCTAGATCAAATTTTCATAATTTTGGTCCTTTTTGCTCCAAATTCACTCTTTTTTGTATATTTTTGCTCCAATGTTCTTAAATCAACATATCTGTAGAAAAACATCAAAAATACCCTTATTTAAAGTGTGCTATCATCAAAATCAATATAAAATAGACATGAAAATCTTAACATTTTTTCATTGGATCAAAATCCCTCAAACTTAATTATTACTTATCCTCAAGTAATCTTTAGTACTACATTAAAGTTATGATTCATTCTGGTAAAGTTTTAATTCAGAAAGATTATAATTTTGATTTAAATAAATATCATAGTAAATATTCTTAGAAAGATTTTCAAATAATTAGATTAATTCTGCAGATATAAGTTTATCTAGTCATCAAGTCTAAGAGTTCTAGTTTTCTATTCATTTCAAGAATGACTATATGTTGCAATATCAATTAGAATATTCAGAAGATAGGAAATTCATGAGGACACTACTGGTAAAGAAACTAGTCATAAATATAAGTTCAGAAATGTTTTTAGTTTTCCCTTTAGGTTAATCCAAGTGAAGCCAATTTTTGATAAGGCATCTCCTCAAGCTTCTCCTCACTTACTTTTTCTTTTCTTTTTGATTGTTTTTCAATCCTATATATATATTTTTTTCTTTTCAGGGATTGTTTTTCAATCTTTTTTCTTTTTTTTTTTCTTTTTCAAGTGAGCATTACTATATCTGGATAGCCTGTTAATAATTTTGAACTTCACTCTTCTTTTCCTAAATTTGAAACTTTAAAACATTCTTTACCTTATATGTAATTCATAGTTTTTACATCATTGAATCCCAATGTTTTCTTTCTCAACTAAATTCCTAAGATTTTTAATATTTCAAAATATAGTTTTCTTTACTTTAAATAGTTAACTATATTCTTATCCTCTTATACTAAATATCTTAACTTACAAAATTAATTTTCATTATTTCTTTGAATCTTCTATAATATTTAGATTAAATTTAAATATAGTTATCTGAATTAAATTTTATCACAAAAATCTTATTTATAACTTTTGAAAATATGTTAATTGAGAACACATAATAGTTAATAATCCCCCCCCCAAACTTAAAGTTTTCCATAATAGAAATAATAAGGGTCGAAAGAAAAATTCTAAATATAAAAATCATACCTTTGCACTTTAAGCATTTTTGTTTTTTTGAAATTCTACAGGTTCTTCTCAAAAAATTTTAACTTCAACTGACCTATAATATTAAAAATCTTTCTACACATATAACAGTTTAGAGAATTTGCTGGAGTAATGAAATTTTGAAACAAGTATATAAAACTAAACATTTAACAACAACAATTAATTACACTACACAGGACAATACAAAATAACATTTGCATTTCACAACACAGAACAAATAGTTTACTATTTTTAATTTAAAGTTCATGATTACAATTGAAATCATGCATCACAATACAAAAATTAAAATACAAATTACAAAACAAAACACATATCTCATAAACAAAACATAGTCCACACAATACAATTAATAAAAATGAAAGTACTACAACAAGACAAACACATACATCACATCACATCACTAAGATCAGTCATCAAAATCCCATACTATGTCTTCATCTCCCCGGTCAGCAGGTGGATTGAGTTGAAAATGAGTATAACAGGGGTATTCAGGAAAAATGACATCAAGCTCTCCTCTGTAGTACCTAACCTGAGCATCATAATAAGCAATCTCAAAATCAGAGTGCCGCTGAAGATACTCACTATCGTGGTCATGTTTTCGCTCTAAACCTTCAATCCTATGATCAATTCTTTCTAGTTTTTCATCTAACTTCTCAAAACTTTTCCGTTGCAGGGTCATGGCATTCATCAAATTATACAGAGTAGGGGTGTTAGATGCAGGAGGGTCATAACTAGTAGAAGGGATGTCTCTACTAGTAGAAGGTGTCTTGCTCCTACTCCTAGTTCTCCATTCCTCATGGGATTCGTAAGTTTTCAAATTAGCTTTACTAATGGGTTTCATAGAATATACCCATTCTTCATCGTCATTAACTTCTACTCCAGATAATTGACAAAGTGCATAAATTAGGCCAGGATGTCCTAAATATCCACTTGATTCACTCTTCGTCGTAGCCATAATATTCTTGTAAATTATTCTCCCCACATTTATACTTCTATTGTTCTAAATACAGAAATTCAGAACAGCTCTGTCTCTCGAGACTTCACTATGGTGATAGGTGGGTAGCAGAGTCGAACAAATGAAATAATTTCATGCATTAGCTGTGGCATTCATCATAAGAAGAGGAAAGTTAATCCGTTCACGATTCTTAATTTTCCAAGTTCCTTTCCCATTAGTGAGAAATTCAATAACATCGTCTAACAGACCTTCCATAGTTCCAAATGTTTCATACTCTCTAAAATAGTAATCGTGAAGCTCGTAAAAAGAATTAATGCGGGTAGCATTAAAATCGATAGAAAATCCTCTTACTTGGACAGACTCTTCCTTAAGTTGAGTCAGATTAGAATAAAGTTCTCTTACAACTTTAATAGCAGCTTTATTTGTAGTGTAACAGAAGTTCTCCCATCTCCTTTCTCTAATGACTTGTTCCACCTCTCCTCCGGGATTATCAAAAACTCAATCTTGAATACACTTCTTTCCTTGGAAGATTGAAGTGTATCTCAATTGTGCTTTAGCATTTATAAATCGAGTTTTGTCGAATTCAAGTCTCCTCTTTTGACGTGGAGACATTTTTCGATCTATCAAAATTACAAAAAATCCAAACTAAACTCCAAAATAATAATACAATGGCTTCTAAAAGTGGTTTAAAGCAATTTAAATCAAGTTCTATGAATTCTTTCCATGTCTTTTCTCCACATTTTTAATTTTTCCAAAATTTCTTATTGTGGAAGAAATTCATGGTGAAAATAAAAAAATTTTACATACAAGGGAAGCTCTAACCAAGGGAAGATGAAATCCGGTGTTAGAATGGGTTGAAATCGCTCCAAATCTGAGATCTATCAAGCCCTAGGTCGAAATTTTCGGTAAATTGGGGAAGAAGACGATGAATAGTAGTGGTTGACCGGTCAAAATCACGGTTTAAAGGTAATTTTTGGGATCTCGCCGTCAGCGGGGTCGTTCGCACTATCAGCGGGCTCAATTGAATTTAATTTCAAAAGTCTCGGGAAAATCACGCCGTCGACGGCCTCGAGCGCGCTGTCGGCAAGTTTATCAAATATTGAACATTTTTCAAATTTTTGCAATTTCGATCAATTTTAAGTCTAGTCGTCATCCATTCAATCATTTTAATCATATATTTTAAGTGATTAAGTGATGCATTTACACAAAAAAACATACACAACAAAACTTCACAATTATATATTAAATCCAAGTGTTAACAATACACATTACATAACACACATAAGCAGGTATTTTCTCAACCTAAATTCATCTAATCAGCGTCGCAATTCAAACCACAACACTCAAAACGCTGAAAACAAACATTTCAAACATAATCTCAACTATACTGAGATTAAAAAGCAAACAAAGAAAGCAAACACGCAAACATAGTTCAAATCAAGTACAACATAATGAAACAAATAAAGTAAAGCAATTCCACTACTCTTCTGAATTTGTGCTGGTTTCTCCTCTGATATCACCCATCGCTTGAACATGGACGAACAGGTTATAAAAATGTCGAAATGGGAATTCTTCAGTTGAATCTTCTTTAATCCATCCCATCCTCTTCATTAAGCATATCAAAATCGCTTCAAAATACCCAGTATGATTAAAATGTTCTTTTATCCTCCAATTAATATGATCAAAGAAATCAGACTTATTGTTAACTGTACTCGTTAAATTTTGTACATGCTTCTCCATATTCTTGATTTTGTGTAAGATCATCGGTATCTTGTCCGCTATTAGAGGTCGAATAAGAATAGAATTTTGTGATGCTTGATCCATAATCACGCCCATATCATTCTCCTCATCATTGGCTGGGAACATACGGGTTGGATCTAAAGGTTTCTAAGTAGTAAGACCTTTTCTCAAATCTCGTATGATATATGAAATAAACTGCATATTGAGAAAATTGTTGAAGGATGTCCAAGCCCTTGAGATGATCCTTGAACGATCAGACCAAACACAGACTTCACAATAATTGATCCAATATAAATTGGTCATCCCATTTGAATGCAGTAGTTCAATATAGCACTCTCTTTGGTGACTTTAGCGATTTTCATTGTCGGTAATAACTTCGCAGATATGAAAAAGTGCCAATGTTTTGAAACAAGATTTAAAAGTGTTGTAGAAAAACTAACGTGCTCTTTCTCTCTAACTTCCCAGTCTTTAGTTTCGTCCGTCAAATATTGGTAAATTTCATTCATCTTGTCTCTCGTTGGCACGAAATTGGAATAAAGGCAGACAAGAACATTCTCAAGCATGTATAATTCACTAATTCATCCAAAATTAAATGTTATCTACCTACCTCGCACATAGACGCTTCCTTGATTAATTCCATGCAAATTGGCGTAGAACTCCTTCACCACTAGAACGACTACTGCGGCAGTAGTATAGCAAAATACTTCTCATCTTCGCTGCACGATCATTTTGTTTAATTGCTGACGAAGAGTTGCTTAGTCCTCGATTGACAAATCCTCTTTCCTTGATTAGCCTTCTCTTTGACATCACCTTGTTCAAAAGTCGTTGTGTCTTGGCACTGACAAACGTTCTCCGGTTGTACACTTGAAATGTAGGGTAATTTACTGAATTGGAAGCCATTTGAGAGGAATTCAAGGAAGTTTCCATTCGTTTTTGGGAATTGGAGTGTTTAGGAACCGTCCATAGAAGTTTATAGAGGACAAATTCGCTAAAAAAATGCCAAAAACTGTTGTTTCAAACTCGAAAAGCTGCCCACTCGCCGATCTCGCTGTCGGCGGCCTTGATGGCGCCATCGGCGAGTCTTGTGCAATTAAATTCCAGAGCTCTCGGGAAAAACCCGCCGTCGGCGGCGTCGAGCGCGCCGTCGGCGCCCTAGTCAAAATTTTCTACAAAAATGTCGTGGTCAAATACGTTCCAAATTTTCTCTATGGATCCAAATTCTTGATAATCAAAGGGCAAATACAAGTAGTAGAATTCAATATTACTACAAAATAACGATAAATTCAAACAAACACATAACAAATAAAGATAAATATGTGTTGTCTCCCATAAAGTACTTGGTTTAACGTCGTCAGCCCGACCTATTCAGGTGTTATTCAGGTTAACTGAACATTAAAACCTCTTTAAATTTTGGTTTTTTACCCTTAAAATATGGTTTTGATCTATGTTCATTTACTTTAAATCTATTCCCAGTCTTCGAATCTTCAATTTCAACAACTCCATAAGTATAAACTTGAGTCATAGTAAAGGGTCCAAACCAACGAGACTTCAAATTTTCAGGAAATAATTTCAGCCTTGTATTGTAAAGCAAAACTTCTTGTCCTTGTTCAAAGTTCTTTTGATTAATCTTCCGATCATGCCTTAACTTCAGTTTTTCCTTATAAATTTTGTCGTTATCATAAGATTCGTTTCTTAATTCTTCTAATTCATTCAATTGTAACAATCTCTTTTCACCAACATTTTTCAAATTATAATTGAATTTTTTAATCGCCCAATATGTTTTATGCTCCAATTCTACTGGTAAGTGACAAGTCTTTTCATAAATAAGTCTATAAGGAGTCATAGCAATAGGAGTTTCATAAGTAGTCTTGTATGCCCATAATGCAGTATCCAGTCTCTCAGACCAATCTACTTTACTAGGGTTTACAGTATTTTCTAAAATTTGTTTAATCTCACGATTAGAAACTTCAGCTAAACCACTGGATTGAGGATGATAAGCAGTAGAGAATCTATGAATAATATTAAACTTTTCTGCCAATCTCTGAATGTATTTATTCATAAAATGGTATCCTCCATCAGTGACAATCACTCTCGGCATACCGAATATTGTGAAAATGTTTTCATTAAGAATCTTAAAACACTTTTAGCATCACAATGAGGTAAAGCATGTGTTTCAATCCACTTTGATACGTAATCAACTGCAATCAAAATATATAAGTTCCTAAATGAAGGAATAAATTGTCTCATGACATCTAATCCCCAAACATTAAAAATCTCAACTTCTAACATGAAATTCAGAGGCATTTCATTTCTTCTAGATATATTACCTACTCGTTGACATCTATCACAAGTTTTAATATATCTGTAAACATCTCTAAAGAGAGTATGACAATAAAATCCAGCTTGCAAAATTTTATGCGCAGTTTTGTCAATCCCAAAATGTCCTCCAAATTCAGAATCGTGGCATTTTTTAATAATCAGTTCAGTTTCTTCATAAGGCACACATCTCCTAATAATAAGATCGTTACATTGCTTATATAAATATGGTTCATCCCAAAAATATGCTTTTGCATCATGAATGAATTTTTTTCTCGTTGTCGAGTGTTAAGCATAGGTGGCAAAATATCACTTACTATATAGTTAACTATATCAGCATACCAAGGTATTTTCCACTCATTAATATTATAAAGTTGTTCATTAGAGAAACTGTCTATTATTTCATTGTCGGTGTCAAATGATTCATGATATTCTAGTCTCGACAAATGATCAGCAATTTGATTATCAGTTCCCTTTCTATCAATCACCACAAAATCGAATTCTTGCATTAAAAGTATCCATCTAGTTAATCTTTTTTTAGTATCCTTCTTTTGCGTCAAATATTTAATAATAGAATGATCAGCATGCACAATATATTTAGTCCCAATTAAATATGATCTGAATTTATCAAAAGCATACACAATAGCCCGTAACTCTTTTTTAGTAACTATATAGTTAATTCGAACATCATTAAGAGTTATAATAACATAATATATAATTTTAAAAATCTTATCATATCTTTGACCAAGAACAACTCCAATAGCATAATCACTAGCATCGCACATTAATTCAAATAGTTTCTCCCAAGTCGAGTGAAAGCTATTACGAATGTTGTGATTAATTTTTCCTTTAATAACTCAAAGGCATTTAAGCAGTCTTCAATAAATTCAAATTTTTTGTCATTTTCTAAAAGTTGGCATAGAGGTTTGGTAATTTTTAAAAAATCTTTAATATAACGCCTGTAAAAACCAGCATGTCCAAGAAAACTTCTTACCCCTCTCACTGTAGTAGGAGGTGGTAATTTAGCTATAACTTGAATTTTTGTAGGGTCTACTTCCATGCCATTTTCTGAAATTTTATGCCCTGATACAATTCCTCCTGCAACCATAAATTGACATTTCTCCCTATTTAAAACTAAATTAGTTTTTTCGCATAGCTCCAAAACTTTTTCAAGATGATTTAAGCATGCGTGAAATGATGTTCCAAATACAGAGAAATCATCCATAAATACTTCTATTCCATTATCAATTAACATACTAAATATAGACATCATACATATCTAGAATGTTGCAGGTGCATTACATAGTCCAAAAGGCATTCTTCGAAAAGCAAAAGTTTCATAAGGACTAGTAAATGTTGTTTTCTCATGATCATCAGGAGTAATAGGTATTTTACGTTAACCGATATATCCATCCAGAAATCAGTAGTACTTGTGTCCAGCAAGTCTACCCAGCATTTGATCTAGAAAAGGAAGAGAAAGTGATCTTTTCTAGTGGGATCATTTAATTTTCTATAATTAATACAAATACGTCATCCAGAAACTTGTCTGATAAGTATTAATTCATTATTTTCATTTGCTTCAACAGTTACTCCTCCTTTCTTAGGAACATAATGAATTGGACTAACCCAAGTACTATCCGAAATAGGATATATAATTCCAGCATCTAATCATTTTAAAATCTCTTTTTTAACTACTTCTTTCATAATAAGATTCAGTCTCCTTTATGGATCAATTCTTGGTTTGTGTTCATCATTTAATAAAATTTTGTGCATGCAAATCGAATGACTAATTCCTTTAATATCAGCTAGAGTCCAACCAAAAGCTTTTTTCTATTTTTTTAATGTATCCATTAATTTTTGTCTTTGCATTTCATTTAAGTCTGAAGATACAATTACTGGTAATGTTGAAAACTCTCCTAAAAATACATACTTCAAATGATTTGGAAGATTTTTTTAATTCAAGTTCAGGGGGTTTTACAACAGATGGAATTAATATTTCGTTCTCTGGTGTTGTTGAATCGAGTGTTTCAAATTGTTCCTGAATATAATCAGCTTCTTCGCTATCAATTTCATCATATTTATCTTTTTCCATGTCTTCATTTTCTTCATAATTTTCTTTGAAATATTCTTTTCTCAGATAATCACATATATATATTCTAAAACATTCATCATCTTTTTCTATTGAATGATATTTCATTGACTTTGAGATGTTAAAAGTTACTTCTTGATCATTTACTCTCATAGTCAATTCTCTTTTTTAAACATCTATCATGGCTCTTCCTGTAGCTAGGAATGGTCTTCCAAAAATGATAGGTATTTCCTTGTCATCTCATATTTAAAATGATAAAGTCCACAGGAAAGATAAATTTATCAACCTTAACCAAAACATCTTCTACAACTCATTTAGAATGTATAAAAGATCGATCAGCTAACTGTAGAGTTACAGAAGTCAGTGCAATCTCTCATATTCCTAACCTTTTAAAAGTTGATAAAAGCATCAAATTTATGCTAGCTCCCAAATCACATAATGCTCGACCATAAAATTTTTTACCATTAGCACACGGGATAGTAAAACTACTAGAATCCTTAAGTTTTTCAGTAAGTTTTTTCTGAATTATAGCACTACACTCTTCACTGAGTACAACAATCTCATGATCTAATAAATTCCTCTTTTTGTTGAGTATATCATTCACAAATTTAACATAATTAGGCATTTGTTCCAAAGCTTCAACAAAAGGAATATTAATTGACAATTTTTTTAAGATGTCTAAGAATTTAGCAAATCTTTTTATTTTATCTTGTTGCTTTAGTCTTTGAGGAAATGGTGGTGGTGGTCTTTCAACAGTAATTTTCATAGGTTTCAGAGGAAAATTAGGATATAAACTTTCACTTTTCTCCTTATGTTTCTTCTTTTTCCTTTTCAACTACAGTTTCTTTTTGAACTCTTGTTTCCAATTCTTTTCCACTTCTTAATTGAATAGCTTTGATCTATTCTTTTCCTTGATCTTTAGGATTTACTTCAACATTGCTAGGTAAAGTTCCAACAGGTCTATTGCTCAGTGCAGTAGCAATTTGCCCTAATTGGTTTTCTATGTTTTTAATAGTAGCTCCTTGACTTTGTAATTAATTTCCCATATTCAAAACTAGTTCTTCCATAGATAGCTTTTTTTCCTTGAATTGTGCATTATTATAAAAACCTGGTGGATTAGAAGGTCTATAATTGAAATTATCTTGATTTTTATATTTCCTAATGGGTTTATAGGATTGTTCCCCCACTAAGGATTAACAGGATTAGCATTACCTTGGTTATTCCAATTAAAGTTTGGATGATTCTTCTAACCTGGATTATAATAGTTTGAATAAGGGTTATTTTGACTATTATTTATCAAATTTATAGTTTCATGTGAAGATTGAGCATCTACTATTTGTCCTAATGAATTTTCTTCTAACACTGGAGGTGTTTGAGAACGATTCATTCCGTATTGATCTATTTTCTTTGAAAGAGCAGCAATTTGAGAAAATATCATAGTTAAAGCATATGAAGCATGAATCCTGGCTACTCTCTTAGGATTTACCCTTTCAGCAAGTCATTGAAAATTATTGGTAGTCATTTCTTCTATTAAAGCATAAGCTTCTTCAAAAGGTTTAGACATTAGTGACCACCAGCAACAACGTCAATAATGGATCTAAGAGATCCTACTAATCCATTATAAAAAGTTTGAATAATTAACCAATATGATAGAGCATGATGTGGGAATCTTCTAAAAAGTTCTTTAAATCTTTCCTAAGATTCATACATCGATCTCCCTCATACTGACTGAAAGATGTGATATCGTTTCTAAGCTTAGCAGTCTTAGTTGGTGAAAAATATTTTGATAAGAATTTTTGTGAAATTTCCGCCCCAAGTTATAATAGATTCAGGTGCTAACGAATTTAACAAAGCCTTAGCTTTATCCCTTAGTGAAAAAAGAAAAAGTCTAAGTCTGACAGCATCATCAGACACTTTGTCGTATTTAAAAGTAGCACAAAGTTCTAAGAAACTTGCAAGATGTAAATTAGGAACATTATTTGAAGTTCAATCGAATTGATTGTTTTGTATCATTTGGATAATTGCAGGTTTAAGCTCAAATGAATTAGCAACTACATTTTTGGATAGTTAAGTGAATTTCATCTAATGTAGGGTTAGCGTAATCTCTTAGTGGTCTAGATTGATATTCATTTTCTATTCTTTGGTTGTTTATGTTGTTTTCCATTGTTTCAGAATTTCTAGGTTCTTTTCTCTGTTTTCTAATTCTTCTAACAGTGCGTTCTAATTCTGAATCATAGGGAATAAGATTTTCAGATCCAGATTTACGCATACAATCAAAATTAGTACACAACAAAATAGTTAACTAAATAAGTTGCAATTCTATTAAAAAGTTTTCTAACAGTCATAAATCGTCCGTTACTCTAATTATGTTATACTCCTCGGCAACGGCGCCAAAAACTTGAACCACTCCGCGCACTTATCGTAATTTTAATTTTTTGTAACAAGTATATAATATATTCTTTAATCGCAGAGTTACTATTCAACGCAAGTATACATATCACTCAAGTAATACAGGGCTCTAGTGGAGACT
The DNA here is from genome assembly GCA_022702705.1 of Papilionanthe hookeriana x Papilionanthe teres. Taxonomy (NCBI): domain Eukaryota; kingdom Viridiplantae; phylum Streptophyta; class Magnoliopsida; order Asparagales; family Orchidaceae; genus Papilionanthe; species Papilionanthe hookeriana x Papilionanthe teres. The sequence goes on from CM040432.1 coordinate 108,358,202, forward strand.
TGGATATCGATCCCACGAGGAATATTTTACAGGTTACGAACTAGGATTATAGAAATCAATTCAAAATCACAACTTGAAAATCGAAATTGTCTATCTGTCACTAATATGCAATCAAAAATAATATTAAGTTTCAATAAACTAGTTCTACTAACAAATAACTAATTCTACTAATAAAGTGAAGTTCAAATATATAAGCAAGAATCTTTCTCCTTTGTTAAGATATTTAAGTGAATGGATAATTAGAATTAGTTTAAAACGTTGTTGTGTCAAATAGTAGCATACCTATTCTTTACCCTTTGGTCCAGACATAAAGAACATTGACTAATCCTATGCTTGGTTACTGAATCTGCGGCTAGGCTGGGAGGATACCGGCTCTCATTTCGGAGCTCCCACGTTCCCCTCGTCTGAGGGTTAACATCTACACTTCAACACCCAAACGATAGGACCGAATTGAGGATTTTAGTTTGTCACTCTAAAATCTTTAATTCTACACCCGATGAATATTATTTTCCTATTTATTTGCACCCTACTTCAAAAGACTTTGACCTCCCTGAATCTCAGATGTAATCTTTACTATAGTTGTTAAACTCAACATATTTTAACTAATCAATTGGCCAGATTGAAAGTAAATTAAGATTTAAGTAAAAGATTATCACAACTTCTTTAAATTTTTCTTTGCACACTAATTCAATATACCATTTCACAAAAATATCAAAACAAGGAGAAAGACGGAATAAACTACTCAGATTTCATGGAGACGATACGATAAAACTTGGATTTCATATATAAAAGCAAAGTTCTACAAACTAAAATAAGTAAATACAACCTATCTTGAATTCCTCCCCAAGCAAACTTCTTGAAGTTCCTCTGAATCTCTTCCTTTCTTTACAGTACGCAGAATTCTCCTTCGAAACGACAATGAGGAAGAAATCTCTCACTTCCCTTCCACTCTTACAATCTCTCGAAGAATTCCTCACAAATATCACTATTTGAACTCACTAATTAACACTCTAGAAACTTTATGGACTCACTAAACTCACACACTTGACTCTCCAATGGATTAGATGGACACGTGGTGGACAGAAATGGACGCTAGTGGACCCCTTTTTTCGGCCCCAAATTGTTCCTTTTAAAATAGTTGAAGAGTTTCCAAGAATTTTCCAAGCATCCCTTCAAAAATCATCCACATTCAATGCACCTTGTGAGAGAACCGTCGATCTCGCTCGGCGGCCTCGAGCTCGCCGTCGGCGGCCTTCAAGAATACTTAGCCTTGGACCCTTCTGCATAAGCCCCGCTGTTGGCGGCCTCGATCTCGCCGTCGGCGGGCTCCCTTGTAATATATTCTGAACTCTCGGGAAAACACGCTGTTGGCGCTGTCGATCTCGCCGTCGTCGCCCTAGATCAAATTTTCATAATTTTGGTCCCTTTTGCTCCAAATTCGCCCTAGACCAAATTTCGCCCTATATTTATTTCACATTGCAGTCATTACTTCTAAGTTTATGTCTATTGTGTTGTGAATGTTGTGTTATAATTTTTAAATTTTATTGTGTTATACATATCATGCAAGATCTCTTCAAAGGCAATCTAATGTGTTATGAACATAGTATTAAATCACTTATAGCCTGTTCAATTATAGATATCGTGTTGTCTTTGTTCAGTAATTATTGTGACGTTGTGTTAAATTTCTCATTATCTACAATATTGTAATTATTATGTTTTAACGATTGTGTTAATATATGAAATCTATTATGATCTAATGTATCGTAATTGTGGTGTTGCAAATAATTTTTTGTTGTGTTATAATTCACATTTAAACACTATTTGATTATTATTAAAATATCTTTTGATATATATTCAAATCATGCTCAAATTCATGTCTTTCAATTTAAGCTTATTATTTTAAAACATGCTTAAAGCATATTAGAATCATACTTAAATTTTATTTGATATAGGTTTGCTCAAATCTTATAGGAACAATGTTCAAATATGATTCAAATATGGATCAACGCCGTTTTGAGTGTTGTTCGAACATGGAATAAATATTGCTTGAAAATTATTTGACTTTTATTCGAACAAATTTCAAAGACATGACACTCTAATTAAGCACTCCTTTAAATCTTATAGTTTGATATATTATAAGTCATGTTTGAATTTTGTTTGAATCGTTTTAATTTTATGATCAAACAATACTTAGATCATGATTGAACCATATTCAACATGGTTCATACAAGGTTCAAATAATATTTGATTAAAGTTTAAGCTGTTGAGATTAGTGGAGCCCGGTCCATTGTTAATTAAGGCAATTATTTAGTTATTTATTAATTATTTAATTTCCTTTGTTAATTATTTCCTTTATATGATCTCGCCTGCTTCCTTACTCTCCCACCAATGCTGGGATTCACAATATGGGGCTTGCCTTTACAGGCACGAAACAAAAGGAGAATCTCACTTCTTTCTTATAGAGGGTCCCGTCATCTTTCAATTAAGCAGAAGAGTAATTACCTTTGGCTTCCTTAATTGTTTGATGGGTTTTTCTATTTAAAGCTACAGGATTAAGGAATTAATCTCGTGGATTTCTCGGTTATTGCTTTTTGGTGAGATTAAGCAAGTGCAAGCAACCAGATCACTTGTTTTCTTCTCCATGTGTGGCTCTCGGGTAAGAGAGAGAGAGAGAGAGAGAGAGAGAGAGAGAGATAATGGAGGAGAGAGGAGTTGCAAGCACATACAAGAGTAACCCAGGAGAGAGCTTGGAGATACAAATTTATGTTGATACTGATATGTCGACTGAGGGTGTTACTCTTAAGAAGCTGAATTTGTACTTAACTTCAACTGGTTTTCTGACATGAAGTTTGGGGCTTTGAGTTGTAGAGGTGGAGGATATCACATTAAGGAAAAGGTCGATACAGCCAGCAGATGATGCAGCCAATAGATGATACCGCAGTGTCTCGATCTCTAAGTGGGAGAATTGTTGAGATTAGTGAAGCCCAATTTACTGTTAATTAAGGTAGTTAATTAATTATTTCTTAATTAATTAAGTACCTTTGTTAATTATTTCCTTTCTATCATCCCGCCTGCTGCCTTACTCTCCGCCAATGCTGGGATTTGCTAATGTGGAACTATGTTGCGGGTGACTTTGGGAAGATATATTTGGCTGATGGAAAAGCTCTAAACGTGATGGGGATGAGAGACGTTGATATTGCACTCCCTAATAAAAGCAAATGGACTATGCAAAAGGTCAGACACATTCCTAAGTTGAAGAAAACCTCATTTCTGTTGGGTAGCTTAATGAGGGTGGTCATTCAGTAGTGTTCTCATATAGCACCTGAAAAGTTACAAAATGAGCATTAGTACTGGCTCGGGGTAAGAAAACTAACACGCTATATATGACTACAAGTTTTCTCAATACTGTTGCTACTACAGTTGCAGAAAGCACGACAGATCTACGGCGTTGCAGGTTTGTTCACATGAGTCGGAGCTATAAAGAAATATTGCAAGATGAAAATTCGAGCAAGTAGGAGTTGACCATGAAAGAGGAGATGGACTCCTTGTTAGGGAATCAGACTTGAGAGCTGACAAAAATTCCACTAGAAAAGAAGGCATTGCACAACAAATGGGTGTACCGGGTGCATATTGAACTTGATGGTAGTAAGAGGTACAAGACTAGACTTGTTGAAAAAGACTTTCAACACAGACATGATATTGCCCATGAAGTGGGAGTTGCAAGCACATACATGAGTAACCCAAGAAAGAGTTTGGAGATACAAGGTTATGTTGATACTGATATGTCGACTAAGGGCACTTGAGAAGCTGAAGTAGTGCTTGACATCAACTGGTATTCTGACATGAAGTTTGGGGCTTTGAGTTGCAGAGGTGGAAGATATCACATTGAGGAAAAGGTCGATACAGTCAGTAGATGATGCAACCAATGGATGATACCACAGTGTCTCAGTCTCTAAGTGGGAGAATTGTTGAGATCATTGAAGCTCTATCTACTGTTAATTAAGGTAGTTAATTAATTATTTCTTAATTAATTAATTACCATTGTTAATTATTTCCTTTCTATCATCCCGCCTGCTGCCTTACTCTCCAGCCAATGCTGGGATTTGCAAGATAGGGCTTGCCTTTACAGGCATGAAAACAAAAGGAGAATCCTGCTTCTTTCCTATAGAGGGTCCCGCATCTTTCAATTAAGCAGAAGAATAATTTCCTTTGTCTTCTTTAATTGTTTGATGGGCTTTTCTATTTAAAGCTACAGGATTAAAGAATTAATCACGGGGATTTCTCGATTATTGCTTTTTTGTTAATATTAAGCAAGTGCAAACAACCGATTCCATTTTTTTTTCTCCAGGTGTGGCTCTCGAGTAAGAGAGAGAGAGAGAGAGAGAGAGAGAGAGAGAGAGAGAGAGAGAGAGAGCGAGAGAGAGATTGTTCTTTCTTGTAAACGTCGAGGGGATCGACGGTGTAATTCCTCGAAGTAATAAAATCATCTGCAGCTCCGTGGATGCAATCAATTGCCGAACCACGTAAATCTATGTGTGCTTATTATTTCTGGTTTGTAATTTTTCTCGATCTAGTTTTTTTTTTTCGCTTTATTGTCATTGTTTTTCACATCATAAGCATAATTCATAAATACCCTTAAATGTTAATGTCAGGTGGCTTGAACTATGTTCAATGCTTACGTAAATTAATATTAGGAATGACACTCTATAGATAAGTATTATGTGATTAAAAAATCGAGGTATTTTGATCTAAAATAAATTTTTCCAGTGTATCTCTTAAAAAAATAAGTAGTTGACATATTTCTATAAATTTTTTATTATGAAGCATAGAATGTCAAATTTTTTAAAATAATAGGGGTACTTGACTAATTACGTCTTTATAAGAAATATGATAAAAATTCCAACATAATTTTTTAATCATTTTTTCGTTGATCTTATTAGGAACATTGATTGGACAACATGTAAATAAAAATAAATAATTTGAATAATATGTTAACAATAATATATATTATTATGTCTTAAAAAATAGATTTACATATATTGATTATCACGCAAATTCTTTTATATATATATATATATATATATATATATATATATATATATATATATAATCTTTTCTATTTTTATCATTTAAATTTTTTTATATTATATAAAAAATATAATTATTTTAATTTTTAAAAAGTTAAATATAAATTTTCATTATAAAATTTTAAATATATAAAAAATTTAAATAAAAATGTCAGATATAAATACGTAAGAATTGAGTGGTATGTATATCAATCTTACTCATTATTAAAGCCACTGGAGGAATTGCCCTAGACTCGATTGTAAGCGAACGAAGAAGCGGTGGCACAAGGGTAGAAGAGATCGTACATGGCGGACTTCGAGGGACGATATGAAGGTAACGGCGGCGGCTACCAGGACTACGGTGTCCCCTCCCCGCCAACGCGAAGCAGTGGATTTGACGACCGCGGAAGCCATCAGGTCAATTTCCCCAATCCCTATCTAACTTTAAAGCGTCGTAATTATCATATACTTTCTTAAGGTCAATGAATACTGCAAAGCTTGTTAGGGACGAGGTTTTAGGGGGTTTAGATATGATTTCTTAAATACAATTTTTGGTAGTTCTGTAGATCATCTATTGTAGTATGTTTCTTAGGGATTTTCTTCCACCGATTGGGAGCTGGGGGAAGGAACTGAAGGATTTCGGACGATAAAAATTGTACCCATATTTAATGTTGATGGAGTCATGGAGGGTGAGCCATCCATGACAACATAGAGATAATAGGGTCCATAAATAGAAGTAATTAATATTTTATAGGGAATTCGTCGAAGTAACTCAATAGGAGGAAGCCAAAAAGCTTATCTTTCATTTTATAGAGGCAACACTTCACTTCGAACTAACATGATATTTTAAGACAGCTCAATTCATATTTATAAGATTAAATATACATTATTACGTAATTTTATGGAAAAAAAGGCTCCAAATTCCTCATAATTTAATGGAGAATTTGATTTCCACCTTGTTTGATTGAAGGGACTAGTGATTATATATCATCTAAAACTTCATTCATTACATTGGAGTCTTAATGATAAGTGCAGTGGATGCCCAGACATGTTTTATTACTTGAATATTTGTCCACCCATCCTTAGACAGTGAATCCCAATAATTGTTTTCATGATAATTAATATCTTCGTTCATTGTCCACTCTTATTTGAATTTTTTTATGGCAGTTTTTTTCTCTAACTGAAATAATATTTATTTATCTGAATGATGACATTGAAGCTTGAATTTTTCTCAAGATAATCATGATAGTAATAAAAATCTTCAAAGATCATGGAAGCAATATGTCAATTTTTAAAATAGAAAAATTTTCATTTAGTGTTGATGATTGCATTTTCTTATAAATGGATTATTGTTCGAGTCTTCCATGTTTCTAATTTAATGATTATTTCCATACATGACTATGGATCAAATTTCAAGGTTTCCTAAAAATCTCTTCACATTTATTATTGAAGAAAAGATTTTTGCAAAAGTTAGATTTTTATGGCAGTTTTCTTGTTTTGTATTATTTTTCATCACTCTTCAAGGAACCCTATCCTTAGAATTTTAAATACTTGTGATAGGTTGACATAACATTATTTGCATGTTAAATCGAAAATAATAGTAGAAGAAGGAACACACAACTACTAAGAAAGCAAAAGCAAGCAAGCAAAGAAGTTATAAACTAGCTAAGCATATTTGGACAACAATCTTTAACACAATAATTTTTTTATTCATTTCAAACAAAATTTAGTCAAGGATTCACACTTACTAAATAATCAATTCTAGATGCTTAAGTCCTTAATTCCTTGCAGGGTTGATGACAAATAAATTGTAAAATTGATGAATCACAAATTGCCATGAAGAAAATTTTTAAACACAACTAATAACATATGAATTGGAATTTACTGAACTTTACCTCACATGTAATAGATGTTAGGATTTAAGCCGTGGTATCAAATAATGGAGATGAAAAGTGGGCTACCTATGACAATATAAAAAAACATTAGTAGAGAAGTTGATGGATATTATAAAGAAGAACAATATGTATTATTTCGAAGATAATTTTGATGGAAATTTTAAAGTTTTAATGATGGAAAGAACAATCACATTCTATGTTTTAAATTACATGCAAGTAACACATTCAATGTTTTCTACTCAACATGATATTTTTGTATAACTCCGTATTTATAAGCAATAAAATACATAATATTACACAATTTCATGGAGGGAAAAGAAAGGTTCAAAATATTTATAATGGTTGTATAATTGATTACCCCCTTAATTTAAGTGATCCATGATTATAAAATACTTAGAACTTAATTCCTTACATCGTTCCTTAGTGGAAAGATAGTAGATCCCAACGCTTATTTTTTTGATAATCAATATTTTCTTTGATTGCACCACCATTAAGTGAAGATGCTAATGACACATTTTTTTTATATAAAAGGAACAATCATATTTTATCATTTGCATTTTGAGATTAAAATTTGAACTCTTCTTGAATTTAAGTGATAATCATGACAATTTCATTGATGTTGATGATGGTGACAACAATTTCTAAATAGAAAACCTTTTATAAATTCTACCGATGGCAACACTTAATTTTACAAGATGGAATTTTGGTGATTTATGAATTATGCCAACTCGTAATTAGAACAATATTTATTATTGATGTGGAATAGTGAATGCAGATATTATTTATTTATTTATTTATTGTATTTTTTTTCATTGAGATATGTGCAATTGCAGCATGATTCTCATGATCATGAAAGAGATTCTTCAAAGAGTAGAGACAGGGAAAGGGAGAAGGATAGAGAGCGACATAGGGATAGAGATCGAGATTGGAGTAAAGATCGTGATAGGGAAAGAGAAGAACGTGATCGCCACCTCAGGGATAGAGATAGGGATAGAAGTGAAAGGAGAGACACTGTCCGTGGAAGATCGGATGATCGTGATCGCCATCGTGTTCGTGATAGAGACTATGATAGGTATGTTTGCTTATTTTGCATGCGAGCTACTATATATTATTCCACAACTATTTCAAGCATGCAACTTTGATTATCTTGCTGATCGATTTAGATGATCTTTACTTTTGGACAATATAGATTGTAATATTCAAAATTTGATATTGAAGCATCACCATTATCCTTATTGGTTATTGAATTTTTTATATGATAATAACATTTTGGATACAAACGTAGAAATTAGGGACTTTTAGGTCGTGACAACTAGTGATTTTTTGCGTCAAAGTGGGGTAATATTTTTAAACCATCAAATGTCTCCGGCTTCATTGGAATTTCTTCATTGAATGTAATTTAAAAATCGTTCTCTGGTGGATGGGTTTATGAAAGTGTTTGTTTGGATCAATGAAAGAGGTTTTGATGTTTCCTTAAAATTGATTACTTAGCTTGCCTGTATTTTTCATGTTTTACTACCATATATTTGATGTGTTGTAGCTAGTTTGAGTTTTTGCCTGATTAGCAAACCTTTTGTATTTTCTATTCTCACTCTCTTGGGGATTGGTTCTGACACTCTGAGGGCTCTTTTCTTTTTGAAGTGGCAAGGATCTTATTATTTGAGGAATTTTTTAGCATGACCAAATTTTCTTCTTATCCTTACTTTTCTTCTTTTATCCAATTCATGTAACAGCTTTTATTTTTTCGAGTCTTCCTTCCCCTAAGAGCGAGTCCTAGTTATCCCTTCTTTATGCTTAGTCATACTGAGATGTTTTCTTAGTATTATTAAAGGTTGTTTGGTTGAGAGTATTTTGAGTGTACTTTATTTGAAATACAAGAGTTTTAAATGTTTTAAGTTTTTGGTTGAGAGTAATGTAAAATTCATTCATTTATTTTTTTTGGGTGGAAAATTGAAGCTCTCAAATAGGTCATTTTTTGGTTTATTCCGAATTTGCTTTAAATTAGGTGAATTCAAAATACATCGTACTCTTGTGAAGCCTTATTCTTGTGCATGTGTCATGCTGAATTGTTGATCTTGCCCTCAAAGTTGTTGAGGCTAGCTTAGACGCCAATACTTATCTTGAAGTTGTCAATGCCGTGGAACTTTCCATGGCGTCTCATGTTCATTCAGTGATCATCAGTGCCAACACCACTCACAATGTTAATGCCAATGACCTCTCCGACCCCATCTCCTGATTCGCCACCCCCATCTACTTCATTTGTTATTGCCACTAAGCCCCTAACCTTGTTTGCCCAATGCTAAAGATATTAAAATTCTCAGAACATGGAACGAAATTGTGCTATTCAGAAAACTGATTGACTACCATTAGTATAGAATTAAAACCATAGACAATCATGGCTAATTCCAACTTTAAACCCATGTCGAGTCTTACCACAATGCATTAGGCACAGGTAGGGTAGTTTACAAGTTTGGAGTTTGCTTTACCTTTTTTTTTTAAATTTGATAAATCTGGTATTGACTTACTATCTAGTGATAAATTTCAAAATAGAGGTCTATGTAATATTTCCCTTACCCAACAATAGCCTTATGAAATCTCAAAATTCAATTGATCAACATAAACCTTTTAAGAGTATTTTGTAAATTCTAAGTCAATAAAATTTAATTGTTTTTTGATTGAGATGGATTAGATGAAAGTCGAAACATGCTAGATACTCATCATTTATATTCTTAAACCTTGTGACTTTCATCTTTAAAATACTAAGTAGGATAAATGTTCTACTCAGTGCTTAAGTAGTTTTGTTCTTGACTCTAGATAATATTTAAAACTAAATGATTTTTCATGCACATTCAATATTTTTGGCTTGCAAATATTGCAGTGTTTGGTGGATATAATGTAATGATGCTGATATTATAAGGTTTGCACTTCAACAAGTGCAGTGCTTTTGTTTAACATCATTGGTTATTGGAGAAAACAATGAAATGATTTTTGGAACTCAATATATCACCAATTCCTACTCTTGAAGCATCACACGATACTTCAAAAGCTTTTGCAAAATCTGGAAGCTTAGCCATAGATGACTTGGCCATTTTAGCTTTGATGATGTTGAATGCTTTATTAGCAGTAGTTCATTTTTCTTGTTTCAGGCAGATTGTTATAATGGAAATAAAGCTTATGAAAAAATGATGATAGAAAGTGGCTGGTTCATAGAAATTCTAGACAGAGATGGATTGTGATTGAGGTCACTCAGTAATATCCTTAACTTTGTGTGGATCATGTTTCAATCTTTTGGAAAGGTACATAAAGTCATGAAATATAACTTGTGATTTGAGAAAAGTATAGATCTTTGGGTTAATGTATAACATTTTTTATTGAAGCGCCTCAAGAACAAGATGTATATGATTGAGGCGTTCTACTTTAGCTATATTATAAATGTGCATGTCATCCAAATAATTAACTAAAAACTTATTAATTAATGGTCTAAGAACTTGGTTCTTAATCGTCATAAAAGATTAAGCATATTGGATAGACTAATGACATCACTATTCATTTATACTGATCATCAAGTGTCTTAAAAGCCATCCTCCTTTCATCTTTAGGGTTTATTCGAATTTGGTGGCAACTATTTAATAAAATTTAGGAAGAACAATGATCCCTAAATTATATCGAGGCAAAATTTTTTAAAAATAACATTTTTTTATAATTTTATTATTTTAAATAAACACTTGAAAAATAAAATATTTAAAATAGACAAAATCTCCATGTCAACAGGCAATTTTGCCACACCAGCATGTAAAATCGCCTGATGATATGGCATTTTTATCTTGGTCACGTCAGTAATGAAATCGCTTGCTATTGTGGCGATTTTGTTAAATAAAATAAAAAAATTTCTCAAATAAGTATATATTTATTATTATTATATTTATAAAGTCATAGCATTTACACTATGCAGTTCAGTTGGTAGAGTGCAAGATTCTTAACGTTGTAGTATCGGGTGCAAGCCTGATGGTAGATGTTTTTGGATTCATCTTTAACTTAATTATTTTTTTAATTATTTAATATAACAAATAAATTAAAATTATATAAAATTTATTAAATATTATAATCTTAATTTTAAAAATTTTTAAAAAATTTTAAAAAGCAATTTCATAATATAAAATAAAATAACTTTAATTATATGAAATAATTAAAAAAATAATTTAGTTATTTGTTATATATTATTTCATATAAATAATTTATTTCATATAATTAAAAATTTAATTTATATGTTAAATTAAATAATATAAAAGAATAATTAAGATTATTATTTATTATATATAATTTTTTCATATAGTTAAAATTTTAATTCATCTGTTAAATTAAATTATTAAAATGACTAATTAAATTTAAATATTCATTTTATCTATTTCATATAACTAAAGTTATTTTATTTTATATTGTAATATTAATTTTTTAATTTTTATATAATTTTTAAAAAAATTGAGATTATAATATTTAATAAATTTTTTTATATTTCTTATTTATTTGTTAAATTAAATAATTAAAAAGAATAATTAAGTTAAAATTATGCATCCAAAAACACCTACCAGGGGACTCAAACCTATGACCAAAATATTAAGAATCTTGTCTTCTTACCAACTGTACTAAATTGGCTAAGTGCTTTGGCTTTATAAATATAATAATAATAATATATAATCATTCTCAACTATAATTTTTTATTTTTTTTACAAAATCGCCACCTCAGCAAACGATTTTACCTACTGACATGGTCAAGAAAAAATCACCATGTCACCAGGCAATTTTGCATGCATACGTGGCAAAATCGCTTGCTGATGTGCTTGCTGACGTGTCGATTTTTTTATCTATTTTAAATATTCTCTTTTTCGAACGTTTATTTAAAATAATAAATTTTTAGGTAATGCTTTTTTTAGAATTTTGCCTTATATCTGACGTACGATCAAATCAAGAAACCATTAATACTAACCTGCCCTAATTTTTGTCTATAACTTTACTATTCATGGATATTATTGACGAGCCATGTTTTTTATAGTCAATAAGACAACCACAATGCATTGATTCAAAGCTTCCACATATAAATTCTTTTGAAAGTAGTTCACCAACCTATTATTTCATATTAGTTTTTCAGGCTTATTTTATAGCAAGGGAGATTTGAGAACTCCTCACTCGGTACAATATGAATTGCATATAGAATGACCTGCATTAGGGGTTACTCTCCGAGGAGTTCCTTAGTGTCATATTTGGGCAGTTTATTGAATTTGATTAGGTTATTACTCTCCATAATGGCTTGTCTAGTGATTAAGAACCTGATTGCTCTAGATTCTTTGTTTTCTTTTACAGTCATTATTTGTAATGTATATTTTCTCTTATGTTGATTTCCATGTTTTGTCTTAGAATAATCTTGGAGACTTTCTCAACTAGCCTCGGGGGATCGAGTTTAATTTTAACACCATTATTTTCTTGTTTGGAAGGATCACATTTTGATCATATAATCAAAGCCTATCAAGAAGAATATTTCTCGCATCCGTTTATAAAACACCACACCATATTTTGTTCTTGTAAATTCTTAGTTGGGTGTTTATTGGACATCTTTCATTTACAAATAATAAGGTCTTTTTGAACCAATCTACATTGAAGGATTTAGTTGTAGTCAGGCATTTGGCCCTTAACACAACAACTATGGATATGCTATTAATGATGCCCTACAATCAATTACAGGCTTGTACTTATATTTGGTAAGCTTTGTTAGATATGACTCATATCTAGGGAGTTGGAGTTTCTTGGTGAAGAGGTGTGACTCCTGGTGAAAAGTAGTCTCTTGGAAGTTAGTGGGTTGAGGGAAGCGAGGGCGTGTTGGTAATTATAACTGTATGGGTTTTATATCTATATATATGTGTAACCCTATGGGATGTAATTTGAACTCCTCTGAAATAGTGCATTCGCCGGCTCGATCCCGAGGACGTAGGCAATTCTTTGCCGAACCTCGTTAAATCTCTCTGTGTTCTTCTGGTTTTGTGTCGATTCCTGTTTTACGCTCCAAATTTTCATAACAATTGGTATCAGAGCCAATGACTGCAGACGAAGTGAAGATTTTAGGGATAGAGAAATTTGATGGCACAAATTTTGATTACTGGAGGATGCAGATAGAGGACTACCTCTATGGGAAGATACTTCGTCTTCCGTTATTGGGAAAAAGGCCTGAAAGGATGGATGAGACTGAATGGAATTTGTTGGATCGACAAATTCTGCGGGTTTTTCGATTGACCATATCGAGGTCCGTTCACACAATGTCGAAAGGACTCTTACGTGGCTTTCAGGTATGTATGAAAAGCCGTCGGCGAATAACGAGGTATATCGATGAAAAAGTTATCCGATTTGAAGATGACGGAAAGTACGTCTATTATGCAACACTTCGAATGATTTCAATCTTATCACGAATCGATTATCATACAGTGAAAATTGAATTTGATGATGAAATACGTGTCTTGATCCTCGTTGAGCCATTCTGAGAATAGTTAGGAAAATTATGAGGATGGCGGTTAACAATTCTGCGAGTAAATCTAGCTGAAATTTGATGATATTCGTGATTTGATTTTGGGCGAGGAGGTTCGCAGGAAAGATTCAGCGAGGTCTCGGGTTCGAGTTCAACGTTAAATGTTGATTCGAAGGAGATCACGAATAGAAGCTCGAACGAGAGGAAGATCGAAATCGAAGCACGAAGTAAGAGCGAGTCGAACACGGTCATAAAGTAACTTGCTGTAATTGTGGCAAAACTGGCCACATAAGAAGGAACTGCAGAAATCAAAAGAAGACGGAGAATGACAGCGCAAATGTGGTAACTGAAGTAGCACATGATGTACTACTGCTGGCAATTCGTAGTTCTGTTGATGATTGGATACTGAATTCAGAAGTTTCTTTTCATACAACTTTTCATCAGGAATTGATGTGAAATTATGTTGCAGGTGATTTTGGGAAAGTATATCTCGCAGATGGAGAAGCTTTGAATGTGGTTGGAATGGGAGACATCGACATTGCACTTCCAAACAATAACAGGTGGACATTGCAAAAGGTCAGACTCATTTACGAGCGAAGAAGAACCTCATTTACGTTAGGCGAATCGATGAGTGTGGACGTTCGATAGTGTTCTCGAATAACACTGGAAGGTTACTTAAAGGAGACTAGTCTTGGCTCGGGGTAAGAAAACGAGTGCGGCTTTATGTAATTGCTTGGTTTAATTAACGGTGTTGATCTTATTGTTGCGGAGAGCACTAATGAAGTTGTGGCGTTGCGACTTGGCGCATGAGCTAGAAGGTATGAAGGAACTTCGATCAGGAGGCAATCTGGAATTGAAGTTCGTTGATCTTGGCATATGTGAGAGTTGCGTTATGGGAAACGGAGAAATGTCGGTTCTTGAAAAGTGGCGGGACGCGAAAGCGGGAAAGGCTGGATCTTGTACGCACGGATGTGTGGGGACCTTCTCCAGTGACATCTGTGGAGACTCTCGTTCTTACGTCGCGTTCGTTGATGATCGCGACGAAATGTATGAGTCTATTTCTTGAAGCATAAATCTGATGTATTTAATGTGTTCAGGACTTGAAAGGCCATGGTTGAAACAGAGACTGGCTTAAAGATGAAATGTCTGAGGTCTGATAATGGTGGTGAGTATATTGATGGTGGGTTCAAGGAGTACTGTGCAGCTCAGGGCATCAGAATAGAGAAGACGATTCGAGAACACGTGCAAGAAATGGTGTTGCGGAGCGCATGAACAGAATCGTTAATGAGCGAGTTAGAAGCGTGAGATTGCGCGCGGACTATCACTTACTTTCTGGGCATAAACAGTTAGCGCTGCAGTTTACTTGATCAACATGGGGCCATCTATTCCATTAAATTGTGATTTACCTGAGGAGATGTAGAGTGGGAAAGAGTTCGGATTTTCTCACCTTAAGACTTTTGGTTGTCTTTCATATGTTCTTATTATTCCAGATGCTCAAAATAAACTTGAGGCTAAGTCAAAGAAGTGTTACTTCATTGGCTATGAAGATGATGCATTTGGGTATCGTTTCAGGATGATCGAGATCGGAAGATCATAAGGAGCGAGAAACGTGATTTTCGATGAAAATGTTATGTACGAGGACAAGTCCAAGTACTGATTTACGAAGCAATGACTGCGAAAATGCGAGTTGTTAAAGTTTGATGATTTACAGAGGTCGCGATGCGGAAGCGAGATGCGAGTGAAGAGGAGAGTAGGCTCGGGGCACTCATTCTATTGTTCGCGATCGGTTTCGAAGCAATCTAACCTCTGATTGCGGTTCGCGTGTCGAGAAAGGACTAGACGTTCTCCACGGAGATATTCTCATACTTTAAAGCTACATTCTGGCGACGGATGGTGGAGAACGCTCGAGTTATGAAGAAACGCTTGCAAGATGAAAATTGAGCGAGTGGGAGCTCAGCGTATGAAGGAGGAGATGGATTCTCTGCTAGAAAATCGAACTGGAAGGCGACGGAGTCTTCGCACGGGAAGAAGGCGTTACGCGACAAGTGGGTGTACGGGTGAAGGCGAGCGTGATGACGATGAGAGGTACGAAGCGAAAGCATTTGTAAAAGGTTTTAGCGAAGCATGGTATTGATTATTCGAGATTTTCTCTCACGTGGTGAAGGCTACAACCATCGGAATGATGCGTCATGCATAGTGGCTGCGAAGATCTCTTCGTGAGCAGTTAGATGTGAAGACAGTTTTTCTTCATGGGGATCTTGAAGAAGACATCTACATGCACCAACTTGAAGGATTCGTGGTACAGGGAAATGAAGACTCAGTTTGCAGATTGAAAAAGAACTTGTATGGTCCGAAGCAAGCTCCTAGACAGTGTTATAAGAAGTTTGATAAATTTATGCTAAATGTAGGGTACGACGGATGTCGGAGCGGATCGTTATTCTTACGTCGGGTATTTTGACGATTCATATATCGTTCTACTTGTTTTATGTGGATGATATCTTTATTGCGAGAGGTAGTATTGATTAGATCAGATAATGCGAAGGATCGGATGTCGGAACGACTTTGTAATGAAGGATTTGAGAGGCTGCAAAGCAAATCCGTAGTATGAGAATTGTCGAGAGATAGAGTCGGAGGCACGTTGAGACTCTCTCGGTGAGTATGTGAAAAGATGCTCAGCGGAGTTCGATATGGATAAGGCCGAAGCCAGGTTGGGACAGCGCCAGGCGATCAACTGGCTCGGCGAGAATCATTCACCCAAGTCAAAGGAGGAACGAGACCACATGAGTAAGGTTCATTATGCTTCAGTTGTTGGTTCACTTATGTATGTTATGGTTTGCACTAGACCAGATATTGCCCATGCAGTGGGAGTTGTTAGCAGATACATGAGTAATCCAGGAAATGAACGTTGGGAAGCGGTGAAGTGGATCTTGAGAGTGCACAAGTCTCTTCAGAAACTTGCTTGTGTTTCTTAGGAAAGAGTTCAGAGGTACGGGGCTATGTTGATGTTGATTTAGCTGGAGATATAAATACTAGAAGAAGTACTAAGGGTTATATTTATACTTTTGGTGGCTATGACGGTTCGTGAGGCTCTGTCTGCGGAAGACGGTTTTTTATCTCTTACGTGAAGTGAGTATATAGCAGTGTCGGAGGACATGAAAGGAGATGATATGGGCTCGAGAGCGCTTGGATGAATTGGGCGAGAGGATCGAAGAGCGTTCTGCGGTGACGATCGAGTGCGTATTCGCTTGTAGGAATCCGTCATTTCGATTCATAGCCACACGTTCGGATGAGTATCAGCTTCGTACGGACGTTGTTAGATGACGGACGGTTGTTGTTTGAAAAAATTTGTGGAAGTGAGAAGCTGCGATATGTTGGTAAGGGTGTTCTTCTTGAGAATTGAGCTATGCTCGAGCCGGTTAGTCTTCCGGTGTGAAAAACGAGGGCGCTTGAGTTGCGTAGGTGGAGGATAACACGTTTGAAGGAAATGACATCACCGTCAGTGGAGGATATCAATTTGAAGAAGAAGACGTTGCATTTTTGTACCGGTCTCCAAGTGGGAGATTTGTTGAGGTGGAGCCCGGTAAAGAAAATAAAAAAAGGAAGAAGAATAATATAGCAACTGTTCCCGCCTCCTGGTATGAAATCCCGCTTCTTTTGCCTTGGTAGGTCCCGCCACCATTAAAAAGGTGCAGATGAAATTAAATTTGGGATAGGAGGCCTCAGCGGTTTTTACTTCTCTACAACAGACGTTTTTTAGCCTTGCTTAAGGCTAAAGACGGGAATCAGAGGTGGGATTCGCTATACGCAACAAGCTGAAGAAGCTCTCTCTCCTATTTTATTCTTCACGCGGTGCTTGCGGGACAGCAAAGTTCTTTTGGCGTGTAGTAAGATTACCGTACTTCTCCTTATAAATTCTGAATTTTCAGTGAAAGAAAGAGCAGTTTTTTGCTCTCTGTTTCTACTTCTTTCTGACTTACGTTGGAGAGAAATAAGCAGAAGGAGAAAGAAAGAGAGAGAGAGAGAAGGAGAGAGCCTTTCCTTGTAATCGTCGAGGTGATCGACGTGATTGACGGTGTAAATTCTTAAATTAATAAAATCCTTTGCAACTCCGTGGATGTAGGCAAAATTTGCCGAACCACATAAATCTCTGTGTCTACTTTTTTGGTGTGAATTTTCTCGTTCTATTTTTTCACTTCGTCGTTGATCGTTCCAATTATTTTATATATATCATAACAAGCTTCACTTTAAAAAATTACTGTTCATTTCCAACTTGTCTTGTAACTGGGTCTGTCAACCTACATCATACTTTACTAATATTTTGATTGGTATGATCCTCGTCTCAAAAGATCTAATCGTTATCTTCCATATGTTCAATGCATTCATCGTCAAAAGATAGTAAATGAGAATTTTGTTCAGTAAAAAAAGTATTCTGAATGTATTTATGTAACATATGGCCCTTTTGAAGACACTTAAAGTAAGCATTCCTATTGTCTTAACAGTTTCCTAATTTATAAAGATGAACTTTACTCATAATTTTCTTTAAGTGGATGAATTAACATAAAATTGTAGCTTTAAGATGATTTAAGGACTTTCAAATCCAATCAATTGAATTATCAGTGATGTATACACTTATTCTAAAGGAGTGAAAGGACTAGGCAATAATTTGTCTGCCGGCATGATTCTAGATACGTTCAACCTAGATACATTTTCTAGTAAGGCTGGCAACTTTAAATCACATTTAAGTAAAGAAGAAATTCCATCCCCTAATGGATTCTTCACCCTTGCTGAGAAAAAAAATAGAATATGTTATCGGAGTTTTTCTCCAATTCCAAGTCTACTAATTTGTTGAATTTAATTGAAAGAGGATTATTTTCTAACCGATTGTCCTTCCATAATTTTAAAATTATTTTATTGTTGAATTTTAATGAAATGCTGATGAAAAACGACTTGCATGCTCTTTAAATTCCTTCAATAAAGTTAGAACTCTTTCGAGTTTTTTTTAAACATTTTCCATGAATGTTTTAGCCACCATTAGATGATTCGCCTCAACCTATAAAATTTCAAATTTTCCTGTCAAGCAAAGCCATATTGAACTTCCTCCAACCCTAAACCCAATTTGACATTTCTTTTTGAGCCTAAACATTTGATGTTACCTTACAAGGTTCAAACCTTTTGTTATTGCCATTTCAGGAGTCTTCATTAATAGAATCCTTGTAATCAGCCAAATAGTTACACAAAAGTAGGATAAATAATAGCAGCAACATTGCCAACACTGAGTTAATGAGGACGAGCCAACAATTCTTAGAATGATATTTATCTTTTAAGTTACTCAATTTATGTCGAACTTTGTCTAAAGAGATTGCAAATGTTCTATGGACATGTTCAGCTCTTAGAACTATTTCATGCTATTCTAAAGGCAACTACTTGTCGAGGCAACTTAATTAACAAACGAGCTACTTCCTTCTACTGCTTACAATAGTTGAAGATTGAATGATTTTTAAGTAATACAATCTAGTTTTTGGTTGTTGGATCCCAGAATCAAATTAAATAAATTGTTCCAGTGTGAAAATTCAATCAAGTTTTTCTTTTAATGTATATCATAGAATTCACTCATCTTGGAGCTTGCCTTGCTCTCTTATCGGCTATATGCTAGCCATTTTAGCGAGTGTATTTGTGTTTTTTCCATTCTTTGCAATTGCCTAATGTAATGCAATAAACTGTTTTTCATGTTCATAAGTAGCACACTAAACTTATTAAATTTTTTTTCATTTTCTAGAAACTTTTATTTTCTTTGACAATAATCATATCCAATATGTAGCAGCTAAAACTGCATTATAGACCATCAGCTCTCAAAATTTCCGCTGAGAATATTTATGTTGCATATTTGCAGCAATTTGCCCTGTTTTATCTAAAAATGATATTTAAAATATTTAACTTGGACGAAATTTTTCTACAATATTTAAGGTTGTTAGTTCTTAGCTAAACTGCAGTTTCCAGATTGTATAACATATTGCATCTTCTAAATGAAATGTTTTCAGCTAACACTTCTGTTGTTATCGCTATATTCAGTTTTAAGGCTGCTTGCATTTTTCTATGCGCATTTCGTGCTTTTAGCTATGATTTTCTGTTGAAATAAATGGTCAACTTTGTTGCTTAATGTATGCATGTTTCTCTGTATAAAAATGATTGTTATTAGTCATCTTTAATTTATCATTCCAGGCATAGGGACTATGATAGAGACAGAGAGGGTCGCCGTAGACATAGATCTCGATCTCGGTCAAAGGCTCGATCTGATCATAGATCAAAGTCTCGTTCTCGCTCAAGGTCAAAGAGGTATTTGTCGTACCGTTTTTGTTTATTCAATTTGCTGTACATTATTCATTTTTAATGAAAAGAATACTTAAGTGGTTTAGCTTCGAAATAAGCTTGTTCATACCGTTTGTTTTGTAGCAAGGACTTTATTATACCAAAAAATAGGTTTTTCTTTTTTTTTTACTGCCTATTTTTTTCTTTCCATTCTTTTGAAATTATTTCTTTTGAGCTGCTTATAAAGAATTGTAATTATATGTGTTTAAATTCGATGGTGAATAGACTTACAAATAAATTCATATATTTGATTTTATTTAGTTTTCTGATTTAAAACATGAACACTGTTTTAATGCCCCAAATTTTGTTGCTGATTCCTAAGAAGCTTTTGCAGAGCTCTTTCTAATTTCTTTTATTTATGCTTTTTCCTCTTATGCAGTAAGCGGCTTAGTGGTTTCGACATGGCACCTTCTGGTCCTGTTATGATACCTGGTGCAGCTATGCCAGGTAGATTTCCCATCTGTTTAAGCCATGCTTTTCTGTTGTAAATGCATGTTTTAACTTGGCAGCTAACTAGAAAATTCATTTCAATCTCCTTGATATTGCATGGGTGAATCATAATTATTTAAAGCTTAGTTTAGCGTTTCGCTGATTATTAAAAGTTTAGTTCATAATAATTTTTTAAATAATTTTTTTTTCCTTATTGTACTTTGATTTTATATTTGTAACTGAGCAGAAATTTTGTTCTTTTGTTTTGGTGGTTTTTTGTCTGTTTTGTATATAAATATTTTCGTAAGAAGGCAATGTTGGGCTACTTGTCCCACTGTGCTGCCAATGGGCGTGAGCCAGCTACTGTTGCTTTTATGTCCAAGGAGGAATCAGTACACCGGTTTGATGGATCTTGATAGTATTCAACCGGCAGCTATTTTCTTTGGTAGTTTTTATGAGTACATTCTCCAGTATTTAACTAGTTATTTTTTCCTAAAATGAGCTCTTATTTGAAGATGGAAAAAATTAGTTATCGCCAATGGGCAAAACATGCTCATGCTGCTTCCATTTTTTTTTCTGCTTATGGCTGGGTAATATGATTTATCTGTTGTAGCATCTAATTGTTTATATAGGCCAGATACCTGGGGCACCAGCAACAGTTCCTGGGATGTTTCCGAGCATGTTTCCATTAACAGCTGGGCAGGTAGTTACTTTCATTAACCAAATCATTCAGATTTTTTATTTTGGGGAAGATTTACATACGTACCACTCAATTCTTCTATTTGCATATCTGACACCTAAATTTTAATTTTTTACATAAATGCCACCTTCCCTCTGCATGAAAAGGCGTATTTCACTTTTTTAAAGTTAAAATAGCGATTTTTTTGTGTAGTATGAAAGATGCGGGTGGTATAAATGTAAAAAATTAAAGTTTAATTGTTAGATTTTTAAATATATAGAAATTGAGTGGTATGTATGTAAATCTTATTTTAAATAGGATGGAACATTTTCTGTGGTTTTACCATATCTAAAGCATGAATTTTGTGCATACAGTTCCCTCTTCCAGTGATGCCTGTGCAAGCTATGACACAGCAGGTATGGTCTCCATTTCTATAATTCTTCATTATGCTGTTTTTAGCGAGCATAACTTTGAAATTTTCAGGCAACTCGACATGCTCGGCGAGTTTATGTCGGAGGTCTCTCCCCTGCTGCTAATGAACAGGTTTGTACTCTTTGAAACTGCAACCCCTTAGTCATATTCACTAGATTTTATGTAAATATTAATTTTGTTAAAAGTGTGGAATCATTGTACACAGCATGCTTCTTTGCCATAAAATGATGGTCAGAAAAAAATATTTTTTGGAACATTCAGCTGCTCTACACGGGCACTTTAATTGTGCAACTTATGTTATTCTAGATTTCCCGTTTGTTAAATTTTTATGATTTTCTTGTTTTTTAGCATTTCTAGCCATGGTTTGATCTTATTATTGCTTTGTTTTCATACAGTTCCTGTACTTTTGAAAGCTTTTTTTAGTCTTATTCATGAAATTTTATTTGCTTAATTGATATACACATGTATGAGTCAAGGATTATTTTTGATTTTTTCTTGTTCCTTTTATTTTGATATTGGGTTATAATTTATACAATGTCTTTATACTTATATATTTTCCTATAGAAGTGGTGTTCACTGTTAAGTCAGACTTCTATGCGTTGTTGTTTATTCGTTCTTGTGCATCATTTAGTAAGCTTGCCTGATTGTTATATTGGCATTCTACTTGATTTGTATTATTACACATTTTCAGATTAACATGCTCTTAATTCGCAAAATGGGTCTTTTTAGGCTTCTGCTACAAGTATGATTTGCGTTATATAAGTGTTCACTGTTAAGTCGGACTTTCATGTACTCGTTATTTATCCTTTCTTGTGCATCATTTAGTAAGCATGCCTGATTGTTGTGTAGGCATTCTACTTGATTTGTATTATTGCATACCTTCATATTAATATGCTCTCAATTTGCAAAATGGGTCTTTTAGGCAACTGCTACAAGTATGATTTGTGTATGAAAATATGAAAATGTTGCACTTCGATTGAGTAAATGCAATTTCTAGAAAACACTTATGTTTTTCTTAGCTTGGATAGTAAAGCACTGACTATTTTTCATTCTGAGATAGTTCTTGTAATGCTATCCTTGCATACTGTGTAGAATGATCTGTTTTAGGTAATTGGAGGGTATAGATAAGAAAGAAGTATTTGAAACGAATAGATTTGTTTTTATTAGTGTTTGAGAGCTGGGGTTAATTAATGGCCCAATTAGGTCTGACTTACTCATGATATTGAACTTCTTAGGGTTTTGAATTTTATTATATAGTTGATATTATATGCTCAAAATTATACAAAAAATACAGAAAGGATACAGGCTATTAATTACGTTAATGGCTACAGCAATAAAGGCTCAAAGCATTGCTAGAATCAATTTCAGACAGCAAGGTTTTAGCCTTCTACTATGAATTAACTATAATCAGGATCAAAAAAGCCACACACAAATGAATTTGTCTCTGGCATAAAACCATATTATTACAAATTATATTAAACAGAATGTTGATTTTAAACCAACGCTGAAAAGGAAAATAGAAAAAAGAAAATAGGCAAAGAAATCACTAGAAAAGCGGTTCCACGCTTGTACAAGAAAATGGCCTCTCTTATAATTCATCAAGTTTCTCATTTGATTAAAGAATTAAATCCTATAAGAATAAGGATTTGCACAATCCTATTATATATTTTATTTAACGATCCTCTACACGCCGTTCTGTTGTTGTAATCCCAAAAGCAAGTAAGAAACTGCATCAGCTGGCCTAAACATAATAGAATCGTAGAAGGTTAAATATCATAGCAATATTGATAAAAAAAGGTTCACCTCTGGCTATAATGTGCAAAGAGCCACAGATAATCTACTCGAGTCCTTTGTATGGAAGGCTGCCGATAAGCAAGAAGTCAAGGATTGGTGCCAACTTTAATCTTGATAATGCTAGCTTTAAAAAAATTCGACTTTAACAAATTGTTTCATCGTTCACAAGATATACAATTGTAGGATTTCCTGTAGAAATATTTAAATCATCATTTACGGTATTCCTTTACCCTTACAAGATAGCCTTGGCATCCTAAAGCAATAGCTGACATGATTTTAGCCTTGTAGAAGTATAAGAGCTTCAATATAAGAAGCTAAAGATGATACGAGAAAATAGAGAGAAGAAATGCCAAGTCGGTAGAAGCAAAATAGTTTGCTAATATTGTTTTTTCTATTTTATTTTTATTATTATTTTTTTGCAATGTAGTAAAGATAAACAGGGGTTGAATATATACAGTATTCAGGCTTAGGGATATTCGAATATGGCGAAATGGTTACAATCGACGAGCTTTAATGGATTTTTTAAGATCAACGTATGTGATGCTCTGCTAGAGAAGACATTGGTTGCGCTAGTGTTTGGCAATAATGCTAAGGTTATCAGAGCCGGTTGAGGCTTCTGCCAGCTCCTTATCTGCTGTAAGCTTATCAATAGCAGGCTGTTTATCGCCTCCCTGCAGGCTAGTGGGCCATTGATGGATCATTAAGTTACCTTGCAGCCATAGATATTTTTTGATGGGAAGAGATTTGATCAGAATTTTACCTGTTTGATCTTGAGTAGCTATATAATGCACATCAATGGCTTGTGATTTAATGCAATCATTAATAAAGTGATAGTTGACTTTGGTTTTATTGGTCTTGGCATGAAAAATTGGATTATTTACAAGCACAAGAGTTGATTGATATTTTTCTTAGTTCACTGAGTTGGTTGAGTAATTTGGTTGAATTCCTGGAGAAGACATCTTAGACAAACAGCATTTATAGCAATTGTGGCAAGAACCCTGTATTTGGCCTCAGTTGAAGATCTATCCATTATAAAATATTCATCAACACTTAAACGACATGAGAGTGAAGCCTATAAATTCGGAATATTTGGATGTTGATTTTTGAGTTTTGGGATCACTTGCTGAATTGATATAAAGAATAAGCCTGTAGGAGAAGCTTGGTGCTGTAGATGGACAAGCCTTGAAGTGTAATTTCTTTGATAAATCGGACTAGCCGTTTGAGTAACCGAAAGTGGCTTTTTTAGGGGATTGTGCATGTGTTGGAAGGCATTGTTAACTATCTAGGAAATCTATTTGGGCAATGGCTAAGTATTGTAGTGAGCTTGCAGGGCGGCAGTAAAGGTTTTGTCTGGGAAAGGGTGTTATAGGATTGCTGGTGGATGGAAATTTTACTGAATAGGGGTTGAAATTGAGTTTGCAGTTTGACATATACCTGAGCGGTGATGTCTTTGATTGACTTAAACTCCATATGGTGTAGACGAAGCTTGAATACCAAGAAAATGGGAGACGGAACTTAAATTCCTCTTGCTGAATTCGTCATGGAGGTAATGAAGTTAATTTGTGATGGAGTTAGCATTGTTGTTAATGAGGAGTATGTCATCAAAATAAATAAACTCTATATGGTGTAGACAAGCTTGAATACCAAGAAATTAGGAGACCAAACTTAAATTCCTCTTGCTGAATTCGGCATGGAGGTAATGAAGTAAATTTGTGATGGAGTTAGCGATGTTGTCAATGAGGAGTATGCCATAAAAATAAATAAGTATATACATTTGAGTATTGTCTTGATTGTAAAGAAGCAGAGGTGGATCCACATTGCTTGTGGTGAAGCTGAATTATTCTAGATAGGCCGAGAATCTGGCGAACCATTGGTGGAGAGTGTTTCAATCCATTGAGGATTTTTTTAGTAGAAATATATATGAGTAAGATGCTGGGGATCTAGGAATCTTGGTGGCTACATCATATACACTGTTTTGTTGAGAGTGCCGTGGAGAAAGGCATCACATACCTCTAGCTAAGTTATTGGTGTGGTGTTATATGTTTGAAGTATGGGAATGGTTGGCATTTTTGTCACAGGATTGAAAGTCTCTTATAGTCAAAACCATGTTTGTGCTTATAGGCTTGAGCTATAAGTCTTGCTCTGTGTTGGGTAATTGGGACATTCTAGTTAATTTGATTCTATACATCCTTTTGCAGCCCAGCACATTTTGTCATTTTGTGATGGTGATGATGGGATAAGGAGGCAAGTACATTTTGTCATTTATTATTTTTGAGATAATAGACGTGCAACATGCTAATTGGTTGCTAGACTGTCTGGTGTGGTGAGTTGCTAATGTTTTGTTTTGCATGTGTGAACAAAAAGAGAAAAAAAAAAGGCTTTCATACTACATACCGATGAAATAATCAAAGCTCCTGAAGTCTTGTGTCCAGTGGTTAAAAATGTGGAAATGGAGATCCGGGCCCATGTTGGCTGTCCTGCATCCCACATTCAACCTGTTGGAAATCTAGAAGTGTCTGGGATCTTTACTTTTGTTTATGCCGTAAATTGTTTGTATGGAGTTTTGGATCACTGGATTCCTTATTCAACGAGATGTAAAATATGCGTTATGGTCTTTGATTTATGGTCATATTAACTTATTTGGGAATATTGAGCTTGTGAATGATATTTTAAACACCAGTGAAGTAAACCAACTTTTTCAAAAAAAAATTTTTGGAGATAAAGAAAGTGGAATGCTGGTTCCACAGTACTTCTCAGGCTTCTTAGATTTGTTTTAAACCAATTTGGCAGTAGATCTTGAACCGAGTGGCTTTTAATTGTCATTTCAGTCTTTGAATTAAACAGTGAGCTAACAAAAAATCTATGTGATTCTAATCAAGCATGGAAAGTTCAAATTGCATTTGTTGTTTTTGAATCTTGCAATTCATATGGAAACAATGAGAGTCAATTGTGATTTGTGTCAATCCTGTACCTATTTTCCACCATGCTTCCCTTCAAAAGTATATTTGTTATATTACTGTTTTTGCTTTTAATTAGCTGATTAATTTGGAAGGAGCATGCCGGTAGCGGTAAATGCTAACTTCTTAATTTTACAACCTTTTGCTTGTCATTTTTCTTTCTTTTTCATCAGCTAATGAGGAAAAGCATATGTTCTTGCATAATACTAAACATTGTTATTTTAGTTCAGTACTTTGCTTGCATTTTTATTTCCTACACTGGAAGCTGTTTTTTCGGCTTAAGCTAAATTAGAATAGAAGAAATAATAATGGAAGACTATCACAGGGATGAATGTGTAGATTGATTCATAATGCTGTAGTCAGGTGCTTGAATTAAGGCTATACTAATAATGCTATCAATAATCTGAACGCCAGTTATAACTGTAAATTTGTCATTACAAATATTTGTTTACAGTCGGTTGCGACTTTTTTTAGCCAAGTTATGTCGGCCATTGGGGGAAACACTGCTGGTCCAGGTGAGAATTTTTTAATCACATTCCTTGATTGGTTATCCATTCATTGCAAATAAATGCTCTTCTATCTATACCATTTTGAAGGCGATGCTGTTGTTAATGTATATATAAACCATGAAAAGAAATTTGCTTTTGTGGAAATGAGGTCTGTAGAGGAAGCAAGTAATGCAATGGCCTTAGATGGCATTATTTTTGAGGTAAGGATTTATCCAGTTGAATCCACTCAAATAATGTCTTCTTCTGTTTAGCTATTTATATTTTGCTAAGATTCTCTTGTGGATCCAGGGGGCACCTGTGAAGGTTAGAAGGCCAAGTGACTACAACCCCTCTCTTGCTGCAGCTCTTGGCCCAAGCCAGCCCAATCCCAACCTTAACCTTGCTGCTGTTGGCCTAATGCCTGGTTCTGCTGGAGGCCTTGAAGGACCTGATCGTATTTTTGTTGGTGGCCTTCCTTACTATTTTACTGAAGCACAGGTGCGGGAGTTGCTGGAGTCATTCGGCCCTTTACGTGGTTTTGATCTTGTCAAGGACAGGGAAACTGGCAACTCAAAAGGCTATGCTTTCTGTGTTTATCAAGATCTCTCTGTTACTGACATTGCATGTGCAGCACTTAATGGCATCAAGATGGGAGATAAAACTCTTACAGTCAGGCGTGCAAACCAAGGTGCAGTACAGCCTAGACCAGAGCAGGAAAGTGTATTGCTGCAGGCACAACAGCAGGTAGCTTTGCAGGTATGTGACAATCTCCTTGTTATTCTCATTTCAATTAAATGAAACTAAAAAAATAACATTTAAAAAAATCTTATGCAAGAAAGATGCCATTTTTTATAAACCGTGTATGATTTGCTGCTCACTGGTTTATGGCCCATATTTTGCGTTTAATTCTTTTTATGCTATTGGGTTTGGGCTTTTGATTTTCAATTAAATGTAAAATTGCAGCATGAAATCTTTTTCAAGCTATTCAAGTTTTTGTTATTTGATAAACATTTACCGTTTACTAATAAAACCTGTAGGATTGTAACTGGTCAAAAGCATGGCTCAACTATTAAACTCTTTCATTTGAAAAAAAAAGAAAAAAAAAGCAAATTTGAAAATAGAACTAACCTATTATCATTTGCAAAAAAACAACAATGAACTTTTTTCCTGTCATTGTAAACTTAGTGGGTTCAGTATTTAACACTAAGCAATAAATAGGCTGATCTTGATTTCCTTGTTATGAATCCATGTGATTTTGATTTCCTTGAATTGAATTCGTAGGTTCCAACATTCCCACACAAGCTATATAATAGATCTTTTTCATTTCCTAGCTTGGAGATGATTTCATGAAATATTGATCCGCATAGTCCTTTACTAGAAAAATTATATTAGTTGGCCTTTTCACAGCACATAAGACATGTAGATTAAGCCTTTTTCAGCATTTCTTTATATAGTATATGTTAATCTCCATGTTCTTTGGATGGTCATATTGTATTGAGTTATGGACAATATATTGTTGTTTTGTTGTCACAATTTTACTTTATAAATCTTCCCTTCTTGATTCTCAACTCATTGAGGATGATTTTAGCCTTAATAATTCAAAAATTCCTTGAACCATAAATTTGAATTTTGGTTCAATATTAGCTTAAGCCACTACATTCTACTTTTTGCTCCTCCAAATCACTAGATTCTTTCCAAGCAATGTGCAATATCTTGACGTTGAATTTTTTTTTTCACAAGTGAAGATGCATAATCTTCATATGTGCTGCCTTCTAAGGTGATTATTCCTTTTGAATATATTTCATTACTTTGATTGTTCTCTCAATTTGTTTGTGTGGCTTTCGTAAATTGTTGCATGAACCGGCTGAATATGTTGTGCCAAGTTATGTGTGAGCAGGGTGGATAAGTTCTCCCACCAATCTTTGATACATCTCCTTATTTATTGTTGGTTCTTTTTTCGCTTCCTTCAATTTTTGATTTGCTCAATAGGCATAGCAATGTTTTTTAGTTTCCTTCAAGAAGAGTTATTATATATTTTTGCTGAGAGTAAGTATCACTTCTTTGTGTACGTAACTTTAAATTTTTATGTTTTTTAAGTAAAATTCATTGATCCTGCATAGTCTCATATTTTGTTTTTCTTGAACATTTTCAATGGAAACAATATTCACGCTAAGATTGTTGATAACTACAAGTTTGGTTGAGCTGGCGAGTTCTCCAACTAAGCTTTATGGGAATTTTCTACAGATCACCCTGTTTTGTGCACCTTTTCCTTCAAATCCTGGAGAAATGCTCAATTAATTTTTTTTTTTTTTTTGTGTTGCCATTATAAAAATTTTGAAGTGTTCATTTTTGTTATAGAGGTAAATGCTTCCTGATAATCAATTTGTTTTTTTTATGCATGTATGCTTTTTTTTAACGGTTAATCTTGCTTTTAATGTATTCTTTTATTTTTCAAGCTTATTGATAGTCTCCCTTTGTTGTTATTTCCAATGCTTTTATTTCCTCTGTTTGTGTTTCTTTATTCCTTTCTTAGTAATATCTCTATAAAGTATTTGGAGCTTACAAATTGTTTTGACTCACACTTTTGATAAAACTTCTTCAGATTTGATATAAATATTTTATTGAAAGATTGAGATAATCGATATAAAGGTTGTTTTATGCAATTTCTTGTGCCTTTTTAGTAGTTACGGGGAGTAAAGATTTCTTCAAGTAGATCGTGCATATAAATGGAAGTCAAAACTTACTCCTCCTCACTAACGATATTTGGGATGTCATTTTGAACCTATTTAAGCTCTAGTATACTTGAATATGCATGAGGAAATCTCTGAAACACAAATTTAGATAAATTGCGAGTTTATAGGTGTGGACAGATGTTAGGAGTGGATTCAATGTTGTTGGATTTTTAGTCGTCCTGCTCAGGGATAGTTTCAGATATTTTTGAATTGCTCTGTTTTTGAATTTGGCAGAGATATAACATTATATAGTTTTAGACTAAAGTGAGTATAATATTTTATCTTTACACGAGTGAGATCTCCCCGAAAATATAAGATTGTGTGAATTAATGTTTATTTTCAATAAAGATGATATCAACAAATTTGTTGCATTTTATAACTTGCAGCATTTTTGCATAGAAGAGTATTCAAGGAACACACTTAATAACTTTCTGCTCAAGTGTACTCAATTTAGACTAAGAATATAAACAGGGTAGGTACACTCAGTTTTTGTCGGCATAAGATCATTAGAGGTTTCGAAACGAGGGTAGATTTTAGCAAGGAAGTCCATGAGAAATTTATTTTCTGAAGTTTGTGAGGATACTTTATTTTCAGTATGTTTTATTGAAGATTGCTTCCTTGGATAGCATAGGATATATTAACATTGCTTTTGAATAACGGCGCTTAAATGACATTAAGTGCTTGTTTATCGTTTCAAAAACTACATTTTTTTATGGTGTTTTTATAGAAGACAGCACTTGGTTTTCTTCGGGAAATAGGAAATAAAAATTTGATTGCAGGAGTATCTTCTATTATATGATCTTCAAGTTTTTAATGTTTACCTAAAATAAATATTGTATCATAGAATGTAATGCTGGAATTTTGTTGCTAGCATTTTAGTTTTATTTGATCAAAATCAACGGTGGGACTCTACTATAATCTTCAATCTAGGAAATGAACAAATGAGTTTATAAAACATTTATGTCACTCCGGATTAATTCAAATGGATTAGAGCTCCTTTTGATATCAGTGGAAGTTGATAAATTAATGCGCTTTGTGGGTTCACAGGTGGCACAACAACGACAACAAGCCTTTATCATCCCTCTAAGTGGGGTCGACTACATAAATCATTTTTCTCCATTGTATTCTATTGAGTGTCATATTTTTATTTAATTTTAATAAGTTAAGATTACTTTTTATACATCATGCTCAGGTCTTTTTAGGTCTATCTCTATTTTTCTTTACATAAGTTGAATCTAAGACATCTACCCATCTAATCAGATCATCACATTGTTGACATTTAATGTGAAAAAACCATCTAAGACGACGCTCTCTGATCTTGTTTGCCACTGGAGCTACACTAACCCTTTCATGGATATCTTCGTTTCACATTTTGTTTTTTAGTATGCAGCCACTCATCAATGTAAGCATTTTCATCTCAACAACACTTTGTTGACCTCATATTTGTATGAGTTATATCTTATACTTCTTCCTTCTAGAACTTAGGATCTAGCTTTAATGTTTCTTTAGTGACTTTTCTAGAAGAATAGTGGGGGAACAAATACCAAAATAGAATTTCGAAATATATATTCACTCCTTACAGTTTCATAGGCTTCAAGTCCTTAGCCCCTTGGCTAAGTTGCTCTTTGGCTAAGTTGATTAAAGTTAAGTCATTGAAGCTCAAGTTGAGTTTCCATAGGTTGAAAATGTCTTAAGTCACCCTTTGACCATAAAGACTTGGGTTTTCTTTTAGTCTCTCATTTGGGCTTGACTTAAATTAAAATTAAAATTTAACTTAAACAAAATATTGATGTAATTCAATTAAGACTTAACACTTAAATTTGAACCACATTGAATTTAAATCCATCTTAATTAAAAAAAGAAACTTAAAATTTAAAACTTAAAACAATGAAATTAACATAAACTTAAAATTAAAAAAAAATAACTTGAGCAAAAAAAAAAATAATAATAAACTAAGAATTACAAATCTTAGTATAAGCCATACCAACAATTAAATTAAAATAAAATTTTACTTAAATTAAATCATAATTTAATTAAAATCAAATATAAAATTAAGTTAAACAAAACAAACATATAGTTAAAATTTAAAATTAAATAAATTAAAGTTAAACTTAAACATATGATATCGCCTAATATAAATATCAAAACTAAAATTAAATATAAATTAAAAGAATAATTAAAATTAGAACAAACTAAACGCATGAAATTAAAGAGGGTTCACATGTATACCACTTCTTTTATATATATATATATATATATATAGACACAGACACACCCACACCCAAGCACGCATAGTTCTTATAAATTATCGGCAACACTTACATAATTCTAATAAATTATCGGCAACACCTAACTTTGTTTTATGCTTCCCTTTTAAAACCAATATTTTGCGTCATAGAGCATTGCAGGTCTCACAACCATCTTATAAAATTTTCTTTCTGTCTAAACGGTATTTTTTATCACACAGTAGATTTGATGCATTTCTCTACATCAACCAACTAACTTGAATTCTACTAATAACATCCCCGTATTTATCACCATCACTTTAAACAATAAACTCGAGATATCTAAAGCGTTCATGCCTTTTAATGATTTAATTACCATAGTTATAACTTTGCCACTAGAGCTACTATGACTAAAACTACATTCCATGTATTTGATTATAGTTCTACTTAAACGAAAGCCTTTAGGGTCTGTTTGGGATAGTTGCAGCTAATTAATAATCGATTATCATGAATAACTTCGTTGCCTAAAAGCTGCGGATAAGGTAGTTTGCTTCGTTTATTTTTGCAGTTTGAAAACAACTATGTTGCAGTCGTTTCTGGACAAATAATCATTCTACTCATGTGTAGTAATGTTGTTTGCAACAGAACTGTCGTACCAATATATTTGATATAAGAGTTCCACACATCAACACCTCCATAAACACAACTACACAACCATACAACTACTTGGAACGTTGGTGGTTAATATTATGAGTGTTGAGTGTAGATCAAATGCAAATCAATGTTAGGCTTTATACATCAATGGCAAATCTCTTTTTAATCAAAAAAACCTAAATCATTTATAAGAGACATCAACTTAGTAATTTACCAACATATTTTCAACTATCCAATATGGGACAATACCAATAATCTCATATATCCTAACAAATCTCCACTCATATATAAGATCTCTCCGTATGAGCCAAATCTCCTCAAAAGGATGATCTTTATACTCACTTTCCATGCTTTAAGAGCTTGCTCAATCATAAGCATATATGAAAGCCACATGTTCTTGAAACTTACTCGATAATGATTACAAAAATCACCACTCACAAGAACCATAAATTGTATAACCACCCAATCCTAGTCAAATCATGATCCATAATACCACATTTTTGGGAGTGGATCAAAGTGATACTAATGCTGAGTCTTATAAACTATTGGTAAAAACCATTTTGATCCATAACCTACAGAATGTGCGTGACATAAATAATTGATATTTTTATATTAATAATTTTTTTTAACTATTTATTGTGGGACGAAGCTCACTCCCTCAAATGTTCATCTAACACTGAGAACTAGATACTCCATAAGAAATGCTCGTAAGCATTTCTTTTCATTATGCATCTAAGAAAATCATTTTTCCACTGACATTAAGAACTGCATTCCAGAAGGAATCTGCATTGATCAGCTTCTTTTAAGGGTTTGTATGAACAACACTTCCTGCAATTTAAACAGTAATGGGTAAACACTTGAGCAAGATCGTAAGTAAATTAGATTGAACTTTGGGCTCACAATAAGAATCATCATGCTTCATGCAAGATTTAGCAAATGGAATTGGTTGTTTCCTAAAGTAGAGAAGAAGGCATATATTATTAACTTTTAAACAAATATCAGTTGTAACATACGCACTACCAATCATAATCATGTTTTCCCATTTCTGGATCCAAAAAATCATCCACTCTGGCCATGCCTTTAATTGTTGATCCCACTACTAAATTCTTGATCCATCCTGAACAATTTGTTAGTGAACATCAACTACTCAACTAATATAAAACTCACATGCATTACAAAAGAACTAAATCAGATGCTCCAAATTCAGTTCAGGATTCAAATACTCGTCAAATCTCAACTAAACCAATTATAAGAATCAGAACAAACGTACCAAATGGCTAGCAATTCATTGGAGAAGAAAAAAAAAGAGCCACACTTGAAGAAAAAATTTTCATCGAATCACGTCAATCTAGAATTATTAACAATACCAATTGAATCAAGGAACATGCATAACCTTACATCAAATGGAAATAATCCAAAATACAAGCAATGATCAGTACCATTATGAATGCCACATTCTCTGAGCGAGCGGATCAGAGTGGCATTGCGCATCCTCAAGAACAGATCTATTCCCTCTTCTCATTCTCTAGAACCGGCACTAACACCGCCCCTCACCGATCTTTCGTCTTCCAGTTTAACAACAATAACACTCGTCCCCATCTCGCTAGAGTGTCGAGCTTCGATCTGATGCAACAGAGCTAAGCTCTAGAATTCTTCTTGCTTGAGAGAGAGAGTAACAGAGAATAAAATGGAGGGAGATCTTAGATTTGCGGAGAGGGTAGAAGATGTGAGGGGTAGAAGGATATCACGAGAGGGCACCTCAGTAAAAATTACGTGTTTGGGAGGTGGACCCCGCGGCCGATGTTTTATCAAAGATGCAATGCACCGTAGCGCCTTTGCACACCCCCCCCCCCCCCAAAAAAAAAAGCCTCAATTATGCGATTTCTCATCGCACGACAGTAGAGACCCCCCTCCCCCCAAAACCCAAATGAACCCTTTGTCTCCAATGTAGACCTTCATAATTCAAGTTTTACTTGAACTCTTTCTCTAGTTATCCACAAGAAGGATATCATCAGAAAGCATACACCAATGTACAACCTCCTGTAAATGTCCAGTAAAAGCATCCATAACTAAAGCAAAAAAGATACGGGCTTAAAGCAGTCACTGATGTAATCCAATTGAAATAGGAAAATACTGGGTCATTCCTCCTTGTGTAAGAACACAAATAACAAATCTAGTATACATACTTGAATACAAGTTAAATTAACACATTTCTTTTCTAGAACTCTCTAATGGATTTCTCTTGGAACCTTATCATAAGATTTTTCTAATCAATAAAAATCACATGCAGATCCTTCTCATTCTCTCTACACTTCCCCATCAAACCTTTCAATGAATGTGTAACATCCATAGTAGACCTACCCCGACATAAATTCAAATTGATTATGAAAATTTTTTGTAATACGTCTTAATCTACGTTCAATTACTCTCTCCCATAATTTTAAAGTACGATACATCAACTTAATTTCTCTATAATTTGTGCAATCTTGCGCATCCCCTTTATTCTTAAAGAAAAATTGGGGACCAAAAGACTCTTCATCCACTCCTAAGTCATCTTTTTAGTTTTTAAAATAATATTAAAAAGTTTAGTATGCCAATAAATTCTCAAATCTCCTAAATAGTAGACCTGCTCGACATAAATCTAGCTTGATTATGAGAAATCTTTGTTATACATCTTATTCTATATTTTACCCTTTCCCATAATTTTAAAGTATGACACATCAACTCAATTCCTCTATAATTTGCACGCTATTGAGCATCCTCTTCATGCTTAAAAATGGGGATCATATACTCTTCATCCACTGTTAAGGCATCTTTTTAGTTTTTAAAATAATTTTAAAGGGTTTAGTAATAAACTCTCAACAACAACAACAAAGCCTTTATCCCACTACGTGGGGTCAGCTACATGAATTCTTTTTCTCCATTACGTCTTATTTAGTGTCATATTTTCATTTAATTCTAAATTAAGTTTTTTTTTTATACAATAAGCCCAAGTCTTCCTAGGTGTACCTCTGCCTTTCTTAACATAAGTTGAATCTAAAACATCTACTCTCCTAATTGGATCATCAGTTGATCTTTATTTAATGTGACTAAACCATCTAAGACGACTCTCTCTAATTTTGTCCATCACAGGAGCTACACTAACCCTATCACAGATATATTCATTTCGCATCTTGTCTCTAAGTGTAAAGCCACTCATCCACCTAATCATTCTCACTCAGCAACACTTAACTTAGTAGTATGCTTCTCTTTTAAAGGCTAACATTCGACGCCATAGAGCATAGCAGATCTCACCACCATGTTATAAAATTTTTCTTTCAGTCTAAGCGGTACTTTTCTTTCACAAAAAAGGCTCGAAGCATTCCTCCACTTGAATTCTACTATTAGCATCCCCATCTATATCACCATCGCTCTGAACAACAGATCCAAGATATTTAAATCGTTCACACCTTTTAATAATTTGATCACCCAATATTACACTTCTGTCACTAGTGCTACTACCACTAAAATTACATTCCATGTATTCAGTTTTAGTTCTACTCAAATGAAGGCATTTAGACTCCATTATAGACCTCCATAAATCAAGTTTCTCCTGGGCTTTTTCTCTAGTCTTATCCACTAGAAGGATATCATCATCAAAAACATAAACCAAGGTACATCCTCTTGTAAATGTCCAGTAAGACCATCCATGAACAAAGCAAAAATATATGGGTTTAAAGTCTATCCCTGATGTAATCCAACAGAAATGGGAAATATTTGGTCAATCCTCATTCAGTTCGAACACAAGTAACAACTCTAATATACATATCTTTAATGACTTGAACATAAGTCATATCAACATCTTTCTTCTCGAGAACTCTCCAAACGATATCTCTTGGAATCTTATCTTAAGCTTTTTCTCAATCAATAAAAATCAAATGTAGATCCTCTTTATTATCTCTGAACTTCTCCATCAAACCTCTCAACAAATGTATAGCTTCCATAGTAGATCTGCCCGACATAAACCCAAATTGATTATGAGATTGTAGATCCTCTTTATTATCTCTGAACTTCTCCATCAAACCTCTCAATAAATGTATAACTTCCATAGTAGATCTGCCCGACATAAACCCAAATTGATTATGAGAAATCTTTGTAATACGTCTTAACTTATGTTCAATTACCCTCTTCCATAATTTCAAAGTACGACACATTAATTTAATACCTCTATAATTAGCACACTCTTGTGCATCACCTTTATTCTTAAAAATGGGGACCAAAATACTCTTCCTCCACTCCTCGGGCATCTTTTTGGATTTTAAAATAATATTAAAGAGTTTAGTAAGCCAAGAAACTCCCAAATCTTCTAAATATTCTCACACTTCAATTGGGATATCATTAGGTCCTACAGACTTTCCACCATTGGTTTTCTTTAAATCCTCCTCAACTTCTTTTTTAGTAATGCGATGGTAAAATGAAACATTTTATTATTATTAACATTATTAAGATCACTAAGGTCGATCATATTTTCAGAAACTTCATTAAAAAGTTTATCAAAATAACTCACCCATTTCTAAGAAAAACACTTTTTGATTTTCATCTTTAATATATTTTTTCTTTGTTTGGCTTGTTCATACATATATTTTTCACCATACTTAGTATCTAACTTATTATAAAGATCACTAAAAGCAGAATTTTTAGCGTATCATATTGATCTGTTAGACTTACTGCGGGTCGTTTGATATTTTCTCCAATTCTCTAAGATTTTACAATGAAACCTATTTTTATAACATAACTTCTTATATTTTATCTTTTCTTGCACATCATTATTCCACCACCAACTATTTTTATTTATAAAAACTCTATCTTTTGATTCTCCAAATAAATCTTTTGCTACATGTTTAATAGTATTTGTTATTTTGTCCCACATAACATTTGCTTCTTCATGAGCTTCCCGAATATTAAAATTTTGAATTTTACTCATAAAAGTAATTTTATTTGTTACTTTTAGATTCCACGATCTAATTCTACGATGATGAGTCTTAGTATTCTTTATTTTACAAGTCTTCATTTTAAAATCTAGAACTAATAATCGACGTTGGGTACTTAAAACCTCATTTGGAATGATCTTACAATCTTTACAATCTCGACGATTTCTTCTTCTCATAAGAAAATAATCAATTTGTGTTATATTAGATTCATTCTTATAAGTAATAAGATGCTCATCTCTTTTCTTGAGTAAGGTATTAGTAATAATAAAATCATACGCTAAAGTAAAATTTACAATGGCTCTACCTTCTTCATTAATCACTCCAAAACCGTAACCACCATGAATATTTCTGAAATCTTCAACCATTCTATCGACATGTCCATTTAAATCTCCTCCAATAAAAATTCTTTCTTTCAGAGGTATCATTTGTATTAAGTCTTCTAAGTGATTCAAGAATTTATCTTTAAACCTTATATCTAAACGTACTTAAGGAGCATAAACGCTTATAATATTAAAAATCTTGGTATCAATAATAATTTTAAGGGCTATAATTCTATCTTTAACTCTATTAATTTTTACAGCATTATCTTTCAAACCTATATTTATAATTACACGTACACCATTTCTAGTGCGACTCTTATCAGAATACCAAAGTTTGAAAACTAAGTTATCAATCTCTTTAGCCTTTTTTCCAACCCATTTAGTTTCTTGAATACATAAGATATTAATATTTCTAGGAATCATAAGATCAACTAATTTACCATTGAGCGTACCTATATTCCAAGATCCTATACTAATATTGTTTTCATAGACTAACTTCTTTACCCGCATCCATCCGTAATGTGAGAACCCTTGCTAATATTAATCTTTCAGGTCATACAACGCTTCGCTTCCAGGTGATGCCCTAGCACTTACACAATGATAAAAAAAATTCATGTCATGATTTTTTCAACAAGTTTTACGCTAGCTGTCGACTACCCAACGCAACCCTCCACTTTTCACATCCGAGTTTGGGATTGACAATGACAGTGTTAAATCATGTGCTACTGATTTTCCACTCTTCAAATCTCCTAAATATGTTCACTCTTCAATTGGGATATAATCATGTGCTACTGATTTTCCACTCTTGGTTTTTTTAAAAAAAATGATATTAAGATCACTAAGGTCGATCGTATTTTCAGAAACTTCATTGAAAAGTTTATCAAAATAACTCACTCACTTATTTTGAATAACTTTGTCTAAGAAAAACACTATTTGATTTTCATCTTTAATACACTTAAGTTAAATCTTTGTTTTTCTTTTCTTTTCTTTTTGATTGACTAGTTTATACATATATTTTTCACCATTTTTTGTATCTGATTGATTATAAAGATTACTAAAAGCAGAATTTTTAGCGTTACAAATTATTCTTTATATTTTTCCCATCTCTCTAAGCATTTATATTTAAACCACTTTTTATAACACAAATTTTTATATTTTATTTTTTAATGCACAATATTATTCCACCACCAACTATTTTTATTTATAGAAATTTTCCTTTTGATTCTCCAAGTACATCTTTTGCCACTTATTTAGTAGTGTTTATCACTTTATCCTACATAGAATTTGCTTTCTCATGAACATTTTCAAATCTTGAATTCTCGAAGTTTGCTCATAAAAATAATTTTATTTGTGTTTTTTAGGTGCCCTCATTTAATTCTATAACAATGATTTCTAATGTTATTTATCTTACAACTCTTTAATCTTAAAATCCATAACTAATAATCAATGTTGAGTACATAAATTCTCATGTAGAATGACCTTACAATCTTTACATTCTTGACGATCTTTTTTTCTCATGAGAAAATAATCAGTTTGTGTTTTATTAGATCCATTTTTACAAATAATAGTATGCTTATCTCTTTTCTTAAACAAAATATTATTAATAACAAAATCATACGCTAAAGCAAAATTTAATATGACTTTATCTTCATTAATTACTACAAAATCGTAACCACCATGAATATTTCTAAAATCTTTTACCTCTCTACCAACATATTCAATTAAATATCCTCCAATACAAATTTTTTCTTCAAGAGGTATCACTTGTATTAAGTTTTCTAGGTCATTTCAGAAGTTTTTTTTAGAAATTATATTTAAACCTACTTCAAGAGCATAAATACTTATAATATTAAAAATCTTGTTATCATGATCAATTTTAAGTCTTTATAATGCTATCTCCAACTCTATTAACTTTTACAACATTATCTTTTAAACCCTTATTTATAATTACACCCGAATTATTTCTAGTGCAACTCCTACCTGAATACTGAAGTTTAAAATCTATGACATCCATCTCCTCAGCCTTTTCTCCAACCCATTTAGTTTCTTGAATACATAAGATATTTATCTTTCTATGAATCATAATATCAACTAATTCCATTAATTTACCTGTGAGAGTACCTATATTCCAAGATCTTATTCTAATATCAGTTTCATAGAATAACTTTTTTACATGCATCTGTCCGTTTGTGGGAACACTTGCTTATTTAACACTACACCCTTGTGCGAGTGTAGCGACCATTGCACACTTTTCATTGTATTCAAGCAATACAATGCGTCGCTTCTAGGGGATGCCCCAGCATTTACACAAGGATCTAAAGGATTGTTATCATGATTTTTCAATAAATTTGCATTGGCTGTCAACTACCTAACGCAGCCGTTCACTTTTCATATCGGGGGCTTAGGACGTAGTAATGTCAATTTTAATTAAAAAAATAGTCAAATTTTAAATTTAAATCAAAACATAAAGTAAATTAAAGCAAATGTCAATCTAACCCAAACTCTATCAATTTTAATTTATCCAGTGATTAGACCTATAGTAAAACGCATGCAGATTCACTTCTACTCCCAAATCCGATTAAGAAGAAGATTACCCGTTAGGGGACTTGTTCGCAGGAAAGAAAGGAGTGTCTGCCTGATCTCATTCAAAACAACAGATGAAGAACAAAAGAAAACCAATGTCTCCATGAACTTATTCAAAACAACAAAACAAAAGCAATAATATCCATTCTCTACATGACCTGATTCGAAACACTAAAGAAGAAGAGTTATTTGCCTGAACTCGTTCAAAACAACATATGAAGAATTAAAAAAAGAATCAATATTTGTCCAACCTCATTTGAAACGACGGAAAAATACAATTATATTCATTCTCTACTCGAACTCATTCGGAATAGTAGAGGAGTTCATCAGCTGCCTGATTTCATTCGAAACAACAGATGAAAAACAAAAGAAAATCAAGGTATGTCTGACCTCATTTGAAATAACAAAACAACGACAAAATATTATTCTCCACCCGACCTCATTCAAAAAATTAGAGAAGAAGAGTATGATGTCCGCATGTTCTCATTCGAAACAACAGATGAAGAATAAAAGAAAAACAATGTCTGCCTGACCAAAGATGAGAATATTCATTCTCTACCTGATATCATTTGAAATAGCAGAGAGGAAGAGTTCTACGTCTACCTGCCCTCATTCGAAATAGCAGACGAACAAAAGAAAATCAATGTTTGGTTGACTTTATTTGAAACAGCAGAGCTAAGACAAGGATATTCATTCTCTACCCGACCTCATTGACTAGAGAAGAAGTGTTTGACGTCTGCCTGACTTCATTCGGACAACAAATGAAGAACAAGAGAATAATGTCTGACTGACCTTATTTGAAACAACAGAACAGAAGCAATGACATTCATTTTTTAACTGACTTCATTCGAAACAGTAGCGATAAAGAGTTCAAAAAAAAAAAAAAAAAAAACCAATGTCTGTCTGATCTCATTCAAATTAACAAAACAAAGGTAATGATATTCATTCTCTACCTGGCCTCATTTGAGTTAGTAGTGGGGAAGAGTTGAATTTAAAGTTTGAATGTCTGATTTCATTTTATGTTTGAGATTTATTTGGATTGTTTGATTTTTTTTTTCCTTGTTTTGATTTATGTTTTTGATATTTCTTTTAATGAGTTTTCTTGGTTGTATTAGGTATAGGACATCCTGAGAGAAATCACACACTGCCCAAAGTTTGTTTAATTGATTTGTTGTTTTTACAAAGTTTGATGATATTTCCTAGTCGCATTGA
This sequence comes from Papilionanthe hookeriana x Papilionanthe teres, assembly GCA_022702705.1. Lineage (NCBI taxonomy): Eukaryota > Viridiplantae > Streptophyta > Magnoliopsida > Asparagales > Orchidaceae > Papilionanthe > Papilionanthe hookeriana x Papilionanthe teres. The sequence continues at coordinate 108,399,515 of CM040432.1, forward strand.
GTATAGGACACCCTGGAAGAAATTGCACCTTGCCGAAGTGACTATCGAGATTGAAAAGTTGCTTTGTTCTTTTATGTTTCATTTTTCCTTTTACTTTTTTTGTTTCATTTCATTTGTTTTATTTCATTTTGATTTAATTTGTTTTATTTGATTTGAATTAATATTTTTTATCTGTTTGATTTAATTTGATTTGATTTGAATATTTTATGATTTTTCTAATTGCATTGGGTATATGACACTCTAGGAGAAATTACACTTTGCCTAAATAACAATCAAGCTTGAAGAGTTTTCAATTTTGAGTGTAGTTTTTATTTAATTTTATGACTCGGTTTCAGACATGCACGCATCGGCATTTATAAGAACCTTTTATTTTTAAAATTTGTCCGTTACAAACATCACGTGCATAGTACTTTTTGAGTTATCATTCATTGATTCAGAGTATATGTCGTTCTCCTTGGAAATCGTCAAGCTGATAAGAGAACTTTAGCATTCTTTGCTCTGGTTTTAGTGACTTAGAAATTTTTTTTTGCACACCTCAAGCTTCTTCTTAGAGAGATTAACCACTTGCTTTTTTCTTTTGATTTGTTATTTTTATTTTTATTTTTCTTCTTTTTTGCTGGGAATTATTGTATATGTTGGAGCACTTTTTTTAAAAAGATTTTGACTATCCAATCTCTCTTAATTAATAATTATCAAATATTTTTTAATCTGAATTCTGAGAAATTATAATCTATTCAAAGGTCATGACTCAATTTGGTTGAAAAAATAAAAAGCTTGAAATATCCCTAGTTAATTGCTTATATTTTATTCACACATCTTTGTTTTATTCAGAAACCATTTAAGACTCAGGTAAAAGGTCTTTTAAGTGAAAAACTCAATTATTAGGGCGTTGCATCCATTCCCTCTTTTGAGTTATAATCTCGTTAAATTATCAGAATTTCTATTATGAGTTAATACTTCCTTCTGATTGCTCTTCTGATAGGCTCTGAATGCCTATGAGTTGATTTAACTTTTCTTTTTTCTAATTTTTTTTTTTTGCATTTGATGTGAAATTGTGCATCTAATCCTCTGTAGAATTTAGGCAACAGAACATCTCTCCTTTGGAGCGAGCTTCTCAAACACGTAACAAACTTTTTTCATTGGTATCTCCTTCTCTTTATCTTTGTTGTGGTTGAAGGGTTGGGGACAGTTTGGTTCTTGTTTTTTCGCTGTGTGGAGTTAAAGGTACCGATTTTGAGCTGGACCTAGTCTCGAATTCGAACGCAATTTTCTTCAACTTTCGTGATTGACTTCCCTTTTAACTGCAATAGGAAAACTTATGCATGTGTGGTAGCTGTAGCGACGACATAATGAAAAACAATTGACTTGATGGTACGCTTGATAGCAAAGGGCACCTCTTTCGGAAACCTCTTCAACGACAAAAATTCCTGAGTTGACCTTAGATCAAACTCAGCTGACGGGTCTACAACTTCTATGGATTTTAACTTCATCATGGTGAAGGGTATATTTCCAAGGATCGAGTTTATTTCATGGACATCGGCTTCTTACTTGATCATTGATCCTGGAGGCAAAGCAATTTTCCTTGCAGCTTAGTTTAATCTACCAACAAACGAGCAACTGAGTTTTGGAGAAGACATTTCTTGAATTTGGAAATACCAATGTCAGTTGAATTTAGTTTTGCACTCCATTCCAGTCATGAAGTCTTCCAGAGATGACAATGCACTACATGACTTGTCTAGTAAACTGGGTATCCCTAAAGATCGACCGCTTTCTTTAAATTTTATGTTGTTCATTTTGTCATTTGATTTACATTTTACTGTGAAGATTTTTCTGACTTTTCTTTCAAAGTTCCTTTAAAATTTCCTTTTAACGAGATAGATAATTTTGAAAGGGTAATATTTAGGTTTGACTTGTCATGTACAAGCGAACCTAAAGGAAAACAAAATTTTGATAAGATTGACCCAGTCCTAAGGTTGGAATAATATTGATTTTGAATCTTCTTTTATTTTTATTTTCATTTTAATTTTTCAAAGATTTATTTCTTTTATTAAGGGTTCCATTACTTAGAATTTGAAGACTCTAGAACTCGTTCATTTAATGATATTTAAATGAACAGTTCTAGAATTGAAGAAATATTGGTTATACTTGCCTAAGAATGAGATGAGCAAAGTATACCAACAGAAGAAATGTAATCTGGTCTGTATGAGACATAACTCGTTACTGATGTATGAATACAGAACCATCAACCAAAGATGGAAAGACAAGTTTTCCTCAGTGGAGTTGCCAGAAAAATCTCTCAGTATTATTTATTTGACAGGGAAGGTTGTCTTTATAGTGTAATGCATATTCAAAGTTTTACTTATCAAAATAATTAAATACATTAAAGTAATATGCTATCTCAGGAGATATAAATACCACTTTACGATAGTTCAATTACTTAAATTAAAAATTTTGGATATTTGTAATGATCTACTATTAAAATCAATAAATTTGTCCTCTATCTAATATGAAGACTAGATATAGTTTAAATTTAATCTAAGTTGCAAACTTTAATAAGAGCAAACTCCTATAATTAATTATATATTAAACAACAAAGTTTTTTAAAAAGCTCTCAATTAGGATTGTGATTTTATCTTCAAAAAAATTTTAAGTTTAGTTTTCCACGATTGATTATCAGGTATATCAAATGCCTGAAACTCAAAAATGGAGCCTTTATTAATGAAATCCAAAAGAAGAAATGTAAAAAATATTGGAGATATTGAGGACAACCAGTGACATCTCAACTATCCTATTGTTCGGCTTTAATGATTTGGAAGAAGTTTATCATTGTTTTATCCTAGTCCATTGGATCGAGATCCAAGGGCTAGGAATAGCGAGTGGTCTGGCATAACACTCAATTTTTTTGTGTTCCAATGTGTAAAGAGAGGTATATATGTAAATGTTTTTTCTTTTAATTTTATGAATATGTTAATTTCAATGTTTTAAATTTAGGATGAATTTATGTTAAATCCGGTTTGAATGTAAGTGTTAATTAAGCTTCATTGAATTAGATAAAAATTTTATTTAAATTTAATTTTAATTTTAATTCAAGCTATAAGCCCAAATTAAAGACCAAAAGAAGACCTATGTCTTTAGTGTCAAAGGATGTCTTAACACATTTTCAACCTATGAAAAATCAATTTAAACTTCAATGGTTTAATCTTAATCAGCTTAGCCGGGAATAAGGATTTGAAGTCAAGTCTATGAAACTCTAAGGAGTGCAAAGATGTTTTGAAGTTCTAGTTTGGCATTAGTTTACCTGCTAGTATTCTAGGAAAGCTACTAAGGAAATCTTAAGGTTGGATCCTAAGCTCTAGATGGAGAAAAGATAAGATAGACCTCATACGTAAATTAGGTCAACACACTTAATTTTATGCTTTTCTTTTATAGGCCAGCATTATGCGTCACAAAGCATTGCAGTTCTCACCACCCTCTTATAAAATTTTCTAAGTCTATTGATAATTTTCTATCTCACAATAGTGTCCCTATGCATTCCTCATCTTCAATCATCCAACTTGAATTCTACTAATAGCATTCCCATCAATGTCACCATCATTGAACGATAGACTCTAGATATCTAAAACGTTAACACTTTTTAATGATTCAATCAACCAACTTGAATTCTACTAATAACATTCTCATATATATCACCATCACTGAAGAATAGACCCGAAATATCTAAAACAGTCACTCATTTTAATGATTTGATCACTCGTTATTACAACTTCGCTACTAGATGTACTACTACTAAAATTACATTCAATGTACTCAGTTTTAAATCTACTCAAAAAAGGCTTTTAGACTCTAAAGTAGACCTCCGTGAAGACATTTTATTATTAACTGCATAAAGTTTTAGATCTTCTGCAAGCTTTTAAATTGAGATGTAGTTTGTTGAAAAGTTTGGAACATAAAGATATTTTTGAAGTTAGAAAATGTGCAACATGGATATCTCTCAGTTCTTCACCCATAGCAAGAAAGCATTTGCAGTAATTACTTTCTTTCTACTAGTGTATGAGGTATAAATGCCGAAATATTGGCTCTCTAGTGAATTACCAAAGAGTTGGTCAAACACCTTTTTAAGATATATTTTCTGAAAGGAAATGGATACTTAAGAGATTAATAAGCATATACTGGAAATTTTCTTTTCAAAGGATCCTATTGATTCTCTTTAGTTTTTCAACCTCTTCATTCTTGAATCCTCGTTTCTTTTGCCCTTTACTGTGGTAGTTTTGTAATGTCAGGTGAGCTTGAGATTGAGACTTATCTTGGCCAACTCATCTTCTCATTTTGGTGGGTATGGATCTGAAAATAGAAAGGCGATGATGAAAGAATTTGGACTTGCAAGTTCGTAAAATCTTAGAAAAAAGAGCCTGCTGTAGTTCTTTCATTCTTTAATTTTGTTTGGTAATATGGTGACGATTGGAGGCTTGGAGCTGGGGAAAACTGCAACTGTTTTGGATCAGATCTAGTTGCTGCAGCCGTATAGATCTTTCATTGGAGTATATTTGCGACTGGAGATCGCATCTTTAAGGTTATGGTGGACCAAAATAGGAAAGAAACTATAGCAAGATTCCTCGAAAAGGAATATTAGTTGATTGGAGAAAAAAGTGGTTTGAAGGATTGCCTTAATGTGGGGTACTCTTGCTTGAGTATACGCAACACTGAATGCTATCATGATCGGTACAAGCTCAATAAGAAAATAGACAAATCTACATACATACTACACAATTTTTATGTATTTACATATTTAAAACTCAAAGTTTGTTTACACAGAACACCTTGATGTCATAAACTATTGCATGGAAAGGTGTGTTTTGCTTTTAAAAAGATGGTAATGCTGGTATTTTTGATGTGGTGTTCAGGATTCAAGTGGTATGCATGTAAAAATGAATGTTGAGGTGTTATATATGTAAATGCATAAGAATTATATGTTATGTATGTAAATGCCCTGCACAAAAAAAGTCTTAGGGCAAAAAAAGTCTTAGGGCTCAGGAAAAGTACGGTCACAGGTAGAAACCCGTAAGGTAAATGTCTTAGGGCTCTGATATCATGTGTTGAACATAAGAGCATTTATGAATTTTGCTTTTTCTTTGAAGTTTTTGATATATATGTTGTTCAATTAGGATGGAAAACAGGAACTAGTTTTCACCAAAATAGGAAAGTATCTACAGCTATACAATTAGCATCTTAATGTAATTTGATTTTAAATTCAAGTATTTTAATGTACTTTGCACTATCAAGTAAATTCTGATTTGTTTTCTTTGACTTGAATCTATAGAATCTTGATAGTTTCATTGGCATTACACTGGGATCCTGATTTCTTTCTCCGACATGTATCTATGGGTATCATTTCTTTAAATGTTCATTCTTGTGCAGTCCCTTTGAAACCTAATATTTTCAATTGTGGACATTATTTTAGCAAAAAGCGTACTAAATTTAAAATTTATCAAATATTTTCTGCTTAGATTGATTAAATTTAGTCAACTGTTATAGTGATCTTTTTTAGATGAATCACTTGGGGGTCGTTTGGCACAATTTATTATCAGCTTATGTGTTTTCAAAACGCGGCTTAGCCTTTTGGTTTCTCCGTTCGGGCTGCTTATCGGGATACGTGATTTCGTTTCTATTAAACAGTTGACTAAATTTACCTCTCTACCCTCGTCGTTGCCACTGCCCTGATTTTGTTTGGCGTTGGTAGCGACGGACGAGACGACATCAGTCTACACCTCCTTGGCTATGCTGCTACAGCCGGAAATCGCCTTGCACAGTCTCCAACGATAGATCCTCAATAGGTTTACCGAGCTCTGCAAATCGCTAGGTGCTCTGCATGTTGCTACTCTCCTTCCCACCTTCTACTAGCTCCCAAGATCGACGAATTCCTTCTTCGTATGCCACGATCCCGAACTCTAGAATGGGCTGCTTCGTCCTTCGCAAGCCACAATGGTTCGTGAGCGACAATCCTGAACTCCAGAATCACCTGCTTCGTGCAACTTCTTGATGAGGAAGACGAAGTTTTAGATTCTTCTTCGGCTTCCGCCCAATCCCTTCTTCAGCTTTCACAATGGATATTTGACTTTTCATTTAATATTTGAAGTTTATGCCCGAATTAGGCATTCTAAATACTATTATATTTGACTTGAATTGGTTATTTGTTGTCTATGTCCTAATTGACATTCTAAAAATATCTTCGTGTTGGGTATATGCTGCTGGGTTTATGCTAAATTGTTCTCTGATTTATGCTAAACAGTATTACTGCATGGGGGCAGAATGATTATTTATCCAGAAACAGCTGCAAATCAGCTGTTTTCCAAACACAAACCAAACAGACTGTCAGTTTATTCGAATCAACTGCTTATCAGCAGATTATCAATAATATGCAGCTGCCCCAAACAGACCCTTAATATCTTACAGGCAATTGTCTCGTAGTCCAGGCTTAAGTTTGAGCTCATATCCGGAGAAGTTTATTTTAATTCGAGTTTTTAGTATTGGTTTTTGATATATTTGTGGAACCTGGTAACAAATGTTCTCAATTAGGGGTGTAAATGAGCCGAACTTGAGGGAGCCCAAGATTGGTTCATGTTCGGCTTGTTCGAAATTTTATTTGTTCGAGTTTAGCTTGTGTTCGAAATTATTTGCCCAGTCTTTTCAGGTGCAGTTCAGAATATGTTCAATTTCTGCTGGTGTTTGGCTTGAAATGAGCTTGAACCAAAATAAATAAATAAATTATCATTTTTTATTTCAGAAAATACTTATGTAGAGAGATCGTCTTCAACTCAAACTCAGTTAATCAAAATACTCGTTTGACTTTTCTCAAATCGAGTATTGCATGTCATAAAATTAAATAAATTTTAAAACTATTAATTTCTTAGCCAGCACCTGCCACTCTTCCACCAACTTACACAACTCAAATTGCCTAACTTTGTACTAAATGTGAGACTAAAGGTAGGCGGTAGTTTGATGGGGCGGGGACTGCGGGGCAGTTCAAGTGATATTTGCATGATACCACCCAACATAAATATATTTACATGAGTAAATGCCAGGGGAGGGGTGGGCGGGGCAGGAGGCTAGTCTAGGGGAATTTACATGCATAACACCGAATTTTTATGTATTTACATATCTAAAACCTCAATACTGAAATTTCTGGGGCATTTACATATATACTACCCAATTCTTATGTATTTATATATCTAAAAACTCTAAGGGCATTAATATACATACCACCCAATTCCTATGTATTTACATATGTTTTATACAAATAAAAAATTTGATATCATATCAAAGATATCATTATTTTAACTTTTACATAATATTTTTTATTATTTAATTAATTTGAGCCAATACATGCCTAACATGATAAGACAAAAGTTTGTTCTTGTTCGGCTCGTTTATAAATCAGGCCCATAAAAATTTGCTCTGTTTTCAACTTGTTTGCTTAACAAATGACAAACACGAACTGTTCGCGAGCGACGAGCATTTTTTACATCTCTATCTCAATGATGACTTAATTATTTGATTGTCAGTATTGACTTGTTTGGCATTGTAACTGAGGCAATGAGTCTTATGAATCTTCTTGTGAAATGCACCAATGAGTGTGAAATGAATATTTATTTCTGTAATTCAAGTAAGATTAAAGGTTTTTTTTTTTTTGTTGGTAGTAAAAGTGCGTAATGCAAATAAAGATTAGTTTAAAATAAATATTCGTTGGTTGTAAAGTGGGTTAGAAGTAAGTTGTGGTGTAATAGGAATTACCAGGTCACGCTGTTGTACACTTTTCTCGCATGTGCGTGCAGTTTGCACCTTTTTTGGAGCTTTGTCTTACGATTTAAATAAAATTTTTAAAGATATACATGCATGCCACTCAATTCCTATATGTATTTACATTTATACCATGCAATTCCTATACATGAAAAGGTTTCTTTCACTGTTTAAAAGTTGTGATATGTTTCATGTGATATAAAATATTTGGGCGGTAGAAGTGTTAGATATATAAAAATATAGGAATTGGGTCTGTGTATGTAAATGCCCCTAAAATATTCTGTTCTTTCTTGCAGAAGTTGGTCTACCAAGCAGGATCCCTTCCTTCCAAGGTGTTATGTTTAACACAGGTAGTTACAGAGGACGAGTTGAAGGACGATGAAGAATATGAAGATATATTGGAGGACATGAGAGGAGAAGGCGGAAAATATGGTTTGAAACTCAGCTTTTTTATCTGATGCCATTTTTATACCATTTTATTATTCTTGCAAATTTTTCCTATTTCAAATTTTTTCTTCCCTTTTGCACGCTGAAGATACTATAGTTTTCCTCTTTTTACTGCTGCGATCTTAAGTTCAGGAGTAACTAAACAATGTTTTCTTAGGTGCTTTGGTGAATATTGTCATCCCTCGTCCCAGTCCTAATGGTGATCCAGTCCCTGGAGTTGGAAAGGTTTGTATTTACATATACATGGAATTCTGCTTCACAAAATGAATAGATAAAATAAGAGGCATTTACATACATACCACACAATTCTTACGTAGTGACATATCTAATACACTAAACTGTAATTTTTTTAATTCACAGCACTCGGATCTTTAACATCATATAAAAAATACATACTAATGTGTTATAAACGTAACTATCAAATTTTAGCCATAAGAATTTCGTGGTACTTGTAAATCTCCCTTGAAATAAATATTTGGTATTTTTGTCTCTGTAATTCTAAAACATTCTGAATCACAAAATGCTTTGGTTTTTATATATTCTCACAGAACTGATGTCATCACCATATTAACTCCAAACATAAGTCCTTTGAAATGATGATTACTTTATTCATATGCATACTTTTAAAATGTAATCTACCGTCCATGCATACATTTGCTATTTCTTTTTAATTTTTCTTAACAAATTTCTTTTTTTTTATCTTCATTTGCTTAGGTATTTTTGGAATATGTGGATATAGAAGGTGCCACGAAAGCAAGACAGGGACTTCATGGAAGGAAATTCGGTGGAAATCAAGTGGTTGCCATTTTCTACCCAGAGAACAAATTTGCGCAAAGAGAATATGATGGTTAGAGATAATACTATTTGCTTTTAAGTCCCCTTTTGTTCCATAGATTTGTTCTTGTTCCCTTCGGAAGATGGTGATTAGAGCTTTTTCATTTGATACATATTTGGAGCTTCAGTTATTCCACTGTTTACAGATTGTGATCTCAGAAGATTTAATGTGAATTTTAATCTAATTGCGGTGAGAGTTTACTGTAAGGTTTTAACCTTATTGCTCTAAAATATAATTTGCATGAAGTTTCTGTATGCTAAGTTTTCTTTCTTAACTTTTATTATTTTTTAGGAAGATTTACATACATAACACTGAACTTCTATGTATTTACATATCTAATACCTAAGCTTCAATTTTACATACATTCCACCTTTTAAAAGTTAAAATGGTAATATTTTTGATATGATATGAATGATTTGCGTGGTGTAGATGTAAAAAACAAAATTTAGGCGTCAGATATGTAAATACATAGGAATTGGGTGGTATGCTTGTAAGTTTTAAGCTGAATACTAAAATGCAAAGTTGGATGGTAAAATGTTTGCAAATAGCTTATGCTATGCTTATTTGGTAAAACGTGTTAGTCTTTTATATTTATTTGGAGTTGAATAAGGAACATAATATTTATGTTCAATTCGCGCGTCATACACAATTTATTATTTAAAACATGTCTTTAAATATTAACCATGTTTATATAAATTTCCTTGAGGAAATAATCCCAACGGTGGTTCTATAAGGTGATAAGTGATGTCCTTATATAATTTAGTCAAATCAATTCAAGCTTTAAATATTTCTTATATAATTTAAACAAACAACAACACTTTAGATAATCAACCAAATAGAGTAGGCAAAATCAACTCATGAAGTATTATGTGTAGGAATAACCTCATAGTGATAGTCTGTGCAAAAAGTCTTAATCGCATAAGCAGAGAACCCATGAAATACTCAAAAATTCTAAATAACTAGTCGAGTTACTCTAGGTTGGCTAAAACCACTGTTTCAAAAAAAAAAAAAAAAGTTTTATACACAATTTATCCGACTGCTTTATGAAAAAAGAATCACCTTTCTAGCAAAATAAGTTAACCAAGTGCATGTCATCCATTATAGTCTAAATGTTCTTCCCTCTAGTTACCAGGCATTCAAGACAGTTATCCAAACAATTCTTCAACCCCTCAACCTAGATGATCTCTACTCTCTGCTATGTGGCGAGGAAACTAACTTAACCATTAAATTCCAAAAAGAATTACTGAGTTCCAATCAGTCCCAAACAACCCTCTGCACCCAATGTGCGAAAGGTTGTGGTCGGTCCTTCAATTCTTGGGGCAAATTTAACCCCGACACTCCAAACCTTTCCACTACCTGCAATCCAAAATAAAAATAACGCTCTTACATGTTGAATCTGCTCTAAATCAGGCCACTCGACAATCAAATGTTGGTATTGTATGAATCCATCTAACAGAGCTCTTTCACCATTGCAATCTTCCTTGGTAGCAAAGTCTGTTGCTCAAGATACCAAATTGATACTTAATATAAGTTCCACCACCCACTTATCTGCAAACCAACAATCTTTTCAACAATGTATGTCCTGCTATGCCCACCAACAGATTACTATCAATAATAATCAGTCTTTGCCTATCATACATGTCGGACAAGGCCTGCAACCCATACCAAATTGTAAGCTCAAACTAAATCTTCTAGTTCTTGTTCCAAATCTTTCTTTCAATCTTCTATCAGTCCATAAATTACATATGATAACGAATGCTCTCTCCACTTTGATAAATCAGGCTACACAGTTAGAGATAGTTGGACCAATGAAACTCTTCTCAACGATCCCTACCGCAACGACTTCTACCCTCTCCAATGGAAAATAAGAAAATCTTTTCAGTCCAGCACAATCCTAATATCAGCAGGCACGCTAACACCATCATGGCATGCTTGCCTCAGTCATCTGCATATTTCCATCCTTCATCAACTAGTAAGACAACTATAACTGTTGAAGAAAACTATTCCACATTCTGTCTATATTTCTTGTAATAAAACTTAATGCTTCAAATAAAAGTTTCTCAAGTCATTGCATCGTAGTAATAAACCTCTTCAATTATTACACTCAGATGTTCGGGGGTTTTCCCCAATTCTTTCCTCGTAAGGTTACAAAAATTACATCATGTTTGTTGATGATTAATCTCATTATTGCTGGTTATATTCACTGAAACATAAATCTGATACTATTAACACTTTCTTCACATTATAGTATATGGTATAAAAGCTATTTCAAACAACTTCAAAAAATCTCAGAATAGTTGGATGCAGAGAATATGCCAATCACACTCTCCACACATATTTAAGTAGTCGATGAATTCAACACCAAAACAGTTGCCCATATACACCTGAGCAAACTGGATTTGTCGAGCTGGCGATTTATAGGGCTCATGAAATCCACAAATTTTACCTTCCATTTTGTGGCCAAACATACTTCAAACCATGGCCTGCCTAAGCAACCTTCTCCCCTCACAAATACCAACAACAAATATCTCTTTCAACTACTACATCAAAAACCACCTCAATATACACACCTTAAAACCAATGATTGTCTATGCTACCCTTGGCTAACTCCTTAAATGAAGAACAAATTTCACCTAGATCCACTCATTGCATTTTAATTGGATACTCTCCAGTTCACAAAGGCTGCAAATGCTTAAGTTTTAACCGGTAAAACTTGCATCACAAGTCAAGTTTCATGAAACTACTTTTCCATATCAAATTACTTCCCCATCCATACCCAAACACGTCACCACAATTCAAGCCGTCGAACACATCCCACCTCTAAACTTAGTTCCCACCATGCGAGGCCCTAACCCTAACATTAAAACTCCCATCTTAGCCTCAAAACCTTCTACTGTATTTGTGGGTTTCTCACGCCTCAACTAACCACAACCACGTCCAACCCCTCTTAACTAAAACAGTTCACATAGCAATCACCATTATCCTCCACACCCCTCCTTCCTCCAACAACCCTTTGAACCAACCACATCCCCTACCCGACTCCCACACCATGCTCATCTGGGATAAAACTAGCCACCTAAAAACCAAAATCATAATCAACTTTCAACATACTCTTACAAGTATCCCCAAGGACCCCACCTTCTATTGTGAGGCTACTAAGCACATTCATTGGCACAAAAGTCATGTCCAAAGAATTTTAAGCCTTCTTATCCCAAAGAATTTGGATTTTAGTTCATCTGTCACCATCACAAATTATACTTGGTTATAAGTGGACCGATTAAATAAAGCAAAATTCAGATGGGACTATTCTTCATCACAAGGCAAAACTCGTGGCAGAGGGCTACAAATAACAACATGGTATATAATATGATCAGGTCTTTAGCCCTGTTGCCAAATTTACCACCATCCACACCCTTCTCATTGTGGCTATCTCAAAATAATAGGAAATAGTTCAACATAACATATCTAATTCCTTCCTCAATGGTCAGCTCCACAAGACTGTCTTCATGTTGCAACATGCGGCTTTGAAGTTTACAACAAAGCAGACCATGTCTATCTTTTGAAGAAAGCTCTCTATGGTGTCAAGCAATCTCCAAAACAGTAGCACTCTACTCTCACCTCCACCTTACAATCTCTCGGTTTTCAATTAAGCAATTTCGATCCCTCCCTCATGGTTTCTACTTAATCCAACTCAGAAAGTGACATTTTGATATATGTAGTTGATATCCTAATTGTAGGGATAAACTCCAACTTTCTTAATCATATCATCAATTAACTACATTATTTTAAATAAAAAATTTTTGTAAGCCATGTACTTTCCTCGACGTCCAAACGGATTACACCTTCAACAGATTATATCGTCTTCAGTCCAAATATGTCAAAGACATATTAGCAAAAGCTATAATTCAGTCATGTAATCCAATTAAAACTTCCATTTTCACTAAGTCGCATCATCCTCCATTGATGAAGCATTATACGACAATTCTCAACTTTATAGACACCTTGTCGGTTCACTCCAATATCTTACACTCACCTGACCTGACATAAACTTTTTAGTAAACAAATTGTCCCAACGTCTTCATCAACCTCTCAACAAATACTTTGATCAACAATAATGATTACAAAGATACATCAAAGGATCCTGTGATAAAGGTTTACTCATATATTGTGGTAACTTACAACTCTAGGCATTCTCTGGCTTCGACTAGGCGGGAGACCCAGTTGATCGCAAATCCACCATCAGGCACTGTGCCTTTCTTGGCACAACTCTCATCTCCTAGTACATCAAGAAACAAACCGTTGTAGCCCTCTCCTCCATAGAGGCAGAATACCAAGCGCTATTCACTATCACAACTGACATCTTTCGGTTAAGAAAACTTCTTCACAACTTTAAAATCCCTCTCATAGAGCCAATGCGACTGTATTGTGATAATATTTCAGCTCTCGCTCTCATCAATAACTCAGTAACTCACTCCAGAAACAAACACATTCAGATTGACATTCATTTCATTCAGGACTGTATCACCAACAAAATATCACAATTTATCACCTCACGACCACCGATCATTTTGACATATATTTTTTCCAAAGCTCTTAGCTCCCACAGATTCCACAACCTATACAACAAGCTGATACTTCCTCTGTGAACCATCAGCTTAAGGGTCCTTATTAATTGTAGGCTCATAAAACCTGTGTATATTTTTATATTCCGATTTTTGCTTTTGGTTGAACTAGTCCAAGTGAATCTATATATATACTCCCTTTATTGGCATTTGTAACAATTCCCGGTGGAAATAAATTGGTTGAGCTCTCTTCTACCATGTTCTTTTTTTTCTATAATGTTATTCTTCTTCACACCTTATTTGTTTCTTGAGTACTATTCACTGAGGGCATTTTAAAGAATATTTTAGTATGTTTTGGATAATATACTCACTTTTCTTCTAAAAATTTGATCATAGTTCACTTTTTTTTTTTGGATATTACATACATCATACCAAAAATACTTCTATTTACAAAATTATAACCCATGTTCTTTTTCTTTTTGAACTACCGAATGCAATGTATTTACGCATGCCCACATCAAACTTCCGCAAATTCGATAAAAATGAAGAATATGGGATTGAGGTCTTTTTTTGTGAATTTTAATATTAAAGTGATAATTTGAAAAAAGAAAATATGTAAGGGGGTGATTATTATGTAGATATCAATAATTTGAGTTCATTTTATCTAATGACCCATCTTTCTTACAAATAAATAACGAGCGCTATACTATACTAAAGTTTTTTCTTGAATAAAGCTTTTTCTATGAGTATGACGCAAAAATCAAAGATCTTGTGCGCTTCGAAATATCTTATTCGTAATCAGATCATTCTCAAGCTCAGCCCAACATTCAAAGTGGACGAACCGAGCCCACCGCCCGAAGTGGTTGAACTGAGCCAACCAATCTAAATGGTCAAATTGAGCACACCCGCTGAAGTGGTTGAGCCGAGCCAACTTTCGAAATATACAAACCAGCTACCGGAGAAATCATCATTATATACAAAAACATACATGCATCCATATTTAAAGAGTCACCTGACATCCATGTCTTGAGCTTTCCATTAAGACACTGTGGACATGGCAAAGTACTATATGGAATGTAAATTTATAATTTTTTTTTTCTTCTTATGTATGGGTGGAAGATGAGGGAAAGAAGCACTAGAGATATTGATCAATTAAATTCGGAGGCTCTCCCCCTCGAACAAAAAACCCTTCCTCTGAATCTTCCTCTACCTTTTTCTCTTTCCTCTGAGATTGAGGAGAGAAATAGAAACTTTAGCAACACATCCCTACCTTTTTCCAAACCCTCCTTCAAAATGCGTGACATCTCTCGGATTGTATGAGCTCACGAACAATATGAAATCTTGTGTCCTAAAAGGATTCAACAAATGGAATAATGAATTTATGTTTATGTCTTTAGTCCATATCAAAAACCTCAAGCAAATATCATCAAAATCAGAAGTGTCAGTAAGCCATGCTTGAGAAGTTCTTAAATTTTTATGAGGCTTTCTTATTTTATCGGACATTTACATCCGTACCACCCAATTCTTATCTATTTTTGTATCAAATACTTACATTTTACCTTTTTTTTATTTTATTTTTTATTTATACCATTCAAAACTTTCATATCATATTAAAAAATATCATTATTTTAACTTAAAAAAAAAGTGAAATACATCTCTTCATATATAGTTAAAAAGGACATGTACGTAAAATCTGAAATTTAGGCGTTAGATATGTAATTACATAAGAAATGGTGGTATGCATGTATTTTTGCTAAGTTCATCTATTTCTCAAGCCAAACGCTAATTATATATATACAGTCGGAGATCGCCGATCAAATCCTATAGGTTGAACTGATCGAGGAGCGGACTGCCCTTCCAGTCCTGTGTGCTATTTGAATCCTCCCGTCATCGGTGGGATTCGAACCCCTGACCCGAGGGACTTACACCAAAGGCCGTAACCACTGAGCCAAGACTTTCGCGCACGCGCTCACGCTCACACACACACGCACATTTATATTAAAAAAGAATCAGTATTTAGGAAGGAATATCATATCCCTTAGATAACGATCTCACATATGTGCTAATTCGACCCGACTGAGATTTGAATCCGGGATAGAAGAGACTCACATTGAAGCCGTCATCCAACAAATCACAATTATGTAATAGTACCTAGCAGTCATATCAATGCTGGGCTTATTAAAAAAATGAATATTAAAATATGCTGTACTTGAACTAATTATTGAACTAGAAATGGTCAGATCAAGTAGGCTTTTCCTTAGACCAAATCAAAACAATACAAAACTTCTCTAAACTAACTTGATTAATAAAATTTCACATATCACGAGATAATTTTGGATTAGGTCATCTTATTAATCCTAAAAATCAATATAAAATAATTTGGTGCTACAAACGATGCCATTTGGCATGCAGTTAGGCCAGTCTGAAGGTTGGGGAACATAGTTAATACTTAATTAGTGCTGGACGGGATTTGGACGGCACCTTTTGTTTAATCTTATAAGATATCAGAGATTAATAGGACCACCAATATACATAATCTTTCCATGCATGTGTTTGATGACATATATGTAAAAAAATGAATTTTTAAGGGTTAGATATGTAAATGTTATGTGAAGAAAGATCAGCATGCGCATCTCTACTTTTTACATATTAAATTCATATTTGTCAAAAGGCAATCCTATATTATCTTCAACAATATTTGTTGAGGAGATATGTGTTAGGGGAGCACATTGGTTAATTTAAGTTAGAGGATCATTGATTTGATTTGATTTATGAAATCACAATTTATTTATTTATTTATTTTCTTAAAAAAGGTGTTTGGATTATAGTTAGTGGTTTAATATGAGAAGATGTGTTAAGTTTTAAAGTTAATTATATTATGATTAAACTAAACTTGTTAACAATTTAGTTTGTAGATTTGTTGATTGATCATCCGAATTGATCGAAGGTACAACTTAAAGCTCAATTAAACTAAAATTAGTTTGTGATATCGTTCTACATATTATTTGATTGGTTCAATTTTGTCATATTTGGTTATATTTAGTTGATACAATAAATTTATCAATCAATTCAATTGAACCAACTAAATGCACACTTTTAGTTAAGGAATTAAAGTGAAATACTTCTCTAACTAGCATAAATGAAGACAAAAAGAGATGGGTTAAAAAGTGCGCTTCAATCATTCTTTTTTTAAACATTAACTATTTGCATTCATTGAGAACAAATGTAAACCACGAGATCATTTGAATTTTAAAAAGCTTCACTTACATCTAGCAAATCTTGATATGAGATTTGAGAATACAAAATAAGTTCAATTCATTTCATCATGCCATGTGTTGTCGGGTTGTACCGCCTTCCAAACCCAGCGTGTGATAGAGTGGTATCGGAGCCTATGTTTTGTATTCAATTTTTCTTATATTTTGTACTTGATATCTTTTATTTTTTCATCTCACATCCTTCATCTTTGCATTGCACATCCCTTGTCTTCTAAGGATTGAGTAGGGGGTATGTTATTCTTGTGAATATGTATTCAATCAATTTTGATTTCACGTATTTTTCAATTGCTTAAAATAGCTTTGAAAAGAAAAGGGACTGCAGTTGCCATGGAAGGGGAGTCCAGAGAGCTACTATAAATGATGTGTCTTTTCCTAGGGATCTCCACTCCCTTAATCATTGTTGTGCCAATCCCGCTCAGACCACCGTGACTGCTGGAGCACTATCTCATAACGACAACTCTCACAAAGGTCGTGAACTAGAATGTAACTCGGGAATTATAAGCTAGTTTGCAGCTCAAATTTCATAAGCATTCCAAATTATTCAGCAAGCAATGTAACCGAGACCACAAGCCACTTAACGAGCACCAGTGGCCACTATGGAGACGCACTCTAATCAACTAATTGTGATGACCTCTGGGAGTGCCATGGATCGATTGATGGACAAATTTTTGAAGATGTACCCTCCTAGCTTCAATTGCACGGTAGACCTGATCGAGTTAGAAGCATGCTTTCATGATATCGTGAAGAGCTTTGAGGAATAAAGTGCCCTTAAGATCGTAAGGTGGACATTGTGACATTTAAATTGCACGAATAAGTTGATGATTGGTGGGAAAGTCACTGTCGCATCACATTTAGACAAGACACAATAGTTTACTCCATGCCTCATATAGATGATTTGTTCGATCAACTACAAGGTTCTTTTGTGTTTTCCAAGATCGACTTAGATTGGTTTATACCATCAATTGAAGATCAAGAACAAAGGCACCTCAGAGACTATTTTGCTATCTCGGTATGGGTAAAATGGATTGTTTGCTATCAATTGGTTTGCTTATTGACTCTACTAACTTTATGGATTTGATAAATAGAGTTTTCAAGACCAACTTGGATCAAATTGTTTTTATTTTCGTTGATGATGTTTTCGTCTACTCCAAGAATGAAGAGGAGCATGCCCAACATCTCAGAGCATCACTAAATACTCTTCGAGAGAATAAAATTTATGTCAAATTCTCTAAGTTTTAATTTTGGCTTCATGAAATGTCATTTTTAGGACACATTATTAGTGGAGCTAGGATTTATGTGGATGTTTCAAAGATTAAGGAAATTAAGGATTGGTTGATACTGTGCACTATCACCGTGATTTAAAATTTCCTTAGATTAGCTAGATAGTATTAGAGATTTGTTGAAATTTTTTCTCGTATTGTTGCACCCCAATCAAGGTTGACTCAAAAGGTCGTTTAGTTTGAATGGTTTGATGCTTGTGAGCAGAGTTTCCAAAATTTTAAGAATTACCTAGTAATAGCTCCAATTCTAACCATTTCCTCTGTCATGGATGGATTTTGGGTCTATTTCAAGGATTGAGATGTGTTCAAATGTAGCTTGGTAAGGTCGTGGCTTATAACTTTAGACAACTCAAGGTGCATGAAAGGAATTATAATGCCCATGACTCGGAATTAGCTATATTTTTATTTGCATTAGGGATTTGGAAACACTATTTTTATGGTGTTCGTTGTGGGGTCTTCACGATTATAAGAGCTTGAAGTACATTTTTACCTAAAAAGAGTTGAACTAGAGATAAATGTGATGGCTTGAGTTGATGAAGGACTGTGATTTGGAGATCTAGTATCGCTTTGACAAGTTGAATATGGTCGCAGACGCTTTTTAAAAAAAAATATTTGATATTTGCAGCTTGGATGATCACTTAAGAGCACATTTAACATGAGATGGAGCGACTTTAGCGCGAGATAATACCAACAAGAGCTACTCCTAACATGTATCAACAATCAGTTCGACATACACTTATGGAATATGTTAATGCAAATCGGATGATTGATGCAGACTAACTATAGCATAGAAAGAAAATAAAGAATGGATCGAAACCCGAGTTTATTATTGATCAAGATGACAGTTTGAGATTTCAAGATCAGATGTGTGTTCCATATCAAGAAATACTTCAACAGGAGATACTCTGTGAGGTACATTCTGCTTCATATTCTACTCATTCGGGAAGTACTAAGACATATCGAGATCTTAAGAAGCTATTTTGATGGCCAGGTATGAATAATTATTGTAGCTAAGTTTGTAGTTAAGTATTTGACTTGTCAGATAGTTAAGGCCAAACATCAGAAACCAGATGCTTTGTTGCAGCCAATCTCATTCCAGAGTGGAAATGATAGGACATTTCTATGGGCTTTGTGTTTAACTTGCCACGATTAAAGCAAGGGCATGATGTTATTTGGGTTGTAGTCGATAGACATAATAAGTCAGCCCGTTTTCTATCAATCAAGCAGACATATTCAGTGAATAAATTAGCCCACATCTATATAGATATCATTATTCAACTTCATGGAATTTTAGTTGTCATGTAATATATTGGGTTGGAACATTTACTTCCAGAATATGAAAACAAGTGCAAAAAGTTATGGGCTAGAAATTGGAATTCAGTACGGCTTTTCATTCTCAAATAGATGCATAATCAAAGCACACCATTCAAACTTTAAAAGACTTACTGAGAGCTTGCATTCTGGACTATGGAGGTAGTTGTGAAGACTATATTATGTTAGTAGAGTTTGCTTGTAACAATAGTTTTTAGGCTAGTATCGACATGGTGCCAAAACGAAGCACTTTGTGACAGAAAAGTGTAGATCCCTTATATTAGTTTGAAGTCGGTGAGGGATGAATATTTGGACCTCAACTAGTGGATCAAGCTACTGATAAGTTTCATCAAATTTGAGATCGACTACATGCAGCCCAGGACCATCAGAAGAAGTACTTTGACCCAAAACATAGAGAGATTAAAATTCAATGTCGGAGATCATGTTTATCTGAATGTTTCACCTAAATTAAATTTAAAAAATTAATTCAACATCACTTAATAACAAACTTAAAGCAACTTTTAAATAATATTAAAAAATTCATAATTAAAGCATATAAAACAAATTAAGCTAATCAAAACTAACCTAAAATATGTGAGGAGTTGCATGATTTGGTTATACTCGAAATCTTCTAACTCATTTCATTGGTCCTTCTGATGTGATAGAGAAAGTCGATATGTTTTCATACTGTTTGGCTCTTCCTCCAAGAATTGTAAGAGTACACAATGTTTTTCGCGTCTCTCTGTTTTGATGTTATGTGCATGATGATTCTTATATTATTTTGTGCAAGTCATTGCTGATTCATGAGGATTTGAGTTATGAAGAAGTTCCAGATCACATCTTGGAATGGGAAGTTCAACAACTTCAACAACGATCAGTTCCTTCTGTTTGAGTGCTTTAGAAGAACAAGTCAGAGCAAGAAGCAACTTGGGAAATTGAAGAAGAATTGATGTCAAAGTATTTGTAACAGTTGTGGAACTAACATATGAATTTGGAGACCAAATTCTTTTAAGAAGAATATTATGTAAGCATCGAACTTATCTTTTCTTCCTTACTGAAGATTTCTCTTGCTATCATGTGAAATCACTTCCTCTTTCATGCCTTTTTGAATTGGATCTCACGAACTTACTTACTATTTTTCACGCTTTCCCCCACCTTTCTTTTTTTATTGATACCAACCGTGCCCCCTTCGGCTATTTAAGGGATCTAAGCCCTTACTCCTGCTCCCATGCCCAAATCCCCTGCAAGTGTTGTCGCATGGCTAACCAAAAAGAAATGATTGTATCGCGGTGAGCACTTTCTCCATCCGTCAACTCCTACCTGAAACCATCGAGGAAGGTAGCCCTCGTCTTTCTCCACCTTTGTCCCACCCGCCTTCACGCGACTCAAGTTCTCTAAATCTCGTTAATCCACCTTCTAACCTAATTTTCTAAATTCATGATAAACGACATTTAAAAACTTATTGAATTTGAATATGTCATTGTTTGTTATAAAATTTTAACTAGGTATTTTTCAATTATGTTAGTTAAGGAAACTTATAAATTCTTTCTTTTACAATACTATAATAATAATAATAATAAAGGTCGAGTTGGTTGCATCTAGTTTCGTAAACAAATAAGTTTAATTTCACAATTAATTATATTTTATTTTTTTTTAATTGTTGTTGGATCGATGGTCGAACAAATAATTTGGTAAAAGTTTATCGCCTCGAAGTAAGTAACTATTCTTTTATCAGAAGATAAACATACATTTTCTAATGAGGAGCTTTAATCCCTGTTATTTATAGA
This sequence comes from Papilionanthe hookeriana x Papilionanthe teres, assembly GCA_022702705.1. Lineage (NCBI taxonomy): Eukaryota > Viridiplantae > Streptophyta > Magnoliopsida > Asparagales > Orchidaceae > Papilionanthe > Papilionanthe hookeriana x Papilionanthe teres. The sequence goes on from CM040432.1 coordinate 108,420,806, forward strand.
TTCGTAGTTATTTTATAGGATTTTCGCCTATGCGATTGTTACTTTTTATTTTCTTAAAGATTCTAATTATTGCTCATGATAGATCACTAATTGCCTTACTTTATTGTTAGAAAATTCCTGCATAATTGAGTTAATCTTGCAATTATAATCTTTTATTTTTCTTGCATTTTACTTATGTGAAATTGCATCTACCATAATACAAGCCTACATTAAACAGAACATTTTTGGTATGTTTGTGTGTGATGGTGCGTAGGTCGGTAGAATCCTTTTCGATAATAGCTAGTCAGGTCGATGGATCCATAAAGTGACGAATTTACAAGAAATATCTAAGTTGTTTTGGGTTGGCATTAACATTTTCTGTTTTAGGGTGTTTATTAAAGCTGAATATATAAAAATAAATGGAAAACTGAATATTCAAAAATTTGATTGAAAATAATTGCATATTTTCTTATGATAAGTAAGATTATTTGATGTTTAACACTCCCTTTTTACCTTATGATGTTATACATGCATGTAGTAATGGTCTATGCATGTAGTAATGGTATGTGTGTGTGTGTGTGTGTGTGTGACAACTTATACATGAAAAACTATTTCTCATCAAAGTTAAAATAATGATAATTTTGATATGATCTGAAAGTTTTGGGTGACATAAATATAAAAAAAGTAAAGTTTGTGTTATATATATAAATACATAAGGCTTGGGTAAGTGGCAATGTAAAAGCCCCTAAAATAAAATAAAAGAAATTTAGATACATACCACCCAATCCTTATGTATTTACACATCTAACATCAAACTATATTACCACCCAAGTCTTTCAAATGAAAAAAAATACACTATTTTAATATTTAAAAAGAGAAATGCAGCTTTTCAAGGATATGTAAGATCATGTCTGTATATGTATGTATGTATGTATATATGTATGTATGTATGTATGTGTATATATATATATATATATATATATATATATATATATATATATATATATATATATATAATATTTGGGGGGGTGTAAGAGCAACGGTGGCTCCCTACGTGTTAATTAAAAAAAATTGGTACAAGGGGGGTGGGGAGGCGGAACCCCAATCTAAAAAACTCATAAAATACATTAAGATTTCACCCCTATGGGTTCTAGCTCCCTCAGTACAATTCACGCAAAAATTTCTCCAAAATACAAGTATAACACTATTCAAGTATACCATAAAGAGAAACAAAAACAAAACTGAGTTGTAGTTCAAAAAGTTGGTGGGACTTGGATGATGCCTTGGAGAAGCTTGAAAGAAAACTGAAAGAGAAAGCTGTAGAAGGAGATCCAAGCATGCAGAGTGCAGCAACAAACATTTGAACAAAAAGTAGTGAGCAAATAAATGGCAGCCAAAATAATTCTCAGCAGTGGTAGCAAAAACCAAATGAACTTGTAAATTAATGTAGAAATTCCTGCACACATTGGAGAGGTAAGAACAGTCCACAGAAACAGAGCCAAGTGATGCACTGAAAATATATACGGTTTTTGCTATCTAATTTTACCCATTTTTGGTGATATTGCACTTTAAAGAAATGTATTGTTCATGATTTGCTGCAGGTATGATGATTTTAGGTGATTAGAGTGAAAAGAAGCAAAAAGGAACGAATCCGGAGCAAAAATGAGCAAAATGGTGAAAAAGTGTTCTGGCGCTGCCGGCGCCATAATGGCCTCCGCTGGCGCCCAAATCTAGAGAGCACAACAATTAAATGGCACGATAGAGCGCCGCCGGCGCCCAAAGTCGGTGGAGTTCGAATTTGAAGAGTTTTGGCTACTTTTTGAAAGGATGCCTATGAAAACTCTTGGTATTTTGTCCCTATCTTATAAGTAATTGTATTTGGACGAAAAGAAGAGAGTTTTGGTGGTGTCTCTTGCTTTCTTTTTGTTTCTCTTAGTGTCTTAGTGTGTTAAGGTTTAGGAGAAGTGAGTGTAGAGTGAGCATTTGAGGGGAATTTTTCCCTAAGGAGGGGAGGAGAAGAGGTAAAGTGAGAGATTGCTTTTTCCTTTCCATTCTAAAGAGAGAATCAAGTGTTGTAAAGAAGAGAGAAGAGGATTCAAAGAAACTTCAAGGGAATTACATTGGGGAAGAGAAAGAGATAAGTTGTATTTTCTTTTGTGGTTTGTATGATTTTTCTTTTATATATAAAATCCATGTTTTATTGTATCTTCTCCATGAATTCTGAGTAGTCTCCCTTATCTTTCTTCTTACACAGAGATGTGATGATGAATTGATGTGGATTTGATGTGCTTTTAATGTAATGAAGAAATTGTGACGGTTTTTCATTTAGAACTTATTTTACTTTCGATTTGGCCAATTGAAATGTTAAAACATGTTCTTAAACATTAAGTTTGAAAGGATTTAATGTCTTATAAAAATAATGAAAGATCCATTCAATTTCTATGGATGAATTGTGTAGTTCATGGGAATTGAGTGCAAATAAATAGGGAAATATGTTTTGATTGAATTCAATGTGGAGATTTCAGGGTGACAGGCTAAAATCCCCAAATTGGTTTTAAGATTAGTAATTAATATCAAAGGTTAGCCTTCGGGTGAAGGGTGAGTGGGAGCTCTGAAGTGAGAGCTGGTATCATCCCAGCTTAGCCTTAGAGTTAGTGACTAAACTTAGAATATGTCAATGTTCTTTTCTTACTTAGAAGAGGGGGTACTCTTTTAAGGGTAAAGAATCATCTATGTTTCTATTTGGCACAATAAAATAGATAATTATTCCATATCAATCCACACATCATGTTCTCATTGCAAGAGGAAAGATACTTTTCTCATATATCAAAAACCTTTCAAATACTTAGTTTAGTGTGTCTGTTAGGTAATCATGTTCTTAAAGTTGTTACAAGTAATTGTAGTTAGTTAATTGTTATTATTTCGTTGTTCTTACTGTTTCCTGCATAGTAGTAGTAAGTAGTAAACTTTAACTTTAGTGCTTATTACACATTGTGTAACGATTTCTTAAAACTTGAATATTTCCCTTTGGGATCGATATCCAGGACTCCATTAGAGCTTTGTATTACTTGATACAATACGTGTACTTGCATTGAATGCTTGGACTTAACAAAATTATTATAAATCTATAAATCTGAGTTCATAAATTCTTGCAAGATATAAAGTCGAGCATCACCAAGGAAACCTCCTCCCAAGCAAAAGCCATCAAGTGATAAGGCAACTAAACAATTTAAAATTAGTATAACAAATTTAAGTGATATGGGGCCCAACAGAATAAGTAGAGACTGTGATCCTAAACTACAGTAAGAAAGAACAGAGAAGGTCAACTGTAGCATTAAACATATGGACAATACTGCCAATCAAAACAAAGAGGCACTAGGCTAACAGTGAGGAGGCATAAGTCAACTATGGAGCATATCCAAAGCCAGAGAAAGCAATATTAAAGCAAAATATCAAGCTCTAATATAAGGGAGATTCAAAGAGTCCTCAACCAGGTAAGATCGAAGGGCAATGGGTGGGGTTAGCCCCACAAAAGGAAAATTACCTGCAGTATGAGCTAACTAGTCAGCAAGAGTGTACCCTCCCTGAAGATGAAGTTCCAAACAACTGTCATTTGGTTGACTGAAGTTAAAGCGAGAATTATGTTAAGAAGGCAAATGAGATTCCAGTGAGGGGGAGAAACTCCAGATAAAATATCACAAAGGATTTTAGAGTCCATCTCCACATACAACTTGGTAAAAGAGAAAGCGGCAGCAATTTTAATGGCCAAAAAAATTACCCAACATTCAGCCATAAGAGGTCCATCAGCAACAACAGGTGAATGAAAGTAGCATAAGCAATTTCCCAGATAATCTCTAAAAACACCTCCAACAGCAGCAACTGTAGAGGACCAGCTGCCATCCACATTCACCTTAACCCATCCCATAGAAGGAGAGGTCTAAAGAACCAACACAGGTGATCGAACAACAGTGGGAGGGTGTAAAGGCTGAGGGGAGGTCTTAGTACACTTATAAAAATAGGCTAAAAAATAAGAAATAGTAGATAAGGAGGAGAGGGAGGAATCATACTTATAACTGTTTCTAGCATTCCAGAGGAACGAAAGAACAACAAGAGGGAAAGAGTGAAGGCTAGCCATCAAATCATCAAGCTGTTTCCATCTCCACAAATAATTCACCAAAGTGCTACCATGGCTCCAAGTAATGCCAAAATGAGAACCAAAAAGGTTCCAAACATGCAAAGAGAAAGTACAGTTGAAAAAGGTATGAGTATAGTCTTCCTCAGCCTCTTTACAAATAGGGCAAATAGATGCAAGCCTAAAACCTTTGAGCTTCAAAATATCATTTAAAGGGAGGAGAGAAGAAAAATATCTCCATAAGAAAAAGGAGATAGAAGGGGAAAAATTGTTATTCCAGATTAATTGCCCTCAAAGCCAATCAGGGTAAGGGTGTTGCTTAGCATATATGACTTTGCTGATAGACCGAGATGTAGCCTTTTTCCACATAGGAGTATCCTTTTTATTAGCCTGAATAGTTATAGTAGAAATCTGAAAAGCATTGTGCTCCCCCACCAAAGAGCAAAGAAAATTCATCTCTCAATCTCCCTGGTTTTAGGAATCAGAGAAATTTAACAAATTTTTGTGTGTGGGTGTGGTGTATTTTGTAGAGAAGGCATACCTCAATTGTCCAGCCAGAAAAACAAGAGCCCCTCCCCAAGATCACAAAAAATGAAATTACTAGCCACAACCTTAGCATTAAGAATGGCTTTTCAAATATTTGAATCCCCCACCTTCCAAGCCACAGATGAAGGATGGGAAGATCTACAATATTTAGAGAGCATAAATTTAGACCACAGAGAAGTATCCTTATGAAATTTGAACAAGAGCTTACATATATTAATTTCCACAATATGTTGTAAAGCTTTAAACCTCAAGCCACCAGACCTCTTTGGTTTGTAAAGTCTATTCCAAGATAGCCAGATTTTTTAGCTTCTCCCCTACACCACAAAAATTTGTTAAACATCTTTTGTAAACTGGTCATAGAGCTCTTCTTAGGTCTTAAGACTTGCATCGCATAAAGAGGAATACTCAAAAGCACACTAGAGAGAAGAGTTAACCGGCTCCCATTAGAGAGGAATATATTCCTCCAATCCATAATTTTCCTTCTAATTTTGTCAAAAACATCATCCATTTGAATCTGTTTCTTCATTCCCCTAGCAAATTGACCCCAAGGTATTTCAGGGGTAAAGAAGCATGTCTATACCCAGTAAAAGTGGCACCCTGAGATATAGTAGCACTAGGAACTTTCTTTCCAAAATAAAATAAGCATTACTCCCTATTAAAAAAAAAACCAGAGCAGCCCTGAAAATCCTCTAAAACCAACATTAACTTTTAATATAAGACTTGGATGCATTAGCAAAAACAATAACATAATCAGCATAAACCAAGTGACTGACCAACAAACTGCATTTGTGTGTATATTGAGTGTAGGGGTGATACATTTGAAATTGATTAAGCAGTCTAGAGAAGTAATAAAAAACAATAATGAAAATAGTGGGAGAAAGGGGATCCCCCTGCTTAATGCCTCTCAAAGCAGAAAAAAACCATAAGAATTCTCATTCACCATGACACTATAATAGTTATTAGATAACCATCTCTGAATGAGTTTGCAAAAGGAAACATCAAAACCTCTAGCAAGTAAAATATTTATAATGAAATCCCAGTTTAATGTGCCAAAAGCCTTCTTTATATTGTGCTTTAGAACAAGATTTCCTCCCCTACACTTATTATCAAGATCTTCAATAAGTTCTTGAGCAAGTAAAATATTTTTAGAGATATCTCTACCATTTATAAAAGCTGATTGCTATGGAGAGATAATAAAATTCAAACGTGGCTGCAATCTAGCAACAATCAACTTACTAATGATCTTAGAGATGATGATAGTCAGAGAGATGGGCCTAAAATTTCTCCAGTGTCTTATCACTGTTTTTAGGTATTAAAATTATTAACGCTGCCATAAAGAATTAACCTGGTTCTTCCCCCAGAAAGAAACTTTGTATAGCCATAATTACCTCTTCTTTGATAATATTCCAGCAGGAAATATAAAAGGCAGAGGAGAAGCCATCTGGACCAGGAGATTTATTAGGATTAATATCTTTCAACGAAGTAAGGATTTCTAGTTCAGTAGGGGGTTCAGATAGGGATAGTGAAGCAACATAGTCTCTTTCAGCGTGGAAGAAAGAAAAGTTAACCATGGATACCTGTAAATCTTCAACATAAAGAGAAGAAAAATAATCTACTGCATTAGAACCAATTTGATCCAAATCAGTAAGTACCATCCCATCAACAGTGACAATCTTAAGAATAGAATTTATGTTCCTCCTATGTTTAATAGTAGCATAAAAATATTTTGTGTTTAGATCACCATTAAGAAAATTTACATCATTAGCTCTTTGTCTTAAAAAATAGTCCTCATTAGGAATTTGGTGTAGAAGGTGATGATGGGCTTTAGCCACCTCATCAACAAAAGAGGGGTTAGAGATAGCCTGAGCTTCTAAAACATCAATAATGTGCTAAGCAGCCATTACATTGGAATGGACATTACCAAAAACATCCAAGTTCCACTTCCTAAGTGCAGCAGCCAACTTCTTGTGCAAATGCCAAAGGATGTCCAGGGATTGCCAGCCACATCAGGTTCCAAACTTGCTTAACCAAACTCAGAAAAGAGGAATGAGAAGTCCAAGCATTAATGAATTTAAAATGATAAAGGGCGGGCTTATTATGAAAAAGCCAAAGTAAGTAACATTGGATTATGATCAGAGGTGGCATGACTGAGATGTTGCACTCCACAAACAGTATAATAATCCAGCAATGAAACATTTCCCAAAAATCTATCTAATCTTTGCAGGACTTTATGCCAAGTATATGAAGAACCAGAGTACCCTAAATCAAAGAGGCCAGCATCAGTGATGGAATCACATAAACGAGAAATTAGAGCAGAATCAGGTCTAGAGCCCCCCCCTCCCCTCCTTTCCACAGGAGACATAATCATATTAAAATCTCCACCCACAAACCAATTTTCAGTGATAGGGTTACCCATATGGGAAAGTTTATGCCAAAGTAGTGTCTTGTTAGGTAGTAAAGTGTTAGCATACACAAAAGTTGCCCAAGCATGAAACCCTTGCATCGCAAATTTGGTAAGAACAAACTCCATATCATCCTTAATTATCTGCAAATGTAATTCCCTTTTCTAGAATATCCAAATTTTATTATTATGACTGCAATAGTGTAAGTAATGTTTGAATTTCCTCAAAATGGAAAATTTATGAACAGTAACTAAAGGTTTTAGAAGAGCAAAGATAAAAGGTTTTTGGACCCTACATAACTGCTTTAAACGATTAAGGGAGTTTGGGTCAGCAACTCCCCTAATATTCCACACAAGTATGTTAAACATGGGGTCTTGAAGCCCTCCTTCTAGTGACCCTGGAGGGTTGCTGCAAATGTTCAGTACAAGTATGTTCACTATCAGAATGATAGTCCAGTTCAATAGAAGGAGTAGTAGGGGGAACTAATTGAGATAATTCAGATTTCTTTTTGCCTTTCCTCCTGCTCTGAATAAGCCATTTAGTTTCTAAAGCATTGTTAGCAACAGTGATTGCACTCTCATCTTTGTTACCAATGTGTGAGTTGATGTGATGCGACTTTAAATATGCTTTAAAATACAAGAATTTGATACCAATTTTTAGAATATTTAATTTCCAGCAAATGGCTTTAAAAACTTGATGTGCGAGGTTTACTTTTATAATTTTATATTTAAATTTAATTTTTGTAAAAGTCACAATTTTAAACGCAAGTATACGTATTGTTCAAGTAATACAGGGCTCTAAGTGGAGTCTCAGTTATCGATCCCACGGGGATAGTGAAATAAAAAGTAAGAGATATAAGTAATATTTTGAAATTTTTGAAAGCAATTTATATATACTCTCTTTATATATATATATATATATATATATATATATATATATATATATACTCAAATTTAATTAACTAATAATTTTTACTAAAAGAAAGTAAGCAATAAGCGGGAAAGTAAAGTAAGCGATAATTAAAATTGATGCGATTATAAAAACGACTTTCTCCTTTTTCAACTAATCTAAGAATTATAGATTAATTATCTTTTGTAGGGAATTAAGATTATGGTATTGTGCCAAATAGAAACATTCATATTCTTTACCCTTTGGTCCAGGTGTAAAGAACATTGATTAATCTATAGTTAAGCTCAAGATGTTTTATTAGTAGAATGGGTTAATCTAGGCTCACACTACCATATGTCCAAGGGTGGTTATGGTCGGCCCTACCAGTGACCTGTTACCTTTCTATAAACCAAATTATTAGAATTTAGTCTGTCACTCTAAAATCTAATTAATTTTATGCCCAATAAATAATATCTTCCTATTTATTTGCAATTCACCTTAAACAATCCGCCTATAGCCTACGATTATCTAAGGATTCATGTGATATCTACTAGTTAAGAATTTATCTCCGGCTAGGTCTCAAAATTCTTCAACAGGTTTTAACAAATTAAATGGCCAATTTAAAAAGTAAACTAAGATCAGGTATTAATATCATCACAATATTTTAAAATATTTTATATTTAATTCTCCTACGAAATTCAATTAATTTATAATCTTTTCATAGTTGAAAGGAGAAAGATAACTAACTACTTAGAACTCATTAAAATAACACAACAAAACATATTTATAAAACTTTGAACCAAAGTACAAATACTTATCTGAAGTGTTTCTTCAAGAGATCCGCTGACTTCTATTGACTCCAAAGCAATGATGAAAGTCTCCAACAGCAATAACACACAATAAACACTCAAAATAAACTCACTAGATATAAAATAAAGTGGCACCCTAAGTATGGAAGAGACTAAATTAAACTAAAGATGAGAGAGAATATGCTAAAATTTGTATGTGTACTAAGAGGGGGGTTTTGGTGTCATTTCCTCTATAGAATGAGCTCCTATTTATAGAGCTCTGAATTTGACCAGGGGTTGCCTAAGACACCTCTTCAAAATTCATCCAAATTCAATGTATCTTCTAGAAGGTAACCGTCGCGCCTAGGCGCCGGACTTCGTGACCAGGTCTTTCACACCTCTTCACTTTGGGTTGCACCTCTTTGCAATCCAGACCGTTTCCTTGTGTCCAAATACATTGTATCACATGTCCTATATATTAGGAGTAACTTTCAGTCTTCTAGAAGCTCCAATAACTGCTTAACACCGTCAAAATAACTGTCCAAATTCATCAAAAAACTTAATAGCATCTGTATCGAACTGGCGCTTAGGCGCCGAACTCTGGCGCCTAGGCGCCAGCCCAATAATTCCAAAATTTGCTCCATAAGCTCCATTTTTGCTCCTTTTTGCTCATTTTTCATTCTTTTTCTTTCTTGGACTCTTTTTAATCATCTACATCCAAAAACATGAAAATACATTTCATTAAAGCATAATATCCTTAAGAATTGAATCATAAATAAGGCATAAAAATGGATTTTTTTTTAGGTAGATCATGAGTCAGTAGGGACAATAGAAACATCCTCTTCCACCACAGGAATATGAGTATAAACATCATGTGATCGTTTATCACCATAAGTGTTTGAGACGGTATGTTGTTGAGAAGGAGGCAAGGGTTCAACAAAGTGAGCATTCTCAGTTAAGGAAACAGCTGATTGGGGATGCACAAAGTCCTCACTAGTCAGAACGACAGCCACAGAGCTCTGGGCATCAAGGGGGAAACCATTCGCGCCTCCCAGAGTGGGAGCCACAACATTATTAGCTAAAACAGTAGGCAAACCTAGAGTAGAGTTAACAGGCAAAGTTGTGGTAATGATAGAGTGAACCTGTTCAGTTGGGCATGGAGGAGGGATGTCAACGTTGGGAGGGGACAGAGGAAGGTCCTGTGAAACATGAGCATCAAAAAGAAGGGGGGATTGGGGGGTCCTGTATATCAGGCTCAGCCAAGGCATCAGTCGGTAGAGGGAGGGAGGGATCAACAGTGGAGGGAGCTTGAGTAGGAGGAGGACCAGAAATTGACTTCACTGTACTTGGTGACCTTAAATTTGGATGCAGCTAATAACAAATAGTTGAGTAATTCCAAACATAGCACAATAGGAGCAATAAGGGGGTGAGCCCCCATTACAACTTTCTGCCAATAACCCTTGTGATTGGAGCCAATCCAGATCTCATCTGGATAGGGTTGAGTTATATCTCTCTCTACCAAAAAAACAAACATCAGAGGGTTGAGTTCGGTCTAAGGTAGGATTGTCCAGACGAAGGGGTTGTCAAAGGCCTTAGCTAATGAAAATAAAATCTCATAATTAAAAAGATGGTACTTAAACCCAGGACATTTTACAAACAGGAATAACATGCGATTCGGCTTGAGGGTCGAAATCTACACTAGATTTCAGAAATTTCATAAGGCAATTTTCAACTTTTAACACTTTCCTTGTAAAGACAGTGGTATAATCGAAGTCGTTAGACAGTTGTATAAGAATATGCCTTCCATCCAAATGACCAATATGTCGATCCCCAATTAATTTTAACAAATAAAATTCCTTGCGGATGAGATCAAGTTTAGGATGACCATAAAGAAATTTCCCAACCAACGCAAAGTGACAAGAAGAAGCGAGAACGTTGGTTTCCTCATCGGTAAGGAAAAAAGCAGGCTTACCGTTTAATCGGCCTAGCTTTCGGATAAATGTGTAGTCACTACCTCCAACTTCGAGAGCATCATGGAACGATTGTGGGAAAAAACAGGAATGCTTAACTGTGGTTGGAGCAGAGTCTCTTGAAACAACAGCCGCAAAACTTCTCGCCATCGAAAAACAAGCCCTAGAACCGAAACCAAGAACGGAAAAGCCCGAGAGACCTAAAAAAATGAAACTCCAAAACGAAAAAAAAGCACAAAAATAAAATAGAGCTTCCCGAAATCAAGAACCCAAAAACCCTAGAAACCCCAAAATTACGAAATAGAAGCTCCAAACCGGGAAGAGAACCACAGGAAAACTGAAATAAAGCACCGCGAGAGTAAAAATAGGGGAAGTTAGAGGGATATCACCAGCCAAGAGGAGGAAGAAGCACGAAACCATGGCCTAAACCTAGGTCTCCGACCCGTCGCTCGCGATTTCCCTAGCGCTCCTCTTCATCGCTATCTCCGGATATAATATATATATATATATATATATATGTCTGATAAAATTTAAGTTAAGGTATATACATATTAATTATATGGTATGTATATGAATGTTTCAAAAATAAATTGACTTCAGTTCTAATTCAAATTCTTATGATAAATTATTATTAATGAAGTGAAGTTGATGGACCTTCTAGACAATATAAAAAAAATATATTGTAAAAAAAAAAAGAAAAAGCAATCAAAGGTTTACATCATAAGGAAACCTTACACTTCAAGACATCAATTTTTCTCTCCTTAGAAGTCTTCCTGAATTAAGATGAAATAAGTCCATGTACGTACTGATGCACGACTTTGATTGCTTTGCCTCGAAGACTTGCCCTCACTCAATTATTATTCTGACATTCACCTATAACTGAATGCCACTCAATTATAAATTAAGAAGCTGGCAACCTTAGTGAGAATAGTATTGAGCATGTCCACATTTTCATTAACTTCAAAATATTCATGAAAATTATCTGGGTATAATATTCATTAAATTTGATCAGGATTTATCTTAATGTTTTATTTATTTATTTTACCATCAGTATAATATGAGTAGAGAGAGGAAGATTTACATACATAAAAACATATGGTCTATTTGGGCAGCTGTAGCTGAAGCTGTTGTAGAAGAAATTACTGTTCAAAAAGCTGCGGTGACTATAAAAAAAAAAATTTAAAAACTCAAACAACAGTTTTTTTAGCAGCTACCGCACTTAATCAGACAGGACTTTCACTGTAGTTAAAAAAAAAACATATAAAATATAATTTTTCCAAATTAAAAAAAAACTTCTGTGCGGCATCACACTGCAACCTCAAACCCACCCTCAATCTCTCTTATATATGCACGAAAATGTGTTAATAGTTATATTTTTATATGATAAGAATTTGGATGATAGAAAATTTTAGCTCTTGGAAATATAAACATATAAGAATTGAGTGGTGTATATATGTGTGTGTGTGTATATATAATCTCATCAGAACTCTGCAGTTAAGCGTGCTTGGGCGATAGTAGTACTATGATGGGTGACCTCGTGGGAAGTCATCGTGGGTGATCTCCTGAGAAATCATCGTGTTGCACCTCTCTTTAATATATATATATATATATATATATATATATATATATATATATATATATTAGTTGAAAAGAATGATAAAAAATAAAGAGATGCATATTGTCAAGGACACCGAGCACTAATAATTTATAATGATTATTCAATGTCCCACCTTTGTAATGATGATGATTTCAAACTAGAATTTTTTTCTGTCAACCTTATCCACTCAATGAATGCAAAGTTCTTTTATATGTAATTTTTTTGTTCAGTAGACCAATGTAAATTCGAGCAGTTAAGGGAAGATGCTAAATTAAGAAAAAAAAAGTTTCAGAGAGAGAGTGAAGTACGAAGCTTCCCCCTCAGTAACAAAAAGGAGAAAAGTAACACCTATAAGCTACTAGTTGGAAGCTCACAAACGTTTCTATGTTTTCTAGAAGCCTTGTGGTTAATATAGTACAAAGAGTCACGGATAATAAAAAGAAACACAGAGATTTAATGAGGTTTGGTAAAGATGTCTACATCTTCGGAAGCGGAGCGGCGACTTTCTTTTCACTTTCATAAAAATATACAAGACATCCCTTAAGGTTACAATATGCATATATATAGCCATGGTACCGCAGGGACATTGCCCCCACACCCCAACCAACATAACGAAACTCTCCCGATTGGACAAATGCTTCCGCTCCACTCCGCTCGTGAGTCCCGCTCTAACATCTGTCCCTTATCTCATACAGGAGCCATACCTAACAAGCCTCAACTCTTCTAAGTTCCCCTCTTATAAATTAGCTCACTATTTGCTTACTTCTCTCTACTTCTCTGACAAAATAATGATGATGGAGTCTTTTCTTTTGAGCTCAGGACTTACTGATAACATTCCTCAAGGTTTGTTCATCGTAACAAAACCTCAAGCAATTTAATTTCTTTGCAATATCTAATTTTTTTGCAACTGTGTTTCATGATGAAATAGGAGGAAGGCGATCGAGGAGAAGGCAGAAGAAGGAGGAGGTGAAAGAGGGGGAGGGGAAGAAGAGGAGGTTGAGTGATGAGCAGGTGAAGTTATTGGAGTTCAGTTTTAGGAGGGAAAGGAAGCTGGAGTGCAGGAGGAAGGAATCGCTGGCAATGGAGCTGGGTCTGGATCCGAAGCAGGTTGCAGTGTGGTTTCAAAACAGGCGAGCTAGGTTGAAAAGCAGGAAGATTGAAGAGGAGTACCGGAGGCTTAAGTCTGAGAATGTGGAGGCTGTTATTGAAAAATGCCAGCTTGAGAAAGAGGTTCTCTTCTAACAAATTTTATCTTCATTCACACCTATATGAGTATAAATATATGAACAATAGTCTTATGTATGAAAATGTTCTTAGGGGTGATAATATAAAAAAGTAAACAAGTCTCTCTCTCTCTCTCTCTCTCTCTCTCTCTCTCTCTCTCTCTCTCTCTCTATATATATATATATATATATATATATATATATAGATATGTATGTATGTATGTATGTGTGCTTCGCCTTCATGATGCCTATTGGTAGAGCGTAGCTTTCTGAAGGTCGTAAGTCTTCTTGAGGCAGTGGAACTTGAATTTATTTGTACACCAATGTCAGCTCTCGGACCTAACAGGAGTTAGCATATGAAGGGTTGATAGATGGTTTGCCTGTTGATCAATCTTTTATATATATATATATATATATATATATATATATATATATATATATATATATATATATATATATATATATATATTGTATATAGTTTGAAAACATGGGTTATTTTAATTACAAATTAATACACATTAGTCAAGTCTTAAGTATAAAAAAAATGATAGTAAAATATACTCCCTAGTTAAAAAAAAAAGACTCAAGTTCAAAAATATAATGACAATATTCAATTTTTTTATTAAAATGTCAAAATAATCTCTAATTGTTTTATATGGGTTATTTTTATATCTTATCCTCTATAAAATTGCCAAATTACTTATCATAGTACACTTCAAATGGGTTAAAATAGTCCTCCATTTAAAGTGCATGTGCCTATTTGTAGCACATATTAAAAAAGTACGAGTACTAAATTAATAATTTTATAGCTAGAGCTATTTTGATAATTTCCCCATTTTCTTCTCTTACTAACTTTCATTCATGTATTATTTGAATGGACAAAAATGCAGGTGCTGAAGCTGAAGGAGAAGTTATCAGAGACAGAAGAAGAAATAAAGAGATTATCAATCCACACAATAAGAGATGAAAATAATAGTAAAGCAATGGAGAGTTCAAGCCCTTCTTTCTCCACTGTGAACCAGCAAGCAGTAGCTAAAGATATTAACCCAGGAGGAGAGGAAGAATACTTCATATTCAATCATGATTTTATGTACAGTAACTACTGGTTAGATTGGGGAGATGATTTGTTTGGAATGTGATTAACTAGCTTATTAACTCCAGTTTTAACGCTGGTTTATTAAGGGTGTGTTTAGGTCTGCTTCTGCTTATCTAAATAAGCTGCTTATTCGAAAATGCAGACCGCAAAACTCAGCCTGCGTTCCGCATTTAGTGTAAAAAAACCAAATGGATTTTCGGATAAGCTGCGAAAACGAAGTTTCTAAACGGTGTGGCGACGCGGATAAGCTGTCCCAAACGCACCCTAAGTCGTATTTGTTTATGAGCTAGGATAATTAGTGTGGTAATTATGGATTAAGGGAGTGTTGATGAAATTGGCACTCACTAAAATGCTGGTTGGTGTAATGAGAAAGATTGTTTGGTTTTTATCAGATGTGGTCACGTTATGTATTATTAGTAATTGTAATGTTAATTGGTCCTTCTTAAGTTGATTGCCGAAGTACAAGTGACACGTACATGTGAGAAAATACACTTATTTACTCAAATTATATAACATTAAGTAACATTACAAGTAGATACTTAGGAAAAATTTCTGTAATAATATGTGAAAATTATATTAGGGGCATTTACATAGATACCATTCTCAAATTTGTATATTTACATTCATATATACCACTAACATATTTAATATCACTATTATTTACAAAAATAATTAAAATTAGTTTCTTTTTAATTTTAAAATTCATCTTTTCATGCATAAATTTATGAGACTAGAATATTATAGATGTACATATGTATGAAAATTTAAAAACATAGAAATTGGGAGGTATGTATATTCAAATAGTTTAATTTATCGAGAGAAAGAAAAATGAGGAATTTTTGGATAAATATTGTGACAAACATATTATTAGTATTAATATTATTGAAGCTACCAGATAGAAAAGTAAGTGTTGGAGGCTTAAGCACGAGCGACATACATATTAAAACTGTTTTATTTGAATGGAAATTTTGTTTCTTGTTAATTGATTTGTGAATGTTACTGGGAACTGGATTTGCTTGGTGATCTGTTATGTTTGTGCTTTCTTTTTGGTTATTGATGTCGGTTGATTTACTTGAGGTTTGATAGTAAAATTTCTTTATGATTCATTTTATCATTGGGTTGTCTCTCGGTTGTCTTCTCTATTCGGACTGATTTCAGTAGTTGGAATATCATTTTAAAGATGGCTGGAAACTTCTTCTTCTTTGACAAATTCTTTAAAGATAATTTTTATGGAAGTTTAATTAGTTATTTTCTATGACATTTCTTTGTGGAATATTGTTGGCACATATATTATATGATGGATTGGATTCCACTACTTTATTCTTGCCATTTTTTGTTGAGTTTGAGAGCAATGATGATAGCCAACGAGGAAGGGAAAAGTCAATCAGTTATTAATAGGAATTCAGTTTATTTGAAGTCTAAAATGGGCATTATTTCTTGTGATGTTGATATCTTTTAATATGAATTGGACTTCTTATAAACTGAATTAGGTAATGACTTACGATACTATTCTTTGGGATGCTGGGTGCTTTATCTGATCTCAGTTACCTTTGCATTTTGCAGCTTATCTTATATATAGAAGCTCTGAAATACTATTCTTTTGATGCTATTAACTGTCTTTTTATGTTGAATAATTCTTTAGAATGTCATATCTTCTTTTTCCGATTTGGGCTTCTTTTAATTTGATTCTAAGGTGATTTGAAGGATGCTATCAAAAAATGCGGAAAATTATTTCATAGGGACAGCGTAAGTAGCACTGCGCAATAACAAGCGAATAACGCATACTGGTTATGAATTTCGGGATTATTAGGAAGTTATTGGGAGTTATTGTGGTATTAATTCAAAAAATCTCCCAATAACCTCGTAATAACACCCTCAATAACCTCCGCGGTTTCACTTTTATATTTTTTTTATCTGTTATTCGGGGTTTTGTGAGGTTATTGGGGGGTTATTCGAGGTTTTGTAAGGTTATTGGGGCATTAACTCAAAAAAACGCTGAAATAACTTCCTAATAACTTTTCAATAACCTCCGCGGTTTTATTTCAATGTTATTCACAGGATTATTATGGGTTATGGAGAGGTTATTTGAGAGAACGTACACAGCGCTGCGTACGCTGTCCATATGGAATAATTTTCTCAAAAATGCAGCTGATTGTTTTCTTCTGATTCTTATTTAGTTTTTTATATATTTTTCTATTTGATGTTTTAGGGATGCGTTTTCTTTTTTTTATTCTATAGTATTTAAAATTTAATTTAATTTAACATCGTACATTTAATTTAACATCGTACCACCACTGATCTTCAGGCGCTGGCTACTCCTGCTTGAAAATAGTATATCCCAAATACAACTATAATATATAACAACTATAATGACGATTCTGATGATAATTTCTAACCATCGTAGCTACCGACCATTGACAACCTCCACCCATTGGTCACTATCGACCACTGTCGGTCACCGCTATTATAGGCAACTTCTGTTTGCTCATGTCGGATCTCAAATATGATTATACAATGTCTATTGCAGACCAAATGATGACTTTCATTTTCTATAGCTGTTGACCATTGACGGCCACCGCTTGTCAATCGTCATCAACCACTGTCACCGCTCCTATTAGCTATCGTAGGTAACATATGCTTGTTAACATCGTACACTAAATATCGTTGTATGTATAACACTATATTAAATACCCAACGATAACTTCTAGCCTCCATAGCCCTGATCATGGTCAACCACAACTAACAGTCACCACCTACTACCACCGACTATCAACCACTAGTGACTGCTGCATACGACTGATGTAGTCATAATACAACGGTTCTACATAACACCTTTATCTTTCTTTATGTTGTATACTGAAAAATGCAGTGTCCTATGTAAAAGCTATAACCGTGTTATGAGAGAAGTTTTCTAGTCACTGATTACGACCTATATGGTCAACTACTACCACAACTTCCAACTACAACCTATATGCCAATTACTATTGTTACAACATTTGCAGACTTTGTGAACGAGGCACCGACTATAATCTTCAATATCAACTTTATTTATTGCATCTTAATTGCATTTGTTATAACTGAAAATACTATTATACTTTTGTAATATCATCATTAAATTTCATATTCTCTAATTCATGAGAATAGCCGATCTATGTATTTATAAACATAGTGAATTACTTTAACTTGACTGAACCTCGTGATTTTTTTTATTTTTCCATAATTTTTTTCTTGTAAAAAAAAAAAACTAGCGTCTCATCTTGCCACTTTTGTATTATCAATATGTGCATTGGATTTTTGTGCAACCGTAAGACGTTAAATTATCACTCCACTATTATGAATTTTCTGTCACACAATAATAATATAAAAATGAATATAACTAATCATATAAATGAATATAGAAAAAAGAAGTTCCATATTAAAAAATTCTTAAAAAAATTGATTAAAATGGCTTTACAGTTTTCACATTTATTTTGAAATAAATATAATATATAAATAATATATATTTCATTCCTCTTAAAATAAATTTAATTATTTTATAATATACTCCTACTAAGAATTTAATAGATTTTTTAAATACAAACTTAGATATATAATAACATTTTGGAAAATCGCCCCTTAAAACAGGATAACATTTTATCAATAAAAGAATGCCATATACTCATAAATTTAAATCAAACCAAATGGAAAAACAAAAATAAAATCATCCTAATCATCACGTGACCCAAAATGTACTTCTAATCTTTCTCTCGCCTCCCGAAGTCCGATCTCGCCCTCGCGCCATCTCTTGGGAAAATTATTCCATACGGAGCGAGTACGTATCGCTCCATGCGGAGAGCAAATAGGATCGCGCCGAGTATGCGGTTCGCGGATCCAGAAATACCCACTAATACTCACAAATACCCACCCAGTAACCACCGCGTCTTATTGTCCAGTACCCGCCAGTAACCATCCAGTACTCTCCAGTAACCACCTCCGCGATCCTTTAGTCACCGCATGGAATACCTTGCGGTACCCATCCATACCCCGCGGGAATACCTTGCGGTACCCATCCATACCCACCGAAATTGATTCAAGCTACCTCCGTGGACCTTTCAATACACACGAATACCTTACCCTAACCATCGGCACCCTGCGGTAAGACGATCAAAACTCGAATAAGCTCGCCGAGGTAAATACCTTTCGGTATCGCTCGAAAATTTTTACCCTCTTACGCCCGTGACCTAAAATTTTTACCCTCTTACGCGAGAAGTTACGCGACTTCCTCACGCCGGTGACCTAGCTTCTCGTACGCCGCACGTACGCCGCCGCCGCCCCTACGCCGCGAGAACGGATGGAGAGTGCGAAGCCGGATGTGGTGGTGGTGGAGAAGCCGGATTTGGACGAGGTGGAGAAGGCGGAGGAAATGGTGAAGATTCCGGTCTTGAAAGAGATGAAGAAAAAGCTCAATGTTCGTCGGAAGAAGAACGCGCCGGAGAAAGAGGTCATTTTTTCCGGTGAGAGGCCGCCGGAAACCTCGTCAAGGTAGCCCTAATTTTTTTTTTTTAGAATCTCTTTAGTTATGATGTACCCTTTATCACATAGCAGCTACACTTTGATTTGTTTTGATCTTCTTAGCATCCATAATACTTTCCCTGTGACTTTTGATCCTCTCAAAAGGTCCGTGAAGAGCATTTTTCTCATTTAATCGAAATAATCCATGGAGAAGCTCATAATCACCCTTTACTTTCCTCTCGGTTTCGAACCGCAAATTGCTTTGATTTCTTCAATGGTTTGATGATCACGAGAGGAATGAGACATCCCCATCCTTGATCACGAAAGAGCCTCTACTCTCCTCCACCTCTGTCTTCGCGAACTGCGGCAGAGATGAACGCCTCCCCGGTATGCTTGGACCATAAGCTTCGATCAAGCTGGGATTTGTGGGATATTGACACATGTCCGCCATTGTTGGAGCTCCAAAGAAGCTGGAAATCCTCCCCGATTTGGTAAGCTTGGCGATGGGGAAGAAGTACTGTTGTAGGAGAGGGTTCCATGGATCAAAGGGAGGGATTTTGAGGGGAGGGGAAGGGGTTGTTGAGGTGCTTGTGGTGCTTCTTGGTGATTTTTAATGGCGGCATGCTTGTGTTTTGATTTGTTTTGATCTTCTTAGCATCCATAATACTTTCCCTGTGACTTTTTTTTTTAAGTTTTGATCCGGTGGAATAGAACCAACCTAATTTTAGCTAATCGGAGTCCAAGAGTGCATTTTACGTTTTGTGAATGGCTCATGTTGCTAAATAGATATTAAGGCATGTAAATGTAAATATGAAAGGCTAGATGTTAGATCTGTAAATACATAAGAATTGTATGATATGCATTTAGATTTCTCTTAATATATGAGCACAAATATAACCTTCACTTTACGACGGAGTCTTAGAAATCATCCATTGAATCATTGAAGTTTGTAGCAGAATCATATCTTTTATTAATTATCAAAGTTACATCAGTATGAATTACATTGCAATAAATATTTTATCTTACAAATAAATGAAATAAAAGTAACATCTACATACATGCTGCTTAATAAGTTACATATCTAATGCCAAAACTTCAATTTTTTACATATTATAAATATAAAACTTCGACCTTTAAGTTACGTAACTTGCTATTGTTGACTTCCACTTGGGTGAAATATTGTAGAACGTCTACGCATACGCCTTATGCAATGTAGAATATGCTTGCCGAGGAATACTCGTTGGTCTTTTGATGTGTACATCGCACGGTTCCTATGTATTTACATGATGTTTTGCCCATTGTTGAGGAATAGTTTGCTTCCATGATGTTTTGCCTACTGAATGGTAATTCTATGTTTTTCCCTAGTTTTCTGAAGTGCTTTTTTCAGATTGAGTAAAATGATGAAATGAATTAAAATGTATTTACATGCATGCCACTTAATTCTTATATATTAACATGTCAACACCTAAAATTTAATATTTAGATTGGCCTGCAATATTACAAATGCATCTTTTTTTCAATATCGGCGAAGTGCCAATTTCACATGATTTCTATGTAAAGTGCTTATAATGGTTTGAAGTGATTATTACATATCGAATATTTGACATGGTTTGAAGTTACGTCGTGTTTTTATGTAGGTTTGGGAACACGAAATTAATGAATTGCAGATGTCGTCCATCTGCAGTGAGAGGAGCACTAGATAAAGTCCGGAAAATCATTCAGGAGGAGACATGGTTGAGATTGGAAGCAATGAACCTGGTTCAGTTTTTTGACCTTCCTCCATACCCTCGAAGACCATGTTTTGACGATGCATATATTCAAGCTGTTGGGACATTGACCGAAGGACATTCAATTTCGGTGGGAAGGAGGTTGGGTTTAATGCAAACCAAGTTGCCTTGTCGATAGGATTGCCGAATAGAGGGCCGATAGCAATCTGGAATAAAGGCCCGCTTTGTAATGTTACTGCGGTACAAATAAAGGAAGAATTTGAAAATGTCTCACCAGGGGAGTCTTCTGATCGATTTATAGCACTTTTTCTTAAATTTTTGTTGACAAATTTGTTATTTCCTTCGGCTAATTTTAAGGTGTCCCAAGGGTTGTATTCACTCTGTGAGCAAATAGATGTCTTCTCTTCCTATAATTGGCCAGCTACCATATGTAACTTTCTTACCAAGCAATTGAATGAGACTGGAATGAAAATACGCATGGAGCAGCCTTTCGGATACATCAACGGTTTTGTATATCTTATGACAGTATGTCTGCAGCCCCTAAGTCATCACCTTTAATTCTGTTTATATTGATGTTACAAATGATTATTTCGTCATGTTTTACACAGATATGGTTCTATGAGCACACATCTCTGGTCGTACCTGATGTACCTGATGTTAGACCTCGGATGCTCAGATGGCCGATAAAAGTGCGTTGGAACTCGGTACGGATTGAAATGACATTCGATAAGTTGAACCCATCACGAGTATGTCGGTTATTTCATGGATCTTAAAAACCCATTTTTGTATGTGTAATGTTCTACGTGAATATTATTATTTCTTATTTGCAGGTGTATGATCACTTCCTTGATTTGAAAGATAACGAACACGCTTTACTTGACACTCCAACTGAACTTCCCTGTGATACTCCGCAACATCTCCCACAGCATGAAACCCAGTCCAGTCAACCTTCACCCATTCCCTTTCAACTTTCAAATATAGTTCCTTCTAATACCCCTCATACACCTCGTCAGATAGGATTAGACGATATATATCATCTACTAAGCGATGTTGTTATCCGCTTGACAACGATGAGAGAACACATTATCAGAAGTCAATTTGAAAGTCAGTGAAATAGAGAAAAGATTAAAACAACCACGTGGTGACTCAGCAAGAACTCAAATGAAAGAATCACCAACATTCAGTTTAATTCAGAGGATAAAGGCCAGGGGAAGTAGAAGGAAGCGACAAATCACTTCTCCATTCAGAGTTTTTGAAAGAAAAAGAAGGAAAAAAACTTTAGAGAAGGTTGTTGATGATGTAAATAAGGTGGATGGGGATAATGTACCCTCACAACAAATGGTTGAAGCGAGTGAAGAGATGGATCCACAACTATATAAAGAACACAACTCACAACAACCAATAATTCAAGAAGAATTGTCCATTGAAGAAGAGGTTCAAGTGGTACATAAAGAGCAAGACAACCAGGAACTAGCAATTGAAAAGAAACTGTCCACTGATGAAGCGGTTCATGATACACACGGACCAGACTATATACTCCTGACCGGTGATGAACCTGACGTGGTATGTAATGTTTACGTATTTGATTAGAACTCCAAAATATAATAAATGCTCAATGTTTTGGTTTTCTTAATTTATAGGTATGTCCAGCTCCACCAGGTGATTGACTTTCCGGGAAGGAACAAATACCTGATTTCATGCGCGAGACAATCGATATACCGTTGTAGCAAATTCACCGATTAGTTAGTTCAACTTAATATAGTTGGTCTATTATGCATTATTTTTTATATATATATCACGAACAATAAATTTGCATTGCAGTGGGAGTTTTCTCATTACCAGGGATCAAGTCTCTTTTACTCGGCGTTATCTCGACGACTTACTAACAAACCGATGGCTCGGAAACGAACATGTGGATTGTTTTGCACTGATAATGGAAATGAAGAGGCGCAAAGAACCCGAGCTTGTACATGTCGTACGTATATGTCTCTCCACAATTTCGGGTAAGATATAAGATTTACACACATTTATTAATTTTTATACATGTCCTACGTATATGTATATTTGTACTTCCTTTTTCATGATGATCTATTTTTGCAGATGTATCAAAAAGCCAATATGTCATGTTTTGTTAATCACATCACGACAAAGAGTATGGAAAAGGTTGATATTATACTGATGCCAATAATCGATAATGGCCACTGGACGCTGCTTGTAGGGTCACTAAGGGAAAAAAAATGGCGACTATACGATTCATTGAACAACAGACGTCATTTGCATATCACACGCGATTTTGTGAGTCCACTCATCTGAGCTTCAACTTTTGAAATATTTTGACATGTGATTTTTATATGTAGATTCAATATTTCGTGAGTCATGCTAGTCGTTGCTTTCACAGTTGATTTGACACGGTGGCCGGTTGTTATGGCCAAAGGCGTGCTGGTGCAAAGACAAGTATTGATCGTGGTGTTTTTGTTTGTAAATATATGGAAGCACTTGTCCGGAAGAGTGGCGTAAACTCGGACGGATAAGTTAATGTGGCGAGACTCCATGACACTATTCAGAGCAGAAATTGGATATGAGATATCCAAATTTGCATTGTACGAAATGAATTTACCAACAATAGAAGCTACACATAGAAGTAAATAAACTATATCACTATACTTAGATAATTTTACATTAATTACAATTAGGTCCGAGTGTTTTATGGATTAATTATTTTTAGTTGTTTCAACGCATGTTCTGTTAGAATATCATAATAATCAGCCCATCTTCATTAGCCTTAACTTAATTTTTAAAAACCCAATTTTTCAGACGTGGAGACTCATACATCATAAATGGAAGGAAGTGGTGGACAAGCGGAGCAATGGACCCTCGATGCAAACTTTTGATATTTATGATATCACAGATCATATTCTTGAAGATAGATTTTTTGGTATGATGTAATTATGGCGGTCATGGTCTAAGATCATTTTTTGGTATGATGTGATACAAACTTTTCTGCTGCCAAGCATGAGCGGCATTCAATGATTTTGGTAGACACAAACACCACTAATCATGGCGAGTCATGCTCTAAGAGGCAAAATTTACAGAAACCTTCATTTAAAAATGTAATGCAAAGGCAGTTTTTTCTTCTTCAAATTTGAGATTATTGCACTGTAATATATTTGCTCAAATGATGAAATACAGTCTTCATTTAATGTTTCAGGCTAGTTGTTACCTCTTTATACCATCGGCCGAATAGCTTCCTTGAATATGAGCAGCGTGACAGTATGCCTTGGCTCTTTAGTGTACACAATGGTAAAGGATGATTTCCAGTACTTATGTTTATCATGGAATTGAAAGCATATTCAGACTTGACCTGAATTCATCCCCAATTATTTGGACGAGACTGGTTATCGGCATCGAGTCAATTTCGCAGACTTCATTTACGTATTTTGTGACTTTGTCAAAATTTAGTACAGTTTTTTTTAATTTAATTTTTCTAAAGATTATTTTTTATTATTGTGAGAAATGTTATTGACAATCATCATTACGCATGCACGCATTGTCTTCAGACTTGTAACGCTTAATTTTATGTTAAGTGTTTGATAATTTGTTTCATATATCACAGCAAAAATGATATCAGCTGTAATAGGAATCTGATTAAATTAAATTAAAAAAAAACTGTACACATTCTTATTCAATCTTTGGGGTCAGTTGTAATAGGAATCGATTCTAGTTGATTTGCACGGAAATCTTCTAAATCGCACGCTCGGGCTCCTTAAAAAAAATTGTCATTCTACCCTGGCTTAAAGCAACTTCAGTTATGGCTGAGCCCAAGCCAGTTTTTGCAAGGATTGAAGTGAGCAAAGATGGTGAAGAGGGAATAGTAGCAGCTACAGAAATAGTTGTAGCATGTAATAATGATGTGTTAATATTTTTGTACTTTTTATTGTGTTTGTTAAGTTGTTGGATGAAACTTAGCATGTTTAGATGCCTTGGTAACTGTTGATGATCGAAAACCCATTTTCTGTTTTGAATGAAATTCCATTTTCTGGCTGCGGTAATTAGAGATCAGCATATCAGATTATAATGATTTATTTACAGTTGACTCTATTGTATTCTTCAAATGAAGCGTAATGTTACAGTGTTTCTGTAATTTCCTTCTTTTTTTTTATCAAAAGGTTTCCTTTTGAACATTTATAATGATTTATTTTCCAGATATTGAATTTATGATTTCCTTGAATTTCGTTTTGGAACATACCATGCTGAAGAAATCGTTCATGGAAGGTGTTGTGTGCCCAAGAAATCGTTTAATTTCTGCTGATATGTAGTAGCCGGTGATTGAATTTGAAGATGGTTCATTTAAGTGAACAAAGATGGTGAAGGTGGAGTAGTAGCAGCTACAGAAATAGTTGTAGCATCTAACAATGATGCGTTAAAACGTTTGTTCTTTTATTGCGTTTGTTAAGTTGTTGGATGAAACTTAGCATTTTCCGATGAAGAGTAATGCTACAGTGTGAAGTGCAAATTACAAAAAGGTGCAATTACATACAGACCAAACGAAACTTGGTATTTACAAATCAACCACTTTATTTTATCTATTTTTCAAATTCTCCTCAAATATGAAAATTCATGGTAAAACCCCAACCCTTATTTTTAATTTTTATCAAATTCTCATTAATTTGATTGTGGCACGCATAAATACAGTGAGTTAATAGTTCAGAATATCACCGGAGTGGTAAATTTTGTAAATAAAAATGTTTCGGGTGCTACATATGTAAAAAACCCAGGCCAGCAAGCCCTTCATCCTCATCAAGCCACCAATATTTTGCAGCATGGAAAGATAAATCATGAACAACTAAATATTTTATAAATTGTTAAAAATTAACATCAAACTGAAGTACGAAGTTGATCACATCTCTTTTGCTATAATTTGAACCCAACTGCTACAAAGCTTACTGCACCGAGAGGGTCGTTATGTTCAAAATATTACAGAAAAATCAAATAACTAAAAATGTAAGCTCTCAGAAACCAGAACTAATCATCCGGACATTGCTTGTTTAATTTATCATAATACAAAAATTCTGGACATTCCAAACAATGAATTCTATGAAGAATAAATATCATTGCAGACGCACTAATTTGGTCCTGAACAAATAACTAATCAAAACTGCTCTTCATGGCACACTTTTGTGTTAGTCACTCAAGACCCTGCAATAAAAAAATAATAATAACAATTAAGATGCAATATATGAAGAAATTTACAACATGTAAACTAAAGTAAAGTAAAAGAGATCAAATAGAAAACTCACAAAGCTTTACTTCGGAACTCCGATAACGAATCCATCGAGCATGTCGGTGAATGATTCCCTCGATCGTGATGGAAAAAAATTTTGCATTGCATCGATCTTTACTGAGAAGGGTTTTCCTTAATGTATAAGCATAACTAAAAAAGGTAAGGTAATACCCGAACCTGTGTCAAAAAATCTAGAATTGAGCAAAGGTTTGGATCACATGGGAATGACTCTGGTTCTTGGCTAGATGAAACTTCTATCTGCTTGCCTGTAAGTAGAGTGATTATGACAGTAAAATAAAACATTCCTTTGCCGTTACATATGAAAGCATATTGTAATGATGCAAAAAATACCTTTCGCTCTTTTTCGTGTCTCCAATAACCTTTCACCTAGCATTCGATATTCCCTTAGGACGCACTTTGCTCGGATCGCCTACTTTCGATTTATTAATTATCGGTATCTTATTTTTTTTTTGCTGGCTCTTATCCTGCAAGTCTCTCCCGCAAATAATCTTGTCAACATCCAATGATAATTTCATCATGGCTTCCTTCATACACTGCTCGGCTTCTACGTTCCCCTTTGCTTTAGTGGTAATTGCATATGCAAATTTTTGCATATGTGTTTGAAATATTAGGTCACCTTTACTTCCATTAAATATGTCTGTCTGTTGGATATGCTTGTATCCACAACTATTGTATACATCTCTTTTTGCAGTTGCAGACCATCTTAGTAGGAGATATTTATCTGGTATCTTCCTAACATGCATGAAGTTCATAACGCGTAGAGAGTGTGCACATAGTAACCCCATCATCTCGAACTTCTTGCAGCTACATTGAATATCCAGAGTTAACTTGTCAAAGTACACAACCCAAGGTTTATTTGTCAAGTGATTGTCGAAATTCGTAATGTAAAATTCAGATTCATTTGTTGTGGATGCATGTAATTGAAGATCGCATGATCCATGAATGAACTCCTCCTCGAACATTGAGTACATCTTCTTTGAGTAAAATGCAGCGGCCTGCTTCAATATTGGGCTGCTTCTAGAAACTGGTTTAATAACAGATTGATCACGTTTGAAACCTTCATCCTTTTCGTTGCGCCTCCATGATCTCATGATAGTTTCAAGTCCCAAAAAACAGTCTGTAATAGAGCTCGTGGGCTTTGACACACCATGACAGATATTATTTGTTGACTCACTTCTTTGGGTCGATAAAATTTGCATTCCAAACACATCCTTATTATAAGCTGTAGACCACCTATGTCTAATATTATACATGTCATCGAGCCAGACATTATCGTGTAGATTACTGTCTCAATCATCACCTCCCATGTATTATCAAAATCCTCTTCAGTCTCACATTTGCTCATACACTTATAGAAAAGCTCCGTCACTATTTTGTTCACCACCCCGCAGTGAATTTTTGTAGGCAACTTCTTATAAATATGCCATTGGCATAATCTGTGGCGTGTATTTGGAAGAACATCTTCTATGGCTTTAGCCATTGCCTGATCTTGATCGGTGTATATTGTAATTGGATGATTATCACCCATGATACGGATAAAAGTTTTAAACAACCATGTAAACGACGCCACCGTCTCATCCGACAAAAAACCAACTCCAAACATCACATTTTGCCAATTGTGATTAACGCCGACAAAGGGAGCACAACATAGGTTATATTTATCGAGTCTATAGCTTAGTATCAAAAATAACAACGTCACCAAAACAGATCATAGTCGAGTCCGGATGTGCCATCGCTCCAAAAAAAATTAGTCATCCTTCCTCTTTCATCAACTTCGAAATCCCATTCAAACATGCTATCCTCGGACTTTCTTTCCGTGAATAACTGTAATAAAGCATTGGCGTCGCCATTTTCAATCCGATCTCTCTTGTCTTCCGAATGAAATCGAACGCGTCTCGCTTCGTACATTCTAGATTCTCCACACCTCCAACTTCGTAGCCGGATAGTTAAATGCATCGATAATTCTTACCCGGACCGTGTCGAAGATCCGAGCACATCCGCATCGACATCACTTATCTTCCTCCCGGAACGCAATAGGTGCTTATCATCGGGGTTCGCTAACGAGTGGTTATGAGATTCAATCAATCTTTTCACAGTCCAATTGCCTTCAGCATCAACTGCATATCGAATCATTGCAGGACATCCAGTTCTTGTGTCGGCTCTTTTGTATTTCACGGTTTCCGTGCTCTTCAACTCTTTCTTGAAACCAGCTTTTCCACATACGAAGTCCTTCGTTTTAAGATTCCTAGAGTTAGGCTAAAAAGAGTGTGGTCCTTACGAACACTAAATCCAATAATATGCGCGTAAGCACAATATAATTCAAATGCATCTTTCTCATTTTGGACAACAGGTGTTAAGTAATACGTCCGCATGTTGCCGGTACAATTATCACGACCCTCGCCAACTCTGCTATCCCGCTTCAATACATAATGATCATCTTTAAAACTATATGTGTGTTGAACAAATAAATTTCACAAAAGATTTAAAAATATATAACTACACAACACAACTTTATAAATACATATACATAGATAAAAAACCTGTTAAATAACACGAGTACTCACAAAACCATAGAATAAGCCGACGGTATATCTTTTAATTTTTAAAAAGCAACCACATTACATCATTAAGCATAATAACGTAATGTCTTTCGTTCCTAAGGAACCCGTCTCCGTAAATTTTTTAATTCTTATGTTTTTACATCTCTCACACTTAAAATTTCATATTTGCACTCATAGCAAATCAAATCTAGCATTATTTTCGAAAGTGAAATATTTATTTCTTATATATAACATTAGAACATCTAAAAACTATTACTTGTAAATATTAAAGTTTAGATATGAGATATGTATGTAAATACAAGTAGACGTGTATTAAATATGTAAATATTCTCACAAAGGGCATTTACATATATATGGATCGTCCTGTGTTTCATTTACATTTACATACATAGCACACAATTCTTTTATATTTGCATATATATATATATATATATATATATATATATATATATATATATATATATATATATATATATATATATTAATACAGACACTTTATTTAAAAATATCTAATACATTCATGAGACTACACGGCCTAAAAACAAAACCATAACAATAACAATAACCTGTAGGCAGTAAAAACTTCGCACAACATAAGAAAGTCTAAAATAAAGCATTGGTCGCGACAACAAACCTCAAATTTCATACTTCTTTCTCATGTTCTCGGGATGACTTCTTCACCGTCCCACAACATAGCTCTTTAGGTCCTCCATATCCTCCGTGCGGCCCTCCATGTACGGAATCATGCGGCGCCAGGTTTCGCGAAAATGATTCGCAGAAGTAAACCTCAGCAGGCGCTTAAACGAGTTTTCGCGGGGTATGGATGGGTACCGCAAGGTATCGAAAGGTACTGCAGCGTATTTTAGTGGAGTATGGATGATGTACGCAGCGTATTCCATGCGGTGACTAAAGGATCGCATGGAATAATTTCACGGGAGTATGGATGGGTATCGCAGCGGTATTCCATACGGTACTAAAGGATCGCGGAGGTGGTTACATGGAAAGTCTTGGATGGATTGCATTGTGAGACTTCAGACAATAAGACGCGGTGGATTCGTGGTGGGTATTTGTGAGTATTAGTGGGTATTTCTGGATCCGCGAACTGCATACTTGGCGCGATCCTATTTGCCTCCGCATGGAGCGATACGTACTCGCTCCGTATGGAATAATTTTCCCATCTCTTGGCTGCAGAAGAAAGACTAATTCTATTTCGTTAAAAAAAAAATTAAAATAAAAGAGAAACAATCTTCCCCTCCGTCATTTTCCCTTCAATTGTCATTTTGTTTTAGTCTTCTTCTCTGTCTGTCTTTTTTATTTTTTCCCTTCCGTTGGAATTTTGGTTTTTTAATGCGCATTCGTCAATGCCACTTCGCGGGGAGGACAGTAGTGCGGGTGTGGATTCCTGCGATCCCGGATGAGGCACAGGGGAAGTCTTTCTTCTAGGGTTTCTTATCCGGATTCGTCCGCAGGAATGAAGTAAGATCCTCTGTTGCTTGGAAGTGGGCTTGATTTGATCTGGTGCTTCAGGATTGTTAGATTTCGCTTTTTCATGTGGTATTGATTGTTTGACGAATTGTTAGATAATATTACTAGCTTCGGGCCTCTTATGGTGCGCTTGCATCCTAATGTTGATTACTGTCTTCAGCATGGATGCATAGTATATGTTGTTTTGTGATCTTTGCTCGAAAATTAAAGATACCAGTGTTTTTTTTTTTTTTCATAAAAGCAAGTCTAGGAATCTTTTTTTTCTAATCTAGCAAAAACCTGATCCTCCCTCTAATCTGTGGATTCTATTAACTCCATCACATCTCATACGGAACAGAGTATCTTATGTACGCCAAACAAAATATTGGAATAATTCTGATAAATTTATTTGTAAGATTACCTATTTCTGAGGATTAAAGTGATATTTTCCTTTAGTGCGTTGGATATGAACTCTTCTGTCTCCTCTTCTTTTTTTCTACATTTTTTTAGTAACAATTTTTTTTATCCCTTTTGTTTGTTTTCAGCCGGTCAAAGGAACAAGAAAAAGCAAGAGCTTGTTTTTTATCTTGATTTAGTAACTGTCATTTTTCTTTTCTTGTTTTATAAATAGATTAAGGTTGCAGTTTGTAGAACCCTGTTAGAATTCTGAGTAGATACCAGAGCCAGATTTTTTGTCATGGAGTTGTAGAAGATATGTATACTAGAGCCGCTACTTGTGTTGGAACAAAAGGAGATTGACCTAGTATTTTCCTTTTCCAGTTGGATTACCCATCTCTTTTTGCTTTAGTTATGGATGTTCTCACTGGACATTTACAGGAGGATGTACCTTGGTGTAAGCTTTTCACTGATGATATCCTTCTTGTGGCTAAGAATAGAGAAAGAGTTTAGGAATGACTTAAATTATGGAGTTCTATATTAGAGTCTAAAGGCCTTCGTTTGAGTAGATCTAAAACTGAATAAATGGAATTTAATTTTAGTAGTAGTTGTTGTAGTGGCAGAGTTGTAATAATGAGTGATTAAACCATTAACGTTTTAGATATCTCGGGTCTATTGTTCAAAGTGATGGTGATATAGATGGGGATGTTATTTGTAGAGCTCATGTTGGTTGGTTGAATTGGAGTAATGCATCGGGCCTATTGGGTGATAGAAAATACCGCTTAGACTTAAGGAAAAAATTTATAAGATGGAGGTGAGACTTGGAATGCTCTACGGTGCAGAATGTTGGCCTTTAAAAGGGAAGCATAAAACAAAGTTTAAGTGTTGCCGAGATGGGACTGTTTAGATGGATGAGTGGCTTGACACCCGTAGGCAAAATACAAAATGAATATATATCCGTGATAGGGTTGGTGTAACTCCAGTGGCTGACAAGATTAGCGAGAGTCGTCTTAGATGGTTTGGTCACATTAAACGTCGACTATCTAATGATCCGGTTAGGAGAGAAGATGTTTTAGATTCAACTTCTGTTAAGAAAGACAGAGGTAGGCCTAAAATAACTTAGCCATATTGTATAAAAAAGTGATCTTAATCTATTAGAATTAAATAAAAATATGACACTCAATAGGATACAATGGATAAAAGTATTCATGTAGCTAACACCACTTAGTGGGATAAAGGCCTGTTGTTGTTGTTGTTGTTGTTGTTCTGTAAATACTTTTTGGGCATTAGATTAGTGTGCTTTAACTCATGTGCATGTCCATTTCCATTTCCATATTATTATTTTGGCGCGTTACATACATACCACCCAATTCTTATGTATTTATTTCTCGAAAACCTCAAGTCTAATTTTTACATTAATATCAGCCAATCTTTCATATCACATAAAAAATACTGCTATTTTAACTTTTAAAAAGAGATGTACACCTTTTCATGCATAGTAGGGTGTCATATATGTAAAAAATGAAGTTTAGGTGTTATATATGTAAATACATAATAATTGAGTGGTACACATGTAAAACTTCCTATTATTTTTGTAAATCCCCTTTGGATCTAAAATCTTTTGTTACATACTTGCATGCTATTATAAAAGAGGGGGCACTTTGAGCAATTTTAAGCTATCTCCATTTTGGCTAAATGTTACTTGTTCGAATTTTTGCTACAACCTCTTAGCAAGGCAAGGTTAAGGCCACATACATTAATATCTCTAAAGTTCCTGCATTTTCTATATAAATATTCTTATTTCTCACTAAAATGAGCGCAGAAAATAAAGAGAAGATTTATAATTTTAATAATATGGAGCTATCCACATCCTAATAAATTAATAAAATTTAATTCTTTCTCAATCCAATGATTTATTTGTCGAATTAATTACAATATATCTTTCTTTTCTTTCAATTCCCAATCAAGAATGACAAAATAATTTTCTTTTCTCTTATAAAACTCCCAATAAAAAATAAATGATTTTATATTCTTCCTTCTTTTTCTTTTCCATCAACCTAAATTATTTCTTTTCTTCCCTCTGCTCTCAGCTAGAGTGTAGTAGAGAAATTTTTACATCAGGACGCCGCACGTAGAGCTACGGCGGAGTCCAGTAACATCACGCCACGTGGCGCGTGTCGGGAAAAAAAAAAACAGAATAACACAGGGAATATTCCCCCCGTGTTATTCATGTGTTATTGTGTATTATTCATGTATTATTCATGTGTTATTGTGTTATTATAACACCGGGAATATTCTAGGAGCAGAATAACACCTGAATAACACACAATAACATTTGAATAACACACAATAACACATGAATAACACATGAATAACACAGAGGAAATATTCCTTGTTTTATTCTGGCCGAATGCTATTTTTTTTGCCATGCGCGCAACGTGGCTCGATTTTACAGGTCTCCGCACGTAGTTCTATGTGCGGAGTCCTGATGTAAAAATTTTTCCTGCTCTCAGCTAGAGTATAGTAGAGAAATTGGATGGCTGGAGTTGGTTATAAAAGGCAACTTTCTTGTCTGAACAAGCCATGTGCTTCTTTATTTCCTTGTTTCTCCTACCATGCTTTTGTTTTCTTCTTACAGTTTTTTCTTTACTGTTCCAGACAAAGGAAGATATTTGGAATATCCATATCTCTTATTCTGATTAACATGACATCAATAATGGAGCGTGCTGATGAAAATCTTCTTCCAGCAGTTTACAAAGAAGTTAGCCAAGCTTTTAATGCTGGTCCAACAGACCTGGGATATCTTACTTTCATAAGAAATTTTGTCAAGGCATTATCTTCTCCATTGGCGGGGGTATTGGCTCTTCACTATGACCGTCCATCTGTTCTTGCTTTGGGAACTGCCTTCTGGGCCTTATCAACAGCTGCGGTGGGAGTTAGTCAGCATTTTCAGCAAGTGGCGTTTTGGAGAGCAATAAATGGATTTGGATTAGCCATTGTGATACCAGCGCTCCAATCTTTCATTGCTGATAGTTATGTGGATGGCTCACGAGGTGCAGGATTTGGCATGTTGAACCTTGTAGGTTCGGTGGGAGGGATAGGAGGGGGTGTAGTGGCAACAATTATGGCTGGGCAGGATTTTGGGGGCATCCCTGGATGGAGGTTTGCCTTCATCATGATGGCAATATTAAGTTTACTGATTGGAGCTCTAGTGTTTTTATTTGTTGTTGATCCTAGAAAAACCTCTGGGGTTGGCCATGGAGTCTATGAGGACTCTGAGAGGTAGCTATTTGCTCTTTTGGGAATTAGATTTTTATCTTCCAATCTTTTTTCTTGTATCCAATATTTTATGAAATGCTCTTATCTTCTCGACTTATTTTTGTTTTGAAAGAGAAAGATATCCCAATAATTGCTGATTCTCTTATCATACGTGTGCAGATTCAAGTACTTTTATTAATTCCATGCAGTGAGCTTACCTATGCTAAGAGATGCTATTTTTTGTTTATTCAACTATTATATGAATATAGTGTATTGGAATTGGCACACATTTTGGAGGGATTCTTGGATACTGTGGGAGTTTAGCTTCCTAAAATGGTTCACTTTCCCTTGATGCAGTTTATAGGGCAACTACGTTCTTTCTAGTTTAATGCTGAAACCTTATAGGAATTGGATATGTAGATTTTAGGTTTAAAGTTTGAGATTTCTCAAAATTATTGTAATTTTGAAGTTGTTGGTATATTAAGATGGTGGGAATTCCTCTTTGTTAGCTGTCTTACTTGATGTCAAATGCCTATCTTATCACTGAATATTGTACTCTCACTAATCATTGCTATGGCTTAAAAATGGATTTTCTCAGTTTAATTTATGGAAAATTGAATGATAGCCCTTGGAGTTTAGCCTTTTTATTAAGGGCGCCGTTTTCCAATCTTTGGAAATTCATCCTGATATTTTAAAGTTGTTTTCTAAAAATTGCTTGAATACTTCATAGAGTGTTGTTTGTCACTTGATAGTTTTTAAACCTTTTCTAATAAGGGAAAAAATGGATCTCGTTCTTTGATATTCTATTAGAAATATATTAAATGTGTCCATTGAGTCATTTGCAAAAGAAGCTTCCTTTCATAGATGATTTTTTAGGGGAGAGGTTATAAAGTTGTTTTCAAAGATTCTTCCCTTATTGTAGGACTTCATATTTCTGATTTGGGACTTCCCAAGCCAATATTCGCGGGTAATTACTCTTCTAGTGTCACACCCCAACCGGCCTCTCTTAGAAGGTCAACCGTGGTACGACAAAAAAGGACAATTCGATTATATTAAATTTTTACCCGTCCTCATCCTGTCTTTCATAATGAGGACCATGTGGATGATAAACTAGCCTAACTAAATCATCTCAACCATTCGTAAGACTATCATTTCATTTCATATTCATACATTTGGAAGCATGAAAAATCATATCACCAAAACATATATATTTATATAGATATGCTAAATCTAACATAATCAAATACCGTGCAAAAGCTGTACACGTCACACCTGACCAATCACCCTGGTGTTTCTTAAACCTTCCTAAAGTCAACAAGATATAGTGAGCTACAATAAGCTCAAAAAAATAATTAAAATTAAAATAAGATTTTATGGATGAAAAAGAAACATCGTGCATGCTCATATGTAGCTCATGTACATGCCTACAC
The DNA here is from genome assembly GCA_022702705.1 of Papilionanthe hookeriana x Papilionanthe teres. NCBI lineage: Eukaryota > Viridiplantae > Streptophyta > Magnoliopsida > Asparagales > Orchidaceae > Papilionanthe > Papilionanthe hookeriana x Papilionanthe teres. The sequence continues at coordinate 108,456,056 of CM040432.1, forward strand.
ACATATCACAATATGCTATAATCGGGTAAAACATGTATAAATAAGATGTAATATAGGAAATTATGGCTGCTATATAAAATATGTATTTCATCCATTCATATATAATCATAAGTATATTAATAAGAGTCATAATATAATTATAGGAATGTCACTTGTAATTATACAGACTTCAAATATTTCCATGTCATTTTGTATCATTTAGATCTTCATCTAGTTTAAAGTCTATATTAGATATTGATACTTGCTGGGCCCCTCCAAACATAGCAGTTATCAATAGCCCACTTGATACCAACGGTTCTCTATTTTTCTTCCTCATTTGATCCCAACGTTTCTCAGAGTTTTGTCTCAATCCGAATGCTAAGAGTCAAGAATTCCATCATTTACCATCATTCGTACTTGTAAGTATTTATGTAATAGCCTACCTATAACATCACTTGAGATATTTTTTAAATCATAATTCATGTAACAAGCAATCATAAGCATTTCCAATTGTATGCATAATCCACCTGATATGAATACCTAAAAGCAAATATTTCATAATATGCTCATTTCTACTATATCATAAGAAAATTATAGTCATTGCCAGTGTTAATTCAATGTTGGCATGCATATAAGATTCACAGGTATTTGACAACAATCCTATATCAAGGAAGTGATCTTGAAAATCCTATAGAAATTATTATTCTTAATTTAACACATAATTATTTTGTTTGAATTGACAGAGCAGCACCACGACGAGTTTCCTGAGTTCGTCTCTAGCTCGCTGCCTAGTATATTCAATCTTAAATTCGTAAACCTCTTAGGATATTTATAAATTCTTAACTCAGGTCTTAATTTAACTCACACATAAAGATACATGTCAATATTTACCTCAAATGAGTTGCCCTGCATGAATTCTCCCTACAAATTACTTCAAATTCTCTCTTCCTCCCCCCTAACTTTCCCTCATTCCCGTTTATTCACAGATTTCTTGCTAATGGCCCCTACAGAAGCCCATAAACCAAGTTTATAACCTCCAACAAATGTTTGCCTCCGGTTACATTGGAAATGAAAAAGATGCACCGATTGTGGAAAACATCAAAACAAAAACGTAGGGAAAGGTAAGAATGTCTCATTTAGCGTGGAAGAGGGTTTCTTTCTTTTGCTTTCTCCCCAGAAACCTAAATTGCCTCTTGCAGCTCCCTGAGAGTCACGTGATTGCTGTCGTTCACTCCCGTGCTACAAGATCCGATCCCGAAACCCCACAGGATCGCGGAAGCGAGTGCGATAATGAAGGGAGTTTGACCCTTTTAACTCTGATCCAATAAATTTCAGCCCTTGATTTCATTATACCGCTGAGAATAGCGTGAATAAGTTGGTGGGAACAGTAACGTGGATTAGAAATTTAAGTAGATCAATATCTTATTATTTTTATATCCCCCGTTGTATTCATAATTCATATATAGTGTTATATATCAAATTGATCGATTTAGCGCGTAAAATTTTATGCAATTGATTTGGTTGAATTTCGTGATGCAAAATTTGAGGTATATTTTAAAATTGCTAAAATTTTATCTCTTTCTCAAAATTGGGTGTTACAATTTGATTATGAGTGAAATTTTAATTATGATTTATGGTTGCAATGCGTCATTTCTGGACTTGTCCAAGTTGTCCTCATCTTTCATTATTTGGGCACCAGCAGGGTTGACTGTGCTGCCAACATCATGTTAAGGTTATCCCGGTCAGATCGCATTACTGCTCCTATTGTCGCTGTCTGCTTCAATTAATAGGTCTTGACCTGCATTAGATCCTTATGTTTCACATCCACAGCCATCGCTTGCTGTATGTTATCCTTGCGTATGATTTTTTAGCCTCTGAAACATGCTAATGGTTACATTACTACAACCTTCTCATGTAGACTTCACATGTGGCCTCATTACCATTTTGTTTGTCATCTGCCACCTTTTGTCATCTGCCACCTTATTCTTGGATATCGTAACAGTTGAGACTTGCTGACCGGTAACCACCATGCATTTATATGCAAGCATTCCAGGGATCCCCATCCCTTTTTGTGGCTAATTTAAATAAGCCTATGATCTTTGGTTGGAGAAGATGCCTGGCTGCTTCCTAATTTTTTCCTTTCAATGCTTCCTTTTTTTATTGCAGTAAGGAATCAAACTCTTGTAAAGAATACCTGCTTCAATCATTATAAGATTCTTCCTAGGATCTTCACAAAGATGTAGGTCCTTTGATTAGATTGCTCAAAAACATTGTCTTTTATGTTATATTTTTTGTGCTGTCCTCTTATTGGAAGTTTTCTAGCTCATCAAATCTTGTATTTTGAACTTTGAACACGTATAGTTCATGCGTCCAATTTTAAACATCTTGGGATGATTCATGCGTTCCTATTTTTTGGTGCTTTTGTTGAGAACTTTCAAGGCAGTGGAAAATAATTTGGGACCCAAAAGTAGATACCCCTTCAGTCAATAATGGCAAATCACCCACCAATTTGTTGGGATATTTGTTCCTGAAAAAGTCAGATCTGTGAATGGCACTCAGCATAATTTAACATTAGTAGCACCCATCAGGGAAAACATACTTGATAGGGGACCAATTTCATTGACCCTCCAACTGCATCTTACATTAAATATTCCTTATTTCTTTTGCTATCTCCGCCAAAATTACAGCGGTGTCGAGTCCAGGCACCTCCACTAAAAAGTTATCGGGGAACAAATGATCCTATTAAACATCTAGTAGGATTCAATGACACCTGAAAGCTTGTGGCTGTCGATGGCACCATCAATTGCTGAATATTTCTGGAAACTCTAAATGATTCTATGCAGAGCTGATTTTTCCATCCACTCCCAATTGTATTTGTTCTTGTTTCTTGTTTCCTTTGCTCTAGAGGCCACTAAAAAATCACATGCCATTTTAAGCATTAGTAATAAACAACGAGTCCTTTAGGAACTATATTGCAAGATTAACTTTGGCAAACCACGAGGGACTGACTCCCACCCATTAGTTACCAAATTTATATTCTCTCAATTTTTTATGTGAGCCACTTTTTATTATGTCATAGCAATAAATAAATAAATAAATAAAATAAAATAAAAGTGCTGATCATTTTGAAATATCAAACTTCATATCCGTCAAAGGCTTTTCCTTACATAAGTACTGCTACGCCAATCCACCCCAAGTTTTTGTGCTTCCACATCAACTATTGTCACCTCCAGAAGCTTTAAAAGTAAATCAACATTTATCTGATGGTAACCTCTCGATGCTAATGGCCAGATATCCTATTTTGAATAATGCTGCCTTATTCCTAGATAACGTGTCATTTGTCACTCAAAAGTCATCACTCTCCAGTCTGTTTAGGCATCCTAGGTAGCTTTATCATGTTACATGGCTAATACAAACATGTTCCGTTTCATTCTCTTACTTCTTTTTAGAGGGACATTCTTGGTAGGAAAAGAGACATGGCTACTTTCTCTTGTAATTTTTCTTCTCCCAAAACTTTATTTTTCTCCAATAAGAAGGTATTAAACTTTTGTGAAGTGTACCTTTTTCACTTATAATAAGAGATCTAAGATCCCCACAATAAATTTTAGGTCATTTAACTAAACTAATCAAAACTAGTACGTCTGTTGTGGTATTCTTTTATGTTTGCTCCTACTGTCTATCACCGAAAATGTCTTCTTTCAACAATCCTCATATTCTAAACTTTTGAACGCGTATAATTCATGCTTCTAATTTAAAAATATCTTATGGTGATTCACACATTCACCATTGTTAGGCTCTACATTCAATTCGCTTTGTGACTGTTCCTAATACAACCCAATCTATGATATATTTTTGAAATGATTGTCATTCTTATGTATAAAGGATACGGTGTTTGGATTGATGATAAACCAATCAAATTCTTACGGTTCTATCATTATAAGTCTGCCCACACACCCTAACCTAAATAAGGAGAGTGATATTTCTTCCCTTGACTTGATGATTATACTTAAGAACTATATGTTAACTCATCTAAGAGAATCTCATAAACTTATACTCAAAAAACTTACTAGGGGGTCCTCTTCATGACTGAATTCGGCTAAAAACAGGCTTCTAGCCTATTAGATGTTTTGTCTTATCATTACCTCATAAATACTAGCTAGATACATGATCAAGTTAATGTGGCTTAGGGGCAAATTTTAGGTGCTACCGCTTATATTGAAGGTTTTTACTGTCTTATTAGGCATAAGATTTTCTGTATGAATACATGATTGTATTGAGAAAACGGTAGCTTATTGTTAGTTGTTAAACTTTGAATTTGATGACTTTGAGAAGTTTATAGCAGAGGGCTGATGGGTGATAACTCTGCGCAAAGTAACCATTATGCATTATTTTAGGTTATAATATTTTGTCTGTTTTGTATTTCTTTTGTTGTGGGGATGGAGTTGTTGCGGGGACCCATCAGTGTTGGATGTTATGCGTTCCATCTAATTTGAATAATATTTTGATACACACATTATTTCTTTATTTAGAAAAATGTCTAGGGCTAGCCTTAACAAAGTTTTTTTGGATCCTATTATTTTGAGGCCTCTTGCAGTTGAGAATCACATATTAATCATCATAAGAAAAGAGGACGGTCTTTGTAATAACTATAACTTAAAATATATATATATATTAGAAATGATACAAATAACCCAACCATCTCTACAATTATACTTCGGAGTCGCATGCCCCAATTTGAACCAAACGAAACAGAGAGAGCGAGATATTGAGAGACAATGAGTTAGAGACGAGAAGCATCATGTGTGCCCAAGCCGATCAATGGAGTAGAAGAGAAGAAGGGTATACATTTTTCTTCCTTACTAGAATCTCGGCGCCTCTGAAGGTTTCGTGCGAGAGAGATGACACCGTTGTTGGTGCGCATCTCACGTGAAGGAAGAAGGTGTATCATGCGTGCGGGAGGCAGTCTCAAACCCTAGCCGAAGGAAGGCGAAGGAGGGAGGAGATCAACCTCATGCGTACTGTGCTGGAGTTGAGCCGGCCTCGAAGGAGAAGGAAGGAAGGGTTGGCTGCTCGTGCACGTGGGGGATAGGGGAGGTGGCACTTGTGCTTTCAGGTTTGGCTGAAGAAATAATTAAGGTATTTTAGGGTTAATTTAATTTAGATTTTATATAAATTGAGTTGAAGTTTTATTAAGTATAATATTGGATTATGTTAATTTATGACAGGAAGAATTAAACAAAAATTTTTGAATAAGAGTGAAAATGAATTGTTCATAACAAATCTGAAGGTTATTGTTTATCTATTTATTTATGTGTTGTTTTAGTTATATGTCATTAGGTAGATTTTATGTATTCATGAGTAGAATTAGTGGTATGATTTGGAAGTGTATTTGAATACAAGGTAATTGGAGAGAAAAATAATGAATTATGTGTTAGAGAGTTATTTTTGAATTAAAATTCTTATATATGCAATTTTAATGGATTTAGGTGTTAGGAGGAGAAAGAAGATGGATGAATATACTTTTGCAGAGGTCATTTAAAGGTTAAAGTAAGTAGTTATTACTTTGTTTGCATTAAACTAAAGTCTTTTATGCTTTTAATGTGTTTCATTTATTACACATATCACAAGAATTCTTAGAACTAAGCGAACATAAATGAAAATTATCTACATGTTTTATGGTTTTCATCTTTTATCTTTTGCATTGTATTAAAAGAAAACTAAATGAAATTAATGATTTAATGAGATTAATTATAAGTGAAATGAAAATAAAAGCTCAAGTCTATCAGGAGTCATCATTCCTATAGTACTGGCAGAGCATGCTAATGTATTGTAATCCTACACGTTAAAGGTAAAAGAAAAGATAAATGTGTTCTTTATGATATAACTGTTAATGGTGTGACTGATGATAGAAATGATAAATATTGTGTCTTTATGGTACAAAATGATAACGATTTTGATGATACTCTTAAGATTACTTTTAACATTAAAAGAAGAAGGGAAATGAAAAAACAATTAAATTATATAAAATAAAATTTAATTGTTTGATCAACATGTTTATTTGAGACATCACATTGGGCACTCAAATAATATTTAATGCATAATAAAGTAGTAATTATATATTAAGTTACTTAAACTTAACCTGTTATTTAACCATTTATTTAGGAAAAGGTTCTTTAAACAGGATGTTCTGTAGGAGTGTTTTTTTGCAGGAGGAGAGGGACTGTGGATGTTATTTAGTGGTTTATTTGTTTTATGTTATGTCATTTTCTTTAATGTTTACTTTTGTTACTATTGTATGCTAAATAATTGTTTCTAAAGGATTGCTTATATGTGTATTGTGAATTTTTAGTGGCTCTTATTTATATGGATGAAATTGTGGACAAATTGTAATGTTTAGAAATATTTAAAATATTCACTATCCGACTGTCTGTTCCCGCCTTTGTTAATTCTAAATTATTGGGCCGAGTCGTGACAGTCTCTATGTTTGGAAGATTTTGAGAGACATTAGAGATAACGGTGATCCCTGTGAATATGATCTTTGATGATTGCACGTATCATCAATAAGGTGAGGTTATCAAAATGTTTTTCTTTTATGTTGTGAGGGTTTTCCTTTTTTGAGGTTGGGACTTGTGATTTAGTATTTTTCAATTTTGTAATCCTAGGATAATCAGTTTTTTGAGATGAAGATTGAAGGAGTATGCAATCACATTATTTAAAACATAATTCTTTATGCTGCCATGTTTTGTAATGTTGTTGGTTTCTAGTGTTTGTTGAATAACTCAAGAAGGTTTAGGAACCAATTTTATAGTAACTGATTAATTGCGACTAGTTAGAGTGGTCTAAGTTCATGACGGAATCCTCAATTGGATCCGATTCATCTTTAACATTATTCTTTATATCTCATTGTTAAGTGTTAAAGGTGTGCAATAATCTTTATGTATTTGTGAATAAATGTTATGCTATTGTATATTTTTTATGATGTTTTTATTTAATGTTGTAGAGAAAATTTATAGAGCAACAGGTCGAAAAGAAAATATCAAAAGTACTGTAGTAGAGCCTAGGCGCCATGTTGTAAAGCCTAAATGCCATTCTAGCAGAGCTTAGGTGCCATGTTGCAAAGCCTAGGTGTCATGTTGCAGAGATCACATAACATGATTTTCCCGAGAGCCCAGAGCTTAAATGCTAAAAATGAAAGATTAGAAGATAGAGAGCTAGAGCTTATGTGTCACAATCCAATGCCAAGGTGCCCAAGTTCAGAGCTTAGGACCCCAAACCCAGAGTCTAGGCGCCAAAATGAAATATCACAAGACTGTGAGCCCATACCCTAGGCCCCTGAAACCAGCATTGCAACGCCCAAATCCAATGCCTAAGTGCCCAATTGCAGAGCTGCGGCATGACAATTTCGACAAAAACAGTTCTGCATGCAGAATTTCAAATTTTTGGTGAAAAGAACAATTGGGATTGCATGAATTACTTAAGAGGAACACTAGAGAGTGTTTAAGGGAGTCAATAATCATTAGAGAGACACTAGAGAGTGGTGGGGTCGTACTGTAGTGAGTGTATGTAGAGAAAGCTGCTTGGTTTGGTGAAGCAATGAGAAGAGTAGGAGATGATATATTGAGTCTGGGTATTGCACGAATTCATAGTTTCTACCTTTCCTTAGTCTTGTTTTGCTAATTCTCTTGTAAAGTATGGAATGGAAATGAAATTGTGTTTTTTTTTTGAAATTATGTTAGGCTAAATTATTTTTCTCCTGTGAATTTTGAGTTTGTAAATAGAATGATGTGATTAAAGTTTAATTGCTTGTAAAAAGGAAAAGTTTGTTTATGTTTCGTTCAACTGTAGCATCTAATGGCGGTCATACTAATGTTTAGATCCAAATGTGATTTAGTGATATCGAAAGAGTCATTCTTTACACATGGAGATCCACAATTAGTATTTGAAAGAATGTGAATATTGCTTTTAAAACTTAGCAATCATTGAGGGAAATGATTAATTTTGATTTTTAATTTTACAAGAGTATAGATGTATCTACTAGAGCTTAAAAGTTAGGGGTTTTAATGTATCGAAATAAGCTTTAAATCACTTATGTTTTTGATTGAGGACTTGATTTTATTTAAACCTTTTTCATAAATTAGATTTATTAAGTAAAAATTTCTAGAAGATTTTTGTGCATTTTGAAATTTCATAAAATAAAGAAAACAAAAGGTAACATTTAAAAATGATCGTTATTTTGAATAAAAATTGGATTATTGAATTAGTGCTTGACTTCAAGTTAGTATTTACCTTTGATCCTCATGAGAATAATCTTGGACTCAATCTATTATATTGCTTGCATGATATGTGCATTTGCGTTAGCCTTTGTAAAATTGGGTCAAAGTTCTAGTGCCGTTATCGGGAATCCAAATGGTGTGTCATTTTGTGATCTGACGTTAACACTAGTAGAAGAGCCTTTCTCTACTACAAATTTTGTTTTGTTGTGGTTGTGTTGCTCACATTGTTATAATTTGCTTATGTTTATCGTTGTATCATATTGCATAGTGTGCTGGTTATTATTCTCTGTCAATTTTTGTAAGTTTTGTAAAAAACTTGTCATCACCGCAATGCTAGTACTAGCGCCGCAATGTCAACTAGCGCCATAGGGCCATAACTTGTGTGAATATGGTTCATTTTGTATTTATATGTGTTTAGCCTGCATCTACACGTTTTTTATGTTTTTAACTATCTTGTTAGTGAAAACTATTTAGTTTAGTTATTTATGCGTAGGAGAAAACACACTGATTTATTGTTGTTTGACCCTGAAATATAAAAACATTGCAAAATAACTTTTAAGAAAAAAAAGACTAATAACATAATAATAGATATGATAAATTCTCAGGAAGAACACAATCAATCTAGATCACTTAAGGACTTTGCAAACCCTATGTTAGAAAAAGTCTATCAGAATATCAATAGACCTACCATGTAGAGAAACACTTTTGAGCTTAAACATGCAATGATTCAAATGGTATAGAATTGTGAGTTTGGAGATTCACCTATGTAAAACCCAAACTGACACATTGCCAGTTTCTTGAAAATCTGTGTAATATTTAGGTATAATGTTATCTTTGATGATACTGTTAGGCTTATGTTTTCTATTTTATTTCTTTACTTCCTATGATCTATTACTGCTTGAATTGATCTAGTTTAGAAATTCATAGCCAAGTACTTTCTAACATTTAAAATTAAGCATAGAAATGGTATCATCTCTTTCACCCAATTAGATGAACAGTCAATCTATAGTGTATGGGAGAGTTTTAGCGACCTGTTTTGGAAGTGCTCATACCATACTCTACTTGATTAGTTGATAATTCAAACAATCTATATAACTGGCTCGTGAGATATTTGAGGTTGATTATAAATGATGTAATTATGGGGTTCATTGATGCCTAAACAATTCAGTGAGGCTTATAGTTTAACAGAAAAAATAACAATCAATAATTGTCAATGGTCTTCTGAGAGAGTGAACCCTAAAAAGATAGCAAGTGTATATGATTCATATATTTTTCTATTTTGATTTCATAAATGGCAGCTATATTAAATTATAATAAAGAAATTAAACCATTTAGACTCAAAACAATACAATGGACATCTATTAGTGAGGAAACTTCATATGGATCAGTAGAAGAATCTAATATTTGAAATGTTGAGTTTATGATTTTGATTAGCAATCGACCCGATAATTCTTATTCAAACACATACAATCATGGTTCGAGAAATCATCCTATTTTTGGGAATAATCATTAAGATATAGTTCATAATAACGGGGTTAATAATTTCAAAAATCAACTAGGCAATTGAAACAATCAATTTAATAATGTCACAAACCTAAGACTTAGCTTTCCCCCTAGATTTACCTCAAATAATTAATTCAAAAAAAAAAAAAATTGAATGACCTGATGTTATAAGTGAGAAATTAGTTACGATGTCAAGCCGCAACTATTAAAAATATTGAAAATCAATTAGAGTAGTTAATTTATTGAGAAATAGACCCCGAGGAACATTACCAAATAACACTAAGGTTAATCCTAAGGACCAAGGAAAAGAAAAAAGCAATGCTACACAACTTAGGATTGGAAAAGAACTAAGAGAATTTAGTAGAGAAATTAGGATGGATGTGGTTATATTTGAACATGAAGTTGAATTAGTTCAAAGCCCATCCAAGAAAGAAAAATCTCAGGGTCGTCCTAAGGAGACAAGGGACAAGAGATGCCAATTAGAACGCATGCTAAAAAAATCGTCACCACATTTCTTCAGAGATTAAATCAAATAAAAATTAGATCAACGATTCTCTAAGTTTTTATATGTTTTCAAGAAGATTACCATCAGTGTATCATTTGCTGAAGCTCTTGACTAGATGCCTAGTTTTGTTAATTTCTTGAAAGGAATTAAATAAAAAGTATAAGCCAGGAGAATTTCATTCTGTAGCTCTAATGGAAGAGTACAGTGCCATTATAAAAAAGAAATTATCCCAAAAGTTGAAGGATTCTGGTTGTTTTATCATTCCTTACACCATAAGAGAGATTTTTTGAAAAAAAAATGTATGTGACTTGGTGGCTAGATTTTTTTGAAAAAGATTTATCACGTTTCAAAAATTACGATTAGGAGAGGCTTAACAAAACCACTATTCTCTTTAATAAAGTGATCAATCTTTGACTTACTTTAGGGGGGTAATTGAGAATGTTTTAGTTAAAGTTGATGAACTCATGTTTCCTGCTTATTTTATTATTTAGGATATGAAGAAAGATGTTGATATCCTAATAATTTAAGAAAGGTCATTTCTTACAACAAAAAGTGTAAATATTGATTAATTAAAAAGTGGAGTTAACTATGAGAGCATAAAATCAAAAAAATATTTTTCAGATTTTATAATCTGATTCAACCCCTTATATATTCTTCTGAAGATTATCGTCGAATTAAAATTGATAAATTGCAAGAAATTTTGAACAAGTGTTTAAAGAAGAAATCATATAATCAAAGAAATTCAAAATTAGAATTATAATTTAATGAATTAGGAAAGCCTCTAGGGCATCAAAAATATTGAGAGATTGATAGTGTTATTAGGAAGATAATTTGATTCTAGAGAAAGATCCTAGACTTGATTGGACCGTGTTAAACTGAGAAAATAGAACGCTACTCAGGAGAAAATCTAAGTGCTACCTTATGGTTTGATTGCATGCTCGTTTGACTTGTGATATATGCAGATTATATTGTCTTTTAGTCATGCCAATAATGTCAACCTAAGCGTTTATTGGGAAACAACCCAATTTACCTTTTCTCATTTTATTATGTACATTAATGTATTTTTTAACTTTTACCTTTGGAGTCACTTACCATCCACTCATGTTCAGGAGTAGAGAGCTAGTCAAATTACAAAAAAAGGTTATTAAGGTGAGTATTTGTTTTATTTTCCCGCTTAATCATTATTTTTATTTCTTTATTGATAATAAAATTTGAATTTGGGGGAATGTGATTTGTATTTTTTTATTTTGTTATGTTTATTTGCATTATTGTGCTTTTTTATTTTATTTTATTTTTGCTTATGTTTTGCTTACTTTTTCCTTTAAGTAATTAGTTTATTTAAGCAATTGTAATTAGAAGATAAATTTATCTTAATTAAATTAAAGAGTTATTCACTTTATGGACTAATCAGTGAGTATATTAATTAAAGGTAATAATAAGCTTTTAAAAATTATTGAAATTCATATTGACTAAGAATAAATAAATTTTAACTTTAAATAATAGATAATTAAATTTTAGCTTGAAATAATAGATTTTTTAATCTATAGAAACTTAGTTACACTTGAACACAATTTTCTAAAACCTAATTTAATTAAATAAGTAATATTAAAATTTTACAAACATCAATTTGTCTAACTTAGGAATTATTAGTATCATTTAAACTATAATACTTAAAATAAAAAATGAGAAAGTAGAGTTCATATAAGTAAAGATATGATATTCATAATCATTAAAAGACTTTATAAAAAATAGTTATCCTGAAAAGAAAAAAATGAAAAAAGCTCATGTTATTAAAAAGAACTTATATAAAAGAGCTTAAAAAAGGAGAAACTTGTGAGAAGTTTAAATATAAAAATTGATATATATTATCTTCAATTAGTTAAATAATTTAAAAAACAAGGTATCATATCTTAAAGGACAAACTTTAAATGGAGGTTATATGATTGATTAAGTTAAAGTTTTATACTTATTGATTAAATGAATTTTGTCAATGCTGCACCTTAAGTACTTAGGAGTTTTGGATTTAAAAAATATTAATTTTATTGTAAAAAATTATAATTTTGTTAATCAATAAAAAGTCAAGTATTTAGGAGGTCTATATGAGCTTTAATTATATGCTTGCTAGATCATTCATTTGATGATAATTCTTATATTAATTGTTACTCATTTCTTAGATAAAAAGAATACTGTGAAACTATGTAAATAGAGTTGTGTATTTATTCATAAATGTTAGTTACTGTATATTTTTTATGATGTCTTTATTTAATGGTGCATAAAATTTACAAGGTAACAAGCTGAAAAGAAAAAAAAGAAGAAAAACTGTAGCAGAGCTTTGTCATTTTGTTAGAGCCTATGCATAACTGTAACAGAGCCTAGGCGCTATGTTGCAGAGCTAAAGCACCATGCAGAGATCTTCTAACATGAATTTTCTTGAGAGTCTAGAGTTTAGAGCTTAGGTACTCGAACCCTAAAGCCCTGACATCAAAATGAAAGATCAAACAACCTGGATCTTGGGCGCCATATTTTGGTGCTTCGGTGCCCGAGCCTAGTGCCTACGTGCATAACTGTAGAGTCACGACACGCCGACCTTGATAGAAATAGTTATACATTTTTAATTTCAAACTTTTACTGGGAAGATCTGGTGGGGGTGCGGGAATTACTTAAGGAAAGCACTACAGAGTGTTTATGGGAGTCAACAGTCATTAGAGAGAGGCTAAAGAGTATGTGGAGTCATATTGTAATGAGTGTGAGTGAATGTATTGAGAGAAAGCTGTTTAATTTGGTGAATCAAGGAAAAGCAGAAGGATAAGAGATGATTTGCTCAGTCTGAAGATTGCAAGAATTCTTAGTTCTACTTTTCTTTAGTCTTGCTTTACTAATTTCATTGTAAACTTTGGATTTATTTGTGAAATAGAAATTAAATTGTGTTTGTTTCGTGAAACCATGTTAGACTAAACTGATTTTTTTTTATGAATTTCTTGTTTGTAAATAGAATGATATGATTAAGGGTTAATTGCTTGTAAAAATTAAAAGATCATTTGTGTTTAATTCAACTTACTTTAGTGTGTAGTGGTGGCCACACTAATGTTTAAAACCCAGTGTGAATTTGTAATATCGAAATAGTTCTTCTTTACACATGGAGATCTACAACTAGGATTTGAAAGAATAAGAATATTCCTTTTAAATCTTAACAATCCTCAAGGAAAATTATTAAATTTGAATTTTGAATTCTCCAAGTGCATAGACATATTACCTTATTGTTTTTAAAAATTAAGGCTTTTATGCTATCGACGGAGGCTTTAAACCACTTGTGTTTCTGATTAATGACTTGATTTTTACTTAAAATTTTTTTTACAAAATTCGATTTATCTACTAAAAATTCATAGGAGATTTTTGTACATTTTGAAATTTCATAAATTAGGAAAACTAAAATAATTTTTTTCAATGAATCGCTTTTTTGAGTAGAAAATTGGATTCTTGAACTAGTGTTTGACTTCAAGTCAGTATTCACATTTGATCCTCGTGGGAACGATTTTGGATTCCATTGTATTGTTTATATGACACCTGCATTTACGTTGGCCCGTGCAAATTCGGGTCATTCATCAGCAGGTCTTAGCTTTTCTCTTCTTTGTTTCCACGTGAAAAGAAAAAAAGAACAAATTTTGGCATTTTAATATTTTGTTAAATTCCTTTCCCATAGTTTTTCTCTTACAGTTTTGGCTGCTGGCTATTATTTTAGGTGAGAAAGTAAGCATTCAGCTCTTTGAAATAAACTTAGGAACGTTTGGGCAACAGTCACAACAGATATTTTTTAAATTTCTTTTGAATTTGTGTCATTTTCTAGTATAGTGTTCTTTCTTGAAAATTTTAGATGTTTCTAGTAATTTTTTTAAATTTATTTTAATTATTTTGCAAATTCATAGATCTTTTTTATTAATTGAAAAGAAAATCTGGGGACATATAACATCTTCTCAGTCTACTCAAACCTGAACATTGACATAATATTAATTTGGTGATGTAGACTGGTAGGATTTTGTCACGTCTTCTATGCCAACTGAAGATCGTAAAAACTTGTTTGTCATGTGTCATATATGGTTGGCTAATTTGTCATATCCAATCTCTTAATTATGCTACAAATCATACCTTTGTTATTTTTTTTTGGTATTCAGTCGATTCGTAACTAGGAATATTATTTTGAATTGATTGTGAAGACATAACTTCGATTTTATTGATGATATACAATGGGATTGAACCTGTACAATTTTCTGTATTTTCTTTCGTTAAGAGCGAGTTAGAGGCTGTTGGCATTCCAACATTTTAGACTCCAATTTATGTTTATTTATTTTGGTTGGATAGAGCGGTTCATTTTCTTTGCTAATGAGGTACTTTTTTATTTTTCTATCATTTTTTCATTTAATGTTTCCTTTCGTTATTGGACAAATGTTAATGTTCTTGTCCTTTTCAATGAAATTTCAGTAGTGCTTTCACATAATCTGAAATATTTAACTCTGGGATTTAACCAAAATTTGAAACAGATGACAAAATGTCTAACTCTAGATTTAATCCGAATTTTGCGGTGGTGAACATTGGGAAGCCTTACTTTAGAATTCACTGAAAGTCCGTTGTAGCTTTTAACCCTTTAATTATTTGTTTTTGGGCTAATTAATAGATCTTTCTCAAAATTTCAAAAAACACTGCTAGATTTTTGCAAACTTTTTAGTTCAGTCAAAGTATTGCATTGACATGGCATTACTGGGTGGCATGGAATAGTAGGATTGTTTCACATTATTGAAAGTATTTATAGTTGTCAAAAAGTTATATGTCAAATAGTTGAATTTGATGGATCACATGTTACATAACGAACATATTAAGAAAAAGAGCTTAGAGTTGTTCTTTCTCTTTTATACTAGAATGGATAGATAAGAATTCTTTTTTGAGGATTGGGCTTAATTTACCTATCCTTTAAGAAAAAGGAAAGAATTTCCCTCACTCAAATTCGCTAAATAATGTATTTGAATGCTTATATTTAATTGAATTTAGCTCATAAATTAAATGAATGCAATTCGATAAGAATCATATGTTGTTCTCTTAAACTTTCTTCTCTTTTTTTCCTTCTTAATCCTTTTTCTAAATCATGTTCTTTAGCAAAAATATTACTTTCTAGATATAAATGGTTCAAAGTAGAAATTTTTATCATTGATGGCTTAATGTTGTCAACAGAACGACAATCTAGTGGGCTAGTGTGATCTCCAGGTAAGTCACTAATGACATCTTGGAATCTTATGGGATGCTTTTGGGATTAAAGGGTTTTCTCTAAATTGGGATCTCAGAGATCGAATCCCAATAGTAAACTATTGAGGTAATGTGACATTAGTAATTTATCTCATGTAATAAGTTTATTAGGGATTGAAAAAATAAATAAAAAAAGAAGTTTACTATGGATTGTCTCAACTTGAGTAAATTGCTAATATTTGATGAAATACCAGTAAATTTACTCTGTTTTTTAAATTTTATTGCTATTTGTTAACAGGAGATTGAAAGCTTAGGAATTGGTTTGCAAAAGTTAAACCTTCATGAAGGAGTCAAACTAGTGGACTCACTCACAGTTTTCTATTATTTCATTTCTCACAAGAAGACCTAATATTTTGTTTTACTACTTAATTTTGTCGGATAATATGATTTTATTGTTTATAATTCAAATTAATCATACTAAATGATCAACTAAATCAAACATTTACTGGATATTTTTTCTATCCAATTTGCCATTTTTGTAGTACACATCGAACCTCGTAAATTGCATGGCATGCAAAATGATCACTTAGTACAATATGTTATCATTTACAAAATTTATGAGATTTTTGAAAAATTGACACTTAAATGAAATACCAAGTATTAAACAAATATGATAAAATTCTAATTTGATGGCAATTGTTTCCAATTTTCTGCCACTTGTTGTCATAGAATTAGGAGCATTTGAAAACCGCATATAATTGATAAAAAATGCTAGGACAATGGGGAAATTCTATGGAATAATATAGAAATGAAAATTTTGATAAAAATCTTTTCTCCCTGCATTCATGAGTTGGTCTTCTATAAAGCTTTACTATCCCTTTTACAAATAACCCCCTAAACTTCTTCTATATTCCCTATTTACAATTAGACCCCTTAAAATAAGATATAAATCTCAACACTCCCCCTCAAGATGGGCAAAAGACATCCACTAAACCCATCATGTCACATAATCTAGGCAAATCTAATGAACCAAGTCCTTTAGTGAGGCAGACAGCCACTTACTCTCCAGTGGCTACATGACTTGGCTCGAGTAGACCGTTATTCGACTTTTCCTTGATGAAGAATCTATCAATCTCAACATGTTTGGTTCTATCGTGTTGCACAAGGTTGTTGGCAATGCTGATTGCTGACTTGTTGTTACACCACATCTTCATTTGAGTTCCTAGATTCACTTTGAGCTCGACCGACAAGGCTCTCAGACACATCATCTCGGCAACTCTTAATGCAATGGCCATATACTCTGCCTTCATTGTTGACCTTGCTACAATAGATTGTTTCTTGCTCTTCCAAGTGACCAAGTTGCCCCTTGCGAACATGCAGTATCCAGAGGTTGATCTTCTGTTATTTGCACAACTCACCCAATCAACATCACAATACCCCTTAATTTCTACCTGCCCACTCTTCCTAAAGATCAACCCCTTCTCTAGTCCACTCTTCAGATTCCTCGGAATTTGATACACTACTTTCATATGACACCATTCCTTGGATCATGCATATAGCGGCTCACCACGCTCACTGCAAATGAGATATCAGGATGCGTGTGACTCAAAGTAGACGACTCACTAATATCTTGTATCTCTCACGATCAACTGACTCTCCTATCTCTGCACTCAACTTGGCCTTCTAACAAAATGGAGAGATTGCAGGCTTGCATCTCAACATGTCTGTTTGTGTGAGGAGATCAAGTATATATTTTTTCTGAGACAAGACCATGCCCTCTGGTCCACGAGCCACCTCAATCCCAAGGAATTATGTGAGCTGTCCAAGGTCCTTCACCTCAAAATTTTTGCCCAATCTTATCTTTAGTTGGACAATTTTCATTTCATCATCACCAGTGATATTCATGTCATCAACATACACAACAAGCAAAGTGATGTGACCATCATTTTGACAAAAGAATACCGTTTGGTCGGCATTGATTTGTTGATATCTCATGTTCTTCATAGCTTTTCTAAAGTTGTCAAATTAGGCTTGAGGAGACTATTTCAAGCCATAAAGTGACTTTCGGAGTCTACACATCTTACCCACTGTCTGACTTGTATCGAAACCTAGTGGTATGTCCATATACACCTTCTCCAGTTACTCACCATGAAGAAAAACATTCTTCACATCGAGTTGGTGCAACCTTAACACATCATTCACAGCCAGAGAAACCAGTGTCCTCGCTACGCTCGTCTTCACTACTGATGGAAAGGTCTCATCATAATTATTGTCATATGTCTGACAAACCACCAATCGTGTCTTGTAACGTCTTACTTTTCCTTCTGCATTTTGTTTTACTATGAAGATCAGCTTGCGCCCAACTGCTTTTTTCACCGTTGATAATTGTACTATCTCTCACATCTTGTTCTTATCGAGAGCACCAAGTTCTGCTAGCATTGCAGCCTTCCACTTTCAATTCTCCTTAGCTACCTGACAACACTTGGGTATATAGATAATGTCTAAACTTGCAATGAATGCTCCGTGAACAGGTGATATGTTAGAGTATGTGACAAACTGAGCAATGTCTTGTGAGAAACAAATACAATCAGGAAAATAATGATAAGGAGAATAACCCGCATTGCTGTGAGGTCCTACTTAAAGCCATGGGAGTAGGAGAAGGGAGAGGAATCATATCGCCTGAATAATCGAATTTGGAAGTGGAAGGTGTAGGTGTCTCAGGAGTCGTTGAGATCGGGACTAGGGACTTGATGGCACGAGTGGCTCGGCGGACACTTTTGCCTCATTTTGCCTCCTCCTTTGTATATACTCTTAACTCCCTTTGAGCTTGAATCCTTTCACATTCGGGTTCATTTTTCTCATTTTTTGACTATTTTTCAACCAATCCTTCCTACACAATGGGACAAGACATAGTTCCCACATGTACCAATCTCTGACCATCACTACTCTCCCCTCACGCCTCATACCTTCAACATCTGATGAGTCATCAAATGATGAGGTCACCTACAGGGTGTATTGTGGTTCGAGCTCTCTAAAGATACATCCATTCTTATACACAATTTCTTCTCTATCAAACTCTAACAAATATACCTCTTTTGTGTAGCAGAATAACCCCCAAAAATACACTTCAGATCTCTAGAATATGGTTTCCCCACTAATGGGTCTGTTGTCCTTCACGAAACATACACAATAAAAAACCTTCAATGAGAGGATTCCGCTATTATCTCCTTTCAACATTTGACAACGTGACTTTCAATTCAACACTCTTGAGAGCATATTGTTGATCAATTGAACCGCTGTCAAAATTGCTTGCCTCATAAGTACTTTGGGACATTAATCGTGAGCATGTCATGCTTCGAGCTACCTCTAGAAGGTGTCTATTCTTCCTCTCAGCTACTTCGTTTTATACCAGTGTATATGAATATGTGGTTGGATGTTGTATCTGTTGGGTTGACAAGTATTCCCAGATCGCTTTGTTATTATACTCTGTCTCATTATTAGACTTCAATTCCTTCACTGCAGCACCGTATTGATTCTAAATCATGATGTAAAAGTCTTTGAAGCAAGCAAATACATTACTTTTATTTCTCATTAGATATAACTAAATAACACGAGAAGAACAATCAATGAAAGTCACAAAATATCTGTAATCGTCCATTGAAGTTGTAGAACAAGGTCCCACATATTTGATTGCACCAAATCAAAAATATAAGAACTATCTTTATCAGAACTAACATAAGAGCTCTTGGTATGCTTGCTATATTCACAAACATCACACATAAGTTTTTGTTTATTTGCCTTTTATACAAAGATCGATACAAACGACTCAATAGATTATACGAAGAGTGTCGCATGCTCCTGTATTGCAGCAGCAATACATCCTCCACACTCCTCTCTTATCCTCTTGCGTCAGCATTCTCAAACATGGATATCAAGGTTGAGTCTATCCCCTCTATATCCAAGTATTAGACTCGGCTATGCCACGTGCCAGTCCCAAGTTTCTGGCCAGTCCCCTTCTTTTGAAAGGTCACATTTGGAATATTAAATGAAGCAACACATTTTAATTAGAGTGTAATGACACTAATAGATAAAAGATTCACTGGAAATGAATGAACATGTAAAACATTGGATAAAGTGATAGAATTGGTACACCCCACTGTATCCTTATCAACCACAGGCTGTGTTATCCCATTAGCGGTTTGAATACTATCTGAAACTACGGAGTGAGTAGAGGAGGAGAACTCACTTGCGGTACCTGTCACATGTCGAGATGCGCCAAAATTTATTATCCATTTTGGTGAATTTGTGGTGGATATAAAAGCAAGAGCATGTGTATCATAAGCAACTTTGGTTGAGTGAGCATAACTAGCAGTGTTCCTCTTAGATGACGATTAGTTCGATGCATTTTTTGTGACATCATTTGTCGCTCTGCTTTTTCAACATCTCCAGTAACTCGTGATCCTCCTCGGTAAAGATCACTCTTGTCTTTCCCTCATTCTCAGCTACCATCGCATTTATCCGGTAGCCCCTTCTAGACGATCCGCGTCCACCCATTTCTCTCTCTTCGGGTGGCTTTCGACAAGCCTTGCTCAGGTGTCCCACTTCTCCACAATTGTAGCACCTATGGGTTTCCCCTGGGCACCTGTCATACCTGAGCTCGATGCGACTAATTCCTTGTCGTTCTTCCTTGCAGTCACAAATCCTTCGCGTGTCCCAAGAGCCACAGAAGTCTCACGCGTCTTTTTTAACTCTTCTACACGAAGCTGTTGTCGTTGGTCTCACGCGACACAATCCAACTGAAACTTCATTTGCTTCCGTTGCACTACTCTATCGTTCTCATGCCACGACAGAATTGATTGTCTCTCTTCACACGAATAACTCAAACTGTCCGCCGCTCTCCTGCTGGAGTCATATAGAAAATCCGCACGAAGCCCCTTCTCCACTTTGTTTATTTTTGTCTACGCTACTTCGTGCTTCTTCCCTGATAGTTTGTCTTACTTTCTCCACAAGTCTCCATTGTCCCTGTCGCTGCCGTACACTTGCACTGTTCTTCCTATTCACATGAGTTCTCGAGGCCCTCACCTTCGTACAACCCGTTTGAGCCTTCAGCCGCTTTATGTTTCGTCCCTGCTTCCCTACTCCACGTTTGAACAGAAGGCCGCAACTCCCTCGTACAATGCCACGCCTCCCTCGCACAGTGTCGTGCCTCCTTCGCATAGTGTCGTGCCTCCTTCGTACAGTGTCGCATCGCCTGCCATTCTGACCTTCCTCGTCTGCCCTACTGCTCTCCCCACACTGACGCGACTGAGCCTCTGCTCTAGCCTTCTGTTGTTCTATGAGCCTCGTCGCGCCTTTCAAGCCACACGACTCTCTAGTCGGAAGCTCATGATCCCATCTTTACCTTTCCAGTGCGCTGCAATCGCATCTTTGCCTTCCCAATCGTGGCTGCTTCACGATGACGAAGCAGTAGGAAGGTACGCCCCCGGTTGGGGTTGCTTGCACTGATCACCATGCTTAGCTAGATGATGACAACTGACTATTAGGGTTAGTCTCTGGTTAGGTTCTGATACCATATAGAAAGGAAAATTTTTGTAAAATCCTTTCTCCTTCATTCATGAGTTGGGCTTCTATAAAGCCTTTCAATCCCTTTTACATATAACCCCCTAGACTTCTTCTATATTCCCTATTTATTATTAGACCCCTTAAAATAAGAAATAAATATGAACAAATAGTAAGACTTTTGAGTAATGTAATTGAGAGGAAAGAGGGAGTGTCATGATCTAGTAGCCTTGCTATCAGGAAATCCCCCTTAGGATTTGATAATGTCGGGATGTTTGCTAGAGAGAGTGGGGAGGGATTCTTGGTTGGCTTTCTTAGTCGAATATTGAAGAGGGAGAGAGAATTTGGTGTATAAAATCTTTCAATTGCTGCACCCTAGGCCATCCTATTTATTGAAATTTAGTGATTAATCTATGTTTATCCAAATATCTAACTAAGTCACTAATACATGAGTCTTTACCTTAAATTTTCCACATTCACTCAAACTGCGACAAACCATAGTTTAATTCAAGAGAATATTCCCTTGGATTTCTTGTTGGCCCTCCATATAGTAGGCAAAGAAACTTAGGTCTAACATTCGTGTTAGTTCTTGTCTCTTCATATAGAAATAGGTAAAGAAAACTAGGTCTAACATATGTGATAGTTTATTTTTATTCTATCACATAAAATTCTCTTCAATCTTAATTTGACCTCCTAATTTTGAAATTACAACTTCACGATTTATTCTCTTAATTTTATTCGTAAAAAAAAATTAATGTTATACTTTCAGTATTTCCCCTAAATGCCTTTTTTATCACGACTCCCCTTGTATTTTATTGGCTTCTGCAAATGCAATCAATCATAGAGCACGGATATCTTTCAATAAAATTTTTGAGGTTTATCCTAGTTATATAAGAGCTAGAATATTTTTTACCCATGCTGAAGATGAGTTTATCCATTTTATGTGACATTTCCATCTAATAATAATCATTTTTGTTCATAAACCCCACTTGCAGGATTCCCAACTTCTTGATGAGGTTACCATATTTTGATTGATCATAAGCCTAATCAATTTTGAATAAAGTTGATGTTGGTGTGCTATCCCAGGCAGTTAATTATATCTTCATAAAATAATTAATGTACACCTAATTCCCTTTTTTTCTTCTCCTTTTGAAGCATCTTTTTAGAGATTAGTTTTCTCCTCTTAATCCATATCTGCTAATCACAAAATCAACTTGATCTTGAATGTACCAAATACTCATAAAATCGCTTTGAAAATACAGGGATAAGAAAATATGGATTATACGGAGGAACGATAGTTCTCCCTAATCTAATCAAGGGGAGATAAAAGAGCTGGTGTTCTCGCTGTAGGGAATAGTGACTATTAAGATTTTGGATAGCCTCTAGATGTTTGCCACAAAGTGTGTGAGAGAGAAGAGAGCCTTAGATAAGCCTCCTTATCTTGAAGAGGAGAGAGATTCAGGAGGAAAACCATTCAATTGCTTCAAGCTTAACTGCTATACCGTATGATGTCAATCCTTGAGTATCTACAATTATAACTTAATGCTCTAATTGTAAGAATTTTTATTCTCTGTTTCCTACATCCATTCAAATTATGAGTAAACATGGTCTAAATCAAGGGAATATTCACTTACGTTTCTTTCTAAAGGGTGGGTGGCCTTGTAGAAATAGGTGGAGAAATTTTGGGAGTATATTGGTTAATTTCTTGACTTCCTTCACATAAATCTTTAATGCCTTTATTTGGCGGCCATTTCTTGACCCGCAAGTTTTATGTGTAAATTTATTCTTACAATATTAAACTTGTATTTATTTATTTATTTTTGACTTTTTTTGTAGAGAGCCTCCCTGTCTGAATTTCTAAGGAAAGGCTTACATCACTATATAATTGAACTGGCATATGATTATTATCGTCATAGCCATTGATCATTGAAACTGAAATTTCTTGAATGTCAGCACGTGGGTGCATTTAATGTTTTGGTATTCCATTTTTAAGATATTAGATTTCCAATTTCCGAACCAGTATTGTTCATCTTTAAAATGAGTGTCTAATAAAACTAGAAAGGACAGTATAAAATGATTATAATTAGAAAATTATATCTGAGTAGCATGTATGGAGGATAAAGCGATGAAACATATGCTAGTGGTTCATTCACTTCGGGCATGCATAATGCAGTCAATAATGTCTGCATCAATTAGGTGTTTAGAGTCATGATCTAAATAATATGAGAAGAAAAGTCCTGAATATAAAAATTCTATAAAGCTAAAGCTAATGCTTCATGCTACACTAAACAGAAGCTAATAATGATGAATGTGCTAAATCAGTAGTGCATACTTCTCATGCCTTTTAGTAGCGGAGAAATCTAATGACACATTTGCAATGTTCACAGGTCTGATATGGGCAATAGAAAGACTTTATATTTGACTTGAAAATCTGTTGAGATCTGCACTAAAAAGGTTTTTTCGCAGACCAAAATTTTATCATAATAATACTCGTCAACTTCCTTCCAATTTGCTCATCTACATAGATTCAAATATGATTCATTCTCCATTCATTCAATCTCGTTTTGACTAATGAACTAGAAATCAAGTTGAGTCCACCGAAGAAGTCCTGTTGAATAACTCTCCTCTCAAACTAGTTCTGTTCATCTGTTTTGCACCAGTTTACTTGGGAAACTCCCGCCGTCCTTCCCGTCGATCTGGACCGATTCCTGGCTCGCAATGCGAAGCGTGATGAAAGTCAAGACATTTCAGATAATAGTCCTGCAGGGAGTCGTTGGTTCTTTGCCATGGACTGCCATGGTGTTCTTCACTATGTGGTTTGAACTCATTGGTGAGCTTCGATTATCCACAAATCAAAAGTTCTCCTTTCCACGTCTTACTCTTGTGTTTCTTCTCCCCAGGCTTCGACAACAAGAGTTCTGCTGCTCTCAACAGCTTCTTTGCCATTGGCTGTGCCGCCGGTTCATTTCTTGGTGGGTTCCTGGCTGACCGCGCCTCCGTTTTATATCCCAATGCGGGCCGAATCATGTGTGCACAATTCAGTGCCTTCATGGGCATCCCTTTCTCCTGGCTCCTCCTCTCCACCATTCCTCAATCCGTCGACAGCTGGTCGGCCTACGCCGCAACTCTCTTCCTCATGGGCACCACCATCAGTTGGTGCGCTTCGTGTGCCAATAACCCCATGTTCGCCGAAGTAGTCCCGATCAAGCATCGGACAATGATATATGCCTTCGACAGAGCCTTCGAGGATTCCTTTTCTTCGTTCGCCGCTCCCGCGGTCGGAATGCTCACGGAACGAGTGTATGGTTATGATTCTAATGTTGTGAATGGTTCTATTAATCAGGCAATTGCGCTTTCGAGAGGTTTGTTGTCAATGATGACCGTGCCTTTCGGGCTGTGCACTTTGTTTTATACCCCGTTGTATGTTGTGTTCAAGGGAGACCGCGATGGCGTGAGGATAGCGGGTTCGAAGGAACAGGAACTGATTTAGTGAGTCAAATTGCTTTATGCATTTGTAACTCAATCCAAATTTCACAAATATGTGGTGTTTGGGATGGGATTATTCATTGCACCTTATGTTTTGATGTTGATTTTTTGGGATTTTTTTTTAGTGCTACCTTTTAATTTGTTGTATATGTGATGAAGGAATTAGCTGCTCTGATTTGCTGCATTAGAATTAAAAGGTATTTTGCAGAGAAATATCATCCATTATACAAATTTTCTTTGTTAAATTGTGGTGAGGAATAATAGCTTATCTTTGTAACTTCTATATAAGATGCTCATTTCATTCAGTTGTAGCATCATTTTCTACATGATATGTGCTTTGTTTTTTTTGTGGCATTTCTTAATATTTACATATTTGACACCTAAAGTTTTATATTTACATGCATAGCTCTCAAATCTTCAACATCAAATATATCACTATTGCTAATTTATATTTTCATGTATAGAGTCTTAACACCAGTGCTATTAATGTAAATATTAAGTTTTAGGTGTTAGATATGTGATCCAATTATTAAAACAATAAATTTATTAAATATTAATAACTAATTTTGATAAAAAAATATGTGTGCCCTTCTAGAAAGCAATCATTATCCATAATTCCCAACCAAACTAATAATCAGTTGAGGAATGAATTTAAAGAAGACAGCTTGTCGCTGGGCAACCACCAACCAGTCAAATATGAGAATGGCCAACACTAATTAAATTTTTTTGGTCAAAAATATCTTGAGCAATTATCATTCATGATATCTGCACTGCGTACGTCGTTCAATAGCAGGATATCACGTACGCATAACTTCCATGTAACTTATCTGTAACATGTCATAATAAGGAGGTTACAGAGAGGTTACAGGCGGGTTCTGAAAGAGGTTACAAGGGATAAAACACGGAAATACTCCCATGTAAACTCAATGTAATCTCCATATAACATCTTTGAACGTACGCAGCGCTGCGTACGCTTTACGTACGCAAATTTTTTATGTGTGTGTGTTTTATAAATATTAAGTTTTATCTTGTAATAGAATATAAAAGAAAAACTTTTATCCTGATTTTTCTTTTTTTTTTTTTTTTTTTTTGGTTTGAAAATTGGGAGATGACGCTAATTGTTTATTCATTATTGGGTAAGAGACAAGATTGTATAGTCCGAGTCATAGGTTCGAAGCTAATATTTAATACGCGGGGTATTTACATAATTACCCCCCAATTACTATGTATTTATATATCTAACACCTAAACTTTACTTTTTATATTTATAGAACCCAAACATTCCATATCACATTAAAATATAATTATTTTAGCTTTTATAATGTGAAATAGACATTTTTATAAATGCATAGCTAAGGTGGCATGTATGTAAAATTTTCCTTACATATATATGTAGAGAGAGAGAGAGAGAGATTTGTTTGATTGCTTGAAATTGTAGAAGTTCATAAAATAATAATTTTTATTTAACTAGAGAGTTAAAATAATAATGCTTGGTACAAATATTAATATGAATAAAAATTTAATTCTAAAACGATTACCCTGCAGCTGCAATGATCAATTTCTTAGCAATAAGTGCATCAAGGCCCCACCATAATAGCTTCTATTCATCATTTAATTTCTCTCCAGCAATTATATTGGGCAGGCTGTCGTGCTCTCGAAAGAACTCTTAAGAGAGATGGGCGACCCGAGACTTAAATACTATTTCTCGGCTCTACACCTAATCGATGTGGGACTTTTTGTCATTGACATTCTCCTCCACCCAATCACGTATCATTACGGACCGGCTCCACCGAGGGTCCCACTGGACCGTCGAGGTTCGCACATGATGCACTCGCTTCCGATACTACACATCGCGCTCCTAAAAGAACTGCTTAAGTGAGGTGGGCGGCAGGAGCTAACATCTTGTTTTTGGCGCTTGCACGATATGAGACTTTTTGTCCGTGACAAGACACTCTCTATTTATCACCATAATGAAGCTGCATTATTTTGTGCAAGAAACATTTAGATTATATTTGTGGATTAATTAAGATTTTCTTAAGCGATTCAAAAATAAAAAATTTAATTTAGCTATTAAATGGTCTCTCTCTCTGTGTTGGAAATGGCCAAAGTTCTTACATAATAAATCACTAATAAATGTTTATCTCTCTCTCTCTCTCTCTCTCTCTCTCTCTCTCTCTCTCTCTCTCTCTCTCTCTCTCTTCATAATAATCAAATGGGGTATTTACATGCATACCACACAATTATGTATCATAAAAAATCTTAAGCTAAAATAGTCATAAGACTCACTCTTGCTAATTAAGGAAATCTTTTGGATTAAGCAATAGTTGATATAATGATATGAATATCTACTTCAAGATTCCACTTATCAATAATAGTGAAAGAATGTCATATTCACTTTTTCATGCATGGGAAAAGTGTTGTGCTTGAAAATATAGGAAGTTTAGGTGTGAAATATGTAAATGCATACGAATTTTGTGCTACATATGTAAATTTTCCATGATAAATTTATTGGATATCTGTACATCAAAATCACATCAGTGTGAATCCTGAAGAGAACCAACGAACAAGGAGACAAAGATGTACAACTAAGGATGGCTCACTGATAGAAGATTAAATGGCCCACTTGACAATATGCAGCCCTCTTAAATCAGGGCTAGAGGCCGACAGGATATTAGCCACCCAAACCACGGAATACAGCCAATGGAGCCGAGCAGAGACATCGGCCTACCTCTCGCCACAACCCGACTCAAGAGAAGAGTTCATTATCGCTAGCCATCTCATGGACACCCTTGAGATTCCTCTTCATGGGCCGAGAACTAGCCATAATGTAATCCACGGAACATTCTAAAGGACCCCCTCGTCAAGGAATGATCTATCTATCAGATTGCGGTGATTCATTGTCTACCTGATATCCTTGTTCTCATTCTGCTGACAAAAGCTTCTCATCTATAGAGCAATAGTTGATAACCAGATCAGAGTAGCTGACTAGCATAGATAAGTCAATCGAGTTGAGTCCTGCCAACTCGAAGGCCATCAAAGGCCATCTAGCAACCCTAATTCAACACAATCGGACGAGCAACTCTTGTTGAACCAATACCCATTGATTTTAGGGGACCGAGTCAGAGGGCAGTCGAGTCGTATGCCTGCATATGTAAAATATGTGAATAATAGTGAAAGAATGTCTTATTCACTTTTTCATGCATGGGTAAAGTGTTGTGCTTGTAAATATAAAAGTTTAGGTGTGAAATATGTAAATGCATACAAATTTTGCGCTACATATGTAAATTTTCCATAATAAATTTGTTGGATATCTGTACATTAAAATCACGTCAGTGTGAATCCCGAAGATATCCAACGAACAAGGAGACAAAGAAGTACAACTAAGGATGGTTCACTGACAGAAGATAAAATGGCCCACTTGACAATATGAAGCCCTCTTAAATCAGGGATAGAGGCTGACTGGATATTAGCCACCCAAACCAAGTACTACGGCCAATGGAGTCGAGCAGAGATATCGGCCAATCTCTCGCCACAAACCGACTCAAAAGAAGAGTTCATTATCACTAGCCATCTCATAAACACCCTTGAGATTCCTCTTCATGGGCCGAGAACTAGCCATAATGTAATTCATGGAACATCTTGAGGACCCCCTCGTTAAGGAGTGAGCTATCTATCAGATTGCGGTGATTCACTGTCTATCTTATATCCTTGTCTCATTATGCTGACAGAAGCTTCTCATCTATGGAGCAATAGTAGATAACCAGATCAGAGTAGCCGACTAGCATAGATAAGTCAATCGGGTTGAGTCCTGCCAACTTGAAGGCCATCAAAGGCCAACTAGCAACCCTAATTCAACACAATCGGACGAGCAACTCTTGTTGAACCAATACCCATTGATTTTAGGGGACCGAGTCAGAGGGTAGTCGAGTCGTATGCCTGCATATGTAAAATATCTGAAATACCTCAAAGAAAGGGAAAAAATATAATTTCATATACTGCACCCATTCATCTATAAATAAGAGAATCATTTTATAAGGGTTAATCAACAATTCATATTATTGTTCATTATTGTGGACTCTCTTCTATCTCTCTCTCTCTCTCTCTCTCTCTCTCTCCCTCTCTCCTATCTTACGATATATTCATTCGGTATGATTCAAAGTTAAGTAGGGATTTAACATCCTAAAAAGTAAGGTGAGTGCATCATATCGCAAACAAGAAGAGGAGTAGCACAAAAAAAAAGAAAATTTTAACAGAGACACCAATAACATGGATTGAACCAACGAGTTTGTGCGACAACAAATCCAAGAGCTAAAAGACCAGATGATGGATGACCTTAGAAAGGCATTCGCTCTGGGAATGGAGAAGAACTCCCAAGAGGAAGAGCCGACACCTAACTACTGAACGACACTCTTGCTTTTGGATAGGGATGGAGATTCCTAGTATCTTGATAGTGTGCTACTGTTTTAGTTCTGTTTAACTTAGTGCCACCAGTTTGTATAGTTTTAGTTTTATAATTATCTTTTCTGACTATTCATCTTTCTTGGACCATCAAAGCGATTCATAGAAGTTGAGGAATAAGTAATGGAGAAAGTAGGACAAAACTGGAAAAAATAATTAAAAAAGAATAGGGAGAATTTTTATAAATAACCTTCATATGATATATCAAAAGTTTATGCCCAAAAGAGATCAGATCAAAACACCTTGAAAGCATATCTACGAGAAAGATCCTATAGAGATTACGTACACATATCTGAAGAATCAAAATTTATATTTTTGTTATGAGGTAAAGAGGAACTTCTAAAGGACGTGTTCCTTAGGTTAATTACATCTTGCATGAGGGATGCCTAAAAATACTCTTGATTAAATAAATTTTGCTTACATTTTGATATCCAGTGAATAAGAATATCAATAATTAATATGGTCATCTCAAATAGGATCATCGCAATGCTTCAAACTCATACAAACCATAAGCATATTACCTTATCAAAAACAGGCGGCTCCCTATCCCCTAACGGCTTCTATAAAATGACATTATATCAAAGGAATGGAATGAGATCAAATGGGATATGTCAATAAAAAGATCAGAAATTTACAAGCTGGTAGAGATAGCCGGTTCAAGATTTCATATATTCGTCATCTCGAGCTATTAAGATTCTAAGTTTATCTGGTCATGGAGGTAGTCGACCCAACTGAACCAGTGATTCATTGTTAGTAACTCATGTGTTGCATCATTCAAGAAATCTTGGTTTCCCTAAAGTCAAGATAAATAAACATCTAATTTCCTGACCCTATTTGGATGGAATTCATATAAATGAGACTTATACCTACCGAGAAAGTGTCAAGTAGGCTTCTTGAATGGAAGAAAAAGGAATGAATTGGCTACCAAGCCGAACTATCCCACAAAGAACTTACGCCTAAATTAATATAAATATAATTTCGGTGGGGCATTTACATACATACCCAATTCCTATACGTTTACACATCTAGCACCTACACTTTAATTTTTATATTTATACAATCTAAATTTTTCATATCACATAAAAATATATCATTATTTTAACTTCAAAAAGTGAAATCAACCATTTTCAAGCATAGGTATAATGATGTATGCAGGAATCAAAGTTTGTGTTAGATATGTAAATACAAAAAGATTGAGTGGTTTGTATGTAAATCACTCCATATAACGGAGCGCTTTTTAGGTCCGGACTCCGTACGTTGTTTGCGTCCGGAGTCCAGTGGGTGGGCGCCGCCACCATATACTGGCATTGGCCGGTGTTAATGGTGACAAGTCCCACTTGCCACGTGACGCCACACCACTGGACTCCGTATGCATCCGGAGTCCGCACCTAAAATTTCATTCTTATAATGAGATAAACCACAAGGTCTTAATATTAAATATTTTTAACTTTTTAAATTTAATTGGCCGACTAAAACTAAAACATTTAAATATAAAAGAAAAACTATTAGAATCTGATCAAACAATCAAATCATTTATAAATATATAATTTAAATTCCAAAGTTCCCACAATCAAATTATACAATTAAATAGTCTTTCATCATTCGACACATTTTAATCTACTCGTTCATCAAATTTAGGGGCATTTTTATACACACCACCCAATTCCCATGTATTTACATATCTAACCCTCAAATTTTACATATAAAAAATTGTAAGTTTATAGGATAGATCTGTAACATATATATTTAAATGCAAAAAAATAAAAATAAAAATAAAACCAAATTAAATCAGTACAATAAAATAGTCAAACTTACATAAAATTAATATGGCTAATTAATTAGCCAGACATCCACTTGGGCCATATAATGCAGCACCACATAATACAAAAGTCCAAATTATGAAGACATATTAAGCCAAACAATGCTTCATGGAACATAAGAGGAGGACCACAGCCAATTCAATAAAATTCAAATTGCAGAATCTGCTTTTGTCCTCATAAAAATTAAAATAATAGTAATAAAGAATGAGATTCCATTAAAGATTATAGTCACAGCTTCAAGTTTCTTTCACCTTTCTTAAGAAATTATGGAAATATATACATTATTTTAATGGGGGCATTCAGAATCTCAGAATACAATTGGACCCTGCGAGCAGATGAACCGAACCACCTATCTGTTAGGTTATGTTTGGGCAGCTTATATATATATTTTTTACTTGTTTTTTATCTGAATTAAAGTTATATATATTTCCTCGGAATTCGTGTTTTTTTTTTTCGAGAAATATGAAGTTAAAGTGCGACATACGCGATTCAGATGTGTGGAGTTATCGCGGTGTGAGGTTATACTTTCAACCACTATGTCGCAGATAAGTATCCATTAGGGTCCGTTTGAGACGGCTTATTTGGTGCGGTAGCGTTTTGGTAAACTGCGTTTTAATAACTTGTGTGTTTTTAAAATGTTGAAAACAGCGTTTTCACACCGCACCTATCAAGGTGCGGTGGGAGCTTTCTGACTGCGGTATAGCTTTTCCAAAAAGATAAAAATTCGTAATTGCAACCACACCTAGCTTATCAGCAGATTATTTCTAATCAGCTTATTAGCAGATTATTCAATAAGCTGCAGCCGCCACAAACAAACCCTTAATCTTTTACTTTAAAAAAGTAAATTTTATAAAATAAAATAAAATAATCAATTTTCTTACGAAGATTTACGTACAAGTCGTTGAATTCCTATGTATTTACATATCTAATACCTAAGTTCTATTTTTTCATTCATGTTACATGCCACCTTACTTGCATGGAAAGGTGTATTTCACAATTTTTTTTTATGTTTTGTAAGAGATTTGAGTGGTATAAATGTAAAAAAATGTAAAATTTAGTTTAGATGCGTAAATAAATAGGAAATGGGTGTTATGTTTGTAAATTCCTTATTTCTTGATTCAAATAGATATTATTTTTGTTTAGTGTCTTCATAATACAAAACGACCCCATGAGGAAGCCTTAATAACTTCATCGGATATAGTTTATGCATTTTTATTTTTATAAATTCATAATTTGTATTCCATTTAATCAAATTTATTTTTTTCTAAATTAAATTAAGAGAAATTATGGAAAAAATGATTTGATTGCTACAGTTGAATCCAGAACGCCTCGGAGACATGTCTAAGGAAGAGAGAGAGAGAGAGAGAGAGAGAGAGAGCAATAGCATAGTAATGAATAGCCAGTTGCCCCTTTTATTCATGAAATGACCTACTATTTATAGGAACGGGATATTGTACACATCAGGAGTATTTAAGTCAACACATATATGTAGTTTGTGGGACCCATTGACATGACTACCCAAGCTCAGACCGAGCAGCGATGACGCTGGGTGGCTGTCTGGCAAGGCAGTCGTGAGGTTGAACGGCTGTTGGACTGTGTGGTTGACAAGCCGGGTGATTATCGAGTCGGATTGGCGGGCGATTCTTTTCATTTATGTGAGCATGATTTTGTCGAATCCCTTGGGATGATATGCCCTCAATTCCTCGAGATTATGTCGCTCTTCCGAGTGGGGTTGATGACATCAGCTCGTCATATGATCAAGAATCATCTTTGAAGGGCGTTGCCAAGTCATATCACCTGTCGTCAGTCTACAAATCATCTTTACGATTCGTGTTGACACTCTTTTTGATGTATAACTATAAAGCACATAGAAATATCAAATCAAGCGAAGCTTTAGGCTACATAAAGTATAGCAAATAAATTCAATAACCTTTCCCATGAGCAATAAATTTCAAGGTGTCTAAATTAAAATTATATTATTGAAAGGGGAATTTACAATTAGATACATACCACCTACTTACATCTCCAGAACATAAATTTTATCTCGTGTTTATATCATCCAAATCTTTCATATCACATAAAAAAATACCGTCGTTTTAGCTTTTAAGAAGTGAAATATACTTTTTTATGCATAGATAAGATGGTACGTCACATATTTATATAAAAAATGAAGCATATACAGATGTGAATACATAGTGATTGAGTGGTATGTTTGTCGAGTTCACCTTATTTTTCATTACTATTTTTTTTATTTAAGTTAAGCCCAATGGATAATATTTTTCATTATTACTTTTATTTTTGAGAAAGTTGACCCCAGGGGTCAATATACTCATTTTGAAGAACCCGCGATTTCATGGTGAGAAACTACACCCTTTACCGCTATATCACGAGTATGAGCACAATATTTTTTGAATTATGAGACTTAATTCAAAGCATAGTCTAACTATTATTTACAATAAAAATATCTTTGACCTGATCATCCGTGGATCAACTACTCCAAGCGAAGCATGCGTTAATCGACAGAACCCTACGAGAACAAACAAAGATACCTTGAGGATGACTGAGCGACAATAGACAACCGAACGGAGGATCAACCAAACCAGGGGCAAGACAAACCATATGTCGATCTACTTGGAGACCTTTTATGTAAAGGCCGGCCATATATTCATCAATTGCATAATATTAGGGGTCCCCCGATTAAAGAGATGAGGGGTGTAATTATAATTTCACACTAATCCCAACCCCCTATAAATAAAGAAACAATAAATATAATAAAGATTGTTGATACCACATAGGGTCCTTTCCTTAAGAGTGATTCGCGAACAAATATGGGTTCAACTTATTAATTCATAACTTTGTTGCAATTATGGCTTAACTTTCCAAAAAATAAAAAAATAAAAAAGGTAACTATCACTTAGGACCACTAAGCCAATAACCAAGGCCATAATTATTTAATCAAAATCTCTTTTTTCTCTAAGCAATAGATTATAACTATATGAATCAAGTTCATAAATAAAAGAAAATAGATTTCTTCTCTGAAAGAAGTTTTAATACTTTTATTGTGAAGTTTAGTTTCATGATTATAATAACTTTCAGCAATTTTATTGCTAAACTTCAATAATTAGTGCTTTTCTTTTAGTAAATAAACCATACTTTTGGGTTTAGTTCCTAACAAGTTATAGGTTGTTTTGATCAAACTTCAGTGATTTCAACCAACATTCTGTAATTTCTACAGGTTCATTCTTATAATTCTTAACCTATACTTATAAAAGCTGGGGGAAAACAAAAAGAAAAAAATTTACATACATACCATAGAGCTCTGATGTGTGCGTATATGCACATTTATTACACTTTAATATCATAAATATATGCATGAAGAAGGGTATTTCACTTTTAAAACCAACTATATTAAAGATTTGAATGTTATATATATGTAAATATTAAAATTTTAGTTGTTATATATATGTAAATATATATAGAATTATGTGATATACATGACCCCAAAAAGATATAGCCAATGTCAGTTGAATTTTAGTAAGAAATGGCTAAGCCAAAAACTGAAATCCATGGTCCTAACAATTCCTACTGATGAAAAAACACAAGAACCAAGCCCAGAGATATCATAAATATATGCAGTCCTATCCATTAACCATACAAATAAGAACTGTAAATGGCATCGACAAGCTGAAATAAAGGATTTGTACCAAGGAGATCCCATGAGAAGTGAATGATGGAAGATAATGAACCAGAGTTTATAAATAATCTCAAAATCAATGGAATTAAAATCAATGTTTACAGATAATAAAAGTTGAAATCTAAAAAAAAAAAAGATATGAATAAACCAGATGGGAGAGCAGTAACAAGAGACTCTTTGTTCTTGTTACCACTCTACAAAGATTTAAAGAAAAAAAGAAAAGAAAAACAATTGAAATAAGTAATTTCCACCAAGGAGATCTCATGATAGATCAATGAGACATGCATCTAAGAAGAAAATGAAGACACTTCACAATCTCGAACTATAAAATCAAAAGGAAAAATAAGAAAAAAATGATCTACTGAACTTTGAATGTCTGAATCATCCTCAGCTTGATCTTTTTCATCTTATTCTAGCGAAATCAACGAACAAAGAATTATCAAGCCAGTAATAGAACTCAAAAATTTCACAAAACAACCTTACGATCAAGCTACATTTTCTCCAGCCAAGCTCCTAAAGTTGCTTGTTCATCATCAATGGCGGAATTAAGAGCTTTTCCATCACCCAGACAGGCACCTTTGCCAATCTCATTCTTTCCGACAAGAGACTGAACCCATGAAAGATCTGGCTCGATTTCGACCAGTTCCTGGTTCACATTCTCAGAATCATGCCTTAAATTCGACGCAATGGCGCTTCTCATCTGCTGCTGCTGCTGCTGCTGCTGCTGCTGCTGAAACTGCAGTTCAAGCATCCCACTTTCAGAAGCAGGAGAACCAATGAGATAACTTGCAGAACCTGCGGCATCTTCGTGTGGAGAGATGCTGCGAGGGGAAGGAACACAGTGCATGTAATTCAGTGCTCTTGGAGTAAGAATGCCGTGCTGCTGGTTTCTGCTCATCGGTGACAAGTTTGATGGGATGTAATCAGGTTGAAAGCGAGGAGAAGCACAATTCCCTGGTGCGAATTCATTGCTGCGTGGAATTCTAACCAGAAGGTGAGGCAATGCCATTGATCGAGAGTTTGGCAGAGAGCGGAGGTCACTGGTTGAATGGGCAAAGAAACAGACGCGGCGGCTGCAAGAGTCGCCGTCCTTGCAGAGGCGTGTTCGGTACTGTGCAGGGTGAAGCCAACACTCAAACACCCCGTGCGCATACTCGCAAAGATCGCCTTTTGGGCACAGACCTCGCCGGAACTCAACGCAGGGCGTGCAACTGTAATTGAACCGCCGTGGATCTCGTCTCCGTGCGTTCTCGCCGGGGTGGACAAAGGGACATTCCGTCCAGTCGTGGGAGTAGGCTCGGGAACAAGGTTTGATTTTGAAGGAGAACATTCGGAATTCGTCCGAGGAGTAAATTCTGCTCTGCATATCAGGAATGGAGGACGCGATTGGGTAAATCTTCTTTTTTTCTTGAGGAGAGGAGGATGACGAGGTCGAGTCCGAAGAGGGAGTGACTGGCGGAGAGCCATTACTGAGAACTGCTTCGAGGGAGGAACGTAAAGAAGATAGGATGCGTGAAGTGGGGATGAGGTCGACGGGACGGCGGCCGGCGGCGTCGACGGCATTGGGGTCGGCCCCGGCGATGAGGAGGAGAGTGGCGGCGAGGGAGGCAGTGGGGGCGCCTCCAGCGGCGGCGCAATGGAGAGCAGTGACGGCGTCGGGGCCACAGCGGAGGTCGATGTCGACATCCACTGCAGCGGAGACTGAGATGATGAAATGGAGGACGTTAAGGCTGCCGAAAGCGGCCGCCACCATGAGCGGAGTTCGCCTGAGAACAGTCATGGAGGAGGAG
Organism: Papilionanthe hookeriana x Papilionanthe teres; assembly: GCA_022702705.1. Lineage (NCBI taxonomy): Eukaryota > Viridiplantae > Streptophyta > Magnoliopsida > Asparagales > Orchidaceae > Papilionanthe > Papilionanthe hookeriana x Papilionanthe teres. Next base: position 108,492,355 of record CM040432.1, read on the forward strand.
AGCGGGCACCGACCGTACCAGTGACCGGCGATATGGACGGCATCGGGTTCACGCGCGGCGGCGAGGCGGAACCGGACGACTTGATCGGAAGCAGCCAACTCGAGAAGCTCGGCAACGACGTCCGACGCCATGGAGGCACCGCTGACGGGAAAGCCCATAGGTTTTGGCAACTAAACAGAGAAAAAAGCGACTGCTTTCAGGCTTAGGGCTCCCTTCACTCTTATAGGCTGCGAGAAAGTCAATAAATAAAAAGAAAATGAAGCATTTTCGGAAGTAAAAAACAAAAGGAAAAAAAATTAAGAGATTTATAAAGAATTAAAATCTGCGGCGAACCGATAGAATGGGAAGGGGTAAAAAAAATCGGAAACTGATAAAAATGCGATTTTTCGAATATTGCACTTATTAAAAGAACGGAAAAGCCTGTTAAAATGCGTCGAGAAAACGCCGATCTATAATGGAATGGAGCGGAGGAGATGGAAAGCGTACACGGATTATCACTAGCAGCAGCGGCCGGCGCTGTGGACAGCGGCGATGAACGGAGTAGACCGGTGGAGGAGTTCTTGCAACCACCGGACCGGAGAGAGATGGCCGCAATGAAATGATGATGAGATTAGTAAGGGAAATTAAAGTGAGATGTGAGTGGGGACCACTGTACCCCGAGGGGGAACGGACCGGTTCGGGAATTCAAAACGCGGATGACGGGTGATAGCCGGTAGAGGTGGGTTCGGGATAGGTGGGTGACCGGTTCGGTGGGTGGCGGGTTACCCGCTGTGGCGCACGGGTGGTTCGGGATTCTCTGCACGGTTTAAGGTTTTCACGGCATGATTATATGCCTCCAAGTTACAATTAAAATTTGAAAGTTAATTATAATACTGTGCAATCAAAAATATGTCTTTTCGTCCGGAGTTCAGACGTAAAACTAAAAAAAATACGATACACAAGACAGAACGGAAGAGAAAATGAAAAATATTTCTAATGTATCTCATATGTTGTCCGAACGTAACTTACATCCGGACTCCGGACGTAATATTTTTTTCGTAGGAGAATGCTTCCTCTTTATTAACGTTCTATTCTTTGGATGCGACTCAAGAATAATTTTAGTTCAACCATTATAATCTTTGACGTGATCAAAGTATTCTCATGTTGGAAAAAAATATGTGCATATTACACGATTTTTATGTATTTATATATGAAACGTCCTAAATTTTATATTTACACTTATAATATTTTGATATTATAATTTATTAATGAAAAGATATATATCTTTATATAATGTGAAAGTTTTAAGTATTATGCATGTAAATATAGATATTTAGGTGCTTTAAATTTAGATACATAAGCATTGTGACCAAGAATCCTTTATTTATGTTAAATTTCACTTATTTTATGATTTATGGTAAATTATAAAGCATATGATTTAAATTTATAAGTTTAAATAAATATGGTATAATTATAGGGCATGATCCTTTAAACTTGACAAGTAAATAAATAAATAAATAATTCCATGTAACTTTTAGTCTTCCCAAATGAAAAGGAATGTAATAAAAATTTTATTAGATATTATTATTTTCTTTGGGTTATCTAAATTGAACATCCGTTATTTTATTGTGCATGATTCTAGCTAGTTTATTACGGGAGTGATTATATACAGGGCACCCAAAACATTCATATTTATGATCAAGTACACTCTGTCGTCCATTTTTCACATTCTCACTCAAATATCAAGGTCGTGATAAAACCCCAATCCATATTTTTCAAGCAAGGGAAGGAGTCTCATTACACTCTATTTATAAGAATCAAAGTCATGGAAATCAAAAGAGTTCAATTATTGAATCATTAATTAAAATTAAATGTGATTCATTTGCCTTAAATTTTCTTATTAGGGTTTAGGGAGAGGGAGAGAAAAAAGAGAATCTAAGAACTGAAATATATACATAAAAAATTTGCTAGCACAAATCTTGAAGGGATCCAACAGTCTATAAGGGAAGAGTACAATGAAGGTTGAACCACTAGTAGGAAGATGTGAAGGGATCGAACGAAGCAGCTTGAGCTAAGCCAGCAAGACTAAAAACAATAAAGTCACGGGGCAGAGAATATGGTGACCATATAATCCGAGCCTGAACCATTCAGTCAAAAATGAGAACAAAGAACATCCAAGCCAACCGCTACAGGAAATTTAAACCGATTTAGTAGCCTATGCTCCAGTAAAATGACCAAGCCACGAGGTGAACAAAAATGACCAGATGATTTGAGCCCAAACTATTCAGCTGGAAACGAGAACAAATGAGCATCTGAGCCAAATGCTACAGGAAAGTTCAATTGATGTCATAACCTACCCTTCAATTAAACCGATTAGAGAGAAGATCCAATTTCATAATATCTCCAACCATCCAGAGATGCTCCAGAAGCTCCTCATTAGGGATCAAAGATCGACGACCAGACCATAACAGTCGGTCGGCCCATACCAACTAAAGCTCAGCCGATTGAATTTGATCTTGTCGATCCAATGCTAACTAAGCCTAGCACGCTATGCCGAAAAGTAGCCTGATGACAAACTCTTACATGTAAAATACCAGAAATACCATAATACGAACCCATTTAAAGCAAGGGTAAAAATAAAAAATCATTATTATATCTTATCTTCTATAAATAAAAGAATTATTTTATGAAAAAGGCACAATTAATTATTTTTCATTCATTCTCTTTCTGTTTGTCTCTCTCTCTTTATCTCTTTATTCTTTCGGTGTGATTCATAGACAAATCAGAATGCAACAAAAACCAACTTCAATTTTTACACGCATATCACGTTACAAATATATGAAAATATGCATTTTATTTTCTTAAAAGTTAAAATGGTGTTATTTATTTTATGTGATACGAAAGATTTGCGAGGTATAAATATAAAATGCAAAGTTTAGGTATTAGATATGTAAATATATAAGAATTGGGTGGCATGTGTGTAGAAGCCCATGTTGATTTATAAAAAATATTGAAAATTTTTAAATTATAATCTAATTTATATTTAAAAGAAAATGTTATTATAGGATCTTTATCTTATCTTCTAATTCAATAACTTTTGAAGACCATTAATAGTAAGGTCAAGTAAACTTACACTTAAGATATGATATTTATTATTTATCAAGTTCACATTTTATATGCCTATTTAAATTGATCTTATCTATATGACTATATCAACAAGTTAACACCAAAAATTATTTTAAATATAAATTTATTTTGATGAGTGAGATATTATTTCTTAATATATATATATATATTTGATAAGTTGAACTTTTTGATTTGACTGTCGATCTTTGATCTCTAATGAGGAGCTTCTGAGGCATCTCTGGATGGTTGGAGATATTATGAATTTGGATCTTCTCTCGAATCGGTTTTATTGAATGGTAGGCTACGACAACGATTAACTTTTTCTCTAGCGGTTGGCTCGGATACTAGGTTGTCGTTTTTAGCTAAAAGGTTTGGGCTCAAATCATCGGGTCTTTATTTGTTCACCTTGTGACTGGTCAATTTATCTGGAGGTAGGCTACTGCACTTGTTCGATTTTTCTGTGGCAGTTGACTTGGATGCTCTTTTTTTCTCATTTTCGACAGAATAATTTGAGCTCAGATTATATGGTCGACATTTTCTTCGTCTCGTGCCCCAGTCGGTTATAATTTTTCTGGCTTAGCATTTTTAATAATACCATTTTGGCTCTATTCTTGACATTTCCGTCCACATATCAAATTTTCTCAGGAAACATCAATCTTTATTCCTAATATTTTAAATTCTTACTTTAAAATTGCTCAAAAAGTTTAAAATTATTTTAAAAAATGTTAAAAAATTAATATAAGATATAGAGTTTGTTATAATTTAAATAAAAATATAAATAAAATACATAAAAATAAAAAAAAAAAAAAAATTTAAAAGTTATTCCAAACTCTTGAACAGTCATATTACATATATCACTTAAAATTTTCATATCAAATCAAAAATATCTTCATAAGTTTTTGAAATAATAAAAAAATATTTTTACTGTAAATATCAAATTTTAAGAGTTAGATATGTAAATATAAAAAAATTACATGATATGTTTCTAAATTTTATGTTTTTGAAATAAAAAAAATTGACAACTTATAGGTTTTCAAAACGCTGAAAACAACACCGCACCTACCTAGGTGCGGTGGGAGCTTTCTATTTGCGGTCTGATTTTTTCAAAAAAATAAAAATTTATAATAGCTACTGCACCTAGCTTATTAACAGAATATTTTTAATCAACTTATCAACAGATTATTCAATAAGCTCCAGTTGCCCCAAATATATTCTAAACATGCATATCAATAATAAGACAAAAAACTTAGAAAAATAGTAACGGATAACTTCGTTGCAAAGAAAAATAACGATTATCCGTCGAATAGGAAGGAGACGTGTCAGCTTTTCCGGCTGTCGCCTCTCCTATATAGAGCTCCATGTCCCGAAAAGCCCCTCAATTAATTAGCTCTCCGTCTTCTTTCTTCTTCCTCTTCTCCGTCTACAGGTCTACTTTTTCTCATTTTGTCCCCTTTGAATCCTTTTTATTCCTTGGCCTACGAAGATGAGCGGTCCTAAGTACGCTTATCCCTACCCTGCTCAAGGTAACATTCTCAGCCTCTCTTTATTTGCCTTTTTTACTTTCCCTTTTCTCTTTCTATTGATTAGAACCCCAATCTGCCTTTTTCTTCTTAGAAATTTGTATATTTGTTGGAATTGTATCAGGGTTTTTGAAGTATTTGGCGGTTCTTTCTTTTTGTTATGTCTTTCTTGGCGCTCCATGAACTTTAGGGATAGCAATTGCCCTATTTTGTTGTTTATTTTGTTTGATGAAGCTAAGAGAATTTTTAATCTTGTTAAATGTCTGATTTTGTATTTATTTTATTTTATTTTATTTTTTATTTTTTTTAATTATGATGATTTCAGTACTGTTAGATCTCCTGTTGGCTTCATAAATTTGCACCTTTTGCAGTATTAATGTTTTCTCAGAATTTATGCGCTTTGTTTAATTTATATCTTTTTTTGTGCGGATTTATCGGGAGAAAGATTTCTCTTTGTGTTCTAAGCTGCAATGTTTTTGAATTCGACAGTGGTTTAACATATCAATGGACTTGTGTTAGATTTTGTCTGTGGCTGCAATATTCAACTACACTAATCTATGGAAGAGATAGAAATGAGAAAAGTATTGTGCTATATCTATTAGGATTGATCCCTATTTATTAAAAACATTCTGTATCGATTTATAGATTTACAAGCCATGAATTTTTTGTAATAACCTCACAATTAGCTTGTAACAACCTATGAGCAACTAGCTACAGCTCATGTATAGCTAGCAATAACTCGTCACTAGTTAGTAATCTACATAGAATGATGAGCTTATAATTTAAAATAGGAAATGATATCAATTGCCAAATTTTCATAGATCTCAATTATACCCTATCGTGATGGATTGTTGATGAGGCATTTAATTTCGTTTTTGAGTGATAGAAACTAAGTTTGCGAAAAAGATTTTGTGAGCATCGAGTAGTTGATTCTATGACGGTAATTGAGTAGCTTGAAGTGCTTCATTTTGGATTTAGTCACAAATTAAGTGTAAATCAAAAGCAACATGTTTTAGGCAAGATTAGAACATTGGTTTAGAGAACAATTGAGCGGCTCTAATGTTATTCTATGGATGTATGTGGTTTGTCGAGCATGAATTCGAAGTTTAATCAAGATTAATAGCTAAATTAGGATTGTAAGTGAGAAGAGAGAAAAGGTTTTAACCAAAATTTATGAGAGTGTGGTCAATGATCTTATAAAATAGATGATTGTAATAAAATTCAAAGGTTACACTTTTAGATTATAATTAGCTATTTAGAATTTTCTCAAAATAAAAGGGGCAAGAGCCATCACCATTCTCCCTTTGGTTCCACCATCCATCAAGGTAGAGTTGGCATTGTGAAGCTCTAGTAGTTGTGGATGCATGTTTGTAATCTTACATTTTTTTGATGATCGCGTAATAATATGTTATTGTAGCAACATAAGATTGCGATATAAATAGATGATGTATGTAGTTGTGGATGATAATCATTATTATCAACTTAGTTGACAATAGAGAAAGCGCGTAAAGATATTGAGTAATCATGGTGCGGGTATGTGGCATGATCAAACGCAACATTAAAAAAAAAAAAAACTAATAATAATAAAATAAAGCACTTGGCATGCACCCAATGATCAATGGCTAGCCAATGCATGAACTTTGTTGATATCAAATATTTTTTTAGGTTGTGTAAGTGATAAGTATTGCAGTCCACCTAGTTTGTTAACAAATCTTCTAGTAAGGGTGTCATTATGACTTGTGATGATAATGTTCATCAAAATATGTAAGGATAAGTATAGTGGCTGCTACAAGATTAATAATGTGTTAGCATAGGAGTCCCTCAATTCTAAGGCAATTAGGTGCTGACATGGTGGTACCAAGCTTATAAGATTTATTGTGTCACATAAACATCTTCTAATAGATGACCTTTTTTTGAAGATATTATTACATCTATTCTTTAAAAAGACGAAATGCATTTTGCCATAACAAGATAAGTCACAAGTTTTGAGATTGATCGAGGTGTAAGTCTCAAAAGAGAATATTAAAAATTTGTAAAATTAAGAATGATTCATGAATATGACAAACCATTAATATATTTATCTAGTTTATACTAATAAAAATTTAAACCATAAAATCATTTAATAAAGAAAATCTGAATTTTAATGTTCATGTAAAATGATAATTTAAATGAGATTCAAGATAAGTAGTCACTTAAATTTAAGTAGCTGCAAAGATTAGGATCCTTAATGGCTTCATCTATATACATAGACGCTTTCTATTGGTTAACATTTAATTTTATATAAATATAAAATAAAAATTAATTACTAAGTATTCAATTATAAGTAATGATGCTACTAATTGCCACATTGTAAGCTCTCGGGTGGCATTCGAGTCACTTGATCATGATTGCCACTTGGTTAACCCTCTATAGTTGCATGTAGACGTCTGCCATTTTGACCTTGGTAAACCCTCTATAAAGCCAGATATTCTGATAGTCATATATATTAGGTTTTAAGATATATTAGGTTTTAAGATATATTAGGTTTTAACCTAATGGAAGATATATTAGGTTTTAAGATATATATATATATATATATATATATATATATATATATATATATATATATATATATAGACACGCACGCGCGCACGCACACACACACACACATACATTAACTCTGAGACACAAGCAGTTTTGCACGTTAGATCAAAGTTTGTTTCATGGCGTGTGGCTCACTTTTAAGATATGTTTACACATAACTGTTGATGACGCCACACATAACTGGTGGTGATGTTGAGAGGAAGACATGATTGTGGGTTTAATAACAGGGTTAGAAGAGTCATTATAATCAACACCTGGGTATTGGTAGAAACTGTTAGCAAAAAGGTGGGCTTTGAATTTTGCAACAGAACCATTTAAGTGAGCATTAGTTTGAGAAAACCATTTGCAACTAATATTGACTAACATCAGATGGAAATAACTTCCATGTCCCATTTCAAACAACTGCTTCATATTTTGAGAACTTGCATGATGTCATTTAAGATCTCAGAGAGCTCTGGTCACAGTTGTTGGTTTTAAGGTCAAGATCTGAGAATTGGACAAAGGTTTAATTTCAGTTTTAGCCTAGCTGATCACCTTTTTGGACCTTTAGTTGTTGGTTATTGTCAATTATGTAGTGGTTGATTTGTAATGGTGTTGAGTTTTGGAATTGATTAAGAGTGACGAAGGATGGTGTTGTGAGTGGGCAGTGCTAACATGCTATTTGAGGGAATACTAATAACGATGGAACCCTCTTGAAGGCTACATTGTGTTGAGGATGAGGCAAAGTGGAAAATGGAAACAAATACTCAAGGCTTTTGATATTTAGGGGAGACAAATTTTAGAAGTGAAGGGATCAAAAAATACATTCTAAGCCAGTACTCCGTGAAGGCACAAAGCTTAGAATGAGAATCAAATTTGTGACTAGAATTTGGTCGAAGGCAAGGATAACCGAGTGATCCGAAGACTTTAAGGTTCAATAAGTGTGAGAGGTATCTAAGAGTTTTTTGTGAGGAGATAGAAGATTAAGAGATATTTAAGAGTTTTTCTTTTAAAATGGTTTACTTTTAAAAAGTTTGTGTGAGAATAATGCCAATTGTATTTATAGCAAGGGATTAATAAAAAACATTGTAATATAGATACCAACTTTTAGGATATAACGTAAGTTTATACAACATAAAAAATGAGTTCAATTGGTCTAGGAGAATTTGAAGGATGATAGATTGCAACTTTTAATTGAATTAAACAACTTACAAAGGGTCATATGGCATTAAGTATGATAAATATAATTTATATTTGAAGAATATGTGCCTAAGAATATGACGCCTCTATGACAAGGCGATCTTGCACTATATAAAGCAAGAAGTTGAGTAGATGCATTATTACTACATTGTCGAAGAGCCATGAAGGAGTTGTGAGGCACTGAAGTCAACAAAGTGGGCTTGAGGCAGCTAGGAGTCAGACGATGATCAGACGATGCCAGAGGTAAGCATGCGGTAATTTTTCCTGCTAAAGGAGAACTCAACGTAATGCGGTATTATTCCTGATAGACTAAACTTTAATAATTTAATTGCCAAATTTTCTTAGAATCTCTATTAAAATCTTGGAATGGATACAAGAAATTTTCTTATACTTTACTTTATTTTGTAGAGTGTTGTTTATTTAAATTATTTTCTTAAAACTAGAAGAACATATTTTATAATCTTCTTTTCATTTGCTTGTGTTTTCACATACGATACAGGATGAATGACACCAGATGAAATTAAGCGCGAACATTAATGCCAAATTAGACAAGAAAATGTTCAAACTTGAACCTAGAGGTTAATCGGAAATTTTTGCATTATTATTGAATAGACTTGAGGCTGACACTATTTGGTATGATTAAACAGATCATGATTGGAAAGATCTAACGAACTATTAAGGACGGTAAGTGAAGTTTAACAGACAAAAAATGAAACCAGATTTTGAACCAAAATGTTCAGTTTTATTCACTTCCTTCAAGTTCCTGTGTAGATTTGGAATCCATGAAATTGCAATTTGTATTGCCCTGTTCAGCTAAATTGATCTTTTTCTTTTTCTTGTTTTTTTGGTTGCTTTATTTGGGGTAAAAAAATTGAACTAACAAAAATTAAAACAAAAGGTGTTTCTCATGTTTGTGTTTAGATTTGAAATCCATAATCTAATGCCTTAAATTGGATAGGTTCAGATTAGCTTGATTTGCCTTGGTTTAGTTTCAACTAAAACACAGTTGAACCGACAAAAAGTGAATCGAAACTGATCCAAATGTTCAATTTGCTTTGTTTTTGTTCAAGTTTCTGCAGTCCATGAAATTTGATGCAAATCTTGTTTGGTTACTGTTTAATTTGATTTAGTTTATGTTTGATTGAATTTTTAACATAATTTGGAACCAGGAAAGAGATTTCACAGCTCATACATTTGATAAAAGGCTTTTTATTTTCACGGTTAGCTGATGATAATTTTAGATGCTCCTGAACTATTTCCACAAAAAAAAAAGAGATTATTTAAGTTCTCATATTGATTGATTTCTCTCAGTGACAAGAAAAGAACAACTTGTTCTGCTGCAATTCTCGTGTAAATTTTCTACAGCAGTACTGATATTTGTTCTTTTCTATGGCTGCAGGGTACTATCAGGGTCCTCCAGTCATGCCACCACCTCACTATTATGCAGCTCCACCACCTCGTAGGCAAACTGGCTTTCTTGAAGGATGGTATGATTCATCTAATATATATATATATATATATATATATATATATATATATATATATATATATATATATATATTGAGGATAGTTACATATTTAACACCTGAATTATTGTTAGTATAAATGAGTAAAGTGTCAAAATAGTTCTCGGACCGTTTGCATAGGGCCATTTTAGTACCATAATTTAAAAGCGTCAAATTTTTCTTCTGTTTATTTAAATTGGAGCTGAAATAGTTTTCGATGGGGACTATTTCTGCCCATATTAAAAGTCTGTGAATTAAATTAATACTTATATAAACTCAAAGACTAAAATGACAAAAAAAAATTATTTTGGCCTTTTTTTTCATTTATAGAATGAACGCATGTCACAATCCATTGGAAAAGTGATAAAAATGAAAAATATGGTTGGTGTTTTGTTATCAATTTCAATATTTAATTTGAAAAAAGAAATGAAATGACAGAAGAAGGTGATTGTTTTATAAATAACAATGTTCATGTTTTGTTTGATGTATGGATATATTTTTTTGTCATATTTAATCTTTGTCTTATTTGTTGCAGTCTTGCTGCTCTCTGTTGTTGCTGCCTTATTGATGAGTGCTGCTGCGATCCTTCTATCATCTTTGTCTCCTAAGTATTTTTATATATTCTGTTAATACTCCTGGTTTCTTTCTGTTTTTTAAAGATTCATGTGATTTTAAATGGTTTGGCCTTATTGATTTGTGATTTGGATAACAAATTCGAAACAAAATACTAGTTTGATCATTATATGATATGGAGCTTATATTTATCAATCATAGGAGTCTATTTTGTGTTTGTTGTTCCTGTAATTACAGTGTTCAGTTGAGGTGTGGTTTTATGGTGTGTAGTACTAGGTTGTCATTGTATAAACTGTTTGTATTATTATGTCCAATTAGTTTTATGATGAGTTTAATAAAATATTTGTATGGTTGTTTTGTTATGTTATTTTCTAAGAAATTAGAAATATATTTCTATGGTTCGAGTCTAATGGAATGACCACGACTTTCAATTGAGAAAATTACATCATAGCACCAAATTCTTATGGATTTACTTTTCGCACACTTAAACTTTTACACACACAAACACTTTATCTATGGATGAAAAGATGGATTTGACTATTAAAAGATGATAATGAGTCTTATTTTTTATATGATGTTTGTAATTATGAAAGTTTAGGTGTGTTATCGGTAAATATGAAAATTTTATGTGCTATACGATAAAAGCCTCCTTTTTGGGGTGGGCATTTAGGTGCATATCACACATTTTTTTATATTTAGTATATATTGATTCTTACAAACATGTACTAACATAAATTTTATAAACATTTTATGCTAGGATTTACTATAATTTGATTTTTACAAGCATATCTTAACATGAATTATATAAACATTTTGAAACGGTAACCTTAAAATAAAAGCAGCAAATGAATTATAGTGGTTCTAAAGAATAAAAGTGCAAATATTAATTGTCCTCAGCTTGCTGTTAACCCATTGATTGAATCTATATTAAGACCATGGTTTTGAAAGGCCGATTGAATCAATCCAATCAAGAATAGGATGTGTTTATGGTCTGGATAGGAGCAAAGCTTAGGGTCTGTTTGGAGCAGTTTGTGCGGTTCAAAAAAAACAGCTTATTTTGAAATGTGGCCCACCGGTCGACCCGGGGTTCGACTCGCGGCTTGCGTGTAGCTTCAAAATCTAACCACGGTAGGCGGCGTTTTAAAAATGTGCGAACTAAACGGTTATGCGACATTTTTAAAAACGTCGCCACCACCGTCGCACTTATAAGCTGCCTCAAACGGGCCCTTAGATTAGCAGCGAACTAATGTTAAACGGCTCGAACTGCCGGTCCAATTGGAATATCCTTCCCGAGTTAAGAAAACCGGATGTTCCCGGTTCAGTGATTTTGTCGCCCGTGGGGAAGCTCGGAATGGGATTTGTGGCTAGCCTGGCGGGCAAGAGGCTCTGCGTGGGAGAAGCCATGGATGAAAGCAATTCGTAGTGGGGAGTTTCCATGGAGCCAGCCAACCATATCATGGGATCTCGAGGAAATTAACTTTTACTCGTTATGATCTTTTTTTAATTATTTTGATGTTATATTTATATTTCATATTTATATTTTTAAAAATTAATTGTTAAATTTAGAATTAATTTATCATCATTGTTTAAATTTTGAGGAATTTATTTAATATTTAGTAATTATTTTGTAAAATTATATTATTTCTCATATTTAATTAAAATTTTTATTTAATTACATTATACAGTATATCCCCAATTTAACTTTTTTTACCTTCAATCTCTTAATTTATTGGTTCAATTAAAATCATAAACCTTTACAAATAATAAATTTCCATTACATATTTCAATTTAAGTGAAAAAAAATTAATTAAGTATTTAAAAATAGTGTTGTGCTGGTAACAAAAAAATGTTTTTTAAATCCTAATTTGTTTCCCTAAAAAAAAAAAAAATAGAGAAGAAAATACAGAAGAGATGGTGCTTTGACAGAGGCGGATTGAAGTTATGGTAGAGGAGCAATGAGACACTTAAAATAGAGGCTCGCTCACTCCTTAAAGCCATCAATTTCAATTGGGGTCAAATTTATCTCATGAAAACTCGAATAGATTTTAACAAGTAACTAGTTGTGTGAATTGATTTGAATAAACTATAATTTGGAATTCATTTTGTTTGAAGTTACCTAAATCTTAAATCATAGCAAGTAACCCAAGAATTAGCTCTAACTCCGCTTTTAATATTGAGTTATTGAACAAGTGCGAGGGACACATAAACTCCCTTATTTCACTAGTCTTTTTTACTTGAAGAACATGATAACTTATAGAGATCTCATTAGCCCAACAAATTTCTGATTCAAGTTAGCTATAAACCAAACATACTCAGTAAATATCTAACTAAACTTATTATATAATTTTTTAAGTATGCAATTCAATAATATTGATAGTAATATTCATCATAATACAAATTAGCCAAATATCAACTTAACATAAATTAAAGTAAAACCTTTAATCAAACTCAATAAGTAAAATAAAAAATCACTCAAGTCACCTTATTCTCTTGAGGTGGTGCGCCACATTTTTTATGTAGGGTGCATATAGGGAGCTATGAATAGTAGGAGCTCTCTCAGGCGAGTCCGTCTAGTCAGAACACTTTTTATATCTTAACTGTAAATTTAAATAAAATAAAATTCAATAATTTTAATGAATTTTATGAAATTTATGAATCTTGTAGGTCATAGTTGGTTACCTTGGTCGCAATGATGAGTTGCAATACGTCCATAGGCCACCAAGGCTAGAGTTGGGTGCGACATAAGCTGTGGACCATGTAGGCTGTAGTTGGTCATATAGATCGCAGCGGTGTCTTGCAAAAATGTACGTAGGCCACATAAGCCAAGGTTAGAAGCTACATAAGTTGGGGACCACATAGACTTTAGTCACATAGGTTATAGTGGCAAGCTGCAATAACAACCGTAAGACGTAGAGATCAGAGTTGAGAGCTGCATGACGAGAGAACTTTAGTAGTCTAGAGAAGGCTATTATATTCAGAGTACGATAGTCGATTAGTAAGTAGTTATTGTGTAGTGCTTTCTTACAGCGTCTTCGGGGTGTGTTGCTATGTTTGTAAACATGGTTAGTGTTGCACTATATTTTTACATCATCTTCGGGGTGCATTTTTAGATTGTCTTCGAAGTGCGTTGCTCCGGAGGATGCTTTATTACTCCACAAGGTTGGTCGTCATTCTGCAAGTTGCTTTATTACTCAGCAGGATACGTCATGAGTCTTTATGGCGCTTTCATACACCAAGCAAAGGGAGGCCAACATTATGTTCGACTCGTTGAGGAGCACATGTAATATTCATTTTTTGTTAAGTAAATTAGCTATTTCGAGCAGGAATAGAACCAAGTTATGTGACGCCCCTCTCTTGAATTTGCAATTTGTGTACATAAATATTGAAATCAGAATTCGCAATAATTTTTAATTTGAATTTTAATATATCACAAATTTTTACCTACACCGCTATCAAAAATTTGTTGATCGCGTATGATATAAATAACAAATTTTCCCCTTTCACAAATAGTGTCTCTAATACAACAGTTTCTAAGCTCAAAAATAATCTAAATTTAAAGATTTGAATAATATATGTTCAAATTTTATTTTTTAATGATTTTTAAGCCCATCCTCCATAAATTAAAATGCTCTAAAAAATCACAATTACTCCACCAACATGAAACATTCCATCCAATTTAACCACGCAATATCTGTAAATAAATAAAAATAAAATCTTTAAAATGACTTGAATGCAGAAATAGATGATTATTCACTCCGAAGAATATCCTTAGAGCTTTAGAAATTCTTGGGGAAGTTTCAGAAGATTGCGGAGAAGAATCCGGCGGCCGTTGTAGGGAAGAACGGACAAATTCAAGTTCAAAAATTTGTTATTTCCCCGCCAGAAGGCCACTTCAGTTCCCCCATTGGATCTATAAATCAACGGCATTCTCACCGCATTTCCACATCGCCATCCCAAACAGTTCACTGAAGGAGAAGAAGAAGATTAGCCCCCAACCCCTCAATCCCTCCTCAGTCACTTCTGTCCATTAATCATGGCCAAGAACAAGAACAAGAGCAAGATCTTCGCTGCAGACACCTCAGAAAGTGCCCAAAAACCAACTTTGGAGAAATTAAAAGCCCTCAATGCCCAACTCCTGAAGGAAGTGGATGAACGCCGGCAAGAAATCGAGCAGCTCCGCCACCAGCTCGCCGAAGCCACAGAAAAGGTTGATGCTGCAGAAACACGGCTGCTTGCCGCTGTTAAAGAGATGGATGAGAAAACTACAGAGCTTGCGGAGCTAAAAGAAAAGGTTAGGTATTTACTGCATGCTAAGGAGACCGCCGATTCAGAGCCTGGAAGAAGAAGATGGATAAAGTGGCTCTACCCTGCGGCTGCTGTCTTCGTAGGAACAACTGTGGTGATTCTAAGTTGCAGGAGCACCAGCTCTAAGAATTAATTTTATTTGATCATAATTGTAATGAATGAGTTGCACTGTTTCTAACATGAGAATGTGATTCTTGTTTCAGATTTTAAGATTAATTAAATTTTGAGCAATTAATCACCTGCAGTTATCAGTAAAATAAGTAATTATCGAGTAAATGATCACACCGAAAATCTACACAGTTCTAAAACTGAAACGGACAGGTCTAATAAGTGCATTAAAGTGTATTTTTTTTTCTGTAATGGAAATTGATTTTATAGGTCTTTTGATTCTGTTTAATATAAAATTGTGGTTATTACTTTTATAAGTTAATTCTTAACTTTTGAAGGCAAATTTACATACATACCACACATTTCTTATATATTTACATATCTTACATCTAAAACTTGATATCTGTGGAATGATAAATTTATGGTTGAGAACTTATATTTTTGGTTTAAGAGGTAGGTACAAGTCTGTGATATTAGAGATGTAACATATAGATATCAAGAAAAAAAAAGAATACTTGGCATGCACCCATTGCACAAACTTAGTTGATATCAAATATTTTTTTTAGGTTGAGTAAGCGGTAAGTATTGCAGTCCGTCAAATTTGTTAACAAATCCTCTAATATGAGTGTCATTGTGACTTGCGTTGATAATGTTCATCAAAGTATATAAGAAGATAAGTATAATGGCTGCGACAAGATTAATGATGCATTAGCATAGGAGTCCCTCAATTCTAGGATAGTTCGGAGCTGATATAGTTTGTCATACAAAGCTCATGAGATTTATTGTGTCATATAAATATCTTCTAAGAGATGATCTTTTTTGAAGATTTTATTTATATCTAATTTTTAAAAAAGACGAAATGCGCCTTAACGAGATGAGGCATGAGTTTTGAGACTTATCAAAATAGAAGATTAAAAACTCATAAAAGTAAGAATGATTCATGAATATGTCAAACCATAAATATAATTTGCGTAGTTAATAATAAGAAAAATACAAATCATAAAATCATTTACTAAAGAAAATCTTAATTAGTAAAATGAAAGTTCAAAATGAGATTCAAGACAAGTACTTAAATTTAAGCAGCTGCAAAGATTATGATCCTTAAGGACTTCAGGCCCACTTTCATCATTTTTTAGAACTCATTTTATGTAAAAGGAATACATTTTCTGATTCAGTCTCATTGCCATCTTCGATTCTCTCTCTCTCTCTCTCTCTCTCTCTCTCTCTCTCTCTCTCTCTCTCTCTCTCTATATATATATATATATATATATATATATATATATATATATATATATATATATATACACATATACATATACACTTCCTATCGGTTAACATTTAATTTTATATAAATATAAAATAAAAAATAATAACTAAGTAATCAATAAAAAGTAATGATGCTCCTAATTGCCATATTGTAGGCTCTGGGGCGGCATACCATTCGCTTGATCATGATTTTCACTAGGTTAAGCCTATATATTTGCATGTAGACGTCTGTCATTTTGACCTAAAGCCAGATACTTAGATAGTCAAATACAGGGCAACTAACCTGATGGAAGATATATTTGATATAGTATAACACATATTAGGTGCAACCTAGCATAAGTTCTTTAAGGTCATGGGTTTGATCCCGCCTGAGTGCATTTATCTTGCAGTATGGGATCGAGTGGTTGGACACAGGAGGTGGCTAGGGGCTCGTATCATAGCTTCCGACCATTCTTAAAAAAAAAAAAGAGAAAACACACACACACACACACACACACACACACACACACACACACACACACACACACACACACACACACATATATATATATATATATATATATATATATATATATATAGACACACACACGCACATCACACATATACATTAACTCATTGAGGCTTTTTTTTTCTTTTTTGCAAGTTAGATCAAAGTTTGCTTTAGGGCATGTGCCTCTCTTTTTCAAGATATGTTTACACGTAATTGTAGATGCCATACATAACCGATGGTAATGTTGAGAAAAAAGACATGATCTTAGGTTTAACAACTGGGTTAGATGTGTCATTATAATCAACACCTGGTTATTGTAGAAGCTGTTGGCAAAGTGGTGGGCTTTGAATTATACAACAAAACCACTTGAGTGATCATTAGTTTGAGAGAACCATTTGCAACTAATATCGAGTAACATCAGTTGGAAATAACTTCCATGTCCCATTTCAAACAACTGTTTCATATTTGAGATATTGCATGTGCCGTTTTGGATCCTTGAGAACTCATGTCACAGTTGTTTTTTTAAGGTGAAGATCTGTGAATTGAGCAAAGGTTTAATTTTATTTTTAGCCTAGCTGATCACCATGTTGGACCTCGAGTTGTTGGTTATTGTCAATTATGTGGTGGTTGATTTGTAATGGTGTTGAGTTTTGGAATTGATTAAGAGTGACGAAGGATGCTGTTGTGAGTGGCAATGCTAGCATGTTATTTGAGGGAATACTAATGATGATGGAACCCTCTCAAAGTCAATGTTGTGTTGAGGATGAGGCAAAGTGGAGAATATAAACACATACTTAAGGCTTTTGATATTAGGGGAGATAAATTCTAGAAGTGGAAAGATGAAAAAAAACTTTCTAAGCCAGTACCCCGTGAAAGCACACAGCTTAGAATGAGATCAAATTTGTAACTAGAATTTGATTGAAGCCAAGGATAACCGAGGCATCAGAAGACTATATGGTTCAATAAGTGTGATAGGTATCTAGGAGTTTTTCATGAGGAGAAAGAAGATTGTGAGGTATTTAAGAGTTGCTCTTTTAAAATGATTTTCAACTATGGTCTTGAATTTGATTTTGGTGACATTTACTTTAAATTTTTGTGTGAGTATAAGTATAATGCCAATTGTATTTATAGTAAGGGATTAATAAAAAATAATGTAATATTTGAAATCAACTTAGGATATAACATAAGTTTTTACAACATAAAAAATGAGTTCAATAGGTTTAGGAGAAGGTAAAGTTGTTATGAAAAAAATGACAACAATAAAGCAAAAATATTAGATCGAGAAAAATTTGCAAATCAAAAGAACATAGATTTACGTGGTTCGATAAATTGCCTACGTCCACGGAGTTGCAGAGAATTTTATTTCTTCGAGGAATACACCGGTTGATCACCTCAACGATTACAAGAAAACTCTCCCGCTCTTCTCTCTCCTCTCCTCGACCTCCTCTCTCCTCCTTTACCTATAAGCCACCGAAGAAGAATGAACCACAAGGAAGAGGGAAGTCCTCACTGTAAGCAAATCGCAGAAGAGACGGAGGGAGAACTTGGAACCTTGCAATTCAATTTTTCTTCGCCGTGAGCCAACGCCTTATATAGAATTGCGGAGGGAAGAGAAACCATTATTTAATCCAATTTAATGGTAGCATGCATGCATTTAATGGTGGCATGCAAGCATTTAATTGTGGCATGCAAACATTTAATTGTAATGTGCAAGCATTTATTGGTGGCGTGCAAGCATTTAATTTCTACAAGTGCACCTGGGCTCCACACTTGGAGACAAGTACACTGGTTGCACCGTCATTATTCTCAAACAAGATATCCTCTACCTCTATAACTCAAATCTTTGTCTTCATGCTAGAAGACCAACTGAAATCGAGAATAACTTCAGTTTCTCAAGTGTATCACCCTTAGTCAAAACATCAACATGATTCTTGCTTCCACAGATTTTCTCAAGTAACAACTCATCTAGCAATGATAGAATGAAGTGATACCTGATCTGAATATGCTTGGTTTTGGATTGAAATGCTAGATTCCTGGCAAGGAATATGACGCTCTGACTATCACTGTAGAGAGTGCCCTTTTTAAACTCCTTACCCAATTCTTCCAAGAAACTCTAGAGTTATATCATCTCTTTTGCAGCCTCTGACACTGCGATGTACTCAGCTTCTTTAGTGGACAATAAAACCGTCATTTATAGATTTGCGCCCCATGACATTATAGTACCGCTAAGGGTATAAACATAACATGTAGTACTCTTCTTACTATCAATGTCTCCAACTAAATCTGCATCTACGCAGCCCTGTTCCTCCATGCTTTTTCTTTAGAATCACAAGTAGGTTTCTAAAGAGCCTCCTAGGTATCTTACGATCCACTTTGCAGCTTCCTAATGTTCCTTCCCTAGATACTATGTATTTACTCACAACTCTTACTGCACGAGCAATATCTGATAAGGTGCAGACCATAACAAACATAAGTGAAGTAGCTGAAGCGTAAGAAACCTTACTCATGTTGTCTTGTTCCTCCTCTAACTTAGGTGACTGATTTTTGTTGAGTCTGAAATGACTGCCCAAAAGCGTGTCAATTGGTTTTGCCTTATCCATATCGAATCTGCTAAACACCTTTTTCGTATATTCAGCCTGTGAAAACCTTAACGTGCCTCTGACTCTGTCTTTGACAATCCTCATACCAAGAACTTTCTTTGCTGCTCCCAAACTTCATTGCAAAGTTCTCTGAAATCTGCCTCTACAGGTTATTGATTTTATCAATACTGGCCTCTGTAATTAAGCATATCATCCACATACAACAACAACACGATATGAGAATTGTCAAAGTACCTGACATAGCAACAGTGATCTGCCTGACATCTGTTGTACCCTACATTTTGCATGAAATTATCAAACTTCTTGTACCACTGTCTAGGAGCTTGCTTCAGGCAATAAAAGCTCTTCTTTAGTTTGCAAACTATGTCTTCCTGCCCCTATATCACGAATCCCTCAGGCTGGTGCATGTAGATGTCTTCTACAAGATCTTCATGAAGAAAAGTTGTCTTTACATATAACTGCTCAAGAAACAGATCTTTAGTAGCAACCATAGCCATACCATCCTGATGGTTGTGAGCTTTATCACAGGAGAAAATATCTCAAAGTAATTAATCTCATGTTTCTGCTAATAGCCTTTTACAACAAGCCTGGCATTGTGTTGACCTCACTTTTATTGAGGTCTAGTCTTTCTTTAGAAGACACTAGGACCTGGCCATAGGACTTTCTTGGTGACTATCTTAGAAGACTAGTGATGAAACCTTTCCACCCTTAGAAATTCAAAAATACTTCTTTGCTTCGCTTGGAGTTTCATATGCTTAAGGCTAACATTAGCAAATAATTTTGAAAAATTATTTACTCTACTTGCAATAATACAGGAATACTACTATAATAAAATCGGGAAATATTCTAATAAACCAGTGAAATATTTGAATACAATCGCGGCGTTATTTACTCTATCTGAAATAATTTTGGAATACCACCCCAATAAAACCGTGAAATATTCTAATAACACTGCGGAATATTCGGATGCAACCGCGACTTTATTTGCGTAAGAAATAATACCATAATAATGCCCCAATATAACAAAAGAATATTCTAAAAGCGCCTAATGCAGCGGAATATTCTGATACAACCGCGACGTTATTTACTCTACCTGCAAACCATAATACTACCATAATAAAATCGGGGAATATTCCAATAAAATCAGGCTGGGCTGCGTCATTAAATTCGTTGTTTTCTTTTTAGGGGTGGGGCTGACATAAACACGTGTCATTATGTAATTGGAGTTCGGACGCGGCTCTGCGTCTGGACTTCGGACCGAATAATTTTTCGTTTGCATGGGGTCATTTTAGTCCCGTAATCTAAAAGCGTCAAAATTTTTTTGTGTTTATTTAAATTGGAGCTGAAATAATTTTCGGTGAGGACTATTTCAGCCCATATTAAAAGTCTGCGATATAAATTAATACTTTTATAAACTCTAGGATTAAAATGGCAAATAAAAAAAAATGTTTTGGCACTTTTATCATTTATAGAATGAACGTCGATGCCATCTTTTTTAACTACAATAATGTCGGTATCCACATTTATGTTTTGGTTGATGTATGGACATATTTTTTTTATCGTATTTAATCTTTGTCTTATTTGCTGCAGCCTTACTGCTCTCTGCTGTTGCTGCCTTATTGATGAGTGCTGCTGTAATCCTTCTATCATCTGTCTCCTAAGTATTTTTATATATTTTGTTAATACTCCTATTTTCTTTCGGTTTTTTTAAGATTCATGTGATTTAAATGGTTTGGCCTCATTGATTTGTGATTTGGAGAACAAATTTGAAACAAAATACTAGTTTGATCCTTATATGATATGGACATTATATATGTCAATCATGGAAGGAGTCTATTTTGTGTGTTGTTCCTGTAATTACAATGTTCAGATGAGGTGCGGTTTTATAGTTTGTAGTTGTTTTAGGTCGTCATTGTATAAGTTGCTTGTATTATTAGGTGGGACTAGTTTTATGATGAGTTCAATAAAATATTAGTATGGTTGTTTTGTTATGTTATTTTTTAATAAATTACATATGTATTTATATGGTTCAAGTCTAATGCAATGATATCAGAGATGTAACATATAGATATCAATAAGATGCAAGAACTTTGTTGATATCAAATATTTTTGTAGGTTGTGTAAGGGAAGAGTATTGCAGTCTGTCTAGTTTGTTAACAAATCTTCTAATATAATGTTCATCAAAGGATACAAGAAGATAAGTACAGTGGCTGCTAGAAGATTAATAATGTGTTAGCATAGGAGTCCCTCAATTCTAAGGCAGTTAGGAGCTGATATAGTTCGTAGTACCAAGCTCATAAGATTTATTGTGTCATATAAACATTTTCTAAGAGATGACCTTTTTTCAAGATTTTTTTTACATCTAAAGTTTTAAAAAAGATGAAATGCGCCTTAACGAGATAAGGCATGAGTCTTGAGACTGATCGAGGTGCAAGTCTCAAACTAGAATATTAAAAACTCCTAAAATTAAGAGTGATTCATGAATATGTCAAACTATTAATATATTTACGTAGTTAGTGATAAGAGAAATACAAATCATAAAATCATTTAATAAAGAAAATCTTAATTTGTAAAATGAAAGTTTAAAATGAGATTCAAGATAAGTAGTCACTTAAATTTAAGCAGCTGCAAAGATTAGGATCCTTAATGACTTGGTGCCCACTTTCATCATTTTTTAGAACTCATTATATGCAATAAGAATGCATTTTCTGATTCAGTCTCATTGGCATCTCTCTCTCTCTCTCTCTCTCTCTCTCTCTCTCTCTCTCTCTCTCTCTATATATATATATATATATATATATATATATATATATATATATATATATATATATACACTTTCTATCAGTTAACATTTAATTTTATATAAATGTAAAATAAAAAATAATAACCAAGTAATCAATTGCCATATTGTACGCTCTCGGGCGGCTTGCTATTTGCTTGATCATGATTGTCACTAGGTTAACCCTCTCTATTTGCATCTAGACGTCTGCCATTTTGACCAAAAGCTAGATACTCGGATAGTCAAATACGGGACAACTGACCTGATGGAAGATATATTTGATATAATATTAGGTGCAACCAAGCGTAAGTTCCCTAGGGTCACGAGTTCGATCCCGCTTGAGTACATTTGCCTTGTAGTGTGGGATCGAATGGTTAGACACATGAGGTGACCAGGGGTTCGTATCATACCTTCCGGCCATTCTTTTCAATATATATATATATATATATATATATATATATATATATATATATATATATATATATATATATATATATATATATATATATATATATAGACACACACGCGCACACACACACACTCACACACTCACATGTACATTAACTCATTGAGGTGCAAGCATAGAGGGGTTTTTTTCAATGTTAGATCAAAGTTCGCTTTAGGGCGTGTGCCTCACTTTTTCAAGATATGTTTACACTTAGGTGTTGTAGAAGCCACACATAACTGATGGTAATGTTGAGAGAAATACATGATCGTGGGTTTAATAACTACGTTAGATGTGTCATTATAATCAACATTTGGTTATTGGTAGAAGTGTTGGCAAAGTGGTGGGCTTTGAATTATACAACAAAACCATTTGAGTGATCATTAGTTTTAGAGAACCATTTGCAACTAATATTGAGTAACATCAGATGGAAATAACTTCCATGTCCCATTTCAAACAACTGCTTCATATTTGAGAAATTGCATGATGCCTTTTTGGATCCTTGAGAGGTCAAGCCACAGTTCTTGGTTTAAGGTTAAGATCTGTGAATTGGGCAAAGGTTTAATTTTATTTTTAGCCTAGCTGATCACCTTTCTGGACTTTGAGCTGTTGATTCTTGTCAATTATGCAGTGGTTGATTTGTAATGGTGTTGAGTTTTGGAATTGATAAAGATTGATGAAGGATGGTGTTGTGTGTGGCAATGCAAGCATGTTATTTGAGGGAATACTAATGATGATGGAACCCTCTCGAAGGCAATGTTATGTTGAGGATGAGGCAAAGTGGAAAATGTAAATATATACTTAAGGATTTTGATATCAGGGGAGACAAATTCTTGAAGTGGAAGGATAAAAAAAAACATTTTAAGCCAATACCCCGTGAAAGCACACAACTTAGAATGAGAATCAAATTTGTGACTAGAAATTGGTCGAAGCCAAGGATAACCGAGGTATCAGAAGACTTTAGATTCAATATGTGTGAGAGGTATCTAAGATTTTTTTCATGAGGACAAAGAAGATTGTGAGGTATTTAAGAGTTGTTCTTTTAAAATGGTTTTCAACAATGGTCTTCAATTTGATTTTGGTAACATGTACTTTGAATTTTTGTGTGAGAATAATGCCATTTGTATTTATAGTAAGGGATTAATAAAAAACAATGTAATATTTGAAACCAACTTAGGATATAACAGAAGTTTGTACAACATAAAAAATGAGTTCAATAGGTCTAAGAGAAGATGAAGTTGTTGTCAAAAAAATGACGGCAATAAAATAAAAATATCGGATCGAGAAAAATTCATAAATCAAAAGAACACAGATTTACGTGATTCAGCAAATTGCCTACGTCCACGGAGTTGCAGAGGATTTATTTCTTCGAGGAATACGCCCTTCGATCACTTTGACAATTACAAGAAAACTCTCCCGCTTTTCTCTCTCCTCTCCCCAACCTCCTCTCTCCTCCTTTACCTGTGAGCCACCGAAAAAGAATGAACCGCAAGGAAGAGGGAAGTCCTCACTGCAAGCAAATAGCAGAAGAGACAGAGGGAGAACTTGGAACCTTGCAATTTAATTTTTCTTCGCCGTAAGCCAACGCCTTATATAGAATTACGGAGGGGAGAGAAGCCACTATTTAATCCAATTTAATTGTGGCGTGCAAGCATTTAATGGTGGCGTACAAGTAATGGTTGCATGCAAGCATTTAATGGTGGCATGCAAGCATTTATTGGTGGTTTGCAAGCTTTTATTGGTGGCGTGCAAGCATTTATTGGTGGCGTGCTAGCATTTAATTTCTACAAGTGCACCTAGGCTCCAATAAACCTAACAATTCTCCCACTTGAAAATAGGTACACTGGCTGTAACTTTCACTGGCTGCACCGTTCTTTTCCTCAAACATGATATCCTCCAACTCTGCAACTCAAATCTCTGTCTTCATGCTAGAAGACTAACTAAAGTCGAGCATAACTTCAGTTTCTCAAGTGTAACACCCTTAGTCAACATATCAGCAGAGTTCTTGCTTCCACAAATTTTCTCAAGTAACAACTGTCCTTCATCTAGCAATGATTGAATGAAGTGATACCTGATCTGAATGTGCTTGGTTTTGGATTGAACTGTTGGATTTCTGGCAAGTAATATAGCGCTCTGACTATCACTGTAGAGAGTGCCCTTTCTAACCTCATAACCCAATTCTTTCAAGAAACTCTGCAGTTATATCATCTCCTTTCCAACCTTTGACACTGCGATGTACTCAGCTTCTGTAGTGAACAACAAAACTTTCTTCTGTAGATTTGAGCCCCATGACATTACATTAACCCCAAGGGTATAGACATAACCTATAGTGCTCTTCCTACTATCAATGTCTCCAACTAAATTTGCATCTAGTAGCCCTGTACCACCATGATTTTTCTTGAGAAACACAAGCAAGTTTCTGAAGAGCCTTTTAGGTATCTTACGATCCACTTTACGGCTTCCCAATGTTCCTTCCCTATATTACTATGTATTTACTCACAGGTCTTACTGCATAAGCAATATCCGATCTGGTGCAAACCATAACATACATAAGTGAACCAATAGCTGAAGCGTAAGAAACCTTACTCATGTAGTCTTGTTCCCCTTCTGACTTGGGTGAATGATTTTTGTTGAGTCTGAAATGACTGCCCAAAGGTGTGTGAATTGGTTTAGCCTTATCCATATTGAATCTACTAATCACCTTTTTCACATATTACGCTAGTGAAAGCTTCAACGTGCCTCTGACTCTGTCTCTAACAATCCTCATATCAAAGATTTGCTTTGCCCCTCCCAAATCCTCAATTGCAAAGTTCTTTGACATCTACCTCTTGAAATTTTTGATTTTATCAATACTGGCCCCTGTAATAAGCATATCACCGACATACAACAAAAGAATGATATAAGAATTTTCAAAATACTTGACATACCAACAGTGATATGTCTGACATCTGTTGTACCCTACATTTTGTATTAAATTATCAAACTTCTTGTACCACTATCTAGGAACTTGCTTCAGGCCATAAAAGCCCCTCTTTAGTTTGCAAACTGTGTCTTCCTGCCAATGTACCATAAATCCTTCATACTGGTGCATGTAGATGTCTCTTCAAGATCTCCATGAAGAAAAACTATCTTAACATCAAACCGCTTAAGAAACAGATTTTCAGTAGCAACCATAGCAGTACCATCCTGATAGTTGTGAGCTTCACCACAGGAGAAAATATCTCAGAGTAATTAATGTCATGTTTCTACTGAAAGCCTTTTAAAATAAGTCTAGTATTGTGTTAATCTCACTTTTGTTGAGTTCTAGTCTTTCTTTAAAAGAACCTAGGATTTAGCTATAAAACTTTCTCGCTGACTATCTTAGAAGACTAGTAATGGAATCCTTCCCTCTTAAAAATTCAAAATAGTTCTTTTCTTTCGCCTGGAATTTCATATGCTTAAGGCTAACCTCTAGCACTTAGTAAATAATTTCAAAAAATTATTTACTCTACCTGCAATAATACCAGAATACTACCATAATAAAACCGACAAATATTCCAACAAAACAGCGGAATATTTGAATACAACCGCAGTGTTATTTAATGTATCCAAAATAATTCTGAAATACTACCCCAATAAAACTGTGGAATATTCTAATAACACCGCGGAACATTCTGATACAACCACGACTTTATTTTGGTACGAAATAATACTGTAATAATGCTCCAATATAACAAAAGAACTGTTAATAGCGCCTAATGTCGCAGAATATTCTGATACAACCGCGACGTTGTTTGCTTTACCTGCAATAATACCAGAATACTACCATAATAAAATCGGCGGAATATTCCAAAAAAGTCAGGCCGGGCCGCGTGATTAAATTCAATGTTATTTTTTTTAGGGTGGGGCCGTCACAAACACGTGTCATTATGTATTTTTCGAAATTAATTTTAAAATTTTGAGATAATTTATCATTAGAATTATTGTGATGTTTGCTGCTTAAATATTGAGGAATTTATTCAATGTTTATTAATTAATCGTCTTAAACTTTATCATTTATGTTATATTTAAATAAAATTTATATTTTCTTACCTCATCCGATTCAGCTTAAATTCAACCTCTGAACTTTGAGCCACTCTTTATATCGGTTCAATGTCTGGTCTGATTTTTACAATCTTGATTAAGACCATAAACTTATATAAATAATGAATTTGTGGTACTGTTGTTTGTTTATAAGTTTAATAAATAGGAAGTAAATATTCAGCTACTAGCAACTATTAAATGGGTGCATTAATAGTTTTCCATTACTTATTTCAATTTAAATGAGAAAGGAAAATTAATTAAGAGATAAAAACTTGTATTTCTTATCTATTAATTATTTAAAAATAGTTTGTGGTAGTAGCAAAAATATGTATTATTAAATAATGAAAATTTTTCTAATTTGTTTCCAAAATAAAAAAAATAATGAAAAAGAAAATTCTAATAAAATTTTTGTATGGATAATGCATTAACATGAGATAAGGAAGCACAGAAGAGATGGGACTTTGATAGAGGCAGAGTTGATAAAATGTGAAGCTATTGTAGAGGAGTGAGTGAGGAGGCAATCAAAATAAGGGCTCACCCACTATATGGAGCCATCAATTTCAATTGGGGTCAAATTTATCTCATTATCATGAAAATTCGTATTGATTTTAACAAGTAACTTCTTGTGAAATGATTTGAATCGCCTATAATTTAGAATTCATTGTGGTTGAAGTTACCTCAATCTTATATCTTAGCAAGTAACCCAAGAATTAGCTCAAAATTCACTTTTAATATTGAGTTATTGAACTTGTGCAAGGGACGCATAAACTCTCTTATTTCTTAATTCTTTTCACTTAAAAGAACTTGATAACTTATAGAGTTCTCGTTAGCCCAAAAAGTTTCTGATTCAAGTTAGATATAAGCCAAAACTTACTCAGTAAATATCAAACTACACTAAAATTAATCAATGAACTTTTTATATAATTTTATCAAGCATTCAATTCAATAATATTGATATTAATATTCATCATAATACATATTAGTAAAAGATCAACTTAAATCAAACTTAAATGAATCACATTAACATAAATCAAAGTAAATTCAGATCAAAATATTTAAAACTCAATTCAAATGTTTAAAACTATATATGCAATAATACCGGAATACTAATATCGCGGAATATTCTGATACAACTGCGGCGTTATTTACTCTATCTGCAATAATACTGAAATACTACTATAATAAAATTAGAGAATATTCTAATAAAGTCAGGCTAGGCCGCGTAATTAAATTCACTGTTTTTTATTTTTTAGGGGTGGGGCCGACACAAACACATGTCATTATGTAATTGGAGTTTGGACACAGTTCTGCGTCCGGACTTCGGACCGAATAATTTTTCGTTTGCATGGGATCATTTTAATCCCATAATCTAAAAGCGTCAAAATTTTCTTATGTTTATTTAAATTGGAGTTGAAATAGTTTTCGGTGGGGACTATTTCAGCTCATATTAAAAGTTTGCGATATAAATTTATACTTTTATAAACTCGGCCTAACATACTTTTATGAACTTTCATATTTAGTATAATTTGATTTTTGCAAACACGGCCTAGCATAATTTGATAAGCATTTTATGTTAGGATTTACTATAATTTGATTTTTAGAAACATATGCTAACATAAATTTACTGTAATTTACTATAATTTGAATTTTACAATCATATCCTAACATGAAATATGTAAACATTTTGAGACAGTAACCTTAAAGTGAAAACAGTAAATGATTATAGTGGTTCTAAAGAATCAAAGTGCAAATATTAATTTTCCTCAGCTTGCTGTTAACCTGTTGAATCTACTTTAAGACCATGGTTTTGAAAGCCGGACTGGCCGATCGAATCATTCCAATCGAGAATCGGGTGCGATTACTGTCTAGATGGAGCTAAACTTAGGGTTCGTTTGGGGCAGCTCGTGCGTTTCAGGAAAAACAACTTATCCTGAAACGTGGCCCACAGGTTGACCACGGGGTTCGACTCGCGGCCTGTGTGTAGCTTAAAAAATCTAACCGCAGTAGGCGGCGTTTTTAAAAACGCGAGAACCAAAAGGTTAGACGTCACCGCCGCAGTACTTATAAACTGTCCCAAATGGATTCTTAGATTAGCAGCGAACTGATGTTAAACCGCTCGAATATCCTTCCGGATTTAAGAAAACCGGATGTTCCCGGTTCAGTGAATTTGTCGCCCGTGGGGAGTTTGGAATGGGATATCTTGCTAGCAAGGGGCTCTGCGTGGGGAGAAGCCGATGGATGAAAGCAATACTTAGTGGGGAGAAGCCAACGATATCACGGGAAATCAAATCGTGCTAGCATGACAGTGGAGTCAATAGGGATCTCGATGAAATTAAAGTATAGAAAGGAAATTAATTTTTACTCATTTTGATCTTTTTTAAATTATTTTGATGTTATATTTATATTTCATATTTATATTTTTAAAAATTAATTGTTAAATTTAGAAATAATTTATCATTATTGCTTAAATTTTGAGGAATTTATTTAATATTTAATAATTATTTTGTAAAATTATATTATTTGTCATATTTAAATAAATTTTATATTTTATTACGTTATACAGTATATCCCCAATTTAAATTTTCAACCTTCAATCTCTCAATTTATTGGTTAATGTCCGGTCTAATTTTCATAACTTTGATTAAAATCATAAACCTTTACAAATAATAAATTTCCATTACATATTTCAATTTAAGTGAAAAAAAAATTAATTAAGTATTTAAAAATAGTGTTGTGCTGGTAACAAAAAAATGTTTTTTAAATCCTAATTTGTTTTCCTAAAAAAAAAATTAGAGAAGAAAATACAGAAGATATGGTGCTTTGACAGTGGCAGATTGAAGTTATGGTAGAGGAGCGAGGGGACACTTAAAATAAAGGCTCACCCACTTTTTAAAGCCATCAATTTCAATTAGGGTCAAATTTATCTCATGAAAACTCGAATAGATTTTAACAAGTAACTAGTTGTGTGAATTGATTTGAATAAACTATAATTTGGAATTCATTTTGTTTGAAGTTACCCAAATCTTAAATCATAGCAAGTAACCCAAGAATTAGCTCTAACTCCGCTTTTAATATTGAGTTATTGAACAAGTGCGAGGGACACATAAACTCCCTTATTTCACTAGTCTTTTTTACTTGAAGAACATGATAACTTATAGAGATCTCATTAGCCCAACAAATTTCTGATTCGAGTTAGCTATAAACCAAACATACTCAGTAAATATCGAACTACAATAAAATTAATCATTGAACTTCTATATAATTTTATTAAGCACGCAATTCAATAATATTCATATTAATATTCATCGTAATACAAATTGGTCAAATATCAACTTGACATAAATCAACGTAAAAGCTTTAATCAAACTCAATAAGTAAAATAAAAAATCACTTAAGTCACCTTAGTCTCTTGAGGTGGTGCACCACATTTTTCAAGTAGGGTGCATATCTTATTATGAATAAGGAGCTATGGACAGTAGGAGCCTCTCTCAGGCGAGTCCGTCTATAGTCATAACACTGTTTATATCTTAATTGTAAATTTAAATAGGCCATAGTTGGTAACCTTGGACGCAATGATGAGTTGCAATACGTCCATAAGCCACCAACGCTAGAGTTGGGTGCTGCATAAGCTGTGGATCACGTAGGCTGTAGTTGGTTATATAGATTGTAGTGGTGACTTGCAATAATGTACGTAGGCCACATAAGCATGGTTAGGAGTTACATAAGTCGGGTATCACGTAGACTTTGTTCACATAGGTTGTTGTGGTGAGCTGCAATAACAACTGTAAGACATAGAGATCAGTGTTGAGAGCTACATGAGGTGAGAACTTTAGTAGTTCAGAGAAGGCCATCATTTTCAGAGTACGACAATCAATTAGTAAGTAGTTATTGTGTGGTGCTTTGTTACAACGTATTCCGGGTGTGTTGCTACATTTATATACATGGTTAGTGCTCCACTATATTTTTACTCCATCTTCGGGGTGCATTTTTAGACTGCCTTCAAAATGCGTTGCTCCGGAGAATGCTTCGTTACTCCACAAGGTTGGTCGTCACTTCGCACGGTACTTTATTTTTCCGCAGCATACATCATGAGTCATTATGGGGCTTTCATACACCAAGCTGAGAGAGGCCAACGTTATGTTCGACTCGCTAAGAAGCAAATGTTATATTCATTTTTTGTTAAGTAAATTAGCTATTTCGAGCAAGGATGGAACCAAGTTATGTTACGCCCCTCTCTTGAATTTGCAATTTGTGTACATAAATATTGAAATCAGAATTTGCAATAATTTTTAATTTGAATTTTAATATTTCTCATTTCACAAATTTTTACCTACACCTAGCAAAAATTTGTTGATCGCAAATTTTCCCCTTTCGCAAAAAGTGTCTCTAATACAACAATTTCTAAGCTCAAAGATAATCTAAATTTAAAGATTTGAATAATATATGTTCAAATTTTATTTTTTAATAATTTTAAGCCCATGCTCCATAAATTAAAATCTTCTAAAAAATCAACAATTATTCCATCCAATTTAACCATGCAATAACTGTAAATAAATAAATAAATAATCTTTAAAATGACTTGAAAGCAGAAATTCTTGGGGGAAGTTTCAGAAGATTGCGGAGAAGAACCCGGCGGCCGTTGTAGGGAAGAACGGTAAACTCAAATTCAAAATTTTGTTATTTCCCCGCTTGAAAGCCACTTCAGTTCCCCCATGGATCTATAAATCAACGGCATTCTCACCGCATTTCCACATCGCCATCCCATACTGTTCTCTGAAGGAGAAGAAGAAGATTAGCCCCCAACCCCTCAATCCCTCCTCAGTCACTTCTGTCCTTTAATCATGGCCAAGAACAAGAACAAGAGCAAGATCATCGCTGCAGACACCTCAGAAAGTGCCCAAAAACCATCTTTGGAGAAATTAAAAGCCCTCAATGCCCAACTCCTGGAGGAAGTGGAAGAACACCGGCAAGAAATCGAGCAGCTCCGCCACCAGCTCGCCAAAGCCACAGAAAAGGTTGATGATGCAGAAACGCGGCTGCTTGCCGCTGTTAAAGAGATGGATGAGAAGACTACAGAGCTTGCGGAGCTAAAAGAAAAGGTTGGGTATTTACTGCATGCTAAGGAGACCGCCAATTCGGAGCCTGGAAGAAGAAGATGGATAAAGTGGCTCTACCCTGCGGCTGCTGTCTTCGTAGGAACAACTGTGGTCATTTTAAGTTGCAGGAGCACTAGCTCTAAGAATTAATTTTATTTGATCATAATTGTAATGAATGAGTTGCACTGTTTCTAACAGGAGAATGTGATTCTTGTTTCAGATTTTAAAATTAATTAAATTTTGAGCAATTAATCACCTGTAGTTATCAGTAAAATAAGTAATTAGCGAGTAAACGATCACACCGAAAATCAACGCAGTTCTAAAACTGAAACGGACGGATCTAATAAGTGCATTAAAGTGTATTATTAGGACTTATGATTCTGTTTAATATAAAATTATGGTTATTACTTTTACAAGTTAATTCTTAACTTTTGAAGGCAAATTTACATACATACCACGCAATTCTTACGTATTTACATATCTTACACCTAAAATTTGATATTTGTGGGATGATAAATTTATGTTTGAGAAGTTGTATATTGGTTTTAAGAGGTAGATACAAGTATGTGATATCAGAGAAGTAACACATAGATATCAAGAAGAAGAAGAAGAATAAAAATAAAAAATAAAGAAAAAAAAAACCTTCGCATGCACCCAATGCTCAATGGCTAGCCAATGCATGAACTTTGTTGATATCAAATATTCCTTTACGATAAGTATTGCAGTCCGTCTAGTTTGTTAACAAATCTTCTAATATAATGTTCATCAAAGGATACAAGAAGATAAGTATAGTGGCTGCTAAAAGATTAATAATGTGTTAGCATAGGAGTCCCTCAATTTTAAGGCAGTTAGGAGCTGATATAATTCGTAGTACCAAGCTCATAAGATTTAGGCTTCTTTTGGTGCGGCGGTGGGCCAGCGGCGCGGCGGGGCGCCGCTATTCATTGTTGTTTGGGGCGGCAGGGGTGGCACGGTGCGGCGCTTTTTAGGCGAAAAGCGGGCCGCGGGGTTTATAGCTTGATCGGTGCCATCGCAAACTGGTTTATAGGTCCACTCTTGCATAAGCTACTCAATCCTTGCTCTGATTACCTGCAGGATCAGTTCAGATGGCAGACATGTTGGGAGGAGCCGGAGAGGTCGCCAGAGAATCACCCCAAGATCCAAGCTGTCGCCTCTGCTTAGCCCCAAGCACAAAATCACAGATCGAAATCCGACACTCAATAGTTGAATCTGGCAGCCACAAGATGGCATCGATGAGTTAAATTGATTTGCTTGATGACTTTGAGTACATGGATAACACTAAAATATCTAAAATTACATAAAAAATACCACTACAACTAACTTTTAAATAGTGAAATTCACCCTTTCATGCAAAGTAAGCTTATTTTCAACCTGTTTGAATAGCTGTCCTAGAAATTTGCTTTCATATATGATTATTTCAATTGTAAATGTTTTTTTTCCGTCCTCAAGTAATATGCAGCAATTATGCATTTTGTCTTCATTAACTATTTAAAATAAGAAAGAATCACCTCTTTTTTACATTCAAAAGATATTAGTATGGTGAACTGTTTTAGATTGAATTTTATCCTTTTTTTCTTTGTTTACGATTTTCCTGCCATAAAATTCTTAGCACATTTTATTAAGTGTTCTTCCGTTTGTCATTATCAGGCTAATGGTCTGCAAGCGTATGTTGTAACTCATATAACTTATCTAGGACTTTGGTGGTTAAGTAAACTAAACCATTGAACTTTAACTCTTGATGTTGATGTGCAGGCTTGAAGCCCTATGTCTCAATTGTTAATTTGAGAAGAGGTGATCTCAATGTCATGGAAATTATTCCGTCTGATTGTGAATTCTGCCTTCTTCAGTTTGTAACAGTGGTTTCTTGACGTGAAACTAAAAATTTGAGTGTTATGTATGTAAATATGAAATTTTAGGTGTTAAATCTGTCAATGTATAAGAATTGTGTGTTATGTATGTAAATGCACCTTATCAAGCACTTTCCGGTTGTTTGGGGTTATAGCTGTAGAAGATTAGAGGAGAGAGTTTTTTAGAATTAAAGTAGAGAAAGCATTTCTCTTGTCATTTTCAAATTTTGGAGAAAGATTTGAGTTTTATGTATGTAAATTCATCATTATTTTGAACAGATTTTTTAACTTCAAAATAAATTCATCATTAATTTGAATTTCTGTTTCAAAATTATTAAATAAATAGGCGTCAAAATTTTGTTACAAACAAATTTACTGAACAGGGACAAAATGGTCAATTTTCTAGAAATAGTTGTCCCACAGCTGTTTTCACACAACTGCAACAAACAGACAGCCAACTTCCCCGCAGCAGCTTCCTAGGGCAGCGCAGCTCAGCGCCAAACAGAATCTTATTGTGTCATATAAACGTTTTCTAAGAGATGACTTTTTTTCAAGATTTTATTTATATCTAAAGTTTTAAAAAAGACGAAATGCACCTTAACGAGTCTTGAGACTGATCGAGGTGCAAGTCCCAAAGTAGAATATTAAAAACTCCTAAAATTAAGAGTGATTCATGAATATGTCAAACCATTAATATATTTACGTAGTTAATGATAAGAAAAACACAAATCATAAAATCATTTAATAAAGAAAATATTAATTTGTAAAATAAGAGTTTAAAAATGAGATTCAAGATACGTAGTCACTTAAATTTAAGCAGCCGCAAAGTTTAGGATCCTTAATGACTTCATGCCCACTTTCATCATTTTTTAGAACTCATTATATGTAATAATAATACATTTTCTGATTCAGTCTTATTGGCATCTCTCTCTCTCTCTCTCTCTCTCTCTCTCTCTCTCTCTCTCTCTCTCTATATATATATATATATATATATATATATATATATATATATATATATATATATATATATATATATATATAGATCTATATATATATATATATGTATAGATATATATATAGATATATGTATGTATATATATATATATCTATATATATATATGTATGTATATCTATATATATATATGTATGTATGTATGTATATATATGTATGTATGTATGTATATATGTATGTATATCTATATACATATACACTTCCTATCAGTTAACATTTAATTTTATATAAATGTAAAATAAAAAATAATAACTAAGTAATCAATTATAAGTAATGATGCTTCTAATTGCCATATTGTAAGCTCTCGGGCGGCTTGCTATTTGCTTGATCATGATTACCACTAAGGTTAACCCTCTATATTTGCATCTAGACGTCTGCCATTTTGACCAAAAGCTAGATACTCAGATACTTGAATACGGGGCAACTGACATAATGGAAGATATATTTGATATTATATTAGGTGCAACCTAGCGTAAGTTCCCTAGGGTCATGAGCTCGATCCCTCCTAAGTGCATTTGCTTTGTAGTGTGGGATCGAGTGGTTAGACACATAAGGTGGCTAGGGGTTCGTATCACACCTTCCGGCCATTCTTTTCAAAAAAAAAAAAAAAACAAAACAAATTATAGACACACACACACACCAACTCACACACTCACATGTACATTAACTCATTGAGGCGCAAGCATTGAGGTTTTTTTTTACATGTTAGATCAAAGCTCGCTTTAGAGCGTGTGCCTCGCTTTTTCAAGATATGTTTACATGTAATTGTTGTAGACGCCACACATAACTGATGGTAATGTTGAGAGAAATACATGATCGTGGGTTTAATAACTAGGTTAGATGTTTCATTATAATCAACACTTGGTTATTGGTAGAAGTGTTGGCAAAGTGGTGGGCTTTGAATTATAAACAGAACCATTTGAGTGATCATTAGTTTGAGAGAACCATTTGCAACTAATATTTAGTAACATCATATGGAAATAACTTCCATGTCCCATTTCAAACAACTGCTTAATATTTGAGACATTGCATGATGCCTTTTTGGATCCTTGAGAGCTCAAGTCATAGTTGTTGGTTTAAAGTCAAGATCTGTGAATTGGGCAAAGGTTTAATTTTATTTTTAGCCTAGCTGATCACCTTTCTGGACTTTGAGCTGTTGGTTATTGTCAATTATGCAGTGGTTGATTTGTAATGGCGTTGAGTTTTGGAATTGATCAAGATTGACGAAGGATGGTGTTGTGTGTGGCAATGCTAGCATGCTATTTGAGGGAATACTAATGATGATGGAACCCTCTCAAAGGCAATGCTGTGTTGAGGACGAGGCAAAGTGGAAAATGTAAACACATACTTAAGGCTATTGATATCAGGGGAGACAAATTCTAGAAGTGGAAGGATAAAAAAAAATTCTAAGCCAGTACCCCGTGAAAGCACACAGCTTAGAATGAGAATCAAATTTGCGACTAGAATTCGGTCGAAACCAAGGATAACTGAGGCATCAGAAGACTTTCGTTTCAATAAGTGTGAGAGGTATCTAAGATTTTTTCATGAGGAGAAAGAAGATTGTGAGGTATTTAAGAGTTGTTCTTTTAAAATGGTTTTCAACTATGGTCTTGAATTTGATTTTGTTAACATGTACTTTAAATTTTTGTGTGAGAATAATGCCAATTGTGTTTATAGTAAGGGATTACTAAAAAACAATGTAATGTTTGAAACTAACATAGGATATAACAGAAGTTTGTACAACCTAAAAAATGAGTTTGATAGGTTTAGGAGAAGGTGAAGTTATTGTGAAAAAAATGATGGTAAAAAAGCAAAAAAATCGGATCTAGAAAAATTCATAAATCAAAAGAACACAGATTTACGTGATTCGGCAAAATTGTCTACGTCCATGAAATTGCAGAGGATTTTATTTCTTCGAAGAATACACCCGTCGATTATCTCGACGATTATAAGAAAACTCTCCCGCTTTTCTTTATCCTCTCCTCGACCTCCTCTCTCCTCCTTTACCTGCAAGCCACCGAAGAAGAATGAACCACAGGGAAGAGGGAAGAGGGAAGTCCTCACCGCAAGCAAATAACAGAAGAGACAGAGGGAGAACTTGGAACCTTGCAATTCAATTTTTATTCGCTGTGAGCCAAAGCCTTATATAGAGCCACTATTTAATCCAATTTAATGGTGACGTGCAAGCATTTAATGGTGGCGCTCAAGCATTTAATGGTGGCATGCAAGCATTTAATGGTGGCGTGCAAGCATTTATTGGTGGCGTGCAAGCATTTATTGGTGGCGTGCAAGCATTTAATTTCTACAAGTGCACCTAGGCCTAGGGGTGTAAACGAACCGAACACGAACGAACAGAACTAGTGTTCGTGTTCGGTTCGTTTGAAAATTAAGTTGTTTGTGTTTGGTTCGTGTTCGAAATTGTTCGTGAATGTTCTGTTCGTGTTCAGTTCTATTTGTTTGAAATTAGTTTGAATTGTTCGTATTGTTCGAGTTGTTCGAAATGTTTGAATTGTTCAAATTGTTTGAATCGTTCAAATTGTTCGAATAGTTCGAATTTGTCTGAATTGTTCGAAATTGTTTATACTATTTATGGATATTCTTTGTTGTGATTATATTTTAATAGATATTTCTTTAAATGAGCTAAAAATGCATTACTTTTGAAAGAAAAAGTAAATAGTTATAATAAATTGATTGTCACATTAACACAATAGAAAAAATATGAATTGATCTAAATCATTATTACACATAATCATATGAATAAAATTGGAGAAAAATGAAATTTACAAAAAAGAAGGAAATGGGTATTTAATTAAATTTACTAAAGGAACACAGAATTACAGAAATATGTAGGATAAAGGGATGCTGTGAAAATAATTATAGATCAAATTAATAATTTCATATCAGTCATCTGTTTAACCAAGATATAAGACCAACCAACACAGATTCACTAATTACATAACATCTCT
Source organism: Papilionanthe hookeriana x Papilionanthe teres (assembly GCA_022702705.1). Taxonomy (NCBI): domain Eukaryota; kingdom Viridiplantae; phylum Streptophyta; class Magnoliopsida; order Asparagales; family Orchidaceae; genus Papilionanthe; species Papilionanthe hookeriana x Papilionanthe teres. Next base: position 108,529,817 of record CM040432.1, read on the forward strand.
TGCTCAAATTCTAGTTCTGAAAAGTCTACAAACTCGACAAACTCTTAAAACTCTACAAAAACTCTACAAACTTTAAAAACTCTTCACAGCTATTTACTGATCATCTTCAAGCTTTCCCTGGTTAATCAACACTTAAATTTTTATATTAAATCAAAGATAAAAATGTAATATAGCTCACAAACAATTAACACTACGTACCTTATAAACTACGCCAAATCCATAGACCGCTAATGAAATATCTCTCGTCGGACGGATCAAATTGAATTGTAGTCACTGCATAATGTCATCAAAACAAGGAAATTAGTTCAATTATATGATTAAAAAGGGAAGTAAGAAACCAACAAGTAAAGAATACAGTAATGCACAAAGCCACAAATCATAGTTATTGTCGCACCCCAATTTCAACAAATGAACAGTTTCATCAACAGAAGATGATAGTAAATCCTGCAAAAAAATTGTATATGCTAATGAGCGAAGCATCAAAGCCAAATATCTATAACGTCGTGACAATCATGTGTCAGTGATGTAAAAAAGCACTTGATAAAATAAGGCGTCACCATTGTGCCATGAAAATCTCACATGGGCGACATCATTGGCTTCAAATCTACGAGAATCTATCAACAGCATCAATAAGACGTCAATCAAGAAGGTAAGAGAGCAGGCTAAGGTTGAAGAGCACTCTCTATATCTTGAGGAAAATTGTTGTCAAATTATTGTAGGGTTTCACCATTTTTTTGTTTTCATTTTCTCACCACACCCCAAGCAGAGAATATCCATCCCTTTTCTCCCTAAACAACATGGAATATAAAAGCACAAATGATAAGAGGAGTTTAATTGTTAATTTTAAGGGTTACAAGATGTGGACCCATTAAGTAATGAGATTTTTGCACCTGGATGACTTGTGTCTATCATAAGGATGATAAGTTTATTGTTTAAATGAAAATAGTAAGTTCAATAGCATGCTTAAGTTGCAATTTGTTGCTTCAAATCAGGCTCTTTTAGTTCGAGAAAGTTTATTTCAAACACACATTGGCCTAAAAAACTTAGCGAATCAAGCCTATATGATTTTTACTTGAGTTATATACTATTTTTTTGATTGGCCCTTTACCAAATTTGATCGACGTATAACCAGTGTTTGAAGAACTAGAGACAATGGGCCAAAGCATAAGGTAACATTGCGTGAGTGTGTGTGTGTGTAGATGAACCAAAGTTGCAATACCCCCAAATAAGTGAAATAAATATAAATATCCCATATTTGGGATTATTTAATAATGAGAGAGAAATAACTTTTTTTTACACACATGCTTATAGAAAGCTTCAGATAGACTAACCTATTTCAAAGGATAAATTGCCTCATCTATAATTTCGCTTTCTATGAATTAATCCTAATATTTGATGGAAATATTCTATTTCTAACGGAATACAATATCTTCAATCAAATTCAATAGAACAAAGATGGTAGCTCCCGAAACTTTTTCATACCATTCTTGGCTAATCTTTTCACATAAAAAGTCTTCCTACCATTACATAATAAGGCAAAAACTTCAATCAGACTAACACGTTACAAAAAGAAAATTGAGATTAGGCTAAACCTTGCATTGAAGAATATAGAATCTTTCATTTCCAATCTTAAATCATTTTTGTTCCTAAGGCGGTTCAATAGAGGAATTCATTTCCACGTCTAATAGCTCAAGAATAAATGAATAGCTTTAATGGATTCCAGCTTGACCAACAAATATCACAACTGACAAAAGAACACGTCTTATCTTCTCTGAAAAACAACTTAAGATTTAGCTGTCACGTGAAACCACATTCATTTGCAGCAGATTCATAAAATTTTCAAATCAGGGGAGTAATTTTGATTCCAACCCCACTTATTTCCTGCTGCTATGTCATTTGTTGGGGTAAAATCATAATTAGCATGTTTGACAAACTGTGCCGTGTATAAAGATCAAAGCTAACTATTCTTACATCTCACAAGATCATTCTCCTCCAAATCTGCATCATCATTACTAAAAACCAGAGAGAGGAGAAAGGGAAATATACCAATTCAAGCAAGGTAGATTGAATGGTATGTATGTGAATCTTCAAAAAAAAAAAAGCTAAAAAGTGCAACTAAACCGAAATCAGGGAGGTGAGAGAGAGAAATAGCCCTCTCACCAATTTTGAGAGTTGCTGAATCTCTGACAAGCCCCTAAAATGACTTTCGTAGATCTAGTAATAGCCAAATAGGAACACCCATCTCAATTATATAATTACTCATGAAATAAGATGAATTTGCTCTAGTTCCACATTATGCCATTGAGGCTGCTGACATGTATCTAAGTCTTTAAAAAAAACAATGACAAACAAAACCCTAAGCATTATAAGCCTGAGCATTATATTTAGAAATGATAAGCCATTTTCTGCATGATAAGCCTGAGCAATATAGTCATTAAATGCCACATATGTAATTGTTTATGATAAAATATGAGTCAAATATGTAATTGTTTATCATCCAACCATAGTCAAGCCTTCTATGTTTTACTATAGAGTTTGGTGTAGGTCTCAGCCGACCTGCTATTCAATAATGACCTTATAATTTCTAAATCTATATTGATTCATCTAGCCATATCCAAAGAGTACAATGTATCTTAAACAACAAGATATGTTGGTAAGCAATAAAATATCTGAGCAAACTTTGTCACAGCTCAATTGCATCATCTAGACTATATAAGTAATTTGTTCTGAAATATACTAGCTGTAACTCTAGAAAATTGTGTCAAATTGTAAGAAAGACAGTGCTTTTCAAGTACCACATACCGTATTTTCCGGAGCTCAGGCAGAGCACAACAAACCACTTATCAACAAAATTCTGCCACCCTAAATTATTAATGGGATCAAGTGAAGTGCTAAGTATTCTCAGAATAATATCCATACATGCTGAAAATGTAAAACAATAAAATATATCAAATATGTACTTCAGAAAAGATGATTAGCACTAACTAAAGCTTTGACAGCTTAATGAAAGTTGCTAACTGTCAGCACTTCAATAAGACCGCTGACTGTAAGCTAACCCCTAAAGTTCAATATTTACATTCAGAAGACAAGCATCCATATAGAAAAATAGAAGATAAGATAGGGAAATAGAACGCTGCACAATTTGTTTTGCTTCTTAAACTCCAAACAAAGCAAAACACAACTCATACTCAGAGGCGCCCTCAATATCCCATAAAGCCATGAAGTGTAGAAAATAACATATGGCTAAGAAAGACTTTGATTTTGCTCAAAAAAATTAAATAAACCTAGGTTTCACTCAAAAAAATTAAATAAACCTAAATTTTTTTTTGAAAATTTAAGCTAAGATACATACCTGAAAATAAATATGAAATATTAACGAAAATATGCTCAAAGAAGACAGACTCGGTGGCCTTACAAGCAACCAAGAAAAAAATACCAAGCAACCATACCGAGACTTCGACTCAAACTTCGGCTCGCCGAGGACAAATACACTTTATTAAGGACAAATAGAAGTAGAGATTAGAGAACAAACACAAACAATCAACCCTAAGCTCTCATTAAGAGAAAGCTTTTCGCGATTTTGAGACAAGAAGAATAAGGGTTCTCGCGAGAGCAGCTTTCGCGTTTTTGAGAGAAGGAGGGTTCTCACCGAGACGAGCTTTCGCGTTTTTGAGCGAAGGAGGAGCAGCTGAAACCCTACATCGGTGTGTGACCCACAATTTTATATTATGATATTTTTAATTTAATTGCAACGACGCCAAAAAATTTGACCCCGCTATATTATATGTATAGAATTGTAATTGTTTAAGTTGTGGATGCTACGCAAGTATACGTATCGTATCAAGTAATACGAGGCTCTAGTGGAGTCCTGTTATCGATCCCACGAGGAAATAGAAAATTAAATAACAACTAATTTTAAAATAATAATAATAATAATTTTAAAATAGTATACGAAAATTTGGAATTCTAAATTTATGTGCAATAAAGTAAACTAAGTATTTTAATTAGTGTAACTTAACTAAGTAGAAAATTAATACGTATTGAAAGTGCAGGAAATTAAACTAATTGCTAAATAAGTCTTAACTATTCGAAAAAGTATCTTTCCCTTTGTTTAGAAATTTAAGTGATCGATGAATTTAAATAGATAATTTTAAGGTATTGTGACAACAGAGCATTCCTATTCTTTACCCTTTGGTCCAGTGTAAAGAATATTGACTAATCCTATGTTTGATTATCGAATCCGCGGCTAGACTGGGAGGATACCGACCGCCACTTCGTAGCTCCCACGTTCCCTCGCCCGATGGCTAACATCTACACTTTAGCTCTCAAACAATAGACCGAATCGAATATTTTAGTCCGTCACACTAAAATGCTCTATTCTACGCCTAGTGATATTATTTCCCTATTTATTTGCACCCTCCTTCCAAGGCTTTTGAATTCCCGAATATCGATGTAATTTTTACTATAGTTGATAATCAACACATTTTAACAAATCAAATGGCCAGCTTGAAAGTAAATTAAGTTTTAAGTAAAAATTATCACAATTTATTAATATTTAAAAGTACTTATATTTTTAGTTCATCTAGTCACTTAATTTCATAAACATGGAGAAAGACTAAATTAACTACTCAGAATGCATGAGAACTAAACTAAGCATGGATTTCATTTAAAGTTAAAAACAATAAACAAAGATACTTATCTTAATTTCCTCCCTAGCTGTACTTCTCAAGTTCCTTTCGACTTTTCCTTCTAAGTACAAAGACACTTCTAACTCACTAAAGATTCACTAAGACTCTCTAAATAAACTCACTTAAGACTCCAGAGATACACACAAATGACACACACTTATAAGACACACTTATAACACACACACTTAGAAGCTGAATTTCGGCCTCTATATATAGAGGTGAGCAAAGGACCAAGAGGTGTGTAAGCATCCCTTCAAAAAGTGTCCAGGTTCAATGTATATGCGCCATTTGAACTACCTCGCCGTCGGCGACGAACTACCTCGCTGTCGGCGAGGCTTCTAGAAGGTCTTCGAACCGCGCTATCTCGCCGTCGGCGGGCTCGGCTCTCGCCGTCGCCGAGACAGCTTATAAATCCTTCGAATTTCTTCCTCGTACCCTCGTCGTCGGCGGGCTCGATCTCGCCGTCGGCGACTCAAGACAAATTGCATTATTTTCTTCCTTTTCGCTCCAAATCCGCTCCTTTTTATGATTTTTTCTTTTATCACCTAAATTCTACATTTCTGCAACAAAATAAAGAAAATACTTTTCTTTAAAGTGCAATTTCATCAAAAATAGGTATGAATTTCTTAATAAAATTTTCAGTGATCAGTGTGCGACTGCGAGAGGGGAAAGGGAAAAGGGCGAACTGCGAAGCGGCGAAAGGAAAAGTGGGGATTAGGGCTTTACAGTTGTTTATATTAATATATATAAATAATATGTATAATATATTATATTAATTATATACCTTATATTATATAACTATATATTACTATTAAGTATTAGTATATAAATATATTATTATTAATAATTTATTGTATATTATTATTTACAGAATATAATTTTTAAAATATGCCAAATAATTTGAGTGTATAATTATTTTAAAAATATTATAAATTATATATATATATATATATATATATATATATATATATATATATATATATATATATATATGTCAAAATTTTCTTCTGTTTATTTAAATTGGAAATGAAATAGTTTTCGGTGGGGATTATTTCAGCCCATATTAAAAGTCAGCGAATTAAATTAATGTTTTTATAAACTCTAGGACTAAAATGACAAAAAAAATTGTTTTGGCACTTTTTTCATTTATAGAATGAACGCATGTCACAATTCATTGGAGAAGGTGATTGTATTATAAGTAACAATGTTTATGTTTCGGGTGTTATGTATGGACATATTTTTTTAATCATATTAAATCCTTTTCTTATTTGTTGCAGTCTTGCTGCTCTCTGCTGTTGCTGCCTTATTGATGAGTGCTGGTGTGATCGTTCTATCATTTTTGTCTCCTAAGTATTTTTATATATTTTGTTAATACTCCTGCTTTCTTTCTGTTTTTTTAAGATTCATGTGTTGATTTGTGATTTGGAAATTTGAAACAAAATACTGGTTTGATCTTTATATGATAAGGATATTATATATGACAATCATGAAAGGAGGCTATTTTGCGTTTGTTGCTCCTATAATTACAACGTTCAGCTGAGGTGTTGTTTTATGGTGTGTCGTTATTTTAGGCCGTCATTGTATAAATTGCTTGTATTATTACGTGGGACTACTTTAATGATGAGTTTAATAAAACATTTGTATGTTGTTGTGTTATGTTCTTTTTTAATGTTATTTTTTAAGAAATTAGAAATGTGTTACTATGGCTCGAGTCTAATGCAATGACCACGACTTTCAATTGCCAACGTAAGGTGGCGTGGCTGTGGATATCAATTCATATAATTTTTTGGGAAAATTACATACATAGCACTCAATTCTTATGGATTTATTTCACACTTTAACTTTTATTTCTACGCTTATAACACTTTACCTATGGATGAAAAGATGAATTTGACTATTAAAAGGTGATAATGAGTGTTACTTTTTGTATGATGTTTATAATTATAAAAGTTTAAGTATGAGATTGGTAAATATAAAAGTTTTGTGCGCTATATGTAAAAACATATTTTTTATGCATTTATATATCTAATACATGAACACTTAAATCTTTAAGATCACATAAAGAAAAAATCATCATTATCATGAGCTACACTTTTTTATGCTATAATTTGATTTTTACATACATAACTTGATTTTTATAAACATATCCTAACATAAATTTTATAAACATTTTATGTTAGGATTAACTATAATTTGATTTTTACAAACATATCCTAACATAAATTTACAATAATTTACTATAATTTAATTTTACCAAACATATTCTAACATGAATTATATGCACATTTTGAAACAGTAAGCTTAAAATAGAAACAGTGAATGGTTATATTGGTCAATTTAAAGTTGTTGCTTCTAAATGATCAAATTGCAAATAAATTTATTAACCCATTGATTGAATCTACATTAAGAACATGGTTTTGAATATCAGTAATCGGGCGTGGGGGAATGGAAGTAAAAATTGGATTAGCAGCGAACCGACGTTGAACCAGATCATGAGATATAGTGCTAGCATGGCAGATGGAGTCAATAGGAATCTCAAGGAAATTAAAGTACAGGAAGGATATTAATTTTTACTCATTTTTAAGTTTTTATAACATTCAAATTGTTAAGATGTGATATTTATATTTCATATTTAAATTTTTTTGAAATTAAATTTTAAAATTTGAGATAATTTATCGTTAGGATTATTGTGATGTTTGTTGATTAAATATTGAGGAATTTATTTAATGTTTAATAATTATTCATTTTAAATTATATCATTTATGTTATATTTAAATAAAATTTATATTTTCTTACATCATCCTATTCAACCCAAATTCGCCTTTCGAACTTTGAGCCACTCTTTTTATCGGTTCAATGTCCGATTTGATTTTTACAATCTTGATTAAGGCCATAAACTTATATAAATAATGAATTTGCGTTGCTTGTTTATAAGTTTAATAAATAGGAAGTAAATATTAAGCAACTATTAAATGGGTGCATTAATAGTTTTTCATTACTTATTTCAATTTAAATTGAAAAGGAAAATTAATTAAGAGATGAAAACTTGTATTTCTTATCTATTAATTATTTAAAAATAGTGTTGTGCTAGTAGCAAAAATATGTATTATTAAATAATGAAAATTTTCCTAATTTGTTTCCAAAAATAAAAAAAATGAATGAAAAAGAAAATTCTAAAAAAAATTTTGTATGGTGAATGCATTAACATGAGAGAAGAAAGCACAGAAGAGATGGGACTTTGATAGAGGTAGAGTTATAAAATGTGAAGCTATTGTAAAGGGTAAGGAGGAGTCAAAATAAGGGCTCGCCCACTTGATTTGAATCGCTTATAATTTGGAATTCATTGTGGTTGAAGTTTTATTTCTTTTGGTGACAGGATTATTGTTCTTAAGTCTATCCTTACTTCCATGCCCCTTTATTCCTTACAACTTATGAAGATGCCTGGGTTTATTATTACGAAATTTGAATCTCTTTTTAAAAAATTCCTTTGGGATGGTACTTCCAATTATAAGATTCATTGGAGGGGTTGGGACAAACTTTGTAAGCCAACTGAATTAGGTGGTTTAGGCTTTTGAAGTTTGGCTGATTCCATTAAAATTAACTTTATGAAGCTGTGGTATCGTTTTTGTAAGAAGGATTCTCTTTGGGCCTCGTTTATGCATTCTAGATATTGTGAGGATAATCATCCTCCTTCTGTTTCCCTTAAGAGAACTGACTCCTTTATTTGAAAAGAGATGTTGGCTGTTTCTAGGAATACTGAATTTCTTTTGACCTGAGATATTGGTAAAGGTAATGTGTCTTTTTGGTATGATGATTGGCTAGGTTGTGGTTCTTTGGCTGATAATTTTGGTGGTCCTGAAAAGATAAACTTACAGGTTAAGGATTTTTAGGTTGAGAACCGTTGGGTTCTGAATAAGCTTCAGCTTTATGTTCCCTTTATTGATGCTCATTTTATTTCTAATATTCCTATTAATACAGCTAGGAATGACTCGGTTAAGCTTAAAGGTATGCGAGGTGCATCTGCCGCTAAGATTATTGTCGCCTCTTTTTCTTACTCCGCTAGTTTCAATTTAAGTCTGGTCGTGGAATCGATGGTTGATGCCTTCTATATCTTTTTTTGCTTGGAGAGTTTTGAATAATATTATTCCTATTGACGATCTTCTTAAGCTTAAAGGATTGTGTTTTCCTTCGTTTTGTACTCATTGTCTTCAAGACAGTGAGTCTATTAACCATCTGTTTCTTCATTGTTCTTCTGCTCAGACTGTTTGGACTAGATGTCTTGGTATTCTTAATATCAAGACTGCTACTGCTCTTGTTAGTTATACTAATCTTATGGATTTTATTAATGATTGGAGGAATTTAGACATCCCCTTTTTGCCTCCATACCTGTTATATTTTTTTGGTTCATTTGGATCTCTCGTAATGAGACTCAGTTTAATGGTACAAATCCTACTGTTTATTCTACTGTGAAGCTTATATGTAGCTACATTTTTAAAGGGCTTTCTCTTTTAACTTCTACTGGGAAGTTACACTGGAGAGTGCGCCGGTTAATGAATTCTTTAGGATTTCCTGGTTATAAATCTAGCAATTTTTCCTTACCTGTTCAGTGGATTAAACCACAAGCCCCTTTTATTAAGATCAATGTGGATGGCTGTTGGAATGACATGGCTGCTAGTGTAGGGGGTGTGTGCCGTGATTTTATGGGTTCCATCCTCTATTGGTTTGCTTCTCCTTCTCTTCCCATTTCACCTCTTGTTGCTGAGGCTAATGCGATGGTTTTTGGTCTCCATATTGCTGTTCGTAAGAGATGGAAATTTATTATAATGGAGACTGATTCTCTTTGGTTGTGGAGGTATTGTTCTTTGCAGGAAACGCATCATTGGAGTATCAATATACAGATGAAGAAGATTTTGGATCTGTCAAAGCATTTGGTGATCAAGTGGACTCATACGAGACGTGAGGGTAATCAAGTTGCCCATTGGATTGCTAAGTTAGGTCTGTTTTTTGAGTTTGCTCGGGTTTCGTCTTTCGTTCCTGTTCATTTATTTCTTGTTTCTTGTTTGGACCTTTAATTTTGTTGTGTTTTGTCGTGTCGGGTCGTGTGTTGTATTTTTTATTTTTGGAAAGAGGACCTTAGTTCTTTTTTGCTTGAAAAAAAAAGAAAATTTTAATGTTAAGTTACCTCAATCTTATATCTTAGCAAGTAACCCAAGAATTAGCTCAAAATCCACTTTTAATATTGAGTTATTGAACTTGTGCAAGGGACGCATAAACTCTCTTATTTCTTAAGTCTTTTCACTTAAAAGAACTTGATAATTTAAAGAGTTCTCATTAGCCCAAGAAGTTTCTCATTCAAGTTAGCTATACGCCAAAACTTACTCAGTAAATATCAAACTACACTAAAATTAATCAATGAACTTTTTTTATCAAGCTTTCAATTCAATAATATTGATATTAATATTCATCATAATACAAATCAGTAAAACATCAACTTAAATCAAACTTAAATGAAATCAACTTAAAATAAATCAAATTAAATTCAGATCAAAATATTTAAAACTCAATTAAAATGTTTAAAACTATAAACAAACTCAATAAGTAAAACAAAAATCAGTTAAATCACCTTAGTTTCTTGATGCGGTGTGTCACATTTTTCAAGTATGTTGCATATCTTATTAGGAATAAGGAACAATGAACAGTAGGAGCTACTCTCAGGCGAGTTTGGCTAGTCATAAAACTCTTTATAGCTTAAATATAAATTAAAAAAAAATAAAATTTTAAAAATAAAATGTGTGCTTAAATATTAATTAGTTGAACTTGAATCGCCTATTAGTAAAACTTGATCATATAAACTATATAATATATGAAATCGTTTGATCTGTGAACTTTTTATGTATGACCGACAAATTTTTCTACCTAATATTAAAGATTAGATAGAATTTATTTTACATGGGTTCCAAGTTTCCTATAGAGGCAAGCTCCTATAGTTAATTACATCTCATATGACAGAAGTCACCTGAGAAAACTTTCGATTAAGATCAGTGATACTAGTGTTCAAGAATTCAATGTTCATGTTTTCATGGTAAGACATGGAAAGTCAAGCGAGAGTGGCTCAAGTAGGAATAATTATTTTTAGGAGTAAATAGAGTTAAAGGTAGGGGATGTCACGAATCTGAGGAAAACCTCAGTAACTTCCAGAACTATTCTACTGTTTAGCTTCAATTTTGAAAATGATATTATTTGATGTTTTAATCCTACCAATTTTATTATTTAGGGCTTACACTTGCATGATACCAATCATGGAAATAGCCTACAAAGATAAAAAGAGCAATCTCAGTGCCTAAAGAGATTTAGGATTTATGATGAACAAAATGATTCTGTAAGAGCCTAAAAGATAAATTAAAGATTCATGTTATGCTAGACGAACAACATCGAAGTCCTACGGGCTATGTTGTTTAAGGCTAAAGAAAACTTAGTTGAAGTAGATCTTATTTCATGTTGGGTCTTGATTCATCGATGGAAGTCCTTTTGTCGTGCACTTGCATCCTCGCCACAGTGCTCAAAAGCTTACCTCAAGCTCCATATCGTAGCAATATCAAGTTTAGGATTTTAAATGTGAACATGCAATATTATTTGGTCATGTCCCGCCGTAAGATACCACCTAACATACGTCCAATCGTTGTCTACCATAGGGACTTGCAAGCATTATAAATAAATGCATAAGTAAAAGCAATAAAAAGGGGCAGTAAACAATGTTGTAAAGTGTAATAAATGTAAAACAAACATGCATACCTGGGATTCCTGCCACTGCTGCAAGGTTAGTACAACATATAGATAGTAAGAAAATCCGAGAAATATTTAAATATGTCGTAAGAAAACCCGAGCGAATAAAGCAAAACACGATGTCACATAAAAAATATCTAAGATGGCTGTAAAATTTTTAGTGATGGGGGAGCTGAGAACCAGAACCGAAGCCCTAACAATTCTTCTTAAAGGAACTCTGTAAGCAACTTGTAAGTATCATGTCTATGAGACTCAACATAGGGTAAAAAGGCTACTGGGCATGCAATCATAAGAGATCATTACTCAACCCGATCTACGTGACAAACAAATGAATTTTATCTAAAGTGACCCTTTTAAAAGTGAGTATTAATTTGCAATGCAAAATCATATGTGTTTTTGTGTATATTTTGGCATGCAAAATATGAGTTTCATTCAAAAAGTACATTTTGAAATTATATATGTATTTTAAAAATTGGACATTTATAAGTTAGTCACACTTATGGATTAGGATTACCAACTACCCATGAGAGCAAATAATAATTCTTTACTAAATGATAGGGAGCAGTAATGATACTCCCTACCCTCTCACGAGTCGAGGACATGCAGTACTCCTCACATACCTAGATGTTGTTTTCATTATCACTCTTACCACCAAGACCACCAACTTACACCAGCCCAATGATCCATATGTGTCATTTAAAAATGTCCCCAATTGTCAGGAGGATCTGAGTGTAAAGTTCAAGCTCAGATATCAGAGTATTGGGTTTCACTATAGGTTACGTTAGAACGAGGATTTTCATTAGTTGATTTACTTAAGAGGGACCTGAACCACATCTTAGTGTATCTCAAAAGATTTTACTAGCTGATTTGTCTTTTAAGGATAATTTCCCCCAACAAATGGTTACTAAAATAGAAATTATTACAAATTTTACTCTTCTATAGAAATTATTGCAATCTGGTTACTACCCAATTTCCTTTTATGTTTCAATCATTTTAGTGGACTAATTATCTTTTTTTGGTTCCCTCACCTCTTATTAATCCTAAAAATTAGGTTTAAAATGTAAAATTCTAAAATTACAATTATACCCTAGGTTTCAAACACTAGAACACTCAAATCATAAGTCCAACGGTCACGAAACTTTATTGACCTCTTATCCATGAATTAATTAAGTTAACAGAGGAAAAATTACAATTTCTAATATTTATTTATTTTTTTAAACTCAAAATAAAGAATTTCACATAATAATTAATTTAACTTATCAAAATAAGTCCACGGTCCTTGAGAAAATTATCTAATGTTACCCAAGCTTAGGGGAGCCATCAGGGAAAACTTAGTGATTTTTCAAAATATAACTTATTTTTTGTAATTTCGCAAATAAATTAAAAAAAAATAAAAAAGAATACATATTTCGATTTTAAATTAAAGTTTCATTTTTTCTTGGTCTCCTGAAAACTCACCAAAATTGATTTTGTATTTTTTGATTTATCAAAACATTGCCATTTTCATTTCAAAATAGGAATTTAAGGTTATGTGTGTTTTCTACCTTTGGAAAAATTAGGGAATTGTTTTAACAACAAGGCTAACAAACCCTCAAATTTTCAAATTGTGGTGATGAACATATGATTTTTTATTATCAAAACAAGGTTTTGAACAATTAATTAAATTACAAAAAATAATAAGTAAATATTTTAAAGTTTTTATTCAGTAATTTCTCCACAGTTCACTGAGCATAGAGATAATTTTGCTTCATTTTTAGGATTTTTCTACACCAAGATATAGTTTTTAGAAGTTTAAATAAAATTCTGAACTTAATTAAATTATAAAATTCCTTTTCTTACTTAACCACACGGCGTTGACTCATCATAGGAAAATCCTAAAGGCGGCGCAAATAAAACCACAGGAAAAGCTTGAATAAAACCGGGATAACACTGTAATACAACTAGAATAACGTCGCGGTCTAACAAAGAAACTAACACCACAAAATAATGGCAATAACACTAGAATACTACCAAAATAACACCTAAATATTACGAGAATAAAACAACAAAAAATCAGATAGCTCTCATTCATCGTCCCAAACACACGTATACCGTAAGCCGTCTAACTTGAAACCCTAAGATCTCACTCAATACTTAATAAAATCAAGAACAGTTTGATTTTACACCTTTATTTAAGCATGAAGAACACATTCGTACGGCTGGATTATCAAGTCATGCAAATTTTTTTTACAAGGGTCCAAAACAGAGCCAAAATTAGAGTTTTTGATCACACCTTAGTCCAAGAGGTGTAGCCTTGATTGGATGGTTTGAGAAGCTTCATCTGAGTCCTACGAACTTGCTCCAAGCATTGGATTCATCTGAGAACGGGTTCACATACTAACTCGAGCAAATGGTGGTTGGGGCTTAGTCTGGAGATATGGTGGAGGGCTCTGCAAGGACATGATTTGATGTAGGATGATGTTTTAAGGTCTTGTGATGCTTTTAGAGTGATAAAAAATGACCAAAAAAGATGTTTTGACTTTGAGGTTTGAAATTTAGCTTGATGAGTTGGTGGAATTGGCTTAGGATGCTTCAGATGAGCTATGGAAGGTTGTGGAAGGTTTGGGAGAATTTTGGCAGGGTTTCGCCACGACTCGATTGAGTGTCTGTGTTTTGAACATGAAAATGGTTGTTTAAATAGGTCTGGTCGAAGGGGTAGTTGCAGAGAAAGATTTGTTGAGCAAAGATTTCTGGGAAAGGGGGAATGTTCTGCCCTCCAAATGCTCCAAAGAAGTAAGTTCAAAGGATGGTTTCTTCATGAAAACGGGAGGTTCATTTTCCCGAAGAATGAGGCAGACGGGAGCTTTGGGAAGAGGAAGTTTCAGGAAGATAGTGAGGGATAAGGTCAACTTGATCTTTTTCGTGTGCAAGTGAGCCAAATTAAGAGACAAAAGACATCAATTAGTTCATTTAGATGTTATTGGGCATTGTAGTTTGGGTGTATTGTGGCGTTGTTGGTGGGAAAAACATAGTGGATATGTTAAGGAAGAGTTATTCATGGGTTTTGGAGCTCTTAGAAGTATTTGGGATGCTAACATGAACTCATATGGAGTAGTGTTATTAAGGTTGTATTATGGTTATATTGTGTTAGTATTTTTGGAAAACCGCAATGGAAACATCACAAAAGTGATTTTATTTGGTGTTCTATGGAGTTTTGTGGAGTTTTGTGGGGTTATTGGAATTATTGGAGAGTTTTGGATGGTGTTTTTAGGTTTAGGGAGTTTGGCATCATTTGGTTGTGTTTAGGTTTCTTTAGGAGTATTTGGATTTAGGATTGCGGGCAAGGTCTGTTAGTGTGATTTAGACATGAAAATGTGGAGTTATTTGGGGTTTAAAAAGTTTTGGAAGTGTTATGGTTTCAAAAGGTTGGTGTTATTTGGTTGTACTTTGTGTAATTGGGTGGTTTTATGGTATAGAACTGCGGGCGAAGTCAAATGACATTGTTTAAATGTGAAGAAGTGGGGTTATTTTTGTGATATTTAGGAAAAAATAGTGATTTGGTTTTTTCGAGGTCGTACCGCGACAGTCTTTTGGTTGGATCAATGATTTATTGGAATGGTGGATGGTATTGGTTTTTCCTCGGTGATCCGGTGAGCAGGGTTATTGCGTGGGGGAACGACATGGGAGTGGGGTTGTTGCTCGTGGCGTAATGACGGGTAGTATTGCAGTTTGTATTTTGGTGTTATTGTGAATGTATTGCGAATTGACGGCGAGGTTCTGCGGTGTTACAACGAGAGCGTGAAGGAGGTATCATTACAAGTTGGATTGCAGTTGTATTTTGGAGTTACTGGAGGTTTCTAGCACTGTTTGTGGTAGTATTGAGGGATTTCAAACTGTGTTATTCAGCTTAGGGTCGTGGGGATATTTGGTATTATTCAGGGTTTGGGAGGTGTTATGACTCAGGCTTAGCCCAAACCGAGCCCAAATGGACCCAAACTCATTCTTCTCCTCAATCGACTCGCACTCACACGATAAAGCACAATTGGTGACCTGGTGAACCCTTAGGTATGACAAATTTGTGAAAATTCAATTCAAGCTTGGGATATAATGAAATTAGGTTGGATTTAAGGTTAATTTGGGTTTTAGTCTGGCAATTTTGGATTTGGGCTTGGAATTGGAGGAAATTGGGTTGGGTTTTGGATTCATGGAACTTGGATTTAAACTTTAATTTTAAAGTTTGGCAACTATATTTTTGATCTGGTGATTTTGGGGAATTTGGGGTAGGTTTAGGTTTGTGAAATGTGGCGAGAATGAATGAAGTGTAAATAAAGCCCTCCTAGGGCTCAATGGTCCTATGAGGGCTTTCTTTGAGTTCCCTTATGTTGGTCTCAACCTCCCCAGTGCTAGAGGTCAAAAATTACACATGTGAAACTCCAAAAAGAGGTTAAAAGTGGTTTGAATTTCTAAATGAGGTGGGGTCCATCAATAGTGTTCTAGGATAACCAATAAAAAATTCCTAAGGCAGATCCTAGGCTATAGGAGAAAGAATTAGACCTCGTCAAATGAGGTCAACACATGCCTTTTTATATAGGTGGGTGTTTAGTACGCTTAGGGTGTTAAAAGGCTCCTCAACCCTACAGATAAAGTGTAATTCCTTTTGTTGGGAGTGTTTCCAGCTTTATAACTAAACCTCCCTTTCACTTCTTTTTGAGGAATCCTTGCTACTTTAGCGAGTATAAGTCTCACCTCTTAGAGCTCCAGCTTATAGTCATAGGATAGAGTTTCGTTCCTTTGACTTTAGGGCTACCGAGGTCCTCATGGACGACACAATTCAAGAATTGCTGGCCGGGAATCTCAGGACTTGTTGAGCCGACTACTCATGATCGGGTAGACTTAAGGTCCTAGCAGCTTTGTATGACGGGTTTGTGGTACCTCAACTCAGTTACCTCTACCTTCTAAGAGTACTCTACCTCCCTTTTATTGAGCCATGTTGCTCCTTGAGTTTGTCGATATCATCTAGATGGCTCGATGTCGATGTGTTGCCACCCGTTTGAGAAACAATGATTTATCCTCAGCTCTTATGGCCTGGATGTGCTTTGATGTGTTGGGATATCCCCATCAAGATGATTCTAGTCATTCTTTGGCCTCCGTATATTGATGAACTGCTACTCATTCAAGATGTGAGAGACTCACTGTCTGACCAATGACTTAGTGTGAGCTTTGAAGCATCAGGACTTCCCATGTGGAATAACCTTCTTTTGATGACTTATTGCCTCAGGTCCACGATAATATAAGCGAAACTTCTTTTATCGAGAGTATTCCTAGGTATCCAGCAGGTTATAAATAACTAGTAGGAATATGTTCCTCTGTGAGTGTTCTTTACTAGTAGATACACCTCACTCTTTGGTTATGGTTAGTCTACATAGATACTTCTTTCTTGGATATTTATCCAAGGTGCTCTGGCTGATCTTATTTGGGTGGTCATATTTGACATATGCTTGTGAGGTTTATCGCACATAGGCTTTTTACGTTTTCTTTTCTCTTGTTTTTCACTTTGTCGTATGTCCCTTCTTATTCAATTCCTCTCCTCTTTGAATCACTGCTTTGATTTGAGAAGGAGATTTATTCGAATAAGGGAAGTATACGACGATCGACAAGCTGGGGACTTCTTTTAAAATAAAAAGAGAAAAAGAAAGCGAAAACAATCTGGCGACTCTACTGGGGATGAGTCTCTCTCCATATACTAGAAGTTTTGCTTTCTGAAGTTTTAGGCTCTCTCACCGTACTAGAAGTTTCGCTCATACATTCGTGAGCTCGTATCTTTTCTCAAAGTCCCTAGTTGAGTCTTTTGTGAGACATTGTTTTTAGTTCATGCGTCAGTTCCTAAGGGTAACAACTCGACGCATTCGGTCCCTACTCTCACCACGACATTTTGGTTTCCACATTATCACGTGCACCAATGTCATTGTACTTTGTGATTGGTTTCTCAACATTTCCTTATTTTTTATTGTTCTTTTTTTTCCTTGCTACGCGAAAGAATAAGTAGATGGACACAATCACTGCCAATAGGGGGAACCCTCTTTCTCTCTCCCCGACATCTTCTATGCTATCAAAAGTATCATAACATTCGGTTCCTTTTAGCACCTATGTGGAATTACTTTACGTAATCCTACGCCCTCTGAGGCATTCTCTTTATGTTCTCACCCTTAAAAAGGCTAGCCGTGCATATCAAGATACTTCCATGCCCTCCCTCTTAAAAGGAGAGTCATGCATATTGAGTCGTTCCTATGTTCTCTGAGGCATTCTCTCTATGCCCCCCCACACACACACTAAAAAGTGGAGTTGTGCATATTGAAGTGTTTTTACGCTTTCTGAGGCGTTCACCGTATGCCTCCCCCTTAAAAGAGGAATCATGCATATTGTGTTGTTCCTGCTGCAGTAGCTCAGTCGAGCTTGTCTCTTTTGCAAAAAAGAGGCCAGCACCTTATTATGATGCATTGCAGCACCCGTTTCCTAGAGTATTAGGTTTTCCTTCCGAGTTCTCACGGATCTCCCTGCCATAGGTAGGTGAGTCTCCTATTAGTAATAGGATTGACACTGTTGTTGTCGTTGTGACTTGTGTCCGGGCTTCTTCTGTTCTGGTTCCCCTGAGGATCCGCCTATCCTCCGAATAGACAGAAAGGCCAGGAGGGCTAGGAATAGATTGTTGTGAATTCAACATGTATTGTGCAGGTTTCTATACATGTTCCAACTCCAGTATAGGAGTTGCCTTTGGCTCTCCGAATCGAGAGTCGTTTTGCTACTGTCCCCGGTTGTGCGGACTACGTCCCCACCCGATGTTTGCTGCGTGCGCTCCTTTGAAAAAGAGGAGTTGTGCATGTGGCATTTCTTTTGTCGTAGTAGCTCATATCAGTGCCACTTTTCTCTCAAGGTAGAGGCTAGTACTAGATGATGATGCATTGGAACACTCTTTCTCGGTTTCAAATAACCAAGTTGCCCATGATGCCCTTCATGTTACATGATTGATTATTGCTTGTCAATCTGTATACATGCTATCAATTTCAACTCATAAAAGACTAATAAAATATAGATCTACAAGGGTAGTCATTGTCATGTAATGTTGTCTTACACAAAGCATGCAAGCAAGCATAATGTCTATAGTTTAGCAAATAATATGTTATAACAATTAATTGAAAGTTTAGATCATAATAATATATGTAAGTTAATCGACGCAGTCCAGCCATCTTACATCATAATTATCTCTTAATCATTCTTACTATTTATAACTTTATGATTTTCTTCATTTATATTTATTAGTTATTGTCCAATATAGTGTTCATATGCATATAGTGGCGTATTGGTATCTTCAACATCATATAAATTGATAAAAATCTGTATAAGAGCAATGATTTTACAATATTTTTTTAATTATTTTTTGAATAACTTTGCCAAAATATTTCGTAACAAATTTATTTTTTTAATTCTTATGACTCGAATGATTCTTTTAATTACCCAATAAAATGATGACCATCTATAACATTTTGTGTCGAGAGCCACTAAGGGTCCGTTTGGGGCAGTTTATTTGGTGCGGTGACGTTTTGAAAACGCGCCTAACCTGTTTGAGTAAACTGCGTTTTGACATCTTATGCGTTTTCAAAACGCAGAAAACAGTTTTTTCACACCGCGCCTATCTTTAGGGTTTTTCAAAAAAATAAAATTTTGTAATAGCCACCACACCTAGCTTTTCAGCGGATTATTTAATAAGTTGTAGTTGCCCCAAACAGACCCTAAGATCAATTCTTGACATTTGTTAGGCTTTTTGAAATGCAAGAATCAACATTTATTTCATTTATTTTTTCAATGCAGTCATCTACAAATGAGTAAATTTGTTGGTGTAATTAAAAATTTTTAAAAAATTAAGGAGTTTAAAATTAATTTTATTTCATTCAAATACAATATAAAACCATTATCATTTAAGATTTGTTAATAAAAATACTTTTTTTTTATGATTGATGTTTATTAAGATCCATTTAAGCTAAAGTTTAGTTTGGTTTTGACAAAATTTTAATTTTTTTAAGTTAATTTTTATATATGCGTGTGTCCAAATTTTTATTTTTTAAAAATTAATTTTTGGTCCAAATATGAATGTGCATGCGAGTGCGTGCGTGATATTTTGATGAATTATAATTAAAATTATTAAAAATCATTGGCAATATAAGAAATATCTAAAAAAATGAATTATAGTTGTTTAAAATATATGATGAAGGGTTATAATTAAAATTATTAAAATTCATTGATAATATAGGAAATATCTAAAAATTATAAATTATAGTCATTTAAAATATATGATGGATGGTGAATAACGTGTGACATTAAGTGGTTGTATTATTGTGCGTGTTTTATCGTTCGCTCAAAGATTTTAATTAAAATTATTAAAAAACATTAGTAATTTAATAAATATATAAAATTTATGAATCATAGTCATTTAAAATATACGAGTATGGCAAAAATGTATGTGCATGTGTGTGTCTGTGTGTGTGTGAGTGTGCGAGCGTGACATTTTGAAGGATTATAATTAAAATTATTTCATGTCATTGGTAATATAAGAAATATCCAAAAATTATGAATTATAGTCATTTAAAAAATGTGATGGATGGTAAATAATGTGTGACATTAAGTGGTTGTATTCTTGTGTGTGTGTGTGTACGTGCACGCTCTCTCTTGAGGATTATAACTAAAATTATTAAAAATCATTAGTAATATAATAAATGTATAAAATTTATCAGTCATAATCATTTAAAATACATGACTGATGGTGAAATATGTGTGACATTAAGTGGCTCTATTCTTATATAATGATAAAGCCTATCTTCTCTTATGTGTATAATGTCTGTGTGTGTGTAGAGTACTATACATTTTGAAGGAATGTAATTTAAATTATTAAAATTTACTAGTAATATAAGATATATCTAAAACTTATGAATCATAATCATTTAAATATACGATGAATAACAAAAAACATGTGATATCAAGCGAATCTACTCTTATAAAATGATAAAGTCAATCTGCTGTCTGTATTTAGTGTGTGTATGGGTGTGAATACATGTGTGCATTGATGTGTGCATTAATGTGTATATTTGAAGCTAATTTAGATATAAAATCACATATAATCAAGATTTTATACGTGTATGTGTGTGTGTGGGCATTGATATGTATATATGCATTTTTATTTGATTTCAATATGATTTGATTTTATACAAACTTGGATCAATTAGAATTGAATTTGGTTAATTAATCCTTCTTGTAATTTTGATCTCAAGATAAAAATTTGAGTAGATTTTTAAGAAATCTTCAAATTCACCATCTCATTACTGCATGATATGTTGTGATTTATTATGAAGTTATGCATCACCTCTTTCTTGATCTCCTCCATTTCGATTAATTTATTTCATTTCTGTATCAATTAGAGTCATGGCGATCACCAAGTGAACTAGTGGAAAATTCTGTAAGCGGCTGCTGCAATGGGCTCGGTTCACTCCTCAGACCAATCAGGCCGGAGGGAGCGGGTGGTTGTCGCGGTTCGTTGAGCCCGCAGCTCGGGTTCTTGTAGGAGCGTCTCTCGCTTTTTCTCATACATGTTCCGCAAGGGCATTGCTGCTACTCCAGGTTGGTTGGTTTGGCTTCCGATTCTGTGTTTTCTTTTTAATTTCTACATATTTTATTTGTTTGACGAGGTTAGTATTTGGGTTTGTTTGGCGCCATGGTTTATTGATTTAAGGTTAATTGTTGTTTTTTGGGTTATTGATGATTGTTATGCATCCAGTGTCGCGGAGAAATGTGAGTTTATCACCGATTTAGGTTTACTGTGTAGCCGGAACTATGGAAGGAGGGCCACTGAAATTATTTTAATATTGTTCCATGCACCAATTTCATCACATTGTTTACATGCATTCCGCACAATTCTTATCAGTTTTCATATATATTACCATTTAACACTTTTGGCTTCATAAAATTAGGCATGAAAAGATATATTACACTTTTAAAAGTAAACAGTAGTGATATTTTTTATGTGATGTTGAAGATGAGTGTTGTAGATGTATGTAAATATGAAAGTCTGGTATAATATTGCCTGTTTACTTCATGAAACTTTTTTTTTCTTTTGTTTTCTAAACTTTTTCAATTTAATATTACACTTAATAAATTTTTGATGCACAATTTCTCTTCAGCATACACAATCTTTAAGTTATAGTTTTATTGTTTGTAAATTTATTCTATAGTTTTATGGATCATGACATTTTTAGTATAGCTTAAATTGTTAATGTTGAATGGTTTATGTGATCAACAATTGTTGAACTGTCTTAGCTAGCCACTTGGACTTCATCCTTAAGAACAATAAGCATCCAAGGCTGTATAAAATCCTTCAATGAGTATGAAATGAGATAATGTATTTCTACATATAGTTTTTTTTTTGCATTGCCACATCTGAAAATCCTTGAATGGTTGCTATTGCGCTTGGCCTTGGTGCTACTTAACAACTAATTTGATTTGTATTATAATGCTAGTTTTATGGCATGATTGCTATATTATTATTTTCTATTTTATATTATTGTTGGTTTATTAATAGTCATCATTTGTTATGCAGGAGAAAATATTTATATCATTGAGAAGGTTCCAAAAATGGTTTGTTTTTGTACTTCAATATTTTTAAACATGTACTCTTTATTTAATTTTTAGATGTATTTATTCTACAAGTGTAAATGATGCATGTTTAATAATGGAAGTTTTTTAGAACTAATTTTTTTATAACAGGACTAATGTTTATTTAACAGAAATATATTAAAGAAGGAGATTTTATGATGGTCAATTTTTTGCAACCAGGCTAATATATGTTTTTTTGGTATAATTCTATTTTTAGTGGCTTGAGATAATGAATAATGCTCTATGAACTCCTTATTTCACATAACTCTGTGGTATAACGTAAGACGAGTTATTAGAGTAACTTGATTACTTTTTCTTTTGGAATTATCAAGTTTAATTTTATCATTTGATACTTAGTTTTGTTTTGTGAATTTTTCACTGCATTTTGATATGTGCATTTTATACGGTTCTGGATGATATTCTTGCTACAGTTATGTGCATAGTTTTTTTATAGGCATTTTGAGAGGTGTTAAATATGACCGTTTTCTTCCATGGTTGCTTGCTTATGCTTGCTTTGATTATCTATGCTTTTGCGACTTCCTTTCTTCTCATTCGTTTATTATTTTTGTAAAGTTACATTTTATTATGAAAGATTCTTATGCTTAGTTGGATAAAACACTTGTAAGGTTTTTGCTATTGCATTTAAGGTTAATAACAATACTATTTTTGACTTGTATTTTCCACTTGCTTATGGGAAGAAAGAATTTATTGAAGGCACTTTTCATTATAATTTTGCAGCAAATTTTTACAACTATTTTTATTATAGTAGGTTTCGAGTTATTATCTAGTTTTAATTATTGATGTTGTTTGAATAACTTACAGAAATCCTCACATGAAGTAGGAGAGCAAAGTGAAAATATCATTAATATAACACTCTCAATATGCTATGATGGAAGTGATACATCTAAGAAAGAGATACTTATGAAAATTGATGCTTAAGGAAAGTTTCTTCGAGCCTGTAACATGTTTTTGTTAACATTTGAAGCATTCATGAATAATAATGTTTTAAAAGATTGCAAATACCTTTAAGGATTTATATTAAGTTTTGTCTTGTTTGTTTTAATTACTTTTTTGTTTTCAAATACCAGTTAATTTTGTGATTGTAAAATTGCAAATTTTTTATTAGAATATTTTTAAAATTTTGGGTTTATTTTGCTTATTCAAATACTTTTCATAAAGTGGTCATCTTATTAAACGAGATATTATTATTATAAGATGTATTTTTGGTAAGGCCTTTAGGGAATAATATAATTAATTGTTTAAATAGAGAGAGAGAGAGAGAGAGAGAGAGACAAAGAGATAATCATATCTATTAAGGATTAAGTGATGATTCAGGCAAATGTGCCACTAAGGGTGAAATTTTTTGTCTTGTAAGGTGATAGGGTTAAGGTTTCAATTAAAATTGATAGACTAATATGGCTAGATGTTGTGCAAGAACACCCAAAATAAATTTCCAACCTTGTATTTCCATCACAGGAGTGCAATAGGATGCTTCATAATGCCATAGGAATTAGTTAGAATATTGTTTATTTTGTTGTTTATTACTTTTTTTAGTCTTACCAATATTTCTTTTCTTTAACTCTTGTTCTCTTTCTTTATTGTTCATCTAATAGTATTTCTATTTTTTATCAGGGTTGAGTGTGAGAATTCAAGTATTAATCCATGCCCATCACATCAAATAGCAAAAAATGAGAAGGAAAAGAAAGCAAATGTCAATGTAAGGGAATAAATGCTCCACTTTTCTTTTTATTTCCTTAGCTCTTTTAACATGTTTGTATATTCTTTGTCAATTTTGGGTTAAAGTGGTCAACATCACTGAGGATTTTTTTTAAATAACATTTCAATATTAATCACTATAAGTACATATCGATGATCAAAAAAGTATTATTGTTTCTTGTTGATGTAAGATCTCTATTATATTCACGTTGAACGTAATAACAAATGCAATTCATGACCCTTCACTATGATTATTAATAATTATTTTTGTTCATATAACACATCATAATTATTTTGCCATGAAGTGCTCTATGGTATGTACCACAAGTATTTATGATACATAGCACAAGATTATCAACTTTTATTGTCATATTGCATTATGTTTATTGTATATAGCATGACATATTTTTTATCACTTTTATTAGTCATGGGTGTGGTTGTTCTTATGTTATGTAGCCGTCATTTGTACAAAGGGCTCTACGATCTTACATTGAGCATTTTGATGACAATAATGAATACTAGTCAATATTTTGCTTGTTAGCCTTCTCTTTGTAATGTTCTTCTTTCTCTTTACTTCTACTACGGTCTCTTGGATCAAAGAATTTTTTTCTCCCTTTCTTTTCCAATTTCCATTATATTGCTTCTCATCTTTTTTTCATGATACTATCAAATGCTTTTGTATCCACATTAATTTATATTAGATATAGATGTCCTTCATTTTTATCATGCATGTGAGTTTGAAAATTTTTTCTCTTAGCATACAAAAAGAGGTGCACAAGCATTTTTTAAAGACTTCTTCACATACAAAAATATTCAACCTTTTAAATAAGAGGTTTTTTGCACCTTCGGAGAGTTGATGGTGAGCAAAATACAATTGTGCTATTATTTTATAGCTTATGTAGCAAGTGTTAGTTCTTATGTTATTAACATGCATGCTAGTATTTATGTTATGAAAATTTACCATATTCATGGGTTTCCTATATCCTTCTAAATAACACATCATGACATTATGAATGATTGTTGAATTAACTTCTCATCAACATTCTTATCTAGTTGTTTGTCCTTACTGTCTTTCTTCTTTCATATGACTTATTAATTTCTCTTATTTCTATCCATAGCCCCGTAAAGATAAAATTGTTTCGTGGACACATCAATTTTTTATTCATATATTATGCATTTGCTAATAATTATCCATATATTCTCTATTGCAACACTTCTATTAAATAACATTGGTTCATCGTCCTATATATTGAGTCGCTTGCCTCCACTTACACTTTTAGTCGACATGTAATCCTGGCCAATCATAATCATCTTATAGGGCTTAAATCAATCTAAAGAGGTTCAACATATATTATTTTTATAGAATCATTTTGGCATGAATTCTGGCATACTGTAGAATATTGCATTGTTACTTAGTTCATTCATCCATTGCATTCCTTAATAGTATATAAATCCTGGTCCTTATCTTATATTGTTGTACCATGAACTAGTTTACTGCAATATGGTGCAATTTTCTTTAGATTTTACATCTCAGTAAAGTGTGCCGTCAGCATTATTTTCACTTAGATTTCTGTCATGTTCATTGGTTCTTCATTTATGATAGAGTACTTATAGGTTAATTTTTTCTATCATATATTACATAATGCAATTATTGTGCATCAAAGGTCAATGTTCTCACTCTTACTGCTGATGAAGTGCATTTATGCAATATCACATTGAACCTAGATTTTGCTCTTCTTAGTGAATCTAATTTGACAAATTAGTAGGTAATGCAAACTTAAGTTCAACTTCTAATTGAATTTTATATTATTAGTATGGTATTGCTTCTATCATTTCTCCTATTGTCGCCCTCTGTTGCTGATTTGAGCTTCATTAGTCATTGGCTAATTTGTTTGTTTTTTAAAATGATGTTTCATCTAACTCAAGCTATCTAGTTTATTGTTTCATCTATATGATCTATATTAAGGTTTCTAAACCTTTTTTTAGCCCATGGTTTCTTTTGAATCTGCTCGCGTTGAGTAAGCCACAACTATCTTAAGATGTCTTTTTTTCCTCAAAACATCTTTGTTCAAATGCAAGATTTAATTATTTCTCTTTTTTGTGTTTTAAAAGCATATAACATCATAGTTATTTCACTCCACCATATCTACTACTTTCACCACTGTTTTTCTTGTGCATTTCATTTTTATTGTTATTGTGGCTATAATTGTCATCATTGTTACTAATGATATCATGATTTTAAATACAACTTATGTTAAGAAAGGCAGAGGCAGACCTAGGAAAACTTGGGCTTATTGCATAAAAAATGATCTTAATTTATTAGAATTGAACGAAAATTTGACACTAAATCGGACACAATGGAGAAAAAGGATTCATGTAGCCGACCCCACTTAGTGGGATTAAGGCTTTGTTGTTGTTGTTTGTTGTTGTTATTGTTACTAATGATATCATGATTTTTATTATTCATTGGAGAAAAGTACTAATTATAATTTTTTCATTGTCGTGAATTCTAGTTCACGAGAACTAGGCCATGTTATTGCTTGTGTTTTTTGTTTTTTTTAATGTCATTTGCTATCTAGTTTTGTTATTTTTTGAGTTTATTAGGTAATTATATTTATCATAGTATTCTATTTTTTCTCAATTTGGCTTTTATCCAACTTTTATCAAACATTTTAGGCTTGTAAAACTTTATTTTTTGTGATAAGATTAGTAATTTTTAATTGTATCTTTAATTTTGAAGATCATGTGCTTATGCTTGCCAAAATATTTTAATCATAGAAATGAAGTGTGTTCATTAATCACCAATCTCTTAAGACACTTGTTTGTTAGACTAGAGTATCATCATAATAAAGAAAATTTTTATGATTTCTTCCTGAATTAAATGGCTTGTTTATTTGGATAAAAATATGTTTCTTTTTTAGTTATATAAGTAATATGTTTAGTTGAGGTTACTAAATTGACATTTCCAAGTAGTTTAAATTTATAATTTCTTCTATTTTTTGTATTGTAGAGGTTATATATAGATATTGATCATTAATTTTATTTTGCAGTTATTAAATTTCATCAAGTTTTGCTTGTTGCTTTGTGTTGTTTGCAGATTTGTGAGGAACGTTTTTGCTCCCCAATAGAAATTGCTAGAGCATATTTGGATTCTGTGAATAAGAAAGCAACTCATATTGGCTACAGAGTAAAATATGTCATAAGCATAAAGGTCGGTTTGGAAGTAAATTGACAAATGATGCAGGTGCTCAAATTTGCTTTATGCTCTCCTATAACTTTCAAAGATATTCAAAATAACTTTATGACTTGAAAGTCACGAGGCAATTCAAGATGGTGTGAATTACCTCACTTTCCTTGTCGGTGATCCTCTATGCTGGCTAATCCCAAGGTTTGTGCACTTTACATTTCAAGTTGATGTCTTAATTTTAGAGCTTAATAATTCTCTTACAACTATATATCATTTTAACATATTATTTCATGAGTTATTTCCATTTCAAGAATATACTAATTATAAGGACAATAACGTAAAGCTAGTTGCATCATCAACTGCTAGGCATTTTGGCCTTAGACATGTTAGTGGTTCTTCTTAATGTTTAGTCCTATCATTTTTTTGTTAGTATAATGCTACTGTATTTTTTTTATTATCATTATTTTTTTTCGCTTAAATGCAAATGAGTTCATTGATCTCATTTAAGTAATCTAGTTTGGTTTATCATTTAAAAGAACTTAGTTTTTTTGCCTAAATAGTTTTCGATGCTTTTATAATAAATTTACTATTATTAAAACTACTTTGAAATTTTAAGCATTTTGTAGATATGTACTACTCATCTTGTCAAATTTCACTCATACTCTAAGAATAAATAAATATTTTAGTATGTAAGGTATCATATTTTTTTTAAAGGTGTTAGTTTAATTAGTCATTTTCATCACTCATAAGCATAAACATTTAGGTTTAATTAAATTTATGGGAATACCATAGTTTTTCTAGACGGTCCAATTTTATACACTCTTTTTTTTTTCAAATAACACTAGTAAATGGCTTTGGATCTTATGGGCAGAGTCATCGGTCACCGTTTCATAGCTAGGGTCTCATTCATCTAGATCTTAATATATAAAACCTCATTGTAATTTTCTCAACACACTTTCGAAATTTCTTAAGATTTAAAATGAACATGTAGAGCAATGCTTTATTTGGCAAAGCATCACTTATGCTTCGACTTTGTTATTGTTGTTATGTAGTCCAAGAAGCCATTTCCTATCACTCAGATATAATTGATTTCATGGAACAAAACAATCATAAATCATACTAAGAAAATTATCTACCTACCATCCATCATATTCCCATTCATTTTAGAAATATTTGGCAATAGAATATTTATATAGAAGCATTGGTATGTCTTGTTTATTATTATATAGAAATAATGGTTTGAACATCATTATAGTTTATTTACTTTTATGTTGGCCTTCTTAGATGAACAACTAGGATACACATTTTTATTGCTTTCAAGTTTTCGTTATGTTATCTGCTTCCTAATTTCTCTGTGCTCTATCACTGGCAACTTGCATGGGCAAATAAGCTTAGTGTTGGTTGAAACATCACTATGGATAACAATTATTTATATATTCACGTTAGAAGTAATAACAATCCATATCACTCATTGTAAGGATGAAAATGCTTTACTTACCTACAGTTAGTCATTTATTGCATGCACCTCAATCTTTCTATAAAGACCACAAGATGAATTGTTTAGTTAAGTACCATTTTAAGAAATGATAAAGATTTATTTTTAAGAATTTGTATTTTCTAGATCTTTTGTACCTTTTTTAAGGAATTCTGGTACCAGGTGCCCTTTTAGACCTCCTAATTTGATTAGTGTGTACAGTTTATCTTTAGATGGTTGAGTACAAAATATAGCAACACTCCATTAATGAAGCATAGATTTCATTGGCTGACATGATTTAAAATGCAATTAAATGACTAAAATTCAAGTCAAACTCATGAATTTTCATCAATCATGTGATAAAATTTTTTTAGATGGTGTGACTAGTATACGCATGCGCACCTGTGTTACATGTGTACATGTGTCCATTTGGGCTATTAAACATTTTCTTGGGCAATGTATGCTTCCATATGAGACCATTTACGGGCATATATATGATCAAGTAGAGATAATATACGGGCTAATAAATTAAGCTCTCATATGTTGTTTTGAAGGTTAAGGAACTTCACCCAATTCTTTGTGTTCTATAAGGGATTTTGAAAGCATGTTGCTCAATATGACCTGGCACTTAACCCTTAGTAAGTTCTTATCTTTTGATGGTAATGAGAATGCTTGAGTCTATTTTTATTTATTTTTTGTCTTTTTAATGCTTTATAATTTTATTTGTTTTGTTTGATGTTTTTTGAGTTTTCTCTCTCTTTGTTTCGTTGTTATTTATTTCATCTACTAGTCATCTCGATAGCAGTTTGCACAACGTACTCATAGTTCATGGTAACATTTATTAAAGTCTGAATTTTATAATTATTTTGGTAGATCTTCCTCTTAACCCTTCTAATGAGTTTTCTATAAAAACATCAAGCTTTCCCACTATATTATTAAAGCAAGATAGGGTGATTTAGAAAACATCATAGCCAATAATAAGATGAGAATATGCTATTAAAAGAATTTATTGGTTGGGCACGAGGTACATTTCAGTTTTTTTTCGATGACATGGATAAGATTTTTGTTACATCCAATGGTTTATCTTGCCATTACCATTCCCAAGGAGCATACCACCCTTTTTTGGAATTATGGATCAGATAAACTTGCATCAACCTAGGCAAAGTTAGAATTGAAGTTGATATCTAACACATGAATGGATTAAGACATGTTGATATTATGCTCATTTATTTAACATCATGCATTGAAAAATTAGTTATGCACTAGATTAATGGAGGTTTGGAAGATATGGTAGAGTGAGTTGATTTATTTATACATTCAACTTCTGTAAACATGGAAACAAAAATGACCAACCAAAATTAATATGAATTTTTATATTCAATCTTATTTATATTCTTTTGAAAAATAGCATACAAGTTGTGATATAACATAACGAGGTAGCTTACTTATATGCAATGAAGCCTTCGAGTTACTTTATATAGAGCAATGTGATAATAAATAAACTTTTTGATTTTAATACAAATATTTAATTACTTTTCACTAGAATGGAATTTTTTTTTGGTTGCATTTCAAAGATTTAATTGCCATTCCATGCCTACTTGAGATTATATGAGCTAACACTAAGGGTTTTATGAAAACTAAAGTTTGTAAAATTTATTGTTATGCTGTTGTGCAAGAAGCTCATGTGGGAAGATGTTGTGGCTAAAATAATATTTCATGTCTGAAAATTTCTTTCACCGTAGTATATTGATTGTGTTGTTGTTTTATAAAGTTAAATAACCTAGATGTCCTTCTTATTACACAACTAAAAAATTAATCTTTAATTGTCAAACTATTCATGCACTATCAATTTCAACTTATAAGTAGGTGAGTAAAGACAAAATTATAAGATAATCATTGTCATGTAATGGGTTTTTTTGATGTAAACATGCAAAGAAGCATGGTATAGATAGTTCAACAAAATAATGTATTATAGTTTTGATTTGGGAATCATAATCATTATAGTGTTTATGTTGTCCAATCTACATAGAAATTGATAAATGTATTTTTTTAATAAGTACATGTCCAAAATAATATGTTTACACTAGCTGTTTAGAACCCAAATTAAAACAATAGCTATGTGTTAATCAAAGTAGTCCCAATTATATCCCACAACCTCGCAATCTCTTCAGCACCCTCATCATTCATGACATTGTGTTTCTCATTATTCATTTCCATAACTAGTAGTTGTCCAATATGTTGTTCATATGCTTCTTGAGGTATGTAGGCCATCAACGTCCTATAAATTGATCTCCAAAGCATTACTCGATGTATGACTTGGTATGTGATCATTCAATGTCATTATTATTACAATATTTTAATTTATTTTTTGAATGAGTTAATCAACATATACTGTTAACTAACTCATTTTTTAGGTCATATCATTCAAAAGGTTACTAATTATCCTATGAAGTGATCATTGACCCTTATTGAAATGACAACCATAGTATTTTGTGTCGGGAGTCACTTCGAACAATATAAGACACTTGTTAAGCTTTTTCAGTTATGAGAATAAGCCTAATGTTTCATATATTATTTCAACACAGTCTTTTAAGAACAATTAAATATATGTTGTAATTAAAAAAATGATAATTAAGGAGTTTTAAAATTATTTTATTTCGTTACTTTCAATGACTACATATAATAGTTATTATTCAATAGTATTGTAATATGTATATACTATTTTAAGAGGAAGAAATTAGTCATCTTTACCAATCTTTTCTCTGTCCTTCATACATTTTGAAGGACAATAATTAAAGTAATTAGAAGTTAATAGTGATATGAGGAATATCTCATAGATGTGAATCATAGTAGTTTAAAATATTTGATGAATGGTAAATAATGTGTGAGATTAAGTGGCTCTATCCTTATAAATGGGTAAAATTTTATCTTTTCTATCTGTATGTAGTGTGTGTGCAGTCATGTGTGTGCTTATGTATGTGCATGCACATTAATAAGTATCTGCAGCTAAGATAAATATAAATCCATACACAATCGGAAGTGTACATTTATTCATACGCTTATATGCATGTGCATTTTTAAGTGATTTTAGTTTAATTTGATTTAATCGAAGCTTGACTCAATCAAATTTTAAATTGAGTTAGACTTGATCCAAGCTAGAAAATTAAGTTGATTTTCAAGCGATCCTCAATCTTTTAGTAAATTCACAATTTCATTCTTACATGGTATATTTTTAATTTTTTAAAAGCTATGCATGCCAAACAATA
This sequence comes from Papilionanthe hookeriana x Papilionanthe teres, assembly GCA_022702705.1. NCBI lineage: Eukaryota > Viridiplantae > Streptophyta > Magnoliopsida > Asparagales > Orchidaceae > Papilionanthe > Papilionanthe hookeriana x Papilionanthe teres. Next base: position 108,561,608 of record CM040432.1, read on the forward strand.
TATGCTAGGCAAGCTGTGTTATATGATAGCTTTGACAATTGAGATTCATGGCATTGAAAATTTTGTAAGTTGTTTTTGCTTTTGTATATTGAGTTGCGTATATGTATCTACTGATGTTGGCATAATTTGTTTGGCATTGAAAATTTTGTAAGTTGTATTTGCTTTTGTATATTGAGTTGCATATATGTATCTACTGATGTTGGCATAATTTGTTTGTAGTACCCATGCAACATTATGTTTGAGGAATTATTATTCTTTACTGTTTGAGGTTTTATAATCGCTTTTTGGTGCAAGAGTGCAGGCTTTAAGTTGAGATATGTTGTTTGTAGTTTAACTTGAGTGTGATAGGTTTTTGTATGATTAATAGGGTTCCATGCATTAGATATTATTTTTAATGATTTTTTTGTCCTATTTATCTTTGAATCCTTATCTTCAATTTTTTATCAATTAAGACACCATTACAATTGTTTAGGCAGATTTTTTAATTTCTATTTCCTCAAACGATATTATTTCTTGTTCTTCTTAAGATGAATCATTTTATCATGTTTTCTGTGAAGCAATATATACTTGGTTTTATTGTTACACGAATTTTAAATTTGACTTCAAAACCAATGGTCAGGCACTTAAACGTAGTACCTCACATACGGATATCAGATGCTTCGGTGATGCACGGAGAATTCGCCATAAGCCTCTTTTGGGGGATTTGAATTTGATAACTTGTGTTGATATCTCATCATCACACTTTGTTGGGCAAGAACACAAACGAAGCACTGATTTAAAGTCTCCAGATAATGAAGGTTTTAAAATACCCTTCACAAGTGGTATCCATGCTCCTCCCCGCTCAATGGAGTTGGCTAAGAAAATATTGCGCATGCTTGATTGAACAATGATTCAATCAGGTTAGTAAATAGTTGAGACAATAATTTTTCTGGTTTAAAAACTATTTATCAATTCAAACACTGTTCAAAGGTCACAAAATACAGCAATTTTATTTGTTTGCTTTAAATATTGTATTACATTTCAGACCTTAGTGGATATTTTTTTCACGGGTTTATTTTGATACTTTTTATATTTTATTAGCTTCTTCCAAGTTAAAGAATGTTTGATAAATTTCAGTCAAGCAAAAGAATGAGGCCATGATAAAATTGTTGCCTACTCGCCTCTAGGAAGTCCAACTCAAGCTGGCATGGACCATTAGAATGTCAATCGTGAACTTGGCCTTTTATATGTCGTAGAACAGCGTCCAAGACTAAGCTCTATACCTCCTACCTTGAATGAGGTGCCAAGGCATGATAAGAAAATCCAACTTCCTCTGTTTTTTTTTTTACGAGCTTATGTATTTACATTTTCACACCTAAACTTTCATCTTTACACACATAAAAAGAACACTTTTACCACTTTTTAAAAAGTGTACATTTTTTCTTGCATAGATTTGATGCACCAAAGTTATATTCATGTAAATATGAAAGTTTAGGTTTAAGATAGGTAAATCTAACTCCCTTTATTTTTTTTTTCAGACAATACCAATAAATGGTTCAGATCTTGCCAGCAGATCTTTCGACAAAGTCTTATTCTGTTAATTATCACTGTAATCTTTTTAAACAGGCTTCCAAATTGTTCTGAAGTTGGAGTAAACTTCATTACAATGCTTCATTTGGTAAAGCATTGCTAGTGTTTGGATTGCTGCGACCTTTTATAGGCAATGAGTCAATTTCCTGTAGCTCAGATATAGCTAATTGTGTGGGTACAAAACACCCATGAATTGTATGGAGAAGATTATCCACCTCTTGTCCATCATTGAAATTTGTGAAAATATAAGATTTTTTTATAGAAATAGTGGTATTTCTTTCTTTTACAAGGTAACATAGTTTTCCTGAATGGCATAATGGCTCTTTTCCTGTTTTTATTTGGTTATCTAAAGTGTTTTTTTTTTCTCTTCATGGGTAGATTTTCATATGTACCATTCAATTCCTATGTGTTTACATATCTAACACCTAACTTCTAAAATTCACATATTTATACTATTTTCTTATGCATAGAAAAGTACATTTTACTTTTTAAAAGTTAAAAAATTGACATTTTTTATGTGATATGAATGATTTAGGTGTTTTAAACACGCTTCAAGTATAATTATGCTGTTCTTCAACAAATCAGAGCCCAAATACATGAAGAAAACTTAAAACAATTGGGGGCCATGACAATATACCAAAAATGCAATTTACTTATTTGTTAGACTGGTGTATCATCATAACAAAGAATTTTATTATGATTTCTTCCTTAATTAAATGGTTTGTTTATTTGAATGAAAATATGTTTTCTATTTTAGTTATATAATTAATATGTTTGTTGAGGTTAATTAGTTGAGATTTCCAAGTAGGTTTAATTTGTGATTTCCTCAATTTTTCGTATTATAAAGGTTATATATAGATGGATCATTAATTTTCTTTTGGAGTTATTAAAACTCATCAAATTTTGCATATTACCTTGTGATGTCTATAGATTCGTGAGGAATGCTTTGGCTCCCCAATTGAAATCACCAAGAGCATATTTGAATTCTATGACTATTGTTGGGCTACAAAGTAAAATATGTGCCAAGACTTCGGTATATCTGGTGTTTTAGCATAAGTTATTTTAATTTTACAACAAGAGTTTTTTCCACAATTTAGCAATGCACACTAGGTACTAACGTAAGTGTACGTATCGTTCAAGTAATATATGATTTTCTTTTAAACTCAGAGTATCGAACCCACAGTGAAAGTCATTAATTTTAAAAGAATTAAGAAAAGTTCTATCAGAAATTAAGTAGGCTTAGCTAGAAAATAATTTTGAATTATAGGTTGTGCTATGAAATTCTACCAAACTAATACTAAATCTCTAACTTTAATATTAAGTGAACTACACTAAGTTAAATGAAGCAGGAAAGTTCAAGCTATTAAAAAGTTTCCTCCCCTTGCACTAAAATTAGTAGCTAGCGTAGGAGTAGAACAATTAGAATATGTATTTAAATTTGTGACAAATAAAAGCATTAATTTTCTTTACCCTTTTCCAAGAGCATAAAGAAATTAGGTTAACTAAGGAAATGTTTATGCCTGTCACCCTAGAAACCTCCTAGTTGCCCCTATTAAAATCATATTTTTATTTATTTGCATTGATCTACGGACTACTTTTTCTTCACCCTATAGAACAATGTTGTTCTTACTAGTTGATTGAAGCTATAGCCCTCCTGGATCTTATGGGTTCACAACAAATTTTAAAATTATAACTAGCCAAATTGCAATGTAAATGAAGCTCAAAGGAAAAACAATCACAATCATGAAATCAAAATTATTCTAATTGAATCTAATCCCTATACATGGTGCTAACTCATCAAAAGTGGAAGAAAAAAGGAAATTACTCAGATAACACTGAAGAAAGCAACAATGCACATCATCTTATAGCAATTCAAAGTCAAATACTATGATAGAATTCAATACAAGACAATGTAAATACAATATACTTATATTCTTCCTTGAGAGATTAAGAGAAACTCCACCCCAAATGAGAATTCTAAGTTCTTACAATCTTACATCAATTTCTTACACTACTCTCAAATATCATAAAATAAATACATAAAAGAAAATGAAAACTCTCACTTTTTCTTCACTTTCCTACACTACTACTCTCCAGGCTTCCCTAATGCTCCCCTCGCTCGTATGATCTGCCTCCTGGTGAAGAAAACTCCAAATTCACATGCAAAACTGCTGAGAAATTGTCCTGGACAGTTTTAGCACCTAGGTGCCGAACTGTGGCACCAAGGCGCCGAACTATGGCGCTTAGGGGTCATCTGCTCGGTTGGCAGGGATAATAAGCTAGCGCCTAGGCGCCAATATGCGGCGCTTAGGAGCTACCAATGCTCAATTTGCCTCCATTTCGCTCTGTTTCGCTCCAATTCATTCCAATTGCTTTATCTATTATACCTACAACAAAAAATATGAAAATACCTTTTATTAAAGTGCAATATTATCAAAAAATAAGTAATAAACATAAAATAAAAATTAGAATGTTATATGACATGTAAAAAATCCCTCAAACTTAAACACATTATTTGTCCTCAAGTAAACCTATAATTTTTAAACACTTAATTGCTAATTTGAGGTAATGTGTTCCTTTAGGATTTCCTATTGTTTTACTTCAAGAATGACACAGTGTAATCTAGGAGAAATTTAAGTAAATAGGGCTAGGACTAAGGTATAAGAATATTTTGTATTCAACTTAGGAAATTTGATTTTCTATTTACTTCAAAATCAAATTGTAATTTGTTAAACTTGAGATTGCTAGAAAGTATAAAAGACAGAATTTAAAGCACTCTATTAGAAAAAATTTAACTAATACAATATAAAATAAAATTAAGCTTGAGATTGTATTTAAGTTCTCTCCCTTAAGAAAGTTAAAGTGAAATGAATTTTTAATTAGACATCTCTTCAAGCTTCTCCTCACTTTTCAATTCTTATCTTTTTCTTTTTCTTTTCTTTTTTAAGATCATTTTCAATCTTTTTTTTATTTTCTTTCTTTATGTGAGAATTACTGTGTCTGGATCAACCTTTAATGGTTTTAAATTCCAGTGTTCTCTTCTTAAAGCTTAAAACTCATAACTTTCTTTCACTTGAAATTAGTTAGTATTGGTTTGAAAATAAAGTTATAAAGGTTTATTCATATGAAGTATAGATCTAGGAATCTTAGTTTTACAAAAATACAATTTATTTTTGGCAATAGTAGAATCATTTTCTTATTGTCTCCAATAAAATATTTTAACTTTAGAACAATCTTATTTTTCCAAAATCTCAACTAAATTTTCTATAGTATCCATAAAATCAAAATTATAGTACCCTAAATGTAATACCACATACCATAGATCATTTTAGAATTATATTAATTTAAAATGTAAATTTACTGAGGACAAATAAAGTTAAGCTTTTTAACGGGAATAACACTGTCCTTAAGAATTTTGTCTAGAAAAAAAGAAAGGATACAAGACAATACAATAATACCACCATAACCCCACAATAATAACAATATAACACATCAATAACACCGTCATTGAGAACTTCTTACTAGAAACATATAAATGACAAATAAAACTATAATAACATCACAAGAAACCCACAATCATACCAGAATAACACATCAATATCATTGCCTTTAAGAACTCTCTAAAAACATATAAAAGACAAATAATACTACAATAACATCACAATAATCCCACCAAATCAACAGAATAACACATGAATAACACTATTCATGGAAACTTCTGTCTATAAACATAGAAAGGACATAAAACTACAATAAATTCACAATAAACCCACAATAATACCAAAATAATACATCAATAACATTATCCTTGAGAACTTTCATCTTGAAACATTTAAAACACATATAATATTACAATAATACCACAATAACCCCATAATAATATAAAAAATACTCAATTCGAACAACTGAGGAAACACTAATAAATCCATAATTATTTCATGGCTAAAATGTCTGCAAACTGCAAATATAACCGCCCAAAACCACCCTGGACCCTTAAATTAAACAATGGCTTCATGATAATGGACACATTACGAGCAAAGCTAAACTCACCTCGGTCTCAAACTCATTGCTATTGTCTTCGAAATCCATCATCAATATATGTTGGTTTAGAGAGCAGTCCATCATCTCAACAGCTTGCTATTGTGGGATAGTCGATGAATAATGCCCCACCATAAAGTGAGTAGAAGGTTCATTCGAATCTGGGAAAGCGGGACGAAAAAAAGGGAAAGTGACAAAAATACATTTTTTTCGTTGAACAATAGTGGATCGGGTCGGGCCACGTGAATAAAGACGCAACATATTTGAATTTTTTATAGGTGGGACCGACATGTAAAGGTATCGCTATGAGTCCGAATGCGTTGACTCATGAACGAATAATTTTTCCTCACACGCACGGGAAAAATTTTTCCATCATGACTCCGCACGTAGAGCTACGTGCGGAATCCGATCCTCACCACTCATCCGTGACCAGTGTATGGGTGCCGGTCACATTTTTATTTTATTTAAAAAAAAAAATTTGATCGCTGCTGCGATGTGCGGCAGCGATCGGACTCCGCACGTAGCTCTACGTGCGGTGTCCTGATGGAAAAATTATTCGTATTGAAAAATTTTATTTCTTGGGACTTTTTCAATTCTTACTGATTTGTGCATTTCTTTGTTCTTGGAGCTTTTGGATCAGAAATTTCTTTCGTTTGCTTTCACATTAAGGTGTTGCTATTTCATTCATACATAAGCAATATGCATGTTAAACATTTTAAGGTATGGATTCATTGCTCGGAATTTTGGCTCATTTGCTCGGTTCTTTGGTCTGGTTATTCAGTTCTTTTGGCTGGATTGCTCGGTCCTTTGGTTTCGGTGCTTGGTTCTCTTATTCAGTTTGTTCTCTATATTTCTTTTTACTATAGAAAGTTTACTGATGTTGATTCTTCTCTTCTCCAAATTCCCTTGCATTTAGTAGCATAGTGATCCTTCACCCGAATCATTAACTTGAATATGTTCAACCTTTGAATAAAATTGTGGCATACTTCGTTGTATGGTTTAATTCATCTCGTGGTTCCTTACAACCGTTATTGAAACTGTTCTTTGTGGTATTCAATCGCTAGAATTAATATTCCACATAGAGGTATTTCGTGATTAATCATTCTCTTAACTCAAAAGGTTACATAGAATCAAACGATGGACTTGTTAACACTTAGCATGCTTCTTAAAGGTTCGGCAAAATGTTGCGGCTAGTTTGAGATAATAGCTTGGTAATAGCTTTGTTAGTTTCATGCGCTTCCAAACTCTATGGATGAAGTATTGAAATGCTAAGTTTTTTGAGGAATGTTATGCTAGCTGCTTATTCTATTGTGTTGTAAACACGAAGAGGAGCTACTCCTTTTTATTTGAAGTGTCGTCCTCTTCATAAGGGTATAGATTCAAATTAGTCAATGCTGATTCTTCTCATATTTCTGAATTTAGACTGATTGGAAGCTCACAAATTCTTTGCATTCACTTAAAAGTTATGCATATGCTAAGGGTTGTAAAAAAAATTATGTAGTAGTTCATGATCCTTGTTTAAATACTGGCTTTACATATACTTTTCAGTGTTATTGTTTCACTTATTTGAATGATGTGAAGTGGTTTTATCTGACATGAACATAATACTTGTATGAGAAGTTTTTATGGTTTTATGCGATCAATGTGAAGTGGCTTTTGTTTCATATGACCAATATACTCGCATGAGGAATTTTCATGGTTTTATATGATCAATACGAAGGATTTTGGCTTTACATAAAGAAAAAAAAAAAAAAAAAACATGCTTTCATTGAGAAATTTTCACAAATTTCACAAAATCAATGTAGAATTCTTTCTTTTTTTTTCACATGATTATTGTGCTTATATTGAAAGTTTCTGTTAGTATTGAGTAGGTTCTAAGCAAGGTCTTGGATTTGGCTTTGAATTTTTTTTATTCTTAGACTTCTTTGTAATGTTTTGATTCAGAGAATCCCCGCAGCAATTCGGTCTTGTTGTTGAGGTTTGTATTTCGGATAATCCTTTATATATAAATCAGATCAAATTTAATCAGGAAGCACTCGACTTCCATCACAGTCACTTTGATTGTTATGAATACACTCTCTATCATCATTCAACATCTGATAGTGTGCTTGCCACGATTCCTGAAAGAGCAACGCGGGACTTTGATCAGTGAGTATATTCAAGAGAAGAAAATCTATTTTGCAATACTTCCCAAGTATTTGCTAGTTTGTGGAGTATGTTAGGATAATTTTTTTTTCCGGAAAAGTCACGTGCATACCACACAGTTTTTGCGCATTGACATATCTAATAAGTTTGATATTTTCATTTATAACTCTTTGGTTTTATAAATCTATGAATGAAAGTTGTATTTTACTTTCAAAAAAATCAGTATTAGTGGTTTTTTTTTATGTGATGTAAAAAAATTAAGTGTTACGTTTTTAAGTGTAAAAGCTTAGGTGTCAGATATGTAAATATACATAAGATTTGTGTGATAGATATACATCCTGCTAATATCTTTGACGGTGGGGAATTCAAATCACAAATCCGGCATGGTGGCTTTATGCTTGAGATCTCAAATGCATATGCAAGATAATCAAATCATTTTGCATTTACATAGCATAGGAATTGAGCTTCAAAATATTTAGATGGGTTTTATTTCAAATGTGAACATTTACATATGTGCTACCTAAATCCTAAGTGTATGTTTTCTTTTAATTTCTCTTAATCATTGTATATTTACATGTTTAGCTACTAAACTGCAATCTCTGTATATGCACCATCCAACCCCCTTTGTGCTTGCATGTTTAAAATCAAGACTAAAGCATTTACATACTGACACTTAATTCTTATGCATTCACATGAACTTCAATAATTGCATGCTTAAATTCTTTAATTTGGGGGAACTTCCTGCTGGAGGCTTGCCATTAAACAGCCCCTTAACAAAGATTATACTATGATAGAATTCCAAATAAGGATTGTGATTGATTTCATATTGACAGTGGAAGTATGTATATACGCTATATGTATATAAATAAATGCACATATGTCCAGATTTTGTAACCTTTTTCTATTTTAGCTACCCGAAATAAAGGTCGGTATTCGGATAGATTTTGTAGGCCTTTTCTATGCTTTTGCTCATTTCCAATTTTTTCTTTTGTTTTTTTAAAATGCAGCGAACACTTTTGTTTTCTCCCAAATTGAATGGTAAGACTTTGCTTTGAATGCCTGTGAGTTTCAGGAAATTAAAGGAAAGCCTTTAGTGTTGCTCAGCTTGCAGAACATTGTTTTTTTCATTGGAGTGTATTTTTTTAGGCTTCCGATAATCTGTTCTAGTTAATATATGAGGAAAGTTTATTACGAAAAATAAGGCCTCCTTTTTTGGAAACGTTAACCATTTTTTTGGCTCATTTTTTACTTGGTTTCCTGCACTGCATGTTCTCGATCCATTATTGCTGAAGAAAGATTCACATACATAATATCAATTCTTATATATTCACATATAAAATACCTCATTTTGCTGAAGAAAGATTTACATACATACTATCAATTCTTATATATTCACATATGAAATACCTCATTTTGCTGAAGAAAGATTTACATACATACTATCAATTCTTATATATTCACATAAGTAACACTTCATTTTTCTGAGGAAAGATGTATATACATGCCACCAACTCTTATATATTTACATATAGAACACCTAAACTTCAATTTTTACATGCATTCTACTTTACTCTATGGATGAAATGGTACTGCTTTAGAGCTGCGTGCTTCGACACTTCGCGGTAAGCCTCTAAACCGCTAACTGGGTAAATATTAGAAGGGGCATTTGCATACATACCACACTATTCTCATATACTTAACATATTTGATACCTGAACATTCATATTTACATGCATGTCAATCAAATCTTTAACATTACATAGAAACATGTGATTATTTTTAGCTTCAAAATGTAACACATCTTTCTATGCATAAGGTGCGGTTGCATGCATTTAGGAATTAAAGATTGGAGGTTAGATATGTAATTGCCTAAGAAATGAATAGTACGTATGCAAATCCTCAAACATTCTCATATGCCTTCCTTAATATCAAACTGTGCAAATATTGAGGCTTGATGTAAATATTCATAATGTGACGATATGTGGATCATCGAACGTGGTTATAAGTCGAAAGGTTTGGGGTTAAGGGTGACGATAAGAAAGGCATCTAAGTATGCGTGATAGTGGAATAGTATTGTATCTCCAGAACCCAATGCCTTCGTGAGGGTGTAGAATTGACATTACTATCCTCTAATATTTGGTAAAGAGTTTCCCTTGCTCTCATCGGTTGCTAGTGGTTCTAGCCAACCAGTGTGACTGAATTTTGAACTTTCTAATGTGTGAACATATAATATAACATATTTTTCGATAAAATTTATATTTTGCCTGCTAAATGAAAAGGTTGAATTATTTATACATATGGCAAATTAATAACTTTTTAGTGTTACATTTTGCAAGTTCATATGTCAGTCATATAGACAGGGCTGGGAGTTACCCTCTCTTGATTGTCTTGTTGGTAGCTTTTTGCCCTATGTTGGGTCTCATATACATGATGTTGGTGATTGCCTACGAACATCCCTCAAGAAATTGTTAGGGCTTCGGTCCCGATGCTGAGTCTACCCCTAACTTGAAACTCTTGTTCCCAACTCCGATCTTTCATATGTATCACTTGACATTTTTATATATACATATACTCATGTCATTTGTGTTTGTTTAATCATTCATAATACTTGCATGCTTAGCTTGAAATTCTAACCTCTTAGTGACAGCAATTAGGGGCGGCAAGTACGTACTATTATTTTCTCTTTAATTGCCCTTTCCTTTTTTCTACTGCACCTTATTGTGTATGCTCTATTTTAGTTCTTTTGTTATTTGCTATATTTATGACATGTAAAAAAGACTCATATGGTAGAAAGTATAGGACACATTCCTAGGGTGAAAACTTTAATTCTTTACCTGTAAAAGACCCCTAAGGTAGAGGTCAGTAGACCACCTGTTTAGGAGGAACCCTGCAGCAAAACTCAGCAACCAAACAAGAGCAAATATTTGCCAATTCAAACACACTTTTTAGGACCCAAAACCATCACAGTGAAGGGCCTGGAGCAAGCTCTTTATGATGCGATCGAGCAATGGACAACCTCCAAGTGACGATCAAGACAAAATCAAAAAGCGAAGGATGAACTTCACATGATTCTTTCATAATCTTAAATAACACAAACTTTTAGGACTTCGTGGCCATTCATCTAGCAGGACATGAATCCTCACATATCTTTTTGGCACTCATACGATTGTATATCGTGTAATATAAGCCCTAATTTTTTTAGGATTCTAAGGCTATTCGTTTGATATGACGTAAATCCTCCTATATTCATGGGTTATTTACATTATCATATGTCATGCAAATATAAATTCTTATAGATTACAGGAATCAAACATTATATAATTTCTCTTTTAAAGACATAAATCCAAACTATAGGAAAGTCTGAGATGACACTGAGGTTTCACTGGTATATTCGACATCTACTTTTCCCTTTGGGTTCCATAAATAACTGTTCCATAGTGAGTCATATGCACTTAGTTTTCCAATGATCAATCGTGAAAACTTAAGTTTGAATTATTGAAGACGAAACCCCTAATTTTAATCGAGACTTTTTAGTGACTTTGGTCACTTAAGATATAATTAATTATGGGGCTTGCATCTATAGGAGAATTAGTAACCCACATAATTTAATTCATATCTAATCTTCATGTTAGATAGAGGAATTGTCGGTTATAAATCCTGCAGACCAAATACGAGTCATAAACTTTTTATTTTAAATAGTTGAGTCTACTATTAAGCGAGATGGTGTATCATTGTCAATCGCCATTTGGAATCTGTCGATCGTCGGAATAAGAATCTCGTTAGTCGCTTTCAAAATATGATTTAATTTAATATATATATATATATATATATATATATATATATATATATATATATATATATATATATAATTTTAATATAGTATTTTAATTTTGAAAAAAAGTGTGACCGAATTGATCTCATATGTTTGATGGTTTAAATAATCGAGCATAACACCAAGAATAATACACTATCTTGAAGATAGACATACTATTTAATAGTGGGCTCAACTTTATAAACTATGTAATCTATGACACCCCTTTGGTCTGTGAACAATTTATGTGGACTCACAGGTTCCCCTACTTAATTTTGTAAATCAAACAGAGTCTATTTTACTTGGATTCTAAAGTTTCCTATAAGGGCAAGCCCCTATGTTAATTACATTTTAAATGACTGAAATCACTTAAGAAAACTCTTGATTTAGATAAGAGGTATTTATCTTCATGAATTCAAAGTTTATGGTCACAAGGTCGGACATTGAAAATCAAATGAGAATGATCAAATAGGAATAGTTATTTTAGGAATCCAAAAGAAGAAATGTAGGGGATGTCATAGATCCTGAGGTGAACTTCGACGACTTTCCAAACTATCCTACTGTTTGGTTTCAATTTCGAAAAGATATTATTTAACATTTCATCCTGTCAATTTTATTATTTAGGACTTAAACTTAAATGATCTCGATCATGCAAATAGTCTAGAAAGATAAGAGGATTTACGTCGTACTGAACGACAACTTTGAAATCCTACGAGAAGTTAGGACTTATGTTGCACAAAATAGATATACAAAAGCCTAAAAAAAGTGAGGATTTATGTCGTGCCATGCAAACTTCCTCGAAATCCTATTGGTTGTTGTTTAAGCTAAGGAAAGAGTTACCGATGATAATCTCAGTTGCTCCTTTGAAGATGTCGTGCTGCCTATAGAGTCTACTCCAAGCTCCTCTTCGCAACGGCTCAAAGTTTAACGTTTTATGGTTTTGTAGTTTGTATGTCACATTTTATTGTTGTTGTTTAAAAGTTTTGAGGGAATTTTAATTTATGTTAAGTGACACCAGTTAAGATCTCATGATTTCATCATCCCGGTATCATTATTTTCTATTGAGTATACTTAGTTTAAATGAGTTGTTAAGCTCATTTGAACCAGAGAACCCTCGTTAGCAATCGTAAGTTACCTCATCTGAGGAATTTTTGCAAACACAAATAAGTTCGTTCAAAGGGTTTAAAAGTGTATTAATATTTTTGAAAGTTTATTATTTTTGTCTTTTTGTAACTATACGTGGTAAAGTAAAGTAATAGTAAAGCAAGGTAATAAAATTGTAGTAAATAAACCATAAATGTTTACTAAGGCCTCTGCAATCGTTGCATGGTTAGTATTATAAAGCATATATAGTTGCAGGGAATTTAAGTAAATCACAGAAAAAGAAAGCATGAAAATCCAGTATAAAGAAATTCAAAAAATGAGTCGTTAGAAAACACGTGCATGCAAAACCAAAACTCATAGTCATATATGAAAGACCGAAACTAAGTGTAAGAATTTAGTGAATGTGTGGAGCATAGAACTGGACTTTGTGCTTCTCAACTTTGGATAAGAGCTACCAACCCGATAATTTACAGATGACAGTCCTTAACCCTAATCCGAGTAATTAACCGTGAACCATTATAAGTTTCATCTTTGATTTTCTTGCATCTAGAATTTACTTCGGCAAGCAAAAGTAGTTGTGTCACAAAAATTTGTTAAAATATTTTGTAAGGTAGTATAGTCCACAGGTTAATCACTCTAATTAAGTTAGAACTACTGGCAACATAAGACTGTTAAGGGCAACAATCTTACCAAGAGTTAGTGAATAGTATCATTTGTCTTTATCCTCTCCCATCTTTGAAGGTCTTTTAGGAAGGAGATAATATTCTAAATCCTACCTCGTATCCTTCGTTCAACACACATAAGCAATGTCGTCACTGCCATAACCACCTAGACCTCAGACTTACACAAGTCTGATGATTCATGTGGCACAAAACAAATATTCTCATTTGCTCACAAGGATTTGAATATCTTATCCATTACTCAACTTTTTGAGCATTTGGACATAAATGTAGGATAAGTAGTTTAGGGTATTTTTATTGATTTGTGTGAATTAACAGGGTCCCGATGCATATCTTGGTGGGTCCCTAGGTATTTATTTGAGGATAATTTTCTTCATCACAGCTTGATAGGTCCGAATGTCCTTTAAAATATCCTAAAGATTGCAAAAGTGTTCGGGGCATAACCCTAAACAACTATTAAAACCTTCTAAACCATTTCGAGTTCATTTGATGTTAGTATATCGTTGAACAAATCATCTCTTAGTTAAATTACAATTTAGTGGTGATATTTTAACATGTGCTCAATGAACACTAATGCTTTAATTACCCCATGAGTGGGGTAATTAGACATTCACTTTACTTTTTATTTAAGTATTATGAGAGTGGATACCCTTAAGGGCAAATCCAACTGTCAAGGAATCTATGTTCTTTCACTTGGGGTCGGGCTTGTAGTGCTTTAAGGGTATTCATAGTTGGTTATGTTTCATTTTCTAAACCTCATTAATCAACTTTAAATTAAGCCTAGTGCACTATGAAGTCCTTAAATTCTTATGGATAAATTCTCAATTTTTAAAAGTGTTGAATTAAATGTATTTAATTTTTTTTATTAAAGATTGTACTTAACACTTAATCACTGATTAAGGGCTTCACATTAGCGAGTTGGTATCTTCTTAACCCAAGCCCTTTACATTAGGGTCAAACAATTAGATTAACATCTAAATCACAATAATTTAGGATATTACAACTTTACCTTTTATAGAAAAGTGATGAGTTGGTCACTACTTTTAAATCTTTATGTTTCAATCATCTAAGAGGATTAATTAAGATCAATAATGTTCATTTACCTTCTAGTTTAGCCTAAATTTTAATTAGAGCTCTAAATTCTACAATGACCATTTCGCCTAACGTTTTGCACTTCATAATTCTTTAAATGTAACTAAAATAACTTTGAAACCTTGTTGTTACCACACTAATGGGTCAATTAAAATATTAGAGGAGAATTTATATTTTTTTTATTTTTTATTTAATTTTTAATAATTATTTTAACTGAAAAATAGTGATTTTCAATGTTAATCTTCTATGCTTAAGAAAATTATTAGAGGTTCATCTAGGTTAGAGGACGTATAAGAATAATTTTTGTGAATATTTGAATTATATTTTAATTTTTATACTTTTTAATTAGTTTTAATAGGTAATTAATTAGAAAATACATTTTTATTTTTAAAGTTTATTTTTATATTATTCATAAGCCTCTCTGACCTCAAAAGTCAGAGAAATTTACTTTGTATTTTTTATGATTTTTATTTTATTTTTTATAATTATTTTACTCCTAAATTAAGAAAAATACATTTAAATATTTAAAACACATTTTTACACCTTTAAATATTTACAAAAATATTGTTTAAGTTGTTTTATGTGGTTATGAGATTATTTGTGATATTTTGAAATATATTTATATTTTTATGATTTTTAATTATTTTAAATTTGAATAATAGCTCACAAATGAAAAAAAAATTATTTTAACTACAATTTTATTTTTCATAGGTTCCTCGGTCTCAAGGAACACTCCAAACCACTTTTCGATTTTATTTTTATTTATATAATTATTTTAAGCAAAAAATTACATTTTTATTAGATAATTCATTTTTACATTAAAAATAATTTTCATAGCTTTCAGTTTTTTACAGACTTGTTGGAGTGATTATTTTTAACTTGGCCTATTATGGTAATTTTTTGAATTATTTTGTATTTTTCTAATTTTTATTAATTTTTAAATAAGAAAATTCATTTTTATTTTTTAAATCTTGTTTTTATTTTTCATAAAGTTCTATAACCATTGGAAACATATTGAAACTAATTTTTTTAAATTTTTATGTTTAAATTTTAATTTTTATAAGTTTTTAATTAAAACAAAGGTGGTTAATAATGTTGGAAAATTATGGCTTTATATCTTAAGGGGTGTTCTCTGACTTTAAAACAATCAAAGAATACTCTTAAGCACATGAAGATCAAGCCCTCCAAATTTCACTTTATGGTGATTAATATTTAATTAATTATAATTTAAACAAGTTTTTATGTATTTAATTAATTAAAAATTAAATATCATACAAATATTTTTTATTTTTATCCAACATTATTCTCCTCTATTTACTGAGCACATGAGTATTTTTCTTTTATTTTTGTGATTTTTCTACACCAGGATATGCATTTTTAAAGTTTTTGAATTAATTTAAATAAAAATTACCCCAATTTTCTACTTATCCATGCGACATCCACGTCAACCTCAGTGTCTCCGAAGCACTACGTGTCTTCCAACGATTGGTTGCACTTCACGCGTCAGTTGATGACTCGACCAGCGATCTCCGCTCCATCTCCCCATCAGGCATAATCTGGATCGTCCGTTCGATACACGCGGAAACAAACAGCCGTCATCGTCCCAAAGAGCCCTAACTCGAGAACCGTTCGTTTTCTAAATTGAATATCTTGCTCGATAATCAACCAAATCAAATGAGATTTGTTCATAAACCTTCATCTAGCTGAGACAAACCTATCTGTATGGTTAAATACGTGTGAAATATAAGTTTTCTTCATAAAGGTCCAAATCGAGACAAAAATTAGAGATTTTGAACTATACCTGTCGAGAGTGGCCTCAATCAAGTGGTTGAGAAGCTTCGAGTCCAAACGTCCGAAGTGTCGGATTGATCCTGCAAGGTATGACTTCGACCAAGGGGTGGCTCGGGCTTGGTGAAAGTCTAGGCTATAGGGGCTCGGGAAGGCTGGATTTAAATGAGGGAGTTCTTCGTAGGTTTTGGGGAAGCTTATGGTTTGATCAATTCTAAGGTTTGTGGAGTTTGAAGATATGCCAGAAAGATATCTGGTTTTGGGCGGTGAAATTGAGCTCAGACATTGGAAATGGGTGATTGAAATCAATGGAATTGAACTTAGAAAGGTTGTAAGAAGCTCTAGAAACAAATTGACAGAGTTTCCCCAAGTAATTGCCAATCTCTTCTCATGGTCGTGAAGGGTGACCATTTATAATTGAGGCCAAGAGGGAGGCCTCAGGCTGTCTTTGACTGGTGCACATAAGCTTAGGCGGAGGGCTATCTCAAGTGACCAATGAGAGAGAGCCACATGGGATGGGTAGAATTTAGGGTTTAAGGCTTGATGAGGCTTCTCGATTTTGGGTTCTCCGGCCACTACGACGGCCGACCAGGCCAAGGGTGGCGGCTAGCTGGCTCAGGGAGGTCAAGGGAATGTTTAATTGTGATTAGCCTTGGGGTTTAGTCCTGTCATGGCATGCACAAGTCACTTAGATAAATTTATGAAGAGGTTCCGTGATTTAGGGAACCCTTGGTCCATGGCACCAAATGAGACTAATTATATGATTTGATTAGCATCTCCATAAGTCAAACAAGACAGTGGTGATTAAGGCTTGGATTAAGTGATTACATTTTGGGTTTAGGCTCAAAATTAGGGTTTTGGCTTGAAATTGGATTTGGGCTAAGTTTGGGCTTAGATCCAAACGAATTGAAGGCTCGCATTGGTCTAGAAAAATGTCATGAAAATTTTAGGAAACAAATTTTGTGGAATTGGAGTGATTACATGGCTCAATTTGATGGAATTTGGAATTGGGGTCAATTTGAGGTATTTGGCTTGGGTTCGAAATTTGGGCATGGAATTGGGTTCAATTGGGCTTGCATTTGGTTTCAATTGGGTCTGGACATGAAGAATTGTGATGTGGATTTGAAATTTGGGGAGTTTGAAATGAATTTGGTGGAAATTGGGAGTGATTTTGGGATATTAGGCAATTTAGGGGCAATTTGGGGATTTTAGCCAATTTTGGTGAATTTGGGTGCAATTGGGGTCATTGGGTCGATTGCTCGGGGATGTTGCGTGACTTGGAGATTTTGGAATTATTGGCGTAGGTATTTTGGTAATTTTGGAGGATTTGAGAGTATTTTGAGAATTTTAAAGAAATTGGGGTATTTTGAGCAATTTAAATGATTTTGAGTGGTTTGATATGGTTTTTGGAGATAATTGGGAGATTTTTGGAAATTATTGGGGCATTAGGGGTATTTTGGTAATTTTGGAAGATTTGGGATTATTTAAGAAATTTTGAAGGAATTGGGGTATGTTGAGCAATTTAAATGATTTAGAGTGGTTTGATATGGTTTTTGGAAAGAATTTGGGAATTTGGGCCATTTTAGGAAACTTAGGGTTTCGGGGGCATTTTTGTAATTTTAGATAAGTTTAGGGGTATAAGGTCAAAATGGATGTTTTGGTGAGATAGAGGTTCATTGAACATGCTAATCATGAAATTATCCTTTTTTGGTGTCATAAGGTCAAGGAGAGCATATTTTGAATTCTCCATGTGTTGGTCCTAGCCATCCTAGCCAAGGGCTACGGGCTTGAGGACCATTTTTTCCCACATAAGTTTCAAAAGAGTGGGGAGATGAGTTAAGCATGTTTGATTTTAGGGTCTCAGGATTGTGTGTGATGGGTTAAAATGTGTATGTGAGCTTGAACAAGCCTAAGCCACTCAGGGCTAATCCTATGGCATGACAGTTCTATGGGGACTCATTTTGAGCTCCCTCATGTTGGTTTCATCCTATTAAGTGCTAGAGGTCAAAATCATACATGTGAAACTCCAAGAAGAGTAAAGAGGTATTTAGAACTTCTAAGAGGGAGTTTTCCATCACTAGTCCTCTATGATAGTCAATAGGAAAGTCTTATGGCTAAATCCAAAGCTTCTACGGAACAGAGACTAAACATTAACAAAAGTGAGGTAAACAATCACTTGTGGTATTGTGCTTAATTATCTAAATTGTTAGATATATGAGATCTGTTCGATCTCATCTTTCAAAATTAAAATACTATTTTTAAAATTAAAATTATATACATATATCATATATATATATATATATATATATCAAATTAAATATATTTTTAAAAGAAATTAAAAAAAAAAATGACCGACAAGGTGAAACCATTATCAACTTCCCACTTACTCACTTGACCCAAAATTCACATGCATGACACTATTTCATAGTGGCTAGGGTGCTTCCTACCACAAGCGCGACTGATGTGACTATGGAGCATGTCGTTCTGAATTACTACATTCAAAAGGATAAGACATTAGATGTTGGGTTGTTGATCCATGAGTCCATTGTTTAAATTGCTAGTAGTAAGTCTACGATAGACTTACGACACCCCAGTTTGATTACTTCCTTGTGTGCTAGAGAGGGACTGCACAAGGGAGATGACGAGTAGCATTTATAGCCACAGAAGCCCATCACTAGGGCTTATGTGTATTCTTATTCCTCACCCACTACATCCTCACCTGAGCGAGGGGAGAGTTCCTCGAGACACCATACCACTAAGTCATCTGACTCGACTCTTGTTGATCTAAGTAGAAACATGAGAGAGCTTCTGACACTTGGGAGCATTTCCAGACATGTAAGGGAGATGAGGGCCATTTAGGATTCGATGACCTGGGATTTGAACGACCTGCATTGATAGTCAGCATATTACACCAGCCAACACTAGAGGTAGCACAAATACATTCATGAGCGATTGGGAACTTTACAGGGACATTAGGATTAGGGTCTGATATTGCCACCACCTTCCTTCGTGATTTACAGCCTAGGGCATGACGAGATGGATGAGGGTGATCGGGGTTCGTAGGATAGAGTTTTGTGTGTTTATTTGAAATGGCTTGTTGAGATGATATATTTGTTTTTGTACTTTATGCTAGCTTGGACATATGATACTTTGTTCCATTTGTCATGTTATTGCTACTGCTGGATGTGATATATCATGATTGTACCCTTTTGTGTGCCCTACTTTCATGTTTTTATATGCTATCCTACCTGCTGCATTTGTTTGTTTATTTTCACGCACATTGATGTCATGTTACCTACTTACTTTTGTTGATGTGACTTTCTTCCTGCTACTGTGCTCTATCAGTATAATTTCTTTTGGAATGTTAATATAAAACAAGTTTGGGGGACGTATGTTCACATAATTAGCTGCCTTAAAGTAATTTTATTACTTGCTGAGATTTAAAATTTATGTCTAATTTTATGAGTCTTAGCCCATCAATACTTAAAAGAAAGAATGATGTTGAGGTAATATGAAATTCACTAAAAGTTTGGATGGAAGTGGATAATATTAGTCTTATGCCTAAATTGTTTTTCTTCTTCCTAAACATAGAGTTCTCTATACCTTCAAAAAGGAAGGACCATGAGACTCATTAATAATCCCTAGAGTTTTTAAACCTTAATATTTTATAAAAAGAGCTTCTCGAAGGTAAAATGAAGGCCTGGAGAAGAAACTTGAGGATAAGCATTATCACATCTAAATTTGGTTTGATTTAGTCGCTTCCCGATGTCAAATGGTTTACTTATATTTTTATTAAGATATTTGGAACTTAATAAATTCACGAAGAATTAAAGGAGGGCTAATAAAAATTAAGTGTTTAATTATTTGTGGAATTGTAGTTTCACCAATTTAAATGACAAAGAGTTCTTATGTTTAATATGAGGTAAATCATGATGGGTATAAGATTTTATTATTCAAATAAATCCTCACTTAAATATGAAAATCATAATACCTTAATAATTTTTTAGTTTTTCTTTATTAATAGACTGAGATTTGCATAAAATAAAATCAACCCATTCTATTTCAAATCTAAGTCATAGGGACCACTTAAGGGCGAGTAATGAGTTATTTGGGAGGGAAGGGCGAGGGGGTTTGGATTGACATGCGGCGATTTGTCATAGTTTTTATGCTTTAGTTCATGCAAATTATTCCCTTTATTTCATGATTTTATGCTTCAGGAAGGTCGGTTATGTATTTTGAAGGTTTCAGGAGGATTAACATGCTAATCAGAGCAAAATGAGAGAACATGCAATATTTCAGCCCAGTGTAACCACGCCAGCCTTTGGCATGGCCACACCAGTTGTCTAGCATGGTCACGCCTTATTACTGGCATGTTCACACCTATTCTAATGTGTCACATATCACCTTGGGTGTAGCCACATCGTCCATCGGACATGGTCACGCCGCAATATTCCACTGCATATGGAAAGAATTTATTTCTTCCTTTTAAAAGTCGGCAATGGACAATTTTGAAAATTCAAAAACTAATGCAAAAGTTTATCAATTAAAGTTATTCGAGCATTTTCCTAGAAATTTCTCTATTTCTTTAAATTATTTATTTTATAATTTAATTTGACACACTCGATCTCTCTTCAAGGAGTTATAACAGTTTCTATGTGGATTATCTCATTATGAGACTCATCAAAATATCAACTTGATCAATTTATCTAATCAAATATTGACATTTTCTAGCATACACTATTACATCTAACTCTTTAGTTTCAAGTTACAAGTCAGTATGAATTCATCTCTAGTATGTTGTTTTCTAATCATGCAATATGCACCAAAATACTAAGAAGTGGAGTTCGTCACACAAATTCGATAAATCTGCTTACTCAAAACTTTGTTGGACAGAGGATCCCATATAAAGTCTTGGTCTAGCTACCAATGAGGAGCGCGCCATACGAATGTTAACGACGGAGGCGTTGACCTTTAATATGAAGATGGCGAAAATGAAAATATATGAGTTCAATATTTTATCAAAGAGAATTGGAAATAGTATTTTTATTTTATTTTATTTTATTTTATTTTATTTATATTTTAAGATACCAATAAAATGTAAGATACTAAGATTAGAATTCACATTTGCCTCTAAAGAATAAAAATAATGAGAATTAGTGCATGAGATAATACAAAATAAATATTAGGTATTATTTAATAATTTAAAAATATAAATATTTATATTTTGAGCACCCACATAAATTATTCGCATAATTAAGTATCAACATATAAATTTCACTATCTTTCACCAAAAAGAAAACAAAAAATCATATATGGGTCGTTTACCCAATACTTAGTTCATTGACCGAGTCAATACAAAGCACTGGTGGGTCCCACTATTCACCACGTGTTTGCCAAATAGAAAGACGGAAAAATTCATATATGAGACGTTTACCCTAATAGCTAGTTGATAGACCAAGTAAATACAAAGCTCTAGTGGGTCTCACTATTCGCCACGTGCTAACCAGTCAGCCCTCGTGGTGATAGCAACATGCCTAAATGATAGCATGCCACCATAATTATGGATCAAAATCATCAATCACATTGGTCGTCATCGTTTGATTAACGATTGCCACGTGGCTATCTATGCCGTCGTTGCCTCTCCCTGGCAAAAAAAAAATTGATAACGACAAAAATAATTTAAATTTTCCGAATATATTGAATAATAGCACTATTTTCCACGTTTGACATTTATAATAATATGATGGCATGGTAAATTTTAAGGGCATTTACATACATGAAACCAGTCTCTTGTGTATTTACATGCCTAACATTTACTTTTACTTTTTTATATTATTACTGTTTAAATTTTTCATATCACATCAAAATTATAACTATTGTAATGTCTAGAACTATATGGTAACATATATATATATATATATAAATGTATGTTGACATTGAAATTTTAGTGTTACATATATTAGTATATAATAATTGAGTTATATATAAGTAAATATTTCTAAATTTTAATTACTCCATTGATGTTTTCACATATATAACATATTCCGGGAATAAGTTCATGTATATTTTAAATTTTGATTATTTATAGATTTAATATTCTCCTACTTTTCCTCATCAAATTTTCAAATAAAAATAAAAATTTTAAGCAACTGAGACACTAACCTGGTTCCGGAAGGCTATCTAGTGATATCGGTGCTCTCTCACAATCTAGTTTCTCCGCTCAATCTTGATTTTTATTTTCCAATTTTTTTCAACAATCTCTCTTATCGATCACTACTTTGTGCTTGATTGGCCTAATTGACTGTCTCCCGTAGTCACTCACTTTTGGAAACTTCGGCAGAGTTTTTTCTCCACCGTCGAAACCCTCACGCTCCTTTAAGGAGGCATTAGCGGACCCTAATGATTTTGTATTGTTGGATCTACGTCCAACCACTCTCCATGGTGAGCCCACTCTTCTAATTGATGACGACACTATTGATGCCATTGCGGCCCCTTTTGTCCTTCATGTTGGTGAGGAAATTTTTGATTCGATGTCCTCCCATCAACAAGGTACTTAAGTTTTTCTTTTTTCAATCCAAAAGTGTCTGGTAATTTCTCTATTCATTTAGTGGAGAAAAAGCTTATCTCTATTAATGTTGAATATAACATGGATTATAGTAGGATCTTTGCTAGATGTGCTTACTACATTGCTAATTATTACATGTGATTGCTGAAATGGACATGTTGTTTTGATATTAAGGAAGAATCTCCTATAGTGTCTGTTTGGGTTTCCTTCCCTCAACTTCAACTTCATCCATTACGCACTAATCAAGCTAAAGCTACATTAACTCGGCCTTTAGTTGTTAAGATTCTTGTTGAAGTGGACATATCTAAAAACTCCCAAATTAGTTATGAGTTGGCTCTGAAAAATATAGTTATTTATAGAAAATTGTCTATGGAAAAAATTCCTTTCTTTTGTTCTCATTGTAAAATGCATGGTCACCACGTTAATTATTATTTTATATTAAATCCCAATCTTACATGGCAACCGGACAATACCATGGATGGCCGAAAGTGGATTAGGGTTAATACAAATACTGAAAAAGTTGTTACGTTTGATCTAGAAGATATTAATGGTAACCATAATGACACTATTCTTCGTACTACTCTTGCTAACCAGCAACACGTCAATTCTCACTTCTCCAATGAAGCATCTACTAATTCATCAAAATTAATTACTTATATTCATGATAATATCAATTTTGAAAATTTTGAAAATGAATCTTCTGTTCAAGACTCTTATAAGGAGAAGGATAGCAATAATCTCCAACTTTCCTCAAACAATGTCCCTAATCATCTACTAATTTGTGTTAACAATTTTGTTCCCTCTCCCCCATCTTTAAACATAGTGGAATCTAATCATGACCTTGAGGAATCAAATGACTTTGCTTCTGATAAAGAAGAAGGTGAATTGGGGGATCCGCCCAGCATGAATCACATCATCTCTATTCATTTTCCTGAACTTAGACAAGAAGACAAGGTTTTTGAAATGGTCACTCAAAGGAAAACTAGCAGCTCCATGAATACTACTAGTCCTTTGCGAAAAATCATTTGCCATACCACTAATGTCTCCTCTAAAATTGATTATTATTTACTTGTTTGTATTGGAAGATTAGGGGTGTTGGTTATTTTGATTTTAGAATAAGACTTAAAAATCTTTGTAGAATCCACAACATTTATTTTATTTTTATTCTAAACATATGGTTAAATCAAACCAATAGATGGATGTCGCCAATAATTTGGGCTTCCAATTTGCCTCCTCACATTGCTCTAATAAATATGAATTTTCTAGAAATATTGGATGGATGTTGTCATTGCATGTGATAAAATTAGATACTTCGTACTAAAATTATTGTTCCTTATAATATTATTTATCGCTCATTTACTTATGTTAGTTATACCATATCTATTTGAATGAAGCTCTGGCAAACTCTTAACCAAATTGTTTGGGATATGATAACATAAGATGTTCTTTTCCTTACCAAATCCTGCAACATTTCAAGTTTAGTGAGACTTTTATAAATTTAATCTCAAACTTCATCAATAATTGCTATTTCTCCATTCTTATTAATGGAAAATCATATGGTTTCTTTAAGTTTTATAAAGTTGTAAGATTATAAGATCCTATATCTCATGCTCTCTTCATCATCACTACTAAATATCTATTGAAAACTCTTAACGTTCTTTACTCTAACAATGTCAGTTATCACAACAGATCTATAAGAGATTTCATGATCTCTCATCTTAGTGTTGCATATGACTTTATTATATTTGGTAGTGGTTCTTACACTGTTGTAAAACTCATTAAAAAAAATGTTATAGGAATTGTAACAACTTAGTGGCCTTCAGATCAACAACAATAAAATTTATTTTATTATTGCCAAATCTTATAGCCTTAATCAATTTAATGAAATAAAATATATTCATAATTTTCCTACTAAATTCCTTTCGATTAAATATTTTGGAGTTCCCATATATAAAGTCAACAAGAAAACTCTTTTTTTTTAATGAAATTATTACTTATGTCAAGAATAAGCTCACTAGTTAGGAATTTCACCTGCTTTCTATGGAAGCTAGAATTACTTTGATTCAAGTGAGATATGTTCTTTTCCTATTTAAATATTTCAATCTATAAATCTTTTCGCAGCTGTTCTTAAGCATGAAATTCTATCAACAATTTATTGGAGCTCTTTTAATCTTAAGAATACCTTTCTTTGGTCGTCCCGCTGTAAATTGTGCTATCTAATTCATGAAAGTGGTTTAGGCTACAAAACATTCTTAGATTTAGAGATGATCAGAGTCTTTGGGCTCAATTCAAAACTTGAAGTACATTCAAGCTAATCACCAAATCATGGACTATTATAGAAGTAGTGAATCTCTCATTTGAAAGAGACTATACAAAGTTAAATGGTTTGTCAAAGTTTTAATTTCTTGGGCATAGAGACATGTAGCATTTTTTTTTTTTTTGCAAGTCAATTGGATTGGGATCAAATCTTTGGATTCCATCATAAAATCTCTTTTGACTTCCTCTCTTAAACTTTGTAAACTCCTTACTTCTAATTGGAACGTGCATTTACTTTTTAAATTAGTTCCCAGTTTCATTATTCATAAAATTACTCAAAACAGGTTACATTTGGATAGCTCTGATCAAATTATTTTCCCCTTATTCCATAATGGTGAAGTTTCTCTAAAAGTGGTTTGGGAGCATATCAAGAGCAAGAAGCAACCTTCAATTTTATTTAAACACATTTGGAGAAAATCCATTTCACTATATAATTCTATTATTTATTGGAAGAAATTTCAGTGGTTCCTGCTCATAGACTCTGATATCCAAAAGAGGCATATACCTTACCTTTTAATGTCAATGTTGCTCGCAAATTGAAATATCAATCATCTATTTGTTAGTGGTAATACTGTTACAAAAATTTGGATTGGATCAAAAAAATATTATAACCCTTCATTATCCTTAAAAGAGCCCGTTCGAGAATGGTTGTTACTATTTCTTATACCCTTTTAAAATTAAATTAGTAGTATGCTCGTATCTCTTATTTTATTGTTCATTTGGAAAGTGAAAAACTATTCTAAACATATAAACATAAAAAAGAATAACCATGTCGTCTTATTTAATATTCTAAAAAGAGCTTAACAACGTTATGCCTTCAATATAATTGGTTTAAATTTCTTTAAAGGAAGTAAACATGTTGTATTTTTGGTTGGTAATAAGGTTAAGGATTTTTATGAACCTTTTATTTCAATTATCAAGTGCATTAAGCATTCTTACAAGTGGATTATGTCCAATACTGAAGGCTCTCAGACTAAAAATAAGAGTGATTTTGGTGGTATATTGCGATACCAAGTTGTTAATCTTATTGCATTTGCAAGCTCATTAGATAATATTTATGTCATTTATGCTAAACTTTTTGCTTTCATATTTAGTTTTGAATTGACCATTTCTCTTGAGGTGAACATTATATGGTTTAAGCTTGATGCCTAACTCTCTATAAGGCTTATTGTTACTTTCAATGAGGTAAACATTTATAATTTCAAGTTATTCTACTTTTTGTGTGATATCCACTATCTTTTAAATAAGATTAACTTTAGTATTACTCACATATATCGTGAAGGGAATGCTTGTGCCGATTGGCTGGCCAAAGTTGGAGCCAACATGGTCCTCCCCATTACTTATTCTTCTGATGAGCTTCATAAGGAGGTTGTTGGTCTAATTAAAATGGATAAAACTCGTTTGCCTTATTTAAGATGGCTCCATTAATCTGGTTGGTCACCATATTCTTTACAGTCTCATGGATTATATTTATATCACTGCTCTGAGGACTTTCATTGATTTTAGCGGTATTTCAATTTGGTGGTTTCTCTCTTCATTATGAAATTATTTGAAGAGCAGAATTATGTTTAATAGAGACATCCTTAATCAATGGGTTTTTGGCTATAATATCCAAAACTAATTCTGAGTCTTACATGTTTATGAAAATTTTTGGTGTCACTTGCTCACAACTTGTTTCATTGGTTTCTCACTAGTCATGGGATATTTGACTACTAATTAGTTATCCTTTGTTTACTGTTATTACTTCAATTTGATTTTACCATTGGATTATTGGTTTACAAGCATTTGCATAGCCTTTAATCCCTCAAATATGCTAATCTTTAATTGGTTTTTCCTCTGGAGGTTTTACGATGACTTATATATGTGACTGATTTCTTATATCGGGATTTTGAATGTTGTATTTCTATTTGTTGGTTGGTACATTTAAAATGCAAAGGATGTGCTTTAATCATTGGTTTATATCAATTATCTTATATTGTTATACACTAATTACTCTGATTTATTTTCAATGATCTTGGGTTTCAGGCAGGTTTGGTGTCCCATTTGGTTTTAAACTACTCTATCTTTCTCTTAACTTATGATCGTTGGAGTGGTATCAATATTGTGGCCTCTTTACTCTGACAAATTTCATATCATGGTCATTTATTTATCTCTTATTAATTATTATTGGTTGGTTTCTTTGCCCTGTCCTGGGCACGGGTCCACTTTTCCTGTTATTGTTGGATCTTTTTTCATGCTTTCTTCTCTATCTTTTTTAACGTTTCTGATCTTCAGATGTCTTTGGTCAACTTTTGACAACTTCTGATATTTTGACATTTGTTTTTTTCTTCATTTTCTTATGGTTGGCATCTGTGGTGCTTTATGGGCTTCTCTATTCATTTTTATTTACGTCTCTTGTTCTTTTATGTTGTATGTTCTTCTTTTTTCTTTTTGTTTAGGCTACCCCTATAATTTCTTTGTGAGAGTTGGCTCCATCTCGGTTCTTTTGGATGCCTTTCCCTTATTTTTTTTTATGGATAACATTTTTCCTCTGATTTTCTTTTCTTTATTGTTGTCTTTGGTCTTTCTATGTGTGCAGGGATAGAGTGAGGACAGCTCAAGCCTCTATTCCGATGGTTTCCCATTTGCGATACAGGCTCAACTCGCCTTCCCTTTCTTCCCCCTTCTCTTTACAATGCTTGGCTAGAGTTTTTTTTTTTTTTCAGTTGGGTTTTTTTGGTACCTTTATCTCTATCTTTGGATGGTTTATTTCTATTTGTACGACTTTTTCCGACAAAAATTAGCTTCCTATCTCTTTTGAAAAATCGTTTAAACAAATTTATGCCATCTAGCTCAGTTTGCTTCATCTTTAGGTGCTTCCTCCTACTCTAATGGGTTGATATTTCATTCAATTTGATGTGTGCTGATGCTTTCTTGTTCCATTGAATGTGGGATGTCATTTTTATCTCCCATCCCCTTGGTTTGGTTAATTTATTATGTTCCGGATAACATTGTTGGGTCAGAATTTTTCTTTTGACCCACGATTCATTCAAAACTCATTCAATTAATCGATATGTGTCATCTACTCTCATATCAATGTCTATTTATTTTATGATTGTTTTTGCTTACTAACCTTTGCTTAAGTGCTTGTAAGAATTTTCTTTCTTTCTTTGTTTTATGTTTCAGATGTTGCCTTTCTTGGGTGAATTTATTTTATACATCTCTTCGTGTTGGCGCGGCTATGCTGAAGTTCACTATCTTGCTGCCTTTGCGTGAGTTCTGCTTGGTGCGCCTATGTGGCAGATCAACTTCTATGGCTCATCTTGCTACTGTTGACGCTGTGTTGATTATTCCTCTTTGCTTTGTAAAATTTTCAAAGTTAGGGTGTTTTGCTCTTTTGTTTCTTGCGTGATTTGAATCTCTTGTTAGGAAAATTATTCTATGCGGATAATATACGCAGCGATCTGTGCAGAATCCGCAAATAATCACCGAATAATCAGCGAACAATCTCTGAGATCGTGTATTTCAGGATTATCTGGAGGTTATGAGGAGGTTATGAGGTATTATTCCGAATAACAAGCGAATAACCTCCGCGGTTTCACTTTTATATTTTTTATCTATTATTCGGGATATTGTGAGGTTATTGGGAGGTTAGTGTTCAAATAACGCTGCAATAACTTTCTAATAACCTGTCAATAACCGCCGCAGTTCCATTTTAATGTTATTCACGGAGTTATTATGGGTTATTCGGTGATTATTCCCTGATTCCGCACGCAGCGCTGCGTACGTTGTCTGTATGGAATAATTTTCCCTCTTGTTGACAGTTTCCATAGGTATTACTTTGTGCAGGTTGTATTTTCGGTTTAGTTGGAAACTTCCAACTGTTCTATGTATCCTTATTTTGGTATCAATAAAAATTTTCTATGTGATTCCCAAAAAATTTAATTATAAATTAATAATAAATTTATCTTGTATGTGATATTAAAAATTTGAGCGTTATATATGTAAATATGAAATATTAGGTGTGAGATAAGTGAATACATCTCAATTAGGAGTATAAATAAACAAAACCAACGAACAGAGCTTGTGTTCGTGTTTGGTTCATTTAAAAGTTAATTTGTTTGAAATAAGCTTGTGTTCGAAATTATTTCGTGAAATCACTGTTCGTGCTCATTTCTTAACAAACGAGTTGAATAAGAGCCGAACACGAGCTGTCTACGAACGACGAACCAGTTTGACATCCCTAATATTAATAAATATATAAATAATATATTATATTAATTATATAACTTATATTATATAAATATATAATATTCTATATTAATATATTACTAATATAGTATATTAATATATTATTATTATTATTTTATTATATATTATAATTTATAAAATTTAATTTTTTTAAATATCATAATTTTTTTATACATAAATTATTTTATCTTTCGAACAATAACGATTCGAACACGAACGAACACATCGCTATTCGTATTTATTTCGTTTAACTAACCGAACGAAAAAAAATTGTTCGTGTTCGTCTCATTTACTTGTCGAACGAATCGAACATAAACTTCTTGACGAATCAAACACGAACTATTCACGAACAACGTTGACAGCCCGTGCTAGGTATGCAACTTTAAACAGAATTAAACACCGGCAATATAACATTTAAAAAAAAAAGAAACTGTGAGACATGTAAATACATAACAATTGTGTGCTAGGTATGCCAATGTCCCTGGCTTTAATTAGACCAGTAACATAATATTAAAAAACAAAACTATATTTTGCTATTGTGTTATCCATTAACAAAGATAAATGTTACCCGGTTTTTGCTCATAAATAATTTCATGAATGCAAAGAAAATAAATATTAATTAAAAGTGACTCATTGAATAATTGACTAAAGGAAAGATTATCATGTCAAGGCGATCATTACTTGACTATCAGTCCCAGTGACCAAAGGGATAGGCATGACTTCCCATGGATTCTCGCGAGTCTTCATGTTTGTTTCATCCCAAATAACCTGAGAGTGATGAAAGAAAAAAACTTTTAGTCTCATGTCTATAATTTTAAAGAATTTTCACTTTGCATCACTTGCATAGTATATAATTTATCGAAGTTCATATCCAAAATGTTGAGGATGGTTGTTATTTTTATAATGTACGAAAGTAGTATGCGTACATGCAGAATTAATAAACGACTTGATGAATTGAAATTGATGCATGTGAGAAGATTCGCAGCAATTGAGTAATACATTAGCGTCTTATCGTTGGACGGAGATCCGTTACATAGATATAAAGACAAGTAAGCAGGATGAAACATCTTAATTTTTTACATGGAAAACACTAGAGGGGGAAAAAATTATGGGGCCTGGTTGAAATAATTGAAATAATTTATTATGTCATTGTAAATACATAGGTCTACTTCTCTTGAATTAGAGAAGATGGAGCTGCAATGTTGATGTACAATGATCGTTCAACAATTATAATTAAACGATCCGTAAAGATTATAGTCGATTGATACGAAGACAGTAGCCAGCAATCAATGTGTAGAAGATAGTAATAGCACCAACTTGTTATAGATGTCGTAGTTGAAAGTTATGGTGTTAGTCTGCTATGTAGCGCATATATGGTTGCTTTAAAAGCTTTTGTTGGCTACAGATGCCGTAGTAGGGAGCTATAGAAAACTATGAACCATTTATCTCGTAGTTTGTCACATACATCATAGAGGGGATCTGTGATAACATTTGTAGGAGAGGTATTAGTGGAGTTGTGTGGGTTGTGAACCACGCAAAACACGTAGGGCGAAGTTGGGAGCTGCATGAACTGTGGACCATATAAGTCATAGTTGGTTGTGTAAGGCATTGTGGTGAGTTACAATAACGTCTGTAACCCACAGAGGCTAAATTGGAAACTATATGAGTTGTGAACCACATAGGCCATAATAGGTCACGAAGTTCATAGTTGTGAGCTACAATAATGTCCATGGGCCACAGAGGCTAGGATTGAAAGTGACATGAGTTGTGGACTACGTAGGTTGTAGTTAGTCACATAAGCCGTCGCGGGTGATGTAATAAAATCCATAGGCTGCAGAAGTTGGATTTGAGAGCTGCATGAGGAGATAACTTTAATAGTCCATGGAATGCTATTGTACAATGATTGCAAAGCTTGTAAATAGATATTGTGGGGGAGTTACATCATATCTAACGTGCCTTGTCGAACTGTCTTCGAGGTACATCTTTGCACTATATCAGCTCCACCATATTTGGGATGTGCTATTACATCGTCTTCAGGGTATGTTGTTTATAGGATGTTTTGTTACTCTGCAAGGCTGGTTGTTACTCAGCATGGTGCTTTATTACTTTGCAATGTACGTCGTGATTCTATAAGGTTCTTCATAGAATTGAGCTGGGGCAGCAATGATGGTCTAAGGTAGTTGGTGAGCGGTTAACAGTGGTCGATGACTACAAGAGAAGGAAGCATTCGATGGGTCTTTAGCGTATGACATCGTTGAAATTCAGCTCCTCGTTATCTAAATAGAACTCAAGCTTCAACCCTTTCTCTAAGTCTTTTTTCACCTTTCATGAAGGGGGTACGACTCTATTAGAAAGTCTAGGAGAGGCCTCCTTGCATATAAAAGAAGAATTCAACACACTTCATTAGATGACTTAGAGAGATTCCTTCGATTGTACGACATTTTATTGATATTTAAGTGTTATAACGATGTTTGAATTGAGTGATCCTATACTTGTTGGATTTGTCTTGTCGAGACACTTGATTTGACTATAAGCATTTTAGATTTAGAATTCATTTGATCTTCCAATTACTATGAACTTTTAAAAATGGCTTGACAACTCGATTTGGGCTTGATTTGATTTGGATTGGTATAATTTTGGTGCCATTGTCTCGTCCCATTGAATTGATCAATTTGATTATATGTTTGCTCAAAGTCAAGTTCCAGGTAATTTTTAATTGGAGTTTGAATCTTCCTTAGAAAAATACTCTAAGGTTTGTGTTGATTACCTTAAAATTTATGCCAAAAAACAAATTTTTATTGGTGATGTATCAATAATAAATAAAAACTTATAATTTTAATATTCTCTTCATCAAGATTTAGATGATTAGATATTATTAATTAAAGTACTCAATTTTTATCAATATTTTGTACATTGTAAATGTGTCAGTGTTGATCATGTAGAGATTTAAAGATCCAAAAAGATAAAACATGATGAAGGATGACCCATTGATAGAAGATCATGAGGCCTACTTGTCTGATCTAATGAAGCTGTTCAAGCCAAGACAACAAAGCCAAAGCCAACCAAAATACGAGACAGATCTAAGATGACTGGAGGATACAATTATGAAACACTAGTCGGAAATGAGGCAAAAATGATTTCCTAGCCAAACATCATCGGATAGCTAATCAAAGGGAAGATTTGGTTCCCTAACATATTCAGTCATTCTAGGGTTGCCCACAAGCTCCTCAACAGAATCGACAGTAAGGCCATATCAACCGACAGACTTATATCAACCAAGCTCAATCGACAAATTTAATCTCCGTCAACTAATCTAATTATACTGACCTGAGCCTGACTAAGGTCAATAAACCAAGTAAGAAAGCAGTTGAAGATTATCCATTTAAAATGCCAAAAATACCCCAATACAAACCCTTTTAAATTATGGGCAAAAATACAATATCATCATTATTTATCATCTCCTCAATAAATAGAGGATTTGTTTTATAAATAAGCCACGATAGATTATTATTCACCCTCTGTTTTTATGTCTCTCTCTCTATCTCACCTTATTTATGCAATATTCTTTAGGTTTGATTCAAGGACAACTCAAGATTCAACAACCTAAAAGATTTTATGAGCATGGATCATGCCACAAATAAGAAAATGAGTATTCAATGGAGAATAACCTCCTAACAGAGACAACGACAATATGGTGTGTGCCAGAGAATTTGTGATCCAACACATCTAGGTGTTAAGAAATCATATGTTGGATGTCATCCGAGAAGCGTTGATTTGTGGAAGAAAACAACATCCCTGAGATGAAGGGATAGCGCCCAAAGGCAGAAGAATCGCCCCAGCTTTAGAAAGGGAAGGCGAATCACAATATTTTGACAATGCTAAGTCGACAAAGATCGATCGACATTAGATCAGGCATTTAAGGTACCTTGATAATCTGATAATGTGTTATCTCGATAAATCTCCGAGGTCAAGCAACTGAAATGATTCAGGATCTCATCATTAGAGTCTTATAAAGGGTTGAATGATCTGAATCATCACATAGCCTCATTCGAGTCAATTGTGTCTGCTAAGGATTATTGATGCACTAAAATGACATATTTTCTTCAACACGCTAAAGGATTAGGCTCTCAAATGATTCAATGAATTACCATCAGGAGTAATCACTATGTTTGCTAATTTCAAGCTGATGTCTGTGGCCAATTTTTTAATACCTAGAAGTCACAAAATAAATCATAGACTTTCTACAACTTTGATAAGGATAAAGCAAGAGTCTACGCTCATTTATCACTCACATACATAAGGAAATGTTAGAAGTATGAAACCTAGAATTCACACTCAAGCCACTCTGGCTCAAGAATTGAAGGATGGATCCTTTCGATATGCATCAGGACTGCAAAGACTAAATATGCTAGTAGAGTTGGTTAAGTTGGCCAATAACCATATATCGATTGATTATAACTTCAACCCCACCTCCTCCAAAGTAGTATCCTCTACCCATCACCCAAAGAAAAAGGGCCGCACTATGCAAAGGGTGGAGACTAAAACATGATTCATGTCATTCCTCAACATGAAGATGCTTATTCACACTGAAATCATATGGCGACTAATAAAACACATTACTAAGGGAGTCAGGCTTGTTATCCTGACCAATGGTAGGCTCGGTATGACGAGCGTCTTCTAACTAACCACGAAACACAAAAACTTAATTTTATGTGAGTTTCAATGGCTGAGAAAGTAGATTTCGTAGAAAATAAATGCTAATTTCAAGAGAATGTCACCAATGAAGACTAAAGCTTACCTATGAGATCTGAAGTACTATGCCTACCAACAGGGTCATGGGCACAACATAAAGGACTACCAACACCCCTAAGGCTTGATTAAAGTTTTTATGGAGGCCAAAAAATTGAAGGGATTTGTGGCACTAGGAGCAATGCCCTAGCAACAACGAAAGCATCTAGTTGAGGAGGTATCTGAAAAGCTAGTTTTAGTCTACGAGAGTTGTATCGCTGGCATAGTCATACATCTTTAAGGGTGATGGAGAATCATCTTGTTGAGCTAGTCTGAGGAGGCTTTGGTCAGAAGAACTATGTACAGTCATCCTTATGCCCAAATGAAGGTCACATCCTATCATAGCCTTCACTAATAAAGACTTTCCCTCCAAAGGTAACCCTAACTATGATGTTATTACCGTCATTGTGTTGATAGGAGATAACAAATCGGTAGCATCCTCATCCACACTAGCAGCAACGTGAACATTCTATTAAATTTAGGATTCAAAAGAATGGCCTTGAGCAACGAATGACTGAAAGTTGTGGCTAACTTACTCTGGATTTTCTAGAGGGAGGAAGGAGGCATTGGAAGCCATCACTCTAGCAGTCACTTAGGGAGAAAAGGACAAGCAGTTCACCAACATGGTAGACTTTATAGTGGTTGACTCATCATCCACTTACAACACCATCTTTGGACATCTCCTACTCAATTTTTTTATGGGTGGTTACCTCATCCTGCCATATAGTCATGAAATTCTAGGGCTATGGGGAGGTAATCACTTCCAGGGCAATCTTGAGTAGCCTCGCACCTACTACATCCGAGCTGGCGGAAGCATCCGAAAAGAAGCTATTGAGCATGAAAACCTACATGAAAGGGGTCTTGAGGCCATTGAGAACACCCATCATGTCACTATGACTGGAGGTGATAGTAATTTTTTTGTTGCTAAGTGAAGCTTTTGATGTCGGTCACAAAGATATGTTTGTTGAAACCTTACGGGGGCTCTGAGATATTTTTTCATGGTCTATTACCAAGATGCCCAAGATAACAATCAATACTGCTTACCACCACCTAAACATTAACCCAATGCCTGAACAATAAAGTAGAAGACAAGAACACTATTGCACTTGTCAAGCCAATCCTGGAGGAGGACCAAAAGTTACTAGAGGCTAACTATATCTAAGACGTATAACATCTAATATTCATGCCAAATGTCATTATGGTATAAAAATCTAATGAAAAGTGAAGAAAGTGTGTCAAACTCACCCATTTAAACATCGCTTGCTTGAATGATAACTACCCCTAACTCGGATCAACACACTCGTGGACACAACAATTGTTCAATCCACAAAAAGATTTCTCTTTGCTTTCTTCGGCTACCACAAGATCAAGATGCATCCCACCCGATTCTAAAACTACTGTGTTCATAACAGGTGAGGGAGTGTATTGCTATATTACAATGCCTTTTGGGCTTAAAAATGATAGTGCTACTAACCAACACATAATGGATGTAATTTTTGCCAAATAAAAAGAAAAATTAGGTTGAAGTGCACATGGATGATAGCTTGGTCAAAATATAATGCACAAGAAACAAATGAATGATTTAAGAGAAACTTTTAACACCCTGAGAAATTTTAATATAAAGCTCATTCCTCAAGTGCACGTTCAGAGCATCCATATGCAAATTCCTAGTATATCTCATAACCCTGGAGGGAATAGAATCTAACTTAACAAAATTTTAAGCGCTAATCAAAATGGCATCGTCTTGAAATAATAAGCAAGTTCAAAATTTGATTGGTCGGATCATAGGCCTAAGCCAGTTCATCTCAAAATTGGGTGATAAGTGCACTGCTTTTTTCAAGACCTTGAGACGAAGAACTTAATCTGGTCAGATGAATGTGCAAGGATTCAAAAAATTGAAAGATTCCCTCACATCATCATCGCTTCTTCAAAGCCTAATTCCAAATAAAGAACTCTCCTTATTTTTTGGGGGTTAGAATTGAAGCTATCAACTCGACTATAACTTGAAAGAACAAGGGAAGCAACTCTCATTCTACTATGTCAGTCGAGTCCTCCAAGGTGCCAAGCTCAAATATCCGATTATGAAAATTATTATTTTCTCTCATCATTTCTGCCCGCTTGCTTCGCCTACATTTCCAGACACATTATGCCTAGATCATCACCGACCACCAGCTTAAGTCTATCCTCACAATGCTAGAATACTTAGGCTAGCTTCTCAAATGAGTCATAGAACTCAAAGAGTTTGATCTACCTTGTGTCTCGAACCAAAATCAAGGCTCAATCCAAAGCCAACTTCTTTGCCATTTTTTGTTAACTAAGCAAGACAGGCAAAGAAATGATGATCGACAACCATACATAAGTCCTCATAATAATAATGCATCCAATCTAACTGGAACAGGGCTTTGTCTCACTCTAACATATCCTATTAAAGATCATTTGTACAACTTGATACAAGTAAGATTTGAAGTTACCAACAATCAAATTGAGTATGAGACTCTGATTGTTGGGTTGCGGTTTGCTCATGAAATCGGTACAATCTGACTCACAGTTGATAGTCAATCATGTGAACGGGCAATTCAAAGTTAGAGCTGAGATGATGTCCAAGTGCCCGAGCTAACAGCTAAGTAGTCAACCTCCCATCCAAATACAGATCTTCCAAGCTGACAACTAAGTAGTGAACCTCCTATCCAAATACATCTATTTGAGGGAGGGAACACCCCAAAGGCTCATCCAACAAACTATAAAGGAATCTAAAGTGATGGATTTGGGAGCTAAAGGGTTAAAGACCTGGATGGATCCATATATCATATGTCTTAAGGTTGGGAAGGTCTCAAAAATGTTTCCATATATCCTACCTAAAGCATTTCAAGATTAAGGCAGCATAATAACTTATGATCGAGGGAAAAAATGTTTGGAGGTCGGTCACCTCATTGTATTTGAGGTGAATCAAAGAAAATATGGTGAGGGATGTCCACTACGAAGTACATTTAAGGGAATGTCAAATCCACTCAAGATGGAAGAATTTGGCACATCGAGTACATTAGCAAGGATATTTCTATCTGACACTTCAAAATGATGTGGAGTGATTCTTGAGTAGGCGTGAACAATGTCAGAATTGCACACTTCTGCAACACCAATTGACTCACAAACGATGGCATAATTTCATCCAATGTCCTTTCACCACATGAGGACTTGATATTCTTATGATCTTTCTCCCATCGAGAGGCCGATGAATTTTTTTCCCTAATTGGTGTTTTAGATTACTTTTCCAAGTGATTGAAGCTTAAGATGCTCATTTGTACAACCGAAAAGGTCATTTGGATTGATTTAGAACTATTACGAAAGAGAAAGCCATTGTTCTCTTCTTAACGATGACTTTCTTTTTCTTTTCACTCATCGTGTAGTCCTGACCATTCAGTTTCCTAAAGGAGATATGGATCAGATCTTTATTAGAGATATCACTCGAGGGTTTTAATACATTCTCCATCACGAGAACCGGAAGTAGATCGTTCAATGAGTCGACTCACGGAGCAAACAAGGAGTGAGGAGTCCCATCGTGCCTTAATTACAAGAATCAAAGGCGCAAAAATCAAGGAGTTCAATTATTATGAAATTAATTAAACAATAAATGAAATCTATTTTTTAATTCAATTCTCATATTCTTATCACAACGTCAATTTCAAGAAGTAAGAGAATTATCAAACTAAAATATGTACATCACAAATATTTCGGTATTGATCCTGAGGAGATCTAACGATCTAGAAAGAAACAGCACGACGAAGAAGGGCTCACTGATAGAAGATAATGAGGCGTACTTGTCTGACCGAATAAATCATTTCTGGACCATGTTAGCAAAGCTAAAGCCGACTGAACCACGAGATGAACCAAAGATGACTAGAGGTTATAAAAACGAACTACTCAGCCAAAAATGAGACAAAATGGTATCCAAGCCATCCACCACAGGAGAGACAATCCAGGGGAAGATTTGGTTCCCTAACATCTCCAACCATCCTAGAGATGCCCAGAGAATCCTCATCGGGGATCAAGGATCGACAGTCAGGCAATATCAATTGGTTGATCTATATCAACCAAACTCAACTGATCTAGCTAATTTGAGTTGACTGAGCTAATCTTGCCAACCCGAAGCTAACAAATGTCAGCAGGCCAAGTCAGAATATTATTGAATGACAGGCTTATCCATGTATAACAAATTTATCCCAGTACAAACACTTTAAATCAAGGATAAAAACAAAATATCATCATTATGTATACTCTCCGCTATAATAGGAAAATCATTTTATGAAAAAGATACTAGCTATAACTCTCTCTTCATCTCTCCTTATTTACCTTATAATTTTTGGGTGTGATCCATAAACAAATCAATATTCAATACATTAAAATAAGTAATTTAAATGTTAGGCCTAAACTATTATTTTATAATTTTGTTATTATTAGAGAATGATGAAAGAAGTGGTGATTAAGTAGAATATTTTAAATAACTTTAAGCCATAAATCATATAATTTTTTCATTTTAAGAAGAATATAGGTTGAGCCTAGGGGGACAAAAAGTCAAGTCGGGTTGAACTCGCGCCATGCCAAGCCCGAGCTCGACAATGTGACAAACTTTGAGCTCATTGATGAGTTTGGCTCGATCCGGCTCGCCAGCCGAGCTCGAGCTGGGTTGTGAACCAACTCTAGTCATATGCGCCCCTAGTTTACATACATACCACAAAATTATTATGTATTTACATATCTAACATTTAAATTTTCATATTTATGTACATAACACTCAAATCTATAATATCACGTCAAAATAAATACAAATATTACTATTTTTCAAATGTGAAATACATCATAATTTTATGACACCAAAATATTATAAATATAATATTCACTATAGATGTTAGAGCTGTAAATTAAAAGTAATTTTGTGGTATGTGTAAATTTTTTTCATTATTTTTATTCTAAAACTTAGCGTCAACAACATAAATAAATAAATAAATACTATATATAGAGAGAGAGAAATAGATTGGGATACCTCAAGCATACGCCATGGCGTATCAGCAGAGTCTAGAGAGAGAGAGTTGACAGTACCATATAGCCAAAAAATGAGGCCAGTAGCCGTCTCCCACTTCTTGCCTACTCGCATTCCTGGCGTCCACTGAACTTTCAAGGCGGCATCCACCACCTCCTTCTCCACCACATAAACTGGAAGCTTACTGTCAGGGTAGTATCTCCCTTCCACCTCCCCGTCACCGTCTTCCTCCGCCCACCGCAATGCTCTGAATACCCTCTCTGCCTCCTCTCTCTTCTTTCTTACCCTGCAACACCACCCCATATATTTTTAATTGAGAACAAAGGCTGATTTATCTTTAAGAATTTGTTATTTAATTAGGTTTTTTTTTTTAGTGAATGTTCAATTGATGGGATGATAGATATTTTAAAAAATAAATCTTTAAGCTTAACATTGTCTTATTTTAATGTATTTGGTGAATGTTCTATTAATTTTAACTCATGCCTATTTATTTTTTTAATATCATCTATCTCATTTTCTTCTTAGATAAATTTATTCCTTGTGAACACTTCTTTATTGCTCTTCCTGATAGATTTTAGGTTTTATTCATTATATACTATATTCTGTAAAATTTATAAGAGATTTCTTCTCTTACATATTCAAATTATTGATTAAGTATTATATTTGGCATGAAAGAAATTGCAGAATTTTTAGATTTTGATGCACTTTGGTTGAGGTTATTAATTACTCAAAATATTCATGAGATGATTAAGGAAAATAGCAGGAAATAGAAATTCAAAAAGTGTGTTCCTTTGAATTTAAGAAAATTTTATAGGTTATACATACATATATACATACATATATATACATATATATATATATATATATATGTTTGTGTTTATTTTTCTATCAGATTATTCTGATATTTGTCTTCTTTCAGATCTTCTCTTAGGACTTGGGTATTCAAAGAGTCCATTCCTTTGAATTTAAGATTTTTTTATGTGTTATATTAATTTTATTTTGTATTTGCTCTTGTATCATATTCTTTCGATCTTTCTCCGCTTTCTAGTCTTCTCTTGTTTATCTTTTGTTTGGCTTATGTTATATTGATTTCCAGTCTTGTATTATCATTTTACTATCTTTTTGAATTTATGTATTTTGATATTCACTAATCTTGGAATGGAATATTAATGATTTTTTAGTTGATTAGCTGTAATTTATTAGTTTTATTGGTGTTCTCTAAGTGGGACTTTTTGAGTGATGTTTGTTGTTGTTGCTGATGAAAAGGTTGTTTGGTTCTGTTATGGTATTATTGACGATGGATGATCTATTTTTTTCATTCGAGACTTTGAGACATTAATACTTCATGACATTGTTTATGATTTTTCGAGTGAATTTGGATCTTTTTCCTCGACTTTGGAATGACATTTGGTTCTTTATTAGAGGGAATTTTTCCTGTGTTTTTCTATGCTTTGGTTTTGTTTGTTTTGTTTTTTGATGTTGGTTTAGTATTCCTTCTACTATTGTTCTTCCTTTACTATGATTGTTAGTATTAGTTACTATGTTTATTCTTATGATGTTGGTTGATATCTCTTTCAATTTCATTTTTGCTTCTTCTATTGGTTAAGGCTTGGTTTCTTTTTGGGCTTTTATCATAGTTAGGAGCTCATTTTTCTTCTATGGTTTGTTGTTATTGAGGTATTCTTTCTGATATAATCAGGTATTACCCTTGTTTCTTTTCCTGTTTGGCATTTATTTGTTGAGTTATGATGTTATCCAGCCTTTTATTAAAATTTAACCCTATGTTTGAATATATATATATATATATATATATATATATATATATATATATATATATATATATATATATCATAGTTGGAATGAATTTTAATATTGTTTCCTTCAGGTTAGTTCTGCACTTTGTAAGTTCGTGTTTTCTATTTATTTCTATCGTTTTATTGCTTTTTGCTTGCTTAGTCTGTTTGGTTGTTTGTCTTTCATTTAATTTTGTTTTTTAGTTTATTTGGTTCAATATCTCCTAAATGTTATTTGTTGTGATTTTTGTTTGTTTTCTGCAAGTGAGTTGAAACTTTCTTATTTTGCTAATCTATGGTTGTTGTCCCTTGTTGTTCTTTCTCTTCAGTGATTGTCATTTTTCATTTTTACTCTGCAGTTGTGTTCCTTTATTTGCTCTTTAATGTCTTTCAATTTTTGTTGATAGTTGTGTTTATTTTTCTGTTGTTGGTTGTTATCTTTCAGTTTGGTTTTTTGTTCTTCTTTTTTAAGTAGTGTTGGTCGTTTAGTTTTGCTTCTTTGTTTGGGGCTTGTTTTTTTTAGGATTTCTTCTTGGATGGAAGCTCTTTTTTCTATGGTTCGTTATTTTTTTAGTATTCTTTTGAAACGATCAAAATTACACTTGTCTCTGTTCTTTTTGGTTGAGCTATGGTGTTATCCAACCATTTATCAAAATTTAACCTTATATTTGAATATGTATATTTGTATAAGATATTCATCGTAGTTGGAGAGAATTTTAATATCTTTTCCTTTAGGTAAGTTTTGAGCTCTGTGGATTTGTGGCATATTTTTTTTGTAGTTATATTATTTTTTGATTGCTCAATATGATTATTATTTCATTTATTTATTTATGTTTTTTTAGTTTATTTGGTTTAATGTTTTCTAAGATGTTTTTTGTTGTGGTTTTTGTTTCTTCTGTGCTGTTAGGTTGGAACTTTCTTCTTCTGTTGATCTACGACTGATGTCACTCGTTGTTCTACCTCTTTCGGAGATTGTCAGATTAAGTTCTTCCTATATTGTTGTGATCCTTTTGTTGTTGGATGGTGTCCTTCAAACGAGTTTTGCTTCTTCTTCATGGAGCAATGTTACTAAGATTTTTTTTTTTTTTTTTTTTGTATTTTGGAGATTTTTTGGCTGGTTAATTTGAGTTTGTATTCTTTCTTTTTATGTATTTGAGGATTCTTGTTTTGTATGTGTTTATTTTGGGCTATTAATTTGTACTCTTCTTTTTCTTATATAGCTGAGTGTAACCCTTATCATTCCTAAAAAAAATAAAAAAATCTAGAATTTTTTTTTATTTTATTAAACAAACAGTCTAGATTGGGCCTATATATATATATATATATATATATATATATATATATATATATATATATATATATATATATATATATATATATATATATATATATATAAGTTTTCTAAATTTCATTAACATATTTTTCTATTCTAAGGAAAATAATGTAATGGCTTCCTAATTTAAAATATTTAAGGTAATTATTCTTTGGATAAAATCATCCAAATCCAAGGATACTTATTTCATTGAATATACTTAGATTATTAAAAAAAAAACAGGTATATTTCAAAACAAATATAATATATAAATCATTGATATTCATCTTACTTTAAAATAAATCTAAGAATTTTCGATTGCATCTGAGTATTTTTTTTATCGGCTTATCTGTTACAAAATTTTACCTGTTTTTTTTTAACTTTAAGTCCTATAAAACCGGACCCTTTCAAGAATATATATATATATATATATATATATATATATATATATATATATATATATATATATATATATATATATGAGAGAGAGAGAGAGAGAGAGAGAGAGGAGAGAGAGATACCTGTCTGACGATCCCTTAGTCAAACCGTCTTCATCTTCACTGCCATCGTCGCCACCATCGTCGCCACCATCGTCGCCACAACGCCGGCAACCGACGATAATTATTCCGTCATCATCCCGTATGAATACCACCTCATCTCCGGCGACAAGCATCTTGCTTGACGCAAAATGGCTCCAACCTTCCGTCAACAAATGCCGAGGCGGATTTGGGTCGAAAGAATGGCGAAAACTCCACCGCTCCGTATTCAAATCGAACACGTGCACCTCTTCCTCCGCCTCCGGTTGACCGAATACGCGGCCAGCACTTTCTGGGAGGCTTAAAAAGCTTTCGCTCTGGTAGTTAACTTCGCTCTTCGTCAGTGTTACCGCAACAGAAGTGAGGCCGCCGCCGGAGATGGATGTCTCCATGGGCGTATATGAAAAGTCGGCGGTGGTGAGAGTGAATGAGGCGAAGACTTGCTCGGTGATGGGGTCAGCATCGAAGTCGATGGCGGAGAGATAGCAAGGGAAGGTGAAGGTGATGTATAGGCCTGGTGGAAAAGAAGAGCATTGTTCGGCGTGACCGTCGCAGAAGTAGTAGACGCAGGAGCCGACGCGAGGGAGTTCGATAGATCGGCCGGCGAGTTCTTTCCATATAGTAAAGTCGACGCCGTGAGATTCGCCGGTGGTGGACGGCGATTCACTTTTATCTGTTTGGATGGCATGGTAATGAGTTCTTGCTGTGAGGGTGAGTTTTAAAATTTAGATGTTAAATATATAAACACATAAAAATTTGAGCGGTGAGGGTGAGAGGGTGTGGGTGTGGGTGTGGGTGTGGGTGTGGGTGTGGGTGTGGGATATATATATATATATATATATATCCTAGTAAACTTCTCAATAATTGTCAATTGATAATTGATGTGTTATCAATAATTTTTATTATTTGGTATGAATCTAAAAATAATTTTTAAATAAAAAATATTTTGATTCAAATTAAAAATCATTCAAAGCTCTAATTTGAGCAAATCTATAATCAAATTGACGTTCTTGCTAAGAGGAATCATACCAAAATTGATCCAATCCAAATCTTATTAGGTCGTGAACCATTTTTAGAGCTATACATATAACTTAAATCTGAGTCGTCTCGACAAGTGTAATTCAACATAGTTCTGAAAATCACTCAATTATGAGGTTACTAAGGTCCTCAAATTATAAAATAAAATACCATATAATCAAGGGGAATCAACGTGGGTTGCTCGATGGGTGTTCATAGGAGTTATTTGCATAATGACTAAAATACCTCACTTCTAGAGCTTATAAATATACCTCCTC
The DNA here is from genome assembly GCA_022702705.1 of Papilionanthe hookeriana x Papilionanthe teres. NCBI lineage: Eukaryota > Viridiplantae > Streptophyta > Magnoliopsida > Asparagales > Orchidaceae > Papilionanthe > Papilionanthe hookeriana x Papilionanthe teres. Next base: position 108,605,705 of record CM040432.1, read on the forward strand.
TCTTGACTTAGAGGGAAGAAGAATGAGTCAATTTATGTGTTATTTATGACTAAAGACACAACAACTTCCGTCCATCGTCAACCACCGCCTATCGGTCGCCGTCAACCACCATTTGGCACCTCCCTGCTCACCACCATTGGTGAGCTCTGTTGTGTAACAACATATCCTTTGATACGGTACAATGAAGTATTATGAATATAATGTTCAAAAGTATTCTACATATGGAGTAGTGAGTGATATCATATCGAAGATCCAAGTAATGATTCCTTCCCAATTGCAGGAAAATGGTGCATCTTTGCAATGCACATTCATAATGGAATACTTTGTCTAGGCTCAACCTCTTGATTTTTTTTTTCCTTTTATAGTGTTTCCACATAAAAAAATCTAAGTGTCTTCCCCTATTAATTTTCAATTATATATATGTGTGATGGATTTTGGTACAATGCTAAGAAGTTAAATTATCACTCTACTACTATGAATCTTTAAACACACAAGAATATGGTGTCATTTACATTAAACAAAATCCTGGTGATTACACTTCTCCAATGGCCAATAAACGCAATACAAGAGTTTCACATTCTAACCCCCATCATTCTGGTGCACAACCTTGAAATGTATAACATCAAGCTTTGGTATATTTTCCAATTGTACACATCATCTTACTGGTGAATAAACCTCCCTTGCACCAAATGAAAATTGTGTGCTAAGAATGAAAGAGACACAGAAGGAGAAACTCTAGCTTTTGTGGGAGGCTCAATAACAACCAATGATGCTTAAGAGGGGGTGCATCCACCTCAAAAATCCACTAGATAGTGCTAGAGAAGTCACACCCACACTAGAGTTCCTCATGAAGCTGAACTCATGGACCTCGCTAGCTCTACACATCCACCCTTTGTAGTCATGCATAGTAGTAAGCTCCTAGAATTCATGGAGAATGTAGCTTTGCCTCAAGCAATTCGAGATGAGTTACGATCTCTAGTCTGAGAAGAGTTCTCACTGAGGAATATAAATCATTTCGCAGATTGGTGTGGTTCTCAAGATCCTTCTTCATTAGTGGTGGTAATATATTCCAACAAGGTTTAGGCTTTCGAGCATTAATGCTTATGATATGAGTTCTGACTCATATAACATGTTGATCACTTCAGAACAATCATGAACATACAACGAGCTTATGATGCTCTCATTTTTCAAAATTTCTTACAAATATTAAAGGATAAGCATATGAACTTGATTTAATTAACTCATATGAGAAAGCATTCATGTCTTTGAGGAGTTCAATAAAGGTGTGTGAAGTCGTATATTATAAATTGAAGGATATTTAATGTACTTCTCTCACCTTTTCAGGATCCATCAAAGTGAGGGGGAATCATTGGAAGATTATTTCTTGAGATTCTAAATTAAAGTTTGTCAATTCTCAAAATTAGACTCAGAGTTACTAAGAGGAGTGCTCTTGGGAAGACTACACACTGGCTCTTTACACCCATATTTGATGCGGGAGATGGTTAGTTCATACGTAAATCTTATTCATATTGTTAAGTTACAAATTACTATTCATAATGTTATTAGTACACATTAAAAGCAATTTGAGCCATAATAAAAAAAAGCATAAGAGGAATCCCTTAGAAACTACCAGTCATCTCAACAAAAGAAATTTAAACCGCAGTGAAACCCTAGTTTGTCCCCCTTGACCACAGAGACATGAATCTTGACCCGAAAAGAAGTATACATCACTTAGCATGTCACGTGTTAACATCTTGATGATGACTTAAGATAAAGAAACTCTTAAATGGCCATAGTTATTGAAGATAAATGCAAGAAATCAATAACATTATTGTCATTTCCATTGAAGTTGTGCCGATAATATTGAAGTATATGTTCAACTAAAAGAGGAGATCAAAAAGATTGATCTAAGTAAAATTCATTCAAAGTAAGATCAATCTTAACCTGGGTCAATTCATTCAAAGTAAGATCTCTCACACCAATAACACCTTAGTTGGGGGGGTTGGGTGGTGGTGCTGAAGAAAAGAGAGTTTCGAGCACGTGAGTGAAAAAGGGAGATATGAGGGCACATGTTTGTAATAAAAACTATTTCTGATGAATTAGGCACCATTTAGCTGTTTTCGGTTTCAAATAACATCATAACTGATGCAAAAAGCCATCAATTATCATCAAAAGCTCGTCGATTTACGACCTAGGAAAAATGACTATTAATTACCTACAACTTTTGACTGTTGGTTTTTATTTAGAGTTTCATCGATGGTATAAATCATTGGTAACTCTGAACATGTCATTGGGAAAAAAATTTAAGCAGAAGCAACAGCTTGTGTGGTAGTTATGCCGTCAGAAATGAACTGCATCATGTTTCGTTGCTCAAAGTATGGAATGATATTTTTGACACATACAAATCCATCAATTTTGTTATTGGATATATCTAGTATTTCTTTAGTGAAAGGATGGTCACTTATGACATGTATGATGCAGTCTTAGAAATAAAGACTTCCTTAACAAAAAGATTAATACAAGTATATATTTTTTCTATTATCCTTTATATTCCCTCAGCTCCCTGTAATAATTTGCTTACATAATAAATAGGAAACTGCATCTTTTTATCTTAACAAACGAGTATTGAACTAACATCTTATTTTCTGAATCTCAAGTAGATGAGCATATCCTCTCCTGGCTTAGGGCTTGCAAAAGAGAAGGTGCTAATAATAAATTTTTTAATTCTATAAAATCACTAGAGTTCTTCATGAATTTAAAGAATATAGAGCATTGGTCTCTAAAGTTTGATATGAGTATGCAAAGGTCAGCTATCTGTCTAGTCAATGTTTGCATTCCTTTGAAATTCTTTTGGGGACAACATGTCTAATATGTCTTGGGCTTTCCCGGAGTTGAGTTTTATTCTTTTTCATGTGAGAAAATATTCAAAAAGTTTTCCTAAGCTTTCCTCGAAGGTTCCTTTACAAGGATTAAACTTTAGATTAAACTTCCTCATCGAGTAAAAGTTTATTCCAAGTCTCATATATATTATTGAATGATTTGATTTTCAACAAGTGGTCATCAATAATGATTTCAATATTCCTTCCTCTTTGATTCATAAAGATTACATCTATCAACCTTCGATAGATTGAGATACTATTTTTTAATCTAAAAAACATTACATTATAACAATATACTTTTTATAGTAATATCTTTTTTTGCTTCAAACGTATTTATTTTAATTTGTTGATAACCCGAGAATGCTTCTAAAAAGCTTGCGATTGAATGACTTACCATTGAGTTGGCGTACATATCAATTTGTGATAATGATTGATGTATGTTGCATTGAGTTTGGTTAAGTTAACATACATCCTCCACTTGTTGTTATCCTTGCACACCATTATGGCATTAGCTAAATAGTCAGGGTATTATACTTTTCAAATAAACCAAGTGTTTAACAACTTTATTATTTCTTATTGTATAAGTTGTGCTAGGGAATTTTCCACAACGCATATCTACCACTTGACTATCGTAGTTCCTAGCTTTATGTTCAGCTGGTGATAGGTGATGTCAATGTTAGATCCATACATCTCTGGACGTCCATGCAAATATCTAGTGTTTCCTCCTGAAGATGGTGATCAATTATCCCGATAATATCTACTAAACTTAGAGCTGATCTGGAAGGTTCTACCAATTTATACATTCATAATAGGCACCTATTATGAAAACTTAATAGCCTTAAGGACACTACCTTTATTGGTGTCCAGTTGGAGGATATCTTCCAATATATTCTTCATAGCTCTTAGATAACAAGTTTGGGATTGGATTAAGTCTCTCATAATGGATAATTTGTCCTCCACCAACTTCACAACTATATGATAATTGGATGTCACTGCCTTAAAAGTATTCAAAAACGGTCTCCTGAAGATGGTGTTGTATGTGTTTAGGGCATCTATGACATTGCTGATACTATGTAATGTCTTTCTCCTCCATTCCAAGTAACAATTAAGACAATCATCTCAAACTTATCCTTTCTTCCTCTAAAAAATCGATAAAGTGGACCAAAAGTTGGTACAAATTGATTGGGAACTAATCCCATCTTTTTTAAGGCTCCTTGAAGAGATTGTTGATGGAGAGCTACATATATCCAACAGGATATTGTCAATCTGGTAGCCTTAGCGGTGATTATGATAGCATCATTAAAAGTATTTTTAAAAAGTTGGCAAATCAACATCTATAAAAGTCATCACTCATTTAGTCATAGTAATTAAGTATACTTCTCGTGTCCTCATAAGCTAGACCTCAACAAAGCTTTAGGTCCATATCCCCTAAAAATGGTTGACATGATACATGGGACATGCACCAGTCTCACTAGAGTGGGCTCATTACTAGTCTTCGGCAAGCACCTTTCCTAGCTTTTTTTCTTGTCTTATGGGCTATAAATTCTTTTAAGATCCTCACCTTTATCAGTTTCTAGATTAATTTAGGGAAATGTCGACACTCCCTAGTATCGTGACTATGATCCCTATGGTATGCACAATACCTATTGGGATAATGTGTGTAACTTCCAACCTTCATCAGAGATGGCTTCTTAAAGAAGTAGTTATTCAGATGTTCTCCATATTTCATCCATTGATAATGGTGTAAGGAATAGAGGTGCTTCTAGCCTTTTATCGGGTCTTCCTCCATCTAGTCTTCTATCAGTATCTTGTCGCTTATGTTGCCAGTAGTGCTTTTTAGGGGGGGTTCTTCCTAGTAAAGTGATTTTTTAGGTTTTCATGATTTTCGCAGGATTGGCTACAAAATTTTTCTCCATACTTGTGTGATCTAAAAGATTCGAATTTGGAATTATAATCCTCAGCAAAAATGTGATTATGTTCAAGAGCTCTTCTAAGATTTTAGGCTTTTACAAGCCTAGTGCATGTTTTTACAAACCTTAATGTAGGCTTTGAATCAAGGCCCACACAAACGACAGAAGTTCCTAGGTTACACGCATCCAACATCTCGCATTGGAAGTAAGTGATTAAACTATTGAGGCTCTCTGGGAGTTATTCAAAGATTTCAAAAGAGCTTGAGAGTTCTTCAGTGGCTTTTGTGCACTAGTAAATTATACTACAAACATCCTCTTGAATTCTTTGAATGAAGTGATTACTCTTGCAGGTAAGTTGTTTAACTAGCGCAAAGTTGATTCTTTCAACGTCATAAAGAATAAATGATATTTTAGAACATCATTTATCCTTAACAAACATACAACTAACTCAAAAGAGGCTACATCGTCAACAGGATATGGCTTTCCCTTTGTATGATCCTAAAGATGAAATCTTGAACTTCCTCAATGATTCAGCTTTTGCAATATCTCTTCAAAATGTGTTCTCTAATAGTCTTTGCCCTTTTCTTCTTCTTATCACTCCTTCATTTCAAGATTCATGAGATTTTCTCTCCAATATGTAAAATTCATCCCCCTCTTTCTCTTACTCTTGCTCCAGCTTCAAACCAAGATCCCTTCTAGGTCATGCACTTGGCAAGCCTCCTTTGCGAGCCACAAAGCCTGATGATATAGTATGTGTTCTAGGATGTGTCCGGGAATGAGATCTAGAGGTCTATTTTCTTATTTCTTGTATGGTCTTCAAAATTTATTCCCTCCGCTCGTTCATTTGTTGTGTAAGGAACTCTATGTTGCAATCCATCTTATGTCTTCATTCTTTTTTATTCTAAGATCATTTTTGTAGGGTTGGAGCATGAAATCTACATTCATCACACCTTTTAGAATGTTCAATCCTTATTAAGACGTAGAGTCCAACATTATCCGTGACTTCATACTACTTGGGAAAGATTTATACACATAACATTATGGTGTTTTAAACTTGTGCCCCCAAAATTCATTTTCACTCTTAAGAAATGATAATAATGTCAAATTAATGATTTGACTGCTATGTGTGTAAATATGAAAGATTTGGTGTGAGATATGTAACTACATAACAATTGTGAGCTAGGTATGTCAATGTACCTCTAATTCGAATAAGGAGCCAGTATATATTTCACTATTGTATATTCCTTTAAGCATAAATTTTGTCCGGTTCATAAAAGAAATCAAACAAATAATAATAAAAACCGGCTCATTAAATAATTAATTAAAGAAAATACCATAATGCCAAGGCGATGAAAGATCAAAATTCATTAATAATGACATATTAAATTATGCTGAATAATAATTAAGGTTCTGTAAGCATTAATTACTTAACTATCATCCGAAGGATCAATTTGGATTATTTCGTCCGGCTTTGAAGTAATGACCGAGGCGATAGGCTTAACTTCCCATGGATTCTCCCGAGTCTTCATCTGTGTTCCATCCCAAATAACCTGAAAGAGATTAAAGCACAAACAAACTATTATTTTCATAATATATAATTATCAAAGCTCATATCCAAAATGTTGAGACTGATTATTATTTTCATAATATACAAATTTAGGGTCTGTTCGGGGCAACTCTAGATTATTTATAATCTGTTGATAAACAGATTATCCTGAGAATCTGATAATCTGCATATTATCAGGATAAAAAAATGACTTGTTGTTTGAGAGAATTTATTTAGAACAACTTATTGGTAGCTGCTACTGGATAAATGACAATTCTGCCCCTGTTTGTTGTTTGCAACAAAACTATATGAGATAAATATGAAATACATTGCTCACTCTCTCGTGAGTATCAAAAGAAATAAAATAAAGAGAAATACAATTACATCTACAATCTCCTCTGCATAAGCCACGTCCTATCAACATAAATAAATAAATAAATTATAGAGAGAGAGATTGGGATACCTCAAGCATACGCCATGGTGTATCAGTAGATTCCAGAGAGAGAGACTTCACAGTACCATAAAGCCAATAAATGAGGCCATTAGCCGACTCCGACATCTTGCCCACTCGCATTCCTGACGCCCACTGAACTTTCAAGGCGTCATCCACCACCTCCTTCTCCACCACATAAACTGGAAGCTTACTGTCAGGGTAGTATCTCCCTTCCACCACCCCTTCACCTTCTTCCTCCGCCCACCTCAATGCTTTAAGTACCATCTCTTCATCTTCTTTCTTTCTTCGTAAGTTCGCATCAAACCTGCAATTCCTACATATTTATTTTTTGATTCAGATCAGTTTCTTATGAGTTAAAGTTGCCTTTTTTATTCTATTATTATTGGACTGCTCATTTTATGCATCAAGATTCGGGCTTGAGCATTAAACATAATTAAATGGCAAATTTTGAAATAATTTAATTAAAATAAATGTAATATATACAAATCATTACTATCCCACTTGAATATTTTTTATTCGGCATATCTGTAACAAAATCTTACCTTTTTTTAATACTTTACTCCTACAAACCCGTTCCATTTCAAAAAATAAAATAAAATAAAATAAAATGAAACCCAAAAAAAGAAGAGAAAAACACCTGTTCGACGATCCCTTAATCACTCCAGTATCACAACCTTCATCTTCCCCAAAACGCCGGCAACCGACCATGATTATGCCGTCTTCATCCCGCATGAATGCCACCTCATCCCCGGCAACAAGCATCTTGCTTAACGCAAAATAACCCCACCCTTCCGTCAGCATATGCCGCGGCGGATTCCCCCCGCAAATATGGCGAAACCTCCACCGCCGGTTATTCAAATCAAACACGTCCACATGTTCCCCCGGCGCCAATGGTCCGAATACACGTGACGCACTTTCCGGCAGATTTAAGAAGCTCTTGTACTTGTAGCTCGTCTCGCTCTTCGTCAGAGTTAATGTAACAGAAATTACGCGTCCGGACAACGTTGTCTCTATCTCCGGAGATGAAGAATCGTCGGTGTTGAGCGTGAATGCTGCGAAGATTTGCTCGGTGAAGGGATCGGCGTGGAGATTAACGGCAGCGAGATTGCAAGGGAAGGTGAAGGCGGTGTATAGGTCTTTTGGAAAAGAATAGCATTGTTCTGCGTGACCGTTGCAGAAGTAGTAGACGCAGGAGCCGGCGCGAGGGAGGTCGGGAGATTTTGCGGCGAGCTCTTTCCATATGGTAGGGTTGATGGAGAGAGATTCGCCGGCGGCGGCCGGCGATTTACCTTTATCTATTTTTGATTGCATGGTAACGAGTTTTTACTTCGATTAGGAAATAGGGTCTTTGGAGATATATATATATATGTGGGCCCATTTTATGTATGCCTCACAATTCTTATGAATTTACGTTTCCAGACGCGTAAATTTTATTTTTTGCATCTGTACCCTGAAAGGGGTATGGAAGTAAAATATAACTCTCATAATTAAATAAGATGATATATATATATATATATATATATATATATATATATATATATATATATCATCTTATTTAATTATTATTTAACACGTGGGCATTTAATTTATAGAGATTAGACAGTGAATAAAACCATTGCCTTAAAGTTTCAGAGATAGTCTAAATTTCTAACCTTTCCTGTCTTCTATTCGTTATTTATTATACCCATCGTATGGTATTTAAGTCTGTCAAATGTTTATTGATAAAATTAAATTTTATGTTCTTATTCCCTTTTTTTGGATTAATCCGTAAATAGCAGAATTCGATGAGTTTTCTCAGTAAAAACACGTCCCGACGCATCGCAGGTTTGAACGTAAATGATGGAGATTCGAGTGAGTGTTGCGGGGTTTCTTCGCGATAATAACTGCGTGATTTCGGTGGCCTTTCATAAATAGGTACTTATTGTATAAAATGAACGGTCAGAGGCTGTTATACGATCCCTCAACTATCTTGAATGTGCTTAATAATTCGAATATCACCTTTCATAAAGTGATCGTTGCTAGAGAGAGATTCGACCACAGACCTTGGAGGACTTGTAACTTACATCGCAGATGCCTACCAACAGGTCGGGTTTGCTGCTCGCTATGAGCGTTGGTCGTACTTTGTCTGCTCAGCTTCTGAGTCGATCGGTCATCCAAGTTGGTCGTCTTTCGAGTTGACCGACTCTTAGGCGAATTATGAGTCGGTCAACCGACTGATCCTCATTTGATTAGTTTTTTATTATCTTGAATATTACCGTCTCACTTGAATCTTGGGCAAACGTCAAGCCCCTAGACTGCTCAATATTGACAGACATATTTTTTCTTGTATATGTTTAGTTCACGGATTATCTCGTGCATTAATAAGTTATGTTGCAAAATGAACGAGTGGATTAAATAAAAAAAACTTGTTAGCTATATATGTGTGCGAGTGTTGTGGGAGGGGGGGGGGGTGAGATTGAGTACGTCAGCCGTACGCAGGAGCTGCCTGCGTAATAGATTACATGGAGGTTACACAAGGATTATAAGGGGGTTACAAGCGTGATATAACCACCTTGTAACTCCCGTGTAACTTACTTGTAACCCGCACATTTCTATTTCATCCATTTGTATGTTACAAAGGTTACAAGGTTACAAGGTTACAGGAGGGTTACACGGGAGTTACACGGAGGGTACAAGGGGGTTATAACCCCTATGTAATCCCTATGTAATCAATTACGTATGCAACTCCTGCGTACGGTTGACGTACGTAATTTTGTATGTGTGTGTCATAGAAGTTCTAAAAAAATGCTTCAAATCATCCGTGCTGTTTTGAGCAAGCCACGAGCACTTCTCCTTTTTCTTTTTTATTTTTATTACTATTATTACTATATATATATATATATATATATATATATATATATATATATATATATATATATATATATATATATATATTGAGAGGAAGGAGCAACTTGGCTCCCTACATGTTAATTCAATAAAGAGAGGATACAGGAATTAATACTTCCATTACAAAACAACTTCACTCCACAAGAAAAGTAAAGCAAGTGTAGGTAAAGCCTATCCCCCAAAACCCAAAATACAACAAAAAGTAATGAAAAGAATAAAGTAAAGAAATCAGCAAGGAAAAAATCCAAAAAAAAATGCAGTAGATCAATTTTGGTGAGAAGCAGCACATGGAAGATCAGTACTCCACTATTCTGAAATGGGGTGCTTGATATGAATCTGCAGCAAGAAGGAATTGCAAATGGGGAGGGGGGGGGGGGGTAGAGGAGACATGCACCTCCAGAGTTGAAGTCGCTCTTCTGGCAATCCAATTTATTGGCCTGTTACCTTCCCTGAAAATGAAGGCAAACTGTGCAGAGAGCTGTAAGGTAAGTGCCCTGATTTTATTTACCCAAATAGAATGATGCCAAGGGGGGAAAGGTCGGACAGTAAGTATTGTATTGCAGTAGTGGAGTCCCCCTCCACTATGATGTAATCCCACAGATTGAGCTTAGCAAGGTAGAGAGCCCGATAGACGGCAGCTAATTCGGACTCCGGTGGGTCAGCAACGATGATTGGAGCTTGAAAGAAGAGGATGCATTTCCCTTTGTAGTTTCTGAAGATCCCACCAATGCCAGCATTGTGTTCAGTGAAGGCCCCATCAGTATTAACTTTGATATAAGGGAGAGTAGGTGCTTTCCAATAGATTTGAATAATTCTGGCGTGATTGGGTCTGTCGGGAGTGGAGGGGTTTTTAATAATGTTGGGGAACTGTTTTAAGGATATTAGTTTAGAGATGAAAGACTGGCAATGAGCAACCATATTTGCAGCCTTTTTGATCTTATCTTCATACTTCACCCCATTCCTGTGCATCCAAATGAACCAAGCCACAATAAAAGGAATAACACCAACTTTAGCTTGTTGCCAGGACTGCCAACATACTGATAAATCCTGCCAATCTAACAGTAACTGATTTATGTTAATTAATCTGAGAAGACCAGACCAAACTTCCTGGGAGAAGGAGCACTCAAAAAAGAGGTGTTTCACAGTTTCAGATTGGGTACCACATAAATAGCATTTAGAAGGTCCTCTCAGACCTTTCAATTTAAGGATGTCATCAGATGGAATGAGACTATGAAAGATTCTCCAAATCAAGAAAGACATGGATGGGGTAAGATATTTGTTCCAGATTTTCTTTCCCCATCTAGCATGAGTCCAGGAGTTGATGCTAAGATAAATGTGCTTGGTAAGGCTATATCTCTTACCATGAATCCAATTGATCTTATCAGGCTGGGATCTATCAAAAGGGATGCTAGACACCTGATTGACAGAGGAATCCAAGAGAAGTTGTTGCAGTTTTGGGATTGACCAATCCATACCCTCCCAGCAGTTGGCCACTGGGAATTGCTGTTTTTCAATATTTGGTAAAGGAACCAGTTCATCCCCATGACACCAATGGTCCTGCCAAAACATGATATCACCTCTACCCAATTCCCAATAGTATAGAGATTCAGCAGTATCTTTATTAAGGAGCATATGCTTCCAGATTCTTGATATACCAGGTTTAAGTTGAGAGGAGGTAGGATGGATATCTCTGCAATATTTACCTTTCATAAAATGAGCCCAGAGAGATTTATGTTCCCTGAAATGGATCCAAAGCTTACAGAAATTGACTTGCTGTAAATGCTTTAAACCTTTGAAACCGAATCCTCCAGATTCCTTTGGCATGGCTAACTTCTGCCAGCTGGCCCAATGGAGTTGCTTCCTTTGACCAGCCCTGAGAAATCTGTTAAAAATTCTTTCAATTTGAATTCGGTACTTTTCTTCATACATGCCATTTAAAGGATATAGGAAGGGAAAGAAGTTAACATGTTATTCGGAAGAGTGATTCGACACTCGAGGAAAGGAAGGAATTGGTCCAGACTGGAAAGATGAGCATTTAGCTTCCCAATGATTTCTTCAAAATGGACTCGTTTGGATCTCGCCTTTAGTAAGGAGCACCCCTAAGTATTTCATGGGGAGGTTGGCTTTGGAGTAACCAGTGAAATTAGTAATCCACTTGGTGATATTAGGTAGGGTATGGTTGAGGAAGAGTAATTCACACTTAGTTTGATTGAATTGGAGACCGAAACTTCTTGAAATTGGTTGAGACAAGTGATAACCCTTTTAACGAGCTGATTTAGAGGCCCTGGAAAAAGCATGATATCATCGACATACATAAGGTGAGAAATGATCACAGTCCGACTCGTGGTGACATCTTGCATAGGGGTAGAATGAGACTTGAGTTTCCAATAGCCTGGAAAGATAATCCATCACTATAATGAAAATTGTGGGGAGAGTGGATCCCCTTGTTTGAGTCCTCCGGTGGCTCTGAAATCTCCCCAGCATTGTCCATTGATGAGAATTGAGTGATTATTTTGTTTCAGCCATCTCTTAATAAGGAAGCAGAAGGAAGATGTAAAACCTCTAGCTTGTAGAACTTGAAGGATGAAATTACAATCAATAGTATCATAGGCTTTTTGAATGTCAAGTTTGTAGATGAGGTTACCTCCCCTACATGGTCTGCCCAAATCTAACAATAGCTCTTGAGCAAGGAGGGCATTATCAGCTATGGATCTTCCTTTAACAAAAACTGATTGATTGGGGCTGATGATTTTATCAAGGTGAGGTTGTAACCTACCAACAATGATTTTACTGATGATTTTACTGATTACAGTGGTAAGGCTAATTGGTCTGTAGTGATTCCAACCCTTGGGAGCATTATTTTTGGGGACAAGCACAATAGTAGAAGCATGAAAATATTGGGGGTGTCATTTCCTTGGAAGAAACTTTGGATAGCAACAGTTACATCAGCTTTGCAAGTAGTCCAGGTCTTTTTATAGAAATCAGCACTATACCCATCAGGCCCAGCAGTCTTTGAGCTGTCAATTGAATTAATTACCATCCAAATTTCCTCTTGAGAAGGAGTGTCAGCTAATTCAAGAGATTTAATGTAGTGGTAATCCTTGTTGAACAGGCTACCAACAATAGGAGGTCTGCAACAAGGTTGGTAGGTGAGTAGCTTATGGAAGTAAGTGACAACATCATTAGCAATAGCAGCCTCATTATTAAGTAAGATTCCCTTGTCAGTTCTAATGGAGTGGATTGCATTACATTTCCTCCTGTATTTGATCCAAGCATGGAAGAATTTGGTATTCCTATCACCATCCTTGAATTTGGAGATGGCAGCTTTTTGTCTCAGAAGTTGGTCTTGCCAATCAATAAGGGTAAGCAATTTCTCCTGAGCAGCCAAAAACTGGCCAGACATAGTTTCATCTGAAAGTGTAGCAACTTCAAAAACGTCAGCCTGGGAAACACTATGGAAAATGTCTCCAATAGACTCCCAGCTCCAGTGTGAAAGAATAGCAGCAAGTTTCAGTTGAAGGTTCTGTAGTCTGATGAAAGGATTAGGATGTGGGCAACCAATCCACTCTTCAGCAATAACAGGTTGGAAATGAGGATGGGAAGACCAAAAGTTCAAATATCTGAAAGGGGGAGAGGTGGTTAGGTTGGGTGGGGTGGTAATGGTGATAAGTAATGGTCTGTGATCAGAGCCTGCAAAGTTTAGTTGAGTAATAGTGGTGTGAAGGAAAGTTTGATGCCAAGTATTATTAGCCAGAAATCTGTCCAATCTCTCCCAAATTTTGCCTCTCCTCCATTTGAACAGGTTCCCGTAGAAGCCCAGATCAAATAGCTCAGCACTTTTAATATTATCATTAAACTCAGTGAGTTTAGTGAGATTTGGGGGTCTTCCACCAATTTTTTCAACAGCAGAAGTAATGTTATTGAAGTCACCACCTATAATCCAGCTAAGAGCTTCCATAGAGTTGATTTGATGTATCTCCTGCAAAAGTTCTCTTCTAGTAGTTTTGGTATAGCCAGCATAGACAAAAGTGGTGGCAAAATTAATGCCATTCACAGTGCAGTGGAGGTGCACCAATTGAGAATGATCAACTATCACTTTCCATTGGATTTCCTTCCTGCAGATAATCCAGATTTTATTAGCAGAGTTAGTAAAGAAAGAGCAGCCAGCAAACCTGGTAAAGATTTTAGATTGATTCTTGTACACCATGGGTTCCAAAAGTACTATACACCAAAGTTAGTGTTTTTTGTACATATGTAATAGCCTTTTAAAGGATAGGGGATGGGCCACTCCCCTAATGTTCCAGCACAAAAAATTAAACATCTGGTGGTTTGAGGTGGGGTGGAGAGTGGGCAGGAATGGATCTAGATCTAGATCTTGTTCTACCCCTTCGCTGCCTGGGGGGAGCCATAAGATCTGCTGTCACCTTCCATTGCTTGAGGGATGTGGGCTAATTTCTGCAGTTCAGATAGTACCTTTTTCTTTTCTCGATATTTCTATTCTTGCCAAACCTGTTCCATTTTGTTGTGAACTTTTTTCCAGTAGAATTGGGGAAGGTATAAGTTCCTGCTCCAAATTCTCTTCATTGTTTAACTCACCTTGAATCTCAGTTTCTGAAAGTTCAGGGAGTGAAAGTGGAGTTTCATCCTCTGGTGGTTTATCATGATTGTCAATAACAGTATTGACAGGAGCAACTTCCCTAGAACCAATTGCATCACCCATAGAAGTTCCCTGAACAAAAGCGTTGGCCTGTTTCTCCACAGGTTTGGTTTTAGTTGGCTTTTTGGATGGAGGTTTCAGTCTGTAGCACTTCTCCATGGAGTGACCAAACATTCTGCAATGTTGGCAGAACACAGGTTTATTTTCTAAAAACACTTCTTGCCAAAATCCTTCTCCACTATCAGAGGTGGTAATCCACAGTTTATCTAGTTCAGGCAGAGAGACATCTCTCTCTATTAAAACTCTAGCACCATTAGGATTTCCCATATCAAATGTGGAAGGGTCCACTTTTAAAGGTGTGCCTAAGGCTCTACTTATTTGAAATAGAGCATTAGTGTGGTACATTTCAATGGGCAAGTTGGAGAATTTAAACCATAGGGGTTTAAGAGGGGGTTCCTTGGCAGGGTCAAAGCAAGGGTACCATTTAATAAATTTCATATAGGTGTTAACAATTTGCCTCCCTTGCATGCCAAGCAAGCTGGCATAATCTTCTTCTCTAGATAACCTAATTAAAAGATGTCTGCCATCCATCACACCAAGTTTCCATTGGCCCACAAATGAGATTTGCTCAAAATGGTTTCTCACCAGTTCCATTTTGGGATGTCCATATTGGAACTGTCCCACAATGGAGAATTTAATAGCTTCAGCAAGAAATTCCATTTCCTGAGAGGTAAAATAAATTGTTGGTCTGCCATCCTTAGATCCAAGAGGTCTTATGCAAGGACAATCCGATTTTCCAACAGCTGCATCATGGAGACTTTGTGGGAATATAATTGTTCTGTAGGTTTGGTAGAGGAAAGTCCTTTACCCAGGGCAGAAGCATAAGAGTTGGAGGCATTAATCGAGCTGACCCCAGCCATAACAGAAAGTACCAGATAAGAAGCAGAGGGCAACAAATGCACCTAACAGCAGCAGCACCCAAGGAACTAAGAAAAGAGAGAGCTCAGTAGACAGAGCTCCCCCAGCAGCACCCAGGAAAAGGAAAAAATGGCCAATGGAACAGTAACCAATTCAAAAATGGCTTAGCCCGGGAAAAGCCAAACCAAGCAGGAGAACACCTACCAGCAACCACCCACCACCAGAAGTACCTTACAGTCCCACCAACAGTAACCAAAACCAGAGAACCACCTCCAAGAGAAGCCAGCTGCCGCCAGGAGAGGTCCCTTACCAGCCAAACCCTAGCAGAGCAAGAGAGCCAGCCGCCACCATTAAGTATATATATTATTACTATTATTATTATTATTATTATTATTATTATTATTATTATTATTATATATATATATATATATATATATATATATATATATAGAAAATGGCACCATTGGTGGCACCAAGCTATTTGAGGTGAATGGAAAGAAGCAAGCCTTAGTCCTGTTTGAGGATGAAGAGCAAGCTACTGAGGCCCTCATTTGCAAGCATGCAAGCAATATTGATGGCAACACCATCCAGATTTCTTTCTCCCAGCCGCATAGCATTTAAAAGATCCCATTATACTATTACTCTTGGAGAATATGTTGTATTTTCGCCATAAGTTTTAAATATTGTAGGCATTGTTTGCCTTTGCAGTTGATTTGCATTTGAGGCTCTGTTGCAACCACGTAAGATTTGTTTGTATGAAGATGTTCAGTTAGAACTGGTAGTTTAATTCTTGGTTTTCAATTCCACCTTTGTGTGTGATTATCGTTGGTGAGTTTATCCAACGCCTTAGAGAGATTCTACACCGTAGAGCGAGTCTACACCCGCCATCTCTTAAGATCGATACGATATTGACTCGAGGGAATGACATCAATTTGGTATCAGAGCTCACTAACGTTCCTTTACTACGAATACTTCATCTCATGCCTGTAGCCGACAGTGGTAGTTCATATGCCATAGTGATTAACCCACATCAAAATAACCAAAATCACATCAACCATCACACAGACCAACCCCAGCTGCAACATCAAATCCCAGCCAAATCACGAGATGAGATTGCTGCAATTTTAGACCATCAATTTGTTTCGACTCACTGGGGACGATATTTCAAGTTAGTTCAATGGAAAAGTTGTCCAAATTCGAACTCTGTTTGGTTACAAGCATCTGAGCCCCAACGTTTAAATCCCCATCTTTTTGCTTCTTACCGTCAGCATAACTTGTCGGAGTCAAGTTCTTTAGGAGCGCCGCAATTGATACAAATCCGGAGGAAATTATGGATGAAGATCTCAAAACAGCAAATCCGAAAATTATGAAGTAAATATTTCAAAGCAAAGGCCAATCAGAAAGGAGGCTAATTTCCAATTCAAAATTTAAAATCAGCAAAAGGAGTTTTTGGAAGTTCCGGAGGAAATTATGGAGGAAGATTTCGAAGCAGAGGCAAATCAAGAAAGATAATAAATCAAGAAATTCAAAATTCAAAATGAGCAAAAGGAGTTTTTGGAAGTTACGTTTTTAGAAGCTTAATTAAAGGGGCACATTTTAGAAGTTTAATTAAAGTGAATTATTTAATTCCAATTATGTTTCTTCCATTTATGTTATGCGTTTATTTGCTTTCCTAATATAATTTTTATAGTTTATTACTTTCCTAGTTTGGATGAGAGAATTGTAATAGGATTTATTATTTAAAGGAGTAAGAAGAAAAGAGAAGGATGGTTATTATTGCTAATTCACGAGTTTTCGAATTCGATTAGTGAGATTCCAACGCTGCAGAATGATTCTGCATCAGCCCTCTCTTGAGTTCAAAGAGATATTGAACCTAAGAGTTAGGCCTCAATTTGTAGAGTGATTCTACATTAGCCCGTCTCTTGAGTTCGACGAGATATTGAACCTAAGAGTTAGGCATCAATTTAGTATCATAGCTTTCTTTGGTTGCCAATTCCACTTTTCTAATTATCGTTGGTGACTCTTCCAACACCATAGAGTGATTCTACATCTGTCATCTCTTGAGATCAATAAGATATTGACTTAAGAAAAATACATCAATTTGGTATCAGAGCTCACTAACGTTCCTTTACTACAAAGTCTTCATTTCATGCATGTAACCGGCAGTGGTAGTTCATATGCCATGGTGATTAACCCACATCAAAATAACCAAAATCCCATCAACCATCACACAGACCAACCCCAGCTGCAACACCAAATCCTAGCCAAATCACGAGATGAGATTGTTGCAATTTTAGACCATCAATTTGTTTCGACTCGCTGGGGATGATATTTCAAGTTAGTTCAATGGAAAAGGTTTCCAAATTCGGACTCTGTTTGGTTACAAGCATCTGAGCCCCAACGTTTAAATCCCCATCTTTTTGCTTCTTACTGTCAGCATAACTTGTTGGAGTTAAGTTCTTTAGGAACGCCGGCAATTGATGCAAATGCGGAGGAAATTATGTATGAAGATCTCAAAACAACAAATTCAGAAATTAGTAAGGGAAGATTTCAAAGCAAAGGCCAATCAGAAAGGACGATAATTGCAAATTCAAAATTTTAAATCAGCAAAAGGAGTTTTTGGAAGTTCCGGAGGAAATTATGGAGGAAGATTTTGAAGCAGAGGCAAATCAATAAAGATAAAAAATCCAAATTTTAAATTCAAAATGAGCAAAAGGAGTTTTTGGAAGTTACGTTTTTAGAAGCTTAATTAAAGGGTCACATTTTAGAAGTTTAATTAAAGTAAATTATTTAATTCCAATTATGTTTCTTCCATTTATGTTATGCGTTTATTTGCTTTTCTAATGTAATTTTTATAGTTTATTACTTTCCCAGTTTGGATGAGAGGATTGTAATAGGATTTTATTATTTAAAGGAGTAAGAAGAAAAGAGGAGGAAGGTTATTGCTGCTAATTCACGAGTTTTCGAATTTGATTGGTGAGATTCCAATGCTGCAGAGTGATTCTGCATTAGCCCTCTCTTGAGTTCAATGAGATATTGAACCTAGGGTTAGGCTTCAATTTGTAGAGTGATTCTACATTAGCCCTCTCTTGAGTCCAATGAGATATTGAACTTAAGGGTAGGCATCATTAATGCTAGACTATTTCTGTTTATATTATAATAGGGCAAATTTGTTGTCTTAACCACTTCTGAAGTTATTCTAATGAACGAATATATATATATATATATATATATATATATATATATATATATATATATATATATATTGTTGTTACTTCTCCATCTTGTGAGGGCTTTTAGCGGACAAGGAGATGAAGTCCTAAATGAATATCCCAACAAAGCTTTTATTTGGGTGATACTTTTGGAAGCGATAGGTACGAAACGTTTGCTGGAAAAAATTTGTAGCCAATAAAAGGATAGTCTCATCCTCGAGCTAGGCAGGCTGTGGAACCCCAACAAAATGGGTATCTTCTATAAGTAAATTAACATTCCAGACACACTCATTCAATCTGTTTCATCATCTGAGGTCGTCTGGACAAATTCATTGACGATCAAGTTAGTTTAAGTCTGAACCATTGTTATGATCGAAACTGTTTGGCAAACAAACGCCGACATGCCTTCGCCTATGCAATAGTCAAAGTCTAGCAGAACAACTCTGGTCGCGTGCCCTTCAATACGTGCTGGAGGTTTTTAAATGGATGTCTTGCACTACATAAATCAATGCATGCATCTAGCAAGGTTTCATAGTATTCGAGTGGACATCCTATACTCGTGAAATTAAAAATTGATGCCAATGACAACCAAACAAGGTTAGGTTCCTTGTTAATGAACCCCATCTCAAAGAGCACATTGGTCTCATCAATGACCTTCTACTCGATATCTAGGCACATCTTATAAGAAGCTACTTTACCAGAGTGATAGCAAGATCAGTGACTAACCTATGGATAGCCACTGCAAAGGCTAAACTGGGCATCTCAACATTTCTTCATGTAAGACAATCATAGAATTTGTGAAGGAGTTCTACTATCTGAGTGGTCATGCGCTCTAACAACAAGCTACTATTGTAAGTGCTCAAGTTCACCTGTGCCAACTCATCGATACCATCTTTAAACTCTAAGAGGGACTTCTTAAATTTCATCTTCGTGGTTAGTTAGGTCACTACGAGAAGTTGTAACAATCATCCTACATGAAGTATAAGGTAACCAGGATTTTGTTGAGCTAGATTATTGCATATGACTAAGACCCCGCTTATCATGGAGTTGTTTGTTATTCCACATTCAATTACACATTTAGGATTAAACGACTGACCCCTTATCAGAAAAACTACCTCTAATCAATAAATTATTAATCAAATGAGAACGGTAAGCAATGAATATCCTCCATAATTTCATTCATAAAATCAAAATGAGAATATATCACCTCATGGGTGCATCTACATTATAAAACAAAATATCACTCTCATTTTTCTGTTCTCGAGGGGTAAACTCATAAATACTTACTGCATTCCTTATAACTAACTATCTCTGGTAATGTTGGAGTCTCAACTCGATATTGGTTTCACATCTGACAGCTCCAACGTAGACAGACATACTAAGGAGGAAATTTTCATCCAGATCCTTAAAGTCTGTGGTTGGTCCAACCCTTGATAATTATGATACTTAAAGGTCAAACTCTAGCTTAGAAGCATTGTTATGGTCTCACTTAATGACAATCTTCTGTGCAAGAAAGGTAGGCAACCTTCTTTTAGCATGAGGACCTCGCTCATGGTGAGTTGGGACAACACATCGGGCTCCTTTTCGATCCAGACCTCTATCTCAACCTCTAAAAGGGAGAGATGGGTGAATCAGTGACACGCAAAGTCTGTACATTGAAGCTTCTTATTGTGAGAGCGTAACCACATAAAACCGGACATTCTCATAAATCTTAATCTCGTTATTTGTGAACAACCAAACGTCACCAGGGATGGTGATCTCTTCTAATCCTCATGCATGTTTATTATACTGGTAGAGGGAGGAAGGTACCATCTTATATGCATGGATCCAATGGTGACCCAAATAAGCCTTAAGAGTTCACAATGTTGATCATGTGAAACTTGACATCCATCTTCAACTCCTTAAATTGAAGAGGAAAGAGTATATAGCCAGTGGTAACAATTTTTTCTCATTAAAGTCAATCAACATTATCCTATCAAAGCCTAATTTTCTTGAGTCAAGAGATAGCAAACTCAAGGGTTCAAACAATGATGATATTCACTGTTGCACCTAGGTCCATCATTATATGATTTAATATAATATCATATACTGAGATCGTCATATGTAATGGATGGTTGTGCTCAGTGGCACCTAATAAGAGTTCATCATCGGTGAAAAAAATACTGAGCGCATCTTATGAAGTACCCAAGACTTTCAACGTCTCTTCGACAAAGTAGAGTAAAAAGATTTTAGGTTATAAAAGAGCTTTAACTTAAGTTTATTGGAGTTCCTGAGATAGCATTAATGCATCATATATGCTCAATAATGTTGGGAGCTTCTTTAAGTGAGGTAAAACATTATAATCCACCTTTCAAGATTGACTTACATGACTTGTACCCTACCAGACAAAGTAATCCTCAATATCTTTGAGTAACTATGCTTTTCCCCTTATCCTAAGTGGTAAGCTTCCTCACTCTAGACGAAAGCATCCTACTGCTCCTTAGTCAGACTTGCTAAACATCATAAACCAGGGATACGAAGGGATCAGGCACATTTAGAAAGTCACCAGCATGATTATTGAGCTGGATTTCAGGTTTAGAAGAGGGACCCTCATTTTCACAAGATTCTTCTTCATGATATAGTTGAAGGATGTAATCTAAGATAGGCATGGGGGGAAATAATCCTCATCTTGATACAAGTTATCACAACCAGAAATATAAAAGCACGAGAAATAACCAACAACGAAAAAACTTTATTCACTAAAATAATTAATAATTAGATAATCAACCTTGTAGTGCATCACCTAGTAATGCATATCCAGAAGAACTATCCAGTGATGCATCAAATTTCATCCTGGAAGGTGTACCAATAACAACTGGGATCTCTATCAATGCTTTTGACACAAGGTTAGCTGATGTCTAAACTGTGATATTCTCCAATAATGGCTCAATAATCTTTATCTCTCTAGTGTTATATCGGGTTGTTAACTTATTCTTGAAGGGATAACATTCCTCTAAGTTGTGCCCTTAGTGTTTGCAACACATGTAGCTATTGGGTGTTAGGTTTTCACTACCTCTTTTGCCTAACAAGTGTGGGTAGTTTCATCCCTTGCTTCAGCAAGTCCTTAAAGATCTTTCAGACGCAATCTTTATGAAAAGGATAGTCACGATGCACCCTCTTCTCAGAAAGAGGGGAGACCTACTTCATAGAAAATGAAGTGTGAATGGGCTCAAATATGGTTACCGCCTTGCCATTCCGTGAAGTCAAGACTTGGCTCTTACTAGTGACCTGACCGCAATTACGCAAGTAAAATAACTTACAAAATTATGGCCAAACTTGACCCCTAATCTGATTAAGCAGCTAATGTAAAATAATTAAAGATTAAAGTTTTGATAAATATAAATCACACACTAGGGGTACTACGTAAGTATACGTATTGTTTCAAGTAATATAGAACTTTCTAATTAAGCCCCAAATATCGATCCCACGGGGAAAGTTAAGTACAAATAAATAAGAAAAGAAAGATGAAAATCTATTTATAAACTAATCAATTTTCAAGTACGAATATGCAAGTTTTTTAAAATAGCTGTTGGAAATAAAATAGTAGTTTAAATTCTTCAACACAATAAACAAAGATTATTTCCCCATACGAAATATTTAATGATTAGTTAACATCTAATTTAGTTTAAGAACTTAAATAATGTGGTAATGTGGCGAATAGGAGCATAATTATCCTTTACCCTTATTACAACATCTAAAGAACATTGGCTAGTTTTAGAAGATAAGATCAGGATGTATTATTAGTAGTAAGGGACGAAGTTCTAGGCTCTCACTTCTAGTTTCCCCCCATGGGTGCCTATGATCGGGCCTACTAGTGACCCGTCACCTTCTCTTAAACCAAATTGATAAAATTTAGCCTATCACTCTAAAAAACTATTCGATTCTACGCCCTTCAAAGATTATCTCCCTATCTATTCACACCTCCCCCTTTAAGGATTTACCATCTACCTTTCTAAGGGAGATGTGATACTTACAAGTTAAGAATTCTTAGCACACGGTCAGGTCTTAAGAACTCTCCACAAATTTTGACATTACAAGTGATCTAGTTGTAGAGTAAATAAAAATCTAGTAAAGTAACATCACAAATTATTAATGAAGAAAAATAAGTTCTCAAAACTAAATCAAATCTTTATTTTAATCATTTCATATTCATAGGGAGAAAGATAAGAAGACTACTCAGAAAGCATAAGATTCACACCACAAACCATATTTACATAATTTAAATTCAAAGTACAAAACTTAAGAACTAAATTATAAATACTTATCTGGAATAATATCCAAGCAATCCTTTGAAGTTTCTTTGACATTGACTGACTTGTACAAGACTCCAACACTCTGAACTCTCACTAAGGAAAAGTAAATAACACAAAACACTCTTTTTATAAATGAAGTGGCACACCCCTTTCACTCTTATAACACTTACACACTCAAAAACGACCACTTTGCTGTAGAATTTTCCTCTATTTATAGAGCTTCGAAAATAACCAAGGGTTGCTTCAAGAACCTTTTCAAAAATTCGTCCAAATTCGTTGAATATTCTAGAAGGTAACTGTGGCACCTAGGCGCCAGTCTTCTGCACGAATGGACGCGTCCCTTCAAGTTTGAGTCGCATCTCTTCTTTGAATAACTGATTCCCTATGTCTAAATTCATTGTATCTTGTTTATACCATATGAGAAATTGTCCAGAGGCTTCTAGATCGCTTCTGAGTCATCAATAACCATCACAAAATCGTCCACAAGTGCTCTAGAATTCCTTGCTAAGTCTGGCGCCTGAGCGCCAGAATCAGTCCTTTTTTCTTCTTTTCTTCAATTGACTCATTTTTGCTCCTTTTACTCCTTTTTGATTCTTTTTCTTCATAAAATTATTTTCTTGTACTTGCAACCAAAAACATAAGAAATACCTTTCATTAAACCGTAATATCCTTAAAATATTAGTTAAAAATGATATAAAAAATTAGGTAATTTTAAGGGTGATCAATTCCCCTAAACTTAAACGTTGCTTGTCCTCAAGTAACTCTTAACCTTTTTTTACTACTGAAAATAATAATCTATGGAGATTTCTTTAAGACTTCTATAACTGTTTATTTTATAAATAGAATAATGAAACTTAAAAAGCTTTTTTAAATAACTTAGGCTAAAACCAAAATATGTAAAATATTTAATATACAAGTGTTAAGAACTCTCTTCTCATATCTATTTCAAAAAAATAATTGTAAATTGTTATATTAAGAATATGTAGATAATTCACAGGAAAAATATTTTCATGATAACTCTACTAGTAAGGATGCTTATACATAAGGCTTTAAGTAAAAAAAAACTGCATTAGGTCTCTTCCTATAAGATAATTCAAGTGAAGCCAATTTTAGATTGAGGCTTTTCCTCAAGCTTCTCTTCCCTTATCATTTTCTTTTTCTTTTTATATTTGGATTGTTTTTCAATCCTATATATTTTTCTTTTCTTTTTTAGGGATTGTTTTCAATCCTTTCTTTCTTTTTTTCTCTTTTTTTTTCTTTTATCAGTGAAGATTACTATATCTGGATAGCCTATTAATGATTTTGAACTTCACTATCCTTAACTTATATTTAAAGACATAACACATTTTTCACTTAATGAATATGTGTTTAGCAAAAATATTTTCCATAGAGCTTCAATTCTATCTTCTCAAGTAAACATCTAGATTCCATAATATTTTCAAAAATACAACATTTTTTATTTAGATATTTGAATCAAAATTCTAACACCTTTTATTAAATAATTACAATTTTTAGTATTATCCCTTGTTATATATAAAAATACTTTTATAAGTTTATTATAGTATTCATGAAATTAATAGTATATCTATCTTAAATTAACTTTTTTCCATAGGTTATGTTATTAATTTTGAAAATATTGTTTACTAAGGACAAGTAAAGTTTAAATTTAAGTTCTTTTCCCTCTCCCAAACTTAGTTCTTTTAATAATGTTTAAAACAATTTGCACTTTGAAATATTAAACTAAGCACGGAGAAGAAATTTAATATTTAAGATATTTTATAAAAGTAAATAATGTAGGCATAAACAACAATATAAAAGAGTAGCAAAGTAAATAACAATAAGAAGACTAAAACTCTTTCACATTTTTAAACATTTAACAAAACAACAGGAGCATAAATAGGATTAAATTCTAAGCAATCTAATAACAGAAACAAACAGAATTACTACAAAGTTCTCAAACAGTACAATAATACATGAACAGTAAAAACACACATAAAAGACACATCTACAAAGCAAAACAAACATAAAGTCTAATCATCCTCAGTTGCTTCCTCATCGTCAGAAGAATCATCAGGAAAATGATTTTTTGGGTTCATCCATGGGGTGAATTTTGGACAAGTAGGAAATTAAATGTTCCTATCACCCTTCAGAAATTTCACAAGTGCTTCATTATACTCCCCATCATAATCACTCTTCCTCTGTATATAGTCAGACATATGATCGACCTTACTATCTATATCTTCTACTCTGCATTACATTAAAAATAGATCACTTTGATTCTCCAAATATCTCTGACGAACGGTATTCCACATATCTGGTGGAGGCTCAGAAGTAGAAGTGGAGGGTCCAGGTGCAGAAGTAGAAGGCATAAAAGAAGTAAATGCTGTGGAACTTTAACTTTTTGACTTTCCATATGTGTCCACATGAGTTTTTCCAATTGGCTTAAGTGGCATAAGCATCTCTTCAGAATGAGAATAAGTAATACCGACATTCTTGCAAATCAAGAAAATGAGAACCGGGAAGCCTAAACCCGAAATAACGCTTCCTCTAGCTGAAGTGTTAATCACATTATATATTATGACTCCCACATCTATAGGCTTCATTTATTGAATGCAGTAATTTAAAATAACTCGTTCTTTTGTCACTTCACTCAGGTGATGTGATGGAAGAATACGAGCAGAAATAAAGTAATATCAAGCCTTTGAAGTAGCATTCAGCATAGAAGAGGAAAAATTTACCCTTTTGTTTTTTATGATCTTCCACGATCCTCTTCCGTCGGTCAGATAAGCAATAATCTCATCAAGCTCTCTTTCAGAAGGAACAAAAATATCATAAAACCAATCTGTAGCAGGGGGTAGACCGTAAAACATATTGATAACTTCAGGAGTAAACTCATTGTCAGCAGTTTCTGGAAAATTTGTTTTAAAAGTCTCCTGAAGTTATCAATATGTTTTATGGTCTACCCCTTGCTACAGATTGGTTTTATGATATTTTTGTTCTAGAAACTCATTTTTTGTTCCAGAAACGGTCTACCCCCTGCTGACAATGAAGTTTATATTAGAAAAACGAGTTTATATGAATTTTCCAGAAATTGCTGACAACGAGTTTTTATAAACTTCATTGTCAGCAGTATCAGGAAAATTTGCATAAAATTCTCGAACCATTGAAATGACAGCAACTGCAGAGAAATAACAAAATTGTTCCCACTGTCGAGCAACTATAATATTTTCGATTGATCCTCCGGGATGATAAAAACTTCGTTCAGCTATGAATTTGCGAGACGACACAAATTCATTATAGTGCACTTAGACACTTGCGCTAGCAAACTTGGACTGATCAAATTCACTCCGCTCTTTTCCTCGCTTTGATTTTGGTGTCATAATGTAAGTAAAAAAATAATTCCAAATAATTTAAAAATCCAAAACATGGCACAAAATCTAACCTTAAAATACTATATTAGGCTTAGATCCATGGATTTTCTACTAAAAAAATAAATTTTTCTCTAAAATTCGGCACTATTCATATGTAGAGAAATCCATGGTAAAAATTCAAAATAACTATGCCAAAGTATAGATCTAACCTCAAGAAGTTGGAATACGGTGTTTTTATACGTCAAAACTTCATGAATCAAGCACAATAAAGAGCCCTAAAACTGGTTTTCACGGGTTTTAGGGAGGAAGATGAAGCTTAGGCGTTAACAACGATGTTGGGTTCAGCTATATGGCAGAATTTTCAGTTCAGGTGAACCGGCGCCTATGCGTCAGTTCTGGCACCTAGGCGCTGGATTCGCCAACAATTCTAAAAATTTCCTAAATTTTTACATTATGTATTTTAGGTGTTAACCTCTGTATACTTAAAATTATGTCGAAAATTTCATTAAACATCTCCCATAAATTAAAGAGAATATCCAAGTCCAAAATAGATTCCAAATTTAAAATTCATTCCAAACACAATTTAATACAATCAAACTCAAGTTTCACTTCATTCTATTTCAGATCTTCAAGATAAAGTTTAAAAAAATATATAAAACACACATACATAACTTCTCACAATTCACAACAACACATAACACTCACATAAATCATTTACACAATACATCAAGCAAATTACTTAACACTTTATATTCACAATCAATTTCTCCACATAAAATCACCCTAAATTCAAGGATTCACGTCAGAACCTTAGTTAGTTCCACAAGGTAATTCACTATGAACAAAGGAGGGAAAGAAAGGGACACGAGGAAATTACAAGGCCGTCTTTTCATTAATCCATTTGTTTTGAGCATACATGGTTACCCTGTGTTCTTCAAATGTAGCCAAATGGTCAGATTGTACCTTCAGTTTCCATTCCATATGCTCATATTGATGGTACATCTCATGCATTCTTTCTCCAATATGCATCAATTCTCCTTCAATCTTCTCAAGTTGACCAAAAAACTTCTTCAATGTCATGGCTAAGTAGACATGGAAGTAGGTTTGTGAATCTTTGTGCATAAACTTGGCTTTCCCTCCATTCTCCATTGTAAGTCTCTCCATAAAAGCAATCCAACCTTTCTTTTCTCTCAAAAGTGTAATTCTAGGGTGGAAATTTGAGGGCCTGACGTTTTGGGATGAAGAAGTAGTGTTTTATAAAGATTTGAGTGGGTTAAAGCTGCATTTAGGTGGTTTTACCATGACACAGAACTGTGGCGCCTAGGCGCCAATTTTGGCTCTTAGGCACCAGCCTAGGTGCCAATTTTGGCGCTTAGGCACCAGGAATTTAGATATCTGGCACTTAGGCACCAGTTCTGGCTCCTAAGCGCCAAAATCCTGAAATTAACAGGTTCACCATTTGTCAAATTTTCATAAGTTTCACTCCAAAATAGGGTCTAAAAGTGGATCAAAAGATATATAACTAAGTGAAGTCACATATAAAGCACACTTAATATCAAAACCAATTAAATCATACTATGGGTTGTCTCCTATAAAGTGCTTGGTTTAATGTCGTCAGCCCGACATAACCAACAGTTTATTCCAAATGGGTTAAAAATAACACATCTTTAAAAGATGGCAAAATTCCTCCAATATAGTGCTTCAATCTTTGTCCATTTACTTTAATTACAGAATTTGTTTTCTGATCGATTATATCCACCGCTCCATAAGGATAAACTTTCTTAACAATAAAAGGTCCTATCCATTTGGATTTCAATTTTCTTGGAAACAATTTTAATCTTGAATTATATAATAAAACTACTTGTTCAGGCTCAAAAGTCTTTCTTAATATTCTTTTATCATGCAGCTTCTTCATTTTCTCTTTATAGATTCAATCACTTTCATGTGAATCATTTCTAATTTCTTCAAGTTCATTCAATTGCAATAATCGTTTATCTCCAACATCACTTAAATTGTAATTAAACTCTTTACTAGTCCAATAAGCTTTATGTTCCAATTCAATAGGTAAATGACAAGGTTTTCCATAAATGAGCTTATATGGTGACATTCCAATAGGAGTTTTATAAGCAATCCTATAAGTCCATAAAGCATCATTGAGTCTATCAACCCAATTAGTTCATTTTGGGTTAACTGTTTTCTCTAAAATTCTTTTGATCTTTCGATTTGATCCTTCAGTTAATCCACTAGTTTGGAGATGATAAGCTGTTGAAATTTGATAGTTAATCCCAAATTTACTCATTAATCTCTGAATCGTAAAATTCTTGAAATGACTTTCCCCATCTATGATAATTATTCTTGGCATTCCAAATCTGGTAAAAATATTTTCAATTAAAAATTTTCAACACTTTTAGCATTACAATGAGGTAAAGCTTTAGCTTCAATCCATTTCGAAACATAATCAACAGCTAATAATATATAAATTTTTCCTGAATAAGGTATAAATGGTCCCATGAAATCTAAACCCCAGACATCAAAAATTTCCACTTCCAAATTAAAATTTAGAGACATTTCATCTCTCCTAGAAATATTGTCTATACGTTGACAACGATCACAGGATTTAACATAATTGTAAACATCATTAAATAATGTATGCCAATAAAATCCGGCTTGTAAAATTTTAAAAGCAGTTTTATCAATTCTGAATTGCCCGCCAAATTCAGAGTTGTGACATTTTTAAATAATCTCGAAAGCTTCTTCATAAAGAACATATCTTCGTATAATAGAATCCTTACAATGTTTAAATAGAAAGGGATTATCCCAAAAGTAAAATTTCACATCATGTAATAATTACTTTTTTGTTGATGATCTAATCCATATAGTATAATGTTACTAGCTAAATAATTAACTATATCAGCATACTATTGGATTAATCCATCAGAAACAGTATAAAGTTGTTCATCAGAAAAACAATCATTAATTTCTTCCTCATCATTTAATTCCTTATAATTTTCTATTCTTGAAAAGTGATCGGCGATTTGATTATCAAAACATTTTCTATCAACTACTTGAAAGTCAAATTCTTGCAAAAGAAGGATCCATCTAATAAATCTCGGTTTAAATTTTTTTTTGTCATAAGATATTTAATAGCAGAATGATCTGTATGCACAATACATTTATTCCCAATTAAATATGATCAAAATTTGTCAAAGGCATATACTATAGCCAATAGCTTTTTTTAGTAGTAGTTTAATTAATTTGAGCTTCATTAAGAGTTTTACTGGCATAATATATAACTTTAAACATCTTATCATATCTTTGTCCTAAAGATGCTCCTATAGTGTAATCACTCGCATCGCACATTAATTTAAATGGTTTGTCCCAATTAGGTGCAACTATGATAGGTGCGGTGATTAATTTTTCTTTTAATAAATTAAAGGCATTTAGGCATTTTTTATCGAATTCAAATTTTATATCTTTTTCTAAAAGATGTCATAAAGGTTTAGTAATATTGGAAAAATCTTTAATATATCCTCTATAAAATCCAGCATGTCCAAGAAAACTTCTTATACCAGTTATATTAGTTGGGGATTGCAATCCAGCAATAACTTGAATTTTTGCTTGATCAACTTCCATTCTATTTTTAGAAATTTTATGTCCCAGTAGAATTCCTTCTATAATCATAAATTGACACTTCTCTCAATTCAAAACTAAATTTGTTTCTCGACAACGCTTTAAAACTTTAATCAAATTATGTAAACAAGAATCAAAAGAAGTTCTAAATACAGAAAAATCGTCCATAAAAATTTCAATTCTTTTTTCAATTAAATCAGAAAAGATAGCCATCATACACATTTGAAAAGTAGCAGGTGTATTACATAACCCAAAAGGCATTCTACGAAAAGCAAAAGTTCCATAAAGACTTGTAAACGTATTCTTTTCTTGATCTTCAGGAGTTATAGGTATTTGATGATAACCATAATATCCATCTAAAAATAGAAATATGAATGTCCCGCTAATCTATTCAGCATTTGATTTAAGAATGGAAGAAGAAAATGATCTTTCCTGGTGGCAGTATTTAATTTTCTTTAATCAATACAGATTCGCCAACTAATAACTTGACTTGTTGGAATCAATTCATTATTTTCATTTTTAATAACAGTTACTCATTTCTTTGGAACACAATGAATAAGACTAACCCAAGGGCTATCAGATATTGGATAAATTATTCCAGCATCCAACCATTTTAACATTTCTTTCTTAACTACGTCTTTCATAACAGGGTTTAGTATCCTTTGAGGTTCAATACTAGGTTTCCTATCATTTTCCAATAGTATTATGTGCATACATATTAATGGGCTTATTCCTTTAATATTTGATATTGTCCATCCAAAAGTTTTTTTATACTCTTTTAAAACTTCAATCAATTCCATCTCTTGTTATGTAGTTAATTCAGAAAATATAATAACAGGTAAAGTTAATGAATTCCCTAAAAAGACATACTCAAATGAGAGGGTAATTCCTTTAATTCCAATTTAGAAGCCTTTTCAATTGATGGTTTGAATTCATTACTTTTAGTTGTATCCAATATTTCTAAATTTTCATTATTATAATCAATATCTTTTATATCTTCTTCAGAATCATTTTTATCACTTAAATCTTCAGGATCGAAGAACTCTTCTTCTTTAGAAATGATCTGACATTTTTCTTGATAGAGTTGTGCTATCATATAATCAAAAATATTTATTCTATAACACTTCTCCTTGTTATGATACCACATTGATTTAAGAACATTGAATGTTACTTCTTGATCATTAACTCTCATGGTTAGCTCCCCTTTTTGTACATCTATCATAGCACGTCCGGTAGCAAGGAAAGGTCTTCCTAAAATAATAGGAATCTCTTCATCTTCTTTCATATCCAAACTTATAAATTCTACAGGGAAAATAAACGTATCCATTTTTACCAAAACATCTTCTATCATTCCTCTTGGGTGATTAGTAGATCGGTTTGCTAATTGTAAGGTTGCAGTAGTAGGAGATATTTCTCCCAAATCCAACCTTTTAAAAATGGATAAAGGCATGAGGTTAATATTTGCTCCTAAATCACATAAAGATTTTCCATGAAATCTATCTCCTATAGCATAAGGTATAGTAAAACTTCCAGGAACTTTAAGCTTTTGAGGTAGCTTTTTCTAAATAATTGCACTACATTCTTCGCTTAATGTAATCGTTTCAAAAGCTTCAAATTTTCTTTTCTTGTTAAAAATGTCTTTCATAAATTTAGCATACTTAGGCATTTGTTCCAAAGCTTCAGCAAATGGAATATTAATAGTAAGCTTTTTGAATACCTCAAAAATTTTCAAAATAAGTTGATCCAATTTCTGTTGTTTAAGTCGTTGTGGAAATGGGGGTGGAGGTTTTTCAAATTCATCATGAGATTGTTTTTCTTTTTTAGTAATTATTTCCTTAGATTTCTCAACTTCTATCACTTTAGTCTCTTTTTGAATTTTATTTTCCTTTCCATCCCTTAGTTCTTTTCCACTTCTAAGTAATACAACTTTA
Source organism: Papilionanthe hookeriana x Papilionanthe teres (assembly GCA_022702705.1). Lineage (NCBI taxonomy): Eukaryota > Viridiplantae > Streptophyta > Magnoliopsida > Asparagales > Orchidaceae > Papilionanthe > Papilionanthe hookeriana x Papilionanthe teres. The sequence continues at coordinate 108,637,391 of CM040432.1, forward strand.
ATCTGCTCTTGATCTTTTCCATTTTCTCTTAGATTTACTTCAACAGTACTTGGAAGTGTTCCTTGTGGTCTGTTGTTAATTGCATTTTCAATTTGCCCCATTTGATTTTCAATATTTCTTATCGCAGCATTTTTACTTTGCGACTGACTACCTATTTGTAAAATTAATTCTTCTATAGACAGTTACTTTTTGTTAAATTGCCGGTTATTAAAACTAGGAGGATAAGAAAGTTGATAGTTAGAATTACCTTGATAATTCCAATTTCCAATTTGGTTAGGTTGGTTATTGCCCCATTATGGATTTGTATTATTCCAATTTAAGTTAGGGCGATTCTTCCAACATGGATTATAGTAATTGGAATAAGTGTTATTAGTTTTGCTAGCGATAGCTTGCAATGTCTCTAAAGTTTGAGATTCATCAGTACTTCCAGAGTTACTTAAATGCGATAATTGAGACAAACTATCTAATTTCTTAAATATTGCAGCAACTTGAGATACTAAAATAGAAAATGTTTCATTTTCTCGTATACCAGCCACTCTTTTAGTATTTATTCTATCAGAAGGCTATTAAAATTATTGGTAGTCATTTCTTTTATTAAAGCATAAGCTTCATCAAATGATATAGCCATTAAGGAACCTCTAGCAGCAGCATCTACAATAGATCTAAGAGAACCTATTAATCCATTATAAAATGTTTGTATAATTAGCCAGTCTGGTAAAGCATGATTTGGACACTTCCTAAGAAGTTCTTTAAATCGTTCTCATGCTTCATAAATAGTTTCTCCTTCAAATTGAGTAAATGAAGTTATATCATTTATAAGTTTTGCAGTTTTGGAAGGCGGAAAATATTTAACTATAATTTTTTGCGTCATTTCTCCCCAAGTTTTAATAGATCCAGTTGCTAACGAATTTAGCCACATCTTAGCCTTATCCCTTAAAGAAAAAGGAAAAATTCTAAGTCTAATAGCATCATCAGAAACATTATCATACTTGAAAGTAGAACAAAGTTCTAGAAAACTAGCAAGGTGTAAATTAGGATCTTCAGTAGGAGATACTTCAAATTGATTATTTTGGACCATTTGTATAATTGCAGGTTTAAGTTCAAATGAGTTTGCTGCTACAGCAGGGATTTGAATGCTTAAATGAATTTCATCAGCTGTAGGGTTAGCATACTCTCTTAAATGTTTATGTTGATTTTGATTTTGATTTTCTGCAATATTTTGTTGCATATTATTGTGAGTTATATTATCCATTTATAGGAAATTATGAATTCTTCTTTCTTTTCTATTTCTTCTTATAATGTGTTCTAATTCAGAATTATAAGGTATTAATTCTTCAGATCATGAACTTCGCATAAAAGAAATTAGAAAATATTAATTAATTAATTAATAAAATTAAAATATAAATATTATAAATAAAATAAAGTTTTTATCTTTGCTTAATTATTTAATTTTTAGTGCTTATATTTGATATTTCACCAGCAACGACGCCAAAAACATATGTTCCTTATTGGCACATAATTTATTACAAAATTCTATCAATCCTTTTACTTCTTATGTCATCAACTTTATTTTACTTTCGTTTTACTATGAATTGGATGCATGTTTAGGAATTTAGATTTGCTTAGATATTCTTTTATTTTATTAACGAGATGGTATTCACTTAAAATTCTTTTACATTGCAATTTAAGTTTGTTGTAATGTTAAAATTTATTGTAATTGCATTAGGATGTGAACGGGCGGTGTAATTCTCAACTAAACTGAACCACACTAACCTTTAGGATGGAAGGCCGACTCAGTCCACTGATTTATTCAAATAGATAGGGAGAGAAGTTTTGATGAGCATACAATTAGTGTTTCTAGGATGACAGTCTAGATTATTAATTAATTTGATCTGAAGTTGGATTAAGGGTTCCTGGTTGGTTCTATAGAAAGGGTACAGTGGGTAATCTAGAATTGAGAGGCTAGAATCTACTCAACACTAACTTTAGATTTGCTAATGTTCTTTATGCTAGGAAAACGAGTTAAAGATTAAGTATGCTCCTATTTGTCACTTGCTTCATTCCTACACACTATCTAGGATGATGCACGAAAAGGGTAGTTTTTATATCTCAAAAATTTTCAAAACAATTTTTCTAGTTAAGATTATCTTTAGATTTAGGTTTGTATTTAGGAGTCTTCATTAGAAAAATACCCTTAAATTTCATTCCAAAGTTAAGCCTGGCAGTAGTATACTAGAATTTGCCTAAGGGATTTCATACCTCGCTTCTGTGTGGGATCGACACTCAGGTCTTAAAATAAAACTCTATATTACTTGTAACGATACGTGCACTTACGTAGTACCCCTAGATGTGAAATATAAATTAAATTTTAGACTCTACAACATACTTATTTTTCATAGTAGTTACCATAAGTAAATTGGGTCAAGTTTTTGTCTATGGACTTAAATATCTGCATAATTACAGGTTGGATAAAGTATTTGGTGTCGTCACTAGAGATTGAAATTGAATTAATTACACATTAAAAAATGTACACATTTTAGGAAGCCCCATGTTTTTGGCACTGTTGTCGGGGAAGCGACGATAAAATCCTTAGAAGAATTTTAGTTGAACCTGGAAGAATTAGATTTAGAAATTATAGTATTTTTATCTAGTGTGTTTGGTTATTATGAGTCTATTTATAAAAAAAATCCAAAATACCAAAAATATTTTTGAGTACTTGAATTATTAAATATTTGTCATATTAGTTAAGTCTTCAGATTTAAATGCGTTATTCAGGTACTGTAGACCTTGAATCGTACGACTCAGAACTAGGGAGAACTCTTAAGAGGATTAGAAAACCCTCCAAGGAGAAAATTGATGAGCAAGTGAAATATTTATAGCCTTGGGATTTGTTCGAGATGACAACGTTAAACCAAGCGCTTCGTGAGAGGCAAGCCATGCTTATCAGTGTTAAAGTGTTTGTGAGTTATATTTGTTTAAGGTGTGTTCTATTTTTTTAGTGTGGATTGATTATTTTGATTGATTTTGGTGGATGTTTGGATTATTAGTATATTGATTTGATATTTATCTGTCATGTTGGATTGATCAGTTTGATTGATGTTGATGGATGTTTGGATTTTTAGTGGATTGCTTTGACCTTTGTGTGTCAGTGTGGATTGAACAGTTTGATTGATGTTGTTTGATGTTTGGATTGTTTATGGATTGATTTGATATTTGTGAGTGTTCTGAGGGTGGTGATTCCTTAACTTATTATGGCTATACTCATTTATGTTCTATTGTAGTAGTTAGATTAATGAGTCTACTATGACTTGGGTCTCAATTGAACTTAATTTTTACAGGAGACATTTGAGTTTGGACAGAGACAGTTTCATCTCAATTTTGTTAGTTCCTTTCTTTGACCTTGTTTTCATTTGGTAGGAGTCATAAACCTATTAGATGAGCAACTTCTGGATGATCTTACACTATCCTTATAACTATTATAGGTTCTTACTTAAAAGTGATGCCTGAGGTTGATGCACGTAAACCAATATATCAGGGATAATCATATCCATAAGGTTAGGCCTTATAAAAATATTTAAAAGTGCTAACTTGATTAGTGAAGTGATTTCATTAGAAATTGGAAGTAAGGAAGTGAGATGCCATGAGTTAAAGGAAGAATTGACATCATTTATCTTATGTGTTTGCATTTGTGTTACAACAATATAGAGGACTTCGAGAACACTTATATATATATATATGTGTGTGTGTGTGTGTGTGTGTGTGTGTGTGTGTGTGTGTGTGTGTGTGTGTGTGTGTGTTCCTATGATGATACATGCCATGCTTGTTAGACCTTTCTACAGTTCAATTTTATTCTGGCATGTTTAGTTTAAATTTGCTTTCTATTGCAAATTCTTTTGTTCTAATGAATACTTATAAATATTTCTGATAGACATTTGTGGTAGATAGAAATTCTAAGCTATTTTTCTTCCAACTTATATTTTCTTTACTGAATGTTATACATGTTAAAAATTAAGTTTGGGGAAGGAAGAAAAATAAATGTCAAAGTTATTATACTTCCTTTTAGTTTAATATTATTGCAAGCATGTTTTAGGCTAGATTTACTTTCTAGTTCAGTCATTCTATCCTGATTATGCATATATATGAATTTGATAAGATATTATAGTAACTGATAGGTTCAGCTTTTCTTTTTTCTTCCTGCTACATTTTATGGAATTGATTGTAAAATATTTAAAAATTCAAGTTTGGGGGGAGGAAAAAAAACAAAATTCAAAGTTATACTTTACTTGTCCTAAAAAACGGTACAAATAAATTTTATTTGAAAGATGATTTTTGTTATGTGGAGTTATCTTAATATTACTAAAACTTTAATTATAGAAATGCAATAGAAAAACTTAGTAAGGAATTTAGTAAAAATGATGAAACTGAAGTTAAGATGTTTAGTATTAAATATTAGGGAATTAATTTTACTATTTAAAGTAGGAAAAATTGAATTTTTTTAATAAGGATTGTTCGAATAATACTTTTTGAAGAATTTAAACTCTATAAAAAAATTCTTTTTCTAATACTTCATTTTAAGTTAAGGATAGAAAATAAGTTTTTAACTTTAAAAAAGGGATAGTGAAATTCAAAATTATTAAATGTTTATTCAGATATAGTAATCCTCACACAAAAAATGTAGGGATTAAAAAGATCCTAAAAGATAAGAAAAAGAAAAATAAAAATAAAAAAATAAAAATAAAAAGAAAAGTAAAGTATGAAAAAGGCAGGAGAAGCTTGGGGAATATGACTTAATTAAAAATTGATTTCACTTGAATCTTTGAAAGAAAAAAAACTTAGGATCAATCATAAGCTTAATCTTAGAAAGTATTAGTAAAATTATTTATTTTAGAACTCATAAATTCTAAAATTAATATTTTTCTAATAATCCAAAGTTTGCAAAAATTTCAATTATTTCTGAATAATTAGAAAATCATAATTCCTATGTTTGATACTAAATATTCTGATACCTTAGATATCATATAATTTACTGAAAATTCTTCTATGTTCAACTATAATACTTATAGAACAAAACTATAAGTCACCTTAAAGAAACCCACTAACACAAATTAACATACTTTTAAGGTTATAGTGCTACTTAAGGACAAGTAATATTTAAGTTTGGGTGAACTGACATGCCTAAAAATTACCTTTTTTTATATACATTTCATGCTTATTTTTAATGATATTACACTTTAAAGGAATGCATTTTTCATGTTTTTTGCTTTAGGAATGAGAAATGGAGTTTTGTAGAAAATGAAGCAAAAACGATGCAATTTAGAGCTAAATCGAGTAAAAGCAAATTTTGATATGATGCATCTTTATATGTCTTTCTATGCTTAATCTCCTTTACATTTTTCACATATTTTTGAATGAAAGTGCACTTTAAAAAAAGGTTATTTTCATGTCAATCTTATTGGTATGACACTTGGAGCAGTTTGGAGTTGAAACGAGGTGAAACGGAGAAAAACGGAGTGAAATGATGGTGTTGCTCGTAGAGTGGTGCCTATGCGCCAGTATCGACAAAAAATCGGTGTCTAGGCGCCAAAAACTATTTGGGGAGATTTCGGGTCATTCTGAGTTATTCTGGAAGATTTTTGGCGGTTATGCACGCCCCAAAAAGTTATACAATGAGTCTAGACAATTGGAATGTGATGAGGTGTGCCTCTTACAGTGAAGAGGTAGGTATCTTGGAAAAAGAATGTGCTTAGTTTCTCTTTAAAAAGGGGGTCTGGTGTCTCTCATGAGAGAATTATAAGGAGTTTTTAGAGAGTTTTAGAGAGAGTTTGGGTGTGCCTCTTGTAAGAGGTGTGTGTGTGTGTGTGTGTGTGTGTAGGAGATGTGGATATCTACAATTTTTGGAGAAATTGGTGAGCGATTTTGAGAGATATGCGTAAGGAAGTGTACAAGCATTGTGTGGATCAATAGAAGATTTTTTTGAAAAAATTTTCATTTTCTTTTAGATGGAAAAAGCTAAGTATTATGTTCTTCATTGTCTTATAATTGTTGTAAAAACTTTCTAGCGGATTTGTTTTGATTTAATGAACTTTTCTATTGTGTTTTATTCACACTATGTGAGTAGTTTTCTTCGCTCTTTTCTTTTAATATGAAGTAGTGACTTGTGTAGGAAATTTTATTTTATGAGAGAATAATTTTTATTTCCATGTGATGATTAATTTCTCCTTTACTTCATTGACATAACTTAAGTGACAATAGATTATATTAAAATCTGTTGTAATTAAAACTAAGACTCGGGAGAGTGGTGATCTCACTACTCGAGTGCACTCACATTAATCGGTTGGCTATTGTGAAATAGTTTAAGCAGTAATGTCACTTTTAAGAAAATATAATTTAATGATCATTTTCTATTAGGGGCTTCTAGGTGACATATAATTGCATAAAACTAATAGAATACTAAGCGTGCTTATACACTCGGAAAAGAATAGGTAGACATATGTTCCTTGTTGGCACATAATTTATTACATAATTCTAATGATCCTTTTACTGCCTATGTCATCATCTTCATTTTACTTTTCTTTTTCTATGAATTAGATGTATGTTTAGGAATTTAAATTTGCTTAGATATTCTCTTATTTTATTAATGTGATGGTATTCAATTGGACTTCATTTACATTGCAATTTAGGCTTGTTGTGCGGTTAAAATTTGTTGTAATTGCTTTAGGATCTGGAAGGGTAGTGTAATTCTCAACTAAGTTGAACCACACTAACCTTTAGGATAGGAGGTCAACTCAGTCCACTGACTAGTGCAAATAAATAGAGTGATAAGTTTTGATGGGCGTAGAATTGGTGTTTCTAGGGTGACATGCTAAATTCTTACTCAATTCGATCTGATGTTGGAATTAAGGGTCTTTGGTTGGTCCTATAAAGTGGGCACAATGGGTAATCCAAAAGTGAGAGGCTAGAATCTACTCAGCATTACCACACAAGCTGGAAATAACTTTAGATTTGCTAATGTTCTTTTTGCTCATAAAATGATGTAAGGATAAGTATGCTCTTATTTATCACTAGCTACATTAAATACTAAGCATTTTATTCTTATACATTATCTTGGACGCTACACAATAAGGATAGTTTTTATATCTCAAAATTTTCCAAACCAATTTTTTAGTTAGGCTTATCTTTAGATTTAGGTTTGTATTTAGGAGTCATCATTAGAAAAATACCCTTAAACATTATTCCAAACATAAGTCTGTCAGTAGTTGACTAAAATTAGTTTAAGGGATTTCATACCTCGCTTCTCTGTGGGATCAACACTCTGGTTTTAAAAGAAAACCCTATACAACTTGTATCGATACGTGCACTTGTGTAGTAATCATAGTGAGTTAAATATAAATTAAATTCTAAACTCTACACTATATTTATTTTGCATACTAGCCACCGTAGTTAAATTGGGTCAATTTTTTTGCCATGGACTTAAATATTTGTGTAATTGCATGTCGGATCAACCATTTGGTGTCGTCACCAGAGATTGAAATTGAAGTAATTATACATTAAAAAAATGCACACATTTTAGGTGGTATCATTACCCTTAGGGATTTTCAGATCTTTATTTATAGAAAAGATTTCCAAATGAAAGGAGAGTCTTTTTGGGGGGAGGAAAAGAAAATTTAGAAGGGATTTGGAGAGGAATTTGGCGTGCCTCCTTAAGGTGGCGTGTGTGTGACTGTGTGTGCAGAGTGTGGGAGATTTTTTGGACTTTGTAGAAGCATAAGGAATTGTTATTTGTTGTGCAAGGAGGACATGAATCTTTTGTAAAGATAAGTCTTGGAACTCTTTTTTTATTTGCTTTGATTTATTGCAATATAGTTGTGTGATTTTCATGTCATTTATAATGAAGAATCCATGTGTTTTCTCCATGCTTAGTGAGTAGTTTTGCTAACTCTTTCTCCTTGTGATGAGAATTAATTATGTGTGAGATTAGAATGGCTTGAAGATTTCTTTTAATCCCAAATTGTGATGGTATTTTCACCGGTTCTTAATTTACTTTGCAAATTGATCACTTGTAATGTTAAAATTTGTTACGAAACATAATGACCTGGGAGAGCTGTGATTTCACTCAACTAGTGAATACCACATTAACCTTTAAGATGGGAGGGGACTCAATCAACTGGTTAGTGCAAATAGATAGAGAGATGCGTTTTGATGGCAGTAAAATTTGTGTTTCTAGGGTGACAAGCTAGATCCTTTTCCAATTTGGTCTAGAGTTGGAACTTGGGTCCTTAGTTAGTCCTATAGAGAGGGCACAATGGGTAATCAAGAAGTGAGAGGTTAGAATCTACTCAGCATTTTCATACTATCAGGAACTAACTCCATATTAGCTAATGTTCTTTATGCTCACGAGGGATAAAGAATAGGTAAGCTCCTATTTATCACAAACTACATTTAAATCTTTAACATTTGATCCCTAGATTGATCATGATCTCATCGCAAAGGGAAACAGATTTTGCTTATATAAGAACTTTCCAAATTTTAAACTACCTCCGTAGATTAAGTTTTTATTTAATTTATTTAATTTTAAATTTTAAAGTGAATTAGTGAATTTAGGAAACTTACACTTTTCAAAAATTCCAAACTAAGGCCTGATAGCAGTAGACTAGAATTAGCCTAAGGTATTTCTTACCTCACTTCTCTGTGGGATCGATACTGGGGTTTTTAAAAGAAAGCCCTATATTACTTGAAACGATACGTGCACTTGTAATGACCCTTAGTGTGTGAGATATAAATTAAATTATAAACTCTATGACATATCCATTTTGCACACTAGCCACTAAATATAAATTGGTTCAATTTTATTGCCATATTTTTGGAACTTAAATAATTGCGTACTTACGGGCCAGGTCAAGTTTTTGGCGTCGTCGTCGGAGAGGCTACTGTAAGAACTTTATAAGAATGTTGAACCTGTAAGACTTAGATTTGAAAATTGTAGTGTTTTATTTAATGTGTTTAATTATTGTGTATTTATTTAAAAAAATCCAAAATACTAGAAATGTTTTTTATTTCTGTCTTATTAGTTAATGTGTAGTTCAGGAACTACAAACCTTGAATTATACGACTCAGATAGAGAGAAAATTGTTAGGTAGATTATGAATCAGAAAAGTCTCCATAAGTTTACTGTAAAAAAGGCGGATCAACAAAATAATGGATATTTAGTTTTGAATTATGATGTTAGTCGTTTAGATAGAGTAAATCCCAATAGGGTAGTGAATTTTCATGAAGATAAGCTAACTATTTTAACTTCTCAGGTTGCAGATCTTGCGAGATAGTTAGATCTATAGGAAGTTATCCTCAAGGACCCCCAGTTATTAAGGAAAATTCATTTGGACGATTGATCGAAAGTAACTCTTTTAAAACTAGCAATGAGATACATAATCCTTATTCCGGTTACAAACCAAGTTAAGAAAATCATTTGAACTTTAACTGGAATAATAATTTTGGAGGAGAAAACCAGTTATGGGAATATAATCAATTTAATTAGATATGTAATTGGAATAATCAAAACAACTTTAATTACGGACTTTCTTTTCCTCATAGATTTAACTTCAACCCACAGAATGAGAAAATGAATTAATGTTATTAGAAATTATGATTAAAATGGAGAATCAGCTGGAAAGTTAAGGGGTTGCAATAAGGATTATAAAAAACCAACTTGAGTAGATTTTTAATTCAATTAACAGTTATCTTCCAAAGATTTTACTTAGTGACCCTGAGGTAAACCATGAGGAGAAGAATAATGGACAAGACAAAGTTATCCAACTAAGAAATTGAAGAGAATTGGAGTATATGGTTCAAATAAATGAAGAGTTGAGAAAACAGGAAAAGAAGATTAAAAATCAATAAAAGAAATTCCTAAGGAATTAGAAAAACCTATTTTATCAACAAAAATAAATGCAGAAAAACCACCGCCATCATTTCCTCAGCCTCAAGGGGAAGAATTAGAAGATAACTTGAGACAAAAGTGTAGCCTAGTAGAATTTGATATCGAATATAAATCACTTAGAGAGAATCTGATCCAAAATTTAGGAGATCTTGAATTATCATATAAAGATTCATTTATTATGAATTTTAAGGATGAAATTAATATGCAAGTTGAGAAAATCATTAGAAGAATATTGGCTCGAGAAAAAAAATATGAGGAACAATGATCTGAATCAATCTTATAAAAAAAGCTGATAGAAAATTAAAATTAGTAGGACTCACTGGATCTGAAAAAAATTAGGTGATTGATCAAGGATTTCTTAAATAGAATTTTGATTCACGAGGAACCCTTTGTCAGGCTGACGACGTTAAACCAAGCATTTTATGAGAAGCAAGTCATTGTTATCAGTGTGGTTTGATTTAAATTATTTTATTGTTGTAATTTGTGTTATGTTATATGTATTGTGTGATAATGAGACCTACATGATGATATGATGCACAAAATACTTCTTTTTAATGGTTAAGTTGAGATCGAGACATGATAATTGGATCTATGGCATAGTGGTGCAAATATAGGCACTGGCGTCTAGGCACCACATTTGGGCACCTAGGTGCCAAAAATTTGCGTATTGGCGCATAATCGCCAAGTCCAAAAACTTGCATCTTTGAGCCAATAATTGGCGCCTAAGAGACCGAATTGGTGCCTATATAATGGAGTGGGCCCCTTCATGTGAAATTCGTCTCTCTTCTTCTAAAGTCTTTATGTGGTGTCTAGGGTGGTTTTAGAGCTTTCTAATCTTGGGATTAGAAGAGAAAGGATACAACATATTTAGAAAATATGGCACCAAAAACCAGAGAAGGAAAGGACAAAGGTAAGAGAGTTTATGACAAATAGAAGTTTGCTAGTTTGAAGGCTCAAGATAGATATTACAATATGCTTTAAACTTGAAAGATTATAATAGATAGAGCTTTTATTAATCTGGGAGGTTATATTGAAAGCTTAATTGTTATTTACAATTGAGAAGTATTCTGCTACACTACTATTGTGGCAGTTATTTATATTGTGCAGGAATGTTATGCTAACCTTCCTGATTCATTTGATGACGTAGTATTTGTGTGCGAAAGAAAGGTGGAATTTTCTCCATAAAGAATTAATGAATTTTATCAGTTGGAAGCTCTTCAAAATTGTTATACATCTACTTTTGCACCAAACAATGCACATATGGATGAAATAATTGCTTATATAACTAACCGACGGGTAGCTTGGAAAATCAGAAATGGTCGCAAGGTAAAATTTTCATCTTCCAAACTCAATGCACTTTCAAAAGCATGGCATTACTTCATAACTGCCCAACTTTTACCTACAACTAATTTAAGCGAAGTTTCAAAAGAGTAAGCTATTTTAAATTTTTCCATTCAAAACTTGAAAAAGATAAACATCGAAGATCTCATCTATCGATCAATTATTAGTACTACTTCAGGAAGTTCTTCTACGAGTTCAAGATGCCCTTCCCTTATTTTTGCCTTGTCTGAACGGTCTAGAGTTACTTATGAAAGTTAGGAGGGATTAATATATCCTTTGAAGCCCATGAAAGAGACAAATGTACAGGTTTACGAGAAGCATATCGGGATTGAACTCAGTGTGAGCAATACCAATCTTCCATCTTCTTTTCGACCATCAACATCGCAAGCTTCACCTGGATCTGCTTCAGAAATCGAGCCTATTTTAGAACGTTTGAAGATACTTGAAGGGGGTATGGCTTCTATGCAATGCCAAATGTCTGAAAACGCATAATTTAATAAACATTTGGATAGGCATAAAAAGATCAAAAGTGGTTTTAAGGTTCGAAAGTATGCATCTAAGTTAGAAATGTATAAGCAAAACTAATAGATTGGAGGAGGTAAGAACAATGAATTTCTGGAATATCTTAAATATCCAACTTTTGCACATCACCAACCCATGGATGAAGAAATGGAAGAAGATGAAAATGATGATAGTGGTATATGTTTTTGTCTTTGTGTCGGACTTTATTATATAGGTGCCTTAGTGTTTGTTGTTTGTTTTGGATTGACATTTGTGTGTTATAAGTAGGGGTGTAAACGAAACAAACACGAACGAACAGAGCTAGTGTGCGTGTTCGAAATGTTCGAACACATCACTGTTCGTGTTTGGTTCGTTTGCTTATCGAACGAACACGAACTTCCTGGCGAACCGAACACGAACTGTTCGCGAACAACGAGTTTTTTTTTACTGCCCTAGCTTTGATAGGATACTTCCTTAAAATGAAGCAAATTGATCAGGTATTCCGTACACATCAGGTAACCCATACTTCCTCAAAATGAAGCAAACCGAATAAGGCGTTTAGGGTTTTGATTAGGGTTTTATTTTAATATATAGTATAGTATATTAATTATAATATTATAATATTTATATTAATATAATTAATGCTATAATATTATTATTGTTATTAATAATTTATCATATATTATAATCTATAGAAGTTTAATTATTTAAAATATGATAAATTTTTATAATATATAATTATTTTTAAAATATCATAATTTTTTTAATATATAATTATTATAAATTATTTTATATTTCGAACAATAACGAACCGAACACGAACGAACACATCACTGTTCTTGTTTGGTTCGTTTAACAAACCGAACGAAAAAAAATGTTCGTGTTCGTCTCGTTTGCTTATCGAACGAATCGAACACGAACTTCTTAGCGAATCGAACACGAACTGTTCGCGAACAACGAGCTTTTTTGACAGCCCTAGTTATAAGTGTGATATTATGATCGAGTTGTGATTTATGCTTGTATCCTTGTTTTTTATGAAATGAATATTAGTGTTGTTTGTGTTAGACAGTCTTATATTTATATTCACGCCTTATTTGTTATATAGCAATTCACTTTATTAAATTGTGAAGTTGAAAAATTATATATATCTACTCTTATATTTAGCACCTGTCTTTACTACTTGTACCTGTACAGTTTTCATTATTTAGAGCCCTGTAATAGATTATTTTGTTAATTTCTCTCTCTTCATGTTTATGTTGAACTGAAATGTCTTATACTATTAAAAAGTTAAGTTTGGGGAGGGAGAAAAACTTTTTAAATTAAACTCTATTTGTCCTCAATAAATTATATATTTTTCAAATTATTTTAACATAACTTGTGGTATGTGGTGTTAACTTTAGAAAACAATATTTTTTGATTCTGTAAATATTATAGTAGACTTAAGTAAAATTCTCTAATAGCAATGGGTAGTTCTAGAGTTAAGGTATTTGGTATGAAAATATAGAATTATGCTTTTATTATTCAAAGTAGAAAATTTTGTATTTTTAAAATGCTAGAAATATTGGATATACACTATGAAAAGAATTTTGAGACTCTGTGAAAAATCATTTTTAAACTAATACACATTATCAAGTGAAGAAATGTGAGATGCTTTTAACTTTAGGAATAGGATAGTGAAGTTTAAAATCATTAAAGACTATCCAGATATAGTAATCCGTACATTAAAAAGTATAGATAAGAGAGAGAGAAGTAAAAAGAAAAAATATGTGAGGAGAAGCTTAAGGAGATGTCTAATTAAAAATTGGCTTCAATTGAATCAACTTAAAAGACTTAACAAAAAATTTACATTTCTAAGCTTAATTACAATGTTAAAGTATTAGTATATTTACTACTAGAGTTCTCATATAATTCTTTTCTTTTAATTCTTCTAAGGTTTCTATGTATGACAAATTACAATTATTTTTGAAATGAATAGAAAATATGAGTTTCTTCTTCCACTTTAGTTCTAACTTAAGTTGTTAAAAATTTTTCAAAGATTTTACTATCATATTTTTAGGACAATAACTATTAGAATCTTTAAGTAAAATCCACTACCATAAATTATAATTTTTACATAGTAAAAGGGTTTTTTGAGGAAAAGTAATGTTTAAGTTTGGGAGAATTGACATGCCTTAAAATTACCTATTTTAAATAAACATTCTACACCCAATTTTAAGGATATTTCTTTTTAATGAAAGTTATTTTGTCTATTTTTTATCGTAGGTGCAAGAAGTGGAGTTTAAGAGCAAAAAGAAGCAAAAATGGACCAAAAAGGAGCAAAATAGACCAATTAAAGCTAAGGGAGCAAGATGTGATTGTAGACCAGGTAGTTAAAATCGACTTCTGAAAGGTTGGCGCCTAGACTCAACGGTTGACCGCTTAGGCGCCAGAGACGGTTGTACATTTATACATTCAATTTGGATGAATTTTGAAGAAGTGCCTGAAGTGACCCTTGGTGATTTTCCGAGCTTTACTTATATAAAATATTTCCAAACGAAATGAGTGTCTTTTTGGGTTGAGGAAAAGAAATGTTTAGAAGGGATTTAAAGAGGAATTTGGCGTGCCTCCTTGAGGAGGCATGTGTTTGAGTGTGTGTGTGGAGTGTGGGAGATTTTTGGGACTTTGTAGAAGTGTAAGGAATTGTTATTTGTTGTGCAAGAAGGGCGTGAATCTTCTGTAAAGATAAGTGTTAGAACTCTTCTTATATTTACTTTGAATTATTGCAGTATAGTTGTGTGATTTTCATGTCATTCGCAATGAAGAATCCATGTGTTTTCTCCATGTTTAGTGAGTAGTTTTCCTAACTCTTTCTCCTTGTGATGAGAATTAATCATATGTGGAATTAGAATGGCTTGAAGATTTCTTTTAATCTAAAATTGTGATGGTATTTTCACCGGTTCTTAATTTACTTTGCAAATTGATCACTTGAAATGTTAAAATCCGTTATGAAATATAATGACCCGGGAGGGCTATGATTTCACTCAACTAGTGAATACCACTTTAACCTTTAGGATGGGAGGGGACTCAGTCCGTTGGTTAGTGCAAATAGATAGAGAGATAAGTTTTGATAGACATATAATTGGTGTTTCTAGGATGACAGTCTAGATCATTTACTAATTTAGTCTAAAGTTGGAACTTGGGTCCCTGATTAGTCCTATAGAGAGGACACAGTGGGTAATCAAGAAGTAAGAGGATAGAATCTACTCAGCATTTCCATACTATTAGGAACTAACTCTATATTAGCAATGTTTTTTATGCTCGAGAGGGGTAAAGAATAAGTATGCTCCTATTTGTCACAAACTACATTTAAATCTTCAACATTCAATCCCTAAACTGATAATGATCTCATTGCAAGGGGGAAGGGATTTTTCTTATATAAAAAATTTCCAAAATTTAGCCAGCCTCCGTAGATTAAGTTTTTATTTAACTTAGTTAATTTTAAATTTTAAAGGAAATTAGTGAATTTAGGAAAATTACACTTTTCAAAAATTTTAAACTAAGGTCTGATAGTAGTAGTTATAATTAGCCTAAATAATTTATTACCTTCTTTTCTCTGTGGGATCGATACTGTGATTTTTAAAAGAAAGTCATGTATTACTTGAAATGATACGTGCACTTGCGTAGATCACCTAGCGCCTGAGATATAAATAAAATTCTAAACTCTATAACATATAAATTTTGCACACTAACCACTAAATATAATTTGGGTCAAGTTTTGACAATATTTTGGGAACATAAATAACTGTGTAATTGCGGATTGGGTCATAAGGTCATGAACAAAACAATAAACATTTAAGCATCAATGAATAAGCCATGTTCCATGCAGTTCAAATATCCAAAGCAAAATGAAATAATAAATAAAAATAAATGTCTCATCTAATTATAAATAAAAAAGTATCAAATGTTCTTGCGATCATAAAAATATCGTAGGTACGTCATCATACGATCATCGGGAATCATGATGAAAAAAATCTCTCTGGTTAAAAAATTCAAGCAACTTTATCACAAACAAGTACAGCGGCAAAGTACCTAGAAATTTTTGTAGTTGCATTCAAAATTTGTCGGACTTGGTCAACATAAGTTGTTTGAGATGTGCGGGGTTCAATGTTGCATGAAGCTATCAGCTGTGATGCCTTGTTTATAAAGAAAACAACTCTCACTTTATTTTTATTCTCAACTCATGAATGCTTAAAACTGTAGATAGACTCAAATTCATGGAGGTCCGGGCTAAGGACTTTGGTGGAATCACCTGATTAGTCGGCTATCAAGTTTTCGGGGTTGCCACCAAACCTTGTCTTACTAGGGGCACATACATTGTCGTACGTTTCCACGACACCCCCAAACTTACGATCCAACTTCTCTTCCTACTCAGGATCGATTCCATCGAATTTATTATTATTTCTTTGCAACAGGCACCACCTACAAATTCATATAACATCTACTTCATTTTAAAAACAGAATGAAAATTGACCGAATTAGGGGATATTTCAAAAATGCTTACCGCAAGTCTTTCTAACCTCCACTCCTCCAAAGCATCAATAGTTCGCTTCATCGGATCCCACTCCAAGGCAATTAATCCTTGTTTCAATTCCTTCTAAAATTTTTAATTATTTTTGAGCTGATCTCACTTATTTTTTAATTGCATCCTATAGTGCTCTCTGCCTGTACTTTCCTTGAATTTTCAGAAAATATTTTTCCACCATTCCTTGTTGAAATAGGTTGTAGGCCTATTTCCCAAATCAATCTTCTTGAGGCAAATATCACAAAATATTAGTTTTGTTTCTTTGTCCCATATTGTGGATAAATCAGCGTCTTTGGTCTTAACCATTGCATTAATAGGATAAAAAATTTTAAAATAAATAAGAATGCAACAATTTAACACATCCACACACCACATCAACACACACACCATCACATCTCCACACCTCCACAGACCCCATCACACCATAATAGCACATCCACACACCAACCCACTCCACAATAACACATCCACACACCCCATCACACCATAATAGCACATCCACACACCAACCCACTCCACAATAACACATCCACACACCACACCACCACACGTTCACACCTCTACACACACCATCACACCTCCACACACCCCATCACACCACAACAACATGTCCACACGGCACCACATCACTCCATAACAACACATCTACACATCTGACACCACACCACCACACACACCACCAATCCTCCACACCTCCACACACTCCATCACACCACAACAACACATCCACACACACACACCACTACACAAACTACCACCTCCACACCTCCACATACAACCACACCACACACCATCACACACACCACTCCACCACTCCACAACAACACATGCATACACCACACCACGACATCTTCACACACACCTCCACACCTCCACACACAACCACACCACACACCATATCACACACAACCCCACCAATCCACAACAGCGCATCCACACACCACACCACCACACACACCACCACACCTCCACACACCCCACCATACACAACAACACACCCACACACCACCATAACACTCCACAACAACTCATCCACATACCACCACACATCCACACACCCCACCATACCACAATAACACATCCACACCCCACCCTGCCACACCATAATATCACACCACCACACACACCACCACACACACCACCACACCTCCGCACACCCCACCACACCACAATAACACAAACACACACCACACAACACTTCCTTAATCCTCCACACACCTAATCACAAAAAGCACACCCACACACCACACCACCACACCACATATTATCAATCGAACCATAACACCACACCACACATATCACACCACCACAACGCACACATCACACACCATCACACACCACCACCACACCAAACCATCACACAAACCACCACACCTCTAAATCTCTACACACACCACCACCTGATACTTTGATATTAAAATATCGACAACACACCATCACACTACATTATCACGACACACCACAACACCATAGCACAACAAACCTCCTCTCGTGTTCAAAGTTCTTCAAATACAACACCAAATTCCAACTCAAAAATAAAACCATTCACATATAACAACAAACCTTCCAACGAGATTGTAGCTAATCATAACAGTTCATTTGAGGAATTTTGAGAAGAATAGGAGGCTTGCTATGTAATGAATTAGCATCTAACACGAAGTTCCAACTTAAGTCCAACACTAAATTCACTCAAATATCAAATCTTACTCAAATCCATCACCAAACAAAAGAATTCACAGTTGTTGCAAACCGAAATAACAACTGAAACAGAACCTCATCAGGTCTCCTCTTCTTCTCAAATTCTCATTCATATCCTACACCAAATATCAACTGGAACATCAAATCCGAAGCATCAGTAGCTGAAATCGCCCCAATTATGAATGTAAAAATCTAAAAA
The DNA here is from genome assembly GCA_022702705.1 of Papilionanthe hookeriana x Papilionanthe teres. Taxonomy (NCBI): domain Eukaryota; kingdom Viridiplantae; phylum Streptophyta; class Magnoliopsida; order Asparagales; family Orchidaceae; genus Papilionanthe; species Papilionanthe hookeriana x Papilionanthe teres. The sequence continues at coordinate 108,655,625 of CM040432.1, forward strand.
AACAAGAAAATCTCAAAAAATGGTGCTAGAAAAAAATCAAAAGAAATTCATCAAGAAAATTTACAAAGAAACTCTGTACAAACCAATACAACTAAATAAACATCCACCAAGAAAAGATAAAAAGATAGAGGATATCAGAAGAAGAAGCAAATGTCGGGAAACCTTCGTCACAGCTGTAGGGAAATGAAGAGAAATAAGACAACCAAAAGTGGGACGAGGACGAGAGGAGCACAAGAGAAAACGTGAGAACTCCGGAGCAGGTTAGGGCAGAAGACGCGAAACCGCACAACAGAAGGATATCGCGAAGTGGGGAACACCTGAGTAATAAATATTGAAGAAATGTGGGTCGCGAGGTCAAACCCATGACTCAATTTTTCGTTAAAGTGGCCCCGCCCCCTCCCACTCCCAAAAATGCCATTTCAAACCGCACCGCGGGCCGGCCGCGCCCCCAAATGGACCTTAATCTCATAAAAGAAATTTCAACAAAAGCCCAAAGTCATTGCGGGCCAGAAGTCCATTAATTTCTTGAACTAGACGTCTCTGCGTTTCCATTTACCTGAAGAGGCTGAACTCACCCAGCCAATAGAAACGAGTAAAGTTGGAGAACGTAGGACCGCTGAATCATCTAAGGCCGTGAGGAAAGTGTCGATTGCCTGTCGATTTCATCCCAATCTCGTCGGCCGCTTGGAGCGGGCTGCGGCGGCGAAGATGAAGACGACCAAGGGAGGAAAGGTCATGAACCCTACGGATGCCTATCGGAAGGAGCTCCGGAAGAAGGAGCTTAAGAGGGTACGCTCGTTTATTGCTTCAACATTCCTCTGGTGTTTTTTCTCACTTTTGCTATGTATATCTGTATTTTGGTATCCAATTGCTGTTTTTGCACAATATCCCGTATTAGATATTATCCCCGTGAGGCGATGAGTGATTGAGGAGGCTTTCGAGTTTAAGGTTAGGTTTTTCTTATACAGATGATTGGGAGATTAAGTTTTCATGGATTTCTTCTTGTTTGTTTTGTGAAGATTATAATATGGTTACAGTGATGTTTCTGCTTTTCTCGCTGCGAGTGGCTTGGTGCAATAGCGATTATTTTGAAGAACTGTTCTTTTGTGACAGTAGATTCTGGATCGTTTATGAAGTTGTTTATATACTAAAATTTGAACCGTTAGCTATTTTCACTTTCTTTGAGCAATCGATATTAGTTTCTATGCGTGGTTTGAATATATGCCTTGTTCGAGAGATAAATTCATAGGAAAATTCTTAATAAGGTTACATGAATGTTGATTTTGGTTTTGAGATTTGTTTTATCTGATATGCATCTTAAAACTCCAAAAATTTTGGTTTTTTATCTAACATATCTGATATCTGCCCTTTGAGCTTTCTACACTAATATTTATGTTTTTTCCTCTCTTTTTGATAAATTTTTATTTTGCTTTTTGCTTACTCCTGCTATCTGAAAGTCCTTCCTTTTCACTTGACTTGCTTGAATGGAGTGATTTAGTTGTCCTACTCATCATTATAAAATCCTTATCCCAACTATTTGGACTTGGCTTTATAAGTCTTTATTCTTTAATCATTCTTGTTGGGTTTTTGAGATTTAAACTTTATTCTGTTCAATTTATTTTGAACAACTTCAATCCATGTTACTTTTGGCCTTGTCTTTCTCTTTCCAAATCCTCTGATACTCATTTTATCTACCCCTCTAATGAGTGCCTTTTTTTTTACCTATCATTATACATGCATAAATTAACTAAGTCTATTTTCGATTACCTTATGTTCAATGAGTGTCATTCTACTATAATCATTCCTTTATTTAAGCTTCATAATTTTTTCATGGAACTATCTTGTTGTTCTTTTCTTTCTAATGCTCAACATACCTATCGACTGCTTATTTAATGCTCATCAATTGTAACTATATGATATCATTACCCTAATTACAGTTCAATGGAATTTACCTTTTATGTTTTAATGATATCGTATTATCTTACAATATTGTTTTACCTTTCCAAAAATTACTTGAATAAATCATTTTGAGTAGAAATAAGGAGCAAATTCATTTTTTAGATAAAACTAAACAATGCTCCATAAATGTTCATGTGAAAAACTGATAGTGAAACACAAATAATATTTAGCATTTATGCTAGTGTACAGAAGTATGAGATGCTCCTCAGATAAACAGAAAGACCATTAGCTAACTCAAACCCACTTGATAAAATAAAATAATAATTGAACAGCAACATAGAAAGCCACAAGGCACTAGCTACTAGCATATTCCAGCAAGTATCAGCATCTTAATTTTGCGACATGAGTCAATGCAAAAGCTGTCCATCTCAATTCTATCGTGTAACTTTAATAGAACAAGCGTTGTTGGCTATGTTAGTCTCTCACATATTTCTTTTATCTAGGATTTTTTAACACATTGGCTCTTTTAGTTGCTATTATCACCCTATCCTGTCCTCGACTTAGTACTCAAAAAAGATACCTGCATATGCACACAATGAAAATCCATAAAAAAACAACTTTCACCGAGTTAACAAACCAACATAATCACATGCATTGTCATTAGCAATCTCTGCCTAACTAACCATGTCAAAGCATTGCTAAGAAACAACAATATAGATATCTAGCCACATGTTATGCTCCTACAACGTTTATCCTAAGTGTTAAAAAAATGAGTTAGCAATAAGCAAATAGTTTGTATAAGATTGTCAGTTGTGTCATAGATTCAAATGAGCTAATTCTACTAGTAGAACTCACAAATGTTAGTTAAATGAAGTACTATCATGAAAACTCGAATTCCATAATTATGTAGTCAATGAAGTACTAAATGCATGAGGGTTGAGAATTTTGCACTGTGCAATTTGTTTTAATTGGGTGCATTACATGTCAATTATTTTTTCAATACTTACCAAATAACGAACTAAACAAATCAATTGCATTATTTAATTGTATTGCGTGAATGACTGAAGACAACATAACAAAGCAATATCAAATTAAAGAGGCACCTTAAGGTAACAAAAAAAAAGGCACCATTGAAGGAAACAAATTGATTGATTTGCAACAAAAGGCCAAGTATCTAATAAAAACTTAAAATGCTTTGAACTTTAAATCTCTCTTTGAACTATAAAACAGTTATAGATGGATCAGCTTGTGCTTAAATTAAAATATTAAAAACCAAAAAAATAATCATAGTCTTAAAATAAACAACCATAACTAAGGTAAAAAAAAAATTTCAAAAGTAGAAATACTTCGAAATTGAAGATTTTTGGCAATTGTTGATTTGATTCTTTTGTGATAAAGCCTATATGTTATCGAAATATCTCATTTATGAAACTTGAATCATTGTGTCATGAAGCTTATGTTATACGGCAAAAGTGGAAATGTCATTGAATCACATTGTTCCTAAAGTATTTGATGAGGTTGGATATTGTGGGTCTACCATATACCCTTTCTAGGGCTTTGAGAAAAGGATCCCTAGCTGCTATAAGAAAGGAAAAGAAGAATATATACTTAAAGGGAAACCTCAAATCATGTGAGGATTTGAATGTTTTATTCTATTTTTATTTATTAGAGGGGACAAACACCTTAATTGAAGATCTTTAATTTGATCTAGATTTGGAGACAAGGTGTCAAGGTGATAAAGAGGAGAACATGAACCTAGATTTGAAGGGAATAGGAAAATACAATTTTAAAAAAAAAGAGGAAAGAATATGAGTCGTATGAGGGAGAAGTAATATTTTGTACATAGAACTAGTGCAATGTTACCACCTCAATCCTTTGACTTTTCTTCTGTTGTTGGGGAGAGGTGAAAGCGGAGAGCAATTGTGCTAGAATCCTCAACAATTTGAGAGTATAGTGGGATAGGGAGGTTAATTAGTTTGTTTCTTGCATCATTGGATAAAGGGCTCACTTTAATCTAGTGTTTCAAGCTGTTAAATAAAATTAAAAAATGAAAGATGCTAAAACCTAATTGAGTTGGATGCAAACTACTTCAAAGCAAAAGCCAAAAATAATTTTAACCATTGGGTTGAACACATAGTTACCTATTTGTTTTTGACAACAATTGATATAGTATGAGCTAGTGCTTCAGAACCAAAATTGGATTTTATTAAACTATGGTTCGATCTTGAGACTAAACTCAAAATTACTAAAGTTGAGTGCAACTTTTTGATAGGCATCTACATATTAAGTTTTTAGGATGGTTGTGCTTAAAAGTTAGTTGCCTACACATATTAAGATTTCCCTTTGAAATTGGCTTGAATAAATTTTCTAGGCACTTCACAATATGTGTAGGTTTGAATCAATTTTGAATTGACTAAAAGCTTAGGTTTCAACGATATTCCCACTTTTAATTGCAAGGAACCCTTGTTTGGTTTTCAATTAGTGAGACGAACCATATTCTATGTTCACGCTCAGTGTATGTAATTGATTTTGTCATGTGGATTATCAAATTTGATATTACATTGCATTCTTTTCTAAATATGGCGACATCTAGTATTCATTTAATTTATCCTATAGTCGTATATTAATGTTTGTGATCTTGCTACACAAATGACTGAGAGATTAGGTGTTTGTTATCCTTTTCAGTAAAATATGAGATACTGTTTATCTTATTCATTTTTTTTTTTCATTATTGAAAGTGATGTGCATAAAAACATAAGAAAATGACTTACATTAAAATTTATTTTTCTTTGGATAGATTATAATTGAGTGAGAATAATAATTTATACCATTATTAAAAATTTGAAAAACTACCATTACTCCATATTTTTCCATGAATGGCTTACTAGCTATAACTTATGTTTATTTTGGTTTAATGCTTTGATAATTTTGTGTCCTTATTATTATGTTTGTTAGAATTATTTTCTCTTAAATTTTGTAAAAGGAGTCGTCCCTTAAAGTGTTTATGGTGATGTTGTATTTGGTGTTAGGAAACATAAATAGATTTTATATGCTCATTTTGAGCAATATGAGTGAATTAAACTATCAACAATTCTTCTATCTTATTTATTCATGTCATTTGTTTTATTCTTTGACAACCATACCTAACATTAATTCTTAAATTGACATTGTCATTTCAGAATAAAAAAGAAAGAAAAAAGGTGCGGGAAGTTGGGATTCTTAAAAAGGATCCTGAGAGCATTAAAGAGCAGATTGAGAAGCTGGAAGTGATGAGTAAGTATTTATGTATCTTTATACAACACTTATTTCATTGAGAAGCTGGAAGTGATGAGCAAGTATTTATGTATCTTTATACAACACTTATTTCAATAGCTTGGAATTTAATTAAAATTATTGTTGGTATAATCTGACATGCATTATGATTTAGATTTATTTATGTTACATTGAGTAATGATACTGAAGTTTCAGTTTTTTTTACTATTTGCAGCAAAATTTAATCAACCTTTAATATAATGCAACAAGTTTTTATGAGGTTATCTGTGGATGCAATTGTTAAAAAATACTTACATATAGAATATATGAGTTCTTTGATTTGTTAAGCCCTCAAAGCGAATCCATAGTTTTAAAAGACCTCTGCTTTGGTCGACAATGCTTTTTAGGATTTCACTACGGTCCCTCAACTTGGTTCTCGATCCTTAAAAAGGTCCATTTTTACAAATGATGGTAAATAGCCTATTAAGGTATTTTTCAGTTAAAGTTTAAAAAAATTTATTGGTTACGACCAAAGTATCATAATCCTCCATACTTTTTATCCCGTTCTAGGTTTATGTCATTTTCTAATGAGATTGAGCAGCTTAATCTACCAACTTTATAGAAGAAGAGGTGGAAGTGGCAGGAGTGGTCCTATTGTTCTTATTGCTGGCTATCATTGCTTTATATCATTTTCCGAGGTGATTGAGCTGGTTACTCTACCAAAATCCGAGAATATGAAGAAGAAGCTTGAGTAGAGTGGCGGCGACGGATGAGGTCTTCTGTCCAACATTCAGTTCAAAAGTATTTTTCTGTTATTGGATATCACTAAAGGAGGTGAATCGGCTATTAATCATTGGCGATAGCCAACATTTGGAGCGAGCAAGTGGGAGGGATGATTTCTGTATTAGGAGAAAAGATGTGAAATGAAAGAATCAATGCAGTGATATATGTGTTTTACATTCATTTGATGGTTATTTGATTGGAAAAATCTATGGGAAATGTGACCTGACTATTTAGCATCAAAGTTGAGCATTTTTTAAATGTTGAGTTTATGTGAAACTCTACCAAAGCCTATGATACTTGGAATATTTTTTAAAATCAACAACATTTTAAAAGTAGCTATAAATTTATTGGAGCCTGGATGCTTTACTTGTTATTAAACCGTTATATTTGTTCTGGTAGAAAATATGTTAATTTGTTTGTTACTAAACATGCAATTTTTTGTTTTGGCTTTTAATTTTCTTCTTTTTCCTCCTTAAAGACTAAAGATGGTTGACCATACAAATAATAATTGATTATGTTGCCCAATCATTGATGGCTGAAAGTAGTCAAACCAATAGTTAACTTCTTATTCCATTTTGGTAGTTGGTTTAATGCTAATTGGATCATAGAGGAGGAAAGGTGCGACAATGAGATCAGGAAGTGCTTCTTCCATATTTGCCCTCCTAATTAGAAAAGAGTTGTCATTGTGTGCATGAGAGAGAAAGAAAGGTGGTGGTAGAGAGAGAGAGAGGAGATAGATTATTTAATTATTATTTTTGGACAAAAAGTTCTTTCAGTAGTATTATTAATTAGCCCCAACATCTTTTATTCTTGATGTTGTAGGTCAGAAGAGTTTTATTTTTCTACACTATCTATTCTTTCTTGATGATGTGTTATGAAATGGATATTTGATAGTCATGGTGAAGTTACAAATAGGAAACAATGAATTAAAAACTAGAGATGGATAAAATGGAAAGATTAAATTCTTATAGAAATAGAAGATGCAAAAAAATTAAGTTTGATCTCAATTATTTATGCGCCAATAAACAAAGCATTGGTCATGGAGGCTTGTGATGCTTGGTTATTGAGAAAAGATGAATTGATTGGATAAAGATAGATTGGTGAAGAGATGATTGGATAAAGTCTTATAACTTCAACACTAGGGGTGTAAGTGAGCCAAGCCGACTTGAGAGCCACTCGAGCTTAGCTCGACGTGTGAACTGAGCTTGATGAGCTATCATGCCATGCTCAAGCCATCCCTGTCTCTACTTAGCTTGTGAGCTGGTTGGTTTAAAAATTAATTAATATAATAGAATTTAAGACTTTATCTTTAGAATATTGAAAATATTATAAAAAATGATATTTAATATTTTATATCAAATAATTTCTTATTATTTATCTACTAAGCGCTCATTATATATGTCATTTTATTATAATTCTAGTTTGATTTAATATTATTTTCTTTCTTTTATAATAATCAAGCTGACTTGTGAGTTAGTTCAAACTTGTAGAATAAAGCTTGAGCTTGACTCAACTCGTTTACACCCTTATTCAATACCGTACATATATATATATATATATATATATATATCATTAATTAATAAATGTCTTTGTTGATCACGCTCTGCTCGTCCTTCTTCGTTTTCATCTGTTTCGTCGTTAAGTCTGTCTCCGTGCGTCGTCTTCAGCTGCTCGTGTTTCGTCGTCTCGAGATCGAAGGGCTCGCGTTCGTCGAACTCGGCTTCTGCAGCATCTTACGTCTTCGACTTAGGTTGTTTCTCGTTCGCGTCTATTAGCTTCCATCAAAGCGATTCCTTCCCTGTTTCGATGTGTGTGCTCCCTCTTTTTTCGGTTGTACCCGGCAAAGCCTCTTTCGTCCATGTGTTGGGTAACCATCTGGAGGTGTCGGTTGTTGTCTTCCTGTCAAGTTATAAAGAATGTTGTGATGGTACATGTGACTGGTCTTTTGTTAAGAAGGCAAGTACGAAGGGTGGGAAAGCAGCTCTCTTTTTCTCTGATTTAGAAATTTCAACCTTGACTTAAAAATGCAAGTTCGCTCTTATTGGAAAATTTCAGTGGGGGCATCCACCTATGGAAGTTATCAGAATGAGTTTTGATGATCTCAAATTAGTAGGCAAGTGGAAAGAGGAACTTCTTGATGGGAGTCGTGTTGATCCAGTTAACCATAGCTAAAGACTACGCTCGTATTTTCTCTAAAATCAATGAAGTTCATCAAGTGGTCTCATGATTTTGACCCAAACCATGAACCTCCCACAATACCGGTATGATTTAGTTTACCTTGTCTCAAGCTGCGTCTATTTAATCATCAGTTTCTCAAATCTTTTGGAGCCATAATTGGGGATCCTATGAAGCTAGATCAACCCACCTTCAATCTAACCAAGGCCTTTTGTTGCCAGAATACTTTTGTAAAGGGATATCACTTTACCTGATATTACAGAAGTTTGGCTGGGCACAACACATAATGGATATTGGCAATAAATTGTCATGTAAGATAGACCCTTTTATTGTACTCACTGTAAGATGTTTGGGCATACACTTGACATGTCACGGGCTCCACCCTAACTTGAAATTTAAAGCTCAAGTGCATAAGGATGTGCCTGACTCCACTGCTTTGGACACATCTGCTCCACGTGTGGAGGAAATTACCATAAGACAAGAGTTGGTGTCTAATTTAATTGCCCCTAAGAACCCCCCTGACTATATTGTTTCTGTTTCTGCGATTGATGTGTTGTCGTTGGCTCTACTGCGTTTTGGCGGTTTTGTTTTTTGGTCTTACATGTATCTTTTCTTTTTTTTAGATTTTTGTGTGTATTATACCGTGTGGGTAGGGTGCCTTTTTTTGGGCCCACTCATACATTCTGTATCTTTTCTATTTTAATATATTAGCCCTTAGGCTTTGAAATATATATATATATATATATATATATATATATATATATTGTGTTGTAATACTTTATGGTGTTATGAATAAAAAATATGCAAAATGAGTAAAATTTTTACTATAATAATTTGTATGCAATCCTTACGGTATTGATTAAGCTTTACATTAATTTATATTTTTAAAAACACTTTAATTATGCCGCTAAGGTTCCATGATGGCCTATATAGGCCATCGTTTTGACTGATTAAAAATTATTTTAATACTTGAAATACTATTATTTTACGAGCTCATTTGGGGACCTTGTTGAAATTAAATGATGTTTTCTATCGATTCCACCCATCTTCCTTCATAATTTGTCTTCATATGAGATGATTCATATGAATTTTTATGAATTTGACAATATGGGTCTATTTGGGACAGCTGCCCCAAAAAGCTGTTGCGGATAAGCTGGCTAGCTGTTTGTTTATTGTTATTTGAAAACAACTGCAACACAGTTGTTTCTGGACAAATTTTCATTCTGCACATTTTAGTAATGTTGTTTGCGACAGAACTGTCATAACAATATATTTGATACTTTAGAAGCAAAATTCACTTCAGAACAATGCAAAAAATAAAAATATCCACCTCATTTAGCAGTGAGTATCATCATTACTAAAATAAAAAAGACTATTAAATTAACATTTAATAATATGATAATATTATTTTTAAAATGGAGACGGCGTGTATCACGAGTCAGACCATTATTATTCATTCTCGATCACACTTGACGGTGAAATCTGCCAGTCTGTCTGCCCACGGAAAGAAGTCAAACTTGTTTGTGATTCTCCATGGGAACTTGTATAACTATCTCCCGTAGCTATGTGCCTGATGTGACGTGAGCAGGAAACTCTGTAACCCGCAGTGGTATAACACTCCTCGTCTAGGTCCCTGAAATCCTCGAACTCATCTTTCTTGAATCCTTCAAAAGACGGTTTATTAGTCATAACAAAAGTATAAATTGATAAAAGAAGTAATTAATTACAGTTTTGTACAGACTTGAGGTCTCGAGGAACTCAGTATCCCAACCAACGAATTTGCCACTACAAGAAAATAATATATCCTATAAAACAAAGGTTTTTTGTTGCATTTAACCCACGTAATATCAAACTCGTGTGTGTCACATATGCATTTCACTAAAAAAGGTCATCCAGAAGAATCTCAAATGCCTTATTGTCAAAATAAAATAAGAGAGTAACTTAGTTACCTTCAATAGGATTTCACATGTGACACTAACTAATATCGACAATCAGGCCATCCAGAATAACCTAAAAGGTCTAATGTCTCATCATGGACCTCTCAAACAAAAAAAAGCAAAAGAAAGGAAACAAGAAAAAAACACGTAGAAACATCGTTAAAAACCCAAACAATCATAATCAAATATACAAGTATCGTTCAATCAACATACAACAATGATGTCTGTAATCCGATCTCAGTTCAACTAGTTCTGCGACATCTTCACCATCCTGGGTATAAGTCTCCCGTAATTCTACTTCTAGCTGTGGTATAATGTGTTTTATGTGATATTCAAATCTTTTGGCAGGACCTGTAAATGATTATTGTTAGCCATGTTGAAGTCTACATCATTTTGAGAATAATGTCGTTGAATGTAATTGTGGAAATTCATTGTAACCACTACAATGTGCACTTGCTTCTGAAATTGATACGCCGACATATTACACAGTATAACCCATTTTTCTTTCACACTCCAAATGTTCTTTCAATTAAGCCACGTAAGGAGGAGTGTCTTTTGTTAAATATTTCTTTTCTGTCCCGAGCAACACCGTTGGATCTTTCAAAATCAGGAATATGATATTTTGTATCCGGAAATGACGTCAGATACCCTTTTGTAAGGCATATCCTACATCGACCAAATAATATTTATTTGTCCCAAATACAATAATTAGTAATGAACTTAAAAAAATATAGATATGATTAATAGCTAAACAAACCTGAAGGTGGATGAGGAAAGTCATGTTTTTGATTTCTTGTCGCAAAAGCTAAAATTCGACTGTCATGGGCACTGTCTTCCCAACCCGTCATTACAAAATTAAAACACATTTTGAAATCAGATACGACCATCACATTTTGTGTGGGTGATCCACACCGCCCAATATATGCGACCTTTTCATTATTGGATACACATGTATCCACATGGGTTCTATCAATCGCTCCAATACAATTCTGACAAATTAATTAAAGTTTTGATAACCACGCTACTTATTTTGACTTTTGAATATAATGAGTAAAAAGATTTACCTTAAAAAATGACATATACCGCGGGTCACTAAGAATCTTTGTTGCAGTCTTCTCGAATGTTGGATCCTCTGACTTAATAATCTGTGTCGACAAATTAACAAGAGTCTTCAACCCCACAAAGAAATATCTCGATTTCCGATGAATGCTGAAATCGCTCTATCGCTCCTCTTATTGATTCATTATGTGAATGTTGAAATCGCTCTATCGCTCCTCTCATTGATTCATTATGTGATAAAATGTAGAGTATTGTTAACACCTCTCTGGTTATGCTTGTCGAACCATGAATGGTTCCTATGTTGTTCATCAAGCAGATTCATAAATATTGGTTGTGTCATTCGAAACACGTTGTTGAGTCTTGTAAGTTGTCATTGTAGTAACTCACAAACCCATTTATCACCAATGTAAGTAGATGTCATGCAGAGAGTTTGATCAACGTATGAGTTGTAGTATTTGTATAACATACAATCAGCTGTCACAATTTTTCTTCTGCGTTTGTCTCTTTGTGAGTTCATGCTAAAGAAGTGTTATGTTCATGTACTACATGTCAATCAAACAATATTTAAAAAAACATCGAAAATCAAATTACAAAGCGTACAACAAGAAGACATAAAAACATATTAACATATAGATTGTTCTTACGAGAAAGAAAAAAACATTCAAATCAGAAATTCGATAGAACTACAGGAAAATAAGTCCGAGCAATACAACAATAACTGCATAAAATCAAGTGTCATTTTTGTCCGAAAAAACGCAAATAATTGACCCTATGGTCAGAGACCACCTTCATGAAGGTTTGTTTACTGGTGAGGTCCTCCAACAACTTCAAGGAGTTCAGATATAACGACATGTCCTCATAAATTTCGAGAGATATTTCTAGAACTCGAATAAAATTGTCTATGGAGGTCGCATGTGAAGGCCTAGGCTCACTCGTGCATGAAGCCACCAATTTTGATATTTGTATTCTGATGAAAGCAGCTCTTTTTTTTTTTTTATCCACCTTAAGATGCTTTGACCTGCATGTGAATTCCAATTCATATTAGTTTGGGCTTTGGCCTTCACAAGAGCCAGTTACTTGCTCAACATCCAAATCTTCTGGTATGCTTGCAACCCTATGCTCACTTGGGGTCCATGCATGAGACCCCGTTGCCACAACCCCACCAAACATACGATTTAATTTTTTTTCCAGATCAGGGTCAATTCCATTGAATTTGAATTTCTTAGCGGCCGACACTACCTGCAATATACGTACAAGTTTATTACTTCAAACAGTTCAGGAGGATAAAGTAATGAAAATCAAGTCGTTCATGGTTTCTCAACCCACCATTCCTTCGAAGTATCAATAGTCCGTTTGATTGGATCCCAATCCAAGCCCGTGGATCCCCGTTTTTATTCCTTCCACAATTTCCAGTTATTTTTCAATTAATCTCACTTGTTCTGAAGTTGCATCATGTCGTATTCTCCTCCTGTCATTTCCTTTAATATCATAATATTTTGCTACCATTCATTGTTAAAATAGGTAGTAGGCTTATTTCCCAACTCAAATCTCCTTAAAAAGATGTCGTAAAATATGAGTTTAGCTTTCTTATCCCACATGGCTGATCAACCGATCTATTTAGTCTTAATCATTGCATTACTAGCACAGAAAAAATAAAACATTAAGATTTGTCAAGAACCACATCACACACATTAGCCACCGCAATCAGACAACAACAACCACTATGTTCAAGACACAATACCTCCACACACGGCTCACAACACAACTCCACACATGACCCACAACACAGTCATTGGTTTCGAGTGCCCTACATCTATTTTGTAGAAAACATTTTCATCTACAAAGCAAGCATCCCATTTCATCCATTTTTCAAATTCTCACTCAAATATAAAGGTAGTGATAAAACTCAATCTCATATTTGCCATTTTAGGCAATTACATACATGACACCCGAAAAATTGCTATCTGCAAATTAAGCATCCTCTTTCATACATTTTTCAAATTGTCGCTCAAACATCAAATCCATAATTTTGAATTGAGGCAATTACATATTGGTCACACGAAACAATGCTATGTATAAATCAAGCACTCTAGTTCATCCATTTTTCAAATTATCACTCAAACATCAAAGGAACTAATAAACCACATCTCATATTTTTCATTTGAGGCAATTACATGCAGGGCACCCCGAATATTTTTATCTATAAATGAAGCACCTACTTTCATCCATTTTTTAGATTTTAGCTCAAACAAAAAAAAGAAAAAAAATACAATTTGTAATTTTCAATTGAGGCAATTACAAACATGGCACCTGAAACAATGCTATGAACAAATCAAGCACCCTATTTCATCCATTCTTCAAATTCTCACTCAAATATCAAAGTAAGTGATAAAATCCCATCCCATATTTTTCATTTGAGACAATTACATACAGGGCACCCGAAACGTCGCTATCTACAAATGAAGCACTCTCTTTCATCTATTTTTCAGATTCTAGCTCAAACTTAGAAAAAATAAAAACAATATGTAATTTAGAATTTAGGCAATTACTGACGGGGCACCCGAAACAATGCTACGAACAAATCAAGTTCCCTAGTTCATCAATTCTTCTAATTCTCAGTCAAACATCAAAGAGCCGATAAAACCATCCCATATTTTTCATTTGAGGCAATTACATACAAAGCACCCCAAATTGCTATCTACAAATCAAGCACACTCTTTCATCTATTCTCCAAATTTCTACTAAAAAATCAGTGGAGATAAAACAATGGTCCTTTTTTTTTTTGCAAAATCCATATAAAAAAGCAACAAATCGCAAATGAGATATCAAAAAGTCACAAATCGCAAATATCACAAATGTCTCAGAACAAACTGCAAATAAGAAAGCCAAAAATTGCATAAAGAATGTCATTCCATCGAAAATTACCACAGGAACAACTTACAGAGCACAGTAATCAGAGATTGGAGGGAGGAGGAAGAGGAGAAAGGCAATGCTAAGCACAAGTAAGTGATAAAATCCCATCCCATATTTTTCATTTGAGACAATTACATACAGGGCACCCGAAACGTCGCTATCTACAAATGAAGCACTCTCTTTCATCTATTTTTCAGATTCTAGCTCAAACTTAGAAAAAATAAAAACAATATGTAATTTAGAATTTAGGCAATTACTGACGGGGCACCCGAAACAATGCTACGAACAAATCAAGTTCCCTAGTTCATCAATTCTTCTAATTCTCAGTCAAACATCAAAGGAACTGATAAAACCCATCCCATATTTTTCATTTGAGGCAATTACATACAAAGCACCCCAAATTGCTATCTACAAATCAAGCACACTCTTTCATCTATTCTCCAAATTTCTACTAAAAAATCAGTGGAGATAAAACAACGCTCCTTTTTTTTTTTTGTTGCAAAATCCATATAAAAAAAAACAAATCGCAAATGAGAAATCAAAAAGTCACAAATCGCAAATATCACAAATGTCTCAGAACAAACTGCAAATAAGAAAGCCAAAAATTGCATAAAGAATGTCATTCCATCGAAAATTACCACAGGAACAACTTACAGAGCACAGTAATCAGAGATTGGAGGGAGGAGGAAGAGGAGAAAGGCAATGCTAAGCACAAGAGAGATGCGTGAGAGGGAGAGAAGCGTGAGAGAGAGGGTTTGCGAGATCAATCGAGAGAGGCACGCACTTAGGGCAGATGAGATGCGAGAGAGGCACAGAGTCGAGGGCGGAAGAGTAATAGATACGCGAAGGAACACGGGCCGCAGGGTCAAACCAAAGGCTGCGTATAATAGGAATTTTTATCGGATTATTAAGATAATCTACAGCGCCAAGTAACCAAACACATCTGTCGGCGTTTTCAAAACGTACCACACCAAATAAGCTGGCCCAAATGGGCCCTATGAAGCTCTTACAAATAGGTACTACGAATATTAATACTGTGGATATTTTTATCATTCATATTCTAGATTTATTAGGGTTTTTTGGGATTCATTTGTTATAAGTTTCTCGATAAGGATTTGGGTCACATTTATAAATGGTTTTTTTAGGTCACATCATTCAATTACATGTCATCCCTCTTATTTAGTGTTTTGAAGAGGATTTACAATTTAATCCACTATGATTTACCATTTTCTATTTTAAGGTTTCTTCTAATTACTTTTGTCAAGGTTTTTTGGCAATGCTTTAGATTTTTTTAATCAAGTATTCTTCAGTGTAGCATCTTTTTAGTACATTTTTTTTCTTCTTGTTTGATGAGCAATGTTATTGATGGTGCTAGGCATCTTTATGCAATATGATTGCTTACTGATGTGCTTGGCACCCTTCTGAGTGAAGTCAATCGATGCAAAAAAAATTTCTGCTTTTGTATACTATAATAAGATAGTTATTGTAATAAAATATTTAAATACAGGAGGTAAACTTACATTTTAAAGTTTATATCATTCTAAATTTCAAAATGACAAAACCTGACTTCGTAGATTGTTTAAAAAAATGCCCATAAAGACTAAAAGCTTACATCTCAAGTTTAAACAAGCGAATGAAAACTTAAGTTAATTGCTTTCATATTTTTAGGTTAATATAGTCTTTACTAATATTTATTCATCTTCTTCATCACTCCTACCTCTCTTCTTTATTATTAGATTTTGCATCCCTCTATTTTTTTAATATGGTTGTGCATGCTTTACAAAATAATTAAATCAATCTCGGCATAATAAGCTCCTTGTTGCTTAATACTGACCTATGTTGTGGTGTTCCCCGGGAGGTGTTTGAAGTGTTGAAGCCTTGCCTCACCTTGCTTGGGTGGCAGTGTGAGTGCTTGGCTCACCTTTGAGGATTCACAATTTAATCCTCTGGTATTTTCCTTTTTCTCCTCTTCATCAGTTTTTTTATCTAGCATGAAGGATACACAATTCTATGTTTTGAAGGGCTGTGTTGTCAAATAAAAAGATGTCATGTTCACTTTAAGTCACATATGTTATAATGTGCTCGAAACTAATTGCAGTTGTCTAATATTTTTACACTACGAGTGCCAAGTTGAAGTCATGTAATTTTAAAAGCACTAGAGATCTAATTGGTAGTCTTTATAAAAAAGGTGATCAATGTGAAGGTTTGTAGTGCAAGGAGGTTCATATAATTTTTCCATTTTTAACCATATGTAAAATCATTATAAATAACTAGGTAGAATTGTGAAAGAAGTTTCCAAGCTTTTTTATCTTTTGTCATTGACCTGCATCCACGTGTAACTTTTTTGAAGCACTAAGTTTTGGGTATTAGTTGGCAAACAATCATAATAGCCTACATGCAAATCTGGTTCAATTTGAAGTTGGTAGGGATTGGCCATTGGAATGGAGGTTTGGAGGGTTCAATTATTAGGGGTATTAGTGGAAAGAGAGAAGAGTTCATTAGCTTTTCCTATATAAATTGACAATTTTTGTTCTCATCGATTCAATCTTTTCTCACCATTTCTGTTTAGATAATGATTTGTAGTTTAAACTATCCGAGATTTCTTCGGTTTTCCATTGAAACACGTTTTTTTTTTGTGAGAAACTGGCCTGAGAAACAAAATTATATTTTTTGAATCACAAAAATCTTCTGAAGATTTTATTCTCTTCTAAAAATGATAATATATTATTTATTAAAGGATGAAATTGGACATTGCAGGTTTTTCCCAAGTCAAGTATCATCTTAGATAGCTATTTCTCACCTGCTTTTGCTTCTTCATGTTGGGTCTGGAAGAAGAGGAAATATACAAAATATTATTATTACCATTATCATTATTATTATATTATTATTATTTTGGGTGGATGGAAGGTTTAAAGGGGTCTGAACAGGAGGGCCTGTTCATGAATCTACGCATTACAGACAATTGAGATAATAACGAGGTTTATATGGTGTGGACAAAGACTTTTTCTGAATTTATTTATTGTCTAATGTCAGTGATCACTGCACTCATTGGCTGGCTGCCAGCATGCTTGAGCAAGGATTGAAGGGTGAGGTAGGAGGGAGCAGTTTTTGGGTTTGGGAGGTAGGATTATTACTACTATCATTATTATTATTATATTATTATTTTGGGTGGATGGAAGGTTTAAAGGGGTCTGAACAAGAGGGCCTGTTTATGAATCTACGCATTACAGACAATTGAGATAATAACGAGGTTTATATGGTGGGGACAATGTCTTTTTCTGAATTTGTTTATTGTCTAATGTCAGTGATCACTGCACTCATTGACTGGCTGTCAGTATGCTTGAGCAAGGATTGAAGGGTGAGGTAGGAGGGGAGCAGTTTTTGGGTTTTCGAGGTAGGAATTGTGCAAATCTAAACTTTATACTCATAATTGTAATTTGTAAATCTTGGACTTCATTCTGTTATTGGAATTCACAAATCAATGAATATTTATAAAAAATCTGAAACTTGGGTGTTTCATGATTATTTGCGTGGATGCATTATTCTGCGTGAATTACTAATGAAGTTGTTGAGGCTTCCTCCACTTGTATGTTTAGTGCAATAAGTTTATGAGTTGGTCTTCAACTTTTCATTTATTATATTGGTTCCTTTATACTATGATACATGAATCATATCAACTACCATTGGCATATCAAATATCAAGGTGCGAGTTTGTCATTGATTTTGGCTCTTTTTGCCATCTCTGTCACCACATAAATTAGAGTTTTATCATAATGATTGAATTGGTATTTTATATTCCAATGAAAACTCTTTATACAGTTCGTTGTTGAAGTTCAACTTGCTTGTTTTTAATTATTTACTTAGTTTGTATCTTTGTTGTGGAAAGTAGAAGAAGAGGCTACGATTTGGGTTCATTTTGTGTGGGGTAGCAAAAATTAGTATTCACTTTATTTAACTCAATATCTTGTCAGCATTTAAAAGTTTGATGATATGGAGAGCTTTTAAACTTTATGATGACTGAGTGTTTGTTAAGATATATTCTAACGGCACGTAACAGTTTCACTTTCATGCTAAAAATGACAAGGATAAGAACTTTTGATGTAAAGCTACAAACTTGTTTATGTATAGTTTATGTATACTATTTGTTTGTGCAGAGGCAGATGGTGCATTGGATAAGGCTAGGAAGCACAAGAAGCGACAACTTGAGGATACATTAAACTTGGTTATGAAAAAGAGGAAGGTATGTTGATTTGCACTAATATCTCAATCTTTCGATGGGGTTGAGTTATTGTATTGTCACTAGCCATTCAGTAGAGATTTGTTTTGATCTTTGGTTTTCAAAAGTTTTGAAAATGAATTTTGAAAATCACTGAAGAAAATTAAAAGTTTTCTTTGTATGGTCTGAATTGCAATGATACTCAACTAGAATAAATAATGAATTTAAAGTCAGTTTGTCAACCTCTTCATTCCTTAATATGGAAATATTTATGATTTAATTCAAAAGTCACATTTTGCCTAGTAGAAATGGTAGGTGGTTTCATGCAATCTTCTATGTTAAGGGCATCATGCATAACTTAGAAAATACAGTGAGATGTATAATTCTTGTTTATGAATTTTTTTATCCCTTCAAAAATTGAGATGTCATGCTTACATAGAACGTGAACTTGTGGCATTACATCTTTTCTTGGAAACTTTCCATTACATATAATGTTTATGGCAACTTGCCAATGAAAAGGAGATACAAACTTAGAATTCAAATAAAAAATTATTTTTCTATTACTTGTGACGGCTATTCACTTATTTCCTTTGAGGAAATCATTTTCATACAATGAACACTTTTTCCTTCTAATTTACTCGACGTCGGGATCCTAATCCTTCCATTTCTACACTTTTCCTGAAGTTGGAGAGTAGACATCAATCAATTCCAACTTTTTAATACTGAATTTAAGATTAAATTTGAACAATCTTGTTTGCAAGAATTTTTGTGGTTTGTTTGGAGCTAAGAGAAAAAAATGCATGCAAATAATTCATGCTTCAAAATTTTCCTTTATACAGTGATGTCAGCCTCAAACACTCTTGGTTTCATAATGCTGGACAAGATCTTGGGCTACGCTTATCATTGCCTTGTTGTCACAATATAGTTTCATTATAGAATCTATAGCTTTTTATAGCTAAACGAAAACCTTGTGTAACCATAGATATCCCATTGGCCATGGATTATATTCATCTTTAGCCAAAATTTGAGCTGCTGCATTATAATTCTTGTTCCTCCATGTGACAAAGTTGCCCTATATATGGGCACAAGAATCTATCGTAGATCTTTTGTCAGTAGTAGAACCTGTCCAATCTGCATCAATATAAGCTTCAATATTGCGCTGAGTGTTTTCGTTGAATAGCTATTCCTGTCCAGGACATTTTTTGAAGCACCTGGACATGTCATATGTAGGCTCTAGATGTTCCTTTTGTGGTGATTGCATAATTTGGCGTACAAAAAATGTCACGTCAGGTCTCGTATAAGATAAAAAAAATTATTTTTTACCACCGGTTTTGTCATCAAGTGACATCAACAGGTTTTCATTAGTCTTCTCTAAGATTTTTATGTGGATCAATTGGAGTGTCAACAAATTTATACTTGCTCATTCCACATTTATTGATGGGTTTTTTGTTTGCAAGTATTGGTAGTGCACTGCATTTTAAATATTAAGGATTTTAATTTTTTTAGATGTAGTATTGGTAGTGCACTGCATTTTAAATATTAAGGATTTTAATTTTTTTAGATGTTTGTGTGAGTAAAGCAAATCTAAAAAAGTTTGCTTTGAAGGATTTAGAATTCTCCCATTTTGTCATCCTTGGTGCATTATAAATTTTCCCAAATCAAATGAAGTCAAAATACTCGATTCTCGCTTGAAATTAAGCCCATCTCACAAATCTCAAACTCTTCTCAGTGCTACCAGAACCGTAAATATTCGTCCTTGATCCATTGACATCCATCCTCAAAGTTGCCAATGCCCATCTTCGAAGTTGCTGATGCTATATGATCTTATTCCCACAGCATAGCCACCTTCTTCTCCACATCATTGCATTCTCTGCCTCATGTTCTCGAGTCATTGCTCACACCTCACATTATCATTTTACCGACTTCATTGCCTTTTACTTATATCTGCTATCCCTGGTGATATAATTTTGCTATTGTTGCTAATCTGATAACTTCAATTTGCCCGCCCATTGTTATGCTTTTAAACAAATGATATATTAAGATGTTTCATTTATGGAGAATATAACAGAAAGAATGACTTCACCCAAATATATTTTGGCACCAGATTTATAATATCAATGCCCGAATTGCTTCCGATAAATATTTATTTTTTCTTTCAGCCACATCATTTTTTCGTGGGGTGTCGACATAAGAGCCTTGATTAAGTATTCTTTTTTTGGATAAAAATTGATCGAAATATTTTTAAAGTAGTCTCGACCTTTATCACTCTGTAATATTTGAATATTTTTCTGAAATTGTATTTGTATTATGACAAAAGTTTTGAAAATTATTTTCACTTCAAATTTTTCTTTCATTAAATACACACATCTTAATTTTGTGTGATCATTAGTAAATGTCACGAACTTCTTTTTTTAAGTGCATGTATGATATCTACAATGACTCTAAATATCACAAACAACAATAACAAAAAGCCTTTATCCCTCTAAGTGGGGTCGACTACATGAATCCTTTTTTACCTTTGTGTTTTATTGAGTGCCATATTTTTATTTAATTCTTATAAATTAAGACCATTGTTTATACAATATGTCCAAGTCTTTTTAGGTCTACATTTGCCTTTCTTAATATAATTTGAATATTAAACATCTACTCTCCTAATCGGATCATTAGTGGTGGACGTTTAATGTGACCGAACCATCTAAGACGACTCTCAAATTTTGTCTTCCACTGGAGCTACACTAACCCGTTCACAGATACATTCGTTTCGCATTTTGTCTCTCTAAGTGTCAAGCCACTCATTCACCTGAGCATTCTCATCTCAACAACACTTAACTTAGTTTTATGCTTATCTTCTAAAGGCCAACATTTTGCACCATAAAACATTGCAAGTCTCACCACTTTCTTATAAAATGGTACGATTTATTTGTAAATTTGGGAAAAAAAGACGCATGATGTTTGACCAACAGACAAATTTCATATTCAAAAAATCATAAATTTTTATTCTGAAATAAACTTGGAAACAAGAAGTTTAATTACTAAAAATTAGGATGACATAACTTGTAATGTCATAACGCAATATCACTGTCTTTAGAAATAAAACCAAAATTAAAACCAGTACTAACATTGTTTATTCGCATCAAGTTTATTGTCGAGTTCATGCTTTTCTAGGAAACAAGAAGTTTATGGTCAATTTCTGAAACTCACAACAGGAAGAGTAGAGATTAGCTTGAAGCTGATTGATTAGAAGTAATTTTACTAAGGGATAATAAATTACAAGACAAATTGGGAAAAAGGAACACGTCATGAAGAATTAATAATGAGGTGAATCTGTTAGTTCATTTTCCAACAATTATCGAGAGCACATCATCTATAATTTTGACTTTTTTATTACTTGATATGATCTATATGATAAGAATATTTTAGAACTAGTCATATTATCAGTTGTGTCTAAATCAATTGTTCAAAAATGAACAAAGTTATGATTAACACTTAATAATACATCGACTAGAGAGTTTTCCTTATGTACTGAAGAGCAAGATAGAGTCAATGACAATTTTGAAAATTGAAAGAACTTGTGCAGGTACTCTAATTGCTCATTGGTAAAAGGAATTGTATTCGAGTTGGTAGAAGATTGAGTTTCATCATTAGTGACTTGATAAGTTCAACTTTCTCGTTTGGATTTTGATTTCTAATTCATAGGTTTACCATGAAGCTTTCACATGTCTTCTTTGTATGCCATGAATTTTTACAATGCTTGCATCACCATGGAAAAGCGAAGTGGTTTCAAAATTACTGAAACCAGTAGAAATAGTAGAATTTCTTTGCGTTCCGGTTATCTCTGACTTGTACGACATCATCAAATGAGAAGAGAATGGGGTAGAAACTCGAGTGAATAATGGTCGCTAGTTATTTCGACGCTTAAAGCTTGAGAAGACTTCTAGCAAAGAAGCTGAAATCCTCTTTGAAAACAGAGTTCCAAGATTGCGCTGCTTGCAATATCATGATAGCCAAAACTCTTAGTTTGACTAATCTTTTAACGAGTTCGGCACAGGATTAGAGGACTAGGTAAGTCAAATAGATCGTAGGGGTTGAATCGTTCGCTGATTTAGCTAATCTAGCATAACCGAAGGGAGAAGCGATCTATGAAGAAATGATTCTCAAAAATCAAACAGAGTGTTTGAACGATTTGCATAACTCGAACGATGTTCTGTGCTATGTTCGAACATAGCATTTGAATCGTGCGAAGTTTGCGACTCGTTTGTAAAGACGAAGATGAAGATTCAAATTTGGTGCAGTTGTTGGATACGTCAAAAGACAACATAGATCAATCGTTCGTTTGGCTGCGATGAGAAAGATTGAAGGAGCATTGGGGAGCTCTTTCTTCGACTGTGCCTTCTAAGCCTCTTCGAAAGTACCACATCATAAGAGAAGGCTCGCGAGCAGCGTCTTCGGTGGACTATCGCTTCGCAATCATCCTTACAATCATGAGCGGGAGAAAGCTGAAGCCTCGACCTCGGGAAGATTGGCATCGCCTCTTCTACTATGGAGTGTAGGAACACTAACTCTGATAACATGTAAATTTGGGAGAATGAAAGTAATTATTCGTCTTCAATTTTCAAGTACTTTGTTACAAGATAAATAGTAGGCGAATTCCACCACCTTAGAAAAGCCTCAAAATCCCGTGCTAGAAATAGAAATAGAAATTACCGACAATAGTCTAAACGTAGAAACTACTAAAAATAGAAAATAATAAAAATAGAAGATAGCGAAAGCAAAAATTCTTAAAATTCCAACAAAATATATATTCTATAAAAGTATTTATTATAAAAATCAATTATTACACAAGTTTTCATTCACTTTATATCCATCCAAATAACGAAAAATGATCTTAGGAGTTTATTTTTCAATCAATCAAACAACCTTAAATACTGTAAATGGATTGAGCTAAGTTTACATTGCCATTTCAAATACATATGCATTTGAAATACTTGCGACCAAACAACTCATCAGAAGATCTTGATTATACATTTTTTGAGATACCATAATATCATCATTTGATCTTTCTATCCTCCATCAACTGTGCCAGCCGATTTTAAAATTGACAGCTAGATTCTTCTTTAGTAGGCATATCTCGTTTACATCTTCGTTTGTCAAAATGTTATCTTGTACATAAGCAATTAGGAGTGATGTTTTCACTTCTCTTCAGTTTAGTCAGGCTTGTTTGCTGCCTTGATTTTTTTTTCCCTTTAATGGGTAAATTGTTCAAATCATGCTCTTGGAGATTGTTTTAAAATCATTTAATGACTTCTTTTGATAGCGTTCCCTTGATTCAAATTTCCTTTTGAAGTCAAGAGGATTATTCTTGTAGATTTTTATTTGAAGTCTCCATAGAAGAATATATTCTTGTTGTCCAGTTGGTGTAGAGGCCGATCAAAATTCCTCATAATATTCAGTTTTACCATAGTTGAAAGTTCATGCCTGTAATCAGTGTCGTATATTTGGGTAAATTCTTTGGCAACCAATTGAACTTGACATCTCTCAAGGTTCCCATTTGATTTTTCTTCATTAAAATACCCGCTTAGAAATAACTATAAGCTTATCTACCATTACCCAAGTCCTTTTTTTCTCAAGAGCTCTCATTTCCTTTTTTGTCTCTGGGTCTTTCATTTCCTTAAAAACTACTTTCTTCTTCCAGATACTTGTAGAACTTTTTGCCCATTTTCATTTTTTGGGATCTCCACAACCGAAAGTTGTGATGAAAAAAAGAAAAAAATGGGTGGTGAAATTTCTTTAGTACTTCGGTATAGGATGACTAATATGTGATATAGCACCTTTAAGGAATGCAATGTGTGCATTAATGTCATCATTTTCCTCCTAGGAATTGAGACATAATTGAATCGTACATTATGAGTTTTGTTTTTGCTTTGACTTGAAGTCGATATTGCAAAAGAAGACTCAAGGCTCTTTCTATGAGATGATGTTTTTCTTGAGCTTTTCAATCCAAAGATTTTGTTTATGTTTGCTAAACCTGTTCTGTTGGCATAATCATAATCATGTGCAGGGTTGTACATGGACTTGGGGAGCTTTCAATATTTATTTATTTATTTATTTATTTATTTTGAATTAGGATGTTATTTTGTATGAGTTGAATGTCATTTAAAAGATTTGGGTTCAATTTAGTTTTAGAAAAAGTTGATTCTTAAAGTATTGAATTTTCCAATTCACCCCTATGGTAAGATTTTATTTCGATAAAGGATGCATCCATTGTGAAAACTATTTTAAAAGCTTTAAAGTGTTCATCCCTTTTTGTGTTGAAGCATGACTATATATTTTGTTGTTTTAGTTTCAAATTTCTGATGATTTTTTTTTTCATGATTGTATAGACACATAGTGCAACTAATGATCTCAATGGAAAGATTGGTTGCAATCCTGAAGTTTGGATTATTTTTGAAACATATGCAAAGGAGTATGAAAATTCAAAATTTTTAAGACGGACGAGATAATTTTTGGTTAGAATGGCATTATTTTGTATATTTCGGCATATTGGTAAAGAGTAAAGCTCTTGCTACTTGGGTTTTATTTTTTCTTTAGCCTATCTCATTTTGTTGTACAATATCATTATAAGAACTTCAATGAATAATTTTTATTTTAAGAAAAAAATGGCCTTAAGGTTTGTTAGAAGATTGTTTGCTGTCACTCCAAAAATTTTGAACTTTTGTCATGTGTTAGAATTTTGGGACCTCATTTATTGTCTCGTTTTTTCTTCACTCCCAAATCTTTATGTCAAGAGCTTAGTATCAACTGCTAGCTTGAAGAGCATCTCTTCTTCCAAATTTATCCATAATTCTTTCTCTTTTGGGCCTTTTAATTCCTTAGTTTTTAAAATCTCTATTTCCTGAAATTTTTTATGTATGTAATTTCAGTCAGTAAATGACTTTTCCAGGTTGTTCCTTTTAGATCTTGCGTACATGTTCTGTTTTTTATAATATAGAAACACTGTGTGTGTCTCTATGTATATATATATGTATGTATTTTAAATAAATTTAGAGTTTCAGCGTTTCAGCTGCTGTTCTGTTTGTCTTTTTGTTTGAGTGCCTAGTTGATGTTATTTATAATATAGTTGTAGTTCTCTAGAGTTGCAGTGCAATGATTATAAAGCAAAGTTGGGGTTTTGATTCACTAAATTGGATTATATTGATTTAAGCTGTTATTGTTTTGATTTTGGTGCTAGAGCTGTTTCAATTATGCTTCCAACTTTACACTCTTACACTTCTTAATTTATTTCATTTATTTTGAATAATATTGTTACTTTTATGCACCGTCTTTTCTTTCTTTTTACAAAAAAATAGTAAAAGTTTAAGCAATCTTACTTTTAAATGATTCATAATCTAAATTTAGGGAAAATGAATATGATGTGCTTTAATTTCATATGACTTATTCCTGCCTTATAATTTTTATGAGGATATGTGAATTATGTGGCTAAGATTCAATGCTTTTGTCAATTTATATTGCAAGTTTCATGACTCTTTAGACATTGAGCAGGAGTACGAAGACAAAATGCGTGAAAAGGGAGAGTCTCCAGTTATGTTTAGGTGTGATAATCTTGACTATTTATTAATGATAAAAATGCCATTTTTCTCTTTCATCCTGATGTGTTTTTTTATATCTTATAATTAATAACAGCCACTTGGGTCCCCCTCGGAGAAGATCAAATACAGAGGAGGATGAGAGAACTAAACAACCAAAGCCAGAGGTAAGCTACCTTCATAGTTCTCTATGCTTAGCGAGTAATTATTTCATCAAATTTTTCTTGCTGCTTTGCAGGATTCAGTTTATTACCATCCCACTCTTAATCCAACTGGGGCTCCACCTCCTGGAAAGCCACCTATGTATAAATCATCAATAGGTTAGTATTGCTTCTTTCGTTTTCTCTTGGAGAAATTTCAGTTCATCTTTGATACCCTTTTTATTCAGTTTATATTCTGTAGGACCCAGGATTCCCTTGCCTGCTTCATCAAGTGCAGTAGCATCGTCTTCTAAGTCGGAGCCTGAAGAAATCAGTTTGTCCGTACCTCCTCCACCACCCCCACCACCACTGCCAGACTCTGGGAAACTTACTTCTGGAGATGATTCTGATGCACCTTCATCCATACCTTTGCCTCCGCCACCTCCACCACCCCCTAAGTTGGCAGCTTTAAGCGGGTTAATGCCTCCACCACCTCCAGGCCCCCCACCAAAAGGTGCTGTGGTGGCTAATGCATCGTTACCGCCACTGCCGCCGCCTCCGCCGTCCCTTCAACGACCTTTTCTGCCACCTCCACCTGGCTTGGGTGGAAATGCAAATCCTATTAATGTGGCATCAGAGGGCATGAATGTGAAGGAGGTAAGTTTTAAATTTCTTTCTATTATTTTATAAACCACTTTGTTAACGAGTTGTTGAATTGCTAGTTGGGTTATTTTTGAAATGAGAAAAGTATCAAAATAGTCCCTGATTGTTTGCAGGAGGTCATTTTAGTCCCAAAATTTAAAATTATCAATTTAGTTCACATACTCTTTTAATATGGCTGAAATAGTTTGCAGAAAGGACTATTTCAACCCCAATTTAAAGAGTTTAGGGTCTAACTTGTCACTTTTATAGAGTTTGGGACTAAAATGACCCAATGTAAATAGCCTGGGGACTATTTTGGCACTTTGCTCTTATTGAAAGTTTCTTTTTGTTTTTAAATTTTGGTGCAAAAACATGTGCAGAGTTGCCTTCTAGCCCATCGTTTGTCAGCGGATGTTGTTTCAACATGCACAGTTCTACAACCAAGATTTTGGTGCACCATTTTTTTTTACTTTATTCACTAATTCGGTTAAATGTTAAATCTACAGTATCATTTGTTTGGGGAATATTTTCGTGCAAACCACTCAATGCTTACATATTTACATATCTAATACTTAAACTTCAATGTTTACATATATGCTACCTTACCTATGCATTAAAAGGTGTATTTTACTTTTTAAATGTTAAAATAGTGGTATTTTTGATGTGATATAAAAGATATAGATGGTATAAATGTAACAATCAAAATTCAGGTGTTAGATATGTAAATACATAAGAATTGGATGAAATGCATGTAAATGCCCTCCTTTTTTTTGAATTTTAAAGCTCTATTTGACAACATGGTGCAAGCCGTGAAATTTTGCTAAAATTTCTACCCTCAATATTCATTGCTTATTTTTAAAGTCACAGAAGAGGCTAATGATTGTAGAATCGGTCTTCCGCAGGCTAAAGCTGTGCTTCCTCCGCCTCCGCCACCGCCTGGTTTGCCGCAAAAGCTGCAATCTGATGCTTCGTCATCTGCTAATACAGGCAATTCTCTCCCTAAAAGTGAAAATGCTAAGCCAATCCCATTGATTCCACCACCCCCGCCTCCTTTATCCCAAGTAATCCCCTATCCCAATATGCAACCTGACATGATGCCTCCTGGCATGCCAAGGTTCCCTCCCCCACCTCCACTGGACTTGAGACCACCCCTACCCATCCCTGGACTTCCGAACAGGCCTCCACCACCACCACCTCCTGGCATGGCTGTCTCACAAATCCCAAGGCCACCTTTTCCTCCACCTCCTGGGCCACCTCCATTGCTGAGACCTCCAATGCCTCCAGGTCATCCTCCTAATCAAGATGATGATCTCGCTGCTTTCAAGGCCCCTGCACCTCAAAAACCTTCTTATGTAAAGTCTGCTGCATCTACAGTTGTGAAAAGACCACTAGCGCAGCATACCCCAGAACTCACGGCTATGGTATGCTTCTGATTTATCTTTACTATTTGAGTAAAATGCCAAAATAATCACCTGATTATTTACATGGGTTTATTTTAGTCCCGAGTTTATAAATGTGTCAAGTTAGTCCACCGACTCTTTTAATTAGAGCTAAAATAATTCTTTTTTGGGACTATATCAGATGATATTTAAAAAATATGATGATTAAATTGGCATTTTTATAAAAAGGGGGACTAAAATGACTACCTAGTGGAGAACTATTTTGACACTTTTCTCTACTATTTCTACCTGCAAAACATCTCATAGCATCTGCTAGTTATTCTATTTTGCTAGGTTTCAGGTCTTCACTTAAAATTTTGGTAAGATTGATGTTTTAATCTGTAAAGTTTCACTAAAATTTCGGTTATAATAATTATTTTTGTCATTTGTGCTTTGATTTGCCTATTTGGAACATGAGGCACTAACCGTTTAAAGGGAAATATGGCTCGACTTCCTGTTTGTTTTTATTGGGAAATTTACATACACACCATATTCTTATGTAGTTTGATGTTTACACTTGTAACATTTTTGTGTCATAAACCTATGCATGAAAATGTGTAATTTACTTATAAAATGATAGTGATGTTAATTTTTTTTATACGATGTTAAAGATTTGAGTGTTACGGACCTAAATATGAATGTATAGGTGTTAGGTATGTAAATACATAAGAACATTGGTTTATTTGTAAATGCCCGTTATTTTAACTTTATTTCTTTAAACTTAATTTTGTGTTTTAGATCCCTGCCTCTGTGCGTGTGAGGAGAGAGAGTGCATTACCAAAAACAAAGCCTAAGCCTGTTCTCTCGGCCGCCCCCTTGCCTTCCCGACCAGCTATCAGCACTTCAATTAGCAAGCCGGAGACATCAACTGCTGCTTCTGTGCCGAAGCCACAAAGCATTGATGACTCATATGTGGCTTTCTTGGAAGACATGAAAGCGTTGGGTGCTCTCGATGGATGATGTAAAACAGTTTTTAGGGATCAAATTTGTATTTGGTGAGTATATTTTAACTTTTCTTAATTGACTGTATTGATAACTCCAGTGATTTATTCAGCTGGATTGGCTTTCAGTCTTCTTCACTAACAGTGAAACTGTGTCTCCATTTCTTCTCCTCTCTTGTAGGATTGTTCATGGTAAAGCAGGGGTTGATTTAACCGATTAATATACAAATCTTATTGCTGTTGCTTGTGGTCTTGAAGCTCTGTAAATTTGAATATGATGTATGATAGCTTCAAATTGATGCACATGAGCGAAGGAATGTGTTTAATTTTCCCATGTTTTTCTCTCTTTGTTTAGACAGCAGGTTCAATATTTGGATTTGTTGATAATTTAAATATGTTTCTATTGCCCTGCATACTTTATCTGTTTGGTGCTGTTATCTGAAGAATATTTTTAAAGTTTTGATACGAGCTTTTGATTTTAGGTGATGCATTTTATCAAAGAATAATCTTAAGAAAATTTAGATAGCATGAATTTCTTAATTAAGGCTGTGCTAAGTGATTATAGACTGAAGGAGGGCTATGTCGTTTGCTTGGTGGAAAATTTTAGTATATCACTTGAAAGTATTTAATTATAATGAAAATTTTAATTAAACGCAGCAACAATAACAGAGCTTTTATCCCATCAAGTGGGATTGGCTATACGATTTTTTTTTAATTGTGGCCTATTGAGTGTCATGTTTTTATTTAATTCTAATTGTATGCATTAAAAACTGTTTGCATGAATTTCAAAGTGATCTTACGATTAGGAATGACGGTCTGACAATTAGAATATTGAACTGAAAGGACTCAAAGTCAATCGACACATGGTGCTATTGGATCCCTTCGGCAAGCCGCTTACAGACCTAGGAGAGACCTAGGAGCGTCCGATTGTGACGAGACAATCAATCTACTTTGCTTTTGCAAGAACAACTACCATTCAACTAGTCGCTATGGTCAACTAATAATCATATTCAAATTCAAATTCAAATTGTAATGTAAATTCGGTAGTAAATCATGTAAATTTAGTATCAAATTAACACATTAATTGTGTTAAGGGTGGTTTTCATAACTGTTCATTTATTTCTATAATTGTATGAATATGCCTCTATAAATAGAGGACAAAAAGATGAATTAAGGACTCCGGTCCGCGGACTTTTCTCGGGCATATCTAATGAGAATTTCCTAACGTTTTCCTCTCTCTGTCTCCCAAATTAAGGACTCCGGTCTGCGGATTTTTCTCGGGCATATCTAATAAGAATTTCCTAATGTTTTCCTCTCTCTCTGTCTCCCGATAACTCTCAAAGCGTGTATTTTTGAAACACAATTCAAGATCCAACATCTAGAAGGCAGTGATGAGCATGGACATACCCCAGATAAGAAATAGAGCCAGTCATGATGGAGAATTCTTGCATAAGGAAATAGCGCACATGAAATTTAAATAGAGACAATATGTCGAGACATTCAGGAAGAGGTCCAAACGTTGCACAATTATGGATCGATTAGAGGCTATAAGGTAGAGGAACATCCATTCGCCAACTTGGGAGGGATATTCTTGGGGAACACATCCCCAAAGAGCTCCCCTTAACGTTCAGCCAGCGCCCAATGGCCAGGCCATTGATTGACCGACTGAATGGCAAGTGAATTCCCAACGCACTGATAATGTGGGGTCTATGACTTGACCCGCAATTACGCAGCAAATTAACTTCCAAAAGATGGCAAAAAACTTGACCTGATTTATAAATAGCGGCTAGTGTGCAAAACCATAAATGATATAAAAATTAAAAAATATTTTACACACTAGGGGTACTACGCAAGTATACGTATCTTTTCAAGTAATATAGACTTTTCTTTTAAAAACCCCAGTATCGATCCCACGAGGAAGTGAAGTAAGTGGTCTTTAGTCAAATTCTAGTCTACTACAATTACTCCTTAGGTTGGAATATCGATTAAAATTGTGTTTTATTACTTTGAGTTAACTTCCATTTTTATAAATTTTTCTTATAATTATCCTATTGGCTCTTTTATCAATATTTAATTAATTTACCATAAACTTTGGGCTCTGATGCCACTTGTCATGATCCGGTCCTGTGCTTGGAATTAATTATGGCTGGAACAAACGATCAAATTGGTGAATTAAATTTTCTATATAAACTCACAATTTAACAGATGGAAGTGGCACTAAAAATTAAATTGAAACAATGTAATTTATAATTATCTCATTGATGATTGTTCGCATCTTCTATAAACGTTTTCTTGTCTATTGCTCATTTTTTTAATAATTTAATTAAACCTAAAAGGTTAGTTAAAACAACTTCGAGCTAAAAAGCCAGTGAATACTCATGCTTCTAAACCATAACAATACAAGGAAAAAAGAACATTATGCATTTCAACTAAGCTTCTTTATAAATTAATATAAACATTTGACGTGTTATTTAAATGAGATTATATCTTATATCAATATCTTTTCATATCTATACAATCTTCACTTAGACACTGTCTAAAAATTACATGCTCCATCATAGCCAAGCATGCACATGCTCCATCATATAAATCATTTCGGTTACATTTAAAAATTTCATCCAATATTTTATAACATGCATATGCAGTAAAAATGTATAAATATACAAATCAGTCACATTCATTTCTAGATGATCAAATTGAATAATTTCTATTTATAGTAACAAGATATCTAATTCTAATGTGAGTGGGTTGGAAGAAAATACAATATTATTACCATAATTTAGAAGCAAAAATACTCGTCTCAAAGTACTATGACTTGTTTCAAATGCGTTTAATCTTTGTCTCCAATAGTTAGCTGCCTACAATATCGAAAAAATATAATATTAGGCATATCATTAAGTATACTCAACTAATCTCTTAATTACTTATGTAACTTTAATTGTTAATTAGAAGCTTTATTTTAAGTATTCATGTTATTTTAATTTTACTATTGAAATTTCAACTAAATCAACATTTATGATTTTATTTAATAACCAGTAAATGTTCACTCAATTTAAAGAAGTAATTCTAAATTTTATTTTCACATTTAAAATAAATATTCATAATATTAATATTATTATGTAAGTATATATAAATTATTTAATATAATATTAAAAATACCAAACGTAATAGTTCCATCTTACCAATAGCACGACCCGAAACGGCACGATCCGCCCCTTCCTTTCTTCTTCGGTTCGATCAGACGGGACTTCGACTCCATGCCACAAGAACGTGAAATTTTTGCATACGGACGGCGTACGCAGAGCTGCGTACGTCCTCCAATAATATCACACGCTCAACCAAAAGTGTATGGGGTGGGGCCCACTTTTATTATTATTTTTTTTTAAATAAAAAAAAATTTCTCATTGGACCTTCTTCCTCTTCGTTGTTAGGGCACAGCTCCTCCGCTGCTCCTTCTTGACTCGACCTCAGCTCGCACGCACGAACCTTCTTCCTCTTTTCCTCTTCGAATCGGCTTCAGCTCCCACATACGAACTTTCTTCCTCCTGCTTCTTCTTCCTCTGCACAGTACAGACGCTGCCTCCTCCGCTCAAAAGAGACACTGTCTCTGCCCTACCCTCACGTTGTCCTCTTTGCACGTCGCTGAACCCAAAGGTAAGCTAACGAAATCACCTCCTAAACTTCCGACCTCTCATTTCGCTTCTTCAGCTGTTTGTTTCATCTCCCTTTCCAGATTCATCGTTTTCCCCTTCCATTTTGTTCGTTTTTTATCTGTTCCTTCGTTTTCTTCGTTTCATGTTGTTACACTTGTCACCTCAATCACCCCCTCGACTATCCCGAGATTGAGGATTGTCGGTCTGTCCGCCGCCAGGGGCCTCGATCACCTTTGGCCTTCTGATCATTTTCTCCCAACTTGAACTGAGCAAAATCTCTGTATCCTTTCTTGGAAAAAATTTTTCCATCAATACGCCACGTAATCTGCCACGTGGCAACACGTGGCAAATGTGGGTCCCGCTCAGAGAAAAAAATTTGACAGTGTTTGAGACCCGGCCTGAAACCCTAACCAAATCTATTTCTCGCCTGTTCCGTTCCGTCAAAATATTTTGCCGCCCGATGGAAGATAGTACTGTTAGATTGCAGCTGGAAAAATATTTTGGAGCTCAGGTTCTATTCGCAGCTTACGATTTAGGGATTCGATTTCGACGGACTTCTCCATGGACGGTGAAATGCTTGAGGATTTGAACCCATCATTCTCCCTTAACTTCGAAGCAACTGAAGTGAGTATTAGGTGATTTTTTTGTTTTACTTTACGTTAAGTTAGGGTTTTGGGATTTTTCTGTAGAGTTTACTTTGAAGAAGATGAATTAATATGTTTGTGTTATTAGAGATGTTACGTTTGTATTATTATGGTGTTATTTTGGTGTTATTTTAGTGTTATTTTGTATTAGTTGAATAAAATATTGGGTTTAAGGTGTTACTAAGGTGCTACTCCGATGTTTAGTTGGTTTATGACTTTGATACAGCACTGCTATTGTGGAATGATAGGTGGTTTTGTCTGGGTTAATGGTTATTATGGTGTTATGCTCGTATTATTTCTATGTTATTATGATGTTATTGATGTGTTATCATTGTGTTTTGCCGGTATTTACTGGTTTGTTTAGGATCATATCATGATACTGGTGTACTTTTGTAACGCAGGGAATTCTTTTTTATCATGGTATTACTTTTGCTGTCACTATGGTGGTTAGCTTGTGTTATTCGGGTATTATTCTGGTGTTATTGAAGTCAAATTGTTATTTTTGCTTGCATGATATATGGTGTTACTCTCATTTTAGGATCTAGGGATATTGGGTGTGTCATCATGGTGTGGGAGTGGTGATATGCTGGTGTTATTCTAGTGTTATTCTAGTGTTATCCTGGTGTGGGAGTGGTCTTATTATGACATTATTGAAGTGTTATTCTGGTGTTATCATGACGTTTTGATGCTCTTTTGATAATGTCTAACTTTGTATAAATGTATTCATCAAATATGCAGTCAGGTGAGGCTACAGAACCTTGCAATCCAGCAATTACAGAGATGTTTTTGAGAAGCAATGTGTGCAATGAGGAAGAAGCTTATGAAAGCTATCGTATCAATGCACATCATGTAGGATTCACTGTTCGGAAGGATCATACTAGCTACTGGCCCAACTCCAGGAAATTGAAGAACAAAGATTATATATGTGGGAAAGCCAGCTACAAGAAAGAGCCTAACAACATGGAGAGTGTTAAGTACAAAAAATCGGACATGAGGACCGGCTGTAAGGCCATGGTTCGATTTGCTGTTGACCTTGAGGGCAACTAAACAATGGAAAAATTCATTGAAAATCACAACCATCCTTTGGCTGAAAGTGGTGATAAGCATTTTCTTCGTTCGAGCAGAATGATAAGTGAGTTGAATGCAGATGTCTTAAGATCCATGACAGGTGTAGGAATAAGAGCAACAGATGCATACAATTTCATTGCTTCGGAGGTTGATGGTGTAGAGAATTTAGAATGCACCAAGACAGATGCACATATTTTCATTCAAAGAGAAAGAAGAGAAAAAATTGAGCAGGGAGATGTCAATGCACTAATACAGTTGTTCATGGAAAGGCAGGCTGGTGATAGCATGTTTGCTTGGGATTTCCAAACAGATGAGTCTGGAAGGCTAACAAACATTTTCTAAAGTGATGGATTATCCAGGTTGGATTATGATTGTTTCGGGGATGTGATAATATTTGACACAAGCTACATATTAAATAAATATAACTTATGATGTGCTCCATTTGTGGGGGTTAACCACCACTGGCAGAACGTACTATTTGGAGTTGGATTTCTGTCTGATGAGACCATCGATTCATTCATGTGGCTTTTCAAATCGTTTGCTCGAATAATGGGAGACAAGCACCCATTAACAATCTTTACCGATCAGGACCAAGCAATGGCAAGAGCCATTGCAGAATGCTTCCCCCAGACACGTCACAGATTATGTCAATGACATATCCATAAAAAACTTCCTTCAAAGGTGAATTGTGGAGTTCGTACTAAGAGCATCTGTGGTCTTTTTTATAAATGCATGAGTAAGTGTGACACCGAGGCGGAGTTCGAAGAAAATTGGTCCTTAATGATTGAAGTTGGGGAACTTCAGAATAATACGTGGTTGGCTGAAATGTATCGTCATAGGCACAGATGGTCAACAGCATTTAATAAGGATGTATTCGGTATGAGAATCTTATCAAAACAAAGGAGTGAGTCAACCAATAATATATGTCATAATGTTACAAAACCAACTAGGTCTCTATCGGATTGTTTCATTGGACTTGAAACCATCATGAAATCTTGGCGTCGCAACGAGAAAGATGAAGATTTCAAATGCGGTCAGTTCGTCACAACGCTCATGGTTAAAATCAATCCCGTGTTGAGGCAAGCTGCTGCATTCTATACAAGGAAGCTTTATTCAATGTTTGAATAAGAGCCACTGAATGGATTATGTGGGCTTACAGCTGAATTAGCTGCGGATAGTGAGGCTAGATACAATGTAATGAGTTTGGATGAGGAGGGGACAAGACAGTCGTGGACTGTATTAGTCGATAAAGTTAATTCTGAGGTTACATGCACTTGCAAAAAATTTGAGATGATGGGACTGCTGTGCTCCCATACTCTATTTGTACTCAATGTAGTGAAAATAAAGGTGATTCCAGATAAGTATTTCTTACTGCGGTGGTCTAAAAATGCTAAAAGGGATATCTACAATAGGCATGGATGCAGAGATCTGAGAAATTCCAATGTGAACAATGTTTCATCAAGTGCACTGTTATTCAAGTCCAGTTCTCAGAAGTTTGCATATCAACTCATAAATATGGCACAAGGACATGATTCAGCGGAGGAGTTTTTGTGGACGACCTTTAAAAAACTATCTGTTGACCTTGGTGACGTTCTAGCAGGGAGAAAACCTGAATCGAATACAACGACGAAGAAGAAAAAAATTCCAAATCTAGAACTTTCTGTTAACGACCCCACAAAGATGAGGCCAAAAGGAGTTTCAACATCGAGATTGAAAGGATATTGGGAAAAAACTAAGAAATGCAAAAGTAAAAAGTCGTTGCTTGAGTAATGCTTTCTTTCTAAGTATATTGAGTTTTGTTCTCTTATTGGTAATAATTTTGAACTTTGCTTTCAGGAAAGGAACAACATGCGTCATCTAGCCGTGAAGCTGTTAATATATTCGAAGAAATGTTGACAGATTGTCTTACACATGTACATTCAATTTATTCAATTCACTTGGCTCTCCGATGAAATTATGGAATTCAAGTTTACCCGGTATTAACTTTGTTTTGCAGGAATACTATGACTCACAACCAGTCAATACATACACAAGAATGCTAATGGATTCCATAAGTTTATGATATAGATGTATTTATTGTAAATGTGGCTCATATTATGTTTCACAAGTTGTTCAATTTATATTTTATTGGAGAAACAATCCAATACATATTATGAATGACAAATAGCTCTGTTTGGATGATTAGAATTCATTCTGTGTGTTAGCAACTATAGAAGTTTTTATTCTAACTATAGATAACATGTTAATAGTACGATGATAATACGTCATAACACGTAAATAATACGTCAATAACCACCAATAACACGTAAATAATACGCCTATAACACGTTAATAGTACGATGATAATACGTCATAACACGTAAATAATACGTCAATATCCCCCAATAACATGTAAATAATATGCCTATAACACGTTAATAATACGACAACAATACATCATAACACGTAAATAATATGTCAATAACCACCAATAACACGTAAATAATACGCCTATAACACGTTAATATGATAATACGTCATGACACGTAAATAATACGTCAATAACCCCAATAACACGTAAATAATACGCCTATAACACGTTAATAATACGACAATAATACGTCATAACACGTAAATAATACGTCAATAACCCCCAATAACACGTAAATAATAAGCCTATAACACGCTAATAATACCAGAATAACAGAACGACATAATACCTCGTAAATAATACCAGAATAACACTTAAGTAACGTGTCAAACGGGCCAACGTGCAGGAAAACATTCAAAGTATAAGAATATGTTTATTACAAGCGAATAACACGCGAATAATACGTAAATACCACGTGAGTAAAACCTACAATATCCTGCTCGTGTTACCGCGCGTTTGAATCGCATATTCTACCGTGTTACCGCGACTTTTAATCGACAAAAAAGCGTGTTATTATGGAATATTCCGTCTTTAAATCGGCAATAAATCGTGTTACTGTCGAAAAAATCGCCAATAAATCGTGTTACTGTCGAAAAAATCGTATTATTCTAAATTAATATATTGTTTTAGAAATATTTATAGCATACAAATAAAATTTTCTATACTTACAAATCATTATAATATAGCAATACATAGATTTTAATAATGGATCCCCTTCATTTATTTTAGACATGGTGGAAATATACGAAACAATTATAGTTACACAGAGTTAATTTTTTAGAATCCATGTAGCAATTAATGATGGAATATTTTTAATTTCTAAAACAAAGTTAATATTTCAGAAAACCTGTGATAATTTTTTAACCACACCATTGTACAGGGAAAGGAAATATTTCAGAAAAAAGCTAATATTTCAGAAAAAAGCTCTGCCACAATGAACCATCTATATCATCCATATATACCATTTGACAAGGAAATTGCAGTAAATAAACATCAAAAGCTTGATTAAGAAATATCTATACATTTACAAGCTTAACAACTACACTTTCAATTTCTTCATGTATACATGCCATCATACATATTTCTAACTTCCTAAAAGTAAGCCTTCCTAGCTATTTGATAACTTTCACCATCCCATAGATGCATCCTGCTTGCAATAAAAAAAACGCATGGAGTCAGTAAGAAATGCACACTGAGAAGCATCTAATATTAAGTAAATGCCTTAAAAAATTGATATGAAAACAGTTAATGAATTTACTTGATAAGCACTGTTATATTCTATGTTCAGCATTCCATAATTGCATTCCAGTCAAGACCTGTTATATACTGAGTTCTAAAAAAATAAAGAAGTTATGATGTATTGAGTCAATAATATATGAAAACTGACCAGACCTTTAATGTAGGGAGTAAGTAAGAAACTCTGACCATATTAATAAATTTAATCCCTTGATAGGAGGCAAATATCATATGCAAATTCTGTTCTGAACCTTTCCATGTCATCCTGCCAATTTAAGTATTGTTTCCAATCGGGGTCTTCGGCCAGCATGATTGTTTCCATGAACTTACAAACGAACATCCCACAGTCAATGATGTTCGATTGTGTTAGTGCAGCCTGCACTATTGCCCTAGGCCAATTGATTATTTTCACTTTGAAAAGAACTCCACAATTCGTAGCGAACATTTTGATCTGCATACAAGAAACAAATAGTGAAGTGTAACTTGTGTGTTACTATGTGTTATTATGTTTGAAATAATATTTGAAAGAGTTGAAAGAGTTGAATTTACTTACAACTAGTGTAGCATAGGCCTTATGGGTCGGCTTTGGAAGGGAGTCGTAAATTCTCCATCTAAGGTTATCGATATCGTGCACCAACAAAATCCAGTGATCATTATGCACAATTGGAAACAATATTGTCTTTGTGCCACTTAAAGTCTCCGCAGTTATGTGGTCAACAAACTGTTTGTTGTTGCTGTATTTCTTGTGCATCTGAATAACATCATTAGTTTTAGTTTAGCCATATTTATTAAAAATCTAATACAAAGTAGAGTGACTAAAAATATTACCAAATATGCAGGTGAAACATAGAGGTAAGGCCGGTATAGGTCAGGTCTCCTCAATGTTCGTTCGCGCAGTAGCGTAGCAAAAAGATCTATGTGTTCATTTTCGAGAGACTTATTGAGCAGAAGATCTACTAGGGTTGTTCTATCAATCATAATGCCCCCTCTAAACAACACAATATCGCTACTGCATTGATAAAATAACGTTTATGTTAATTCACAGAAACACAACTGCAAAACTTGAAATTAAATGTTCACATTAACTTACAGTCTTGGGTGGCTCGCAAGGAACTGATCGATCACTTCCTGCATTTCCTGTGGTATCAAAGATCTACCAGGATAATCAATAGGTCCAGGTGCAGGACGGCTCTGCAACATCAAACAATGTTTATCAAAGACATGGAGAATATATAAATTCTAGTTCAACCTTTATTAGGTACTTACAACTATGGCGAATTGGGCCTCAGCAGAGCTCGGACTAGATATTTCAATATTTTCTTCCATATCTTTGGCTTCTTCCCCATCACCCTCTTGGGCATCAATATCTTTACCTGATGCCACAAGACACGTCTGCAATAGAAAATATGTTTTTAGTAAACATACAAGAATGGTAGTTCGTATCGTTAAAATAAAATGATGTAGTACTCACCGATATCGAATCTAACATACTCCTTATTGCTCGGTCAACTTCATCGGGGTCTTCTTGCAATGTCGAATCCCCAACAGCCTAGGCAACTTCCACATCCTTACTATGCACGTCGGCCTCTTGGGCCACTTCTGGAGGATCAATCTGTGCATTGGCCTCTTGGGCCACTTCCGGAAAATCAATCTGAACATCGGCCTCTTGGGCCACTGCCGGATCCTCAATATGCACATCGGCCCCTTGGGCCATTGCCGAAGCATCAATCTGCAAATCGGCCTCTTTGGCCACCGTCGGATCATCAATTTGTACATCGGCCTCTTGGGCCTCTACCGGAGCATCAATCTGCAAATCGGCCTCTTTGGCCACTGCCGGATCATCAATATGTACATCGACCTCTTGGGCCTCTACCGGATCATCCGTCTGTACATCGGCCTCAGCGGTATGTACTAAAGTATCTATATGTCTGTCAGCTAATGTCGAAAAGGGATCATCTATATGTACGGGATCCTCTCTGTGTGTGGTGTGGTCTATATCAGTTACCCTATGTCTTCTTTTGAATTGGTATTCAGTGACTGGTGGTTTAAACGACCTCTTCTGGGAACTACTACTAGACTGCTCCTTCTCCACCTCCTTATCAGCCATGTTTTCAACCAACCTATGTACAAGTTCTGTGAGGTTGGTAATAGCATCAACCATCGTATGCAGTTGTACATCATGTGAATCCACTGTGTCTTGTATATGTAAGCTGACTTGGTGCTGATCTTTCATCAAATCATACATAGCTTCAAGTTCAGCGGGTCTACTTAGTACGACCGATCATCGGGGTCATCTCACTAGACACTAGTGTACCCGTTCTGGGTGAGGATGGTCCTGCCTCGGTCTCGTGCTGTGGGTGAGGCCTTGGAGGAGTACGTGGTCTCTGCTCTGGATTTGAGAGCAGCTCGACTCCATCATCCCTCAAATCCAAGAACATGTCATTGATCTGCAATAAAATTAAACATGTCATTGTATAACAACTATGAACCTTTCACAATTATTTTAATGCAATGAATGACAAACTTGTGAAGGATGAAGCCCCTTAAATGCTTCATGAATCTGTTTCGCAGTTCGCCCGTGACTTGTTGGCCATCTCGAGCATACGTGGTCGAGCCTCGAGGCGGCGGGAGTAACCGGTGATGTCATCTCGTAAAACCATAGGCGAGGATGTCATACACAATAACCATTTATGTAACAGAAATAAACAACAAAACTAAAATTCATAATGACATGTTTTAAAGAATGAAAGAAATACATACCGTAAGCAGAAATACGAAACTTTGGATATAGCCCAATGATTTATTATCCTTTAACTTTGTGTAAGCTGTGCTGACTTGTTCTAACAGCATTTCACATATGGCAGCAGGCCAATTAAAAGAGGGAAAAACCTGTGGATTATCAGCAAACGCAGCAAGCTCTGCGTGCACGTGAAAATTGCTAGACGGAAAAAATAGGTTAGTTAGCAAAAATTTTAAATACAACTGCTCAAAAGGAGGAGAAGATGCTCCTTCTGCAAAAAAATCTGTCATTTGTTCCTTTATTGCTTTGGCATCATCCGCAGCTAGTCCACTTCTCTTCCATGCGGCACGCTCTCCTCTGTTAGGCATGCCAAGCAACAAGGCCACGTGGTCAGCATCTAGCTTCAGCTCTTTTCCACCCAATCTGAAAACCCTCCTCCTGTTATCCCAA
The DNA here is from genome assembly GCA_022702705.1 of Papilionanthe hookeriana x Papilionanthe teres. Taxonomy (NCBI): domain Eukaryota; kingdom Viridiplantae; phylum Streptophyta; class Magnoliopsida; order Asparagales; family Orchidaceae; genus Papilionanthe; species Papilionanthe hookeriana x Papilionanthe teres. The sequence goes on from CM040432.1 coordinate 108,696,805, forward strand.
CATCTCAAAATATGCAATGTCAGGACATTGTCTTGGGGATAGGGGGCATGTCAAAAAAAGTGTAGACCCTCATTTCCCTTAAGTTATGAACCGTCTCCTCGGAAATGCGATCCCTAAGTCCATCCAGTACAGCCCTCACTGCAGATGGACGACATCTGCAGTTGAAAGTCCTTGCGCTCATTATCCTGCAAAATGAAGAAAGTTCAATGACTGATGAAAATTGTATTTCACATGTTAGGACGTAAGAATAACACATGAACAGAGGATAACACTATATAATAAATCAAAATAAAACAGTAATACATGAATAACACAACCAGAAAACAGAAATACATCAATATTAATACAACAGTAATACATGAATAACACAATAATAATACAGGAATAACACATAAATAACACATCAAAATAATACAGTAACCTAAACACCAAAGAATAACACATGAAAAGAGGATAACACATCAAAATAAATCGACATAAAATAGTAATACATGAATAACACAACAAGACAACAAAAATACATCAATATTAATACAACAGTAATACATGAATAACACAATAATAATACAGGAATAACACAGAAATAACACATCAAAATAATACAGTAACCTAAACACCAAATAATAACACATGAAAAGAAGATAACACATCAAAATAAATCGACATAAAACAGTAATACATGAATAACAAAACCAAAAAATAGAAATACATCAATATTAATACAACAATAATACATGAATAACACAATAATAATACATGCATAACACAGAAATAACACAATAACATAAACACCTAAGAATAACACATGAACACAAGAGTAACACATCAACTAAAGTAACACATCAATAATACAGAAATTACAAAACCCTATAACATGAATAACACGGTAATAACACGACAATAATACAACAATAACACATAAAAAATAGTGTTTAATTTATGTTATTGCTTTATTTAGGATGTCGGTTATTGAATAGGAAAATATTTACTTGGGATAATACAACAATACCACACAAGAAGTACATGTTTTAGTAGGTTATTGCAAGTCTATTGGTGTGTTACTTGTATGTTATTGTTGTATTATTCATGCTTTAGAGTAATTCATGTTTCAGAATTTAGTTTTTAGAATGTAATGTACAATATGCATTTGTCTTGTTGAGGTTTACTAAACCTTGAGACTTGTTTGGGTTTACTAAACCCTAAGACTTGTTTAGGTTTTTCTTCCAGAAAAAAATTTTGGTCATACCTTGATTTAACCGACTGCTCGGACGCCATTGTCTCCTCCTTCGCTAGCGCTAGCACCGGAATTGTGTCTCGTACGGTCGACCGGCAAATATGGATAGCGAAATGGCCGCAGGGTTCCGAAGAAGATGAACGGTGAGATGGAGGAAGGCGTTATGGGAGAGAAGAAAAGGTATTTTGAACGGCGGTCGGTTCGGTTTTCGGGCCGGGTCGCAATTAATTTTGAAGTATTTAATTTTTTTCTCTGGGCGGGGCCCACATTTGCCACGTGTTGCCACGTGGAGGATTACGTGGCAGATTATCATTGGACTCCGCACGTAGAGCTACGTGCGGAGTCCTGATGGAAAAATTTTCCTCTTGGGATGAATCCATCGGACATGCTATTAAACCATAGGAATGCAGCTTCTGCATCAGTGTGGCCAGAAAAAGTCCGGACTTGATGGCGTCATTGATTTGTATGGCTCTGGCCAATGATTCAAAAGAAACTAGGTTGTCAGTCGGGTCACGCTTTTTTTATAAGAATCGAAGTGAAGAATCCTGAGCTTCGTGTGGGGGGGACAATCTCCAGTATTCATCGAGAGAAGGCATTGCCAATTGTAAGTCTGGCCCCAGACTATCGTTGTAGACTAACACGCCTAAAATATATACGCTTTTTGTTATATCATTTTACTCATTTTTTATGATATTATACTTTAAAAAAAGGTATTTTGTATGTTTTTTGTTTTTAGGTACAAGAAATGGTGATTGGAGCAAAAGAAAACAAAAACGGTGCAATTTGGACCAAAAACGAGCAAGAAATGAAATTCTGCCTTGACACCTTTCGATAAGCCTTTTGATGTTTAATCTCTTTTACACTTCTTGCATATTTTTGAATGAGATTACACTTTAAAGAAAGGTTGTTTTTATGTTTATTTTGTAGGGCTATCAGTTACGAACACAGCACAACTGAAACGGGGCGAATCGGAGCTAAAAAGGAGCCAAACAGAGCGAAACGGTAGAGCTGCGCAGGAATCTCGCCGACGGCGGCCTCGAGCCCGCCGACGGCGGTATTTTCCCGAGAAGGCCAAAATATGACCGAAAGGCTCGCCGACAGCACCCTTGAGCCCTCCGACGGCAAGCCTTAGCAGTTTGCCCATGTTCTAGAAGCCCGCCGACGGCGAGAACGAGCTCGCCGACGGTGAGAAGGTCGGTTCAAGCATAGATTCATCGAACATGGACACTTTTTGAAGAGGTGCTTAAGCAACCTTTGTGAATTTTTCTACCTCTTTAAAAAGGGACGAATTTGAGAGAAAAATAAGAGAGATTGGAGAGAAACAATAGGAGAAAAGTGGAGAAAACTTGGAGGAATGTTTAGGATTCTTAGATTAAGAGTAGAAATGTAGATTTCTACCCTTTTGGAGAGATTGAAGAGGAGAATTTGAGAGAATTTGTAAGGGATTTCGCTAGCATTGCATGGATTGTCGGGAGACTTTATGGGAGAGATCTTCGTCTTTCTTTCAAAGGGAAAAAGCTAAGTATTGTTCTTCATTATCTTATAATTTTGTAAACATTTATTTAGTGGATTTGCTTTGGTTAAATGAAGTTTTCGTTGTGTTTTCTTTGCACTTTGTGACATATCTCTCTTACTTTTTCTTCTTCTTTGGAAATAGCGACATGAAAAGATTATGTCATTATTTTCATTTTACTTTTCTTTTGTAATGAGTAGAAATCATGTTTAGGATTTTGTGATGCATGATAAAAGTGAATTTAATTATAAAAGTGATGATTTTTACTTGCACTTCATTTACATTGCAATAAGGGCCCATTGTAGTGTTAAAATTCGTTGTAATTGCATCGACCCGAAAGGGCGATGTAATTCTCAACAAAGTGGAACCACATTCAAATTCCATGGATGATGAAGTTCATGGGAATTGAATGCAAATAAATAGGGAAATAATATTAATCGGGCGTAGAATTAGAGATTTTAGAGTGACAGGCTAAAATCCTCAATTCGGTCATATCGTTTGGGTGCTGAAGTGTAGATGTTAGCCCTCATGCAAGGGGAACGTGGGAGCTCCGAAGTGAGAGCCGGTATCCTCCCGGCTTTAGCCGCAAATTTAGTAACCAAGCATAGGATTAGTCGATGTTCTTTATGCCCGGACTAAAAGGGTAAAGAATAGGATTGCTCCTATTGGCACATACAATATTAAATGCATCTTATTTCTATACATTATCTATTTCATTACATAAGAATAGTAGTTTTTAATATCTCAAAATTCTCCAAACCAATTCATCTAAAAAGGGTTATCTTTAGAATTATTATTTGCACTTAGTTATAGTTACTATCTTTACATTTAACACTTGCATTTAGGAGTAGTTGCTAGATAAAACACAATTTTAATCGACATTCCAACCTAAGGAGAAGAAATTTGATAGAAAATGAAGTACAACCTACTATTACTGTGAACACAAATGTTCTTACTCAAATGATGATGACAAATGACTCAGCTGATTCAGAAGACTAGAACGCAACCTAATGATACAGTTGTTATGGATAAGTACTTGAAGATATTTTAGGATATGCATTCATCTCTGTTCAAGGAAACTAAAGACCCAGTTGAAGAAGAGAATTGACTAATGAGGATAGAGAAGATACTAGATAGCATTGTTTGTTCGGATGAAAGAAGAGTACTATTGGTGACGTTTGTCTTTGGAGGAGAAGCCGACAGGTGTTGATGTGAGCAACATCAGGACATTCTAGGAGACATACCCAACACAATGACAAGTTGGAAGTAGTTCATGGACCTTTTTAGAGAAAGGTTCTTATTTTTATCTGTTTTATGACAGTTCAGGACATGTTCATCAAGTTGAGGCAAGGAGAGAATATGGTCATGCAGTGTGAAGCAGAATTCACAGCATTATCGAGGTATGCGCCACAATTGATCGCTACTTGACCCGACCCGCAATTACGCAATAAATTAACTTCCAAAAGATGGCCAAAAACTTGACCCGATTTATAAATAGCGGCTAGTGTACAAAATCTTAAATGATATAAAAATTGGAAAATATTTTACACACTAGAAGTACTACGCAAGTATACGTATCGTTTCAAGTAATATAGAGTTTTCTTTAAAAACCCCAGTATCGATCCCACGAGGAAGTGAAGTAAGAGGTCTCTAGTCAAAATCTAGTCTACTACTAATAGTCCTTAGTTTGGAATGTCGATTAAAATTGTATTTTATCTAACAACTACTTCTAAATGCAAGTGTTAAATGTAAAGATAGTAACTATAACTAAATGCAAATAATAATTCTAAAGATAACCCTTTTTGGATGAGTTGGTTTGGAGAATTTTGAGATATTAAAAACTACTATTCTTATGTATGAAATATATAATGTATAGGAATGAGATGCATTTAATATTGTATGAGTCAAATAGGAGCAATCATATTCTTTACCCTTTGGTTCAGGCATAAAGAACATTGACTAATCCTATGCTTTGCTATCGAATCCGCGGCTAGAGTCTGGGAGGATACGGCTCTCACTTCGGAGCTCCACGTTCCCTCGCCCGAGGGCTAACAATCTACACTTCAGCACCCAAACGATAGGACTGAATTGAGGATTTTAGCATGTCACTCTAAAATCTTCAATTCTACGCCCAATTAATATTATTTCCCTATTTAATTGCATTCAATCCCCATAAACTTCACCATCCATGGAATTTGAATGTGGTTCGTACTTAGTTGTAGAAAGCATAACCCTCTCGGATCGTATGTTTTCACAACAAATTTTAACATTACAACAGGCCTTAATTGCAATGTAAATTAAGTGCAAGTAAAAACCATCACATTTATAAATTTACTTCTACCATGCATCACAAAATCCTAAACATGATTTCTGCACATTACAAAAGAAAAGTAAAAGGAAAATAATGACATAATCTTCTCATGCCGCTATTTCCAAAGAAGAAGAAAAAGTAAGAGAGATACGTCACAAAGCGCGAAGAAAACACAACGGAAACTTCATGTAACCAAAGCAAATTCACTAAATAAATGTTTACAAAATTATAAGATAATGAAGAACAATACTTGGTTTTTTCCCCTTGAAAGAAAGACGAAGATCTCTCCCATAAAGTCTCCCGGAGATCCATGCAATGCTAGCGAAATCCCTTACTAATTCTCTCAAAATCTCCTATCCAATCTCTTCAAAAGGATAGAAATCTACATTTCTACTCTTAATCTAAGAATCATAAACATTCCTCAAAGTTTTCTCTACTTTTCTCCTTTTTTCTCTACTTAAATTCGTCTCTTTTTAAAGAGGTAGAAAAATTCCCAAATGTTGCTTAAGCACCTCTTCAAAAGGCGTCCATATTCGATGAATCTGTGCTTGAACCGACCTTCTTCGTCGTCGGCGGGCTTGTTCTCGCCGTCGGCGGGCTTCTAGAACATGGGCTAACTGCTAAGGCTCATCATCGGCGGGCTCGAGGGCGCTGTCGGCGAGCCTTTCAGTCATATTTTGGCCTTCTCGGGAAAATCCCGCCGTCGGCGGGCTCGAGGCCGCCGTCGGCGAGATTCCTGCGCAGCTCCACCGTTTCGCTCCGTTTCAGCTCTGTTTCGCCCCATTTCAGTTGCGTTGCGTTCGTAACTGATAGCCCTATAAAATAAACAAAAAAATAACATTTCTTTAAAGTGTAATCTCATTCAAAAATATGCAAGAAGTGTAAAATAGATTAAGCATCAAAAGACTTATCGAAAGGTGTCAGGGCAGAATTTCATTTCTTGCTCGTTTTTTCTCCAAATTGCACCGTTTTTGTTTATTTTTTCTCTAATCACCATTTTTTGTACCTAAAACAAAAAAACATACAAAATACCTTCCTTTAAAGTGTAATATCATCAAAAATGAGTAAAATGATATAGCAAAAAGCGTATATATTTTAGGCGTGTCACTACTGCAGGAAAAAGTGATTCCTTTCAGGATTACAAGATTCGATCAGATAGTCGTTTGTACCCATAAGAATTGATGAATATTTGGTATTAGTAAAACGAGCTAGAAGAGTGGAGATCGAATATCAACTTACTTAGAAGTGTAAGGAGATGAACAAGAGGAAAAATGCAGAAGAACATGTAGATCAACTCAGGGTACTAAAGCAACTTGTGTCAAATGCAAAAGACAACATAAAGGTGAATGTTTGATGGGCTCTAACACTTGTTATTGGTGATGTTAGTCTGGTCATATAACACGATATTGCCTATCTCTTGGCCAGAAAAGCACAAAAGATCAGAAAGTCGGTGAAGCTCCTTCACGTAAGACGGCAGGTGGGTAGAAAAGGATAGAGTTTATAACTTTCAGCTCTGACCCAAGGTCAACCAAGATAACTTGTTCGATCTCGAGTGTATTCTCTCACCCATAGAGATCTTGAAGAACTAACTGCTGCGAATAGTAATGATGTCAAAAGAGTGTGGTGTTTTCTTATACAAGGTATTTTTCTTGTTTTTGTATAGTTATCCAAAGCATAGTTGAGTTACTTTGTATAGGGTTTACCTTTATAATGATTACTTTTTATTTCTGAGGTTGATCCGCTTAATGACAAAAGACTTAAGTTTTCTTTATAAATTTCTATGATGAAATTTTTGTAAGTAGGTAAGATTGTAACGACTTTGTATGGGGGAAGATGAAACAGAGAAAATGAAGTAACACAGAAAAGAAACTGATAGGGATGGAAGAGGAAAACGATGAATTGAGAAAGGGAGAGGAAATGAGCATCTGAAGAAGAGGAAATGAGAGGTAGGAAGTATAGGAGGTGATTTCACCTATATAACTCGCCTTACCTGTGGGTTCAGTGGCGTGCGAAGGGGAGGACATGAAGATAGGGCAGAGGCGGCGTCTCTGTCGAGCTAAGGAGGCAGCGTCGATACCATGCAGAGAAAGAGTAAGTAGGAGAAAGAAAGTTTGTGCATAGGAGCCAAAACCGAGTCGAATAGGAAGAGAGGAAGAAGATTCATGTGTGGGAGTCGAAGTCAAGTCAAGGAAGGAGTGACAGAGGAGAGTTGTGCCCTAACTTACAGTGAAGAGGAAGTGGGAGGGAAGGCGTTTTACAGAGGACGATTCTTGCAGGAAGGAATAGAAGCCCCTTGTAATCGACCTGAAGAAGAAGGAAGGGGTGGATCGTGCAGGTTCGGACCGAGGTTTCGTTAAGATAGAAATATTATGTTTTGAATTTTTAATATTATATATTAATCAATTAATATATATATATATATATATATATATATATATATATATATTTATATTTATATTTTAATAATATTATTACGAAAGATTTATTTGAAATATGAAAATAAAATTTACAATTACTTATTTAAATTAGAGTGAATATTTATTGGATATTGAATAAAATCATAAATATTGATTTAGTTGAAGTTTTGATAGCCAAATTAAAGTAACATGAATACTTAAAATAAAGCTTCTAATCAATAATTAAAGTTACGTAAGTAATTTAGAGATTAATTAAGCATAATTAATGATATACTAAAGATTATATTTTTACGATATTATAGGCATCTAACTATTAGAGACAAAGATTAAACGTATTTGAAACAAGTCATACAACTTTGAGGTGAGTACTTTACTTCTAAATTATGGTAATAAAGTTGTATTCTCTTCTAAACCATTCACATTAGAATTATATATCTTGTTACTGGAACTATAATAAGATTATTCTGGCTAATTTTTCAATTTGATCATCTAGAAATGAATGTGACTGATTTGCATAGTTATAATACCTTTTACCACATGGATGTTATAAGATATTGGATGATATTTAGAATGTAAACGAAATGATTTATGATATGCTTGCATATGCATGCTTAACTATGATGGAGTACCCCTTGATGGTAATGGTGGGAGAACACTAATATCCCGAGCACGTAGATAAAAAAGGAAATTGATATTGTTGTATCTTAATTGACACAATTTTTAGACGATGCCTCATGTGACTGATGTATAGATATAAAATAATATTGATTTGATAATTATATAAACCCTTTTAAATAGCATGTCAAATCTTATATTGATTTATAAAAAAGCTTAATTAACATGCACATTAATTTTTTTTTACTGTTTTAGTTTAGAAATATGAGTATTCCTTGGCTCTTTAGCTAACAATTGTTTTAACTAACTTTTTATGTTTATTTAAATTATTCAAAGATGAGCGATATATGAGAAAATGTTTGTAGAAGATGTAGACAACCATCAACAAGGTAATTATACATTATACTGTTTTAATTTTTTTTAATGGCCTTTCATTTGTTAAATTGTGAGTTAATATAAAAAATTTAATTTACCTGTTCGACCGTCCGTTCATGCCTTGGTTAATTCCAAGCTCCGGGGCAGGTCGTGACAGCAAAGGTCAATGATACCGTTCGCATGTGTATCGAGAGATGCAAGGATCAACAACCTGAATGCATCAATGGCCGAGCTAGTCCACCCTATTCATAACAAGTACTACTTCAAAAAAGCGCATCCACTAAAAACTGATCCAGCATTGCTCAATCCGAGTAAGTATTGTGCCTACCATCAGGACCACGGGCATGATACGGAGGAGTGTCGTCATCTCTGAATTTGGTGGAGAAGCTCATCGGGGCCAGGAAGTTGAAGGAGGTCATTGTCGTTGAAACACACATGCAGCGGCAAGGCAAAGCCCCAGCAGAGGAACCCACAGATGGACCCGTTCGAGGAAACGAGATCCACTTTGCTGGGATCTTCCCGACCATTTTTTTAGGGTTACCCGACCATCCAAGCTGAAGAGACACGGAACGAGGGAGATATATTTCATCACCCCTTACACTCGTACTCACCCCCCAATTATTTTTGACGAATGCAGATCTCTCGCCAAAGGGGAACCCATAAAACGAGGCAATCATTGTTACACCGCTCCTAAACAATATAAGGTGTTTAGTATCCTAGTCGACACTGGAAGCACAGTAAATATCATATTCAAATCAGTGTTTGACAAGATGCTTGGTCGTTTTATTCCAAAATCTGATGACAAATGCACAGGTTCTTCAAGACACTTAGGAAAAACCATGCAAAGGGGAACCTATTTAACAAGGCAATCGTTGTTACGATGCATCTAACAACTATAAGGTGGGCCATATCTCAATCGACACCGGAAGCTTGGTAAATATCATGTTCAAATCAGTGTTCGACAAGATGGGACTTAAGACTGACAGGTCGAATTGCATTACTCTGTTGTTTAATTCCGAAATCGGATGACAAATGCACAATGTTCTTCAAGGCACTAAAAAAAAACTAGCGTTTCGAGTGGACTTCTGAATGCGAGGAAGCATTCAAATGTCTGGAAGATTCCTTAGCATCACCCCACTGCTCCAAAGTGTGAAACCAGCAAAGGAACTATCGTTGTACCTCGAAGTCGGATGAGAAGCTATAAGATCGATTATGGTCAAGAAGAGGCAGAAAAACAATTTCCAGTCTATTACACGAGCCGAGTACCTCATGGTGTCAAAATCAAGTACCTGCTTATGGAGAAACTAACATTTGCTTTGATTATTTCTGCACATAGGCTACAATCATATTTCCATATGCATCTAATATAGTCATCATTGATCATCCATTGAAGTCTGTGCTCACGCAAACGGAGCACTCAGGTCGACTGCTAAAATGGGCAATGGAACTCAGTGAATTAGACATTACTTATATCCTCTAGACGAGAATCAAAGCCCAGTTGACTTTCTCACGGATCTATCCATGAAGGGAGAATCAAATGAAGAAGATTTTCCCAGTGACGGGACGTGGTTCTTATTCGTCGACAGAGCCTCCAAACAGACAACTATCGATCTGGGTTAAGCTTGAGCAGCCCAACTGTGGAACACCTCTACCAGTCAACTTTGATAGAGTTTGAAGTCAAGAATAACTAGGCAGGATACGAGGCATTGATCGATGGGCTTCACCTGGCCTATGAAATAGGTGCATGGGAGATACTGGTGAACTCAGACTCTCTGCTGGTGACAAACTAGGACGGAAAATTTGACGTCAGGGAGGAACTGATGACAAATTACCTCGCTAAAGCGAAACAAGGAATCAAGATCAGATGATAGACTCATTCATGAGACGGGTACACAATAATGGAATCATGATCAATTCAGAACAAGTTCGAGTAAGCAATGAACTAACAAATCTATTAAAAGGAAAAAAAAAGAAGAAAAAAGATGAAAGGGGGCGACCGCAAATGCCTTTTTTTTCACTTCTCAGATGAAAAAAGATTTACAAGATTTTTTCCTTTTTCAAACTTTTCAAATAAAAATTATTACAAAGTTTCCCTCAAGCAAGCTTTAGCAAGAAGCCGGCTGATCTTCGCTACTCGAGGTCAGAGGAGTTGTCAGTCTTATCCGCAAAAACGGAGAACTCTTCTGGTTCGAAAAATTTGGGGTCGGCCAAACTGGACTTCTGTTGGTTACATTCGGGTCACTGTCTCTATGAACCTCGTGCCTGAGTTGACCCGTCAGATCATCCTCATGCTCTTCCTGGGAAATCGATGAGGTGATCTTCTTCAGCTCAACAATCTCCTTCGTTAAGGCTACTATAGTGCCTTCGGAGTCATGATTGGCATTGTCGTAATTATCAAATTCAAGTTTTAGAAGGTCTCAGGCGTCGCAGATTCTCTTATGATTAGTCTCCAACAAAGCGCATTCCTTCCAATTTGATCATGACCAGTCCCGGAAAATGGGCACTTTGTGTCGCCATCAATTGCCACAGATCCACATTTTAGTGTGAGTTCCTGGCGGCGAAAGCCTCCCAGGGAACGACCGAGCTCCTCATACCACAACAAATTTAGCGGAGCCGGAGGCAAGCTCCTATTCTCACCCGTTTGTAGGTACCAGTCTAAAGACCAAACCAACCAATTCGTTTGCATTAGGATAATGTTGAGAAATTACTGAAAATCGCTAATGCCCAAAGAAAGATTTACATACCCATAAATTTATCTATTGAAGAAAATGCCTTCAAAAACTTTTCCCTTGCTTGAGACGTGGTACCTCTGCCTTCCTGTAGTGGCGGCTGAGAGACGATGATCCCCACTCTCTTCAGCTCCTTTCCACTTTCCTTAGCACCTTCTGGGAGCAAGATCTGATGGCAATTGGCGCTTACGCCCATGCCAGGCTCAGAGGCCACAGTTTTCTGGCGAGGGTTTTTCAACATCTACCCCCTGGGACCCTCTGATGAGTCGACTTGATCGGCCGACACAGGTTCGAGTCTCAACCACTTCTCTTTCTTATCCTTTCACTTCTTTACATAGACCAGGACTCGGAAGCCTGCCTTGGCCAGAATTTGGGATCCACGTTGATACGACTTGTACCATCTGCCGTAATGTGCCTCGGCTGTCTGAGAAAAACTAGCAACAAAGAATGGAAACACCAACCATATGATCCCAGTTACAAGACTCGTTGAGCACAAAAATCCAAAGGTAAGTTAATTATCGAATTGATTTTTTCAATCCACTGATTGTATAATAGTTTCCCTATTCTTATCGTAGTTGTTGCTATGAAGGAGCAGGAAAACTCAGAGAACTAATATATATGCATTAAAAACTGCTGACACAAATCTCGAAGTGATCTTACGACCAGGAATGATGGTCAGGCAATTAGAACATTGAACTAAAGGGGCACAGTTTGAACCAACCATTTGAAAGTCGACCGCTCGATCAAAGTCAATCGACACACGACGTCGATGGATCACATCAGCAAGCCACTCTTACGGACCAAGGAGCGTTCAGTTGCAATGGGACAACCAACTGAATTTGCTTCGACAAGAACGACCACCAATCGACTGGCCGCCTCAGTTGACCGAACTCAAATACGTTAACCAACTGATAGATGTTACATTCAAATTCAAATTATAATGCATATCCAGAAGTAAATCTTGCAAATCTAGTATCAAATCAACACATTAGTTGTGTTAAGGGTAGCTTCCATAACTATTTCCTCCTTTTTGCAATTGTAAGAATACATCCCTATAAATAGAAGGCAAAAAGATGAATAAAGGGACTCTGGTTTGCGGGCTTTTCCCCGACCCCTCTATTTAGAATTTCCTAACGTTCTCTTCTCTCTCATGTCCTCCTCCTTGCAGCTCTATAACTCTCGAGAAGTGTATATCCAGAAGTAAATCTTGCAAATCTAGTATCAAATCAACACATTAGTTGTGTTAAGGGTAGCTTCCATAACTATTTCCTCCTTTTTGCAATTGTATAAATACATCCCTATAAATAGAAGGCAAAAAGATGAATAAAGGGACTCTGGTTTGCGGGCTTTTCCCCGACCCCTCTATTTAGAATTTCCTAACGTTCTCTTCTCTCTCCTGTCCTCCTCCTTGCAGCTCTATAACTCTCGAGAAGTGTATTTGTGAAAAACAATTCAGGATCCAACACTAATAAATTAAGATCATTTTTTTATCCAACAGGCCCAAGTCCTTTTTGGTTTATCCTACCTTTCTTTACAAAATTCACATAAAAATATTATACTCTCCTAATAGGATCATCAGATGGTCTATGTTTAATGTGACCAAATAATCTATGCCGACTAAGATGACTTCTTTTAATCTTGTCTATCGTTAGAGTTACACCAACCCTTTAACAGGTATATTCGTTTCACATTTTGTTTCCAGGTGTAAAGGCACTCATCCACCTAAGCATTCTCATCTCAATAACACTTAGTTTAATGCTTCTCTTTTATAGGCAAATATATTGCACCATAAAGCATTGTAGATCTCACCATCATCTTATAAAACTTTCCTTTAAGTCTAGGCAGTATTTCTCTATCACACAATTAGGTTTGGTGCACTCCTCCACTTAATCCATCCTACTTGAACTCTACTAATAGCATCCCCATCTCTAGCACCATCACTTTGGACAATATACTAAAATGTTCACTCATTTTAATGGCGATCACCCATTATTACAACCACGCCACTAGATCTAATCCTTTTAAAATTACATTCAATGTATTCAATTTTAGATTTACTCAAACAAGAGTTTAGACTCTAAAATTGACCTCTATAACTCAAAATTTTTCTAAACTTTCTCAGTCTTATCCACCAGAAAGATATCATCAGCTAAAAATATACACGAGGGTACATTTTTTATAAAGTCGAGTAAAAACATCCATAACTAAAGCAAAAAATATGAGCTTGAAGCCGAATCCTGATTTTATCCAACTGAAATAGGAAAAAAGACTCGGTAAATCATCCTTCTGTTCGAACACGACTAACAACTCTAGTATACATATATATAATGACTCGAATGTCAATATTTTTTTTCTAGAACTCACCAAAGTTTTTATCTTTGTACCTTATTATAAGCTTTTTCTAAATAAAACAAAACCATACATAAATTCTCCTTATATTCTCTGTACTTCTCCGTCAAATCTCTCAAAAAATATATAGCTTGCATAAAGTTTTGATTAGAATTAAGCTCCAAACATGTAATTTACAATTGCAATAATAAATTGGACTTGAACATTATTTAACTCATTAAAAAAGAGAAACTTTAGAACCAGCATGAATAATGATCAAATCCAAATTTTGGTTGATCTTTACACCGTTGAAGCATTTAAAATTTTATCCAGAAGACATTCTTAGCTTATAAATGAAACTCTTGATTTTGATTGGCAAAAGAACAAAGTATGCGTGCGTATTAAATGCACCTATTTGTCTCTTATGACCTAATTAAAACTATAACAACAATAGCCACACAAGTAGGGCTGTCAAAAAAGCTCGTTGTTCGCGAACAGTTCGTGTTTGATTCGTCAAGTAGTTCGTGTTCGATTCATTCGATAAGCAAACGAGACGAACATGAACAATTTTTTTCCTTCGGTTTGTTAAACGAACCAAATACGAACAGTGATGTGTTTGGTTCGTTATTGTTCTAAATATAAAATAATTTAAAATAATTATATATAAAAAAATTTATGATAATTTAAAAATAATTATATATTATAAAATTTATCATATTTTAAATAGTTAAACTTCTATAAATTATAATATATTATAAATCAATAATAACAATAATGATATTATAGTATTAATTATATTAATATAAATATTATAATATTATAATTAATATACTATACTATATATTAAATTAAAACCCTAAACAAAACTCTAAACGTCTTATTCGGTTTGCTTCATTTTGAGGAAGTATTGATTACCTGATGTGTACGGAAAACCTGATCAATTTGCTTCATTTTGAGGAAGTATGCTATCAAAGCTAGGGCTGTAAAAAAAGCTCGTTGTTCGCGAACAATTCGTGTTCAGTTCGCCAGGAAGTACGTGTTCGATTTGTTCGATAAGCAAATGAGACGAACACGAACATTTTTTTTTCGTTCGGTTTGTTAAACGAACCAAACACGAACAGTGATGTGTTCGAACATTTCGAACACGAACACTAGCTCTGTTTGTTCGTGTTCAGTTCGTTTACACCCCTACACACAAGACAGGATTTTGAAAGATGGATTGTGGAAGATTTATAGGCATACCACTCAATTCTTATGTATTTACATCTAACACCAAAAGCTCAATTTTTACATATATGAAACTTTACCACTTTTTAATATGGTATTTTTGAATGTGATGAAAACATTTAGATGGTATAAATGTAAAAAATAAAGTTAAGGTCCTAGATATGTACATACATAAGTCTTATACTAAGATGTAACTGATCTAATCTTAATAGTTGTAGAGAAAAAAAAAGGTGGATGAAAATGGTAAAAAGCAATGGCCAGCATATTTATATAATTGTATCCATTAGGGTCAAGAGGAGCGCATTAATATAATACACAAAATCAAAGGAATTCTAAAGAAGGCTTGATACATTAAACCATCTTGAAAAAGGATAGATCATTGATACTGTTCCAGATCAATAAACATACTTGCTTCGAAGAACTGTCTTAAGTGAAGAATTGTAGAGATATAACTGCATAAAGCCCTTATTTTCTAGACAAATCAAGGTTCTAAGAAGATTAAGTTACTCTCTGAAAAGTAGCACCAACCTGCATGTGAAGCCACTCTGCTGCAGAACCATGCTCGTGCTCATACTCTCTTGTTGGCTGAGAAGAAAATTCCAAATTTCTTGGAGTATGGTAAGTCTGAGCTCCAAACTGAAAGTAATAAAAATTTACATTTTTATTATTCTTCAGTTCTAAAGAAATTCTCACGAGTTATTACAATGGCTAAAATAACAATTTCAACCCTGGATTATACAATCTTTTTTGAATTCCACCAGGGACCTTCAATCTAACTGTTAGTCTATGAAAAATGAACAAAGCATATATTATGTTTCATCTATATCTGAATCATATTTTGTTATGTCAGGATGCATCACCTAAATTTGACAAAATTCGTCACATGATGAATTATGTAAAGCTGCATGATTATTTTCTGAAAGAATTAAGCTTCCATAATTCAATGTAGCATTCATAAATTAGCACATGGTGCAATGCAGTCTAACAATATGAGAAGTCATAAATTCATGACATATGGTTGCTAAACCTTCGTCAATCGCGATGAAAATGTAAGTTTGGTTTTTTGTTAAAAATATGCTTGTCCAATCCTAATAGATTTTGAATACAGTTTGAATCAGAATATTCTGACATACACGAGCCAACAAGATTTTTAACAAAGTGATGTAGATTGAATATGTCTATAAGAGACATGAGAGAATTCGATCCACCATCAATAAGGCTTCAAATTGATGTATAGAATAAAAGAACATCTAGTAAAGAATATTAAGTAGCCTTCAAAATCTCAAATACACCCATGCTTAACAAAAGAAGAATTCCAAAGAATCTCTCATGAACACATATTCTCATAAAGATGCTATTAGCCTTACACGCGCCTTTCAAGTCAACAATCCTCTGATAAATCAAGACCATTGCGAGGGCGGCATTTGAACATTATGAGAGAACTTTGATGCACAAAGGTTGCACGTTGAAGTGAATCCATTGAACCTAAAAATGCACCTAACTCTGAATTTTAATATCTTTAAGCTGGTCATCTCCACACCCTAAATAACTTGACATAGGGATGGACTGAACAAAATATACTCAAGATCCCTCTTATCATGTAAATCTTCTCATCATCTCATGTCTAAATTTATTTTAGAGCCTTTCTAGTGGCCAAGAAACTAACATTTTTCTGCTTCTTCAAAATACAATGCTTCAACAAAAGTGGATTTTTATGGCTCCTTTCTTGTTGAACATTCTAAGCTCTCGAAGCCCTAAAGAGCTCATTAGCTCAAATGATTCTCGAGTTAAAAATCTATGAGAGATCTCTATTACACAAATATATTGCAAATTGAAGTGTATCCACTAAACCTAAGAGTGCACTTGCCACTAATTGTTCATACCCTTTCACTACCATAATTGTAATCCCTCATATCATCTAAAATCTCCTTATCGTCCTGTACCTGACTTTATTTTGAAGAATTTGTTGTAGCCGAGAAACTAACCCTTCTTTGCTTCCATAAAATAAAATGCTCCAGCACAGGTAAAGACATACTTGAAACAACTCACAAACGAAATCATAAGCTATGTGAATCTCTTATATTTCATAACAGCCAAAGAACCCTTATAAGCCTTGAAGACTTTAGGAAAACTAGAATATCTGTACCCTATATCACTTGGAGCACTCAAACATATAAGATTTGTTCTCAGATTATATATATAACTAAACTTAGCCAAAGTCTTAATCATACCATCGTGTGTCCTCAATTCACAGTGCTAAGACCATTAATATTTCACATAACATTATTTCTCATATACTGAAAACCACCATATGGCTCAAAGCTAGAAAGAAAAATAAATACTACTCCATACATATGAAAGGAAGAAAAGAAGAAGTTGTGTCAAGTACTTGCTAATCAGTGCACCTAAATCTAACAATTAGAAAAGACACATGAATTTATAACAAACCAATTTATTATTATGCTTGCATCCGCTTACCTATCCTTGTAATGACTGTCATACGACTGCTCCATTCTCTCTCTTGATATGCCTTAAGTTCCTTGTTGTAGAAATTTATGCTCATTACAACAGGCTTGCTCGTACAGGTAGACCCATTTTTCAAAAGTCTTCTCCAACAAAAAATCACTCTATCTTATTTTTCTTTATTTAATCCTTCAAACTTACAGATAATAACTTTTGGAAAAAAGTAAAATTTTATGTTCTCTAAGAGTAAAAGCCCAAAATAGTCCCTGAACTATTAAGAAGTGTCTAATTTAGACCCAGAATTTTGGAATGCTCCAATTTAATCTCAGACTATTAAAAGTTCCTTCAAATTTGTCCCAAATCATATTTTCCGTTAAATTTAACGGCGGTCTGCATGAATTAAAGATATTTTTGTCTTTTGTGCAATTATTTAAAATACATTTGGTTTGTATATAAATCTCTTTTTTTATTTGTTTGTTGAAAAATTATAATTTTTAATTTGCATTAATAAATCTCTTTACAACTATACATATGTGTGTGTGCGCGCGCGCGCACCCAGGCGACACGTTGGTTGGCAGCTCTGTCGTAAGTCCCCTCGAACCCGGATAGGATTCTCGTTAACAACGAACGCACAACCTTTGGGGGATCGATATTTGGGGGACGACCACCCCAAATAGCGATTCCTTTTAAATAACATATATAGATATATATTATTCTGAAAATATGTGTGTAAAAATATAAATGATTTGCCATCAATTGCAAAATTTTATCATTCACATACATAATATTTTAAACGTAAAATAAATTCATTCATTAATTTTTGAAGCTAGCTTTAACTATTTTAAAAAGCAATATCTAATAAATAATACTAAAGTCAAAAATTTAATTGAAATCAAGTAATTCATATAGGGTCTATTTGATGCAGCTGCAGCTTATTGAATAATCTATTGATAAGCTGATTAAAAATAATCTATTGATAAGCTAGGTGCGGTGGCTATTACAAATTTTTTTTTTTTTTTGAAAAGTCAGACCGCATCCAGAAAGCTGCCACCGCACCTAAATAGGTGCGGTGTGAAAACACTATTTTCAGCGTTTTGAAATGCATAAGATGTCAAAAAGCAGTTTACCCAAGCAGGTCTGGTGCGTTTTCAAAAGGTCACCGCACCAAATAAGCTGCCCCAAACGGACCCATCATTTCAAATTGAGTGAGCTTTTATTGCATAATTCTTTATTTTAAAAAAAAAATCATTTGAAAAAAGTGATGACTGTTGTAAAGAGATTTATTGATACAAATTAAAGTTTATAATTTTTCAACAACAAATAAAAAGAAGATTTATATACAAACCACATAAATTTTGAAAAATTACATAAAAGACGAAAATATCCTTCAATTCATACAGACCGTCATTAAATGTAACTGAATATATAAATTTAGGACCAATTTGAAGCAACTTTGAATAGTCTTGGACTAAATTAAAACATTCTGAAACTCTGTGACTAAATTGGACACTTCTTAATAGTTGAGAGACTATTTTGGGCTTTTACTCTATTCTCTAGTCTACGTATAGCTCTCCCACATAATATGTTATAGTAAATATGCTTAAAAAGAAAAACAACACACCTAATCACATGAATATTTAATATATCATAAACAATTGAATTTAGTTGATGAAGATGTGATGCAAACGAATTTAGTTTTGGAGGTAAATCCTTTTATAATAGTCACCCGCTACCAAATAATCTCACACCCTTTTTTCTCATCATTAAGTTTAGAGATCAGTAGTTTTTGACAAAAGCAACATTTTCACACTTCAAACTATTTATATCTCTTATAATATGATGTTACCAAAATTTTTATCATGGGGTGATAATAGTGTGTAATAGCAATGTCTAATCCTTTCTCATTAGCTAGTCGCACAATATTTATAAATCACAAACAACTGAATTAAACTAAATCAAAATGTAACTTTAATAATCATACATTCTTTCATGCATAACAAATAAAACCATGGCTTGTAATAGAGCTTGCTGGAGAGGCTTTTGATCAAGACTCTTGCTTGAGCAACAGCCCCTATGTGAATGTTCCTTTCAAGTCCATCAAGCCTTTGCTTGCCCAACACAATTGAATTGCCAAAACTTTCCATCCATCTCAATCTTTAGTAACTCACGCATCATCGTTGACATATTAGACATCCATAAGTGCCATTACAAGCCTATGTTGAATTAAAAGATTAACGCCAAAGGGAGAAACTAAAGCCATCAAACACTTCAATGCCAATATTCACGGATGACAATTTATGAAGCAATCTTTGATAATGATTTTTATAATGAGAAAGCGAAGTCAACAAGGAAGTATCATTGCAAACGAAGTATGATACAGCCACAAAATAGGACGCAAAAGATATTTAGTACAGAGAAATGAGAGACACCAAGTTTAGTGTGGATTGGTTCAACTAAGCCTACGCCCACATGCAATGAAAAATGAATTGATCCAACATCAAAGAATAATAAATTCATATAAAAAAGAAGGAACGCCACCAACACTTTCCAAATCCCAAGTGCAGCCACACTCAATGAAAAGAATATAAAATATCTCTCACAAATAGAGATTACCTCAAAGAGGTGTTAAGTTGTGAAGCCAAAATGTATCTAATATTTGTGATTCTTTTATAAGTATGTTTTTAAAAACTTCATTGTATTCTTTCGGTTTCCCAGATTTTTTTGTTTATAAAGAGAGGAAGTGCCATCTGATGTTGCATAAAAGAAATTAGAGTTAATTTTGTCCATAATCCAACCAATAAATTTGTCGTTGAAATAACAAGCGTAGCATCAATTAAGAAAACCAACATAAAATACGTGTGTTTTTTTTTAAGCAGCAATCTCCATTTTCCATCTTTTGTTATTTTTTGCATTCTATTTTTCATAGCTTTCACCTATTATTTTTTGCGTAAAATTTTTGTTAGTGAAGATGTTCAATTGTCTACATACAAAAATGTGTAAATGATCAAAGATTGATATTTTCAAATGCATTGATGATTAGAGGAACATCACCTTATCAATATTTTAGTTTGACAAATCTATGAAGTGTCATGAAAATTAACGAGTAGCATTCGTCATTTTAGAGGGGTTATTTATAATGCAATAACCATCCCGCTTCTAGACATACAACACAGAGATGACAAATTATCAATATTTATAAATGCTTCTAGATTGGAGTAACAGCTCTTTGACAAGAATAATATTTTCATTTGACAAATCTAGGATGAGTCGCATGAAGATTAATAAGTAGCATTCATAATTTTAGAAGTGTTATTTATCGTATAATAACCGTCCTGATTGGAAAGCACCACTTACATCTTTAGGACGAAAGCCCGCCATGTCAGTATTAATACAAGGACTAACAGCTTCAAGCTTCATTGATAGGAGCTGCATATCAAATATAAGCATAGCAAAAAATTCAAAAAAAAAAGGATGATTTACTAACATACCACTCAATTCTTATGTATTTACATATCTAACACCTAAACTTCAATTTACATACACCCACACCCACGCCCACACCAACCCACACACAGACACATATGAGCCACTTTAACTATGTAAGAAGTCTTCACTTTATTGAAGTTCAAATAGTGGTATTTTAGATGTGATATACAAGATTTGGGTGGTATATATGTAAATGCCTCAAAAGAAAATTGTCATTTCCGATGGCAGATTGATGAATACCTCAACCTGGCGCTGCAATGCCTGGATATAGTTTATGATCTCATCCAGTACAGCTGCCTTCCCAATCACCTGCTCAAAAGAGTATACTACAAATAAATAATACGAAACCCTGCATATATATATATATATATATATATATAGAGAGAGAGAGAGAGAGAGCAGGGGTGGGCCTTCCAAAGATATTTTGAACAAATTCTAATTGGACGATGAGATAAGATCAATTAATGCACCTTGTTACTGCCAGGGACTAAATC
The DNA here is from genome assembly GCA_022702705.1 of Papilionanthe hookeriana x Papilionanthe teres. Lineage (NCBI taxonomy): Eukaryota > Viridiplantae > Streptophyta > Magnoliopsida > Asparagales > Orchidaceae > Papilionanthe > Papilionanthe hookeriana x Papilionanthe teres. The sequence goes on from CM040432.1 coordinate 108,717,997, forward strand.
TTGTAGAATCTTCATTCGCTCACTTATCTTCTCTCTCCTAGCCTGTTAAGGAAAATAGAATTTCCGATAAGCTGGCTGTGAAAACTGAGAACACATAAAATACCAGTCCCCTCCAGCGACCAAATTCTTATCAATTTAGAAGTTTTAGCACCAACGCAGAACATATAAGAAAAAATACTGATAATATCTTAAAAACGAAACCTTTCCAATTGGACACTACTGAGCAATAATGAAAATAGATCTCAAAAGGCCTTACCCTTTCAGCCAAGCTGTGGTTATCAGTTGCTTGACCCCTTCTAGCTCTCACATGGATGTAATCCGGCTTTAGTAGCTCGGCGTTTTGATCTGGCATCTTTCCAGTAAAACTCGCTTCCACATCAGCTTCCTGTTCACCATTTTCGCCTCTAGATTCCCCCACTTTCACAGGCATTGCTTCTCTATCATCCTATCCAACACCAAGTCATTGAAAACTATAAATACCAATGTATAAAAATATCATTGAAACAGTAAAACTTTTAACTGAAGAAGCCACTAAGAAAGTATTAAGTCATGAAAACAACTTGAAAGTAATACTCAAAGGTTACAGTGCTCAGGTATAAAGTATTGATAAATAGAATCCAACTTTGAAAGAAAGGAGGATAACTTGGATGACGAACAAACATGGATTGGATTAAATTGAGCTGGCAATCAGTTAGTAAATGATACATATGGGACTGATTATTTCTGATCTGATAAACTTGAATAAGACATTTGAAGAATCGGTTCAGGTAGGTCACTAATCAGGTCAATATCCAGGTTGGTTGGGTTAGGAAACAACCATAGATAAACTTGCAAAAAAAAAAAATCTTGTTAATGTTTAATGTATTAAAATTCAGCTGAATAATGTGACAAACTCTTCAGAATTTGGAATCTGCATTTTAAAATGACAGTTGAACCCTTTGAATTTGGAATGATTCGAATTTGAAAATCATAGTGTGCAAAAAAAAAAAATTTCCCTGTTGTTGATATTTGATGCATTAAAATTCAGTTGTATGATGTAAGAAACTCAGACAATTTGGAATTTGGATCTTCGAATCATTCAAATGATGGTTGAACCTGTTAAGTTGGAGCTCCAAAAATAATATAAGAGGAATGTAGCTTGCTGGCCCTTTGAAGTGCTATTAGAATACAAATCATTGATTTGTGAGTCATTCGTGCATCTATTTAGGTTATATCACAAGAATAAGGATACCAAACTACTACAATTAAGGATTATGATTGAAGCCAATCCAGCACTAGTGCATTTCAAAGTGAACTGACTTGGATATTTCTCACTAATTATATATACATTAAATTTTAGCATTGGGAGGCCAATCCAAAAGTGAAGTAGGACGATGTTTGCTGCAATTTAATATCTTCGATTGATGGAAAGCTACGATTAAAACTGTCTATTTTAGGCACGATGACTGCAGATAGTTTAGCTGTGATAACAAGGCAATTGTAACTTAGACGATTAAACAGGAATCTTCATAGATCAATATGCTAATTTCATTAGAAGATAAATCAGTTTTTAAGAAATATATTGTAAGTCCTAATAAAAACTTATGCATAAAATTAAAACGATTTCTAGCACTTAATAGTAGTACAAAATAACACGCTATAGTTTGTAACATTAAATAACATATGCTATTAGGCTTTAAATTGTTATAGAGTATAGCACGCACAATTTCGATTAAATTGGGAAATATAATGAGAATGGGCTATTTTGGTTGAAGATACCGGTGATAATAAAGTTATGATGTCATTATAAGATGAGGGTATTTAGATTAGAGCTACAAATGAATTGAGCCAAGCAAATCTGAAGGCTATTCAAGCTCGAGCTTGTTTATCAAAAGCAAGTTTAATTTTGGCTCGAGCTGTATTCAAAATTTTGTGATAGAATTCAAATACAGCTCATTTAAACTCATATTTGTCAGAACTTGATTTATTTTGCGATTAATGAGCATTAAATGAGCAGCGAACCTAATCATGTCAAGCCAATTGAGCATTAACGGGCCAGTCTCAAGCATACATAAGAAAAATTTTAATTTAACAAACTTTAAATATTTTAGGTCAATTCTTTTTTTTTTAAATGAGATTTCGAACAATCTCCCACAAGGCAACATGGGCTGCAGACTCAATAATTCAACTTATTTCTTTACAACTTATAAACAAAATTAACTCAAAATATCATACTGGTGGGGCATTAAATGCCCAAATAAAAAATGAAATTTATATGATCACAAGTGAAACTTAATAAAGTTTTATATCAAGTCTCAATGGACAATTATATTGAGTAATACATCAAGCCTTGATCGAATTTCTTAATGCATGTTCAGGAGCTTTCAAAGAATATTATTCATGATTAAAAACAATTTGAGCAAGAAGCTATTAAAACTTATTTATTTACCAACCAAATATTAATATAAGCATTCGAGCTTGTTCAAGTGGTAATACAAAACAACAAAAATAAGCATTTATCAAGCCGAACCATGAATAGTTCGATGAACACTCTATTCATCTATAGCCTTACTTTTAGTTTTTTTGATTGAAAATACTTATAAACAAATTATATTTTATGTTAAGCAAAAGTATTTCCTTGAAAATATTCATGAAAATATTCATGATCATTTTTCTTAATTCAACAAAAATAACAAGTTTTTATCCAACTAAGTGGGGTGGCAACATGAATCATTTTTCTATATTATGTCCTATAGAGTGTCATATTTTCATTTAACTCTAATAAATTAAGATCAACTTTTATACAATATGCCCGTCCTTTTGGGTCTGCCTTTACTTTTCTTAGCACAAGTCAAATCTAAAACATCTACTCTCTTAATTGGGTCATCAGATGGTTGACATTTAATGTGACCAAACCATATGATGCGATACTTTCTAACCTTGTTTGCCATTGGAGCTACTCTAATCCTTTCAAAGATATATTCGTTTCGCATTTTGTCTCCAAGTGTAAAGCCAATCATTCATCAGAGCACTCTCATCTAAGCAAACTTAATTTATGTTTCTCTTTTATAGGCCAACATTTTGCGCCATAAAGCATTGTATGTCTAACCACCATTTTATAATTTTTTTTCTTTTAGTGTAAGCGTTACTGTTCTATCACACAATAAGCCCGTTGCATTCCTCCCCTTCAACCATCCAACGTGAATACTAATAACATGCTCATCTATATACCATCACTTTCAACAATAGACATGAGATATCTAAAACATTCACTCCTTTTAATAACTTGATTAGTGTTTGCTTCTCTTTCTCTCTCTAGAACTTACAGTTTAGCCTTAAAGTTTTCTTAGTAGCTTTTTTAGAGGACTAGTGATTGAACCATCATCGAGCTAGAACTTCAAACATCTCCCTACTCCTTATAGTTTCATACACTTGACATCAAATCTTCAGCCCATGTTTGAGCTGATTGAAGTCATTGAAGCTTAAGTTGAGTTCCTATAGACTTGAAATGCCTTGAGCAACTTCTTTCACCATTTATTGGATAACTCTTTCCATAGTTTATAGAGAATCCATTAGAATAAGAGATCCGCTTTGAGCTAAGCTCTCTTAATAAAGAAAAAGATGAATAAAAACAACCAATTTTCAAAAATAAAATAAAAAGTTCACTAAAATTACCAATTCAAATAAAATTAAAATCAAAATCATTAAAAATTTTAAACAAGCTAATTAAAATTTCAAATTCAAATTAAAGTTTTCAAAATTAATCAATAAAATGAAAATAAAATTTGAGGATTTTGATTAGCTTGTTTAAAATTAAGAAAACAAAATTTGAAAATCACCAAAATATTTAAATCATTTCAAAATAAAATAAAAATACAAAATTATATATATATGTGTGTGTGTGTGTGTATATATATATATATATTATAATCTGAAAAATACACAAATTAAAATAAAAAATCAACAACAAGCATTTATCCCACTAAGTGAGTCAAATAAAATAATGAAAATTTACAAAAATAATAAACCAAAAATCAATTTCATTAATAAAATTAAATAAAAAAATAATAAAATTAAAAATAACAGTTTTCAACTTTCTCTCACCACTTTCTCTCTCTATCTTAAAATTTACTCAAATTCACTTCATAATTCACATAAACTTTTCAAAGCTCATTTCATTCACCAAATTCTTCATAAATAATTCAAAGTCACAATACAAATAACAACAAATTTCAAACTATCATAATTTTCAAAATAAAATTAATCAAACCGAGCTTTTTACAAACACACACACACCCCCCTCCAGTCCCTAAACCATTTCAAACCAAAAACACCCCATGCAAGTTTCCCATTGGCCGATTAAGCACGCCCAAATTTCACCCAAAATTGACCTTAAAACCACCAAGCCACACCTTTCCAAATCCATGTCCATTTGGACCAAATCCACCCTCCCAAGCCAAGCTACTTTCAAGCCACCATCACAAGCTCTTTTGGCTTATCCCTAAGCTTAAACTTTTCTGATCCTTTCTAAGACAAAACCAAGCCATTGTGAGCCATTCCTTAAGCCCAAATCAATTCAAGTATAAGCCATTGGCGACTCGTATTCAAGCCACTCAAGAACCCATCCAAACAAACCAATTATTGGTGTTAACTACACCCACACTTGTCAAAACCTAATTGGCTCATGCCTAACTAACTCCAACTGATTTAACCATCAAATAGAGCTAGCTTGAGCTAACCCAAAACCAGTTAGCTGCCATTACAAGCTAACCTTTCCTCAAAGCACACATGGCCTAAATTGATTGGAAGCACGTCAAATTTGACCAACCACTTCGTCATTTCTCATTGGATAATGACTGTTGACCTTGCCAGCTCATTTCCCGCCAAATGTCGTGCACCTAGCCCATTCCTTCATCCAGCTTGAGCCCCCATGCCTATCAATAGGTCACTCGTGTTTGGACTCCTCATCAATGATCCACTTGGCGAAGCCCTGCCAATTTGATCCCAAACTATTCAAATGGAGCTCTAACTTCCATTCCCTACCATTCTCACTGCCTAGAACCACCATTCCTCCATTGAAATAGCTCGCCTGAACTAGGACTTTAATCATCCTCACCATCTAACCATCCAATTCTCATTTAAACCCTTCCATCACACTCTGGGACTGTGAAAACCTAATCACCATCAATTTCCCTCTGATTTCAGACTCTAGACCACTTCAAGCGCAAACCGTGGACAGGTTCAATCAAGATCAAAGCTGTTGGAACTTCAATTTGATGGTTGGAGTTGGTTCCTTGGATGAAACCAAAGCTAACTCACCATTGAATCAAGAAGATTCTTCACGGATTGATGTATGGACCAAAAATTCAGTAGATAGACTCGGTTTCAGAGCTTTGTGAAATGGACTTTCAATTTATTGAATCTTAGCCGTAGGTTTAGTTCGCCTTGATGAGATGATCATTTTGGTAGCTTAGGATTTAAGTTTAGTCCCAGATCGTGTGTATTCCATTGGACGGTATCAGTTCTTAGTCCTTTTGTGGATGGAAGATGAACCGATGAAGTTCATTTCCTTTTAAAAGGAATGGATGACTCGGATTAAACGAGTAGAACGCGAGGTGTTCGAATCAAAGCATGGGATTTGGTTTGATGCAGCAAAAGCAGTGATTGGTCATCCAATCCGTAGAAGATGCGTTGAAAAGTGCGGTGGAGCGGAGCTGAGCTGGAAAAATAAGTGGCGTCGTTGTTTTACATAGGAAAATAGGTACACTGAATCTAATAAAATCAGGAAAATGTGAATAAACTTCTAAAATGCATAACTAATTCAAGAAAAAAAGGATGAAAATACAAATTAAATTTCCCTGAATTCAGAAAAACATAAAGAATAAATAAGAAGTAAAATCAAAACCAAATAACCATTGAATATTTCTAAATTTAATTAAAACCATTAAGCCAACAATAAAACTATAAAAATTCAAAATAATTTAAGAAGAAAAACAAAATTAGAACCACTTAAGGCTCTCAACCTAGGTGGGTTCCCCGGATTTTTCCATGAATAGAAAATCATTTCATAGGGTAATTAGAATTTCTTATGGAAATTGCAACTAATTGAAGAAATAAATAAAATAAGTAAAATAAAAAGTCAGAAAATATAAAAGTTGTAAAAAAATTTCTAAAATCACTTAACTAACAAGTTTATGCAATAAAACAGTGTGTTCATGTGGTTTGAATTCATTTTAAATCATTTGAATATAAAGGGTATAATTGTAAATATATATTTTGCATTTGAACCTTTTGTTTCGCCAATTTTGCTTAAAACAAAGAATTAAACCTTTGAATCTTCAAGATAGGATGAACTGAACATTTTAAATGATTTGATTCATTTGAATTTTAAATGGATGTTTAAAATGTGTAAAAGGGCAATCTGCAATCACCAAATTGAAGAATTGGAAATTATAAAATTCTTGAAAACACCCAATTTGTGCAAACTTTCATGGAAATAATTTGATCATTTTTTGAAATTTGGTAAAATTCACAAATGAAATTGAATAAGACTTAGATAACATTGATAAAATTTACAAAATTTACAAATTTACCCTGGGAAGCCAATTGAACACTTCTAAATCTGATTAAAAGTCACCAAGAAACATAAATAATAAAATTCCAGTAAAATTCACCTAAAAGAAAAATAAAGCTAGGTAAATTTTTAATTTCTCCAAAATTACAAATCTGCCATTCATTACTTTTGAACCCCTATACTCCAAATTAAAAAAATTAAAAATTAATGGAATTGAAGATAACATGGTTAATAACTAATAAATGAAAGAATTCATTAAACTCGCATTGTGAAAAGTAAAGAAAGGTATATTAGCAATTTCACGTAATTGCAAATATATCCCTCTATACTTTCATCTCTTTTGAATAAGAGAATTATAACAACAACAAGTGGCCTTCATCCCACTTTGGGGTTTGCTATATGAATCCTTTTTTCTCTGTAGTGTCATATTGAGTGTCGTATTTTCATTTAATACTAATAAATTAAGATCAATTTTTATACAATATGGCCAAGCCATTTTAGGTCTACCTCTGTCTTTCATTACATAAGTCAAATCTAAAACATCTACTCTCCTAACAGGATCGTCAGATGGTCGACGTTTAATGTGACCAAACCATCTAAGCCGCCACTGGAGCTACACCAATCCTGTCACAGATATATTCATTTCTCATTTTGTAACTAAGTGTCAATCCACTCATCCACCTAAGCATTGTCATCTCAGCGACAATTAACTTTGTTTTATGCTTCTCTTTTAAAGGCCAACTTTCTTTGTCATAGAGCATTGCAGGTCTCGGTACCATCTTATGAAATTTTCCTTTCAGTCTAAGTAGTACTTTTCTATCACACAATAAGCCTGATGCATTCCTCCATTTCATCCAACCAACTTGAATTCTACTAATAACATCCCCATCTATATCACCATCACTATGAACAATAGACTCAATATATCTAAAACGTTCACACCTTTTAATGGTTTGATCGCCCATAGTTACAACTCTGCCACTATAGCTACTACTACTAAAATAATATTCTATGTATTCAATTTTAGATCTACAAAAACAAAGGCCTTTAGACTCCAAAGTAGACCTTCCTAATTCAAGTTTATTCTTAAAATATCATCATTCCTATCCAATATCATCAGCAAAAAGCAAACACAATGGTACATCTTCTGTAATGTCCACTAAGAGCATCCATAAGTAAAGCAAAATGATATTCGCATAAAGTCGATGCCTGTTCTAATCCAACTAAAATAGGAAAATACTTGATCAATCCTCTTTTTATTCGAACACAAGTAACAATAACTTAAATATAAGTCATATCAACACATTTCTTAGAGCTCTCCAAAGGACTTCTCTTGGAACTTTATCGTAAGCATTTTCTAAATCAATAAAAATCATATATAGATCCTCCTTATTCTCGTTGTACATTTCCATCAAACCTCTCATAAAATGTATAACTTATATAGTAGACCAGTCGGCTATAAATCCAAACTGATTATGAGAAATCTTTATATCACATCTTAACCTATGTCAAATCACCCTCTCCCGTAATTTTAAAGTATGACACATCAACTTAATTACTCTATAATTAGCACACTCTTGTGCACCCCCTTTATTTTTAAAAATAAGGATCAAAATACACTTCCTCTACTCGGACAACTTTTTAGTTTTTAAAATAATTTTAAAGAGTTTAGTAAGCCAAGAAACTCTCAAATCTCCTAAATATTTCTACACTTCAATTGACATATCATCAAGTCCTATTGATTTTTCACCCTTAGTTTTCTTTAACGCCTCATCAACTTCTTTTTTACTAATATGACAGTAAAAATAAAATTTTATTATTGTTAATGATATTAAGATCACAAAGGTTAATCGTCTTTTCCGAAAGATCGTTGAAAAGTTTATTTAAAAAACTGACCCACCTATGTTGAATATATTCCACAAAGAAAAACACTTTTGATTTTCAACTTTAATACACTTGAATTAAATCATTACTTTTACTTTCTTTTTATTTGGCTAATTTATATATAATAAGCTGTGTTATAAAAATTGATTTAAATATAAAAGCTTAGAAAACTGAAAAAAAATATATACATGGTAGCCCGTAGAGAGTCTATGAGAACAATTTGTGACGCTAAAATTTCTACTTTAGTGATCTTTATAACAGATTAAATACTAAAGGGAGTGAAAAATATATGTATAAATTAGTCATTATTATTTTCATTTAAATTTAGTGATCTATAGGCCTTCTCACAATCTTATACAATATTATATAAGTCCTAAATCTCTAAAGAAAATGTCAAGTTTGAAATATCAAATAAATTTTTTCCTCAAAATATTTAAAGCCAAATCATAAGTTAGCTAAAATGTCACATACTCTTTTCAATATCTTCGACATCTGCTTTTTCTTTTTTTAGATTACAAAATAATTGTTTCATTTTTGAGCATTTCCTATTTTATATTTCAATAATCAATCGTGAAAACTGAACTTTGAATTTCTTGAGAATAAAACTCCAACATTAATCGAGAGTAAATGACTTCAGTTGCTTAAGATATTATTAACTATAAAGGTTTGCCCTTATAGAAAATTAATAACTCATATCAATTTAAATCATATTTAATCTTCGGAATAGGTAAGGGAAAGATTTGTTAGAATAATACAGACGAAGCGAATATCCTAAAATTCTTTGTTAAGTAATATTTTCATCTAGCGAGATGATATGTTAAGTTTAATATCGTGTTCGAATATTTAAACAATTAAATATTTGAGATTTGTTGGGTCTTTATTTAAAAGTTCAAAATAAAAATAAAATTAACAGATTTTCTTGCGACTCCACTGGAGATTAATTCTCTTCATCTTTGATTAGTGGTTTGTCTTCATACATCAATAGTGTGTTTGTGTCGCATACTAATCAAAATATTGTTCTTCTAATGGTATATTTTGTTTATTTCCTTCTTAGGAAACTATAACCAACATAATTCTTCGATTCAAGAAACATTTGTTTAATAACCCTTAAATAAATGAGTTCTAAAATCTTCAAAATTCTAAATAATGAAGCCCTCCAAAAAAAAACATTAATTCTCATTAAATAAAAGAAAATAAATGAAAGGAATTCTCAATAAAATCAATTCTTTCCAATTTAGGACTGAGTTCTTCATTTAGCATCAAATCTGTGGGTAAAAACAAAAATTCGATGGCGTCGCCTTTTTTTATCTGAAATGCACCTCGTAGCCTATTTAAGGTCATCATTCATCCTGCAGCCAGCTAGTATTTGTGGGCCAGCAATGAACTACTGTAGAACTGTTCCCCACTCCATAAAAAGGACGGCAGTAGAACTGTTCAAAGATACATAATGTCCATAACGATCATGTTTGTCAACAGATTCCTCTTTGGAAGAAAGAGCACTCTTCCTATGGCAAAAATAAGGTTGCGTTTATTCCTACTACAAAACTCTTGGACAAACCTCATAGAAGTCCACAACCCTTTCTAGAGAATTCAAACCCTTAAAATCTCTGTAAGAGCTTAATTTATGTCATTTTCCAGTGAACAGAAGGGGTGAATGTCACATCCCGCACTATTCTAGCAAACTTGTCCACTTCAAAAATTTGAAAGAAAAAGAAAAATAAATAAAAAAGATCATTGGAGATCCAAAAGACTCCTCCGACTAAAAAACCTTTATCAAAAATTTCTTCACAGATATAACCCCAACGGATAACAATTTCACATGAAAGAACGAACAAACAGCTTCGAGAAACAAAAAAAAAAAAAAGTTACCACACTTCAAAAAAAATAAATACCAAGTCATTGCTGCCGCTCCTGTTCGGCAAGAACTTGGACGATTCGTCTTCTGACGCTGCAGACGAACACATCCCAGAATCCCGGCAGTTATTCCTGTTCCAGAGGCCACCACTCTGCTCAGTCACCGTCGATTCCCCCACTGATATGTCACGGTGGCTCATCCCGGATGCCGTATCCATTATCGCCGGTACCAAAGAGAAATGCCACATCTCCGGTAGCGCACTGTGAGAGATCACCAACGATGGATCCATCTGGAGAAATCCAGAAGCACCAACCCGATTCCCCAGTTCACATTAGCAACCGAATCTTCATTGTTTTCTCAGAGAGCACAGATCCCGATCGGTGTCGGCTTGTAGAATGGGAGCACTTGAGGTTAGAGAGGGAAAGAGAGGGGGAACAGTACTTCGGCTTCTCTCCTTTCCTCTTTTCTGCGACATGCGCGATAATAAATGGGGGCACATAGTACATGCTTAACATCGGGAAAGATGGATCACCGTCCATCAAATCATACGCGTAAAAACGATTAAAATGGACGGCGATCCGCATTATTGACTGAGGGTGTATTTATTTTTCATTTTTCGCACGCTTATGCTCTTTGAATGGAGCCGCTCTCAGCTTCAAATTGAATTGATAAAATAAAGGAAATTTTACCAGTATGCCGTACAATTTTTATGCATTTACATATCTAAGTTCAAATTTTAGTATTTGCACTTGCCAACATAATTTCATAGTCCCACGCATGACAATATTCATATTATTTTTAAAAAGATAGCAATGATTGCTGAATTTGGATTTGTTTTGGAGTCACAGGTGGGAACGTGAAAATGGCACGTTGTTCGCGAACAGCTCGTGTTTGGTCCGTTAGAAAATTCAATGTTTGATTCTTTCGCTAAGCTTAATCGAACTAAACACAAATAATTTTGTTGTGTTCGTTCATGTTCGACTTGCTTTTAACTCAAAAGCTACTCATCAATTATATATATATATATATATATATTCATGAATAGTATCCTAAAAAAATATTAATTAAAAAACAGAATAAAAATATATTAAATTTTATTTAAATAGTATTTTAATATAAACAATAAGATTTAAATATTACTCCAACGTTTAACATCTTATAGTTGTTTGATATGATTGTCAAAATGACTTTTTGTTCGCGAACTGCTCGAGTTCGGCTTGCTAAACAAATAAGCCAACACAAACACATATTTTGTGCCGAAATATAAATGACTGAACAGTGATATTTATTATTATTATTATTTTAATAAGCTCTGTAGAACTTAAAAAATATATATTGACAGTTGCCGAAATTAAAAAAAAAAGCATAATTATTATTGTAAATGGACAGACATTTTCAAGCAAGATCATATTTTTAATTCGGCTAGAATTAATTATGCCAAATGGCATTTGGAAATAACTATTATGGATTTGGAATTAATTACTATCAGAATACCGATTCTTATTAAGCAGCATAAAAAACCCTTTCTATGACAAGTATTACAATGAAATATTGTAAATTATCATCATAATTGCAAGTTTACAATACATAATTTAAACATATGATATGCCTAAGTTTAGACAAAACATTATTTTTTCTTGAAATCTAGAAATTAATTCGAGTTACACAAAGTCAATCAAACAGTATGTTTTATAGTTGATACCCCTTCAACAAATCTCTAACATCTATAAGACAGATCTCGAGACAAAAATTTTTTAGTAACGAACATTCAAACTTTGATGCAAACACATCCAGAGCTCGGATTTGAGCAAAAATATAGTCAAACTTACTGGCTTGATAAAACGGACCCAAAGATACAAAAAATCGTCCCAATTCGAGTTGAATCAGACCCACATCAAGCCATTTAACCACTTTTAGAAACTTTATGGACATAATTGGAAGATATAACTGATGTCAAATATGTCATATTTATAGTTAAATCGAGCGTCTTGATGAGACGAATCTAAGTAGCCAGAGATTTTTCTATTCTGACATCATTAATGCAGTTAAAATTTCATAAAATATCATCAGATCGAGGGGATCTATCTTGATTGTCCAATTAATAGTGTTTTGGATTTCTGTCTTATTTGCAATTTTGACTCTATAAACAAGACCTCGAGCTTCTTATGATAGGGGACAGAGACTCAGAGCCAAAGAGAGACCAGAGCCTACATAAGAGGGAGGATAAAGACTCAGAACCAAAGAGAGATTAGTATATGCATAAGAGGGAGCAGTGACAGAGCCTCATACATCATCGTCTCTGGTCGTCGCCCCCTTTCAGCCATCCTCGCCTTCTGGCCACCGTCGCCTTCCAACCATGGTCGCCGCCAACCAGTCGTGGCCACCTTCCAACCATCGCAGCAGTCGCCGTCCATATATCGTCACCTTCAGGCAACTACCGCCAACTTTTGGTAATCTCCTCCATCCGATCCCACCATCTCAGGCCGCGGCCTCCGTCATCTTCCGACCATCACTACCGCCCTCCGACAGTTGCCGCCTCCAACTGCCATCGCCCTTTGTCAGCACAGTCTTAGGCCACAGTCTTCCGACCGTCGCCATTTCAGTCCACCACAATTGTCTCCAGCCGACTGGTGCCCTCTCCCTACCACGAGTTCGTTCGTGCGCAGACGTTATAATCCAAGAAATTATATAACCCTTTTCCACTTGTGGGATAAAGGGTTGTACCTTTAAACACCAACTCATTGGTGAATATTTCAACTAGGCAAGGCCCAATGGTTTTTTTCTCTTTTTAGGTTTTCATGTAAAAACTTCTAGTGTCGCTATTGGTTTCTTACTACTATCTGAGTATGTGCTATATTTTCATACTACGCTAAGACGGTAATACTTTACTCTGCCGCCATGAATTTCCTGGCACGCATCAAAAATATATATATTTTTTATTTTGCAGAAAATGTACTTAAATCATAATTTCAATGCCTTTCAAAGATATCTAGGTACACACACACACACACACATTAAAATATGTTACTAACACAAAATACAAAGATATATTTACAAAATTATTAATATACACAAGAACATTCATACAACATTCTGTTCTCTCAATTAATCATCTGGGTTAGCCCATCTTATAGTTTCATTCTACAAATCCTGTTCTTCCAAAGCAATCTTATAAAATAATTAACAGCAGCGTACATTACAACGCTGCATTAAACTTTATTGGACGGGACAATTGCTTTAATTCACACGATTGTCAGTAGAATAAATTATATCAGTAAAAAAAGCACAGTTTCAAAACTAGTCTATGTTAAAATTAAGATAGTTTTACATGAATACTACTCAATTCAGATTTATCTGCACATATAATAACTAAATTTTAATTTTTACATATATACCATTTTGATTGTATATGATAATGTGTTTTTCACTTTATGTGATATACAAACTTCGGGCTGTAGAAATGTAAAAAAAAAAAAAAAATGAAGTGTTAGATATGTAAATAAATAAAAATTGGGCCTAAAAATTAATGGGGCATTTACATACATATCACGTTGTATACACCAGAACTATCAGCATGAATCTCAAAGCAATCGAACGGCCCCGGTAGCTGTCAAACAATCAAGGGATCATATCATTCAACAAACGACCACGTGATCAAAATCGACCGACACACTATTGCGAGAGATTCAATCGGTGGACCTCGCCTGCAGTCCCAACCAACCAAGGCGCATGCAAGAGCCTTTGATCGCAACCTAGTCAGTTGACCCATTTTTATTACGGAATGCGTGATTGTCATTCGACCGGGTTCCTCAACAGACTAACATTTACTTCGGAAGGCACGGTCGCCACTCAGTCAGTCGTTTTAGCCGACTGAATTGCAAGACCGACCAACCAATTTATGTCACATTAGAATTCAAAGTATAATACATATATGGTATAAAATCTTTACAATTAATTATAGTACCAGTATGCATGTATATTCCTTACTTTCTGTATTTGTACAAATATGCCACTATAAATAGGAGACAAATGACAAATAAAGATACGTGCACGTTCTCTCTACAGTCAATTATTGACTTATTCTCTATTTCTTATTTTCTCTTTTGTCCAGTCCTAACTCTCAAGACGCGTGTGTGTGTGTATATATATATATATATATATATATATATATATATATATATATATATATATATATATATATATATATATATATATATATATATATATATATCTGTGTGTGTGTGTGTGTGAAATTCAAAAGTGTCCAAGAAATACACATAATGAATAGAGCGTAGTGCAAGAAAGAAAGAATAAATATTAAAAGACAATAAAACGTGTAACGTCATGTTGTGAAATGACTCTTATTTATAGGTATAGGGGTATGATTGTTATAATTACATATTTATCCCTCAATCAGTAGTTTTTGAATGGGTCGTATTGAAAATTTACAGAGAAAAAACAAAATCTTAAAATAGGGGTTGCTGGACTAGTATTGAATCTGACAATCGTTCAGCTCTAACGATCGACAGCATCCAGGTTGTACGTCAGTGCTCGATTGTTGGTGATTCCGATGCTTAATTGGTTGTCTCTTGTCATTTCGATTGTTTGGGCTCTTCTTGAGTTGTTTCCATAGCTTTGGGTTGTCAAATGATCAAATAGTTTCATGCATGATCGATCAATCTATCCTTCAACAATCGTCTGCTCATTCTTGCATTTGTTTTTCCAGAGGTCCATGTCTTCTGTCCCAATTATTGGATTGTTTTGGGAAACGTGTCATTTATATTTTTTAGTGTGTGTGTGTACAATAAAAGATATAAACAAATAAATTTCGAGTGTTTAAATATGTAAATAGAAAAAAAATGAAGGGATATGCGCTTAAATCTTTCAAACTAATTTTTACAAATTGGTGATAAAAATTCTTAGGAAGCGTTTATAGATTTAGCTTCATCACGCTCATCATGTAAACGTCTCCGAAAATTATTTAACAAGAACTACGAAATATCATTTTGGATCAGACATAACGTAGGGTTGTAAACGAACCGAACAAGAACGAGTAGAGCTCGTGTTTGAGTTTGGTTCGTTTGAAGTTAAGTGTGTTTGAAATAGGTCCGTTCGAAATTGTTCCGAAGTTATTGTTCGTGTTCGGTTCGATTTGTTTGAAATTAATTTGAAATGTTCGAAATGTTCGAATTATTCTAATTGTTTGAATTGTTTCAAATCTTTCAAATTTGTTTGTATTGTTTGAATTATTTGAATTATTAAAATGATAATAAATTAATTATATGTCAACATATAAATATATAACCTTTATGCAATTAATAATAATATATTATTATTAATAATTTATTTTTAGACTATATAATTATTTTTAAAATATGATATTTTTTATATTTTTTAAACACTAAATATTCAAATATGATTTTATACCTAACTGTTTATATTTGATTATTTTATAATCATTTTTTTTATCTCGTTCACCTATCGAATAAATTGAGTACGAACTTCTTGACAAAGGGAACGCAAATTATTTCTCTTTCCCTCAAACGAAGCCTCCGTTTCCATTGAAGTAACAACGACTCCGTTCTTTCTTCAGAAGAGCGCGTCTTCTCAGCCAACGAAAGGTCAACATGAGTAAATACAGTGATTAGATCAGTACAATTCATTGACCTGATTCCTAAGTCAACCGCCACACACTCCATCCAATCTCTAGAAGCCGGCTGATGGCACGTTATGCATGACGTGTCCTTTAATTTGGGCATAATTCTAAATTTAATTTCTTTTTTTTTTTTCAAATTTATCCTTTTTTTTATTGAATTTGAGTAGTAATCCAAACTAATTAGCTGTATATCCCAAATGTTATTGACATATATTGCATTATATTATAAATTTATGATAGTTATCAAATTGATTTAATTCATTTTTATTATTTTAGTTGTTTTACTATGTTAAATTTAAAAGAGAAGCATAATGTTAAGTTAAGTGTTGCCGAGATGTGAATGATTAGGCGGATGAGTGGCTTTACACTAAGAGATAAAATGCGAAATGAATATATTCGTAATAGGGTTGGTGTTGCACCAGTGACTGATAAAATTAGAGAGAGTCGCCTTAGATGGTTTGGTCACATTAAACGTCGACCACCTGATGATCCGATTAGGAGAGTAGATGTTTTAAATACAACTTATGTTAATTAAGGCAGAGGTAGACCTAGGAAAACTTGGGCTTATTGCATAAAAAATGATATTAATTTATTAGAATTAAAAGAAAATTTGACACTAAATAGGACACAATGGAGAAAAGGGATTCATGTAGCCGACCCCACTTAGTGGGATTAAGGCTTTGTTGTTGTTGTTGTTGTACTATGTTAAATTTTAAAAAAAATTAAATTTACATAAAAGTGATATTTTTGATGTGATATAAAATATTTGAATTGCATAAATATAAGAAATAAAATGCATGTGTGAAATAAGTAAATAGATAAGAATTGTATGGTATATATTTATAAATGCCCTATTTAAATTTATAATTGACTTACTAACCTTGAAAACAAATTTATTTGTACGCAGCACCTGAAGCAGTGCTATTTATAAATCTAGCATGCTATTTAATCAATTTTTTAAATTATCACTCAAGTATTAAAATTCACAATAAAACTTCAACTCATATTTCATTTCTATTAAATTTTTAATAGTTTGATTCACGAGTAAATACATTGGTTCAGTAATTAAAAAAAAATCACATTGGTGTAAAATTATAAATATCAAATTTTTTAGTACTGTATTTGCAGTCATCCCATTTTATCATTTTAATCAAAAAGACAAGAAAAATTATTGTATCAGGACGTCGGATGAGATTCACAATTTTATTTTACTAATTTTAATTGAACACCAAACATAAATTTATATTCAGCGCCATGATAAATTAATCTCAGTACTTAATTGGGAAGCAACAACTAGTCTCTTTTCATGTTTGAAAAATAAATTTTTATTTTTTTTATTTCAACCAATCAACGAACTACACGTATACGCGCCAGTTATTTCCTTTTTGTCGTGAGCATAAGGATCATATAATACTTCCCAGCTGCGACATTTAGATCTCCTGGACAAACACGCGGCTTATTTCTCACTTCCTTCACCCGTGCGAATTCTTATTAGAATCTAGGGTTAGGGTTTCAGAGTGAGGGGAAGGAGCTGAAGATGGGGAAGAAGACGCTGATCTACAGCTTCGTGGCGCGAGGAACGATGATCCTAGCGGAGTACACGGAGTTCAAAGGAAACTTCATGGAGATTGCCTCTCAGTGTCTGCAGAGGCTGCCGGCTAGCAACGACAAGTTTACCTACAGCTGCGATGGCCACACTTTCAATTACCTTGCCGAGAATGGATACAGTGAGTTCCGATTGCGCCTTTGGTTCTTATTTGGATGGGTGGAGGGGCTTTTATTCTTGGTTGGCGTTTGCTATGGGTTTTATGATTGAAATTATCTGGGTAAAACGACACTTATTATTGGTTTCAGGCCTGAAAGAATTTAGTTATCGTATGGAGAAGATTAAGAGTTAATTAGCTCCTTTGGTTAGGTTGATCCATCAGACAAGCAGTTTTAATTATCTATATTATTTTTTGCTGTTAAATGCTAGAAATGTTTAATTTTACTATGATTAATTGGTTTGCCGCACGTTTGACTTGAATTATTGACGCGCATATAGGATTGAGATTGCTTAATTCATTCCTGGACTCATGGTGAATTTTTATTGTCTTCTAGATATGATTATGGCTTACTCGGTTGCTTTTGAAGGGACAAATTTTAATTGTTTTTACAATCATTTAGCCTGTGAAAAGAAATCATTACATTTAATAGGTTTTGAAGGAAATTGGCAACTCACAGCATCTAGCAAAATTTCCCCAAAACTTTTTTGAACTTCAAGCAAACAAAGGATTTTTATGTTACAGAAACCTCAAGATAAATTCATGAACTCTGCATCAAAGCAGGATTTTGAACGTACATAACTTTTTAGTCTGTGGTATTTGGTGAAATGCTTATTTTGCCTTCATGAATGGCGCTATTGTATTCTTTACTTTAAAATTGTTCTTCCAATGATCCTTTTGTCTTCTTTTTATTTTTATTTTCAGTTGATCATATACATAACATTTATTTTGAAATCAAAATTTTCAGAAATCTCCAGATTCTTCAATTTTCACCAATCATTCACTGTAAATGTACATTAAATTCTTTCTTCGCCTGTTAAAATATTAACCGGATTTTGCAGTTTACTGTGTTGTAGCCGTGGAGTCTGCTGGCAGACAAGTCCCAATAGCATTCTTGGAGAGGATTAAAGAAGACTTTACCAATAGATATGGTGGCGGAAGAGCTGCGACAGCTCTCGTTCATAGCTTGGACCGTGAATTTGGGTAAATTATATTTACTTCTTTCATTCTTTTAAGCTAGAAAAGATCTTGTTCTTTATATAATCATGGAAGATTTACATACATACTACTCAATTCCTATGTATTTAAGTATCTAACACCCAAACTTCAATTTTGGCACATGTCACCTTACCTAGACATCAAAAGGTGTATTTGACTTTTAGAAAGTTAAAATGAAGGCATTCTTGATGTGATATGGTTTTGGCAGTATAAATGAAATGAATCAAGTTTTGGTGTTAGATATGTAAATACATAAGAATTGGGCGGTATGCATGTAAATGCCTTAACATATAATGATCTCAGGTCAAAGCTAAAGGAACATATGCAGTATTGTATGGATCATCCTGAGGAGATCAGCAGGGTTGCTAAAGTTCAGGCTCAAGTTTCAGAAGTTAAAGGAGTTATGATGGAAAACATTGAGAAGGTAAGAGTCTTCTCCACTAATTTCGCTTGCAAATTAATGCCAAATTATCAATGATGGCTTCCTTCTGGCTTGTTTGAACAATCCTCTTCATTTCGTTCAGGTTATAGATCGACAGGAGAAGATAGATGTGCTAGCTGGAAAAACAGAGAACCTTCGGTATCAGGTCTGCGCTTCATCTTTCAGGGAGTTTTTCAGTCAACAAAATAAAATTACAAAAGAAATTTACATACATACCACACAATTCTCATGTATTTACGTATCTAACAGCTAAAGTTTTATATTTACATTTATAACACTCGGTGTTATAGACATATGCATGAAAAATTGACTTTCACTTTGAGAAAGCTAGTAATATTGATATTTTTTATGGTGTTAAAAGATTTGAGGTATGTGCATCTAAATATAAAAATTAGGTGTTTGATATGTAGATATATAAGAATTGTGTGGTATTTAAACGTCCCAACTTACAGTTATCACTAGAGAAAATATAAGAATTGTGGGTATTTAAACGTCCCAACTTACAGTTATCACTAGAGAAAATACTTTGGCAAGGATGTAGACGAATCAAATCTTGTTAGTCACCAATGGATGTTGGGCTTGAATAATTAATTGAGCTCGAGCTTAAGCTTAAATTTATAAGCTATGAGCCAGCTCGTAAGTTTATGAAATCAGTTTAGAGATAAGGCAGTGAAAGGTTTTTTAAAAACTAATAGTAAAATATTGAATTCTAAATATTTGAGTGTGTTTTATGCTAATAGTTTTAATCAAGATGACTCAGGAGTTCATGAGCTGGGCTGGCTCAAGTGAGGCTTATTATGGGCTCATTGAATTTAGCTCATGAACCATTTACACTCATAGTCTAAATGTTTTATTGTAATTTTAGGATGCATAACAATTTTTTTCTTTTCAGGCTGAAGGTTTTAGGCAGGGAGGAAACCAGTTGAGGAGGAAGATGTGGCTGAAAAACATGAAGATAAAACTCATTGTCCTCTCAATCATAATTGCTCTCATCCTAATCATTGTCTTATCTGTATGCCATGGTTTCAACTGCTAATTACAGTTTTGACTGTATGTCAAATTCTCATTAAAATGGTTTAGGGTCTTGGTGAATTGTTTGGCTTCACCACCCACATAAAAGTAGAATTACTTTGTGCATTAATTCAGACTCCAGAGTGCTTCCTTTCTTAGCAATTATGAGGGAGGGGATGCCTCTGTATTTGGAACCCTTCTTCCTGTATAGTTAGGAAAACAGCTTGTCAGAGAAATAGGATTTGTGGATTCATGTAATGGTTTGTTTTGTTGGATCAATGGCTTGAAGTTAGAAAATATATTTCAAAAGATGTTGGTTTTTTTCTTATGATGTAGGATTAGATTGTATGTAATGTGAAATTGATAATGATTTCAAATTTTACAAGTCCTCCCAAAATTATCTAAACTATAATATTTCTGTTCACCTATAATATGAAATCATTGTGTTTTTAAATATAATTTAATCTACAAACAAACAAATGAGCCTTTAGTTAACAATATCATACTTATAGCTATGATCGCAATTTTTTATGTTGTGAGGGTGCTTTTCATGTTAAAGTTAGATTGGCTATGCTTCGGGGATAAATAATTTGACTTTATAGTGTAAAATGGAGAAATGTGCATCCTATGTATTTTGTTAGGAAGCTCGAAAATTTTCTATGGAGTAGAATACCCTTAAGAGGGGTAACTACGAACAACTTTTTAAAGTCCAAGTATATGGAATGAGTTCATAAAAATGCCATCATTAATTGATGGTGATTCAAAATGGAGTGGTCGTAGTTCGAAGGTTGTTTGACTAGAGTAAGTGATGTGATCATTATTCAATTGTGAAATTATGATGGTTGGATGAATATTGTATCATGGTTTTAAGAACATTGATCATTAGTTGATAGTAGCAGCCAAATCATGTGGATACTATTTAAAGTCGAGTTGATGATGCTTCAATCATTATTCATTTAGTGTTTGATCCTCATTCAAAGTTTGTTTTTTTATTGTGATTTAATTATGAATCATATCTCAAGTTGATGCAAGAGAAAGTGCAATGATAAAAGATAAGGCATAGTGCACTTTTTTTGGTGGCGGAAAAAGTCGGTGGTGGAGCTCTCCTCATCCATTGGGCTGAGTGCGCTTATCTTGGACGCTCAGCTACGAGGCTCGGATCAAGATTGTGCTAAACTTGCACAGTCGAGCAACCAAGCTCATCGGCGATTTGTCATAAGCTCGTCGAGAGGATTAAGCTCATCGTCGATTTGTCATAAGCTCATCTTAGTTCGTCGCTGCGTCTTTTTCATCGAATTTAGGGTTTGTTTGGGGCAGCTGTAACTTATTGAATAATCTGCTGATAAGCTATTATAGAATTTTATTTTATTGGAAAAGACAGACCGCAACTAGAAAGCTGTCACCGCACCTGTGAAAAAACTGTTTTCTGCATTTTGAAAACTTATAAGCTGCTAAAATGTAGTTTACTCAAATAGATCAGGTGCTTTTTTAATACACTACCGCTCCCAATAAACTGCCCCAAACAGAACCTTAAACGCTGCCCTGTCATAAGCTCTAAGCTCTTGCAGTCTTCGAAAAAGGCCAAATAGCCATCACCCGCATTTGCGAAGAGTGACGCCCCTGTATCCTGGACTTCTTCTTGGGAACCCCGTGCTCTGTCTTCTAAGCACGTGAACAAATTCGTCTTTCGTTAAATTGCTCAGCTGCTTCCGATGCCACCTTATTATACGGAGAGCCGGGCGGAAGCTGGTGGTCAGACGGCAGGTCGCTGGGGTGGCCTGCCGGCGGAGATGATCGCCGTGGAGAGACGGAGGCCGACGGAGACAATTGAGCGGGAAAGGCGTCAAGCGCTGCCGTCTTTGTAAAAAGCACCGAGGGAGATAACAGAGTCGAGGAAAAAGGTGTCGCGTGATGGAATGGAAAAATGCAGTTGGGCGGTTTTTGCGGGAGAAATTGGAGGGGTGTATTGCTCTTGGGTTGGAGGATGGGTGTGCTTGAGTTTTAAGGATAAGGTGAAGATTTGTGTACCCGAAGAGTGTTGGGAGTTTCAAGATCTGAAAATAAAGAGCATGCACGAATTTACAGGAGAAGGAACCGAAGCTTGGAGTCTCTGTCATTTGACTTTCTCGATTAATCCTCTCATGTCCACTTAGCGAGATAGATTTGTGTACTCATATTTTTTATAATATATATATAATATGATAGTCAAAATTTAAAGTCTCCCACCTTTGTATTAAGTAGACCGTGTCATTAGTAGTTTAAATTAAGGAAGAATTGTTTTTTTCTTGGGTTCACTACTTTTGTGGTAGAGATGTAAGTGAGTCAAGCTGACTCGTGAGTCTGTTTGGACGTGACTAGATAACTGGCTCGTGAACTGAGCACTATGAGCTAACAAGCCAAGCTCAAGACAAACTAACCTCTGTTCGTTAGCTTGTGAGTTAGCTTATTTAAAAAAAGTAATATAAATTATATTCAAAATGTAATAAAATTCAAGATTTTACCTTTAAATTATTAAAAATAATTTAAAAATAATATTTTATATGAAATATATATCAATAAATTTTTATTATTTTCTTCTAATTGTTTATTATTTTTGTCATTTCTTATAACATTAGTTTAAATTAATAATATCTATTTTTTTATATTAACAAAGTTAACTCGAACTTGCATATTAAAATTTGAGCTTGGACTCGAACAAATCAAGCTCAAGCCCGCATTCAGACTCCACTTATTACACACCTTTGCGATTTGACTCCCACTTGGCTAGCCACGCACAAATGGAAGCAGACCATAAAACTGAAACATGACCCACCTCTCTCTCACTCGTTTTCTTTCCAACCGGCTCCTATTCGTTTATAAAATGAGAGGTTTTGTTCCGAGAGATTTCATGCATCTTCTCTCGAAAATTGCAGCCATGAGCCGAAATTTTAAGGTCATTGTATAGCCGGATGCCACACGATCAAATTTAGACTCAATGAGTTGGATAATGTGCTTAAGTGAACTGTTAAATTCCCTTGCCCAATTGCTCCATTGAGCTAATGAGTCGACAGATATGAATAATTAAGTACCAACTGTCAAGTATTAGTTGAGTACTACTTGCAGAATGTGAATTGTCAATTTGTCCATCATGATCTCACCAATTCACTCAAGGGACCAAACATCTCATTATCTAATTAGAAATCGGCTCATTCAAGAAGAGAAACTAGTTTTGAAGCTGAATTGTTCAGCGTTAAATTATCAAAAAAATTGAGTAAGCGTCAATGATGTGCCCCTACGAGCTTTATGAAGTATATATATCACCACTAGTACTAGAAATAATATTAATTATTATGTCTGAGTTAGAAGCAGGAAAGAAGAGATAAATCATAGATCCTTAGAGATCTAGATATTATAATGAATATCTATTTTGTATTATACTATAAAATTTTCAATAAACATAAAAAAATTAGTGTAATAAGGAATGAATCAATCATTAGATATTGTACCCAAATAATTTTTTCCACCTAAGAAAATAGTGATTTCCCTATCATCAAGCTCACTCTTGTCCTTCCTAACTCTTTCATTGAGGTGCAATTCTACCAATAAATCATGATTCGTGATCATTGTTGTTGTTGTGATTGCCGTAACAGTGATATAGTATGCTAGTGATTTGAATTGGATGATTATTTGTAGAAAGCCGTAGCCACAGAACTTCAGAATTTAATCATTTTTTTTTTGAAAAAAGTCTTTGCTTTTAATTTTTTAATTTCTTTTTTGTTTAAATGAAAAGCATAGAAATTGAAATACGAAATAATATTAGTGTAATTATAAATTTTTTTTTTTCCATTGAGAATGTTATGTGTTGAAAAACAATTTTATTATAGACAAGTTATAGTTTATCACAAGATCTTCATTATGATTTCTAAGGTATTTATTAAATAAATTTGATGCTAGTAAAAAATAAAAGTTAATAAATTGGTCTAGCAATAGCTCTCAAGAGTCATCTATATAGTTTCAACAGAGCAAGATAATGAAAACTTTGATAATATAATGCTATTGAATATTGCACCAATCCCACTAAACCAAATGTTGGCACTAGCAATCAATTTATGTGTCAAACCTCAATGTGTTATTACCTCCAATCTCTTTATTATTAAAATATTATATCTAATATTATTTATTTGATAATGAGAATATGTAAAATGTCATTAATTTAAAAAAATGAAATCAAATCTAAGGAAACTTATAATTATTATAAAATCAATTTGTAAAGAAAGTGAAGTCTAACAAAATGAAAAATAAGTTTAGTTTTATGATAAAACTCTTGAAATTACCTTTAGAATGTTATTCTTCCTTGATTATTGTCCATGCAAACTCAATGATAGTTTTGGAGTAATGTTATTTTTTATTTAAGAAGTTTGGAAAATAAAAATTTGGATGTAGAGCACATCACATCTAAAAAACTTTATTCTCAAATATGACATAAAATATTTTCTTATGACATACATACAATAAAAAAATAAATAATAACACTTAAATACCAGTAGGGGTTGGTGGAAGTGGCTAGAGAAGAGTGGTAGTGGAATGAACTAGTGTAAAATATGTTGTATCTGAAGAATTTTGGTAAGAAAAATGTCATCTGAAGAATTTTCATGAAACTTTCTAAATAGGGAATGCTATTAAATCTTCTTAAATTTAATACCATAAATTTGCATGGTAATAACTTTTTAACCTTTTAGAACAATAGAAAAAATGTTAAATCATAACAATATATATATAGTCCACATGCATGCTTAACAATACATAATAAATTATCTAATGCCAATTAATAATTAGAATTAAAAAATAGTATATATATATATATATATATATATATATATATATATATATATATATATATATATATATATATATGTATGTATGTATGTATATAAACAAAAGAATACTTAACAATTATTAATAGTAAATGAGCACTCAATCCTAGAAACTTGAATTACTAATCTGCAAATAATTTTACATAATCTTATAGAAAATTAAATAAATTTATGTGATAGATATAAGATTAAAAATAAATTTTGATATATTTAACCAATAATAATCATTAAAACTTTTTATTAGTCTAAGGAAAAAAAATTAGACTTTTTTATATTTATGATTATATATCCTTTAATTGTATTTATTTCTCTTACATTTTAAAACAAAATATACCATAAGATTTTAGAATAAAATCTCACATTAAATTACTAAAGAAACTTATAAACCAAGAGACTAATCTTAGGCTCCCAAATACTATCAAATAAAAATACACACAATCCTCCTTATAGTCTACATAAAAATCAAACTCATTGCCATTGTTGCTTTGCATATCAATTAGGTTCATCGTTAATCAATGAGATTAAGATCATATTTGAAGGAAAAAAACCATTAGGCCAAGTCGAGCTAGAATAATGCATTATGTGTTTGAAGGTACAAGGTTTAATTCTTCTCTCTAACTAGGTAAGATGGGTTTATTGAGTTTTAATTGTTAGTTTAATATTACCATGGGGGGTTAAAAAATAAAGACATTAACTGAATTATAATGGCTAGACAAGGACAACATATAGATAATAATTCTATATATGATAGTATTGGTCGGTTACAATTGCAGCTAGTGGTGGTCATCAACAATTGCTAGTGATCTTTGGTTTTAAGTTTTATTCAAGAGCGATGATTGAACTTTTAACTTCATTTTCTCTCCACCATATTGAAATTGTGGTCCTATTTAATAAATTTTAAGACAGCCATTCTCATAAATTTAGCTAGAATCCTAAATAAATCAAATGATTCATACTAGTTTCTTTGATCATAGATAATTCTCTTAGCATTTAGATACCATAATGATCTCATAATTGAATAATCTTAGGAATGTTAAATTTCCCTCATCAGGATACTCGATTTGATTATAAGCATGTTAATCCAGAGATCATTTAACCATTTATTTAATGGTTTGAAGCTTATAATTATCCTTCAAGTGCTTGATTTGAGCCCATTTCAATTCGGATCAAATCATTTTTAGTATTGTTGGCTTCACATTTTCAAGATGCTCGATCAATTTGATTATTAAGTTGCAAAATTGATTCACATATTATGAATTTATTTTAGAAAGTTTTCAACCCTATAATTGCCTCATGATTTATGATTTATTGGATAAATTTTTTTTTGATAATGTATCAATAATAATATTTAAAACAAAAACTCTAAATATGAAAACTCATATAAAGACAATTGATCATCATCACTACTAAAAAAAGATTTTTGGAAGTGCTTTTAAAAAAACACTGTAAAAAATATTAAAAAACGCATAAAAATAGTTAAAATCATTGTTGTAAGTATCGCTAATAATTACAGTGATTTAAAATCCGTTGTAAAGAACTTATAAGAGGTTTTTACTGTTGGGGATGCCTGTATAATGTACTGTGAAAACTCTTTTTTTTTTGTAGTATGTCTCCAAATTAATCAATATTTTTTTTTGATCTATTATTAATAGAATCTATTACAATCATTACTACAAAAGAAGCACAAAAAATTAGAAACTCCAATGGCAGAAATACCACAAGCTCCCTTAAACCTAGCTACCAAAAAGTGATGTAAAGTTTATGTAAAAAATATAAGAAAAATGATCAAAATAGAAGGAAATTTGCTGTTTGATCAACCATGCCCATTTATACTTACATTCTTTAACCTTAGCTAAAACTTGATCTTTTTGCCTTTATGGTCAAATATCCTTCAACTATAATCACTTACCTCACATTTTAAACATAAATACGTCAGTTCTTTATTGTATCATCCCAGATTTCATCACTAAACAAACTTAAAAGCCAAAAACAAAAATACCTTCATATCCCCAAGACCACAAGTGCATAAACATGATAATAATCATCCCCTTTTACTTCATATGAGGAACTGCTGGCCCCGCCGCTGCTGCTGGCACCACCTGTATTAGACAAACGATTCCTCGTATAGAATGAAAAGGTCTTTGGATCCTTAACGAGATCCCACAAAAAGTCAACCACCATTCCGTCATTCATGTTAAGCTCAATCTGCCCTGTACTTTGTTGCTTGCTATCCACCTCGGAAACCTCCTCATCATCTATGATCAACTTCATCTGAACAGCTCCTTCTCCTTCAAATCTTATCACAATGCTATGTATGTCACCATCAGGTAAGAAGCGGGCCTCCGGGACTGAGTAAGAGTTTGGGTACTTGAACGCCCAAAACACCTGATGGTCTATTTTATCCAAAGGTGATGAAGGCTCGAATGTACTTTGCCGACGCCAACGCCGCTTCAAGCTGCGCAGCAGCTCATCATCATCATCAGAGTCATAGTTGCCACGAAAACATGCGGTGATTTTCTTCATAGTTATTCACAGAGAGAGTTAAGATTGTTATATTTATCTCTTCTCTTGTATGATATGAGAAAGACCTAGGTTTCACTTGAGAACACTACGAACTTTCTTTGCGTTCCCCTGCAAACTAGAACGAAGAAAAGCTTTGTTTGGCGAACGATCGTTTCCCAAACTTCTTTCGAAGCTCTTTCACAAAAATGAATATTATTCTCTATTTTAGATTGCAGGTCGTCCTCTCCGTTCCACCAATGAGACTTAGAAAGGTACTTAACCAACCATGCTCGCTCAAACAAAAATCTTCGATCTCAATATATAGAGTTGATAATGTTTGCTATTTTCTTAATTATGGGAAGAAGGCGAATTTCAGGATATGGTTTGAACTCAAAGAAGGTCAGAGAAGATCATGTTGTGCTAATGAAGGAAAACGATTAAGAGGTAATTGAAGAAACAGAAGGATTTATAAACGGTAAGAAGGTTTGAAAGGAAATGAAGTTAGGTTTGATGAAACAAAAAATGGAAAATGCTCGCATTGAGTACTCTAATAGTTAAAAAGAAATAAAAAATTCATATTGAAGGATGATTATTTTAGCCTGCAACTTCCCATATGTGAGGAATGCCAGGGAAAGAACCTGCACTATATAATCTCAGCAGATAATAGAAAAAAAAATGTCATATGATATAACTAAATAAGCATTAATACTAATCTATATAAATAAATTTAATATTAATAATAAATATATCGATATGTTTGTTTTAATACTTATTTCTTAATAGGATCGTCTTTCCATACAAAATGTAATAATAAAATCGTCCAGGTTCTTATAGAATGAGTGTTTTTGTGCTAATTAAGAGAGTTTCATGTCTCTTCTCTCAACAATTAAGGACACTGTGCCGGTATTCTAAGGGAAGGTGGTTATTGTATAGCCGAAGGCTACCTGATCGAATTCAGAATTGAAAAGTTGGATAGCGGGCTAAGACGGCAGTTGCAATCCCTCGCCGAAAGCTGAAGAACTACACTACGGGCCCGTTTTGGGCTGCAGGCGGTGTTTTCAAAATGCCGTCTCATCTTTTGAAAAACACTTTTCGGCAGCTTATCCGAAAATACGGTTTGTTTTTTACACTAAACGCAGGCCGCAGGGTTCGCCGCGTTTCAGAATAAGCCGCTTATCCTAAAACACACAAACTGTCCCAAACGCACTCGACTTCTTGAAAGACTATGAGTTGTGAGCTGTCAGTTAGGAGTGAAGTACTAGTTGTCTGGTGTAGAAATATATTAGTTGCGAGCGTTAAAGTAAGAGTGAAGTACTAGTTGTCTACAGCATGGAGTGAAGTACTAGTTGTCTGGTGAATGGACCAGATATGTCTCACTGCGCAGAGATTGATTTAGTCGAGAATAGTAACTTTCCCTCAAGCTGAATTACTCAATCACAGATTCTTTTAAAGAACGAGTAAGCCGACACTGATAATGATGTGACAGCATTGCATGATTTTATGAAATTAGCGTCGGACGTTAATTTGTCAAAAATCTGACGCAAAAATTTATCACTGTCGCATTTAAATCAGACATAAGGTCCATGCAAAAACATGGTCACAAATGAAATTAATATTCTTAGTCTGTTTTATTGGACAAGTTAGCGGATGATGAACTTAAAGTTTTTTCATTTATATCTTTATCACAGTCATCCATAATTTGAGATATCTCTCTTTGATAGAATCAAACTGAATACACAAATCTGATATTTCTTGCTTTTGATAAATGAATTCAATAATAATTTGCATCTCAATAGTATATTCTTTATAATGACGGCTTAATCAATTTTATAATGATGGCTTAATCAATTTTATCTCTACTCTATCAGGATATCAAAGGCTATAAACTTGATTTGTTTGACATATTAGAATAAATAGATTCAATTCCCTGCATCTTTTGCTCATTTTAACTTTGGTAATATTATATGGTTTAGTTTTCACATTTCTGACTAGGAACATGATCAAACAACTCACACTAGAAGAGTTATATGTTGCACACAACATAACCCAAATATGACAACTACACTATTTCTTAAAGTATGTCATAGTAACTGATCTCACTATCCGTGTGAGTGTTTCCTATAACACACCACAATTATATGTTTTATTCCATTCACCCAAGGAATTCATATGAAATCTATAATCATTCACATTAAATATTTACTATGGTAAGGCTTGCGATTAAGCCTCTGAGTAAAATCTAATAAGCCATGTTCGGTACCTCTATTGCTTTGATTATGAACCTATAATAAGTTCAATAATATAAATAATTCTACTTTAAGCATGTAAATTATATTATGTACTGGTGATTATGTTTAAAATTCTTCATCATTTTTTTTTTATTGTTTATAATAGAATTATCCTTTATGTTTAAACTGTCGGTAAATAATTTACTCATATCATTATTATTTATATGTTGAATTTAATTACTATAACATTATGAGTAATAACACAAAATAATTTTTAATTATTAGAAGTCTTATTGTATAAATTGACGGACTTTGTCACAGTTTAGTAGAGCATATAATGTTGCTGCTCGAAGCACTTTATCATTAAGGTAGCGTATACCATACCTCCATGATGGTTTCTCTCATATCTAAAATATAGATAATTCAGTCCGTAAAGGTATCTCACATATAATTTGATGTATTTGTTATCATCGCTCAAAATAGCAGAAACATAAAGTAATTTTTCTCTTGCAGCAAATATGTCTCGCGTATCGAGCCATCCAAATGTGCTTTATTTCTAAGAGTTCTTATTATTTTATTTTATAATCTGCAACTCTGAATTATGGTAGTAGATCATTCTAACGTAAATACAAGGCATTGACATGACATATCTCTTAATGGAATACATTCCTCTAATGATGATGAGGTCAATATACATAGCTTGGAATAATCTGGATATAAATTATGTTACAGTAGTGGTTCTAGTTACTTTCATGAGAGGTGTATTCTGCCTTCATGTGCTGCCCTGGTGTTGGTTGGGTAATTTTGGGACTACTTAGGCAGATTGCCCCTCTTTTTTATCATCGAGGTCCACCCCGATATATTATATATATATTATCAAAATAATTCATAGCAATCATTAATACTGCAGATGCAATCAATACTAGAAATTGAAATAACTAAATTTCAAACAAATTTCAATTAATATTATAGAAAATTATATTGGTGTATTTGATAAATACAAGATAAGTGATTAAAGTAAGAAGATATTTAGCCACTAATGCGCATTAAAACTTTTTCTACTCTAACATGAAATTTGATTATTTTATATTTATTGTTGAATCCCAATTTGTCTGAGGCAAGCCAAAGGAATAGAACACTTGAAATCCAGAGAAAGAGAGAGAGAGAGAGAGAGAGAGAGAGAGTGAGTGAATATTGAGCAGTAAAATTGTGTCCCCCTTATTTATAAGAAGAACCCCTTATTTATTGAGAAGGTCATATTACAATTGCACACTGTACCCCTATGATACATAATGACAGCCGGGGTATTTTGGTCTTATAAAAATGATGCTTATGGGTCCCATAGAGTGATTTGTTTGATCATTGGGACAAATGACCTTTAGGTCGACTTGTCCTCAAGTTGGGTGCCATTAGGTAAAAAGGCCATCAAACTGGGCAACCATTTGGTCGGGCGCCATCAGGCCGGTCAGCCATCGAACTGAGCGGCTATATGGTCGAGAGATTGCAGAGCGGGTAGAATCCTATACTCTGGTGGTTGAGGAGCTCATTTCTTTTCCCTGATTCATTTGATTGGAGAACCATCAATTTATCAGATTGGATCCGAGCAGTAGAATTCTTCGGGGGGAGGGAAGTTATGTCTCTAAGGTGCATTGTTTCTGTGGTTTGGACACTGAACGGTTATGTGCTTGATTCTGACTGTTCTTATTGAGCCTAGAAAAGTAATACCACCTCCTTCATCCTCTACGGGATGTCTTTGAGATTCATGCTGACACATTTTTGATGTACATTTTAAAGTTCTCTGATTCTTTTACTCTTTCATTGCGACAGCTGTGACAAAACAGGGAAATCTAAATCTTAAATCAAGTTGGTGGTATTCATGACAATTCAATGAATAATGATTATACACTTCTTAATTTCTATGCAAAGACATTATATAGATGGGGAGAGATACTTATCTTCCGACCGTTCTTTCTGGTTTATCTTCTAGGCCATGAGGAAAAGAGTGAAATCAAAATCAAGGAACTGTCTGTCCAGGAAACGTGTCGTCAATGAAAGTAAAAACCTCGACCCTGTGGTGGAAGTAGGGTCTTCTGATTCAAATACTGATCGTTCCGCGTGAAGTTCTGTGGTCGTGAGCGGCAACTTTTTTGTAAAAAAAATCACATTTCGGAAAGCAATCTTTTAGACGAAGATCGGGCCAATTAGGGCGTTTCCCATCCCATTCTTCCGATGTTGAGGGAAAGCCAGTGTCGTAATTTTGCAGTGGGCCTATTACCTCCAAAGATTCAGGCAGTGGATAATCATGGGATCTCTCCTGATCCTTCTGTTACTGGTGCCTCTCAACTCTCTTCTCAAACTTTGTTAGTGGGAAAGGATTCCTGGGGAGGATCATTCTCTACTTTGGAGATGGACCAGGTGATGGATTTGTCCTTTGGTGAGGGCTCTAAAACCCCTCCTCCCACTGAAAGGAAGGTTTCTAGCGTTGTGGTTGTTATGGACACTAGGATCGCCTAGGATCCCACACATTATGGAGGGCTGATTTGTGATGAACCAGCGAGTTTGATGAGAATAAACAACATTCTAGTGTTGTCTGGTTCAACTCCAGTTTTGCCTTTCAATAGGAATTGTCATCATTAAGGGCCCAGTTAGCTCCATTTGAGAGGATTAGTCCTCTTTGAGGATCAAATTAACTACCATCGGAGAGGAGGTTTTGTTCTTCTAGTTGTGTTCTGAATAGATAAAGTAGATAATGTTAGGTTATGCGACTTTTTTATATGCAAGAATTTATGAACCCAGATATATATATTTATAATGATTTTGTAAAGTCACAATTTCAATCGCAAGTATACGCATCGCTCAAGTAATACATGACTCTAGTGGAGTCCCATTTATTGATCCTACAAGGAAGCGAGGTAAGATGTTCTTAGTCAAATTCTAGTATTTTATTATTAGAATTTAAATTGGAGGGTCGATGTAGGTGGTGTTTTATCTAGAAACTACTCCTGAAGGTAAATCTTAATTTTAAAATAACTAAAAACTACTCCTAAAGGAAATTACTAATACTAAAGATAACCCTTTCTGGATAAATTGGTTTGGTGAATTTTGAGATAATAAAATCTACTATTCTTATGTAGTGAATTGAATAATGTAAATGAATGAGATGCATTAAATATTGTATGTTCCAAATAGAAGCAATCATATTCTTTACCCTCTTTCGAGTGCATAAAGAACATCGACTAATCTTAGATTTAGTCCCCAAATCCGTGGTTAGGCTGGGAGGATACTGGCTCTCTCTCTCCAGAGCTCCTACTTTCCTTCGCCTGAAGGCTAACTCCCGTTTTAGTTTCCAAACACTAGGACTGAATTGGGAATTTTAGTCTGTTACCCTAAAATCTCCAATTCTACGCCCATCAAAGTATATTTCTCAATTTATTTGCACTCAACTCCCATGAACTTCACCATCCATGGAATTTGAATGTGGTTCCACTTTGTTGAGAATTACACCGTCCTCTCGGATTATAGCGCAATAACAATAAATGTTAACACTACAACGAGCTCTTTTGGTAATGTAAATGAAGCACAAATAAAAAACATCACATTTATAATTAAAACTTCTTCTAGCATGAATCTCATATTCTAAACATGAATCCTACTCATTGCAAAAGAAAAGTAAAAGAAAAATAACGACATAATCTTCTCATGCCACTATTTCCTAAGAAGAAGAAAGAGTAAGAGAAAGACATCATAAAACACGAAGAAAACACAACGAAAAATCTCATTTCAAAGAAAATCCACAAAATAAGCGTTTACAAAATCATAAGATAATGAAGAACACAATACTTAGCTTTTTCCCCTTGAAAGAAATAAGAAGATTTCTCCCACAAAGTCTCCCACTGATCCATGCAATGCTAGAACAAACACTTACAAATTCTCTCAAAATCCCTTCAAAAATCTCTCCAAAAAGGTAGAAATCTACATTTATACTCTTATTCTAAGATCTCTCAACATTCTCCACATTTTTCCTAACATCTACCACCATTTTTGGCTTTAAAAATAGTGTCGGGAAGAATTTTTCAAGAGGTGCTTGAAGAAACCTTCCAAAAAACGTCCAGATTTGATGTATATGGCCCATAACCGCCCAAAAATGCATCCAAATCGTATGAGGCGCGGTCCGGCGCTGTTTGGGCGCCATTCGGCGCTATTTCCATGAAATTTTCGTGCTTCTCGAAACACTGGCGTGGTCTAGCGCTGGTTCAGGCGCGGTTCGGCGCTGATACTGCGCAACTCCACCATTTTGCTCCATTTGGCTCCGTTTCAACTCCGATTCACCCCCTTTCAGTTGCGTAGCGTTCATAACAGATAGCCCTACAAAATAAGCATAAAACAACCTTTCTTTAAAGTGTAATCTCATTCAAAAATATACAAGAAGTGTAAAAGAGATTAAGCAAAGAAAGACTTATCAAAATGTGCCAGGCCAATATTTGTGTTTTTGCTCGTTTTTGCTCCAAATTGCACCATTTTTGTTTCTTTTTCTCTAAAAGTCATTTCTTGTACCAAGAACCAAAAAATATATAAAATAACTTCCTTTATAGTGTAATATCATTAAAATATGTATGAAATAGACAATAAAAAGCTATCAAATTTTCAGTAGATCAAGATCCCTCAGACTTAACTATTACTTGTCCTCAAGTAATTTAGTTATTACATAAAATAATGATTCACTGCAATGAACTTTCTTTCTAAAATACCATGATTTTGATTTAAATAAGTACAATAGTAAGATTTTCAGAAAGATCTTTGAATAATTCAAGTAAATTCTGCAGGTATAAGACTGTCTAGTCATCAAGTCTAAGAGTTATAGCTTTTTATTCATTTCTAAAATGACTGTAGATTGTTTTATTAAGGCACTTAAAAGGATTA
This sequence comes from Papilionanthe hookeriana x Papilionanthe teres, assembly GCA_022702705.1. Classification (NCBI taxonomy): domain Eukaryota; kingdom Viridiplantae; phylum Streptophyta; class Magnoliopsida; order Asparagales; family Orchidaceae; genus Papilionanthe; species Papilionanthe hookeriana x Papilionanthe teres. The sequence continues at coordinate 108,752,663 of CM040432.1, forward strand.
CATGAAAAAACTTTATGAGAATACTACTAGTAAAGATGTTAATCCATACATATAAGTTCAGGAAAGTAATTAAGTTCTTCCCTTTAGGTAGATCAAAGTGAAGCTAATTTTTGATTAGGCACCTGTTCAAACTTCTCCTCATTTTTTCTTTTCTTTTTCTTCTTTTTCTCTACTCTTTTTTTTGGATCATTTTCAATCCCTTTTTTTCACCTTTTTTTCTTCTCTTTTTTTTTATGTAAGGATTACTATATCTGGATAGCGGTTAATAATTTCGAACTTCACCCTTCTCACCCTAAATTTGGAACTTACCACAATCCTTTACCTTATAGGTATTTCTTTAGCTTATTATTGATTCATCATAGAGTCCCAATCATTTCCTTTCATATAAAGTTTTAAGATTCTTAATATTTCAAGCATACAGTTTTTTTTACTTTGAATAGTTGACTATAGTCCTATTCTCTTATACCAAATATCTTAGCCTAAAAAATTACTTTTCATTATAAAAAACTTTCATTCAAGTCCACTAAAGTACTCAAATAAAATCAAAATACAATAATCTGCAATTGAACTCTATCACAGAAAATCATGTTAATAATTTTGAAAATATTTTTAAATGAGGACAACTAATAGTTAATTCTTTCTCTCCCCAAACTTCAATTTTTAAAGATTTTGCAATTAATTCCATAAAATGTAGCAGTAAGAAAAAGTAATTGAATTTACTAGGTACTATAACATTCTATCAAATTCATATACATATATAATCAGGATAAAATGACTGTAGAAGAAAGTAAATCTAGCCTAAAACATGCTTACAATAAAATTACACTAAAAAGAAGTATTCTCACTTTAAAATTTTATTTTTCTTCCTACCTCCAAACTTAATTTTTAACATATATAACATTTAGTACAAAAAATATAAGTAGGAAGAAAAATAGTTCAGAAATTCTATCTACCACAAATGTCTATCAAAAACATCTTCAATTATTCATCAGGACAGAACAATATGCAGCAGAAAGTAAATCTAAACTAATCATGCCAGAATGAAATTCACTAAATAAAAGTTTAACTAGCATAGTAGTTATCAGCATAAGAATATAAAAATTTTCTTTAAGTCTTATATAAAGTTGTAACACAAACATAAATACAAACACACATAATAAATGAGGTTAATTTATCCTTTAACTCATCATATCTCAATACTTACCTCCAATTTCTAACGGAATCACTACACTAAAAAATCAGGTACTTTTGAATAATTTTATAGATTATAATTCCAAAGATAAGATTATCCCTGATATATTAGCTTCTGAACACCAATTTTAGGTATCATCTACTCACCTTAATTAAGCACCTCTAACAGTTATAAATAGTAGTGTAAGATCATTCACTTCATCAAATAGGTCATGACTCCTATCAAATGAAATCAAAGTAGAGAAATGAAGTAAAAAAATTAAGATGAATTTATCACTGCTCAAATTCATGATATCTCTTGTAAAACTTAAGTCCGAGTAAGACCCGAGTCATAGTGGACTCGTCAATCCAACTACTACAAGAGAACATACAAGTCTATCCATAATAAGAAGTTAAGGAATCACCTCCCTCACGACACACAAAGATCAAATCAAACTACTAACAATCCAAACATCCACCAATAACAATCAAACTTATCAATCAACACTAAAGAAAACACAATACAACACTAACAGTCACGACTCTCAAGCATATTAAATCAAAGCACACTGATAACTATGGGTTGCCTCCCATAAAGCGCTTGGTTTTAACTTCGCGACTCGACAAATGATTCCTCCTGGATAAAAATTTCATTTAAGTAATCCTCAATCAATTGCCCAATCTTTTTCAGATCCAGGGATTCTTACAAAATCCTCAAATTTTAATTTTTCATTCAGCTCTTCCTTTTCAGATTGATTTATATCATTATTCCTCATATTTCTTTCTAGATACAATATTCTTCTATTGATTTTATGAATCTACATATTAATATCATCCTTGAAATTTATAAGAAATGGATCTTTATATGATAATTCAGGATCTCCCAAATTTTGGATCGAATTCTCTCTAGATAATTCAGATTCAGGATCAAAATCTTCTATGCTACTCTTCTGTTTCAAATTATCTTCCAATTCTTCCCCTTGGTAATTATTAAATAATGGAGGCGGCCTTTCTATATCTATATTAGTTGAGGAAATATGTTTTTTTAATTCCTTAGGAATTTGTTCCAATGGTCTTTCAATATCCTTATCCTCTTTTCTCAACTCAAAGTTCTTTTGAAATATATCCTAAAATTCTCTTCCAAGTCTTAGTTCAATAACTTTATCCTGTTCATCATTCAATTCAGGTTTTTTTGTGATTGAGTCGAATATGAAGATATAAAGACTGGTGGTGTAGATGAATTCCCTAAATATGTAGGCTTTAAAATTGTATGGGGTATATCCATCTTAAGTTCATGAGATTTTTCAACAGATGGAATTAAAATTTTACTATTTTTGGTAGTGTCCATTATTTTACACCTCTCATGAACATACATACAGTCTTCTTTAAACAACTTTTTCAACTCATCATGAATGTCCATTTCGATCTCATCCGTTAACTTACTTTCAAACCTTTTTTGGAAATGGTCTTTAATTAGATAATCAATTTCATTTATCCAAAAACAATCATCATCTTTTCTCTCAGCTGGATCATTTTTGTTCTCTTTAGGTTTGATCTCGTTGACCTCATTTTTAATGAGGTCTTCTCTTCTTCTCTTTAGTACTTAGGATCTAGCCTTAGGCTTTTCCTTTGACTATCCTAGAGGATTAGAATTGGGACCCACCACTTAGAAATTCAAACCACTTCTTAACTCCCTGCAAACTCCACAAACTCGATTGTAGACCCCTAATCACCTAGAGGGTTGAAATCAAATGTGGAAGTTTAAAGGATGAGTTCCTATAGGACTCTTTGGCCTTAGGACTGCCCTGGGTGGCCTGGTCTGGTGAAGGGCCGACTTACACACACACTACACCTATACACTACACTTTCACACACCTCCTAAAAACACACCCATACCTAACTTGACCTCCTGACTCATGAAGGTGATTCACATGGATGGTCCTTAACCCCTAAGCCCTTGGCTAAGAGCTTTAGGAACAACATAGTGGATGCCTCAAATGAGTCCCTTCATGGCTCATGTGGGCTTGATATGGCTTCATGGCTCAACCAAAATGATTTCATTCCACTTACATTCACCCAAGCTTCAATTTTCCAAATTTTCAATTTTTGACCCCCGGGACCCTACACCCGCTTAGCCTACCCAATTCAACTCTAAACTTCAATTCAACATCCCCAACACTAATATAGACCAAATCCAAGCCCAATTTGATTGACATTTGAATCCAATTTCACTTTTGACTTTAAAGCCCAATTTGAACCCATGACCCAAACTTAGCTCAAACTCACCCAATTCAACTCCAATTAACCCCAAACCCTTTCTAAACCTTCCTTAACATCCCCACAAATAAAACACTAACATAATTTGTCCAAAATTTAGACCCAAACCCCACTCAAATTCAACCCAAAGCTAAAAGACCCAATCTTGACCTAAACCCAAACCTAACCCAAATAAGCCCAAACCCCAAAATCAAAACCCAACCAAAGTCAAAACCTCTTTGAAACACTCCAATAAACATTTCACAACATTAATTTTACAACAATTTCAACCCTAGCCCAACATTGGCCCAAGTTAGCCCAATTTGACCTACATTAACCCCTTTACCAAAGAAGCCCAAATCCAACCCAATTCAAACCCAAATCACTCCAAACTTGTTTCAAATCAATCATGACACATCCTTAGACAAAACTCAACATCTATTTGGCATGGCCCATTGCAAATTTTTCTATTCAAAAGCCCATTATCTAACCTAAAAGTCCACTCCCTTAAACCTTCCTAAAAGCCCACCTTTACCAAATTTTAAAAGCCCAAAGTCCATTTCCAAGCCCACATGAAACCTTTTCTTCATCATTCCTTTGATAATCCTATTTTAAAAAAGTCTTAAACCATCATGAAATCAACCCATTTGTAGCATCATGACAAATCCCATCAATGGAATCCAAAGTTTTCAAAATTCCAAATTACCCTTTTCCATGCAAGTGAGCCAACCTTTTCCCCAAGCCATGAGCAAGCCAAATGAAGTCATGGAGCCATGCATAAGCCATATGCAAGCCATGGGGAGCCCTTTCCACCTCACCATGCCACTTATGGCAAGGAGAGGGAGCCTTTCTTAAGCCTTCACTAAACCTTTTTTAACCCAATTCATGATACACTTTAACCAAAATTGGCCACCTCACCTTGGATGGGGACTTCACCACATATGTGAGGCCGACCCAAATGATCTCACATCAGCCCCAAATCAAGCCTTGGTGAGTGAACCAAGCCAAAACCATGAATTGACCCAAATCGGACCAAAAATGCTCCTTACACCCATGCCATTTAAATCCTTGACTTTACACATGGCATAACCCAATTGATCGCACCAAGATCAAGCTCAATCATGTGAGTTTTCCTCAGCCAAAAAACCTTGATGAATGAACCAAGCCAACCCTCATGGCCACCCAAGCTCCACCATAACCTTCCTTATTTAAACCCCATCTCCATGACCAAGTAGAGGAGATGCAAAGATTACCTTGGGTAAACTCGCCAAATTGTTCCCAAAGCTTCTCCAAGCACTCCTAAGCTCAATCAAATCATTTCCACCGAGGTCTCACCTCTCGGACAAAGGTATCAAATTTTTCTCCTCCAACCGAGCATGTTTTAATTTTCCTGTAATTATTCACATGTTTTAAGTATATCATCACCATATAGATGTGTGCTACTCGATTAGACGATCATTTAAAAAAAAAATTCATTCAATTTCGTTGAGAATCGAGGGAGATATCGAGGTTCGAAGTTGGACTGGCTTTGGGTGAATAGAACTAGGGGAGAGACGCAGCAGCTCGTCCGATCAGGCGTGTATCCAACGGACGGCGCCGATGGAGTTGGACGGTAGCTGCATCCATGAACAGAACCGCGCCGACCAATCGGGGAGCGACACGTGGCGATTGAGCGGGAAAATGAAATATTTTATTTATTTTTGACCCTAAACTTCAAAAATGCATAACTTTGTGTAGAAAAATCATAAAAATAAAATAAAAATACCCTCTTGCTCAGCTGAACAGAGGAGAATAATGTGGAAAAGAAATCATTTAATTTCATTGAGTATTTGATTTTTAATAATTTATTTACTCTCTGCACATTTTAATTCTCCACGCATATATACAATTCACCATGACATGAGACCATAGGGCTTTTGAAGCCTCTGAATTTGGAAACATTCCCTGAATTTTCCAAAGTCAAAAGCCATACCTATGAAGAGTTATTGATTTTTCAACTCTAGGTTGCTAGTTTGAGTATTTTAATTCCAATAATTAGCATATTGTGAAATAAATTCTAGGAAAATTTGGTGATGTTTATTATGACCGTAGGACCTAGGAAAAATAGGTTTTGAGTTAACTCACTTGGAATAACCCTAATCGGCTTAAACACCCAAAATGGTGTTTTAATTAATTAGAGCTAATCATACATCAAATTGACTTGAAATCAATCCTCCACTGACCTTTAGGATCGGAGGAACCCACCATAAAAGTTTGAAGTCAATTGGACTTGGTTAGCCCTATCAAATGGGTTGATTAAGCCATTTAGCCAAAATTAAACTTAAAAAATTCATAACTTTCAAAATGCTTTTAAAAAATTCACCAAATTGGTTTTGGAGCCTCTCTGATATCAGGGGAATTTAAGAAAATTAAAATTGTTAAAATAGGGATAATAAACCTTAATCAAATAAACCTTAAAATTGTTAAAATTGTTAAAATAAACCTTAATCAAATAATTAATTAAATTTGGAAGAATAATAAAATTGGAATTATTAAAATAGGGATATTATTAGGAAGAGATTTGTTCTTTAATTTAAGAATCCCTAAATTAATCATCTCAATAATATTTAATTCCTAATTAAAATGATAATCCAAATTTAAGATTTAAAATGCTAAAAGACTTAATCATTAAATTAAATTAAAGTTAAATTATTTAATTTAAATCCTTTTAAAATTTCAATTAAATTAATACTTTAACAATTAAAATTAAATCATCTTTAAAACATAAAAAATAAAATATTAAATTAAAATTAAAAATAAAATAAAATTTAAATTTAAATTAAATTAAATTAAATTAAATAAAATAAAATTAAATTAAAACATATTAAATTAAATCAAATTAAATTAAATTAAATTAAATTAAATTAAATTAAATCAAATTAAATCAAACTAAATTAAATTAAATTAAATTAAATCATATTAAATTAAATTAAATTAAATTAAATTAAATTAAATTAAAATAAAAAAATAAAATCAAGTTAAAATTAAAATTAGATTAAATTAAATAAATTAAATTAAAATTGAAACTAAACCAAATTAAATTAAATTAAAGTTAAATTAAATTGAATTAAAAATAACATCACCTAAGACATAAAGAATTCAAAAATAAATCTAAAACAACTTGAACACTATTCCAAACTTAAATCCATTAACCGAAATTAAATTAAATCATAAATCACTTGAACATCAATTTGCCCTCGAAAGCTTTTGTTGTCACAACTCCTAAATGGAGTATTAAGTGAAGTGTTACTTCACTTATAGTGATATTCAAATGTCCTAGTTCACCGAGCAAGGTAACAAAACTTGAACTCCCGATGATTAATTCATTTGTATAATTAAATTCTCTCGACTTAAAATAATCCTAGAAATATCGAAAAGATGTTTAAGATTCGTCTTAAGCACTTCCTCGATATGATAGGATGTTTATAAGAACAATCGAACTTAATTGTTCTTTCGATGAAGGAAATCGTCCTCAAACCAAAATACCGACACCTGTGACGTCATAGGAGATGACTAGCTATAGGAGTAGGACCTCGGTGAAAACCATAACCCTTCCCTTAGCCTTTACCTAGGAACTTGCTTTAAATGCTTAAATATTCTAATTGTGTTTTAAGTGCAGCTTGGGATGACGGGAAGACCCTCCAGTACGCTTTTATTTTATCGCAATTTACCTTATTGCAATTTATTTAATCGCATCGCACTTACTTTTCTGCATGATAAACAACTCGTCGCATGAAAACCCACACCTTTAGGATAGTCCCTAAAACTGAAAACAAAACTAAATTAAAAGTCATTACAAGATAAAATTCACTGCCACAACATTTCAAAATATAAAACAACTCAAAATTTAATCACAAACAGAACAACAAAACTACAACTACAACTAAATTAAAACGTCTTGTTGGATGATCGGGAATACCTCGGATGATGTAACCTACGTGTTGCTAACGGGATTTCCCACGGTCTAAATGAAAGTGTGGAACTCATTCAGTTGAGTTTAGCAAATTCATCCGGACTAAGTGAATCCGATAAAAATAACGATGCCGGAAGGATGGAACCGTGAGATCTTAACCGGTGTTGTTATAATCAACTTTAAGATTTGTTTTAATTAAAATATTAAAAACACTTGGAAATTAAGACCTTCTCTAAACCAAAACACTTCTCTCATCTCCTGATTTATGACTTCTAAAACTAAACCTCTACAACAACAAGGAGCTCGGAGCATGGTGGGCAGCACGGCCATCGTCATCAGGAAAACTCGGATCTACTTCAGCAAAACTTTCTTAGAATTAAATAATCAAGCGATAGGACTTCGAGGTAGTTTGCCTAGTGCAACATAAATCCTCAACTCTTCGTTAGGCATTTGCATTGCAAATTAAGCCCTAACCGGTCTTAGGATTCCGAGGTAGTCGTCCGATACGACATAAACCCTCACATCTTCGAGGCTATTTGTGTGATCGCATCATACGAATATAAGTCCTAATTAATTAAAATTGGCAAGATCAAAACATTAGATAAACATTAGGGCCTTCCTAAATTCAAGCCAAACAATAGGATAGTCGGGAAATTACCGAAGTTCGCTTCGAATCTGTGATTTCTCCTACCTTTCTTCCTTCGAATTCCCAAAATAAAATGTTCCAAATTTGATCCATTCCCTATCGAAATTCCAAAATTCAATCCTTGAAAACTTAAACTTTGAAATTGTTGAAAGCAGAACTACTGATTATTATCAAGAGTTTTCTTAGGTGATTCCCGTCACTTAAGATGTAATTAACTATAGGGGCTTGCCCTTATAGGGAATTTTAAGAACTCAGGTAATATAAACCCTGCTTAATTCATTTATATTAAGCAGGGGAACTTGTCGGCTTATAAAATGGTTTCGCAGACCAAACAGATGTCACAAACCTTCTAGTTTATTTAATCGAGCCCCACCATCAAACAGTGTGCCTATTCTTCGGAATGGACACACGTTTCGTGGTGCGGTGTTCGTTTATATAAACTATTCGGGATGTGAGATCAGTTTGATTTCATATCTTAAAATTTTTAAAATTATTTTCAAAATCAAAATGTTACTTTCCAAATTATATATATCTGTAAATTAAATTAAAAATTCGCCGACAATTTCTGTAGGCGACCCCCTTTTCAAAACACATAACCTAAAAATATGCCGACAGATCTCAGTGTTGCTAGGAAGTGTTCCTTCAGGTATATTGCTAAGTGAATTAGCAATTTGTCCAAGTTGATTCTCTATGTTTCTAAGTGCAGCATTTTGACTTTGCAACTGGTTTTTCATTAGCAATACCTCTTCTTCTATAGACATATTCTCATCCTCAAATTATTGATCATTGTTAGAGTCCAGGGGATATGAAGGTCTATAAGTTGTGTTACCCTGACCATTCCAATTTTCATTAAGATTTGCATGATTATTTTCCCATTGTTGGTTTCCACACCCAGTAGTATTATTACAGTTAAAAGTAGGATGGTTCTTCCAACATGGGTTGTAAAAGTTAGAATACGGGTTGTTTATGGTATTTAAAGTCTCTTATAATAAGTTGGAATCAATCATACACCCTAATGAACTTTCCTCACTTACAGGAGTAAATTGAGTATGGTTCATTCCAACTTGGTCTAACTTCCTTGATATTGCAGCAACCTGAGATGCAAGAATTGCAATCACATCTGTATCATGAACACTAGCTACTTTTTTATGATTTACCGTTGCAGAGGTCCATTGAAAATCATTTGTAGCTATTTCTTCAATTAATGCATATGCTTCATCAAATGATTTTGACATTAATGAACCACCAGCAGTAGCATCAATAATGATCCTAAGGGATCCTACTAACCCATTATAAAAAGTATGAATGATTAACCAATCTGGCAGAACATGATGTGGACACTCTCTTAGGAGTTCCTTAAATCTTTCCCAGGCTTCGTATATTGATTCCCCTTCATACTAACAAAATGAGATAAAATCGTTTCTAAGTTTAGTAGTCCTTGAAGGTGGAAAATACATAGCTAGGAATTTCTGAGTTAACTCATCCGAATTTTTAATAGAGCCAGGTGCTAATGAGTATAACCACATTTTACTCTTATCCCTTAAAAAGCCTTAGCCTAACAACATCTTCTGACATGCAGTTATAACGAAATATAGCACAAAGTTCTAAACAACGAGATAAGTGTAAATAGGGATCTTCCAAAAGAGCTCCCCAAGCTGGTTGTTCTGCACTAGTTGGATAATCGTAGGATTTAGTTCAAACGAGTCAGCTTCTACGACATGGTCTTGTACACTTGAGAGAATTTCATTTATCGTAGGATTTACTTAATCCCTAAATGATTTATGATTATTTTCCAAGTTATGATTTTGATTATTTTCCATTTCAATTTCTAGTTTTTTCAAGTCCTTTCTGTTTTTTAATTTTCTTCCATTTTTCTAACTCGTGAACATAAGACACAAGTCCTACAGATCCATTATTTTTCATACATAACACAACAAACAATACATTAACAATAAGAAAAATAAAACAAAAAATATATTTAACACAACAAAACATTTTCACAAACATCTTATTTTTCACACAAACAGGTTTTTCACAACACTTTTTCATACAAAAGACACTTTTCACAAAAAAATAATTTTACGAAACTAAAGTTTTCCAATTCTAAGCCTAATTACTTCAACTAAAATTCTCCTAAAAATCTTACCGAAGCTTCCTGACAACGACGCCAAAAATTTGATGCAAGAATTTATGAACCCAGATTTATATATTTATAATGATTTTATAAAGTCATAATTTCAAATGCAAGTATACATATCTCTCAAGTAATACAAGGCTCTAGTAGAGTCCGGTTTATCGATCCCACAGGGAAGCGAGAAAAGTGGTTCTTAGTCAAATTCTAGTATAATATTATTAGACTTTAAATTGGAGGGTTGATATAGGTGGTGTTTTATCTAGCAACTACTCCTGAAGGTAAATCTTAATTTTAAAATAACTAAAAACTACTCCTAAAGGAAATTATTAATACTAAAGATAACCCTTTCTGGATAAATTGGTTTGGTGAATTTTGAGATAATAAAATATTCTATTCTTATGTAGTGAATTGGATAATGTAAAGGATATAGATGCATTAAATATTGTATGTGCCAAATAGAATCAATCATATTCTCTACCCTCTTTCGAGTGCATAAAGAACATTGGCTAATCCTAGGTTTTGTCCCCAAATCGGTGGTTAGGCTGAGAGGATACTGGCTCTCACTCCAGAGCTCCCACTTTCCTTTGCCTGAAGGCTAACTCTCATTTTATTTTCTAAACACTAGGACCGAATTAGGGATTTTAGTCTGTCACCCTGAAATCTCTAATTCTACGCCCATCAAAGTATATTTCCCTATTTATTTGCATTCAACTCCCATGAACTTCACCATCCATGGAATTTGAATGTGGTTCCACTTGTTGAGAATTACACTACCCTCTCAGATCATAGCGCAATTACAATGAATTTTAACACTACAACAAGCTCTTTTTGTAATGTAAATGAAGCACAAGTAAAAACCATCACATTTATAATTAAAACTTCTTCTAGCATGCATCCCAATATTTTAAACATGAATCCTACTCATTGCAAAAGAAAAGTAAAAGAAAAATAACGACATAATCTTCTCATGCCACTATTTCCTAAGAAGAAGAAAGAGTAAGAGAAAGACATCACAAAGCACAAAGAAAACAAAACGAAAAATTTCATTTCAAAGCAAATCTACAAAATAAGTGTTTACAAAATTATAAGATAATGAAGAACACAATACTTAGCTTTTTCCCCTTGAAAGAAAGAAGAAGATCTATCCCACAATGTCTCCCGCTGATCCATGCATTGCTAGAACAAACCCTTATAAATTCTCTCAAAATTCCCTCAACAATCTCTCCAAAAAGGTAGATATGTACATTTCTACTCATATTCTAAGAACTCTCAACATTCTCCATATTTTTCCTAACATATACTACCTTTTTTGGCTTCAAATTCGCTTTAAAATAGTGTAGGGACGAATTTCCCAAGAGGTGCTTGAAGAAACCTTCCAAGAGCGTCCAGATTCGATGTATATGGCCCATAACTGCCCAAAAACACATCCAAACGGTCTGGGGTGCAGTCCGACGCTGGTTGGGCACCATTCGACGCTATTTCCATGAAATTTTTGTTCTTCTCTAGACACTCGCGTGGTCCAGCGCTGGTCCAGGCACAGTTCAACATTGGTACTGCGCAACTCCACCATTTCGCTCTGTTTAGCTTCGTTTCAACTCTGATTCGCCCTGTTTCAGTTGTGTTATGTTCATAGCAGATATCCATACAAAATAAGCATAAAAAAAACCTTTCTTTAAAGTGTAATCTCATTCATAATCTCATTCAAAAATATGCAAGAATTGTAAAAGAGATTAAGCAAAGAAAGACTATCAAAATGTGTCAGGCCAAAATTTGCATTTTTGCTCGTTTTTTCTCCAAATTGCACTATTATTGTTTCTTTTTCTCCAAAAGCCATTTCCTGTATAAAAAATCAGAAAACATAAAAAATATCTTCCTTTACAGTGCAATATCATTAAAAACATGTATGAAATAGACAGTAAAAAATTATCAAATTTTCAGTGGATCATTAGGACAGGGGGAGAGCTAATGTTCAAGCTTCTATCCCAATTGGGGTGTGTTCCAGCTAAGGTAGCAACCAATCATTTTTGTAAAGTTTTTTTTCTGGGTGAATAATTGTAATGAGTACATTTTATCTTGTCAATCAACATGAACATTTATGCTTGATTTTGCCTTACCTATTGTTATCATATATATATATATTAATGTAGATATTTGCATAATAATAGTTTGATTTAATGCCTTTCTCGCGCTTTTATGTGTTGAAAAGATTGTCTAGTCCTTGCAGTGCTTGAACTTCATTTATACACCATAAGTTAGCTGGTTGGACCTTTTAATCCCTTTCGCGATCCCCGTCCTCTTATTCGTATGACATATCTCTTCCCTTCTTCTTCCCCAACTTATGGCCCCTAGGTATTCTTTTGAGCTCTTTGGTGTGAACACCCTTGATGTGTCATCCATCATTTTAAGGAAACAAACTGCAACCCTGTACTAATCATTCACCTTCGGCTTGGAAGTTACTCTTTGCATGGCTGCCAAAGGTGAAAGGTCAGTAGGAACTTATGGTGATAGCTTGGTCGTGTATGCAGTACAATTTAGGTATGGTCTATGGCTGCCATTCTGTAGTGGGATGAGGTCTATTTTCAACAGGTACAATATCATCCCCGCTCAAGTCACTTCAAATGTCTTTTCCATTATAATGGACTTCGGTGTTTACCTGAGATGAGTCACAATTCCATACTTGATTGAACTATTCTCTTTTTTTTTTGCTTCAAGATTGATCATGATGGCTGTCTAGAACAAGGTGAAGGACTGATCGTCCAAATTTGTGTTTGCTACATCCGGTCGTGGCTGAGAAATCTATGTTCGACCCATTACAATAGAATGGTGAGGCCAAGGATGTTGTCGAAACACATCCACTCATACGTGGAAATGATCGAAGGGAGAGAACTCTCCGTTTACTAGTAATTTACTGAATGGGGCCTCATTGATAAGTTCTTGTGGCCTTGTAGCTTCAGGGATATGACTGAAAATTTTTAGGAGGGATCCGAAGAGGAAGAAATAAAGAAGACCGAATTAGTGAAGGTGAGGGAGAAGTAACCCAAAGATAATAAGCCTTTAAGGTGAGAAAAAACTGTTTCCCACCCGAGGAAGTCTCTACGGAGGCTTGGAATCAGATCTAGTAAGGAGTTTTATCTTTATTTCATCATTTCTCTCAAATTTTTACTTCTCTTCTTCTTTTGAAATTGTTGAGGGCGAGCGACCACAGGGACCTTGGTTCATGGGACCCCTCTAAAGCTTCAGAGTCTCAGGATTCATCTTCTGGGGACTAGGCTTCTTCTATTTCGTCAGTCGAGTCAGGGGGTGACGGGCGCCGCCTATATCGATCCGTGGGATGGGCTACTGCTCAGAATGAAACATCCTTGTGGGCCATTTCCAATTCTGGGGTGAATCGATTTCTAAGGAGGAAATTTTGGAGAGGGTCAACTGGGACCCGTAGAGGAAGATGCTAATGGAGGAGGAAGTAGCACCACTTCCTCCTTCAACCAAGACTAGTGGGTCACCATCAGGATGGATTTTCTAGTTTGACGAAGATGGGGGGGCACAGGTATCTGATGGTGGGTACCTATTGGGATTGGTTTAGTAACATTCTTAACAGAGAGGCGAGTGACCTTCCTGGCTATCTAACTAAGGTAATGCAATCAAACTGCTTGACTCCGTCCCGGCGGGTATGTCCTACTCGGTTTTGTGCGAAACCTCGGATAGGTAAAATACCTTGGATCTCTCCATGACTCACAAATAGTTGAAAACCTTGATGCTTGAAGAGAAGAAAAGAAAGGCTGCTAGTTAGATGGTGGCTGAGATGTCAAAGGGTAAAAGGCAGGCTGAGGAGATCCGGCGCCTGCAAAAGAGGTTAAAAAGCTTGAACCCAGGTGTTACAGGCTAGGTTGGGGGAGCTCGAGTAAACCTTTGCATTTTGACCACTAGAAACTAGGAGTTGGAAGACGATGAGAATGATTTCTAGGAGCAACCTCATGACGGCGGTCACAGATCAAATGCGAGCCAATCTTGCTCTTGTTGCTGAGCACTCCGTGAAAGCTGACCTAGCGGATCCAAGGTGGGGTGTTGACCTCATATTGATGAGGTCTTCTCTTCTCTCTTTAGTACTTAGGATCTAGCCTTAGGCTTTTCCTTTGACTATCCTAGAGGATTAGAATTGGGACCCACCACTTAGAAATTCAAACCACTTCTTAACTCCTCGCAAACTCCACAAACTTGATTGTAGACCCCTAATCACTTAGAGGGTTGAAATCAAATGTGGAAGTTTAAAGGATGAGTTCCTATAAGACTCTTTAACCTTAGATCGCCCTGCGGCCTGGTCTCAGTGAAGGGCCGACTTACACTCACACTACACTTATACACTACACTTTCACACACCTCCTAAAACCACACCCATACCCAACTTGACCTCCCGACTCATGAAGGTGATTCACATGGATGGTCCTTAACCCCTAAGCCCTCGCTAAGAGGTTAGGAACAACATAGCTGAATGTCTCAAATGAGTCCCTTCATGGCTCATGTGGGCTTGATATGGCTTCATGGCTCAACCAAAATGATTTCATTCCACTTACATTTACCCAATCTTCAATTTTCCAAATTTTTAATTTTTGACCCCTGAGACCCTACACCCGCCAACTTTACCCAAAACCCTCAAATTAACAAAATTTTCCAAAAATCTCCAAATCACCCAAAATTCCTCAAAACCAATCCCAAACATTCCCACATCACTCAAATTGATAATCCATAGCCAAATATACCAAAAATTCCAAAAATACCCCCAATACCCTCCAAATACCCAAAATGCCCCTCTTGATCCAAAAATCCAAAAAATTCAGAAAATTCCCAGAAAATTTCAGAAAATCCCAAATATTTCCAATTTCATTTTTTCCAACTACACCATGGGCTAATTTTGTCAATTTACCCCACTTTTATCAAAATCCCCAATTTGACCCATTTTAACCTAAAGTGAACCCAATGTCAAACCAAACTTACCCAATTGACCCAAATTCTGGTCCAATTCAATTCTAAACTACAATTCAACCTCCCCAACACCAATCTAGACCAAATACAAGCCCAATTTGATTGAAATTTGAATCCAATTTCACTTTTGACCTTAAAGCCCAATTTGGACCATTGACCCAAACTTAGCCCAAACTAACCCAATTCAACTCCAATTAACCCCAAATCTTTTCAAAACCTTCCCTAACATCCCCACAAACAAAACACTAACATAATTTGCCCAAAATTTGGACCCAAACCCCACTCAAATTCAAGCCAAAACCAAAAAGCCCAATTTTGACCTAAACCCAAACTTAACCCAAATAGGCCCAAACCCCAAAATCCAAACCTAACCAAAGTTGAAACCTCTTTGAAACAGCCCTAAAAACATTTCTCAACATTAATTTTACACCAATTTCAACATTAGCCCAACATTAGCCCAAGTTAACTCAATTTGGACTACTATTGGCCACTTTACCAAAAAGCCCAAATTCAACCCAATTCAAACCTAAACCACCTCAAATTTGTTTCAAACTACTCATGACACATGCCTAAACCAATTGCAACATTTATTTGACATGGTCCTTCACAATAATTTCATCCCAAAAGCCCATTTTAAAATCCAAAAGCCCATTTCCATGAAGCCTTTAAAAGCCCACATCCACCAAATCCAAAAGCCCAAAAATTCATCCAAAGTCCATATGACACTCTTCTTCATCATGCATTCAATTAAAATCATCCCTAAGTCCTAATCCAATGAGCAAATAATTCTAAATAAAGCTTCATCCAACTTTCCACCAAAATATCCAAAATCCTTAAAATCCATTTCTATGAAGTTGACCAAACTTTTTCCAAGCCAAATGTGAGCCATTGAGCCATGTACAAGCCACATGGAAGCCATGGGAGCCACTTTCCACCTCACCAAACCATTAATGGCAAGAGGAGGGGACCCTTTCCTAATCCTTCATTAAGCCTTTTAACCATACTCATGTCACACTCTAAACCATGCTTAGCCACCTCACCATGGATGGAGACAACACCATTTTCTCTTGGGTCGACCCAAGTGATCCTTTTCGACCCAAGACCAGGCCTCGGGTGGTGAACCTAGCCCAAAATCATGGGTTGACTCATTTGAACCCAAAATAGCCTTCCCCCCATTCCATTTCAATCCAAGCTCTTTACACATGGCATCGACACTGCCTACACAAAACCCTGCACTCGAACCACCTGAACTTGAGGGTGACCATTACCTGCCGGCCAGCCGCCTGGATCGCCGGAAAACACCATGGCCGAGACCTTGGGAGGAGCCAAAAAAATTCAATTCTCCCTTGCTGACTTATCCCAACCCAAATGGACAAGCATAGCTCTTCTTCTCCTCACCAGTAGCAGCTGATCCCTCACCTTAAACCCCCGGAGGCCCTCCACCCTCTCCTATTTAAACACCACCTCCTCTCGGCCATGAGAGGTGCTGAAACAAACCTTAAGGAAACTCCGCCAAAATTGTTCCGGACTACTCCCCACACATAGAGAACTTGATCCCCACTCGAAATCCCCCTGCCATTTCCTCTCTCGCGAGCTCAATTTCGGAGTTGAAATCCAAGCCCAAAACCAGGACACTTCTCCACAGTGAGCCAATCCCCAAATTAATTGGTCCTTCACCTTCACCAGACCAAAAGAAGAAGTTTACCAGCAAAAGCCCCTTCTCCAGGCCACCCATCTGTTCCCGACTCCAAACTTTGTAATCGGCTGTGGTCGAAATCATACCTGGACAATTCACCAGGCCAAGGGACTTCATCTGGAGCTTGCTTGGACCCAATTGAAGGTGACACAACCCTCGCATCGAAGCTTCACTTCTCCGAGCAAAGTTATGGACTCATTCTTCTTCCCGAGCTTACAGAGATTCTCCATTTAATTTGAATCAATTTCAATGCATATTTACCATATGGATGTGTTCGTCTCTTCAAGACGAATCCATAGAGCATAAGAACACAAAAATTCGTCGAGAATCGAGTAAGAAATTAGGGTTAGAAGGTTGACGGTCACGGGTGCACACCGGCCGTAGACGATGACCGGGAGCCGTCGGATCGAGCGTGTATCGAATGGACGGTCCGGATCGAGCCGGACGCGCGCGATGGTACGTGAACCGCGGGGCCCCGGAGCGCCGAGTCGGATGGCGGCGCCGAATCGGGAGACGACTCGTGTGCGTTCGGAGCCGCCGAGGCCGAGCCGGCGGCGCGTCACTTAAGTAGAAAAATAGGATTTTTCTTATTTATTTAATTACCGTAACTTGGAAAATTCATAACTTTGTGTAGGAAAATCCTAAAAGTAAAATAAAAATACCCTCTTGCTCAGTGAACAGAGGAGAATAATGTGGAAAAGAAATCATGTAATTTCATCAAGTATTTTATTTTTAATTATTTATTTACTCTCTGCACTATTCAATTCTCCATGCATGTATACAATTCACCATGGCATGAGACCATAGGGCTTTTGAAGCCTCTGAATTTGAGAACATTCCCTGAATTTTCCAAAGTCAGAGGCCACCCCTATGAAGAGTTCTTGATTTTTCGATTCTAGGTCACTATTCTGAGTATTTTAATTCCAATAATTAGCATATTGTGAAATAAATTCTAGGAAAATTTGGTGATGTTTCTTATGACCGAGAGGACCTCTAGGAAAAATAGTTTTCGAGTTAACTCACTTGTAATAACCCTAATTGGCTTAAACACCCAAAATGGAGCTTTAATTAATTAGAGCTAATCATACATCAAATTGACTTGAGATCAATTCTCCACTAACCTTTAGGATCAGAGGAACCCACCATAAAAGTTTGAAGTCAATTGGATTTGGTTAGCCCTATCAAATGGGTTGATTAAGCAATTTAGCCAAAATTAAACTTCAAAAATTCATAACTTTCAAAATACTTTCAAAAATTCACCAAATTGGTTTTGGAGCCTCTCTGATATCAGGGGAATTTAAGAAACTTAAAATTGCAATTTTCTAAAAAAGTTGATTTTTTGCATTACTTTAATATTTTTAATAATTAAAAAATAATAAAAATCACAAGAATAATAAAATTCACCAAAATGTCACATTTTGAATTTTAATCACTTAGGAACAAACCCCATATTTTTCTTAAGTCTCTATGATGAGATATTAAATTTTAAAAGCCCTAAGGTAATTTTAAAATTAAAAAAATATATTTTCTAGCATTTTCACTAAAATAATTTTAATAAATCAAAGAAAAATCAGAAAATTGTAAAAATTGGTTCTCTGGTTTCCTTGATATCAGAGAGATTTTTGAAAAATATAAAATTCATTTTTCAACATTTATTTTATTTTTAAATTAATTAATATTCCAAAATTCAAAATAATTATAATAAAAAGAATATAATTCAAAAAATCACCAAAATTGGTCCAAGTGGTTCTCTGGTCATTAGGAATGTCCCATAATTTTCTTAAGGACAGATACTTTCCCTTGGTCATGTTATTAAATTTTCCTTCAAAATCCCTATTTTCCACCAAAAATAATTACATAAATAATTAAATACATAAAAATCACATTTTCTCCTCTAATGTCTTGATTGACATATGAGTGAAGTCACATAAAAATTTCAAATTTATTTAAGCTCAATTTAGTGAGTTATGAAATTAGTAAGTTTAAAGGGCAAAATGGTAATTAAAATTTTAACCCACAATTAAAGATTTTAGGTTTAATTAAAATGAAAGAGTAAAATATTTGATCCTAATCCGATTTAAAAATAAATCTAAAACAACTTAAGACATAAAGAAGTCAAAAATAAATCTAAAACAACTTAAACACTATTCCAAACTTAAACCCATTAATTGAAATTAAATTAAATCATAAATCACTTGAACATTAATTTGCCCTCAAAAGCTCTTGTTGCCATAACTCCTAAACGGAGTGTTAAGTGAAGTATTACTTCATTCATAGGATATTTAAATGTCCTAGTTCACTGAGCAAGATAACAAAACTTGAACTCCTGGATGATTAATTCATTTGTATAATTAAATTCTCTTGGACTTAAAATAATCCTAGAAGTATTGAAAAGATGTTTAAGATTCGTCTTAAGCACTTCCTCAATATGATAGGATAATTATAAAAAAAATTGAACTTAATTGTTCTTTGATGAAGAAAATTGTTCTCAAAACAAAACACAAGAACCTAGACGTCATAGGAGATGACTAGCATAGTGAGTAGGACCTTGTGTAAAACCATAACCCTTCCCTTAGCTTTACCTAGGAACTTGCTTTAAATGCTTAAATATTCTAAATTGTGTTTAAGTGCAGCTTGGGATGATGGGAAGACCCTCCAGGTACGCTTTTATTTTATTGCAATTTACTTAATCGCATCGCACTTACTTTTCTTGCATGATAAACAACTGTTGCATGAAAACTCACACCTTTAGGATAGTCCCTAAAACTGAAACCAAAACTAAATTAAAAGTCATTACAAGATAAAATTCACCGTCACAACATTTCAAAATATAAAACTACTCAAAATTTAATCACAAACGAACAACAAAACTACAACTACAACTAAATTAAAACGTCTTGTTGGATGATCGGGAATACCTCGGATGATGTAACCTACGTGTTGCTAACGGGATTTCCCACGTGTCTAAATGAAAGTGTGGAACTCATTTAGTTGAGTTTAGCAAATTCATCCGGACTAAGTGAATCCGATAAAAATAACGATGCCGAAGGATGGAACCGTGGGATCTTAACCGATGTTGTTATAATCAACTTTAAGATTTGTTTTAATTAAAACATAAAAAAATACTTGGAAATTAAGACCTTCTCTGAACCAAAACATTTTTCTCATCTCCTGATTTATGACTTCTAAAACTAAACCTCTGCAACAACAAGGAGCTCGGAGCATGGTGGGCAGCACGGCCATCGTCATCGAGAAAACCTAAGTCTACTTCAAGAAAACTTTCTTAGAATTAAATAATCAAGCCATAGGACTTCGAGGTAGTTTGCCTAGTGCAACATAAGTCCTCAACTCTTCGTTAGGCATTTGCATTGCAAATTAAGCCCTAACCGGTCTTAGGATTCCGAGGTAGTCGTCCGATACGACATAAACCCTCACATCTTCAAGGCTATTTGTGTGATCACATCATACGAACATAAGTCCTAATTAATTAAAATTGGCAAGATCAAAACATTAAATAAACATTAGGGCTTTCCTAAATTCAAGCCAAACAATAGGATAGTCGGGAAATTACCGAACTTCGCTTCGAATATGTGATTTCTCCTACCTTACTTCCTTTGAATTCCCAAAATAAAATGTTCCAAATTTGATCCATTCCCTATTGAAATTCCAAAATTCAATCCCTTGAAAACTCAAACTTTGAAATTCTTAAGAGCGGAACTACCGATTATTATCGAGAGTTTTCTTAGGTGATTCCCGTCACTTAAGATGTAATTAACTATAGGGGCTTGCCCTTATAAGGAATTTTAAGAACCTGGGTAATATAAACCTCGTTTAATGCTTTCATATTAAGCGAGGAATTTGTCGGCAAATAAAATGGTTTTGCGAGACCAAACGGATGTCATAAACCTTCTAGTTTATTTAATCGAGCCCCACCATCAAACAGTGTGTCTATTCTTCGGAATAGACACGCGGTTATGGTGCGATGCTCGTTTATATAAACTTATTCGGGATATGAGATCAGTTTGATTTCATATCTTAAAATCTTCAAATTTAAAAAATTATTTTTCAAAATCAAATACTACTTTTCAAATTATTTATTTAATTAAATTAAAAATTCGCCGACATGGGGCAACAAGGATAACTTAGCTTCACTCTTCTTGGATTCCTACGAAGATGATGTGGAGAAGCCTAATGAAGACGGAACCGGCGGTGATGTTGGACCAACATTTGGTTAGACCAGCAGTATACATATTTTCCTTTTATTGAACAAATTTTGACCTTGTCTATCTAAGCCGGGCCGATGAGTATTTATGTAAAAGATGACTACTCTTATTTTTAAGGAAATGAAATTGGTCTTCATCTCTTTTCAATTTTTTTTGTCGGTTACTACATGCTGCCTTCCTCAGCTGAGATAATTTGTGGAGGTTTGAAAGTATACGTCGGTCATGATTTTTACAGTGTGACCATCTATTCCTTATGCCGTGAACCTTTGGTGTCGTCTTTCCTTCAGATTACAATTTTTGAGGTTAGGACAGGTTGGGTTGTCTTGTTATTGTGATCTTACTCGTTTTGAGGTAGGGCTGAGCGATCTTGGCACCTTAGTTTACTAGCCTTCAGCCTCTACTCAGTCGGATGATCTTAGCGCTCCAGCTAGTAATCTTCAATTTTTTTTGTGCAGCCAGACATTCTTGGCGCCACGGTCTGACGGTCTTCAGCTTCTGCTCACCTGAGCGATCTTGGCGCTGTGACCGACAGTCTTCAATTTTTCATGTGTGATGTGTTGGCATCGTTTTTTTATATTAAAATTGAAAATTAAGAAAAATGGAAATACAAATGGCTAGAAATGATAGGGCAACGAGACAGTAACCACTAAGAAAATTATTTCTAAGTCATATAAATCATTTTGAATGTTATTTTGAAATTTAGGGATAAAATCATTTATTAATTAAATAATTTTGATCCTAAAAATACCTTTATAAATTTAACCTATTTTCGTAATGATCAAAGTTTGAAAATGGTTCTAATTATGATATACTAATGAAATTTCACTTAAGTCTAAAATGACCAAATTGGACTTAACTAAATTTAAAACAATATTTAAAACCTATTAAACCTTACTTAAATTAGGTTTAATATAAAAATTAAATCTTAATTAGTTTAAAAGACATATTAAACTTAATTAATCAAATTAAATCTTTTAATTAAGTTTAAAGACATAATAAACTTAATTAACTCATTAAACCTTACTTAAATTGAGTTTAATTTAAAAATTAAATCTAAATTAAGTTTAAAGACATATTAAAGCTTAATTAATCAAAATTAAATCTTTTGATTAAGTTTAAGGAGCATAATAAACTTAATTAACTCATTAAACCTTACTTAAATTAGGTTTAATATAAAAAATCAAAACCTTAATTAAGTTTAAAGACATATTAAACTAAATTAATCGAAATTGACCTTTTTAATTAAGTTTAAAGACATAATAAACTTAATTAACTCATTAAACCTTACTTAAATTAGGTTTAATATAAAAATTTAATCTTAATTAAGTTTAAAGAATATTAAACTTAATTGTCAAAATCGAGCCTTTTAATTAAGTTTAAGAACACAATAACAATTAACCCATTAAACCTTGCTTGATTAGGTTTAAATATAAAAATCAACACTTTTAATTAAGTTTAAAGTATATTAAACTTAATTAATCAAAATCGAAACCTTTAATTAAGTTTAAAGACATATTAAACTTAATTAACCTCCTTACACATTAGGTTTAACCAAAATTAAACCTAATTAGGTCTAATCCGTTAGACCTAATTAAACCATTAAAACCTTAACTAACTAAGGTTTAATCGAGCCATCTAATTAGGTCTAGCCCGTTAGACCTAATTAAGCCATTAGACATTAGCCCAATAAAGTTTAATGAGGCATAATATGTCCAGTGCAACAGTGGAGCTGAATGGCAATTAAACGCCAACTAACTGAGACTTGTCAATTTTAAACCTAATTAGGTCTTCAATTAGACTACAATTAAACCATTAGACCTTAACTAACTAAGGTTTAATCACACATAAACCACAATTAGGTCTAACCCATTAGACTTAATTAAGCAATTAGACCTTAACTAACTAGGTTTAATCGGAAGCAGCCCCTAATTAGGTGCAACCATTAGACTTTAATTAAACCAAATGAACCTTAACTAACTAAGGTTTAATTAAATTTAAACCATAATTAGGTCTAACTTGGTACAGACCTAATTAAGCCATTGAACCTTAGACTAGCAGGTTTAATTAAACTTAAACACTAATTAATTCTGGCAGTGGAGCACAATTAAGCTTATTAAGTCTTAACGAAGTAAGACTTAATCGAACTCAGATCCTAATTAGAGTACGACATTAGACTTAATTAATTATTTAACATAATGTTAAGGTTTAATTAGACCCAAATCTGACCTTTTGATCCCAGATTTCAACATAACCTAAACATAAAATTAAACCTAACCTAACTTGAGTCAACCTAACTTGAGCTCGGGTCAACACAAACCTTAGGTTCGGCCACATTGAACTTTAACCTAAACCTAACTGGCTTGAGTCAGTAACTTGAACTTGAGTTAACCTAAACCTTAGGTTCAATCCACATTGAACTGGCACTGGCTGGCTTTAACTTGAGTCCGACCTAGCAGACTCGAGTTAACCCTAAACCTTAGGTTCGGCCCATTGAACCTAACCTAAACCTAACTGGCAAGTCCAACCTAACTTGAACTCGAGTTAACACAAGCAGGTTCGGCCCACATTGAACCTAACTTAAATGTCAACTTGAGTCGACCTAACTGAACTCGAGTTAACCTAAACCTTAGGTTCGACCCACATTGAGCTTTAACGTAAACCTAACCTAACTTGAGTCCAGCTAGCAGACTCGAGTTAACTGAAACCTTAGGTTCGGCCCACATTACAGACCTAACCTAACTGAGTCTGACCTAGCTTGAACTCGAGTTAACCTAAACAACAGTTTCGACCCATTGAACCTAACCTAAACTTCTTTAACTGGTCGACCTAATTTGAACTCGAGTTAACCTAAACAACAGGTTCAGCCCATTGAACCTAACACAAACTCCTTTAACTTGAGTCAGCCTAACTTGAACTCGAGTTAACCTAAACATAGAGTTGACCCATTGAACCTAACACAAGCCTAACCTAGCAGATCGACCTAACCCAGACTCGGGGTGCTAAACAGGTTCGGCCCGTGAACCACAACCTGGCTAACCTAACTTGGAGTCGACCTTGAACTCGAGTTGCTTATAAACCTTAGGTTCGGCCCATTGAACTGCTAGAAACCTAACCTAACTTGAGTCGACCTAACTTGAACTGAATTAACACAAACCTTAGGTTCGACCCATTGAACCTAACCTAAACCCTAACTTTAACTTGAGTCAACCCTAACTTGAACTCAAGTTAACCTAAACCTTAGGTTCAACACACATTGAACCTAACTGGCACCAAGGTCGACTGCTTGAACTCGGGTTGCTGAACTTAACCCAGGTTACGACCACGTGAACCTAACCAAGCTGTCTAACTTAGGCAAACCTAACATGAACTTAAGTTAACCT
Source organism: Papilionanthe hookeriana x Papilionanthe teres (assembly GCA_022702705.1). Taxonomy (NCBI): domain Eukaryota; kingdom Viridiplantae; phylum Streptophyta; class Magnoliopsida; order Asparagales; family Orchidaceae; genus Papilionanthe; species Papilionanthe hookeriana x Papilionanthe teres. The sequence continues at coordinate 108,777,097 of CM040432.1, forward strand.
AAATTTTAGGTTCAACCCACACCGAACCTAACCCAACTGAAACCTTAGGTTCAGCCCACACCGAACCTAACTTAACCGAAACCTTAGGTCCAACCGTATTGAACACAACCTAAATTAGACTAAAGCTTAAAAGTTCGATCAAGCTTAGAACCTAATCTAATTCGAAGTGAAACCAAAACTTAGGTTCGACCTAACATGAACCTAGCACAGAAACCTAACTTAAGTCTAACCCATATTAGACTTCGTAAAACCACTCTTAGGTTTAACACGATATAAACGAAATCTAATTTAAGCCTTAGATTGACTAACGTGAATGTAAACTAAAGCTTGACTTAAGTTCAATCCTGATCTAGGTCTAACTTTAAATAGACTTAATTAAAACTTAAGTCTTATCTGAGGACTTAGATGGTACGTAAATCTAATCGAGTCTAATTTATTAGGTAAATTCAACATTAAGTCTATTTAATAAAGACTTAAAACTTAATTCATCATTATTCTAAACCAAACCTTTTAACCCAATTTAGAGCAGACATGAATCAAGTTAAATAGATTCAATCAACATTAGATACGCTTGGGATTCGACGGACATGAACCCAGTGAATTCGATGAATATTGAATCTAATTTCGAATCTTTTAACTTGAATTCAAGCAAAACATGAAACTCGAGTTAAATGGGTCCAATCAATATTGAATCTAACTTAGGTTTAACCAGACATGAACCCAAGTTAATTCAATCGATATTGAATCTAATTTCAAACCTTTTAACTTAAGTTGAAAAAAACATGAACTCGAAGTTGCCAAATAGATTCAATCGACATGAAGATACGGCAAGTTGACCGGACATGAACCCAGTCGATTCGATCAATATTGAATCTAATTTCAAATCTTTTAACTTGAATTCGAACAGAACCACGAACTCAAGTTAAATAGATTCGATACGACATCGAATCTAACTTAGGTTTAACCAGATATGAACCCCGAGTTAACTCGGTGATATTGAATCTAATTCGAAACGCTAGAATGAACATGAACTCGAGTTAATAAATTCGATATTTTAAAACGAAAATTGACATGTCAACCAAAAAAAGATCGGCATTTCAAAATAATTCGATATAAATTGACGTAAAGGCATGTCACGAATATTATGTGATATTATTTCTATGATAATATTTTCTTGAGTGAAAACGAAATTTCGTTTAGATTTTCTTTGCGTATTATAGGGTGTCTTTAGCTACATTTGCGGGACGTCGACGACGGACAAAAAACAAAGCAAAAGCTTTTGAGTTAGGCAGCTGTAACACACGAAATTTTTAAACAAATCAACAACATTGACAACAAAACAAAAAATTTGGGTTAGACATATAACTTGAAACTTTTTTGACAACAAAAACAAAACCAAAACTTTTAGGTTAGACATATAACCTGAAATTTTCAACAAATCGACAACATTGACAACAAAACGAAAACTTTTAGATTAGAAATATAACCTGAGACTTTTGACGAAAAAACAAAACCAAAACTTTTTGGTTAGACATATAACTTTGAAAATTTTCGACGAAATCGAAAGCGGCATTGACAATAAAACCGGAACCTTTAAGGTTAGGCATACCTAAAGTGATGATAACATGGTATAACGAAATTCGGGAGTGATAGTGGGTACATCTCTCCTTAAAATAAATTTTTAAGAAAACAAATGATTAACATTAATGGGAAGTTTTCTTAAACGATTGAAAATTCTTTAAGATGTAATTAGTAACAAGAGGCTTACCTCACCTTAAAGTCTAAAAGAACTAGAAATAGAAATCTACGAAGTTTCAAGATTTTAGCAATATGAAAATTCTAGAATATGTTACTCACAGAATATCCTCATACTAAGAATTATCATAAACATCCTTTTCTACTATTAGTCCTAAAAATTCTCCAAATCCTTCATAGGATTTATATGAATAGCCCAAGGCAATATTAGATGGCGACTACGCCAGCATTCGCTTGTGATACGAGAAATGGATGGCGATAACATGACATCATGTTAACATCCAGGACATGAAATTTATATATATATATATATATATATATATATATATATATATATATATATGTATATTCCATCGCCGCGATCTCATTATAGACAGTGTTTGAAGTAAGACTTTCATTTTACCGGGTTAAATTGGAGCTTAAAGTATATTGGGCGATAAAATAGTTGAATTTTAATTTGAAAATGCGGAAAATTTATGCAATTAAATGAATTGGAAGAAATTAGAAATACATCTTATCACAATGACGGGATCTATAAAGAGAGAATGAAGTTGTGGCATGATCGGAAGATATTGAAAAAGAAACTGAACATGGACAAAAAATTTGTTATACAACACAAGATTGAAATTATTTTTACGGAAAGCTCATGTCTAGATGGTTGGGACCTTTTACAATTGTAAAAGTTCATTCTTTTGGAGCTGTTGATATTGAGGATCACGATACGGAAGATTTTCGAGGTTAATAGGCATCAATTAAAGCCTTTCTTTGATGGATTTTAATCTGATTTCAAAGAGGTTTTAATGCGATCGTCTCGATTAAACTGAATGGTTTGTCGGATGACGATGTTAAACAAGTGCTTTATGGAGGCAACCCTTATGTATCTTTGTGTGTGTTTGTTTGTTGTAGTTGTGCTTTTTAGATAGTTATTTTAGAATCTAATCGCTACTAAATACTTTTAAAAATTGATAAATATTGGATAGAATTGATATATTGGAATATTTTGGGCCAAACGAAGTTCGGTGCGATTTTAAGCCCTTTGTGACACCGCCGCCGGCATCCAATTATAAAGAAGTTTGCGAACTTCCAAGTTTGAGCCGAAATTCTGTTAACAATTTTTTGGAGTTTCAAAATGCGATTTTTAGGCGGGATCTTCTTCCTTATAACTCCACTAAACTCCATTTTAATCTTCAAACTCCAAAAATGAAAACTTCCTTTCAGTCCGCATGTGGATTCTCTCTATTAGAAACCCATCGATCTCACATTTTCAATGCAATAGGAAGTTTATCACTTTCGAGGGCGCAACGATTATTCAACAAAGTGATGATAAAGAGAAGGATTATCGAGGAAAGGCTTTAATAATCGAGGTATGGATAATCCTACTATAAGAGTTGAAGAGGTAATAAAAGGAAAGATGTTGGGAAGTGCTATGTTACCTTTACCCTCTAGTAGTCGTTGATTATGAAAGAATTCTATGCAAATCTTCACGGGATTAACCGAGGATTCGTCTTTGTGCGAGGTAGGTTTATGCAATTCACTCATGTGAGAATTAATGATCTCTTTATGATTGAGAATGTATCATTTGTCACTATTCCAATTTTAATGCCACAAGTGATAATATGAATGATGTGCATCGTTACTTGACGGATGCAAATAAAGATTGGGAAGTTAGAGAAAATGGATATATTAATTTCTATGCATCTTTAAATCCATTTAATGTAGTGGGAATTTACTTTATTTCGGCAAAATTATTTCCAACTTTGAAGATTAGTAAAGTAACCAAGGAAAGTCTTATTTTGAATTTACGTATTATTTGGAAGGCCGATTGATATTGGTAATATAATTGTGAAATCGGCTTTGAGATTGATAGTTCATGGATCTAAATATAGGCCTAGACACCCGTCCACCATATTTTTGTTGTGTAATCAATCTGTGAAGTTCCATATGAGAGTTGGAAAAAAGGTTCTTCTTCCCTGGAGGCCTATTAATCCAACTAATCTTTATGACTACCAAACGGTAAGAGATGAATGTGATATGCATGCAGCAACGTCAACCAACTCAGAGACTACAACCTATTCAACCTTACTTTCTGAAAGTTCCGGAGTGATATTGAAGAGAATCAAGCAATTGAAAAAAGAGGTACATTATGTTATGAATGCCATTAATAATATTTCGGTTATTTGATCATATGAAGTTTGGAGGATGAAGGAACAATTTGATCACCTTGTGGGATTGAAATGGGCCTAATTAATCGATGAAGAAGAACAACGACGATTCTTTGAGGATTCATCGATGAATTCCCATTCATCCCTTCTACAATTTGTTCATGCATCGACGATCTATTGGAGATATCGAGAGGAAAGATTATGAAGAAGCAGTGGAATGATTATTTAGTTTGTTTATGTTTGATATGTGTTTGTTTTACTTCGCTTGTTGTGTTTCGTGTGTTTAGTATTGCTTTGCTTTGAAGTTTGCATTTGGATTTTCTATGCTTAATTTCATTGTGTGTGCTTAGATTTTAGTGTTTGCTTATCGTAGCGTACTTACTGACACTAAGAATCTAAGAGTTATTAGTTTGATTTGATGAACATATTAGTTTTTAGGTTGTAATGTGGATTTTATATATAGAAGTATGTTTTGTATTGTTTGTGTAAATTGTGTTACTTATTTCTGTGTGATGAAATAGATGCTTAATGAAGTGTTAAATGTCATTGTGGAGAACTAAATGATTGAAATTACGAAAAAAAATTTTGTTGGCGCGCCGTGCCAAATCACGAGAGTTTTGGCATTTTAAAAAATAGAGTGCCGCGGCGCAGGAGTACGAGAAAAAAGGCCAAAAACCCTTTATTCCCAGGACATCGCAGTTTTCCATTTTTTTTCATTTTCCTCCTCTATTTTCGCGATTTTTGAAGGCCTAGGGCTTGCTAGATCTTGGATTTGAAGCAATTTCAAAGCTTTTCGAAGTAAAATTTACACTTCTCTTGGTAAGAACCGCTTTAAGTTAAAACTTTTGATTTTCAACATATGAATCTCTCACATTGCTTAGATTGGAATTTTGGGATTTTTTGAAGAAATTTTAGGATTTCCTATGATGAAATTTGCTCTTACTTATTTAAAGCAGGTATTTGAGTTTGTTACATTGTGGATTTGGAATTTATTAAATTTTTCTTGCAAATTTTAGAAATCCACATGGCTCTGAGATGAAGTAAAGGGAAAGAGGAAATTAAATTTTGATAGAAAAGATTTGTTAATGTTAAAGCGCCGGTTTCGTTTTAACTCTTACCTTTACAATAAAAAGTATGTTCAAGATCGAGCTTTTGATAATCCTGGTGGATGCGGTGAGCGAGTTAATTCTTTGACGGAATTGGGAGAGATTTGTTATTTTACTGCGAATGTTGTTTGGGTGTTGTTAGAGGGTTCTATGCGAATGTGCCTTGGATTGAGGCTGAGTATGTGCTAGTCGGAAGGAAAAATGGTTGAATTTGCCCTCGGCGTATCAATGCATTTTATCGAAACTTGGGAACCTTTTGTTTGTGAATATGAAAATTTGATACCGAGAGGCGAATATGAAAAAAAAATGATTGCTTTTTACGACGGATGGAAGGGGAATGGAAAGTAAGTCGAAAAGAAATGATTAACTTCCCCAGTTTCCAGTTAAATGTTACATCTAAAACTTGGCAACTATTTCATCTCTAAAAATTTATTATTCTTATCCATAATAGTGAAGTTACAAAGGGATAGATCAATTCTAAACTATTTTATTCAGAAGATGAAGAAGATTGATATTGGAAATTTATTGTCTTGAAGAACATTCGGTATTGCTAAATGCGAGACCAGCAACTTTGGAGGATTAGGACATCATGCTCTAGTTCATGCCACTGTGTGTTCGATGCAGTAGAGTTCAAGCTGACCAAAGGAGGTAGACGCCACCCTTTGAGACCCATTACAAAGACTATTATTAAGTACTTATGAGTCTCATGTCGGAGCACGAGATAAGAGTAGGAGTATTTATATTCCTATGAGTTATGACGTTCCATCTACATGCGGAACCCCCTACATTGTTTGATATTAAGGAGGCATTTGTGAGGTCTGAGTGCTTGTGTGGATGAGCCCATGGTAGGATGGTTATTGTATGGGCGAGAAGTGATGTGAATGAAGATTATATGAGGAGAAGAATTGAGTTCGATATTGCTTATTATGATCTCGGAGTCAATGATTTGAGGGGCGGTGTGATATTTTCTCCCCACCTTTGACTATGCAAGTGATATAGAACCTGATCGTGTTGACTCTGCTTTGATGATCCTGGTGATGGAGATTGGTAATTTATAGTATATTAGTTAAAGAAGAAATTAAGACAATGAATCAAGTAATTGCCATTTAGATGCGAACTATGAGTATTGATGATGCTCAAATTTATAATGTCTTGATAAATTTAAAACATTTTTGGGGGATTATGTATTAAACATGCTCGACAAAAAAAATTGGAATCTTTTATGTACATAGCATACGAAACATTGCTAATTATAAATCTAACATCTTCTTTTATCCGCGTTAATTCTCACTCAAATATCAAAAATCATGATAAAAAACTACGACACATGTTTCTTTTTTTATAAAATTTTAAATGGTTTGATCGCAGCACGCGTAAATACATACATTCGATAGTTCAAAAATATCACACTTAGGTACTAAATTTTATAAATAGAAAGTTTTAAGGGCTATATATGTAATTATCCTTAATTCAATTTACTCTATTTTAGTAGGACAGTGTACATGTTCTTGGAGTTTATTGAATTATATTTAATGTTTAAGATATGTTTTATATCATGATTTTCTTTTCACTTTTATTTTGAACATGTTGAAGAAAGGGACAGAGAGAAGTAATGTTCTATAATTTTGAAGGATCAAATCTTCTCTTAAGGAGTTTTTTTTTCTGTGATACATAAATGGGTGGGTTGAAGTTAAAATTTAGCTGAATTTAGTGAATTTAACATGGCATGAACTCACGACATTAGATGTCAATACCATTTAACTCATTGTTTGCAGTACGAATTTAGGGATAATTCTTGCTTCAAGGATCATGCTAATGCAATTGCTGTAAAAAAATCTCAATATATCTATTGTTGTCACTATTTTGTGACGAGAAAGTCATTAATAATTATATCGTAAGTTCATTAATGATTGATTTATGGTTAACCCGAGGCAGGTTATTATATTAAAAAATACAAATAAATAAAATGAATAACATAATTCAAGATAAAGTCTTTTTATTTTATTACCAACATAAATTAAAATATACTTCTAAAACTATTCAATCTATTTTGCATATTTTCATAATATTGCATAACAACTTTCTTCGGAACCAAACATCTTTTTCAATGTACGGTACGAGTCGGTCTTTAAGCTTGTCATCACCCATTTGACTACGCAATCGATTTTTGACAATTTTCATTTGCGATGCTCTTTCAACTATAGCAGTAGCGGAGGTTAATGCCAAGATAATAAGTCTATAAACTAAATGATACACCATCCATCTTTTTTGAACCAATTATTTTTCGAGATTAGTAATGCCATTTGGAGATGAGAAAGCAACTCTATTACGGATATAACTAATATAAGTGGATAATTAGTGCTCAAGCGCCACAAATTCAACAATAGAAAAATCATTTGGACTACAAGACAAAACAACCTCCCTTATCAAAAGCAGAGAATGAATCACTTGAGCTTAAAAATGCCACACAAAGAAGTAACTCAGCACTGCGCTTCAGAGAAACGATTGTTTAACTCTTGAAGTTGCATGTCAATCACAATAGAAAACAACACAATAGTAGAATGATGCTCTGAATTTGTAATTTTCCCCTCTACGTGCTAACTAGCAATTAACTTTGAAAATACAAGTCATATATGTAATATCAATTTCAAATACATTACAAAAATGGGCCACTTCATCCAATAAAGAATCCCATCTATTCTCCCTCATCATCTGTAATCGTTGCTTAGACACATGTACTAATTTAATTTTATTCTCAATATCATGATCTTTTCTTTCTATGAATTGTAAAAGTTCTTGTAATACCTAAAATATCAATCATTAAATGCATTGTAAAAATAATGTCAAACGATTCCATTGCATTGATTAAAAAACCAGCTTTAATTGACTGTTGATAATGTACCCTATTCTCTTTTACAATCTCAAGAACTTCAATTATAGATGCATACATTTTTGTGAGACTAATTAAAGTATAAAAATGTGAGTTCCACTTGCTCATTGCAAGCAGTTTTGTGATTTAAATCATGACCAATAAATAAATCACCACATTTAAAATATAAAAAAAATTTTCATATTGAATTCTTTTTTCGAGCATCACTCCTCTTACAAGAAGCTCCTGCTATATTCAGAATTCCTGAAGTGAACTCAAAAAGATGTTTTCTTGGCAATAATTTTTGCTACTACTACTAAACATAATTAAAATTGATGCACAAAATAGCTGAACATAATATGCATGAGGTTTATGACAAAGAATAATTGCTTTTAAGCCATTAAACTCACCTCGCATAGTAGATGTCCCATCATAGCCTTGGCCAAGTATTCTATGCATACTTAATGATTTTTGTGCTAATATAGATTCGAGGTTGTCTTGAGAGTAACTGCATTTATTGAGGAAACATGTTTGATACCAATAAATCTTTCAATAACGTGTTTTATCCAACGTATCTCACTGCAACGCTAGTTGTTCATTCATCATCCGAGACTAATCCACACTATTAAGAAAAATATGAATGTTATATCTTTCATGATAAGCACAAGAGTCTCAGTTGTTGCTGCTTGACAAAGCTGTTTCTTAATCTTTGGTGAAGTCCATTGTAACTTTGTATAGCGTTGTTAAATGCGCATTTTCACTTCTTCATTATGATTAGCAAAAATGAAGCAATTCCAAATAATTTCCTTATTAATTGATTAAGATGATTCATCACGACCGCAAAATGATAATCTTAATCGTAAAGAAAACAATACATTCAACTACTGCGATCCAACATAATTCGATATTAATTTATTTTCTTTCCTCTTTACTCAGCTATATAATAGGAACTCTTTATATTTGCAGCTTCATTAAATCCTCACATATTTATCTTGCTATATTTTGAGCACTATTATGTTCACCAACATGAGCTAAAACTTTTTCCTTTTCTTCCAATTTTTAAAATCCTTCACCTATAAATAAATCTCCACCCTCTTGACTTATAGTAACTTTTCTTGAGGCCTAAATAGATAGAAATAAAGATAATATGCAGCATCTTTTTGCACATTGTACAATAACCATGTTCGATATTTTTCAAACTATTTTGAACTAAATCTTCGTGCAACACTACTAATCAATGTTTAAGGAAAATTATGTTTTTGACTGATTTGGTTCCTTCAACAAATATGCTCTTTGTATTGCATCTTCATCATTAACATCATAACACCAAATCAAATGACAAAACCAGGACCAACTGAAAGATTGTCAATATCAACTTATGCTTGTTCTTTTCTTTTTAAAAAATGATCCATTTATTAAAGCTTAACGAAAAAAAACTAATGCCAATATAAATAATTTTAAAATTGATAATCAAATATTTATAACATGAAATATATGTTAAACAATTAAAACATTCAAAAACATAAAAGTTCAATATCTTATAATAACTGTAAACAGAGGCAATAAATATAAAAAAATTTGACACACTACTAGCAACTTTTAAAAATCAAGGCACATTATCGATCATTTCTAAGAAAAAAAAACATCGTTAGTTTTTAAAAGAAAAGAAAATAGGAAAATGCGTACTTGTATGTGGCTAGAAATAAAGACTTCAATCAAAGAACTAATAGTGATGGCTACATAATACTGAATATGATACAAAAACAAAAGAAACAATACTTAATAGTTAATTTGAAAAATATATGTCCAATAGTGATTTATCCACTTCAATTTGAAAATTTTGTTAATGCCTAAAATTAAATGAGATGCCACTTTGCAAAATATGCAATAAGCCAATAACTATAAAACTATTAATTAGCTCAAATCAATTCTTAGAAGTTTACTAGTAAGAGTTAACGGTTGACTAGTTTATAAATATTCCTTAAGACTTAATCTTGAGAAGCAAATTATAAGAAGACGTAGAGTGTTCTCTCTAAAAAATTCTTGAGTCAATTGTGCGCTTGCTTCAGGCACTGTTCATCTTCATTAGTCCCATATAACAAAGATTTCAACTCTCAAAATACTTTACTTCTATGTTTTTGTATAACACTCTTAAGCTTAATTGTTTTCACAAAAAAAATTCAAAAATTTTACGGAAGACTGAAACCATCCCAAATGAGACATTGAAGTGCAATAAAAATCTATGTATTACATACATAGCATCCAATTCGGGCTCAATCATCCCAAAGGCATCAACAAATTCTCTAAAGAAAAGTTAAATTAGGGCTCTTACATACAAAATAAAAGCATTTCTCTATAAAAAGTAATCATCATCATCGTAGCTGAATCCCAACTTTCAAGATTAGTTTATAAAATTTGTCCATTCTCATTTTTTTGTGTATATTATAATGAATGAAAACTTTAGTACAACTTTTTAACATGCTAACTTTAGTCTTCTTCTTTGGCTTTTATATTCCTCTCATTAGTTTTATCTACTTATGCCATTAAATTCCAGACTACCTATAGTCCACTTTTTCCTTCCTTTTCTCCAAAAGTGTTGCTCTCATCCTCTCATAAAATCACTTCTCATACTATCATTACAAGTTTTATCATCCATCCATCTTAGCTGTCTCATTGTGCAGCACTAAACCTAATTTAATCACACTTCTTCATTCTATGACATTCTAATTCATATAACAAAATAAGTAAAATGCACTTTTATAGAACCTAAAAATTTTCCGGTCTTTATTCTATCACAGTACATGATGGTACTTCTCTTATTTAAAAGCCAATTTTTAACTTAAGTAAAACTGTACAAAAAAGGTTGCAAGCATCCCAAATAAAATGAGAGGAAGGATCGGTCGCGAGAGAAGAAATGGCTAAGGCTGAATAAAAACTAAATCAAACTGTACATAAGGTTGTAATAAAAATATATGTATTACATACCATCCAATTTGAGCTCTTACATCCAATTGTTGAATACTTTGAGAAGAGACGAAGAGGAAGGATTAGTTGTGAGGAAAAAATGGATGAGTTGTAATGACCAACGCTTCAAACTCTGATTCTTGGGAAGGGCCGAAGGGGCATCGAACTCGCCGTTGGAGTTGAGCGGTGGAGAGGAAAACAACGAAGGGCAAGGATCACACACCGGACCGATGTGGAGCGGCTTGGGAAACCGAAGGCTTGAGGGAGGTAAAATAAAAGTTTTAGAAGGGGTAAAAGTTTAAAAAGCCTCCTCCCACCCAAATGTTACCTTCCTTGTAAATTATGGGATCAATGCTGAACCACCATCATTATCAATTAATCGTTTGGTTTAAGATAAGAAGACAAAATAAAAAAATTCATGCCAATTCTAACTTAGATTGATAGAGAGGAAGATTACGCATCTTGATTGTCATTTCAAGAGCATACTGATCTTAATATATTGAAAAAGGTTTTAATTAAAAATATAACTATTCCATCACATTTTTCTTAGTTTATCTCAATTTTAAATAACTAAATGTTAAATTATTCGTGAATCTGATGATGAATAAAGTGTAAGGAAAGTGAGAGAAATTTGAAGAGAAATGGCTTAGTAATGAATAGTAATAAGTCGTAAAATAATCTTCTTTGCGATGAAATTTTTTTTTCTTTTGCATTAAAAGATTTCATATTACGATATGCTGGCATTTTATATGTATGAGCACATGATCCATCTACTATTTCTATGCATCGATTGAAAAATTGGAATTTGTCGGTCACCGGAATGAAAATCCCGTTGCCTGATTTAAAATATATTTAAGATAATATATATAGTTATGGCAAGTAATATTTTAATTTTTGAAAAAACGGAAATTTGAGCCGTCTCATATTTTTAATAGTTTAAATAAACAAGCACTACATCGCAATTCATGCATCTACTCAGGAATAGATACGTTCTTTGATGATGAGGCTCGATTAAATAAGCTAAAATTTATGACGTTGTTTTAGTTTGAGAAATCTTTATCGTAGACGGGTTCCACATAATATTAAAGATTAAGCGAGCGTTTATATTAAGAGTTTGGGTTTTTAAAGTTTTACATAAAGACGGAAAACTCTTATAGTTAATTACGTATTAGACGAACGAAGTCACTATAAAAGCTATCGATTTTTATTAGAGGTATTGTCTTCGAAATTTCAAATTTCGGTGTTTTTTAAGGTTGGACGTGAAAAATTCAAATGTGAAATAATCAAATTGGAACAATTATTGTAGAATCGAAAGAAAAGGTAGGGGATGTCACGGATCACGAAGAGAACCTTGGTGACAGTATCATATGTGTTGGTTTCAATTTTGAAGAGTTATTATTAACATTTCATCCTACCGATTATACTATGTAGGGCTTACATTTGCATCATACTAATCATACAAATAGCTTAGAAGATATGAAGATTTACATTTATGCCGTGAATGACGACCTCGAAATTCTTAGATGAGTTAGGGCTTATATTACATAACGTGGTTGTACATGAGCACAAAGATAAATTGAGGATTTATATTTGCCTTTAGACGAGACCACCTCGAAGTCCTATGTCTCTTCTTGATTAATTCTAAGGAAAGATTTGTTGTTGTAGATTTGTTTGCTCTCTCGAAGATGTACGGCAGGTTCTGTTGTGCTACCAATTGTGCATGCTCAAGCTCCTCGTTGAAGTAGCGGTCCTAAAATCTAAGGTTATAAAGGTTTTACCGGGTACGTTTCGGTGTTTTGGTGGTGTTGTTGAAGTATTTTATTTAGGAGAATTTTAATCTAATTAGAGCGACAACGGTAAGAGATCCCGCGGTTCCCTCATTCCAACATCATTATTTTCTTTGATTTTACTTAGTTTAAAGAGGTTGTTAGGCTCGATTAAAATGGGAGAAATTCCCATTGAGCGCAGGTTACCTCGTATAAGAGATCCTCGTAAAATGAGTGATTTAAGAGCGTTTTGCTAAGTCTCGAAAGTGTATTTAATTTTTCAAAAAAATAATTTTTTATGTTTGTTTTGTCTTACGGAGCCGCAGGTTGTAAAGTCAATTGCAGTTAAATAAAAGAGGTTGGAAAGTAAGTACGGTAAAGGATTAAATGATGTAAATAAAGCGCAAAAAGTATAATATGGCTTTTGCTACCGGCTTTGCATGGTTAGTGTAATAAGACATAATATAATTTGCATGAAATTTAAATAAAGTGTAGGAAAATAAGTAAGCGTAGAAAAAAAAATTAGTACAAGAAAATTAGGGAATTACGTGGCAAGAAACATGACGAAGTAAAAGAAAACTCGTTGTCACATGGAAGACCAAAATTAGGTATAAGACATTAGTAAATGTGGGGCTCGAGGCTGTACCGTGTGCTTCCCCGACCTTGGGTAAGAGCTACGAGACTTGACAAGCTACGAAGTTAGTCTAACTTTGATCCGAAAGCGACTAACCATGAATTTTATTAATTTTTATCAAATTTCTTTAATTTTCATGCAAAAGTTGTTGTTTAAATTTCCGGACGAATTTATTTCAACAAGTGAAAGAAACTTTATTTTAATTTTGTAAATTAGTGTAATCCACGGAGTTGGTCACTCTATTAACCGGACTACTAGCAACCTAAGAGTGTCGGGGGCAACGATCCCGGCAAAGAGTCGGTGAATAGTATCATTGGTCCCCTTTCTCTCCCTAAATAGACGAGCTGGCGACTCCTTTTCTTTTAAAAAAAAAATAAAAAAATATATATATATACATACATACATAAAAAAAAAGAGAAAAACATGATGTATGGAGAAGTTAACTAATATTTTTGATTGTTTCTATAAATTTCTATGGATGAAATTGCATTGTAAGAAACACATTTTTGTGTTTATCTTGTAGCTACAACAATTGATTGAAGTGGGGAAACCAGGAGAGAAAATGGAGCTAAAAGGTGCAAATTGGCTACTTGGCGCCTAGGCGCCGGACCCTGGGGCGCCTAGGCACCAGACCCTACTTCACCAACTCAAGAAGTGCACGCCAGTGGGAGCCTAGGCGTTGCTACATGTCCTCATAGGCATCAAACCATTGGGCACTTAGGAGCCTGTCCCTTATTCAGCAGCTAGAGAGCATGCACCTATGCACCATCCCCTGGGCACCTAGGTGCCATCAACTGAACCTGTTGTTGCTGTAGTTCATAACTTCAAACGTGGGGGATCATGAGAAAAATGTGCATGACTGCAAAGGAGTTATGGAGGCCAAGTCAAGGAGCTTATAAATAATAGTGCATTGCGGGCTTGGATAGAAGGATGCTGGTGGAGTACTAATTGTTTTTGCTTGGTTTAGAGCTCCTTGTTTGCATCTTCTAAAGCAGAAAAGGTGGAGTTCTTCCAGTGGAGAAGCTTAGGAAATCAGGAAGAGAGTTGATTAAGTCGTCTTCTGATCATTGTAAAGGAGGAATAACAAAGTATTTTTCTATAATTATTGTTGTATTTCTGTTGTAGCAAATTGTTAATAGATTTCTCTTTGATTCAATGAAACTGTTTGGTATTTTCAACATGCTTCTTGAGTAGACCTTTTACTCTTCCTTGTGATGATTAAGTTGGATGAATAAAATGATAATTGCTAAGTAATTTAATTAATTTATAGAGTGATGATTAACCTTTAGCATTTAACATACTTTTCATTCTGGCCAAGTGGATTGATAAAACATGTTGTAAACCATAAGTCTCGAGAAAGTTTATAGTAGAATCAACTAGATTAATCACATTAACCTATGAGGGTATAGAGATATATCTTGTAAGGAGATGCAAATGTTAGGGAAACATGCTTTGATGGATTAGCTATGAAATTTATGGGAATAATGACATTGCTAACCAAGCTTCTTTATGCCACCGGGAGGGGGCTAAAAAGATAATTGCTCCTATTTGTCACTAGGTTTTTCTACTTGCAATTTTTTATTCCATGAAATCTACTTAACTCATTCAAGGAGGACCGACCAAAGTATTTGAAATCCTTTCAAGTTAATTGTAATATAATAGAATTGTTGTGCAGGATTTTACTCTTTCAAGTTACTTATGCTTTGTTAGGATTGTTGTGGTAGGACATAAAAAAAAAACCAAATTTTAGGCTAGGACTAAAAACAGTAGGCTGGAACTTTTCTAATAAGTACTACCTCGCTCCCTGTGGGATCGACATTCCAGACTCTAATTTTGATATTATTGATATGTGCATGCACTTGTGTGAGCCACCTGTGCGTTGCAGCATTGGTGTGTATCAATGTGCAACTGAGAGATCTTGGTGGTACGGTCTGTTGTTCTTCAGCTTCTACTCAACTGGGCAATCTTGGCGTCGTAGTTGACAATCTTCAATTTTTTGCATGTAGCCAGACGATCTTGGCATCACGACTGGTATTCATTACTTTTTCTCCAATTCTCCAAGTTATTTCTTTTTCTAAAAGTTTTGATTTTCCAATTAGTATGGAGTTTGTTAGTTACATATATACATATATGTGTGTGTGTGAGTGTATATATATATATATATATATATATATGTATATATATATATATATGTATATACATACATATATATGTATCTACATACATATATATGTATGTATAATATATATATATATATATATACATATATATATATATACATATATATATATCTATATATATATATATATATATATATATACATATATAGTATTAGTTAAGAATCTTGAATTGAAAAAGAAACTTTTGTTCCAAACTCTCTTTAAGGGAAAGAATTTTTTAAGGGAAAGAAACTGTTACCCATGATGATTACCAGAGGGAGACTGTATTTATAGATCAGGTTAGTCAAAATGAAGTTTTGGAAAACATCCATCATGATCCCTCCGAGGATTTTGGTCTGGATCCACTAGGAAAAGTAATCTATTGTCACTAAGAGAAAGCGTCACAGTCCTTTGGGAGGTAGAAAAGTCCCAGAATATATAGACTCACATATAGCGAAGGGCTACGGGCTGGTAATCGGTTGTAATTTATGATTCGGTTGGTGTCGGCATGCGTTTTGGAGGTGTTGGTTTAGTTTAGGAATATATATATATATATATATATATATATATATATATATATATAAAATATTATTTTAATTTTTAAAATAAATATGAAATCAAACCAATCTCATATAACCCATAGTTTAAATAATCAAATGCTTCACTGTAAGACATGTATCTATCCCGAAGAATAGATACATTGCTTGGTTGTGAGACTTGATCAAATAAACTAACGAATTCATGACATCCTTTTGGTCTGCGAGCCATTTATGTTGACCAAAAATTTCCCCTATCAAGTATGAAACAATTAGATAGGGTTTATGTTAATATGGGGTCTATAAGTTTCCTATAAGGGAAAACCTCTATAGTTAATTACATCTTAGACAACCGTAGTTACCTAAGAAAACTCTTGATATAGATGAGGAAATATTTATATTCATGACTTCCAAAAGATAGGGTTCTTCAAGAAAATGTGATAATGGTAAACCCAATAGGTGAGTGGCCCAAGTTTGGAACAGTTATTATAGGAATCCAAAGGAAAAGAAAGCTAGGGGAAGAACATAGATCCAAGAAGAATCTCAGTGCCTTCCCAAACCATCCTATTGTTTGGCTTCAATTTAAGATATTGGTTTAATGTTTCATCTTGTCAATTTCGTTTTTTAAGGCTTACATTCACTTGATACTGATTATGTGAATAACCTGGAAGATGGGAGGATTTATGTCATACCTGACACGGCTAAAATATATATGCTTTTTGCTACATCATCTTACTCATTTTTGATGATATTACACTTTAAAAGAAGGTATTTTGTATGTTTTTTGGTTTTAGGTACAAGAAATGGTGATTGAAGCAAAAAGAAGAAAAAACGGTGCAATTTGGAGCAAAAACGAGCAAGAAATGAAATTTTGCCCTGACACCTTTCGATAAGTCTTTCGATGCTTAATCTCTTTTACACTTCTTGCATATTTTTGAATGAGATTACACTTTAAAGAAATATTGTTTTTATGCTTATTTTGTAGGGCTATCTGTTACGAATGCAACGCAACTGAAATGGGGCGAAACAGAGCTAAAACGGAGCCAAACGGAGCGAAACGGTGGAGCTGCGCAGAGTCATCTCGCCGACGACGGCCACGATCTCGCCAACGGCAAGATTTTCCCGAGACAGCCAAAAAATGGCCAAAAAGGCCGCCGACAGCGGCCCAGACGACCATGAACCGACTTTTGGCGGTTTTGGGCCAATATTCGACGTATTTGGACTCTTTTTCGACGGGGTGCTTATGGAAACTCTTCAAACTTCGTCCGTACTCTTTAAAATGGCGAATATAGGTTAGAAAAGTGAGGAATTGGAGAGGAGAAAAAGAGAAAAAAAGAGAGGAATGTTTAGGATTCTTAGATTAAGAGTAGAAATGTAGATTTCTACCCTTTTGGAGAGATTGAAGAGGAGATTTTGAGAGAATTTGTAAAGGATTTTGCTAGCATTGCATGGATCGCCGGGAGACTTTATGGGAGAGATCTTCGTCTTTTTTTCATGGGGAAAAAGCTAAGTGTTGTTCTTCATTATCTTATAATTTTGTAAACATTTATTTAGTGGATTTGCTTTGGTTAAATGAAGTTTCTGTTGTGTTTTCTTCGCGCTTTGTGATGTATCTCTCTTACTTTTTTTTCTTCTTTGGAAATAGCGGCATGAGAAGATTATGCCATTATTTTCCTTTTACTTTTCTTTTGTAATGAGTAGAAATCATGTTTAAGATTTTTTGATGCATGGTAAAAGTAAATTTAATTATAAATGTGATGGTTTTTACTTGCACTTCATTTAGGCATGAGAAGATTATGCCATTATTTTCCTTTTACTTTTCTTTTGTAATGAGTAGAAATCATGTTTAAGATTTTTTGATGCATGGTAAAAGTAAATTTAATTATAAATGTGATGGTTTTTACTTGCACTTCATTTACATTGCAATAAGAGCCCATTGTAGTGTTAAAATTTATTGTAATTGCGTTAAGTTCCGAAAGGGCATATGTAATTCTCAACAAAGTGAAACCACATTCAAATTCCATGGATGGTGAAGTTCATGGGAATTGAATGCAAATAAATAGGGAAATATAATTATCGGGCGTAGAATTGGAGATTTTAGAGTGACAGGCTAAAATCTTCAATTCGGTCCTATTGTTTGGGTGTTGAAGCGGAGATGTTAGCCCTAAGGGAGAGGAATGTGAGAGCTCCGAAGTGAGAGTCGGTATCCTCCCAGCTTAGCCACGGATTCAGTAACTAAGCATGGGATTAGTCAATGTTCTTTATGCCTGGACCAAAGGGTAAAGAATATGATTGCTCCTATTTGGCACATACAATATTTAATGCATCTTAATCCTATACATTATCTATTTCATTACATAAGAATAATAGTTTTTAATATCTCAAAATTCTCCAAACCAATTCATCCAAAAAGGGTTATCTTTAGAATTAATATTTGCATTTAGTTATAGCTACTATCTTTACATTTAACACTTGCATTTAGGAGTAGTTACTAGTTAAAACATCATATAATCGACATTCCAAACTAAGGACTAGTTGTAGTAAACTAGAATTTGACTAAGGACTTCTTATTTCACTTCCTCGTAGGATCGATATTGGGGTTTTTAAAGAAAACTCTATATTACTTGAAACGATACGTATACTTGCGTAGTACCCCTAGTGTGTAAAATATTTTTTAATTTTTATATCATTTAAGATTTTGCACACTAGCCGCTATTTATAAATTGGGTCAAGTTTTTGGCCATCTTTTGGAAGTTAATTTACTGCGTAATTGCGGGTCGCGTCAATATCCGATGACAACCTCGGAATCCTAAGATGAGTTAGGGCTTATATTTCACAAGATAGTCACGCAAAAACCTAAAAAGATAAAGTGAGGATTTATGCTGCACCAAGCTAGCTACCTCGAAGTCCTATGATTTTTTGTTTGATTCTAAAGAGTCTTGTTGTTGAAGATGGTCATGCTGCCCTCTGTACATGCTCCAAGCTCCTCGTCGTAGCAGGTTTAGTTGTATAAGTGTCAAATGTAGGAGGTTAAGAGAAGTAGCATGTTTTTGAAATGTTTAAATTAACGGTCTTAATGCCTTATTTAGGACAATATTTAAGTTGATTATAGCGACACCGGTTAAGATTCCATGGTTCCCTCATTCCGGCACCACTATTTTGTTTAGATTCACTTAGTTCAAATGAATTTACTAAACTCAGCTAAATGAGTTCCATACTTTCATTTAGATCGTGAGAAAGCTTGTTAGCAACCGTAGGTTGCATTCTCCGACGTATTCCCGATCATCCGATAGAGATATTTTAATTTAGTTGCAATTGTAATTTTTGTTCTATTTGTGATTTAATTTTTAGTTGACTTATAATTTTACGGTTGTGGCGGTGGATTTTATCTTATTTTATTTTAAATTTATTGTTTAATTTTGATTTTGGTTTTGTGGCTATCCTAAAAGTTTTGGTTTTCATGCAGGTGACATTGTTGTTTAACATGCAAGCTTGCAAGCAAAAAAAGTATAGTAAAGATAGTGCAAGGTAATGAACCAAAATAATATACGCTATTTGCTATATGATTTTACTCATTTTAGTGATATTGCACTTTAAAGGAAGATATTTTTCATGATTTGTTGCATGTATGATGATTTTAAGTGATTGGAGCAAAAAGAAGAAAAAACGGTGCAATTTGGAGCAAAAACGAGCAAGAAAACAAATTTTGGCTTGACACTTTTCGATAAGACTTTCTATGTTTAATCTCTTTTAAACTTCTTGCATATTTTTGAATGAGATTACACTTTAAAGAAATGTTGTTTTTATGTTTATTTTGTAGGGCTATCTGTTAGGAATGCAAACCAACTGAAACGGGGCGAATCGGAGCTGAAACATAGCCAAAAGGAGCAAAATGGTGGAGCTGTGCAGAATGGGCGCCGGGGGCACCCAAACCGACGCTAGAGACCCGAGACCACTAAAATAGGGCGCCGACAGCGCCCTATTCAGCGTCGGCGGTGCTCCGGACGGTTGGGATGCGATATTGGGCTGTTTTTAGCCATATACATCGAATCTGGATGCTTTATGGAAGGTTTCTTCATGCACCTCTTGGGAATTCGTCCCTACACTATTTTAAACCGAATTTGAAGCTAAAAAATGGGGGAAGATGTTAGGAAAAATGTGGATAATGTTGAGAGATCTTAGAATAGGAGTAGAAATGTAGATTTCTACCTTTTTTGGAGAGATTGGTGAGGGGATTTTGAGAGAATCTGTAAGGGAATGTTCTAGCATTGCATGGATCTGCAGGAAACTTTGTGGGAGACATTTTCATCTTTCTTTCAAGGGGAAAAAACTAAGTTTTGTGTTTTTCATTGTCTTATAATTTTGTAAACACTTATTTTGTGGATTTGATTCGAAATGAAGTTTTCCGTTGTGTTTTCTTCGTGCTTTGCGATGTCTTTCTCATTCTCTTTCTTCTTATTTGAAAATAGTGGCAAAAGAAAATTATGTCATTGTTTTCATTCTACTTTTCTTTTGCAATGAGTAGGATTCATGTTTAGGATATTGGGATGCTTGCTAAAAGATGTTTTAATTATAAATGTGATGATTTTTACTTGCACTTCATTTACATTACAAAAAGTGCCTGTTATATTGTTAAAATTCATTGTAATTGCATTGTCCCGAAAGGACGGTGTAATTTCAACAAAGTGGAAACAAATTCAATTTCCGTGAATGAATTGCGTAGTTCATGGGGATTAAGTGCAATTAAATATAAAAATATGGTTTCATGGGCGTCGAAGTGGAGGTTTCAGGGTGACAGACTGAGATCCCCAATTTGGTCCTAAAGTTTGGTAACTAAAGCTAGGGTTAACATTCAGGTGAAGGGAAGTGGGAGCTCTGAAGTGGTAGCCAGTATCCTCCCAGCCTAACCTTAGATTTAGGGACTAAGCCTAGGATTTGCCAATGTTCTTTATAACACTCTGAAGAGGGGGTACTCAGAGGAGGGTAAAGAATATAATTGCTCCTATTTGGCACATACAATATTTGATGCATCTCATTCCTAAACTTTATCCAATTCATTACATAAGAATAGTAGATTTTATTATCTCAAAATTCACCAAACCAATTTATCCAAAAAGGGTTATCTTTAGAAGTAATATTTGCATTTAGGAGTAGTTGTTAGAAAAATCACTTATATCACCCTTCCAAACTAAGGCTGTTAGTAGTAGACTAGAATTTGACTATGAACCTCTTTCCTCGCTTCCCTGTGGGATCGATAAACGGGACTCCATTAGAGCCCTATATTACTTGATACGATATGTATACTTGCGTTTGAAATTGTGACTTTACAAAATCATTATAAAAATATAAATCTGGGGTCATAAATTCTTACATATAAAAAAGTCGCATCAAGTTTTTGGAGCCGTTGTCAGGGAAGATTCGGTAAGAATTTTAGGAAAATTTTAGTTGAAGTAATTAGGCTTAGAATTGGAAAACTTTAGTGTCGTAAAATTGTGTTTGTGTGAAAAGTTTTTTTTTGTATGAAAAGGTGTTGTGAAAAAAACTGTTTGTGTGAAAAATAAAGTGTTTGTGAAAATTTTTTGTTTTGTTGAATATATTTTTCATTTTATTTGTTTTATTGTTAATGTATTGTTTGTTGTGTTACATATGCAAAATAAAGGATCTATAGGACTTGTGCCTTATGATCCCGAGTTAGAAAAATGGAAAAAAATAAAAAATAGAAAGGACTTGAAAAACTAGAAATGGAAATGGAAAACATTTAAAACAATAACTGGAAAAATCATCATAAATCATTGCGGATTATGTAAATCCTACGATAGATAAAATTCACTCAAGTATACAAAACCCTATTGTAGAAGCTGACTCGTTTGAACTAAATCTAGTGATTATCCAACTTGTGCAGAACAACCAGTTTGGGGGAACTCCTTCGGAGGATCCTTATTTACACTTATCTAGTTTTCTAGAACTTTGTGCTACATTTCGTTATAATGGCATGTCAGATGATGCTGTTAGGCTAAGACATTTTCCTTTCTCACTAAGGGATAAGGCTACAAAGTGATTATATTCTTTAGCACCTGGTTCTATTAAAACTTGGGAGGAGTTAACTCAGAAATTCCTAGCTAAGTATTTTCCACCTTCAAGGACTACTCAACTTAGAAATGATATTATCTCATTTTGTCAGTATTAAGGGGAATCAATATACGAAGCTTAGGAAAGATTTAAGGAACTCCTAAGAAAGTGTCCACATCATGCTCTGCTAGATTGGTTAATCATTCAAACTTTTTATAATGGGTTAGTAGGATCCCTTAGGTCCATTATTGATGCTACTGCTGGTGGTTTATTAATGTCAAAAACATTTGATGAAGCGTATGCATTAATTGAAGAAATGACTACAAATGAATTTCAATGGCCATCTGCCAGGGTAAATCCTAAAAAGGTAGCTATTGTTCATGATACAAATGCGATTGCAATTCTTGCATCTCAAGTTGCTTCACTATCAAGGAAGTTGGACCAATTTGGAATGAACCACACTCAGTTTACTCTTGTAAGTGAGGAAAGTTTATTAGGGCATATGCTTAACTCCAACTTATTATATGAGACTTTAAATACCATAAAAAATCAATATTCTAACTTTTACAACCCATATTGAAAGAACCATCTTAATTTTCACTTGAATCATACTAATGAGGGTGGAAACCAATAATGGTAAAACAATCATGCAAATTCTAAAGTAAGTTGGAATAAACAGGACAACACAAGATACAGGCCTTCACATCCACTGATCTCTAATATTGATCAAGAATTTGAGGATAAGAAGATGATTATAGACAAAGTGGTATTGCAAATGGGAAACCAGTTGCAAAGTTAAAATGCTGTGATTAGAAACATAGAGAATCAACTGTGAGAAATTGCTAATTCACTTAGCAATAGACCCAAAAGGAAAACTTTCTAGCAACACTGAGATCAAACCTAAAGAGAACGATAATGAACAACTATTCCTTGTTACTGAACAAACTATGATAGATGTGCAAAAAGGAGAGTTGATTATGAATATTAATGACCAGGAAGTCACTTTTGATGTGTTGAAGACTGAAATTTTCAGCTAAGAGAAAAGTTGATGAATGTTTTTGGATAGATGAAATTGATTACCTAAGTAAAGACCATTTCCAAGAAATTGTTTAGAGTAAGATAACAGATGAGGTCGGAATGGATTTTCATGATGAGTTGAAACTGTTGTTTAAAGAAGACTGTATGTATGTTTAGAAGAGGTGTGAAATGATGGAAGCTGCCAAAAATAGTGAACTTTTAATTCCATCTGTTGAAAAATCTCATGAACTTAAGATGGATGTAGCCCATACAATTTTAAAGCCTGCCTATTTAGGGAATTCATGTACACCACCAGTCTTTATATCTTTAGATTCAACTCAATTACAAGAAAAACGTGAATTGAATGATGAACAAGATAAAGTTATTGAACTAGGACTTGGAAGAGAATTTGAGGATAAATTTCAAAAGAACTTTGAGTTGAGAAAAGAGGATAAGGATATTGGAAGACCATTGGAAGAAATTCCGAAGGAATTAGAAAAACCTATTTCTTCAACTAAGATAGATCCTCCATCATTTAATAATTATAAAGGGGAAGAATTGGAAGATAACTTGAAATAGAAGAGTAACATAAAAGAATTTGATCCTGAATCGAATTATCTAGAGTGAATCCAATCCAAATTTTGGGAGATCTTGAATTGTCCTATAAGATCCATTTCTTATAAATTTCAAGTGTGATATTAATATGCATATTGAGAAAATCAATAGAAGAATTTTGGATCTAGAAAGAAATATGAGGAACAATGATATAAACCCATCTAAAAAGGAAGATCTGAATGAAAAATTACAATTAAGGATTTTGTAGGAATTTCTGGATTTGAAAAGGATTGGGCGATTGATCAAGGATTACTTAATTGGAATTTTGATCCAGGAGGAATCATTTGTCTGGCCCGCGACGTTAAAACTAAGCGCTTTATGGGAGACAACCCATATTTATCAGTGTGCTTTGATTTAGTGTGCTTGAGAGTCATGATTGTTAGTGTTATATTGTGTTTGCTTTAGTTGGGATTGATTAGTTTGATTGTTGTTGGTAGATGTTTGGATTGTTAGTAGTTTGATTTGATCTTTCTGTGTCATGAGGGAGGTGATTCCTTAACTTCTTATTATGGTTAGATTTGTATGTTCTCTTATAGTAGTTGGATTGACGAGTTCACTATAACTCGGGTCTTACTCAGACTTGAATTTTACAAGAGATATCATGACTTTGAACAATGATAGCTTCATCTCAATTTTGTTACATCCTTTCTCTAACTTTGTTTTCATTTGATAAGAGTCATGAACCTATTTGATGAATAACTTGTGGATGTTCTTACACTATGATTTATAACAGTTAGAGGTGTTTAATTATAGGGATTAGATGATGCCTGAGATTGGTGCCTAGAAACCAATTTATCAAGGATAATCTTATCTTTGGGATTATAATATATAAAATCATTTTAAAATGTACCAAATTTACTAGTGTAGTGATTCTGTTAGAAATTAGAAGTAAATTAGTGAGATGCGATGAGTTAAAGTAAGAATTGATCTCATTTATCATATGTGTGTTTATGTTTGTGTTATAACTTTATTTAGGTCTTGAAGAACATTTTTTATATTACATTGCTGATACCTTCTATGCTAATTAAACTTTTATTTAGTGCATTTCATTCTGGCATGATTAGTTTAGATTTATTTTCTGCAGCATATTGTTCTGTCCTAATGAATACTTGTAAATGGTTTTGATAGACATTTGTGGTAGATATAATTTCTAAATTGTTTTCTTCCTGCTTATATTTTCTGTACTAAATGCTATATATGTTAAAAATTAAGTTTGGGGGTAGAAAGAAAAATAAAATTTTTATGTTAAAATACTTTCTTTTAGTGTAATTTTATTACAAGTATGTTTTAGGTTAGATTTACTTTCTCCTACAGTCATTCTATCATGATTATGCATGTATATGAATTTGATAGGATGTTGTAGTAGTAAGTAGATTCAACCTTTACTTTTTCTTCCTGCAACCTTTTATGGAATTAATTGCAAAATATTTTAAAATTTAAGTTTTGGGGGAAGAAAAATTTTTAAATAGTAACTTTATTTGTCCTCAGTAGTCTGTATTTAATTTGATATCACTTTTAAAATGACTTGTGGTATGTGGTGTTACCTTTAAGTTACTATAATTTTGATTTTAGGAATGTTAGAAAAATAACTTAGTTGAAATTCTATGTGAAGAAACTGTTCTAGAGTTAAGATATTTTATAGGAAACATTGGGAAAATGATTTTTCTATTTATGGTAGAAAGGAGTTGAATATTTGAAAAGCTAAAATTCTTAGATTTATATTTAATGAGAATTGAGCCTTTATTGAAAACCTTTTTCAAACTAATACTTACACTTATAAAAAGTGAGGGAAAGTTTTGAGTTTTGAATTTTAGATGGAGGATAGTGAAATTCAAAATTATTAAAGGCCTATCCAGATATAGTAATCCTCACAAAAAAAGAGTGAAAAAAAGGAGATTAAAAATGATCCCAAAATAAAAAAAAGTGAAAAAAAGAGATTGAAAATGATCTCGAAAGAAAAGAAAATAAGAGAGGAGAAGCTTGAGGAGAAGCCTAATCAAAATTGGTTTCACTTGAATCTTTTTAAATGAAAAGACTTAAAAATAATCCTAAACTTATTCTTATTTCAAAAGATATTGGTTAAATTGGTATAGATAAGGTGCTTAAATTCTGTTTTTATACTTTCTTTGAATCTTTAGTTTGACAAGTTTCAATAACTTTTGAAGTAAATAGAAAATTAGGATTCCTAAGTTGAATATGTGATATTCTTACGCTCTAGTCCTAGGTTGATTTGCTAGAATTTATCCTATATTATACTATAATATTTTTGAGATGAAATTATAGGAAATTCTATTAAAACCCACAACCTCAAGTCAACATATTTAGTTTTTAAAGTTATAGTGTTACTTGAGGACTAGTAACAGTTAAATTTGGGGGATTTTAATGCACTAAAAATATATAAGATTTTTGTTATATGATTTTACTCATTTTTGGTGATATTGCACTTTAAAAGAAGGTATTTTTCATGATTTGTCGCAGATATGATGATTTTAGGTGTTTGAAGTAAAAAGAAGCAAAAACGGTGCAATTTGGAGCAAAAACGAGCAAGAAAACAAATTTTGGCTTGACACCTTTCGATAAGTCTTTCTATGCTTAATCTCTTTTACAATTCTTGCATATTTTTAAATGAGATTACACTTTAAAGAAACGTTGCTTTTATGCTTATTTTGTAGGGTTATCTGTTAGGAATGCAAAACAACTGAAACGGGGCGAATCGGAGCTGAAACGTAGCCAAACTGAGCAAAATGGTGGAGCTGCGCAGGATGGGCGCCGGGGGCGCCCAAACTGGCGCTGGCGGGCGCCGGGGGCGCCCAAACTGGCGCTGGCGGTGCCAGAGACCCGAGACCACCAAAATAGGGCGCCTGAAGAACCCTATTCAGCACCGGCGCCGCTCCGGACGGTTGGGATGCGATATTGGGCAGTTTTTGGCCATATACATCGAATCCAGACGCTTTTTGGAAGGTTTCTTCATGCACCTCTTGGGAAATTCGTCCTTACACTATTTTAAACCGAATTTAAAGATAATAATTGTATATATGATAATAGTGGCCGGTTTAAGTTGCAACTAGTGGTGGTCAACAAAGACTACTTGTGATCATTAATTTTATGCTTTGTTCAAGAGCATTGATTTAACTCTTAACTTCATTTTTTCTCCACTCATATTGAAATTGTGGTCCTATTTAATAAATTTTAAGACAACCATTCTCATAAATTTAGCTAGAATCCTAAATAAATCAAATGGTTCATACTAGTTTCTTTGATCATAGATAATTCTTTTAGCGTTTAAATACTATAATGAACTCATAATTGAATAAGCTTAGAAATGTTAAATTCCCCTCATCAAGATACTCAATTTGATTATAAGCATGTTAATCTAGATATCATGTAACTCTTTAATTAATGATTATAAGCTTCTAATTATCCTTCAAGTGCTTGATTTAAGCCCATTTCAATTTGGATCAAATCATTTTTAGTATCGTTGGCTTCACATTTTAAAGATGCTCGATCAATTTGATTATTAAGTTGCAAAATTGATTCACATATTATGAATTTATTTTAGAAAGTTTTCAACCCTATAATTGCCTCATGATTTATGATTTATTGAATAATTTTTTTTGATAATGTATCAATAATAATATTTAAAACAAAAACTATAAATATGAAAACTCATATAAAGACAATTGATCATCATCACTACTAAAAAAAGATTTTTGGGAGCGCTTTTAAAAAAACACTGTAAAAAAATATTAAAAAATGCATAAAAATAGTTAAAATCATTGCTGTAAGTATCGCTAATAATTACAGTGATTTAAAATCTGTTGTAAATAACTTATAAGGGGTTTTTACTGTTGTAGATGCCTGTATAATGTACTATGAAAACTCTTTTTTTTTGTAGTATATCTCCAAATTAATCAATTTTTTTTTGATCTATTATTAATAGAATCTATTTCAATCACTACTACAAAAGAAGCACAAAAAACTAGAAACTCCAATGTCAGAAATACCACAAGCTCCCTTAAACCTAGCTACCAAAAAGTGATGTAAAGTTTATGTAAAAAATATAAGAAAAATGATCAAAATAGAAGGAAATTTGCTGTTTGATCAACCATGCCCATTTAAACTTACATTCTTTAACCTTAGCTAAAACTTGATCTTTTTGCCTTTATGGTCAAATATCCTTCAACCATAATCACTTACCTCACATTTTAAACATAAATACCTCAGTTCTTTATTGTATCATCCCATATTTCATCACTAAACAAACTTAAAAGCCAAAAACAAAAATACCTTCATATCCCCAAGACCACAAGTGCATAAACATGATAATAATCATCCCATTTTACTCCATATGAGGAACTGCTGGCCTCGTCGCCACCGCCGCTGCTGCTGGCACCACCTGTATTAGACGAACAATTCCTCGTATAGAATGAAAAGGTCTTTGGAACCTTAACGAGATCCCACAAAAAGTCAACCACCATTCCATCATTCATGTTAAGCTCAATCTGCCCTCTACTATGTTGCTTGCTATCCACCTCGGAAACCTCCTCATTATCTATGATCAACTTCATCTGAACAGCTCCTTCTCCTTCAAATCTTATCACAATGCTATGTATATCACCATCAGATAAGAAGCGGGCCTCCGGGACTGAGTAAGAGTTTGGGTACTTGAACGCCCAAAACACCTGATGGTCTATGCCATCCAACGGTGATGAAGGCTCCGATGTACTTTTCCGATGCCGACGCCGCTCCAAACGGCGCAGCAGCTCATCATCAGGGTCATAGCTGCCACGAAAACATGCGATGATTTTCTTCATGGTTATTCACAGAGAGAGTTAAGATTGTTATATTTATCTCTTCTCTTGTATGATATGAGAAAGACCTAGGTTTCGCTTGAGTATACTCCGAACATTCTTTGTGTTCCCTTGCACGCTAGCACGAAGAAAAGCTTTGTTTGGCGAACGAGCGTTTCCCAAACTTCTTCCAAAGCTCTTTCACAAAAATGAAGAGTCTTCTCTATTTTAGATTGCAGGCCGTCCTCTCCGTTCCGCAAATGAGACTTAGAAAGGTACTTCACCAACCATGCTCGCTCAAACAAAAATCTTCGATCTCAATATATAGAGTTCATAATGTTTGCTATATTCTTAATTATGGTAAGAAGGTGAATTTCCGGATATGGCTTGAACTCAAAGAAGGTCGGAGAAGATCATGTTGTGCTAATTAAGGAAAATGATTAAGAGGTAATTGAAGAAACAGAAGGATTTATAAACGGTAAGAAGGTGTGGAAGGAAATCAAGTTATGTTTGATGAAACAAAAAATGGAAAATGGTCGCATTGAGTACTCTAATAGTTAAAAAGAAATAAAAAATTCATATTGAAGGATGATTATTTTAGCCTGCAACTTCCCATATGTGAGGAATGTCCAGGGAAAGAACCTGCACTATATAATCTCAGCAGATAATAGGAAAAAAAAATGTCATATTATATAACTAAATAAGCATTAATATTAATCTATATAAATAAATTTAATATTACCAATAAATATATCAATATGTTTGTTTTAATACTTATTTCTTAATAGGATTGTCTTTCCATACAAAATTTACTGATAAAATCGTACAGGTTCTTATAGAATGAGTGGATTTGTGCTAATTAAGAGCAGTTTCATATCTCTTCTCTCAGCCATTAAGGACACAGAGTCGGAGTTCTAAGGGAAAGTGGTTATTGTATAGCCGAAGGCTACCTGATCGAATTCAGACTTGAAAAGTTGGATAGGGGGCTAAGGCGGCAGTTGCAATCCCTCGCCGAAAGCTGAAGAACTACACTACGGGCCCGTTTTGGGCAGTTTATAAGTGCAGGCGGTGTTTTCAAAATGTTGTCTCACCTTTTGAAAAACATGTTTCGACAGCTTATCCGAAAATACGGTTGGGTTTTTACACTAAGCGCAGGTCGTGGGGAGCGCCGCGTTTCAGAATAAGCTGTTTATCCTAAAATACACAAATTGTCCCAAACGCACCCTGGTTCTTCAAAGACTATGAGTTGTGAGCGGTCAGTTAAGAGTGAAGTACTAGTTTCTTGTGTAGAAATATATTAGTTGCGAGCGTTAAAGTAAGAGTGAAGTACTAGTTGTCTACAACATGGAGTGAAGTACTAGTTGTCTGGTGAATGGATCAGATCTGTCTCATTGTCTCAGAGATTGATTTAGTCGAGAATAGTAACTTGCCCTCAAGCTGAATTACTCAATAACAGATTCTTACAAAGACTGAGTAAGCCGACACTGATAATGATGTGACAACACTGCATGATTTTATCAAATTAGTGTCAGACGTTAATTTGTCAAAAATCTTATGCAAAAATTTATCACCACCGCATTTACATCGAACGTAAGGTCCATGCAAAAACGTAGGTCACAAATGAAATTAATATTCTTAGTCTGTTTTTTTGGACAAGTTAGCAGATGATGAACTTAAAATTTTTTCATTTATATCTTCATCACAGTCATCCATAATTTGAGATATCTCTCTTTGATAGAATCAACCTGAATACAAAAATATGATATTTCTTGCTTTTGATAAATGAGTTCAATAATAGTTTGCATCTCAATACTATATTCTTTATAATGACAGTTTAATCAATTTTATAATGATGGCTTAATCAATTTTATCTCTTGTCTATCAAGATATCAAAGGCTATAAACTTAATTTGTTTGACATGTTAGAATAAATAGATTCAATTCCCTGCATCTTTTGCTCATTTTAATTTTGGTAATATTATATAGCTATAGTTTTCACATTTCTGACTAGGAATATGATCAAATAATATGTTGCACGCAACATAACCCAAATATGACAACTATACTACTTCTTAAAGTATGTCATAGTAACTGATCTCACTATCTGAGTGAGTGTTTCCTATAACACACCACAATTATATGTTTTTATTCCCTTCGCACAAGGAATTAATATGAAATCTATAATCATTCACATAAAATCTTTACTATGTAAAGGCGTGTGATTAGGCCTTTGAGTAAAATTTAATAAGCGATGTTTGGTACCTCTATTGTTTTGATTATGAACCTATAATAAGTTCAATAATATAACTAATTTTACTTTGAGTGTGTAAACTATATTATGTATTGGTGATTATGTTTAAATTCATCATCATTTTTTTTTCGTTTATAATAGAATTATCCTCTATGTTTGAACTGTAGGTAAACAATTTACTCATATCATTATTATTTATATGATGAATTTAATTACTATAACATTATGAGTAATAACATAAAATAATTTTTAATTATTAGAAACCTTGTTGTATAAATTGTCAGACTTCATCACAATTTAGTAGAGCATATAATGTTGTTGCTCGAAGCACTTTATCATTGAGGTAGCGTGTACCATACCTCCATGATGGTTTCTCTCATGTCTAAAATATAGATAATTCAGGCTGTAAAGACATCTCACATATAGTTTGATGTATTTGTTATAGTTGCTCAAAATAATGTAAACATAAAGTAATTACCTCTTGCAACAAATATGCCTCGCATATGGAGCCATTCAAATATGCTTTACTTTTAAGGGTTCTTATTATTTTATTTTAAAATCTGCAACACAAAGATATATTTTAATAAATTATGATAGTACATCATTCTAACATAAAATGCAAGGCATTGATATGGCATACCTCCCAATGGGATACATTCCTCTAATGATGATGAGGTAAATATACATAGCTAGAAATAATCTAGATATAAATTATGTTACAGCAGTTTTGAGACTGCTGTTTCTAGTTACTATCATCAGAGGTGTATTCTGCCTTCATGTGCTGCTCTAGTGTTGGTTGAGTAATTTTGGGACCACTTGGTATTATGAAGACACCAGAATTAAGGGAGATGACACAAATATATCAGTGTAGGTCAAGACGAGGGTGTATCCATGGGATTAAGCTGAGAAAAAGGCAGATTGCCCCTCTTGATTATTTTCCAGGTCCACCCTGATACATATTATATATATATATATATATATATATATATATATATATATATATATTATCAAAATAATTCTTAATAATCATTAATACTGCAGATGCAATCAATGTTGAATGTAGAAGCTTTTGTGATTTGGCAAATGTTAAAAATTTATGGAAGAAGCTTCACTTTATTTATCGCATTTTCTTGGCTTGATGCAAACTCAAAGACTCCACCCCTATTTATACTAGTGACACATCCTAAATTAATGGCTAGGATCGTGTCACCACAATTCTAATCTAATGCTTACAATAATTCCATATCTACCACACAATAATTCCATATCTACCACACATAATTCCACACTTACCACACAATAATTCCATACCTACCACAAATTCTAGAATAAGCTTCTAGATGAGACATGTTTCTAGAAATTAGGCTCTTATTGAGCTTTTTTTAAATAGCTAAAATCAAGTTTATATTTTAACACCCCCTTTTAAACTTGATTTTGTGACTCCAAGTAAACTTCTCATTTTAATAAAGTTTTCACTCTTGAGTGGTTTGGTAAAAATATTTATTACTTAATCTTGAGACTTCACATATTGCACTTGTATCTCCTTTATTTCGATGCATTCTCTGACGTTGTGATAGCGCGTATCAACGTGCTTGCTGCTATCGTGGAAAATTAGACGCTTTGCTAGCGCTATTGCAAATTTGTTATCAATAGAAATCTTAATTGCCTCTCCTTGTGGTAAACTTAACTCCTTTAATAGGTTTCGAAGCCAAATTGCATGGAAAACACACGAGGTTGCAGCCACGTACTCTGTTTCACACGTAGAAAGAGTGGCAATTGGCTGTTCTTTGACATCCAAGTGAAAACAACGTCTCCTATGAAGAACACGAACCCTGTAGTACTCTTTCGATCATTCATGTCTCCAGCCCAATCACTGTCGCTATATCCTTCAAACTTGAAATTATTAGATGATGAGTAAAGTAAGCCAAAATCTATTGTACCTTTGATATAACACATACTTCTTTTAGCGGTCTTCAGGTGGGTAGTAGTTGGAGTCTCCATGTAGCGACTGACAAATCCAATAACATAAATGATATCAGGCCTTGTGCATGTCAAATAGCGCAAACTTCCAACCAAACTCTTTAAAACCATTGGATCAATTCTTTTTCCCTCATCATACTTTGATAGTTTGAGTCCACATTCTACAAGGGTATTTATAGGTTAGCTATTATCCATCTTGAACTTCTCAATATTTCCCCTGCATAACCTTCTTGAGAGATGAAAATACCATCTTTCATTTGCTTGACTTCAATGCCAAGATAATATGCCATGAGCCCAATATCTGTCATTTCAAACTCTTTTTATCATCACTTCTTTGAACTTTTTAAACATGCTTGGATTGTTTCCGGTGAAGATCAAGTCA
Organism: Papilionanthe hookeriana x Papilionanthe teres; assembly: GCA_022702705.1. Classification (NCBI taxonomy): domain Eukaryota; kingdom Viridiplantae; phylum Streptophyta; class Magnoliopsida; order Asparagales; family Orchidaceae; genus Papilionanthe; species Papilionanthe hookeriana x Papilionanthe teres. Next base: position 108,810,151 of record CM040432.1, read on the forward strand.
TCGACATATAAACAAACATCTAAGAACCCTCATTCTTGATGTAAAGAGCATGCTCATAAAGACACTTTATGAAGCCTTTCTCTTGTAGGTACTTATCTATTCGTCTATTCCATGCTCTTGGTGCTTGCTTCAGCCCATAGAGAGCCTTTTTTAGCTTTAGAACCTCGTCTTCTTGTCCTTTGACTTTATATCCTGGTGGTTGTTGAATACATAATTTTTCTTCAAATATTCCATTCAAGAATGCAGATTTTACATCCATTTGAAGTATTCTCCACTTATTTTGAGCTGCCAAAGAGATGATTAGTCTAATAGTTTCTAATCGAGCAACAGGAGCAAATACCTTGTCGACATATATTTTTAGGTTGTGTGTTGCGCCAAACAGAAATTGTCGACGAATTTTAAATTTTAAATTTAATTTAAATATATATATAATTTGGAAAGTAGCATTTGATTTTGAAAATAATTTTAAGTTTGAAAATTTTAAGATATGAAATCAAACCGATCTCACATCCCGAATAATTTATATAAACGAGCACCGCACCACAAACTGTATATCTATCCCGAGAATAGACACACTCGCTTGATGATGGGGCTCGATTAAATAAACTAGAAGATTTATGACATCCGTTTGGTTTGCGAACCAATTTTATAAGTCGACAAGTTCCCCTGCTTAATATAAATGAATTAAGCGAGGTTTATATTACTCGGGTTCTTAAAGTTCCCTATAAGGGCAAGCCCCTATAGTTAATCACATCTTAAATGACGGGAATCATTTAAGAAAACTCTCGATAATGATCAGTGATTTTGCTCTCAAGAATTTAAAAGTTTAAGGTTTCAAAGGATTGAATTTTGGAAATTTCAATAGGGAATGGATCAAATTTGGAACAGTTATTTTCAGGAGTCCAATGGAAGAGGAGTAGGAGAAGCTGAGGATCCAAGAAGAATCTTGGCAACTTCCCAAACTATCCTATTGTTTGGCTTCGATTTGGGAGTTTATTTAATATTGCAATCTCGTCAATTTTAGTTAATTAGGACTTATATTTGTATAATATGATCATACAAATAGCCTCGAAGATGTGAGGGTTTATGTCGTACCAGACAACTACCTCGGAATCCTAAGACCAGTTAGGGCTTAATTTACATGACATGATCATGCAAATGCCTAATGAAGAGTTGAGGATTTATGTTGCACTATGCAAACTACCTCAAAGTCCTATGGCTTGGTTATTTAATTCTAAGAAATTTTTGCTGAAGTAGATCCGAGTTTAGCTGATGACGATGGCTGTGCTGCCCACTGTGCTCCAAGCTCCTTGTTGTTGCAAAGGTTTAGTTTTAGAAGTCATAAATCAGGAGATGAGAGAAGTATTTTGGTTTAGAAATCTTAAAGTCCAAATATTTTTAATATTTTAATTAAAACAAATCTTAAAGTTGTTTAAACAGAACCGATTAAGATCCCACGGTTCCGTCATCCGGGCACCGTTATTTTCATCGAATTCACTTAGTCCAGATGAATTTGCTAAACTCAATCGAATGAGTTCCACACTTTCATTTAGACCGTGGGAAATCCCGTTAGCAACACGTGGGTTACATCATCCGAGGTATTCCCAATCATTCAATGAGACGTTTTAATTTAGTTGTAATTGTAGTTTTGTTGTTCTGTTTGTGATTAAATTTTGGGTTGTTTTATATTTTGGAATGTTGTGGCGGTGAATTTTATCTTGTAATGACTTTTAATTTTAGTTTTGGTTTCAGTTCAGGGACTATCCTAAAGGTTTTAGTTTTCATGCAACAGTCTTGTTTAACATGCAAGAAAAATAAAGCGCAGTGTAGGTAAAGAAAATGCAATAAAGTAGATTGCAATAACATAAAAGCGTACCTGGAGGGTCTTCCCGTCATTCCAAGCTACACTTTAAAACACATATTAAAGCATTTAAATATTTCAACAAGTACCTAGGTAAAGACTAAAGGAAGGGTTTTGGTTGTCTACCAGAATCCTAATCCTATAGCTAGTCATTTCCTATGACGTCTAGGTTCTTGATTTTGGTTTAAGGATGATTTTCTTCATCAAAGAACAATTAAATTCAATTGTTCTTCTAAAACATCTCATCATATTGAGGAAGTGCTTAGGACGAGTCCTAAACATCTTTTCGCATTTTCGAGATCATTTTGAGTCCAAGTAAATTTAGTTGCACATATGAATTAATCATCGAGGAGTTTAGTTAAACTTTGTCTCTTGCTCGGTGAACTCGGGTATTTGATTACTCGATGAATGGAGTGACATTTCACTTAATACTCTATTTAAGAGTTATAATAATTAAAGCCTTTAAGTGGCAAGTCAGTTTGTCGAGAATTTTAATCATTCTTAATTTAAAGTTTGAGTTAATGATTTAAAGTGTTTTAATTTAATTATGAGGTTTTAATTAATAATTTTAAGTTTGGAATAAGTGTTCAAATTATTTTAGATTTAATTTAAATCTTTACATTTTCAATTATCTTAGTATTTCAAATTGATGTTCATGTTTTAAATTTACTTAGATAGGAAGAGGTATTGAAATTATTGATATATTTTGATTTAACTCTTAATGATTTCATTTAGGTTTGTTGTTAAATGATTTTAATTTAATTTAATTCAATTTTAATTTAATTTAATTTAATTTAATTTAATTATAGTTTTAATTTTAGTTTCAATATTTTAAATTAAATTTAATTTAATTTTAGTTCTAATTGTTAATTTGGATTATTATTTTAATTTTTAATTAAGAACTAAATATTGTTAAAGTGACTTATTTAGGGATTTTTAAATTAAAGAATAAATATCCTCTTAATAGTATCCCTATTTTAATAATCCAAATTTTAAATATATTCTTTCCAAAATTTAAATTATTTAATTAATTAAAGTTTCATTTTGATATTTTCAAAGTGTTTAATGGGTTTCTACTCCTTAATTTCCCTAAGTTTCAATCATCCAAGAGAAAGTTAAAATCAAATATTTTACCCCCCATTTTGATTAAACCTAAAGTTTTAATTAAGGGTTAAAATTTTTAAATTTCTTTATGCCCTTTTAAGCTTATTTATTTCATAACTCACGAAATTGAGCTCAAATGAATTTGAAATTTTTATGTCACCTCACTCACATGTCAATTAAGACATTAGAGGAGAAAATGTGATTTTTCTGAATTTAATTTATTTATATAATTATTTTTAGTAGAAATTAGGGGTTTTCAAAGAAAACTTAACAACATCACCAAGGAAAGGTTTCTGTCCTTAAGAAAATTATGGGAAGTTTCTAATGACTAGAGGACCACTTGGACAATTTTTGTGATTTTTTGAATTATATTTTATTTATTATAATTATTTTGAGTTTTAGAGTATTAATTAATTTTAAAATAAAATAAAAGTTGAAAAATAGATTTTATATTTTTCTTAAATTTCTATAACCTCAAGGAGTCCAGAGAAACTAATTTTATAATTTTCTGATTTTTCTTTGATGTATTAGAATTATTTTAGTGAAGAGGTTAAAAATTCATTTTTTTAATATTAAAAATTACATTAAGCCTTTAAAATTCTATACCTTATCCTAGGGACTTAGGAAAAATATTTGGTTTATTACTAAGTGATTAGGAGTCAAAATGTGACATTTTTATGATTTTTAATATTTTTATGATTTTTATTATTTTTTAATTATTAAAATACTAAAATATCGTGAAAAATCAACTTTTTTAGAAAATTCCAATTTTAATTTTCCTGAACTCCCCTGATATCAGAGAAGCTCCAAAATCATTTTTGTGGATTTTTGAAAAGTATTGTTGGAGTTGTGAATTTTTAAAGTTCCATTTTGCTTATGAGGCTTAATCAATCCATTTGGTGGGGTTAATCAAGTCCAATTGATTTCAAAATTTTATGTAATGTTCCTCTGACCTAAAGAGTAATGGAGAATTGATTTCAAGTCAATTTGATGTGTGGTTAACCCTAATTAATTCAAATTCAATTTTGGGAGTTTAGGCCAATTAAGGTTATTATGAATGAATTAACCCAAAATATATTTTTCATAGGGTCCCCTAGTCCTAGGAAACATCACCAAATTTTTCTAGAATTTATTTTACAACATGCTAATTATTGGAATTAAAATACCTGAAACAGTGACATGAACTTGAAAAATCAATAACTCTTCACAGAGATGGCCTCTGACCTTGAAAATTTTAGGGAATGTTCCCATGATCAGAGGCTTAAAAAACCCTATAGTCTCATGCCATGGTGAATTGTCTATGCAAATGGAGAATCAAAACATTGGAAACAGTAAATAAATTATTAAAAATAAAATACTCATCTAATTAACTTGATTTTCTTTTTCACATTATTCTCCTCTGTTCACTGAGCAAGAGAGCATTTTTATTTTATTTTTGTGATTTTTTTATGCAAAGATATGAATTTTTGAAGTTCTGGTATTTAAATAATTCAAAAATACCCTAATTTTCTACTTATCCGACTCGGCGCCGCGTCATCCTACGGTGGATCGAAAGCCCACGCGTCGCTCTGTGATTCGGCGCCGCCATCTGACTCAGCGCTCCAGGGGCCCGCGGTTCACGTAACATTCTGTCGTCCGGCTTGATCTCGACCGTCCGCTCGATACACGCGCGATCCAACGGCTCCTGGTCATCGTCTATGACTGGTGTGCACTCGTGACCGTCCACACTCAAACCCTAATATCTCCCTCGATTCTCAATGGATTTTCAAGTTCTTATGCTCTATCGATTTGTCTTGAAGAGACGAACACATCCATACGGTTTATAGGCTATGAAATTAACCCAAACGAAATGGAGAATTGCTGGAAGCTCGGGAGGAAGAATGAGTTCATACCTTTGCTCGGAGAAGTGAAGCTTCGATCCGAGGGTCGTGTCACCTTCGATTGAGTCCAAGCAAGCTCCGGATGAAGTCTCCGGCTCCGGGAATCGTCTAAGCATGAAAGTGACCAAGGCCGATCACAAAGCTTGGAGGCCGGAAGCAATGGCCGGCCCGGTGAGGGGGCTTTTGCTGGGAACTTCTCCTCTTGGTCCGGTGAAGGTGTAGGGTCAATCAATTTGAAGATTGGCTCACCGTGGTGAAGTGTCCCGTTTTTCGGGTGGATTTTCAACTCGAAATCGAGCTCTGTTAATGGGGATTAGGGCAAAGGAACACTGGGGATCAACTGCTCTGGGTTAGGAGGAGGTCCTAGAACAATTTTGGCAGAGTTTCCTTAAGGTCTGGTTCATCATCTCATTTGGCCGAGAGGGTGGTGGGTTTAAATAGACATGGCCGGAGGGCTTCCCGGGGGTTTGATGCTTGGGATCGACCGCTCTTTGCAAGAGAAGAACAGTCATGGTGTTCAATTGGACTGGGACAACCCAGCAAGGAAGAATTGAAAATTTTGGCTCACATGGAGCTCTCGGCCATGGTGTTTTCCGGCGATCCGGGCGGCTGGCCGGCAGGGTTAGGTCACCATCTGGCTCAGAAGGGTCAGGGGTTGGCAATGGTGCAGTCAATTGAGGCTTGACATGTGTAAAGAAGTTTGATTTAAGTGGTAAGGGGGAAGAGTCATTTTGAGCTTAATTTGGTCAAGCCATGGAAATGGGTTGGGTTCACCCTCCAAGAGTTTGATTTGGGCTGAAATGAATCATTTGGCTCAGCTGACTTTAGGTGGAGAAGTCTCTATCCCAAGAATTTCGATTAAGCATGGGTTAGAGTGTGACATAAAAGGGGTTAAAAAGGCTTAAGAAGGAGTTTGGAAAGGGGTTCCCTCTCTAGCCATAAATGGTTTGGTGATGTGGAAAGTGGCTTCCAAGGCTTGCATATGGCTTATGCATGGCTCCATGGCTTCATGTGGCTTGAGGCAAAGCTTCGTCAATTACATGAAAAAGTGGTTTTGAATTTTTAGACATTTTGATGGAAAATTTTCATGGGACCACATTTGGTTTGTTTAAATGATGAAATAAAACTTAGGGGGTGATTTTATCAAATGGATGACCAATGAAGATGTCATATGGGTTTTGAAATAGGTTTTGGGCCTTTTGAATTTTGGTGAAAATGGGCTTTTAAAGGCTTTATGGAAGTGGGCTTTTAGATTTTAAAATGGGCTTTTGGATGAAAGTTTTTTGAAGGACCATGCCAAATAAATGTTTGTTTTAGTTTAGGGATGTGTCATGAGTGATTTGGAACAAATTTGAAGTGATTTTGAATTGAATTGGGTTTAATGTGGCTCTTTTAGTAAAGGGGTCAAAGCGGGTCAAATTGGGCTAACTTGGTTTAAGGTTGGGCTAAAGTTGGATTTGATGTAAAATTAATGTCTAGAAATGTTTATGGGAGTGTCACAAAGAGTTTTCTACTTTGGTTGGGCTTTGATTTTGGGATTTGGGCCCATTTGGGTTAGGTTTGGGTTTAGATCAATTTAAGGGATTTTGGTTTTGGGTTAGGTTTGGGTGGAGTTTAGGTTCAAATTTTGGGCAAATCAAGTTAGTGTTTTGTTTATGGGGATGTTGGGAAGGCTTTAGAAAATATTTGGGGCCAATTGGAGTTGAATTGGGTTGGTTTGAGCTAGGTTTAGGTCATGGGTCAAAATTGGGCCTTAGACTTCAAATTGAAATTGGGCTCAAATGTCAATCAAGTTGGACTTGAATTTGGTCTAAATGGATTTTGGGGATATTGAATTTAAGTTTAGAATTGAATTGGACCAAAATTGAGGTCAATTGGGGTGGTTTGGTTTGACATTGGGTTCACTTGGGTTGAAAATGGGTCAAAATGGGGTTTTTGGTAAAAGTGGGGTAAATTGGCAAAATTGGCCCATGGTGTAGTTGAACAAAATGAAATTGGGAATATTTGGGGTTTTCTGAAATTTTTTGGGAATTTTCTGAATTTTTAGATTTTTTGGGGTAAAAGGGTATTTTGGTAATTTTGGGTGGGTTTAGGGGTATTTTTGGAAATTTTGGTATTTTTGGCCAAAGATGGTCAATTTGAATGGTGGGAAGTTTTTAGGATTGATTTTGAGGGATCTTGGGTAATTTAGGCAATTTTGTAAATTTTGGGTCATTTCAAGGGTAGTTGGTAGGTTTGGTGGGTCCGGGGCCCCGGGTGTCAAAAATTGAAATTTTGAAAAAAGGAAGATTGATCAAATTTGAGTGAAATGGGATCACTTTGGTTGAGCCATGAAGCCATATTAAGCCCATATGAGACATGAGAGGACTCATTTGGGGCATTCATTATGTTATTTCCTAACCCTCTTAGCCGGAGGCTTAGGGGTTAAGGACCATCCATATGAATTACCTACATTAGTCAGGAAGTCAAGTTGGGTGAGAGTGTGGTTTTAGGACTTGGAATGTGTGTGATAGTGTAGTGTATGTGCAAGTCGACCCTCACTGACACTGTGCCACCTGGGGTATTCCTAAGTGCCAAAAAGTCATATAAGGAACTCATCCTTAAACCTCCACATTTCGATTTCAACCCTCTAGGTGATTAGGGGTCTACAATCAAGCTTGTGGGGTTTGCGAGGAGTTAAGAAGTAGTTTGAATTTCTAAAGGGTGTGTTCCATTTCTAGTCCTCTAAGATTAGTCAAAGGAAAAGCCTAAGGCTAGATCCTAAGTACTAAAGAGAGAAGCAAAAGACCTCATCAAAAATTAGGTCAACAAATGGACCCCCAATAGGTGTGGTGTGCTAATCAAGCACACCGCGCGTATTGGCGTTGACCGAAGAGATCAACAAACCAACACGGATGTCCAAGTGACAAACTTAGGACGAAGTGAAGAATTTCGCTGGGGAGTATCGGTATATTTCCAAGACCGGAGATTCCCGAACTCTCGCCGGGGAATGGAAAAGGAGGTGAACTCCAAATCACAAGATCTGGGAATTCGATTTAGATTTTAGTTTACTTTTGAATTTCAAGTTTCAATGTGCGAGTTCGGATTTCGATTTGTTCGAGTCTCAATTTCGATCAAGTTTAATTTAAAATCGATTTAAGGAAATTTTGAATTTGAAATTTGGTTTTGAAATGAGAATTGAAACCTAGGTTTCAACCACGGGATTGTGAAGAGAACTGGAATTTAGGTACCAGCCTCGGAGTGAGAATCAGAGTTTAAGTATCGACGAAAAAAAAAGACGAGAATCAGAATTTAGGTACTGATCTCGAGAGAGTGAGATTTGGTATTTAAGTATCAAACCTGAAAGAGAATCGAAATTTAGGTATCGATCTCGTATGAGAGTCGGAATTTAGGTACCGACCTCAAATGAAGAGAACTGAAATTTAGGTACCAGTCTCGGAAATTTAGAATTGAAATTTAGGTATCAATTCGAAAGAGAATCAAAATTTAGGTATCGATCTCGAATGAGAGTTGGAATTAGGTACTGACCTCGAAGGAAGAGAACTGAAATTTAGGTACCAGTCTCAGAAATTTAGAATTGAAATTTAGGTATCAATTCGAAAGAGAATCGAAATTTAGGTATCGATCTCAAATGAGAGTCGAAATTTAGGTACCGACCACGAAGGAAGAGAATTGGAATTTAGGTACCAGTCTCGGAAATTTAGAATTGAAATTTAGGTATCAATTCGAAAGAGAATCTAAATTTAGGTATCGATCTCGAATGAGAGTCGAATTTAGGTACCGACCTCGAAGGAAGAGAACCGGAATTTAGGTACCGGTCTCGTAAATTTAGAATTGAAATTTAGGTATCAATTCGAAAGAGAATCGAAATTTAGGTATCGATCTCGAATGAGAGTCGGAATTTAGGTACCGACCTCGAAGGAAGAGAACTGGAATTTAGGTACCAGTCTCGGAAATTTAGAATTGAAATTTAGGTATCAATTCGAAAGAGAATCGAAATTTAGGTATCGATCTCAAATAAGAGTCGGAATTTTGGTACCGACCTCGAAGGAAGAGAACTGGAATTTATGTACCAGTCTCAGAATTTAGAATGGAAATTTATGTATCAATTCGAAAGAGAATCGAAATTTAGGTATCGATCTCGAATGAGAGTCGAAATTTAGGTACCGACCTCGAAGGAAGAGAACTGGAATTTAGGTACCAGTATCGGAAATGTAGAATTGAAATTTATGTATCAATTCGAAAGAGAATCGAAATTTAGGTATCGATCTTGAATGAGAGTCGGAATTTAGGTACCGACCTCGAAGGAAGAGAACTGGAATTTAGGTACCAGTCTCGGAAATTTAGAATTGAAATTTATGTATCAATTCTAAAGAGAATCGAAATTTAGGTATCGATCTCGAATGAGAGTCGGAATTTAGGTACCGACCTCGAAGGAAGAGAACTGGAATTTAGGTACCAGTCTCGGAAATTTAATGAGAAATGGAAACTGGTTCCAATCTCGAAGATTTATCTGTATGAAGAGGGACCCGGCCTCATGCCATCGAACTAAATCGAACAAAGTTCGTGGCTCCGTGTCAATAGAACTAGTCGATCCTCTAAAACACGAAGAAAGAGAATTGAAAAGAACTGGTAAGTGTACCAAGCTGAAAAGACTTGACTTAACGACAAGTCGAAGAGAATATTCAAATTTCAAAAGAGTTTCAAACAGATTTCAATTGAGGAAAGAGCTGAAAGGTTAGAATCGAAGGATTCAGATCGGAATTCAATTTGAGATTTAGATTCGTTTTGTTTGTCCTTTAACGATCTCATTTTTTATTTTTGTGTTGTTTATTTAGTGTTCATGTGAATTTGAAGTTCATTTTAATATTCAGATTTTTGAAAAAAAATTCTCATTTATTTTCTTTCTTTTCTATTCTTCGTTCAAAGTTCATTTAACTCTAATGGCGTTTCCCAGTCAATTTGCACAAAAAAGAGGTGAAGGCAAAATATGACGTAGTCGTTTTCATTCCAACTTGCTGAAAGTACATCATACAACTTGATCTAGTCATGATGACATTTTCCTTAGAAACTTAATTTCTCATACAATCCATGTAAATCCAAAACGGACTGTGTAAACTTCTTGCTGATCCATTCAAAAGCGTCTGTCAAAAAATCCATGTCTGAATAGTAAGAAACATGGGCAATAACATCACCTTCCAAGCCACCTCGTGTGAGTGCCGCATGGATGTGCATTGGAGGTGTGCTATTTCTCATGTAACTCACAGCTCATAGGGCCGGAGACTCTCCAATTCTGGATCTGGCTGAAAGTGGTAAGTCATTTTTCTGTCATCCATTCTTCTAAAAGTAACTGAGATCCGCTACACAGGCACTCCTGGAATGCAATGCTTCGTAACATCTTCTCCGTTTCCTTTTAACACCAGGACGGAACCTACCGGTAGTGGTACTCCACCGGCCCTCGGAACTCACCGGGGCCTGCAATCCGGAGGTTAGATCCGAACATGATGTTGCACTGGTTGACGAATGATACCGTGCGAAGGGTCTAACAAAGTCATGATGGTCTATATGTGGAGGTTTGCAGCCTCCTTCCTTGTAGATGTTAATAATGCAACTTGCTGGGTATGCATCCGCAAGCAATACCCTCCATGTTATCATCCTTTTCACCATTCTCTCGATGATTCTTGGCATCGGATCCACCTCACTCGCGACGAAGTATCCCTGGTGGATTTCCTTTTCTGTCTGTGGCAAAATTGTAGCAACATCCGCATTGGATTGTAACTCTTCCCTTTCCTGGCATCCATCTTAGGGGTTCTGAATAGGTCTTTTCTCTCAGGCGGCCAGCTCGGCCCATTTTCTGTAATTCGAGGATACAGTCTACAATTTGTTGGTGCTCATAATCTGAGAACACATCTGTATGCAGCTCGAGGCCCTCCAAGATGTTGACCCTCTTGTTTCCGATTCTTTCAAAGTATTCAAAGGTTTTCTTCTCAACTAGTTGCATTTTCTCCAACTCGTATTCCGGGATTATCTGAAGTCCTTGGTGTCTAGTAACATACTGCGGGATGTATGGCTCAACCCCAGCACGTTCTTCTGCATGTCTCGGCTCCTCGGGGATAGTCTCCGTAGGGACATCCTCTGGGGTTGCTTTCACAACTAGACTCTTCGGATCCGGTACATATGCTCGGCGTACCGACTCTATTTCTGCTTTTCTTGGTATTTCTTTCATCTGTTCCGACCTTCTTGGAATTGAATTTCTTCTTTCTGGTTCCTGATGAACCAGTCTCCTTGGAGCATTGTTGACCTCATTTTTGATGAGGTCTTCTCTTCTTCTTTTTAGTACTTAGGATCTAGCTTAGGCTTTTCCTTTGACTATCCTAGAGGATTAGAATTGGGACCCACCACCTAGAAATTCAAACCACTTCTTAACTCCCTACAAACTCCACAAACTTGATTGTAGACCCCTAATCACCTAGAGGGTCGAAATCAAATGTGTAAGTTTAAAGGATGAGTTCCTATAGGACTCTTTGGCCTTAGGATCGCCCCGGTGGCCCTGGTCCGGTGAGGGTTGACTTACACACACACTACACTTATACACTACACTTTCACACACCTCCTAAAACCACACCCATACCCAACTCGACCTCCCGACTCATGCGGGTGATTCACATGGATGGTCCTTAACCCCTAAGCCCTCGCTAAGAGGGTTAGGAACAACATAGTGAATGCCTCAAATGAGTCCCTTCATGGCTCATCTAGGATTGATATGGCTTCATGGCTCAACCCAAAATGGTTCCATTCCACTCACATTTACCCAATCTTTAATTTTCCAAATTTTCAATTTTTGACCCCGGGGACCCTACACCCGCCTAGCCTACCCAAAACCCTTGAAATTACCCAAATTTTCCAAAAAATCTCCAAATCACCCAAAATTCCTCAAAACCAATCCCAAACATTCCCAAATTACTCAAATTGATCATTCATAGCCAAAAATACCAAAAATTCCAAAAATACCCCCAATACCCTCCAAATACCCAAAATGCCCCTCTCGACCCAAAAATCCAAAAATTCAGAACATTCTCAGAAAATTCCAGAAAATCCCAAGTATTCCCAATTTCATTTTGTTCAACTACACCATGGGCCAATTTTGTCAATTTACCCCACTTTTGTCAAAATCCCCAATTTGACCCATTTTAACCCAAAGTGAACCCAATGTCAAACCAAACCTACCCAATTGACCCAAATTCTGGTCCAATTCAATTCTAAACTTCAATTCAACATCCCCAACACCAATCTAGACCAAATCCAAGCCCAATTTGATTGGCATTTGAATCCAATTTCACTTTTGACCTTAAAGCCCAATTTGGACCCATGACCCAAACCTAGCCCAAACCAAACCAATTCAACTCCAATTAACCCCAAATCTTTTCTAAACCTTCCCTAACATCCCCACAAACAAAACACTAACATAATTTGCCCAAAATTTGGACCCAAACCCCACTCAAATTCAACCCAAAGCCAAAACTCTTTACATGGGCCTACACCCAAACCTAACCCAAATAGAGCCCAAACCCCAAAATCCAAACCCAACCAAAGTTGAAACCTCTTTGAAACAGCCCTACAAACATTTCCCAACATTAATTTTACACCAATCTCAACATTAGCCCAACATTAGCCCAAGTTAACCCAATTTGGCCTACTATCGCCACTTTACCAAAAAGCCCAAATTCAACCCAATTCAAACCCAAACCACCTCAAATTTATTTCAAACCACTCATGACACATGCCTAAACAAATTGCAACATTTATTTGACATGGTCCTTCACAAAAATTTCATCCCAAAAGCCCATTTTAAAATCCAAAAGCCCACTTCCATGAAGCCTTTAAAAGCCCACTTCCACCAAATCCAAAAGCCCAAAAATTCATCCAAAGTCCATATGACACTCTTCTTCATCATGCATTCAATTAAAATCATCCCTAAGTCCTAATCCAATGATCAAATAATTCTAAATAAAGCTTCATCCAACTTTCCACCAAAATATCCAAAATCCTTAAAATCCATTTTTATGAAGTCGACTAAACTTTTCCCAAGCCAAATGGAGCCATGAACAAGCCATTCTCAAGCCACATGAAGCCATGAGGGCTTTGACTTGTCATTAGTCCATTTATGGCAAGAAGAGGGGGTTCTTTCTTAAACCTCCCTTAAACCTTTTTTACCTTAAGCATGTCACACACTATACCATGCTTAGCCACCTCACCATGGATGGGGACTTCACTACCCCAATTCAAACTGACCCAAATGATTCTCCCTCAGCCCAAGGTCAAGCCTTGGATGGTGAACCTAGCCCAAATGCATGAGTTGAACCAAACCAAGCCAAAATGAGCCTTCTCCCATTCCATTTAAATCAAACTCCTTTACACATGTCCATGGCCAATCGATCGCACTAAACCCCAACCCGTACCCACTCGAACAAGATGGTGACCGTGCACTGCCGGCCAGCCCACCGTGCCGCCGAAAAACACCATGGCCGAGACCTCGGGAGGAGCCAAAAATTCAACTCTCCCTTGCCGACTTGTCTCAACCCAAATGGACAAAGCATAGCTCTTCTTCTCCTCACCAGAGCAGTTGATCCCCAGCCTTAAACCCCCCTGGGAGGCCTTCCACCCTCTCCTATTTAAACACCACCTCCTTTCGGCCATGAGGGGTGCTGAACGAGACCTTACTGAAACCCTGCCAAAATTGCTCCAGACCACTCTCCACACTTAGAGCAGTTGATTCCCAGTGACAATTTGCCCTAATCCCCACCAACGGAGCCCAATTTCTCGCCCAAAATTCCACCCAAAACCAGGACATCTCCCAATTCTCCACCAAATTCAAATTAAACTCACCCACACTCGCACAAGGTCAAGAGAAGGAGTTCCCCAAGTGAAAGCCCCCTCTCCGTGCCACCCATCCGTTCCGTACTCCAAGCTTTGTAATCGGCCGTGGTCGAAATCATACCCTGACAATTCACTGCAGCCCAAGGGACTCCATCTGGAGCTTTCTTAGACCCAATCGAAGGTGACACAACTCTCAGATCGAAGCTTCACTTCTCTGAGCAAAGGTATGGACTCACTCTTCTTCCCGAGCTTACAGAGATTCTCTATTTAATTTGAGTCAATTTCAATACATGTTTACCGTATGGATGTGTTCGTCTCCTCGAGACGAATCCATGAAGCATAAGAACACGAAAATCCATTGAGAATCGAGTGAGAAATTAGGGTTAGAAGGTTGACGGTCACGGGTGCACACCAGTCGTAGACGATGACTGGGAGCCGTCGGATCGAGCGTGTATCGAGCGGACGGTCTGGATCGAGCCGGACAGTGCGATGGTGCATGAACCGCGGGCCCCTGGAGCGCTGAGTCGGATGGCGGCGCCGAATCAGAAGACGACGCGTGGCCTTTCGGAGCTGCCAAGGATGGCGTGGCGCCGCGTGGATAAGTAGGAAATTAGGGTATTTTTGATTTATTTAATTCCCTAAACTTCAAAAATGCATAACTTTGTGTAGGAAAATCAGAAAAATAAAATAAAAATACCCTCTCGCTCGATGAACGAGAGGAGAATAATGTGGAAAAGAAATCATGTAATTTCATTAAGTATTTTATTTTTAATTATTTATTTACTCTCTGCACTATTTCAATTCTCCATGCATGTATACAATTCACCATGGCATGAGACCATAGGGCTTTGAAGCCTCTAAATTCGGGAACATTCCCCGAATTTTCCAAAGTCGGAGGCCACCTCTATGAAGAGTTATTGATTTTTCAATTCTAGGTCACTATTCGAGTATTTTAATTCCAATAATTAGCATGTTGTGAAATAAATTCTAGGAAAATTTGGTGATGTTTCTTATGACCAGAGGACCCTAGGGAAAATGGTTTTTAAGTTAACTCACTTGTAATAACCCTAATTGGCTTAAACACCCAAAATGGAGCTTTAATTAATTAGAGCTAATCATACATCAAATTGACTTAAAATCAATTATCCACTGACCTTTAGGATCAGAGGAACCCACCATAAAAGTTCGAAGTCAATTGGACTTGGTTAGCCCTATCAAATGAGTTGATTAAGCCATTTAGCCAAATTAAACTTAAAAAAATTCATAACTTACAAAATACTTTTCAAAAATTCACCAAATTGGTTTTGGAGCCTCTCTGATATCAAGGGAATTTAAAAAAATTAAAATTGTAATTTTCTAAAAAAGTTGATTTTTTGCATTATTTTAATATTTTTAATAATTAAAAAATAATAAAAATCACAAAAATAATAAAATTCACCAAAATGTCACATTTTGAATTTTAATCACTTAGGAACAAACTCCATATTTTTCTTAAGTCTCTATGATGAGATATTAAATTTTAAAGCCCTAAGGTAATTTTAAAATAAAAAAAATGCATTTTCTAGCATTTCCACTAAAATAATTCTAATAAATCAAAGAAAAATCAGAAAATTGTAAAAATTAGTTCTCTGATTTCCTTGATATCAGAGAGATTTTTGAAAAATATAAAATTTACTTTTCAACGTTTATTTTATTTTTGAATTAATTAATACTCCAAAACTCAAAATAATTATAATAAAAAGAATATAATTCAAAAAATCACCAAAATTGGTCCAAGTGGTCCTCTGGTCATTAGGAATGTCCCATAATTTTCTTAAGAACAGAAACTTTCCCTTGGTTATGTTATTAAATTTTCCTTGAAAATTATTATTTTCCACCAAAAATAATTATATAAATAAATTAAATACAGAAAAATCACATTTTCTCCTCTAATGTCTTGATTGATACATGAGTGAAGTCACATAAAAAATTTCAAATTCATTTAAGCTCAATTTAGTTAGTTATGAAATTAGTAAGTTTAAAGGGCAAAATGGTAATTAAAATTTTAACCTATAATTAAAATTTTTTGGTTTAATAAAAATAAAAGAGTAAAATATTTGATCCTAATCTGATTTGGATGATTGAAATTTAAATAATTAAAGGGCAGAAACCCACCAAATAATTTGAAAAATAATTAAAATAAACCTTAATTAAATAATTAATTAAATTTGGAAGAATAATGAAGAAATTGGAATTATTAAAATAGGGATATTATTAGGAAGAGATTTATTCTTTAATTCAAGAATCCTTAAATTAATCACCTCAATAATATTTAATTCCTAATTAAAATGATAATCCAAATTCAAAATTTAAAATGCTAAAAGACTTAATCATTAAATTAAATTAAAATTAAAACATTTAAATTAAATCCTTTTAAAATTTCAATTAAATTAATACTTTAACAATTAAAATTAAATCATCCTTAAAGCATAGAAAATAAAATATTAAATTAAAATTAAAAAATAAAATTAAATTAAAATTTAAATTAAAATTAAAAATAAAACCAAATTAAAATTTAAATTAAATTAAAATTTAAATTAAATTAAATTAAATTAAATTAAATTAAAATTTAAATTAAATTAAATTAAATTAAATCACATTAAATTAAATTAAATAAAATTAAATTAAAACATATTAAATTAAATTAAATTAAATTAAAAATAAAATCAAGTTAAAATAAAATTAAAATTAAATTATATAAATAAAATTAAATTAAAATTAAAACTAAACCAAATTAAATTAAATTAAAATTAAATCAAATTAAATTGAATTAAATATAACATCACTTAAGACATAAAGAATTCAAAATAAATCTAAAACAACTTGAACACTATTCCAAACTTAAACCTATCGATTAGAATTAAATTAAAATCACAAATCACTCGAACATCGATTTGCCCTCAAAAGCTCTTGTTGTCATAACTCCTAAACGAGTGTTAAGTGAAGTGTTACTTCACTCATAGGATATTCAAATGTCCTAGTTCATTGAGCAAGATAACAAAACTTGAACTCTTGGATGATTGATTCATCGTATAATTAAATTCTCTTGGACTTAAAATAATCCTAGAAGTATTGAAAAGATGTTTAAGACTCGTCTTAAGCACTTCCTCAGTATGATAGGATATTTATAAGAACAATTGGACTTAATTTTCTTTGATAAAGAAAATCATCCTCAAACCAAAGCACAAGAACCTAGACGTCATAGGAGATGACTAGCTATAGGAGTAGGACCTCGGTAGTAAAACCATAACCCTTCCCTTAGCTTTACCTAGGAACTTGCTTTAAATGCTTAAATATTCTAAATTGTGTTTAAGTGCAGCTTGGGATGACGGGAAGACCCTCCAGGTACGCTTTTATTTTATCGCAATTTACCTTCTTGCAATTTACCTTATTGCAAATGCACTTACTTTTCTTGCATGATAAACAACTGTTGCATGAAAACCCACACCTTTAGGATAGTCCCTAAAAATTGAAACCAAACTAAACTAAAAGTTATTACAAGATAAAATTTACCGCCACAACATTTCAAAATATAAAACTACTCAAAATTTAATTACAAACAAAACAACAAAACTACAACTACAACTAAATTAAAACGTCTTGTCGGATGATCGGGAATACCTCGAATGATGTAACCTACGTGTTGCTAACGGGATTTCCCACGGTCTAAATGAAAGTGTGGAACTCATTTAGTTGAGTTTAGCAAATTCATCCTGGACTAAGTGAATCCGATAAAAATAACGATGCCGGAAGGATGAAACCGTGGGATCTTAACCGGTGTTGTTATAATCAACTTTAAGATTTGTTTTAATTAAAACATAAAAACACTTGGAAACTAAGACTTTCGCTAAACCAGAACACTTCTCTCATCTCCTGATTTATGATTTCTAAAACTAAACCTCTGCAACAAGGAGCTCGGAGCATGGTGGGCAGCACGGCCATCGTCATCGCAAAAGCCGGAATCTACATCAGCAAAACTTTCTTAGAATTAAATAACCAAGCCATAGGATTTCGAGGTAGTTTGCATAGTGCAACATAAATCCTCAATCTCTTGTTAGGCATTTGCATTGCAAATTAAGCCCTAACCGGTCTTAGGATTTCGAGGTAGTTGTCTGATACGACATAAACCCTCACATCTTCGAGGCTGTTTGTATGATTGTGTCATACGAATATAAGTCCTAATTAATTAAAATTGGCAAGATCAAAACGTTAAATAAACATTAGGGCTTTCCTAAATTCGAGCCAAACAATAGGATAGTCGGGAAATTACCGAAGTTCGCTTCGAATCTGTGATTTCTCCTACCTTTCTTCCTTTGAATTCCCAAAATAAAATGTTCCAAATTTGATCCATTCCTTATTGAAATTCCAAAATTCAATCCCTTGAAAACTTAAACTTTGAAATTCTTGAGAGAAGAACTACTGATTATTATCGAGAGTTTTCTTAGGTGATTCCCGTCACTTAAGATGTAATTAACTATAGGGCTTGCCCTTATAGGGAATTTTAACAACCTGAGTAATATAAACCCTCGTTTAATTCATTTATATTAAGCAGGGGAACTTGTCGGCTTATAAAATTGGTTCGCAGACCAAACGGATGTCATAAATCTCCTAGTTTATTTAATCGAGCTCCATCATCAAGCAGTGTGTCTATTCTTCGGGATAGATGCACGGTTTGTGGTGCGGTGCTCGTTTATATAAACTATTTGGGATGTGAGATCGGTTTGATTTCATATCTTAAAACTTTTAAACTTAAAATTACTTTCAAAAATCAAATGTTATCTTTTAAACTATATATATATTTAAATTAAATTTAAAATATGAAAATTCGCCGACAATTTTTATAGGCGACCCCCTTTTCAAAATACAACACATAACCTAAAAATATGCCGACAAGCATTTGCACTAACAGTATCCACTGTCTGTTCATGTTGATCTTCTGCTAACTTGGTCAACATTTTGCGAATGCAACGATTCTTATTTCTTCGCTGGGCAGTGACCCGACCGCCGCGCTTAACGCAGTAATGTTTGCTTCCAAAAGATAGCAAAAAATGCTTTGACTAGATTTATAAATAGCGGCTAGTGTATAAAATTAATATTATATAATTTAGTAATATTTTTACACACTAGGGGTACTACGCAAGTATACGTATCGTTTCAAGTAATATAGGGTTTTTAAAAAAAGACCCCGATATCATCCCACAGGGAAGATTTATAGAAATAAATTTTCTATAAAGTGAAAGCGAAATAAAATAGTAAAAATATTTTTATTTTGATTATAAATGACTATTAATTTACTAGATGCAATTAAAGAAAATAATAATAAGAAAATGATTTTATATACTCTATATAAATAAACAACTTTCTTTCCTTCAATTAATCTAAGATTTTTAAGATAATTTAATATTCGTTGGAGAATTTAATTTATGGTATTGTTCCAAATAGAAGCATTCATATTCTTTACCCTTTGATCCAGCTGCAAAGAACATTGAATAATTTACAGAATAGGTCTGGATGTATTGTTAGTAGAATGAGTTAATCTAGGCTCACACTTCTAGATGTCCAAGGGTGGCTATGGTCGGCCCTACTAGTGACCCTTTCCTAGTCTATAAATCAAATTATAAGAATTTAGTCTATCACTCTAAAAACTTATCAATTCTACACCCTTTAAATATTATCTTCCTATTTATTTGCACTTCACCATGAATAGCCCGCTCATGGCCTACGACTACTCAAGGATTCATGTGACATTTACAAGTTAAGAGTTCTTTTCCTTCAAGGTTTCTAAACTCTTCAACAAGTTTTAACAATTCAAACGGCCAATTTAAAAAGTAAAGTAAGATCAGGTATTAATGTCATCACAATGTTTTGAAAATATTTTGAATTTTAATTCTCCATCGAATCTTTATATTATCTTATCTATCTCTTCATAATTGAAGTAAGAAAGTAACTAACTACTCGAACACATTGAAAATAAATAACAAAACATGATAATTAAACTTTGAATCAAATGTAAAAATATACTTATCTCAAATATTTCTTCTACGGATCTTCCGATTCCTACCGACTCCACAAGTGTAATGAACTCCAGATGCAAATACTTGAAAATAAACTCACTAAACTAAACAAAAGTGGCCCTAAATTTCTCTCTCTAATTCTCTCTCTAAGGATGAGAGATCCTAAAGTAGATAAGAGAAAGGGGTACAATGGGAGTGGCACGTTTTCCGAAGAATCGGACCTCTATTTATAAGTTTCAAGAGTCGCCTCGAGGCACCTCTTCAAAACATGTCCACATTCAATGAATCTTCTAGAAGGTCGGTCTGGCGCCTAGGCGCCGGACACCTCGTCCAGTTCTTCGCACCTCTTCACTTTGGCTCGCACCTCTTCGTGATTAAAACCGTTTTGGAGCGTCCAAATGCAATGTATCACATGTCCTATTATTAAGGAACAACTGCCAGCCTTCTAGAATATCCAATAACCGCTCACTCCATCAAAATAACTGATCAAACATTGTCAAAAACTTGACATTTTTCGTATCGAGTCTGGCGCCTAGGCGCCAGGCCATATTTTTTTATACTTTTGGTATTTTGCTCCATTTTTGCTCCTTTTTTCTCCTTTTTCCTTCTTAGACCTTTTTACATCACCTACATCCAAAAACACAAAAAATACCTTTCATTAAAGCATAATATCCTTAGAAATTAATAAGAATTAAGACATGAAGAAATAGGTATTTTTTTTATAGATCAAAATCCCCCAAACTTAAATGTTATCTGTCCTCAAGTAACACTTTTTACTACATAAAATATAACTTTTGGAAATAAAAGATAAATATTTAAGATTCCTTATAATTTTTGATTTTATAAAGTCTTTAGTAAATTATTAACCCAATTTCACTAACTAGGTTTAATTTTAAGAATTTAAAGAATATTTAACTACCAAATCATAAGATTTCAAACTTTTCATTCATTTTGAAAATAATAGAAGTCTATTATATTAAGCTTTCATAGATTATTTACAAGAAAAAGATCTTCTTGAAAAATCTTTTCTAAATAAATATTTATGCATAAAAATTAAGTAAAGTATGTAATTAGTTTTCTTCTTATAAGATAATTCAAGTGAAGCCAATTTTTTATTAGGCATTTCCTCAAGCTTCTCCTCTCTATCTCTTTTTTTTTTATATATATAGAGAGGATTACTATATCTGGATAGTCTGTTAATGGTTTTGAACTTCACTATCCTTAACTTATATTTTCAAAATTTATACATCTCCATTTAATTATTATAACATAAATAAAAATTCAAAAATAATTCAAATCTTTTCTTTTTCAAGTGATAATTTTTTATTACTCAATATTTCTAAAATTCTATTATTTCTATCATGAATAGAAAAATTATTTTTCTCATTCTTCTTTAAATTAAATAATTCTATTCTTAAAATCAATCAAAGTTAGTAAAATTTTGGTTAATTTCACTAAATTGTTTATAATTTCAAAAATAAAAGTGATCTCAAATAAATTCTTCATTCCTTAAGTTATGTTAAAAAGTTTCTATTTTTAAGAAAGTATTAGCTCTTTAAGGACAAATAAAATTTAATTTTGAATGGATTTTCCCTTCCCCCAAACTTAAGTTTTGGTATACTATGATAATTTGAAAGTATAAGAGAAAGAAAATCATAAGTATTTTTAGTAAGTATGTAAAAAAACAATCTTAAAAAGAAAAATTAACTTCTAAACATGCTTTTATGAATAATTAAGATAAAATTGAAGCATGTATATAGAAAAGTAAGCAGGCTAATTTTATGATGATATTAAATTTGAAACGAAATTAAAACAGAGCAAAATAATTAAGTACTAAACATTAAACTAAAACAACATATAAACTAATTCTAAATTCAGTCTCAACACAACAAAATCCTAATACTAAACAGTCAACATACATCAAATACAAAACTAACAAATAATTCAAATAAAACAAACTAACAGAGTAACACATCAAAGAAATCGATAACAACTAATCACTAGCTTTAGCCTCATCATCATCTTCATCACCAAAGGAAAATTCTACGTCCTTAGGATCAACAAATGGTGTGAATCTAGGAAAAGTAGGAAAACTAACATCATGTTCACCCTTCAGAAATATGAGTAGGGCTTCATCATACTCAACATCATAATTACTCTTCCTCTGGGTATAATCAGATAAATGATCTAGTTTTCTATCAATAGTATCAATCCTGCAGTGAGTTTGAAATAACTCCTGGTGTTGCTCTAAAACCGATCATGCATTGATTCCCGTAAATCGATGGTGGCTCAGCAGAAGTAGAGGGTCTAGAAGTAGAAGGTCTACCTGAAGTATGTGCAGAAGTAGAAGGAGCAGTCGATCTCTTCCCTCGAAGACGATCATAGATACTAATACTCTTCTGCCTAATTGGCTTAGTAGACTTCAGCTTCTCCTCAGAAATATCAACAGTGACTCCATTACTAACACATAATGAATAGATCAAAGATGGAAATCCCAGTCCAACAGAAGTGCTGGATCTCGCGATAGACTCCACGAGAATCATAAATAATGCTCCCGACATCAATAGGCTTCCTCTCCTGAATGCAGTAATTTAAGATCGCTCGATCTCTAGTCACTTCACTCAGGTGGTTGGAAGGTAACAATCTTGCAGATATAAAGTAGTGCCATGCTTTAGATACACCATTTAATTCAGAGGATTTGAAGTTTACCCTCTTTCCGTTCCTGATCTTCCAAGATCCACTACCATTAGTCAGATAAGCAATAATCATGTCCAAATCTCCCTCAGATGGTGATAATCCAGAATAATAGCATTCAATAGTCGGTGGCAAGCCATAAAATATGTTGATTCTTTCTGGAGTAAATCCTACTCCGATTCCTCTAACAAAGACTTCAGAATCCTCGGCATCCAGAAAATTTGCATAAAATTCTCGAACAATCGGGATAACGAGAATAAGCGAGTAAAGTAACAAAATCGTTGCCAGTTGTGCGCAACGATAGTGTTTTTAAATCATCTCCCCAGGATGATAAAAACTTCGTTCCGAGATGAACTTTCTCGACGACGCAAGTTCGTTGAAGCGAAAATGCGCAGCCGCAGTTGGAAGTTTTCTGCTATCAAAATTTTCTCGTCCTTTCCCGCGCTTAGATTTTGGAGCCATCTAAACGTGAAAGAAAACAAGAACTAATTTAGGAATCAAAGATTTAAACTCTTTTTAAGTTTATAAAACTTAAAATAAGTTTAAAAATCCAAAGGAATAACTAAAAATTGAATATTTTTTAAAATTTTTGGTTCTTAGCAAAACTTAGGGAAATCTATGGTGAAAATCGAAAATAAATGGTTTAAAGTGTAGATCTGACCTTGAGACGAAGAAATCGAGTGGTTTCGCGCTCAAATCTTTGATGTTTTGACCTCAAAATGGATCTAGAGGATGTATTTTAGCAAAAATGGGGAAGAAGATGAAGCTTAGGCGTCAAAATGGCTTTTGGAGGTTTAAATGGTAATTTTAGGGTACAGGCCGAACTGGCGCTTAGGTGCCGAATTTTGGCGCCTAGGCGCCAGACTCGCCTTTCACAAAAAAATTTTTTAAAAATTATTTTTCCACCAAAATTCATAAATTCAACTTCCAATGACTCATATCAGAGTAGAGCTTCAGTTTCTAACTTCCACAACATTTTTTCAAAATTTTATAAAAATTAAATATTGAATCCACCAATCAAACATAAGGTTTTCAATCAAACTCACTAATTTCCATTTAAAATCTTCAATTTTGACTCAATACATTCCAGATAAGTACTACATTTGATTCAAGTTCATAGTACACACTCAAACATAACAATTTCAAAGCAAATACAACACACATTGAACATGAAAGCAAATACACAACCAAACACAATCGATTCTCTAAATCGATACAACGACTCAACAAACCATAATAACTATCTCTTTACTAGAATATTCTGATCTTCACAAGGGAAATTGTGTATTCCACTTGGAAAGAATACTAACGCTCTCGGGAAATCCGTAGCCGTCTTTTCATCAATCCACTTGTTCTTCGCATACATTTCAACTGAGCATTGTTGACCTCATTTTTTATGAGGTCTTCTCTTCTTCTCTTTAGTACTTAGGATCTAGCCTTAGGCTTTTCCTTTGACTATCCTAGAGGATTAGAATTGGGGCCCACCACTTAGAAATTCAAACCACTTCTTAACTCCCCGCAAACTCCACAAACTCGACTATAGACCCCTAATCACCTAGAGGGTTGAAATCAAATGTGGAAGTTTAAAGGATGAGTTCCTATAGGACTCTTTGGCACTTAGGACCGCCCCAGGTGGCTCGGTCCAGTGAAGGGCTGACTTACACACACACTACATCTATACACTACACTTTCACACACATCCTAAAAACACACCCATACCTAACTTGACCTCCTGACTCATGAAGGTGATTCACATGGATGGTCCTTAACCCCTAAGCCCTTGGCTAAGAGGGTTAGGAACAACATAGTGGGGGCCTCAAATGAGTCTCTTCATGGCTCATGTGGGCTTGATATGGCTTCATGGCTCAACCAAAATGATTTCATTCCACTTACATTCACCCAATCTTCAATTTTCCAAATTTTCAATTTTTGACCCCCGGGACCCTACACCCGCCTAGCCTACCCAATGCCCTTGAAACTACCCAAAATTTGCAAAATCACCTAAATTACCCAAAATTCTCCAAAATCATTCCTAAACATTTCCTCACCAATCAAATTGATCATCCATAGCGAAAAATACCAAAAATTCCAAAAACACCTCTCAATACCCTCCAAATACCCAAAATACCCCTCTTAGCCAAAAAATCCAAAAATTCAGAAAATTCCCAGAAAATTTCAGAAAATCCCAAATATTCATAATTTTATTTTGTTCAACTACACCATGGGCCAATTTTGTCAACTTACCCCACTTTTGTCAAAATCCCCAATTTGACCCATTTTAACCCAAAGTGAACCCAATGTCAAACCAAACCTACCCAATTGACACAAATTCTGGTCCAATTCAATTATAAACTTCAATTCAACACTCCCAAAACCAATCTAGACCAGATCCAAGTCCAATTTGATTGACATTTGAATCCAATTTCACTTTTGGCCTTAAAGCCCAATTTGGACCCATGACCCAAACCTAATCCAAACTAACGCAATTCAATTCCAATTAACCCCAAATCTTTTCTAAACCTTCCTTAACATCCCCACAAACAAAACACTAACATGATTTGCCCAAAATTTAGACCCAAACCCCACTCAAATTCAACCCAAAGCTAAAAGGCCCAATTTTGACCTAAACCCAAACCTAACCCAAATAAGCCCAAACCCCAAAATCAAAACCCAACCAAAGCCAAAACCTCTTTGAAACACTCCCATAAACATTTCCCAACATTTATTTTACATCAATTTTAACCCTAGCCCAACATTGGCCCAAGTTAGCCCAATTTGACCTATATTGGCCCATTCACCAAAGAGGTCCAAATCCAACCCAAACCTAGCCCAAACACTTCAAATTTATTCCAAATCATTCATGAAACATTCCTAAACTAAATTCAACACTTATTGGATCCAATCCTTTGCAAAATTCTCATCCTAAAATCAAAAAAAAACCCCACTTCCCTAAATCACTTTAAAAGCCCACCTTCACTAAAATTTCAAAGGCCCAAAGCCCACATGACAACCTTATATCATCATCCATTGGATGGAACCATCTCCTAAGTTCTAAACCCATGATAAAATAAATCCAAATTAAGCCATGTGCCAAATCTCATCAAATCACTCCTGAATTACCAAAATTTCCAAATTCCATTTTCATGAAATTGACCAAGCTTTTCCCCAAGCCAAAGACAAGCCATGAAGCCACATGCAAGCCATGGACAAGTCACATGAAATCATGGAAGGTTTGACATGTGATCAAGCCATTAATGGCAAAAGGAGGAGCCTCTTTTAAGCCTCCTTAAAAAGGTTTTAACCCTTTTAATGCTTCACCTTAATCCATGATTAATCAAAATATTCATGGATGGTGACTTCTCTACCCTTTTCTAGCTGATTCACCCGATCCTCCCTCAGCCCAAATCAGCCATGGAAGGGTGCACCAAACCCAAAATGGTGGGTTGACCCATTTGGACCCACAATGAGCCTCTCCCCATACCATTTTAATCCAAACCCTTTACACATGTCCATGGCCAATCGATTGCACAAACCTCCAACCACCGACCCACCTGGACCCGAGGGTGACCCATGCCTGCCGGCCGCCCGCCCGGGTCGCCGGAAAACACCATGGCCGAGACCTTGGGAGGAGCCAAACTTTGGAATTCCACCTTGCTGAATTGCCCCATGCCCAATGGCCACCATGGTTGTTCTTCCCTTGACCTAAGCAGCTGATCCCAAGCCCTAACTCCCCCTGGGAGGCCCTCCACCCTCTCCTATTTAAACCTCACCTCCTCTAGGCCATGAGAGGTGCTGAACCAGACCTTACTGAAACCCTGCCAAAATTGCTCCAGATCACTCTCCATACTTAGAGCAGTTGATCCCCAGTGACAATTTGCCTTAATCCCCACCAACAGAACCCAATTTCTCGACCAAAATTCCACCCAAAACCAGGACACTTCTCCACAGTGGATCAATCCCCAAATTGGTTGATCCTACACCTTCACCAGACCAAGGGAAGAGGTCCACCAGCAAAAGCCCCCTCTCCAGGCCACCCATCTGTTCCAGACTCCAAGCTTTGTGATCGGGCTTGGTCGAAATCATACCTGGACAATTCACCAGGCCAAGGGACTTCATCTGGAGCTTGCTTGGACCCAATCGAAGGTGACACAACCCTCGGATTGAAGCCACACTTCTCCGAGCAAAGGTATGAGCTAACTCTTTATCCCGAGCTTCGGAGATTCTCCATTTCAAATGCCTTAATTTCAATGCATGATCACCGTATAGATGTATTCGTCTCTTCAAGACGAATCCATAGAGCACAAGAACACGAAAATCCGTTGAGAAATGAGTGAGTTCTTAGGGTTTTAGTGTGGATGGCTCTCGGGTGAGAACGGCTGGGGACGATGAACGGATGCCGTTCATTCCATACACGCGCGGACGGACGGCTCAGATTGGGTCGGATCGGCAGATGATACGCGGAAGGCGGGACCGTGGCCGCCGACTCGAGTGGCGGCGTCGAATGGCGAGCGCGACACGCGGCGTTTCGGAGATGCTCAGGATGAGTCGGCGCGCCGTTTTAAATAGAAAATTAGGGTATTTTTTCTATTTATTTAATTCCCTAAACTTCAAAAATGCATAACTTTGTGTAGAAAAATCAGAAAAATAAAATAAAAATACCCTCTTGCTCAGTGAATAGAGAAGAATAATGTAGAAAAGAAATCATTTAATTTCATCAAGTAATTTATTTCTAATAATTTATTTACTCTCTGCATTGTTTTAATTCTCCATGCATATAGGAAATTCACCATGGCATGAGACCATAGGGCTTTTGAAGCCTCTGAACTTGGGAATATTCCTTGAATTTTCCAAGGTCAGAGGCCATCCCTATGAGAAGTTATTGATTTTTCAAATTCATGTTACTGTTTTGAGTATTTTAAATCCAATAATTAGCATGTTGTGAAATAAATTCTAGAAAAATTTGGTGATGTCTCTTATGACTAGAGGACCCTAGGAAAAATAGGTTTTGAATTAATCCACTTGGAATAATCCTAATTGGCTTAAACACCCAAAATAGGTCCTTAATTAATTAGAGCTAATCATACACCAAACTGACTTGAAATCAATTCTCCACTAACTTTTAGGATCAGAGGAACCCACCATAAAAATTTGAAGTCAATTGGACTTGGTTAGCCCTACCAAATGGGTTGATTAAACCATTTAGCCAATTTAAACTTTAAAAATTCATAACTTTCAAAATACTTTTCAAAAATTCACCAAATTGGTTTTGGAGCCTCTCTGATATTAGGGGAATTTAAAAAAATTAAAATTTTAATTTTCTAAAAAAGTTGATTTTTTGTATTATTTCAATATTTTAATAATTAAAAAAATAATAAAAGTCACAAAAATAATAAAATTCACCAAAATGTCACATTTTGAATTTTAATCATTTAGGAACAAACCCCATATTTTTCTTAGGTCTATTTAATGAGATATTAAATTTTAAAGCCCTAAGGTAATTTTAAAATTAAAAAATGTATATTTTTAGTATTTCCACTAAAATAATTCTAATAAATCAAAGAAAAATCAGAAAATTGTAAAAATTGATTCTCTGATTTCCTTGATATCAAAGAGATTTTTGAAAAATATAAAATTCATTTTTCAACCTCTATTTTATTTTTAAATTAATTAATACTCCAAAACTTAAAATAATTATAATAAAAAGAATATAATTCAAAAAATCACCAAAATTGGTCCAAGTGGTCCTCTGGTCATTAGGAAAGTCTCATAATTTTCTTAAGGATAGAAACTTTCCCTTGGTTATATTATTAAATTTTCCTTGGAAATCCTTATTTTCCACCAAAAATAATTACATAAATAAATTAAATACAGAAAAATCACATTTTCTCCTCTAATGCCTTTGTTGACATATGAGTAAACTCACATAAAAATTTCAAATTCATTTGAGCTCAATTTAGTGAGTTATGGAATTAGTAAGCTTGAAGGGCAAAATGGTAATTAAAATTTTAACCATTAATTAAAACTTTAGGCTTAATAAAATTAAAAGAGTAAAATATTTGATCCTAATCTGATTTGGATGATTGAAATTTAAATAATTAAAGGGTAGAAACCTACTAAACAATTTAAAAATAATTAAAATAAACCTTAATTAAATAATTGATTAAAATTTGGAAGAATAATAAAATTGGAATTATTAAAATAGGGATATTATTAGGAAGAGATTTGTTCTTTAATTTAAAAATCCCTAAATTAATCATCTCGATAATATTTAATTCCTAATTAAAATGATAATCCAAATTTAAGATTTAAAATGTTAAAAGACTTAATCACTAAATTAAATTAAAGTTAAATTATTTAAATTAGACCCTTTTAAAATTTCAATTAAATTAAAAATTAAAAATAAAATTAAATTAAAATTTAAATTAAATTAAATTAAAGTAAAATTAAATTAAATCAAATTAAATTAAAAATTCAAATTAAATTAAATCAAATTAAATTAAATTAAAATTAGATTTAAATCAAATTAAATTAAAAATTTAAATTAAATTAAATCAAATTAAATTAAATTAAATCAAATTAAATTAAAAATTTAAATTAAATTTAAATTAAATTAAATTAAATTAAATTAAATTAAATTAAAGTAAGTTAAATCAAATTAAATTAAATGAAATTAAATTAAATTAAATTAAATTATGTCAAATCAAATTAAATTGAATTAAATTAAATTAAATAATAGAATCAAGTTAAAATTAAAATTAGATTAAATTAAATTAAAATTAAAACTAAACCAAATTAAAGTTAAATTAAATTGAATTAAAAAAATAACATCACCTAAAACATAAAGAAATTCAAAATAAAGCAACTTGAACACTATTCCAAATTTAAACCTGTTAACTGAAATTAAATCATAAACCATTTGAACATCAATTCACCCTCGAAAGCTTTTGTTGTCATAACCCCTAAACAGAACGTTAAATGAAGTGTTACTTCACTTATAGGATATTCAAATGTCTTAGTTCACTGAGCAAGATAACAACAAAACTTGAATTCTCGGACGATTAATTCATTTGTATAATTAAATTCGTTTGGACTTAAAACAATTCTAGCAATATTGAAAAGATGTTTAAGATTCTTCTTAAGCACTTCCTCAATATGATAGGATGTTTATAAGAACAACTAAACTTAATTGTTCTTTGATGAAGAAAATCGTCCTCAAACCAAAACACAAGAACCTTGACGTCATAGGAAATGACTAGCTATAGGAGTAGGACCTTGGTAGAAAACCATAACCCTTCCCTTAGCTTTACCTAGGAACTTGCTTTAAATGCTTAAATATTCTAATTGTGTTTTAAGTGCAACCAGGGATGACGGGAAGACCCTCCAGGTACGCTTTTATTTTATTGCAATTTACTTTCTTGCAATTTACTTTATTGCAAATGCGTTTTACTTTTCTTGCATGATAAACAATTGTTGCATGAAAACCCACACCTTTAGGATAGCCCCTAAAACTGAAACCAAAACTAAATTAAAAGTTATTGCAAGATAAAATTCACCGTCACAACATTTCAAAATATAAAACAACTCAAAATTTAATCACAAACAGAACACAAAGCTGCAATTACAACTAAATTAAAACGTCTTGTTGGATGATCGGGAATACCTCGGATGATGTAACGTACGTGTTGCTAACGGGATTTCCCACGGTCTAAATGAAAGTGTGGAACTCATTTAGTTGAGTTTAGCAAATTTATCCGGACTAAGTGAATCCGATAAAAATAACGATGCGGAAGGATGGAACCAGTGGGATCTTAACCAAGTGTCGTTATAATCAACTTTAAGATTTGTTTTAAATAAAACATAAAAAACACTTGGAAATTAAGAATTTCTCTAAACCAAAACACTTCTCTCATCTACTGATTTATGACTTCTAAAACTAAACCTCTGCAACAACAAGGAGCTCGGAGCATGGTGGGCAGCACGGCCATCGTCATCAGTGAAAACTCGAGTCTACTTCAACAGAAACTTTCTTAGAATTAAATAACTAAGCCATAGGACTTCGAGGTAGTTTGCCTAGTGCAACATAAATCCTCAACATTTTGTTAGGCATTTGCATTGCAAATTAAGCCCTAACCGGTCTTAGGATTTCCGAGGTAGTCGTCTGATATGACATAAACCCTCACATCTTCAAGGCTATTTGTATGACCATGTCATACGAATATAAGTCCTAATTAATTAAAATTGGCAAGATCAAAACATTAAACAAACATTAGGACTTTCCTAAATCCAAGCCAAACAATAGGATAGTCGGGAAATTACCGAAGTTCGCTTCGAATCTGTAATTTCTCCTACCTTTCTTCCTTTGAATTACCAAAACAAAATGTTCCAAATTTGATCTACTCCCTATTGAAATTCTAAAATTCAATCCCTTGAAAACTTAAACTTTGAGATTCTTGAGAGCAGAATTACTGATTATTATCGAGAGTTTTCTTAGGTGATTCTCGTCACTTAAGATGTAATTAACTATAGGGGCTTGCCCTTATAGGGAATTTTAAGAACCCAGGTAATATAAACCCTACTTAATTCATTTATATTAAGCAGGGGAATTTGTCGGCTTATAAGATTGGTTCGCAGACCAAACGGATGTCACAAATCCTTTAGTTTATTTAATCGAGCCCTATCATCAAGCAGTGTGTCTATTCTTCGGGGTAGATACACGGTTTGTGATGTGGTGCTCGTTTATATAAACTATTTGGGATGTAAGATCGGTTTGATTTTATATCTTAAAATTTTCAAATTTAAAATTATTTTCAAAATCAAATACTACTTTCTAAATTATATTCATATTTAAATTAAATTTAAAATTTAAATTTTGCCGACAATTTCTGTTAGGCGACCCCTCTTTCAAAATAAAACACACAACCTAAAAATAATGCCGACAAGCATCTTGATAAGCCGCAATATGATCAAATTGAAGTTTCATTTGTCATTCTAGATGTTCAACTTGATGAAACATCTCATGAAGGCGATCTCCAATCTTTTTAAAATCTTCTTCAAACTTATCCAAACAACTAGAAATTTTCTCTAAACTTACAGCGATGAAACCATTGAAGTAGGGTTGAAGATCCCTTGAGACCTTGTCCCTAGCCTCTTCTCCATGATTTCTCCTTTCCATTTCTTCAAAAATTTCTCAAATCTCTTAAGAATGAAATGTAAGGGACGTAATTTTGATTGTTTGATGGTTAGGGAAGAAGATGGGTTGATTTAAAGGGGAAAATCGTGTGAAAAACTAAAAATTTTCGGTTTTTGCACGACCCGATGAATCGTGGCGCTTAGGCGCCGAATCCGGCACCTAGGTGCCGGACCTATTGATACATAGTTGATTCGGCGCTTAGGCGCCGAGTTCAGCGCTAGGCGCCGGAACTATGTTCAACTCCGTTTCGCCTAGTCATCAAATTTTCAAAATTTCATTCTCCAAGATAGGTAAATTATACTGTAAGAGTAATTTAGACTCGATAACACAAATTATAAGCAATCATAATGAAGGTTAACTTGATCTCCTTTTTACTCATATTTAAAATAGAGTGATCCTATTTTTAAATCTTACATACTTCAAAATCATTTTCCGCCTAAGTCAACCAAGACTTATGAGCATCAAATTTTTCTAAAGTAATATAAAATTAATCAAGATCGAGGCATAACCTTACATTAAAACACAAAAACACAAGATGATTATGGGTTGCCTCCCACAAAGCGCTTGGTTTAACGTCGTCGACTCGGACTTAAGTAAATCTTTAATCGAGTTGACTCAATTCATAAGCCTCTTTATAAATCTTCTTAATATCTCCCAAATAAGGCTTCAATCTTAATCCATTTACTTTTAAAATTTTTCCGAGTTTTGGGATTTAATATCCACGACTCCATAATGGTATACTTTCTCAACAAAATAAGGTCCAATCCATTTAGATCTCAATTTTTCAGGAAAAAGTCTTAAACGAGAATTAAACAGTAAAACTTTTTGTCCAGGCTTAAAAATTTTTCCTGAAATTTTCTTATCATGCAACATCTTCATTTTCTCTTTATAAATTCTCGCATTTTCATACGATTCATTTCTAATTTCTTCCATCTCATTTAGTTGCAATAATCGTTTTTCTCCTGCTTTATTCAAATTAAAATTAAACTCCTTTATCGCCCAATAAGCTTTATGTTCAAGTTCTACAGTAAGTGACAATGTTTACTATAAATTAACCGGTAAGGTGACATTCCGATTGGTGTCTTATAAGCTGTTCTATAAGCCCATAATGCAGAATCAAGTCTATCAACCCAATCGGTTCTTTTAGGATTAACTGTCTTTTCTAAAATTCTTTTAATTTCTCTCGTTTGATACTTCAGCCATTCCACTTAGTTTGAGGGTGATAAGCGATTGCAATTCTATGTTTGATTCCAAATTTTTGTAGTAATGATTGAATTCTTATATTCTCGAAATGACTTCCACCATCGGAGATAATTACCTTAGGCATTCCAAATCTTGAAAATATCATTTTCTTTAAAAATTTTGAAACACTTTTGGAATCACGAGTTTGGTAAAGCAACGACTTCAATCCACTTTGAAACATAATCAACTGCTAATAAAATATAAATTTTTCTAGATGATGGAACAAATGGTCCCATA
This sequence comes from Papilionanthe hookeriana x Papilionanthe teres, assembly GCA_022702705.1. Lineage (NCBI taxonomy): Eukaryota > Viridiplantae > Streptophyta > Magnoliopsida > Asparagales > Orchidaceae > Papilionanthe > Papilionanthe hookeriana x Papilionanthe teres. The sequence continues at coordinate 108,843,289 of CM040432.1, forward strand.
AAGTCTAATCCCGATATATCAAAAATTTCAACTTCCAATATATAGTTTAACGACATTTCATCTTTCCTAGATATATTTCCCATCCTTTGACATCGATCACATGTTTTCACATATTGTCTCACATCTTTAAATAAGGTAGGCCAATAAAATCCGAATTTAAAATTTTAATTGCGAGTTTTATCTATGCCAAAGTGTCCTCCAAAATCGGAATCATGACATTTCCGAATAATAGCAAAAGTTTCCTCATAAGGTACACATCTTCGAATCATAGAATCTTTACCAATTTTAAATAAATGAGGTTCTTCCCAAATATAAGATTTAGCGTCATATTTAAATTTCTTAATAAATTTGTTATCCAAGTCATAAGGCAAAATATTGCTAACTAAATAATTAACAATATCAAGCATACCACGGTGTTTTGTATCTTTGAATAACATATAAAGATTCATCGAGAAATTTCTCATTTATATTTTCTTCCAAAATAATATCATTTTTAATTCTAGACAAATGATCGACAATTTGGTTTTCAGTTCCTTTTCTATCTACTATTTGAAAATCAAATTCTTGTAGAAGTAAAACCCATCTTATAAGTCCAGGTTTAGAATCCTTCTTAGATATTAGATATTTAATAGCGAGAATGATCGGTATGAACTATGCATTTAGTACCAAGAAGATAATGTCTAAATTTATCAAAGGTATATACTATAGCTAGAAGCTCCTTCTCAGTGGTAGTGTAATTTCTTTGTGTTTCAGTGAGAGTTTTACTAGCATAATATACAACTTTGAAAACTTTCTTATATTTTTGTCCTAATATAGCTCCAATTGCAAAATCACTTGCATCACACATTAATTCAAAAGATTTATTCCGATCGGGTGCAACAATGATAGGTGCGGTTATTAATTTTTCTTTTAGAATATTAAAAGCATTAATACATTCTTCATTAAATTCAAATTGTGCATCTTTTTCTAATAAATGACAAAGAGGTTTAGCAATTTTAGAAAAATCCTTTATATATCTTCTATAAAATCCAAGCATGACCTAGAAAACTTCTCACATCGATAATGATAGTAGGTGGTTGCAATTCAGCAATAATTTTCACTTTTGCTTGATCTACTTCCATCCCTTTTCGTGATACTTTGTGTCCAAGTAAAATGCCTTCTGTGACCATGAATTGACATTTTTCCAAGTTAAGAACTAAATTTGTTTCTTCGCATCTTTTCAGAACTTTGGCTATGTTTTCCAAACAAGATTCAAAAGAAGTTCCAAAGACTGAAAAATCGTCCATGAATATTTCAATTCCTTTGTCAATCAAATCAAAAAATATTGACATCATACATCTTTGAAAAGTTGCAGGTGCATTACATAAACCAAAAGGCATTCTTCTAAAAGCAAATGTTCCATAAGGAGCAATAAGTAATTGATGATAACCAGAATATCCATCCAGAAAATAGAAATATGAGTGTCCAGTTAATTTATCGAGCATTTGATCCAAGAAAGGTAAAGGAAAATGATCCTTTCTAGTGGCTTTATTTAGTTTCCTATAATCAATACAAATTCGTCATCCAGTAACTTGTCTTGTAGGAATAAGTTCATTTTTATCATTAACAATGACAGTTACTCCTCCTTTCTTCGGAACACAATGAATAGGATTTACCCATTGACTATTCGAAATAGGATAAATAATACTAGCATCTAACCACTTAATAATTTCTTTTTTAACAACCTCTTTCATAATATGATTTAATCTTCTTTGCGATTCTATAGTAGGTTTCAAATTTTCTTCCATTAAAATTCTATGCATGCAAATGGAAGGGCATATTCCTTTTATATCAGCAATAGTCCAACCAAAAGCTTTTTTATAATTCTTTAACACACCTAGTGGCTTATTCCTTTTATATCTTGGACTCATCTCCAAAAGACACATTGCCGCTTACTGATTCATCAAGCTCTACTAACATGCTTCGTCTCCCACAAATATGATTGCTTGCGCTGGTGTCCAGGTACCATGTACTATCTTCACCTCCTTCATTTTCCTTGTATGCTAGCAGTAGAATGTCATTTTCTTCTCTCTTTTCTTCAATGTAGTTGACTCTTTCTTTAACTTTGTTCTTAGGTGCCCTACATTTCACGTAATGCCCGAACTTGTTACAATTATATCACGTAATTTGAGATTTATCATACCTCGAGTTTGAGCACCCTTGACCACGTCCTTTTGTAGATTTTTCTCCTTTCTCATAGTTATGGTTGGTACCTCATCCTTGCTTGCTAGCATGACATCGTTCTTGTCCACAGCCTCTTCCATGTTGGCTTCTAATATTGTTGAAACTTTCATCTTTCAGAGTTGGTTGGAGATTCGTTTTGAGAAGTTGTTCAGCAATCTCTTCATTCTTCTTCTTCTTTTCTTCATGGGCTTGCAATAAACCCAGAAGTTACTCTATTGTCATGGATTGTAAATCCTTGGTCTCTTCGATAATGGTTGTGATACTATCAAATTTTGAATCTAACAATTGAAAAATCTTTTCCATAATACCCACATCTTCTAACTTCTCACCATTTTTTTTAGTTGATTGGAAATGTTAATGACTCTAGAAAAGTAATCGGAGACCAACTCACTTTCTTTCATGTGCAAAATATCAAATTAGCATCTTAAATTTTGAAGTCGTACCTTTTTAACCTTCTCTTCTCCCTTATACGAGAGCTCGAGCTTCTTTCATGCTAGCTTGGCCAAAGTAGGACTTGAGATCTTCTCAAAACTATCTTCATTTAAAGCTTGATAGATGAGGAAGAGAGCTTTCTTGTCTCTCTTTCACAAGTCTCTTAAGCTATCTTTTTGTGTTGTGGTTAGAGCGGACTCGTCGCTTGGCTCATCGTAGCATTTCTCCACAATCTCCCAAACGTCATGCGCTCCAAGGAGTGCCTTCATCTTGATACTCCAATTGTCATAGATTCTTTCCTTAAGCATCGGGACTTGAAAGGAAACCACGCCAACGTTTGCCATTGCTCTATAAAGGAACATTTAATCTCTGATACCAGTTTTTTGGAATGGAGAAGCTTTTGGGATTTGGCAAAGGTTAAAAATTTATGTAAGAAACTTCACTTTATTTTTCGCCTTTTCTTGGCTTGATGCAAACTCAACTATTTATACTAGTGACACCTCCTAAATTAATGGCTAGGATTGTGCCACTGCAATTCTAATCTAATGGTTACAATAATTCCATATCTACCACATAATAATTCCACACTTACTATACATAATTCCACACTTACCATTGTTGACCTCATTTTTGGTGAGGTCTAATCTCTCTCATTAGTACTTAGGATCTAGCCATAGGTTTTCCCTTTGACTATCCTAGAGGACTAGAAATGGGACCCACCACTTAGAAATTCAAAACACTTCTTAACTCCCTTCAAACCCCACAAGTTTGATTGTAAACCCCCAGGCCACTTGGAAGGGTTAAGATCAAATGTGGAGGTTTAAAGGATGAGGTTCCTATAGGACTCTTTGGCCTTAGGATTACCCTGGGTGGTCTGGTCTTGGTGAGGGCAAGCTTGCACACACCACACTCTCACACACATTCCAAATCTTAAAACCACTTTTACTCAATTTGACTCCCTGACTCATGCAGGTAACTCATATGGATGGACCTTAACCCCTAAGCCCCTGGCTAAGAGGGTTAGGAACAACATGTTGAGTGCCTAAAATGAGTCCTCTCATGGATCTTATGAGCATAATATGGCTTCATGGCTCAACTAAAATGGTTTCATTTCACTCATATTTACTCAATCTTCATTTCTTCATTTTTCCAAAATTTCAATTTTTGACCCCCGGGACCCTAAACCCACCAAACCTACCAAATGCCTTTGAAATTGCCCAAAATTTGGAAAATTACCTAAATTACCCAAAATTCCTCAAAATCAATCCTAAATATTCTCCACTACTCAAATTGATCATCCATGGCCAAATATACCAAAATTTTCAAAATACCCCCCCCCCCCAATAACCCCCAAATACCCAAAATACCCTTTTAACCCAAAAAATCCGAAAATTCCAAAAAATTCCCAGCCAGAAAATCTCAAATATTCACAATTTCATTTTGTTCAACTACACCATAGGCCATTTTTTTCAATTTAGCCCACTTTTACCAAAATCCCCAATTTGACCTTTTTTTAACTTAAGTGGACCCAATGTCCAACCAAATCACTTCAATTGACCTCAATTTTGATCCAATTCAATTCTAAACTTCAATTAAATATCCCCAATATCAATGTAAACCAAATCCAAATCCAATTTCATCAACATGTGGATCCAATTTCAATTTGAAGCTTAAAGCCCAATTTTGGCCCATGACCTAAACTTAGCCCAAACTAACTCAACTCAACTCCAATTAGCCCCAAATCTTTTCTAAAACCTTCCCAACATCCCCACAAACAAAACACTAACTTGATTTGCCCCAAATTTGAACCCAAACTTTACCCAAGCTTAACTTAAGCCAAAATTCCCTAATTTGGCCTAAGCCAATCATGAACCCAAATAGGCCCAAATCTCAAAACCAAGACCCAAACAAAATTGAAAACTCTTTGTTACACCTCCATAAACATTTTGCAACATTAATTTTACATCAAAACCAACATTAGCCCAACCTTAACCCAAGTTAGCCCAATTTGACCCACTTTGACCCTATTATTAAAGAGACCCAAATTAAATCCAATTCAACTCCAAATGACACCAAATCTTTTCTAAAATTTTCATGACACATCTCTAAACTAAATACAACATTTATTTGACATAATCTTTTACAAAATTTTTGTCTAGAAATTCATTTTTGAAATCTAAAAGCGCACTTCCAAAAGACATTTAAACGCCCATTTTTTCCAAATTTGAAAAAGCCCAAACCTATTTCAAGGCCCATATGACAAACTCCTCTTCATCCATTTAATCAAAACCACCCCTAAGTTTCAAAACCATCATTAAACCATTCCAAATCAAGCTTCATAAAAATTTTCCACCAAAATGACAAAATTTCTAAAAACCTACTTCCATGAAATGAGCCAACCTTTTCCCAAGCCATGAGAAAGCCATGGAGCTTTGTGTCAAGCCACATGAAGCCATGTGAGCCCTTTCCACCTCACCATGCCATTAATGGCAAAAGGATGAGGTTCTTTCTTAAACCTTCACTAAAGCTTTTTAACCCCATTCATGTTACACTTTAACTAAGCTTAGTCACATCACTATGGATGGGGACTTCACCACCCTTTCCTAGCTGACCCAAGTGACTCTCCCTTAGCCCAAAGTCAAGCCTTGGGGGGTGCACCAAGCCCCAAAACATGACTTGACCCATTTAAGCCCAAAAGAGCCACTTCCCCCATTCCATTTTAATCAATCCCTTTACACATGGCATCAGCCAATTGAGCTCACAAACATCAAGCCCTGACCTCCTTGACCATGAGGGTGACCTGACCCTGGCCGGACCACCACCTCAGTTGCCGGAAACCACCAGGCCGAGAGGCCTAATTTGATTCAAAAATTCAAATTGAATTGGCTGAGCTGTCCCAACCCAAATGGTCACTGCAGCTGTTCTTCCCTTGCCCTGGGCAGCTGATCCCAAGCCCTAACTCCCCCTGGGAGGCCCTCCAACCATGCCTATTTAAACACCATCACCTCACGGGCAAAAGGGGTGCTGAACCAAAACTTACCAAAAACACTCCACACTCTTCTCTAAACCCAGAGCACTTGATCCCCACCGAAATCCAGACTCTAAAACCCCTCTCGCGAGCTCAATTTTAAGCCCAAAAACAGGACACTTCACCACAGTGAGCCAATCTTCAAATTGATTGACTCTACACCTTCACCAGACCAAGAGAATAAGTTCCCCAGCAAAAGCCCCCTCACCAGGCCAGCCATTCTCCTATCGGTCAAGCTTTGAAATCGGCCTTGGTGGAAATCAAGTCTAGGCGTTTCACCATAGCTCCAGGCTTCATCCCTAGCTTCCTTGGACTCCAACGAACGTGTCGAGCCCCTCTGATTGAAGCTTCACTTCTCAGAGCCAAGGTATTGAACTCCTTTTTCCCGAGAGCTTCTTTCGATTCTTCATTTTATTTGAGTCGATTTCAATGCATGTTAGCCGTATAGATGTGTTCGTCTTGTTGAGACGAGTCCATAGAATCCAAGAACATGAGTTTTCGGGGAGAAATGAGGGAGATCTTAGGGTTTTGGTGTGGACGACTCACGGGACGCACCAGTTGTAGACGATGACCAGGAACCGTCGGATCGCGCGTGTATCGACTGAACGACCCAGATTGAGCCGGACCAGGGAACGAGACATGAACCGCGGGCCGCGTGGCGCTGAGTCAGATGGCGGCGTCAAATGGCAAAGCGACGCGTGTGCTTTCAATCCTGACGAGGATGACGCGGCGCTGACTGGTTTAAATAGATAAATAGGATTTTTCTGATTTATTTAAATACCCAGAACTTTGAAAATTCATATCTTTGCATAGATAAATCATAAAAATAAACTAAAAATACCATCTTGCTCAGTGAACAGAGGAAAATAATGTGGAAAAAGAATTAACTTATTTTGATGAGTATTTTATTTTTAATTGATTATCTACTGTTTTAAGTATTTCAATTCTCCATGCATGCATACAATTCACCATGACATGAGACCATAGGGCTTTTGTAGCCTCTGTGCTTGGGAACATTCCCTGAATTTTTCAAGACCAGAGGCCATCTCTATGGCAAGTTATTGATTTTCTAAATTTATGTATCTGTTTTGGCATTTTAATTTCAATAATTAGCATATTGCTTAGAAAATTCTAGAAAAATTAGGAGAGGTAGTTTAGGTCCAGAGGACCTTAGGAAAATTATGGTTTGATTTAATTCCTTAAAAATAACCTTAATTAGCCTAAACACTCAAAACTGATCTTTAATTAATTAGGAGTAACCACACATTAAAATCACTTGAAAATAATTCTCCATTGTCACTTAGGATACAGAGAACCTCATATAAAAATTTCAAGTCAATTGGAAATAATTTAAGCCATTAAATGAATTATTTAAGTGACATGATCATTCTTAAATTTTAAAAATTCATAAAACCCAAAATAAATTTTAAAAATTCACCAAATTGGTTTTGGGGCTTCTCTGGTATCAGAGGAGTCTAAGAAAATTAAAATTAGAATTTTCTAAAAATTTTCATTTTTAACCATATTTTTAATATTTTAATAATTTAAAAATAATAAAAATCACAAAAATATTAAAATTCATAAAAATGTTATATTTTGTCAACTAATCACTCAGGAACCAACCAAGTATTTTTCCTAAGTCTCTAGGTTAAGATATTGAATTTTAAAGGCTTAAGGCAATTTTTAATATTAAAAATGGATTTTCCAACCTTTTCACCATATTAATTCCAATAAATCAAAGAAAAATCAAAAAAATATAAAATTTATTTCTCTAACTTCCTTGAGATCAGAGCGACTTAAGAAAAATATAAAATCCATTTTTTAACTTCAATTTTATTTTATAATTAATTAATACCCCAAAATTCAAAAGAATTATAATAAATCAAATATAATTCAAAAAAATTACCAAAATTGGTCCAAGTGGTCCTCTGGTCAGTAGGAACATCCCATAATTTTCTTAAGGATAGAAACCTTATCTTGGTCATGTTGTTGAATTTTCATTGAAAATCCTTATTTTTATCAAAATAATTATATAAATTAATTTAAAAACAGAAAAATCTCATTTTCTCCTCTAATGTCTTAATTGACATGTGAGTAAAGTGACATAAAAATATCAAGTTCATTTGAGCTCAATTTGGTGAGTTATGAAGTGATTAGGCCTAAAAAGGGCATAAATGTAATTAAGGATTTTAACCCTAATTATTACTTTAGGTTTAATCAAAAGCGAGGGTAAAAATATTTGATCTTAATCTTCTCTTGGATGATTGAAACTTAGGGAATAAAGGAGTAGAAACCCATTAGTCACTTTGAAAATATCAAAATGGAACTTTAATTAATTAAATCATTTAAATTTTGGGAGAATAATTAAAATTTTGGATTATTAGGGATGTGACTTAAGAAGATACCAATTCTTTAATTTAAAGTCTCTAATTAAATTAATTCAATGGTAATCAATCCTTAATTAATTCTAAAATGATGACTGAAATTAATAATTAAAAAGGAAAATAACCCTTAATTAAGTTAACGCTTAAAACATTAAATGATTTAACAATCAAATTAAAATAAATTTTAAACATTTAAAATTAATCTGAAATCACTTAAGAACAAACTTAAAATAAATGTGAAACCTTAAGTAACCTTAAAAAAATTCAAAATTAAAATATAAAAATCAAACTAATTAAAATCAACCTAAAGTATTATAATTAATCCAAATCAAGTCATCAAATTTAATAAAAATAAATAATTTAAACACCTCTTTCAACCTAAGCAAATTTAAAACATTAAAATTAATTTGAAATATTAAGATCATTTAGAATATGAAGATTTAATTGAATTAAAACAACTTGAACAATATTCCAAACTTAAAATTATTAATTAAATTTTTATAACTAAACCAAATCACTTTAAATCATCAATTCCAATTTTAAATTAGGAATTGTTGAAATCTTTAACAAACTAATTTGCCCCTAAAGGCTTTCATTATCATAACTCTTAAATGGAGCATCAAGTAACAAGTCACTTTATTCATCAGATAATCAAATGTCCAAGTTCACTGAGTAAGAAGCAAAATTTAACTAAGTTTTGGATGATTAATTCACCTGTGCAATGAAATCCATTTGGACTCGAAATAATCCCAGAAGTACTGAAAAGATGTTTAGGACTCGTCCTAAGCACTTTTTCAATATGATGGGATGTTTTAGAAGAACAATTGAACTTAATTGTTCTTTGGTGAAGAAAATCATCCTTAACAAAATACAAGAACCTAGACGTCATAGGAATTGACTAGCAACAGGATTAGGATTTTGGTAGACAACCAGAACCTTCCCTTAGCTCTACCTAGGTATTATCTTGCAAATATATAAAATGCTCTGACAAGTGTTTTAAGTGCAGCTCGGAATGACGAGAAGTCCCTTCAGGTACGCTTTTACTTTATTACAATTTACTTACCTGTACTGCACTTTACTTTTCTTGCATGTTAAACAAGAATGTCACCCTGCATGAAAAATGAAACCTAAAACTAAATCAAAAGTCACAACAAGATAAAATCTACCGCCACAACATTCAAAATATAAAACAACTCAAAAATTAATCACAAACAGAACAACAAAACTACAACTACAACTAAATTAAAACGTCTCATTGGATGATCGGGAATCCCTCGAATGATGTAACCCACGTGTTGCTAACGAGATTTCCCACGTTCTAAATGAAAGTGTGGAACTCATTCAGTTGAGTTTAGAAAATTCATTTGGACTAAGTGAATCCGATGAAAATAGTGGTGCCGGGATGCCAGAACCGTGGGATCTTAATCGGTTCTGCTTAATCAATTTTAAGATTTGTTTTAATTAAAACATTAAGTCGTCTCAATTTTCAACCTTTCTAAACTAGAACACTTCTCTCATCTCCTGATTTTCACTTTCTAAAACTAAACCTCTGCAACAACAAGGAGCTTGGAGCATAGTGGGCAGCACGACCATCGTCAGCAAAACTTGAGTCTACTTCAGCTAAACCTTTCCTAGAATTAAATAACAAAGCCATAGGATTTCGAGGTAGTTTGCCTAGTGCAACATAAATCCTCAACTTTTCGTTAGGCATTTGTATAATCATATCGTGCAAATTAAGCCCTAACCGGTCTTAGGACTCCGAGGTAGTCGTTTGGTACGACATAAACCCTCATATCTTCGAGGCTATTTGTGTGATTATATCATACAAGCATAAGTCCTAAAATAAATAAAATTGGTAGGATTATAACATTAAATAAGCTCTTAAATTGAAGCCAAACAATAGGATAGTTTGGGAAGTTGCCAAGATTCCTCTTGGATCCTCAACTTCTCCTATCTTTCCTCCTTTTGATTCCTAAAATAAACTGTTCCAAATTTGATCCATTCCCTATCGAAATTTCAAAAAAATACAAGTCCTTTGAAACCTTAAACTTTGAACTTCTTGAGAGCAAAACCACTGATCATTATCGAGAATTTTCTTAAGTGATTCCTGTCATTAAGATGTAATTAACTATAAGGGTTTGCCCTTATAGGGAACTTTAAGAACCTGAGTAATATAAAACCCGCTTAATTTCTTTATATTAAGCGAGGGAACTCATTCGACTTATAAAATTGGTTCGCAGACCAAACGGATATCATAAATCTTCTAGTTTATTTAATCGAGCCCCATCATCAAGCAGTTTGTCTATTCTTTGGGATAGATACATGGTTTGTGATGTGGTGCTGGTTTACATAAACTATTTGGGATGTGAGATCAGTTTGATTCCACATCTTAAAATTTTCAAACTTAAAATTATTTTCAAAATCAAAAGCTACTTTCCAAATTATATATATATTTAAATTAAATTTAAAAATCTAAAAATTTCGCCGACAACTTCTGTAGGCGACCCCTTTTTAAAAAATACGACACTCAACCTAAAAATATGCCGACAACCATTCAATAATTCCACACCTACCACACATTCTAGAATAAGCTTCTAAATGAGACATGTTCATAGAAATTAGGCTCTTATTGAGCATTGTTTAAATAACTAAAATCAAGTTTATATTTCAACAATCAATACTAGAAATTCAAATAACTAAATTACAACCAAATTTCAATTAATCTTATAGAAAATTATATGGGTTTATTTGATAAATACAAGATAAGTGATTAAAATAGCAGGATATTTAGCCACTAGTGCTCATTAAAACTTGTTTTTCTATTCTAAGATGAAATTTGATTATTTTATATTTATTGTCGAATCCCAATTTGTATGAGGCACGCCAAAGGAATAGAGCGCTTGAAATTAGAGAGAGAGAGAGAGAGAGAGAGAGAGAGAGAGAGAGAGAGAAAGAGAGTATTGAACAGTAAAATTGTGTCCCCATTATTCATGAGATGAACCCCTTATTTATTGGGATGGTCATATTACAATTGCACACTGTACCCCAATGATACATAGATACAACCGGGGTATTTTGGTCGTATCAAAATGATGCTTATGGGTCCCATAGAGTGATCTGTTTGATCATTAGGACAAATGACCTTTAGGTTGACGTTGTTGACCTCATTTTTGGTGAGGTCTTTCTTTCCTCTTAGTGCTTAGGATCTAGCTATAAGATATTCCTTTTGACTATCCTAGAAGACTAGAGATGGAACCCACCTACATAGAAATTTAAACTTTCTCCTGGCTCTTTTTGAAACATTACATGGATGGTTATAAACCTCCAGCACTTAGAAGATTATGATCAACATATGAGGATTCAAGAATGAGTTCTCATAGGGTCTGTAAACCTTAGGACAACCCTAGTTGGTTTGGTTCATCCATACACTCACTTAAACCCACCAATTCCTTTTGGCCCACACAATACACCCTTTGAGTTCTTGAGAAAACTTCTAGGAATGTTCCCGAGCCTTCCCTAACTCCTATTGGGATGGTTAGGAACAACCTATGGAAGGTTTCAAAATGAACTCTTAGGGAGTTATGAGACTTGAGGGAGACTCTTCTCTGCTCAGATGACTCTGATCGGGTCGACGAATATTATGCAGCACGTCACACACGAAATCATCTCGAATTGGATCGATCATCAATGAATTTGTCTAGATAGCCCCAAATGATGAAACGGACCACACAAGCATCTCCAGAACGTCGATTTCATCTAGGGAGAACGTTCATTTCGCTATGGCTTCACGGGTGGGGTAAAAATACACGAATTATTGCTTTGAGACTGATTGCTGAAAAAGTGGTCTGGATGACCCTAGATGGTGAAATGGACTGCGCCAGTGCTTCCAGAACGTCTATTTTAGCCAGGAAGGGCATCCACTTCGCTGCGAGGATGTGCACGGGCTAAAACTGATCAGAGGATAATAATAATAATAATAATATTATTATAATATATATATATATATATATATATATATATATATATATATGTATAATATTATAATAATTTTATAGAAACTATCACATACAGCTCTCTCCTGGCTCCCAACGTCTGTTTTTGTGAACCCTAGCTCTCCATCCCGTCGTCACCACTCGGGTCCCTATTTGGCATCCAAACCTCGCTGCCGACCCCTCCTCGCCGGCGAACAAGGCGGTCGACGTCCTTCTCCACCCGCCGACATCCCTTCTCTGAACCGCCGAGCTCCTTTTCTTCTTCTTCTTGGCTGGCCGACCCTCTCCCACTCGCTGGCCTGCCTTGTTGGTGTGACCCCGGACACCACCGACCATCTGGAGCTCCCTGCCTCATCGAGATCTCCGCAGTGACACGATCATCATTCCTGCACACCCTTTCCTTTGAATGGGGCAAGAAAGGTGATAGGTGCAGTGACGAATAGACCGGTGGAGGTAGCAAAGATCGTCTTGGGGGTACCTCCTACAGCTTTGGCAGACTTTGCAAGAACAACATAATCCTTCTCAACTCACACCCACTTCAGAGGTGGAAACTCCTGAGCCGACCTCAGATTGAACTCCACTATCGGCTCGACAGTGTCTGACACTCTGTTGCTCAGAACGACGATAGTAACATCTCCAAAATTAATATTAGTATCGTCGAATCCTTGTCTGAAACGAATGACTGCTCCGTCGGGCGGTTTGCTTTTGTTCACGGCCAAGTCCATTCCAGTAATGAAGTAGAAAATTAACCTCAGCACAGACATCTTATGCAGAGAAGATTCAGAATGTTAGTCCCTTCCTATGCTTCCTTTCGTTACAACAATCTTAGGACTAAGTATGAAATTGTCCGAAACAAATATTATTTGTTCGTGTTTTTCTGTTTTTTTTTCATTTTTTTAGTTTTTTTTAATATTTTTTTTGCAAGGTGGGAAAGATTCCAGAACATCTCTGTTTAAGGGTGTTTAAACAGTGGCTTCCGAATCCAAGAAGAGTTAATTTTACCTATTCAAGGTAGAAATGAACGAGGTATGCCGATGGAAGAATGGTAGTTTGGTCCACAAGGGATATGGACTCACTACCGATTTATGAAAGCAAAACCATCTGATCATTGAATACAATAAGAACTGATCCCCAGTGGAGTCGCAAGAAATTGTCGGCCATTAAATTTTGAAAAAGTTATTTTAAAATATAGTTTAGATTTAAAATAGTTTAATTTAAAATAATAAGGTATGTCTTTTTTGAAAATAATGATATTTTAATTTTTTTTAAAAATAAGACAAAGTATCATACATTCAATAGTTTAAATTGAATGAGCACAACACCACAAATAATACATCTATCCCGAAGTGTAGGCATATCACTTGAATAGTGGAGCTCGATTAACTAAACTACTGAGTCTATGAATCAGGTCAGTCTGCGAAGCCAGTTTTAAACCAACAAGTTCCCCTATTTAATGCAAAATATTAGATAAGGTTTATATTACATGAGTTCTAAAGTTCCATATAAGGGAAATCCCCTATAGTCAATTACATCTTAAATGACGGGAGCCACTTAACAAAGCTCTCGATTAAGATCAGTGGTTCTACTTTCAATAATTTCAAAGTTAGGCTTTCAAGGATGTTCACGAGAAATTCAAAAGGGACTGGTTCAAAATAGGAACAATTTATTTTAGGAGTCCAAAGGAATGAAGAAATAGAGGACGTCATAGAATTTGAGGGGAACCTCAAATAACCTCCCAACTATCCTATTTGTTTGGCCTTAATTGTGAGAAGCTTTCATTTGATGTTTCATCCTGCCAGTTTTATTATTTAGGGCTTACACTCGCACAATTTCCAGTCGTACGAAAAGCCTAAGAATATAGGAGGATTTACACCGTACCATACGGTAACCTTAGAATCCTAAAAGTGTTAGGATTTATATTGCACAACAAAGTTGCACAAAAGCCTAAAAGATAAAGTGAAGATTTATGTCGCGCTAGGCAGACTACCTCAGAATCTTATTGGTTTGGGTTATTTAAAACTATGAAGGATTCAACCGAAGATCATCTTTCATCTTGTTGTTGTGATCAATATCGTCGTCCTGAAGGCTAACCGCCATGTGATCGCTTCAACGTCTTAATTACATATTTACAATCAAATCTGAACATTTTCTCAATTAGTATTAAAATAAGTATATAAGAATATGGGGAAGGTTTACATAAATATCAATCAATTCCTATGTGTTTACATCTTTAACTACTAAACTTTTATATTTACACTCTCAACACCAAAATTTTAATATCATATCAAAATAGAACTATTATCAATTTTTAGGTGAAATACATCTTTATGCATAGACTGAAAGTATAAAGGTGTGATGTATGTAAATGCCCCATAACAAAATATATACATATATATATATATTACAAAATGAGAAGATTTATCAACATAAGACTTGTTGATGCTATAGTGTTAGTGATCCATCAAAGAATTGAGATTGAAGTTTGGGTTGTGAATTGTTTTCCTCTTCTCAACAACATGCTACAAGAATTTGCACATAAGAGTTTCATACAAATGTTTATATGTACCATCTAATGGTTCTTTTTGATAGATCATGTAATTCCACCATGCTTCAATTAAGTCCTCGCACTTGAAATTTGAGATTTGTGTATCGAATTTGTTAACTTCTTAAATGTTCATATACGTAATGTTTGATCTTTGGGCCCCTTTTGTAAAGTTTGTTTAAATCCGACATATTTAAGAATATTGCATGTAAAATTCATAAATTCTTAACACATCGTTTGGAAAATGTAAAATTGTTGTGGTTTTGATGTGTTGAAAGTGAACAGTTTTAAAGTGTTTGATTTGGAAATTAATGAAATCGTTGCAACTCAGTTTTATAGAACTTGGAAGCTTTTCAATTGTTATTTTTTTTTTCTTTAAAAAAAAAATGAAAACTATCATGGTATGGTTTTGCACAATCCGGCAGTGCTTGCAAAATGTATTTCTCTAAGATTTTGAAATCTCTATAGCTAGTTTTGAAAAGATTTGGGAACAAAAAAAAAAATTAAAAGGGTTTGCTCTGGAGAGGTGATGGCTTTGCAGTTTCAGTTATGAGAATCGAAAGCTTTATCAAATTTATTTTGGGGAATAAGAAATTGTAATAAATTGTTTTGTGATGGTTTGAGAACTTCAAGAGAGGCTTTGTGTTAAAAAAAAAAGAAACGATGGTTTTGGGAGTTCATTTAAGAGGATTGGAATCTTTTGTTTTGAGTAATTAGAAACATATGTGGCTTTCATTGTTGGAAAATTCAGAAAATTCTATTGGCTTGTTTTAGTGAAAATCTGAAACTTTACGGTTATGTTTGTGAAAATTGGGAATAACCATGATTTTACAATATAAAAGAAAAATTGATGAAAATCTGATAGGTTTATTCGTAAAAATGTGTATTTTCGTTTGTGGGAAATCGACAAACTTCTATGGCCCTTCGTCGTTGAAACAAATGTATACATGTGTGGATTTTGGTCCCTCTTGTGAATGTACACACACCACCTTACTTCTCATACATATACGTGGGGTTCAAATTCGTTTCCTATTTTCTCAAGTGTTTATATACAATACACCTAAATTATATTGTATAAGTGTAGCTTCCTTAATCATGAGTATTTACATATATGTGACTAAAAATTTGAGGAACAATTTCAGGTTCTGGTGTATTTACATATATAGCACTTCATTCGGCCATGTATTAAAAATATTGTAGTATATGTATGCATAGTTTCTCAATTCTTGTATATTCACACATGTAATACCTAAGTTTCAAATTTGTAGAGGTTTATAATCTTTACATATCTAAACATGTAATACTTTGTTTGATCAAATAATTAAAGATCTTTGGAATCTTTAAGCATTTATATGTACATTAAATAAATTTCAAATGAAAGATGATTGATTTTCTCTAACCCCAGTATACTTATTTATGTATCAATTGGAAATTATGAATTCTAATTGCTA
Organism: Papilionanthe hookeriana x Papilionanthe teres; assembly: GCA_022702705.1. NCBI lineage: Eukaryota > Viridiplantae > Streptophyta > Magnoliopsida > Asparagales > Orchidaceae > Papilionanthe > Papilionanthe hookeriana x Papilionanthe teres. The sequence continues at coordinate 108,859,341 of CM040432.1, forward strand.
GATGTTTGCTTATCTAACACCTAAGGTTTGGTTTGGCTTATGTTGATAAATCTTCTCATTCTGTAATATATATATATATATATATATATATATATATATATATATATATATATATATATATATTGTTATGGGGTGTTTACATACATCGCACCTTTATACTTTCAGTCTATGCATAAAGATGTATTTCACCTAAAAATTTATAATAGTTCTATTTTGATATGATATTAAATTTTTGATGCTGAGAGTGTAAAGATAAAAGTTTAGTAGTCAAATATGTAAACACATGGAATTGATTGATATGTATGTAAACCTTCCCCATATTCTTATACACTTATTTTAATATTAATTGAGAATATGTTCATATTTGATTGTAAGTATGTACATGAGATGACGAAGCGATCATATGAAGTTTAGCCTTCAGGACGACGATAGCGATCACAACAACAAGATGAAAGATGATTTTCAGTTGAATCCTTCATAGTTTTAAATAACCCAAACTAATAGGATTCCGAGGTAGTTTTTCTAGCGCGACATAAATCCTCACTTTATCTTTTAAAGCTATTGCGCAACTTTGTTGCGCAATATAAATTCTAACACTTTTAGGATTCTGAGGTTACTGTGCGGCACTGTGTAAATCCTCCTATATTCTTAGGCTTTTCGTACGACCGAGAATTGTGCGAGTGTAAGCCCTAAATAATAAAACTGGCGGGATGAATCATCAAATGAAATCTTATCAAAATTAAGGCCAAACAAAGGATAGTTGGGAGGTCATTTGATGTTCCCCTTAAATTCTATGACGTCCTCTACTTCTTCGTTCCTTTGGATTCCTAACATAAACTGTTCCTATTTTGAGTCAGTCACATTTGAATTTCTCGTGACCATCCTTGAAAGCTTAAACTTTGAAATTCTTGAAAGCAGAACCACTGATCTTAATCAAGAGTTTTCTTAAGTGGCTCCCATAATTTAAGATGTAATTAACTATAAGGGTTTTTCCTTATAGAGAACTTTAGAATCCAGGTAATATAAACCCTATTTATTATTTTGCATTAAATAGAGAAACTTGTTGGCCCAAAACTGGTTTCGCAGACCGACCGGATATCATAGACTCTATAGTCTAGTTAATCGAGCTCCACTGTTCAAGTGATATGCCTACTCTTTGGGATAGATGTATTACTTGCGGTGTTGTGCTCGTTTAATTTAAACTATTGAATGTATGATACATTTTCGTATTTTTTTAAAAAAAAATTAAAATATCATTATTTTCAAAAAGACATACTCTATTATTTTAAATTAAACTATTTTAAATCTAACTATATTTTAAAATAACTTTTTCAAAATTTAACGGCTGACAGACGTATCCTCAAGCTGGGTGCCATTAGGTAAAATGGCCATCAAATTGGGCAACCATTTGGTCATCAGGATGGGCAGCCATTTGGTCCGGCGCCATCAGGCCGATCAGCCATCGAACTGAGCGGCTACATGGTTGGGGAATTGCAGGGTCGGACAATACATCCTCTACATTGGTGGTAGAGGAGCTCGTTTCTTTTCCCTGATTCGCTTGATTGTGGAACCACGAATTTATCAGATTGGATCCGAGCAGTAGAATTCTTCGGGGGGACAGAAATTGTCTCTAAGGTGCATCATTTTTGTGGTATGGACACTGAACAGTTACGTGCCTGATTCTAACTGTTCTTGGTGAGCCTGACGAAGTCATACCACCTCCTTCATCCTCTACGGGATGTCTTTATGATTCATGCTGACACATTTTTTATGTACATATTAAAGTTCTCCAATTCTCTTACTCCTTGATTGCGATAGCTGTGATAAAAACACAGAAATCTAAAATCTTGAATGAAGTTTGTGGTATTCTTGGCGATATAATGAATCGTGATTAAATATTTCTTAATTTTTATGCAAAGCCATTATATAGATGGAGAGAGATACTTTTCTTCTAAGTGTTCTTTCTGGTTTGTCTTTCAGGCCATGCGGAAGAGGGTGAAATCAAAATCTAGGAACGGTCTGTCTGGGAAACGTGTCCTCAATGAGAGTAAAAACCTCGACCATGTAGTGGAAGTAGGGTCTTTTGATTCAAATACTGATCATTCCGCGTGAAGTTCTGTGGTCGTGAGCAGCAACTTTTTTGTAAAAGAGCATCACATTTCAAAAAGCAATCTTGAAGATGACGATCGGGCAGGTTAGGGCATTTCCCATCCCATCTTTTTGATGTTGGGGGAAAGCAATGGTCGTGAGACTGCAGTGGGCCTACTACCTCCAAAGATTCAGGCAGTGGATAATCAGGGGTTCTCTCCTTATCCTTATGATGTTGGTCCCTCTCAACTCTCTTCTCATACTTTGTTAGTGAAGTGGATATCTAGGGAGGATCATTCTCTACTTGGAGATGGACCAGATGATGGATTTGTCCTTTGGTGAGGGCTCTAAGACTGCTCCTCCCATTGAAAAGAAGGTTTTTGGCGTTGTGGCTGTTATGGGCACTGGGATCGCCTAGGATCCCACGCACTTTGGAGGGCTGATATGTGACGAACCAACAAGTTTGACGAGACAACCAACATTCTAGTGTTGTCTGGTTTAGCTCCAATTTTGCCTTCTCAAGAAAAATTTTCATCATTAAGGGCCCAATTAGCTCCATCTGAGAGGATTTGTCATCTTTGAGGATCAAATTATCTACCATCCTGTAGGAGGGTTTGTTCTTCTAGCTGTGCTCTGAAATAGATAGAGTAGATAATGTTAGGAAAGGGGGAGAGCTAATGTTCAAGCGTCTATCCCAATTGGGGTGTGTTCTGGCTAAGGTAGCGGCCGACCATTTTGTAAAGTTTTTTTTTTCTGGGTGAATAATTGTATTGTGTATGTTTTGTCTTGTCAATCAACATACACATTTACGCCTGATTTTGCCTTACTTATTGTTATCATATATATATATATATTTATGTAGATATTTGCTTTGTAGTTTTATTCAAATTTTTATTCATAAGAATAGTTTGATTTAATGCCTTTCTGGCGCTTTGATGTGGTGAAAAGATTGTCTAGTCCTTGCAGTGCTTGGACTTCGTTTATACGCCATAAGTTAACTGGTTAGACCTTTTAATCCCTTTCGTGATCCTATCCTCTTCTTCGTGTGAAATGTCTCTTTCCTTCTTCTTCCCCACCTTATGGCCCCTAGGTATTTTTTGAGCTCTTTGGTGTGAAGACCCTTGGTGCGTCATCCATCATTTCAAAGAAACACGTTGCAACCCTATACAAATCATTCACCTTCGGCTCGGAAGGTACTCTTCGCATGGTTGCCAAAGGAGAAAGGTTAGTAGGAACTTATGGTGATAGCTTGGTCGTGTATGCAAAACAATTTAGGTTTGATCTACGGTTGCCATTCTGCAGTGGGATAAGGTCTATTCTCAACAAGTACAATATCATGCTCAAGTCACTTCAAACGCCTTTGCCATCATAATGAACTTCATTGTCTACCTGCAATGAGACGCAATTCCATACTTGATTGAACTATTCTCTTATTTTTTGGCTTCAAGATTGACTGTGATGGCTGTCTAGCCTTAAGCTTCAGGTGGTAGGGGTCAAAAACAAGGTGAAGGATTGACGGTCCAAATTCGTGATCGCTACATCCCGTCATGGATGAGAAATCTATATTCGACCCATCACAATAGAATGGTGAGGCTGAGGATGTTGTCAGAGCACATCCGCACATACGTGGAAATGATCCAAGGGAGAGATCTCTCCGTTTACCAGTAATTTACTGAATTGGGCGTCATCGATAAGGTCCTGGGGCCCTGTAGCTTCAGGGATATGACAGTTTTTAGGAGGAATCCGACGAGGAAGAAATAAAGAGGACCGAACAGTGAAGGAGAGGGAGAAGTACCCCGAAGAAAATAAGACTTTAAGGTGAGACAAACCCGTTTCCCACCCGAGGAAGTTTCCATGGAGGCTTGACACCAGATCTGTCAAGGAGTTTTATCTCTATTTCATTTTTTCTCTCGCTTTTTTACTTCTCTTCTTCGTTTGAAATTATTGAGGGCGACCACAGGGACCTCAGTTCATGGGACCTCATCTAAAGCTTCAGAGTCTCAGGAGTCATCTTCTGGGGAAGAGGCTTCTTCTGTCTCGTCTATCGGGCAGGGGGAGTAGAGGGCGACTAGCGTCACCTATATCGATCCGTGGGAAGGGCTACTGCTTAGCGTGCATCACCCTTGTGGGCCATGGGGGTGAACTGATTTCCGAGGAGGAACTTCTGGAGAGGGTCAACTGGGACCCGTAGAGGAAGATGCTAATGGAGGAGGAAGTAGCACCACTTCCTTCTTCAACCGAGACTAGTTGGTCACCACCGGGATGCATTTCCTGGTTACATGGGTTGAGCAACGTTTATGGGAGTTCAGGTGTGGGGGGGGTTGGGGTGGTTATTGGGGTGGTTGGGGCGCAGATATCTAATGGTGGATACCTACTGGGATTGGTTTACTAACATTCTTTACAGAGAGCCGATCGACCTTCCTGGCTATCTAATTGAGGTAATGCACTCAGACAGCCTGAACTCCGTCCTGGCGGGTATTTCCTACTCGGCTTTGTGCGAAACCAAAGATGGGTGCAACACCTTGCTCTCTCCATGGGAAAAAAATTCGAGTCCGGAGACCGGACGCAGCGCTGCGTCCGGATTTTTCGGGTTACACGGAGGTTACTTCCGTGTAACCTCCGGAAAAATTTTGGGATTACATGGAGGTTACATGCATGCGTGGCCGGCTCTTACTGGATCCGGACGCAACGCTGCGTCCGGTCTCCGGACGCAAATTTTTCCCCATCCATGACTCACAAATAGTTGAAAACCCTGATGCATGAGGAGAAGAAAAGAAAGGCTGCTAGTTAGATGGTGGCTGAGATCTAACACGTGCAAAAGAGTTTAAAAAGCTTGACCCAGGCGGTAAACCTTTGACATTTTAACCACTTGAAACTAGGAGTTCGAAGCGAAGGTGATGAGAACGATTTCGAGGAGCGATCTCATGGCGGCAGTCGCGGATCAAATGCGAGCTAATCTTGCTCTTGTCACTGAGCATTTCGAGAAGGCCGACCTGATGGATACACGGTGGGGCAACATGGATAACTTAGCTTCACTCTTCTTGGATTCCAACGACGATGATGTGAAGAAGGCCAATGAAGACGGAACTGGCGGTGATGATGGATAGGGGTGTAAATGAATCGAACATGATCGAACAGAGCTAGTGTTCGTGTTTAAAATGTTCGAACACTCGTGTTTGGTTCGTTAAACAAACCAAACGAAAAAAAAATTGTTCGTGTTCTTCTCGTTTGCTTATCGAACGAATCGAACACGAACTTCCTGACGAACCGAACACGAATTGTTCGCGAACAACGAACTTTTTTGACAGCCCTAGCTTTAGGGTTTTATTTTAATATATAGTATAATATTTTAATTATAATATTTTAATATTTATATTAATATTATTTATACTATAATATTATCGTTGTTATTAATAATTTATCATATATTATAATTAGAAGTTTAATTATTTAAAATAAGATAAATTTTTATAATATACAATTATTTTTAAAATATAATAAATTTTTTATATATAATTTTTTAAAATTATTTTATATTTCGAACAATAACGAATCAAACACGAACGAACACATCACTGTTCGTGTTTGGTTCGTTTAACAAATCGAACGAAAAAAAATTGTTCGTGTTCGTCTCGTTTGCTTATCGAACGAATCGAACATGAACTTCTTGGCGAATCGAACAAGAGCTGTTCGCGAACAACGAGCTTTTTTGACAGCCCTAATGATGGAATAGCAGTTGGTTGGACTTGTCGTATAAGTTTTTTCCTTTCTTGAACAAATTTTGACATTGTCTATCTAAGCCGGGCCATCGAGTATTTATGTAAAAGATGACTACTCTTATTTTTAAGGAAATCAAAGAGGTCTTTTTCTCTTTTCAGCTTTTTTTTTCCTGTCGGTTACCACGTGTCGTCTTCCTAAGTGGAGATAATTTGTGGAGGTGCAAAAGTCTATGTGGGTCATGATTTTTACAGTGCAACTTAAAGTTTATTTATTCTCAAGCATGCTGTAAATAAATTTGATTTTTTATTTGAAAACTGATTATGTGTATGAAGTTATATTAGGGTAATAAAATTTTGAATATAGAAATGTGTAAGAAAATTTAGTTAAAATTTTATAGTAACGAAGAAAAAATTCAAGTTAAAAATTTTCTTAGTAAAGAGATGATAAATATGATATAATTATCTTTAGTAAGAGATATTGTATTTTTAAAAAATATAAAAGGATTAGACTTTTTTTTTCAATACTTAAATTTCTTTTATTAAAAGTAGTTTTTTCAGAACTATTATTATATTTTGAAGTAAATGATATATCAGACCTTTGCTTTAGGAAAGGAAGAGTGAAATTCAAAATAATTAAAGGTCTATCCAGATATAGTAATCATTGCCAGAAAAAAAAGAAGAAGAAAAGAAAGAAAAAGAAAAAAAGAAAGAAAAGAAAAAAAAAGAAAAGAAAAAAAAGAAGTAAATGATAGTATGGGAGGAGAAGCTTGAGGATTAGTGCCTAATCAAAAATTGGTTCTACAGCTAATCTTTTTAAATGCATAAGATTTGAGAAACTCCTAAGCTTAAGGATATAATATAGTGATTATAATTATTTATAATGAAAATTTTTAAGTAGAGAAGATAGAATGCCTAAACTCTATATTTAGAAAAATTACAAGTATTTTTGAATAAGAGCTCATATTTTCATATTTTCTCACTTTAGAAAATTTCTAAACTTTAAATTTATCTCATTCACTAAAGGCTTTTTTAAATTAGAAAACTACATTTCTAGAATAAAATTTTAGAATATCCTAAAGAAAATCACACATAATTTGCTTATGTTGGTTTTGAAAAATTAAAGTGTCACTTGAGGACAAGTAACATTTCAAGTTGGGGGAATATGAAATACCTAAAATATATAATATTTTTATGCACATTTTTATACCTATTTTTGATGATATTACACTTTTATGGAAGGTATTTGCGTGTTTTTCTTTCAAGTGCACTTAAATGGATCAAATATGTCAAAAAAAAGTGAAAAATGATTAAATTTGGAGCAAAAATGAAGAATGTGTTAAATTGAACCGGGGCGCCTATGTGCCCAGATATGGCGCCTAAGCTCTAGCAGACAATGAGGGCCGCGCCTAAGCGCCAAAGTCCCTGCGCTTAAGCGTAAAATAGTTACTTTGCAATTTTAAATAATTTTTGGTGAATTTTGAAGAGGTGTTTGAGGCATCCTTTGGTACTAAAAGTGGGTAACTAATCAAGGGCGCCAAAAGACATTACTTGAAAGGATGCATCTCTTGTGGAGATTCATTGAATATAGACACATTTTGAAGAGACAGCAACATTTTGAAGAAAATATAAAAGAACTCAAAGTGTGTAAAAAGAGGGTGTGTTGAGTTCTTTTAGAGAGAAAAATTAGAGTTTGTAGAGAATATTTTAAGTAAGTAGTAGGATTCTTACTTGGGAACTCCATCAAGGGACATCTATTCCTCCAAACATGGTTGGGAGTACCACGGTAACACGGACCACATTCGTCTGGATGGGTTTGGGCAAGTTCTCCAACATTGGAATTTTCTCATGCCTCTGACCAGGTGTCCTGGGACCATACATTTGTTCGACTTCTCAAACATGACTATCTCCCCGATGCTAACTCACTGGACATGACTATCTCCCCGATGCTAACTCATTGGGATCCATCTTGGCTGCCACTCTTCGGGTGCTTTATTCTCTTTGAGATCTCTGTGTCCCTTTTCTTATTGACGACATGACTCCAAGCTCAGCGCACCTTTTAAGATGTTGAATCTCAATCTGTTCGGGGCACGCTAAGGAATATAGTGCTTAAAATCTAGAGAAAGAGCGAGAGAGAGAGAGAGTGAGAGAGAGAGAGAGAATATATTGAACAGTAAAATTCCCCCCCCCCCCCCCTCGCCGACTCATTAGATGGACCCTTATTTATTGGGGTGGTTATATTACTATTACACACTGTACCCCTACGATACATAGATACGATGGGGGTATTTTTGGCCGTATCTAGATGATTATTATAAGTCCCATAGAGTGGTTCGTTTGATCATCAGGACAAATAGCCTTTATGTCGGTCTGTCCTCAAGCTGCGTACCATTAGGTAAAAAGGTCATTAGACCGGGCGGCCATCTGGCATGGGGCCATCAGGTTGGGTTAGCTTCGATTTGGGCGCTATATGACTGGGGGATCGCAGAGTCAGATAGTACATCTGCTACTTCGGTGGTAGAGGAGTCAGTTTATTTCCCCAATTCGTTCGATATGAAATAGAAAATTTATCATACCAAATCCGACCTGTAGGATTCTCTGGGGGGAGGGGAATTATGTCTTCAAGGTGAGTGGTTTCTACAGTATGGAAACTAACCAATTGTGTGCCTGACTCTTAATGTTCTTGGTGAGCCCAGCGACATCATACCACCTCCATCTTCCATGGGATGTCAGTGAGATTTGTGCTGACACATTTTTATGTACTTTATGATTATACATCGTTTAATTATATTTATTTTTCTTTTATTTAAACCAAAATATAACCTAGGATCTTATATGTAATCTCACATTACATAATAAACAAAGCTATGAACCAAGAAACTACTCTTCGGCTCCGAAAATCGCCAGCAAAGAAACATAAGTATAATCCTCCTATTACTCTGGATAAGGATACTCGTGGACATTGTTGCTTTGCATAACAATCAGGTTCATCATTAATCCCTGAGAATGAGATCATATTTGATGATATTGACTAATCTGAAATTTAAAGTTTGGAAAGTTAGCATAACCTAATATAGAGCCCATGCTCAACAACAAAATATACATGAATAAAAGGGGGAATTTACAAACATACCACACACTTCCTATGTATTTATCTAACATCTAAATATTTAATATTTTCATTTATACCACCTAACTCTTCCATATCACATAAAAATACCACAATTTTAACTTAAAAAAAAAGTAAAAAAACATCTTTTTTATGTTTAGTTAACGTTACTTTTCTGTGAAAATAGAAGTTTTGATGTTATATATATAAATACATTGAAATTAAATACCATAATTATAAAAAACTTGATAAACTAATAATAAATATGTTCATAAATTCGATCCTATTAAAGTATAATTACCTTTAATCAAGCAACAAAATTAAAAAAAAAGTTTATCTATAAATATTATTTAGGAGAAAAGTAAGACTCTAACCAAACTTGTGTTGGTGAAACGACATGATTGGAGAACACCGAATGGAAAATAAGATTTAGATACACAATAACATTAAGTAAATGGTTCAGTTGTCTTTGCCTGCATCCATTATTAGAAGCCTATATTTTATTGTCATTATTTTTGCCATAATAGTGCTTGGGTAGAGAACCATGGATCACAACCCATAGGAGAAAGAAGAAAGAGAAGGTGAAAATTTCCATCTTTCACAGCTCTCTTATATTTCATAGATCATTAGTGATTTCCTCCGCTCAACACGTTGCATTAGGGCACTTAGTGCCTGTTTGGGGCAGCTTACAATTGCGGGCTGCGTTTTCAAAACGCCACATCACCGTTTGGAAAACACGTTTTGACAGATTATTCAAAAACACGGTCGGACTTTTACACTAAACACAGGCCGCAGGTCTAACCCGACGGTGGACCAAACACACCCTAAAACGCATTAGCTGCCCCAAACACACCGTTAAGCTCATGTCTAGAGGTGGTGGAAGCATGGTAACTATAGAGGAGTTTTCGGCACTTTGCAGTGTTATAGACAAGTTATTATAACAGTATTTGATGGTGATGGGGGATTTTTTTTATGGTAAACTTAAGGGTTGAGAAAGGCTCTATCTGCTTTGTTTTATAATTAAGGAAATGTTTTTGAATTTTATATTGAAGTGGTGATGAATTTGAACGGATATAATGGTTTGGAATATCAAGACTAGTCTAAATTGAGCTGATCCATGATATCACTATGCCGAATAGATTTAGGTGGGCTAAATAGACATGTGCTTATAAAATATTCTCTTATGACGTGTAATTGTCATATAATGTATATGGTTAGGAGTGATAAAGAGTTGGAAGATAATGTAGATAAAAAAAAGATAATCACTTTATCTCATCAAGTAAATGTTCGTGCCAACTTTCTAAATCACAAAATAATAAAGAAAAAAGAATAGTTCTCAAACAAACATATCATTCCAAAATATAAATTTTAGTACATTTTAGCTTTTATTTAAGATATGTCATCAACAAATTTCAAACATTCAGCATGAATCTAAGGCATGAGAGAGATCTCGAGGTAATCTTTTGAGCAAGAAATATACAAACTTTGGTTAAGAGTCATTCAAACCTCTATTTCAGCAAACTTACAGTCAAATTGATCGACTCAACGAGACAGACCCGATGATACCGATATTGGTTCAATTCGAGTCAAATCAAGGTTTAATCAAGGCATTAAACCGCTTTTGGAAGCTTTCCGAACATATTTGAGATGTCAAACGAATTCCGAATCTGATCTGATAAGCTTATAGTCCATACCATAGTTTCTAAAACTTATTGTTGTTGCTTAGCTCCAGACATAAGAAAATCAAAACACAATCACTTTCTTTAAATTTCTTGTTGAGCTATTTATGATTTGCTTTAGAAGTTTAGCTTTCCATGTCATAACTTGTACTTTAATCTATACTTAATATCCAAAGCAAAAGCACAAAAAAATCTAATTCATTTATGAGCAATACATTCCTCATTGACATGGTGGGGCAAGACATGTCTATTATTATCTAAGATGAAAATACACGTGTTCACTTGTGGCCAATTATCTCCATTAACGTAGCTAAACGTAGGCCACACTTTTACTATTTATTGAGGTTGAAGTTAAAGTTATCAATGCATGAGTACATTAGCATCTCTATTTCTACCAAAAGGGGGTAACTCCATTATTAAACATGCACATATAAGTATACTTATATTTCATTTATTTTTTTATTTATCCCTATATATAAAATCAAATAGTGAGAAATATTTTGTGAAATAATGGAAGCAATTCTGACAAAATGAAAGCATGCTTTATATCTTAGCATGATGAAAAACGATTTGTAAGAGCGATAAATAATTGTAAACTATTCATAATCGTGATTTGATAATAGTAAATCTTCTGTATGTAAGTGAAAATGAATTATAAGTATATCATTTAAATGCAATATCTTAAAAGAAATGACAGATTTCTTCAGTTTTGAATTGGCGCTTCTCATACTAAGGTTTACATTCAAAATGAGATAGGTATACATGTGGCATATTGGGCATTTTGTATGGTGTAGCTCACTATTTAAATTTTATAGCACCATATACAAACAATATAAAATAAATTTATCAAAAAAAAAAAAGATTCACCATCCTTAAAATTGTTGAAATGACTCACAAAACTTTTTCAGGCAAGCCTATTATAAATACATTCCTCTTATTGAAAATATTTGATTAAAAGTTTGGTTCATTCCCATATTGGCCTTGATAGTAAATATAACGGTATTATGCTACATTTTAGGTGAAATTAAGTGCTAAGAAAACAACAAACAATGAATTTAACGTTTAAAAAAGCATTTAGAAGTTCGTGATAGAATGATGAGTGATATGAAGGGTATAGTGATTGAAATATCAATATTAGTTTATATTATGGTAATTTATGCTAGTTTGAATGATCGCATTAGGGTATAGTTTTTAGAAGGGGTAAATTGATTAAAATGCCTATGAAATGTTATCTTAAGAGTTCAATTGTGATATAGGGTAGATATTTAGCTTAGGTGCAATTTGCTGGGTGTCTAGAAGTAGGGAACAAGATTAAGTTATTGTATTATCTAGTTTGTCCAAGAGATATAAGTGGAGTTTTATAATAGTTGTAAAGTTAGGGTTAAGGAATGATTAGTCTTAAAGGATGCTTAATATATAGGGAATGTATGGGAAAGGACATGAGAAAGGTTGAGAACCTCTAATTAAGACAAAAAAGCAATAAATTTTAGATAAAAAAACCACCTAATCTTGCTAAAGAAAATGTAAACTCATTATGCTCACAAGTTGCTCAAAAATAAGGTATTCTAAACAAAAGTATATCTTTCAAAAAAAAAAAAATTTATTACATTAATTTAGTGAGCTGATTTGAATGTTACAGATTGACAGGCTCCGGTCGAAGGACTTAATAGGTTTGATCAGAGGAATTGGACTCGTGCTACTGTTCTAAGAAAATTTAAAAGCTTGCTTAAGTGGGCTTTATGCGTGTGGATGGTTGCATTACTATTTAGAGTTTTAGACAACCAATATAGATTTAGAAGACTAAAGAATTGAAGTTTCGTCTAATAATATTTTAAATAAACATCAGTTGATTAGTTAGATTGATGACTGATTCACATTACATTTTTTCTTTTTTACACAGCATGCTCAAATCTAAGCCACATTTTCAACTTTTTGACAGTAAAAACATTCTAATTGTCTTTCTGCAGAAGGGAAAGAAAGACCGAGTATAGCGTCAAGATTTGTTATTTACTGGGAAAACAAGGAAAAATTCTAACTGGACATATTTACAGTTGAAGAACATGCAGTAGTAGAAACCTTGACAAGTATCTTCAGAAGGGTCTAGAGCAGAGAGCAGAAACAGAGAGAGAAAGAGAGCGGAGTTCACATAAATTACTTGGAAACAGGATTTCCTACCAGAGCGCCATAAGAAAGTATTTCGGACAAAGATCCAGCTGTTCTAAGGAAAGCCGATTTGGTTGCATCAAGAGACTGACGCTGCCTTATCCTGTTCTCTCTCTGGCACTCGACAAAATTGCAAATTGATCCGGTAACCAGAAGCTGTGGGATGGGCACCGTGACGATGATGACCACGATGAAGTACAGCTTGACCAGGGACATGAGAATACCCCAATATTTCCTATGGTTGAGTTTCTGAGTTGACATGCTGGTCACACCTGACGCCTCCAAAAAATAATTCTCCAACAGAAAATTGCTTACCCAAGCAAACATTTAAAGTAACTTCTGAATCATCTACATGGAAACCTAGCTTAACATCCTTGTCTTTTCCATACTCAACAACAAATCCGTGATGCGAGTCTAGAGTTGATCCACCAACTTCTGAAAAGAAAACTCTGGACATGGGGCATATAAATTCTTCCATTAACTTGTTAAGCATAGCTTCAAAACCAAAATCATCAAGAACTGCACCATACTTATTCATTGTATTAGGTCTCACGGTCTTAAATTTAACAGCTGCTACCCACTTTTCACAATTCTGATCCTCAGATAACAGCAGCTCACAGAAGCTTGGCTGAAGCATTGCAAATGAATATACTCCAGGTGATGGCTCACATATTATCTTTCTGAAGCCCTGTTCTGTGCTCTCCCTGATTGCTCCAATAAATGATGGAACAAAAAAGGATGAAGGATGCACGTTGTATAAATCCTTATGCAGAGGCTGGTAAGCCGCCATTATTCTCTGGCTATATTCCTTATGCCTCTGAACCCTGGCTCGATCTCCCTCAGGCAATTACCTGGCGAGAATCTCCTTTATGAACTCGTCCCTCGGCGCTTCGAGCATACTTGGCGGGAGATGCCGCTCCAGCGAGCTGAAGATGTTGGGGTCGAACTCAGACTGCACATCCTCGTACATATCTGGTTTATGTGCCTTGTTCGGATTCATCCTGAGCCGACGATCTCCGTACGGCGCCCGCACTGACGATAGCGGCGCCGGCGCCAATACGGGCGCCGCTAATCCGTTCCCCGACGGCGTGTCTTCCCTCCTCTCAACGGAGCCGTCCAGTGACATGGATCAAAGAATCACGAGCCGAGTGGCATCCTGAGTGTGAATTAGTTAGTTAACGTGCTGTAGTGGATTCAAAATCAATGTGAGATTTAGGGTTTCGTTTCGATTCAAAGCGAGGCACCACGAATTAGGGTTTTGACTGATTCACATTACATGTTTTTGAAACATTGTTGAATTTTATGAATGGTTGTTTATCTTTATCGTGCTACTTTGTTAGAATACTTTTGTCATAACTTAAATTATCATTTTTAGCTCTAAAGTACATAACTTTAGGTTAATCAAAACTAATGGATGCGGGGAGCATTGATGGACCCATTATCCTCCGTAGTCACCTACTTGGGCATGTTTTATAACCACTCAATCATCAATTTTTGTAAGTGATATTTCTATTATTACCAACAACAACAAAATATAGTGAACTGATTAAGCTTGCATCATCCTCATTTGCATATAAAATTATAAATAAAATTTTCTTGGGAGCAGTAGAGATGCATATATGAGATAGATTTTGAATGGATAGATATATCTTATTCTAGAAGAAGACAAGATAAAAAATATTAGCTCAATTAGAGAAATTTAAACAAAATGTTCACATCACCACAACCTAACCTTTAATTATGGATCCACGACAACCTGCAATTTAGGACCCGTTTGGGGCAGCTTATAAGTGCGGCGGCGTTTTTGAAAAAGCCACCAAACCGTTTGGTTCGCGCGTTTTTGGAAATGTCGTCTACCGCGGTTGGATTTTTTACTACACGCAGTCCGCGGGTCGAACCCCGCGATCAACCCGCGGGCCGCGTTTCAAGATAAGTACGCTATCCTGAAACGCACAAGCTTGCCCCAAATGGACCTTTATTGTCTTTTATTGCATCATGGTACAAAGCACATAAAAAACAACACAATTCTTAAATCACTCTTTTTTCTTCTAAATCAAATATACAAATGGTGACGTATTAAGGATTATCATGCAGATGACATAAGTTTGTTCCCATGGGTAAATTTACATGTGAGAACAGCCTTTTCATGTTGCCTAGCTTATTTTCTTTCTCTAGATCAAACTTTGTACAACTACTGGAACATTTAACTAGATAGTGGATGTCCTAAAAGGAAATGAAACAATACACTGAATATTGTAAAAAGCTTACATTTAAGAACTTAATGAAAAAAATAATTGAAAAAGAGCAAATGGATTAGAAAGCCGATTGATCTCTATGTGTGGGTATCTCTTCAAAGATAGGCAATCTCTTAGATATTTGTGGAGAGCTTTCATTCAATACATGGTCAAGTTTCTCAATGCTCTTCTCCTCCAACCTCAAATCAATATCTACATCTGAGTTTGACTGTCGTGACTCGATCTCGTAAAGTAACTCATTAGCACGATCACTCACCTTTCTCACATCACAACCTATTAATTTATGGTTAACAATTTCAAGGAGAACACACCTTGCATCATCAAAATGGCCTTGCTTCATTAGGCAGATTCCAAGGTTGCAAGCCGTGTTAGCATCAGGCTCGATCATTTGCGCCTTGCGATAGACTGCCTCTGCCGTGAGAAAGTTGTTTTGTCGCATGTATGCCCAACCCAAATTTCCCTGCCAAATAGTTAATATGCATGAGTTCATAGATTGATATGTTGTACTGTATTATTGAACATAGTTATAGCAAATGGAAGCAACTTGGTTACCAGGACATGGATAGTTTCTTTCCTGATGGAGAGTTGGAATCTCTTGCCATGAGATCGAGCAGTCTTTGTGGGCTTCCCATTGAATGCTTCTCCTTGGTATATCATCCTAAGCTTTTGCTTCAGTAGTTTAATCTGCTCCTCAACCATACCGCATTTCTGATGGAAACAAATTTAAGGATCACTCTGTCGTTCATTTTAAGGGAGAAATTTTTGATTCACAAATTGAAGATACTCTTTGAGCTTGGATTGAATTCATATCAAAATTAAATAGCTATAACAGGCTTAAAAGATATCAGGTAAGAATTGAGTCTTGATTGACTCAAGCTTCTCCTACATTCCTTATATATGATACATGCAACATTACGGGTCACAAAAATTTTGAAATTGAATATATTTTTGATTTATCGTGAAATTAATGAGCTAGATTTAGCTTGAATTGAGATTGACAACGTCAACTTTCATAATGAGGTCAGATTATATAATTTTGAACTGATCGTAAGTCATGGTTGGATGGTTCAAAAATAATGGATAGTTTAGTGCCAAACTAACAAATTGGCAGAGATGACAAAAGCTACCTTATAAAGATCGATAAGCAAGTTATCCAAGGACTCTTGTGCTTGCTTGGAGCAGTGGTGCCTGAAGGATTTGATGGCCTCAATGGCCTCCTCAGCTCGGTCTTGCTGCGTCATCACCACTGCCATGTCCTTAAGCGCACTATCGACTCTGTCGCTAGCATTGATTGCTTTCCAAAACCAGACAATGGATGAATCCAGATCCTTCTCTATAAGCTGTTTCATAATTCAGATGATATATTATGAAAGTTGGATACACAAAAAAAATAAAAATAAAAATAAAAATTAAGAGATGACAAAAACAACTAATGCAAAAAATTACTTTCTTCAAGCTTAAATTTGTAAGTATCTCAAAGCATCCTAAACTTCATGATCACTCACTTTGAATAGTAGGGAGCTCATATTTGCTATTTTATGAAACAATCATATTTTTCTTTCCTTTTTCTTCTATTTAATGACCATAACACATCTTATTATTAGCAAAAGAAAAAAACTTTCTTTTTTTAATACACGAAAACATTTATTGTGAATTAATATAACGAATGCACAGATAATAATCAAGAAATAAAGCACCACAAGTTACTAAGATTTATGTGGTTTAGCTAAAAATAATTGTCATCCAAAAGAGAGGAGCAAATAATCAATCTATGAAACCACATAAATTCTATGGGAAATAGAAGAATATTGTTCTTCAAATTCAAGCACATTCAAGCCAGCCACAAAGGAGAAATAGCCTATTGTTATCCAAAGAAATAATTTAAATTACTTTATAATTATTATTAAACTATCTAATTTGACCTTCGTGCCAATCCCACTATAGGAATGTGGACTTTTAGCTTTGTTCGGTAATGAAGAAGGCTATAATCTCAATGCACAACAAATTTGTGGCTCGTTGGCTCATCATAATTGTGGTCTTGAATATGCTCGTTGCTTATACATTGCGATTGTCCAAAAATGATCCTAAATTTATATCACATTCGTATAAAGCTAAAAATAATTAAACTCAAAGATTATCAGAGAAATGAAATATAATTATTTTGTAACTAAAGGAGCATTATCTAGCATATACAACAAATATAGTAATTAATTTATGTTATGCTCGATCTAACATAATGCTAACGTTAAATTTATAATAAATTAATGAATAATAGAATATTCATTAACCTAACTTCAAAGTTGAATTTTCGTTAAAATGAAAATGTTACCTAGTTTAATGTTAACTAAAATCAAATGTGTTTTTCTTTTTATCAATGGAAATTCTCTTTGGTTACGTTAAACTAACCACTATCAAATCTAATAAGAGTAGATGACACGACTATTGGGGCTAAAAATGTAAGGGAGAGATTAAGGATGTTAGCTGATATGAGGAGCAATACATAGGATAGGTGGGGTGATGTGAAAGTAATGTGAGGCAAGAGGGAGTTGAGATGGTGAGATGGAAAATAAGGGGCCCAAGACTATAATTATCAAGCAATGAGAGAATGTGCAACAACTAGAAGTTGAAGAAAGGGGAAAAGGGTTGAAAAAAGTGAATTGAGATTTACATGGAAGAACGACGTGAGGATAATTATAGGTGTTGTCATAAGAAAGAAAGAAGAAGAAAATAATGAAACCTAGTCCATGCACGGACAATGAATTAGATTATTTGTTCGATCAAGGCACCTAGTCTCAAATAGAGTTGCAAATGGCTAGATTTCAGGTGGTATCCTAATAAAATTATCGAGAGATAACACGATAATTCTCCCACTTTTTATAATAAATGTTGTATTACATTTTCATTTTCTGTTTAGATTCTTCTCCATATTCAACTTTTTAAGCTTTCAATGCTAAATGATTGATACTAGAATTTACATTTATACCTACTGAAAAATAGATAAATTTCTATTTAATGAAATTCTTCGTTGTAAATTGTTTGCTTGTCCTAATAAATATTTTTGAAGTAATATCCTTGCATTGTCTCTTGAATAGACTCATATGTATCGAAACATAAAGCTGTTTGGATAAATCCGATAATTATAAAATTTAGACTGAAAATCTTAAGTCAACCCACTATAACTCTTTTCAAAAAACCATATATAGGAGAATGGGATAATAGTTTCAATTAAGTCGCAAAGAATACTTTTCTCACATAGCATAAAATTCCTTGATGGGATATAGACTTTCATTCTAATATATAAAAATTTTTGGAGTAGTTTTTTTAATATATGTAATATTAATGAAAAAGATGAAAATCAAGAATTGCTAGCTTGGATGATATCAATGAATTACTGTAGATGGCATATCTTGGATCAATATATTCTATGAATAAATGACATGAAGAAGTTAGATACTTGAAAGCCTTAGATTGTTTTATATTGAGATAGAGTTTCCTAAGTGGAAATTTTCCAAGAGAATTTTATTCTTATGACTAATTATAGCTTTGGTGGCACATAAGAAACTCTTAATGAAGAAATCAATCTATTATTCCACTTGTATTATTTAATGGTGATTGAAATGTCTTCCGATGAAGAATATAATGACTCAAAATAATGATGTATTAGAATCTATGAGCACTAAACCATATTCAGGTAGGCAATCCTCGATGTAGAAGTCATAAGGCATGTTAAAGCACATAATATAGTGGATATGAAATTATGAGATGGTGAAGCGCATGTGCATGCTTTTAGAATTGTGGGGTGCAAATTCTTAGGATTAAGATCAAAATAATCTAAGGTATGAGTATTAATTTGCTTTAATTTTGAGAACTATAATCCTAACATAAGAACATCAGAAAATTCTAAGCAAGATAACATCGAAGATGATATGGCTTATATTCTAGGATATCACATAACTATGGAATATCAGAAAAGTATAAAATTAAAAATCTGAAAAAATAACAGGGAATAATAGTTTATAATTTATATGGTTAAAAATGAGAGTAGGATAATAACGAAGCCTAGATGAAAAAAAATTTAAGCAAAAATATCCTAAAAAAAATTCAATCTAAGGGTTAGGTTGACAAAACTAAATAACTAGTTGAATAATCTTATAGAAGAAGATTTCTAACCTAATGAAAGGGAGACCAATGCAAAATGAAAAGATGTTGAATCCTAATGAAAAGAATACAGGCCCTAAGAGAATACATAAATACTAATATTAAAGAGAAAAATTAATCCAAAGTGCAAGAACTACTTTAAAAAGAAGAATCTATTCCAAAGGATAAACCTTAAACTAAGAGATAGGTTGCTAATACTAAGAAATATGAAAGACTAACACAAGGGATACTATACGATGATGAAACTGGTTGTCCATTATTTTGAGCATAATAGTATTTAGAAACTTCATAAAAAAAACTGAAAAAAAATTTCTAATCAAGGGAATGCTTGTCAGAAACTATTGGTTATTCCATTTAATGTAACTCATAGATTTGGAGTTGTACGAGGGACTTAGTCTTAGGTTGATAGAAGAGCTCATTCTCTACTACCATATGAATGGAGAAACTAAAGAGATTTTAGGCCTTAAGAATACGAGTCATTTAGGTTATAAAAAATGCCAGATGATTATGAATTACAACATAATCACAAAAGTTATAATGAGACCCAAAATATTGGAATTAGTCACAAAAGTAAGTGAAATGCTGGTCATACTTGGATGGAAGAAAGGCAGACACATCCTTGAGCTGGCTAGATGAGGAAGAGGCATGTATGTGAAGTGGTTGTGTGTATGTTATATATCCTAAAAAGAATCCTAGACTATACCTATATGCTTTTATCATTAAAGCTAGAGTCTAACATATGAACAGTCTATATCCAACACTATGAAAGCAATGTCTTAGAGAGTTGGCCACAATCACTATTTTTACTAAAGATTTTGTTTGCCCTACTATGAGCTAGACTAGAAGTTCTAATTTTCACCTCATAATCATCAAGGTGGATCTCAATTTTAGAATGGTTGAGGGTTGACCTATAGTTTTAGAATAACATAGGTATCTCTAATGCAAGCTATGGAAGCTATAGTTATGTATAATCTCAAAGCATGCATATCATTGATTTCTAATAAGTGGATTGACTAAACCATGGTTCCAATCAAGAGGAGGAATATCGAGCCTAAACTAGTACATGTATTAAAACGTCTTAAAATGACTAATAGAGAGTTGTATATTTTGGGTCTTAGATATATGAAGATGACTCAAGGTAATAAATCTATTACAGACATTGAGAGAGATCTAATTAAGTTAAACAATAAGAAAATATTCAAAGTCGTGAAATACTATACTGATTTAAATTGCCAAATAACCCTAGCATGTGCTAGATTAGGTGAATCAAGGAAAATTGGACTACCCTAGAGAGATAAGGACTGAGTCAATGATAAAATATTAGTTTGCTAGCTGACCACAAACGTTTAAATGTTTCTACAAGAAATTCGTGTTGTAATAGGAAAATCATGAATGTAAGCAAAACAGAAATCTATTGACAGACAGAGAAAAAAATTCACGACATAAAAAACTCAAAAGTATAGAAAATATAACAAAGAATGTTCATGCTAACAAATATCTGTTACCTCTCTACTTTGCCAAAAAATTAATGTTACTCTCAAGTCTAACAATAGGATTAGTAAGATAAGAAATGAAGTCATATATTCACAGTTGCTAAGGCCCCATTTGGGGTGGCGTTCGGGCCGCGACATGGCTTGAAGTCGCGGTTTTTGGTCATTTGGGTCAGCGGTGCCACTTGTTCATGTAGCATTTTCAGTAAAATGTGGGCCATGGGTTTGACCCTTCAACCTGCGTTTCTTACGTTACACACTACAGGTGCCCCTCCACGATCTCTTGCTTCGTCGTCTGCCTTAATCTTTATTTGCGATCTCTCACTTCCTCGTCTGTAATCTCTCATCATGGGCTCTGGTATCCCTTTTCCCTATCATTTTTCGCATAAGTCGTTTTGGTTTCCGTTTATGTTCGATTTTGATGTTTATGTTGTATTATTTTAATGTCCCTGTTGGTTTTTTATATTGGTGATGTAGGCGGTGGCGTTGGTGTTTCTGTTTGTTGTGAATTTGAGAAAAATAGGATTTGTTGTGCTGTGTTGTTAGGTTTGTTCTGTTGTGGTGTTGGATTTGTTATGCTGTGACGTTTGGTTTATTCTGTTGTGATGGCCTAAATTTATGGTTAACCAGTGTTGTATTATTGTAATGTTGTGTTGACCAGTGTTATTGTGTGTTGTGATGGTTTGTGGGGCGGTGTTGTGTTGTTCAGTGTCATGGGTGGTGTTGTTTTAGCCAGTTTTGTTGTGTGGTGTGAGGGTTAGTTATGGGTTAGGGTGGTGGCTGTGGGTTGGGGTCGTGGCTTTTGGCAGTGGGTTAGGGTTGTGCCTATGGCTTATGGTGGTGGCTTTTGGTGTTTGGAAGAAGAAATGTGTTATACGCCAAGATATAAAATCCTACTGGTTTCTGAAACAAGTGTAGATTATGATTGCTAGGATGGCTCTTCACAATTAAATTCAGCGGCATCCTTCCTTTAATGACATCGAATTCCGTAGGGCAGACAAAAATCATGAGCATGTAGGACATTTGAGTACCGTCTTGGATATTTTTTGTCACGGCTTGAGAATGATGATTCCACCACCTGTCCTAAAGATGGGAAAGATGCTTGCGAGATGATAGAGTTAAGAGAACAAATTACGGATGCGATAGTAAGACGGTGATTTGAGTATTCTTCGTTATTCAATACTAATTGTACTTTGTTTCTTTTATGCAAAACTATTTGTATTTACATTCTATATTGATTGTTTGCATTTTTTACGGTATTTGTTATTGTATTCTTTTTTTCGTTTGCATTTCACTTGTTTTTCTTTTTGTGGGCTTGAGAGGTCAATGATGAAACGTTTGACTTTAAGGAATCTTCTAGATGGTCTATTAGTCATTGTTGGTTGGTGTCATAAGTGAAATCCTAATGAAGGGAACCAAGTTCCTCCTTTTCGACAATATGGTTTTTGAGAATCTTCTGAATAACCTTATTTGATGATATGCATATGTGACAGACACGAGCTTGGTTTTACGTGGGTTAAAGACAACCAAGATCTCTTTTTTTACAAGGTCTACTGTCCTCTTGTAATGACAGATTTGTAGTGAGACTCATTTGTTGATATATTGAGTTCATTGAGACATCACGTTTGCTCTAAACTGTAATTACTTACTTTTTTATTAAATTCTACTTGTTTATGTTGTATAGTTCCTATTTATTTTCGTTCCTTGTAAATTTGATATTAATTGTTTTGAGTTTTTTACACTATTTGTAAGCGTACTTTCTTTCTACTAGCATTTCTCTTTTTTTTTGGTGACTTTGAGCGGTCAATGATGCGACATTTGACCTTAAGGGTTCTTCTAAATTATCTGTTAATCGTTGTTGGTGTCACATGTGAAATTCTAATGAATTCAACCAAGTTCATCTCTTCCTTTCAGTGATATAGTTTATGAGGATCTTATGGATGACCTTTTTGGTGATATGCATATGTCACAGACATGGACTTAATTTTACGTGAGTTAAAGAAAACTAAGAACTATTTTTTTACAAGGTCAGTTGTATTCTTGTAGTGATAGATTCGTTGGTTGACATACTGAGTTCTTTGAGACCTCATGCATGCAAAAAAACTGTAATTAATCATTTCTTTTAGCAATTTCAACTTCTGTTGTGACTAATGGATTGTCTTTTGTAGCATTCAGGAAGATGGGCTCTAGGATTTCAGAGACCATCTGACGATTGCTCTATAATTGCAAACTTCAGACTTTCCTACTTATGTCACATCAGGTGCACAACTACGAGAGACAGTTTACTGGTGCTCACGGAGAATCATAAAGAAGTGTGACTTCTTCTGGTGGGCATATAGTCCGACGGATTTCACTACCGATAGTGATTGAGAATAGATGACATGTCTGGAGGGTGGTGTAGCTTTTGATGTACGTCGTC
Organism: Papilionanthe hookeriana x Papilionanthe teres; assembly: GCA_022702705.1. Classification (NCBI taxonomy): domain Eukaryota; kingdom Viridiplantae; phylum Streptophyta; class Magnoliopsida; order Asparagales; family Orchidaceae; genus Papilionanthe; species Papilionanthe hookeriana x Papilionanthe teres. The sequence continues at coordinate 108,882,418 of CM040432.1, forward strand.
TGCATTTTAAGAACAATATTATGATATTAGTAAATGTAATTTAAATAGTTTTTTTTTTTTTTGCAATCTTGATATTCACTGCTAAGTGAGATGTATATTTTTTCTTTTACTGTTTTGATGTATATTTTTGTGTCTGAAGTATCAAATTTATGGCTATGATAGTTCTGTTACAAACAACATTCAAACACAGGCAGAATGGTTAGTTGTCCAGAAACAACTGTCGTAAAACAGTTTTCAAACAGCAAAAAATAAATAGTCAACCAGTTTATTCACAACAGTTTATTAATAAGCTACAGCTGCCCCAAACAGACCATAAGTTCATTGTTTTAATTAGCACAATATATATATATATATATATATATATATATATATATATATATATATATATATATATATATAGTGTATTTTTATGCACATGTCCTTGGCCTACTGGTTGATAGTTTGCTATCAAACAAGAATGTTTTAGGTTCAAGATTTTACACATGCATGTGTATGTATTTGCATTTAAATTTGCTCAAATGTCCATACAAAAATAAAAAATAATAATAATAAAAAAAAGTAACAGGGGTTTCCATATTAAAATGCCAAATTCAATCTAGTTACGATTCCATTATTAAAAAAATATATCAAATAATTTAATTTTAGAAGTCAAAATGCTCGAAAATTGATTAAACTCATCAAAGTATGAATGGGTTTCCACAAAGCAGCTCACTTTCATTTGAAATCTCCTCAATGACCAACTTGAAGACTCCCACGGCCAAAGAACGATGCAGTCTCCATTAAATTAGACACACAAACACACACACACACACACACACACACACACATATATATGCTCGATCGTTAGTGTTTATTCGTGATCGAGTTCACAAATTAGCACACATTTGGATTAAAAATTGGGGAAGGAAATGGAATTTGGAGCAGATTACCTGGAGATGTTTAGCCCTAACGTAGGGGCTATCCCCGGCGGGGACTTTGTGGATTACATGGAATAGATCCTTCTTCCCTCCTCTTGAACTTCTCCACTTAACTCCTTCCATTTCCGAGAGTGAGTGAAAGCTTCAAGTGACGGAAAGAATAAGTTGAAGAATCCTGCTTTTTTATTCTCCCAGACAAAAGGAAGATCGTAGACGAGAATCCGTCCAGGTTCATTATAAAGAACTCGGTATCATCGATTCGGCCACGTGTCTGCCATTAAAGTGACGGCCGTTGGACGGCTGCCCTATGGGAGTTGTTTGGATGTGATAGGGATATATCATTGTTGAGGTGGCCAATTAAAATTGATCAGCTTAGCATATAGGTTTCATTGGAATGTATTGGTTGATTGTTTTTTAAAAATAGGTCCATCTAATATAGGCCAATTTTAATTGGACATATCTGATGTAAATTTACATCTGATGTCCTGATGCAATAATTTTTTGCGATGTGGAGCTTCCCAGCTGAACATGAATGAGCTCAGAATTTGTTGATATACTATTCGTTTAGAATATTTTTTTATCAACGTGAGTTCACGTTACAAGTTTATTCGAATTCAACCCTACTTAAATTCAAATTATCATGTGTTCAATTCAAGTTTAAATTTGAGCCAAACTTATTTTGTTTCTCATTTAGCCAATCTTTACAATCAAATGGATAAATATTTATTGTCATTCAGCCTATCTTTAAAATTATAGTTACTTAAATTGTTACTTTTTAATGAAGTAAAATATTTATTCTTACTGAACCGGTTCGAATGTTATAATTTCATGTTTTAGGTTTTTCCTACAGGACTGTGTTTGGAAGTAAGTTTAGTTTCCGTTTTTAATAGGATTTTTTCATAAAAATATTCTTTTCATTCTCGATGTGGGACTAAGGGTAGCTCCCATTGTTCCCGTCATTTCCCAATTCCAGGAGAGTAGCTTAAGGGACATTTATTATTTATACACGTATCACCAAAATCATATGTATTAACATAGCTAAGTCCTAATTTACGAAATGTGGGGTCTCTCTACTCCCTCCCCAGTCCCCAAATTCGGATAATATTTGAGGGACATTTACACAAATACAACCAAAATCCTACGTATTTATATACATACCAACTAAATGCAATGTATTTCCATATCTAACACCTAAGCTTATATTTTTATAATTATGACATCCAATAACTTTTAAAAATAATTAAATTTAGAATTTATTAAAAACATATTAAAATTTAATATACGAAGGACATAAATAAATATAATTATTTAATTATTTAATTATTTTGAGCCAAAATGATGTGAAATGGACATGCCTTTGCTTGTGTTGGGCTCGTTGATAAATTGAGATAAAAAAAAACTTCCGTGTTCGGCTCACTTACTAAATGAACAAATCAAATACGAGCAATTTAACAGGTTGAAGACGAGCTGTTCGCAAACGATGAGCTTTTTTGATAGTCTATTCATGAGAGAGGCTTTTAGAATTTATATTATTTTCATTAAGGAGAAAATCACAGCTTATGTATTTACATATCTAACATGTAAATCTCAATTTTGTACTTGAGTGGTGGGAGCGGGCATGACTCAAATTTCATGAAATCTTATATAATTACCTTAATAGCTTTTATAATTATTTCATTAAATTTAAATATAAAAAACTTTTAATTAATAAAAATGTTAAGAAAACACATTTTAATAAATATTACAATAATATCAATTTTAAACTGTCTGTGTGTGTATTAATTATCTATAGTGTGCGTCTTTGGGTGGCAAGTTAGTAGGTAGCTTTGTTATTAGTCGTAAGACCCTTCTGACCCAGGTTTGATCCCTATGGGGATTGATAATACATATGAGGAGCGGTATTCTTAAATACCACCATTTGAAAAAAAATAAATATTAATATCCATAGTCTGAGAAAAATATCTAAAGGCCAAACTAGAAGTATTTTTCGGTTTGCATGATTTAAGCCTGGAAGTCCAATGTATGGCTTTACCATGACCCTCCCATAGAAATTTGTTAAAGGTTCTTTCAATCTTGGTTGCATATGTTTAAACATTTTGGCAATCTAAAGGATGTACAGAGAAGAAGACAATATTAGGGCCTTAGCGTCGGATTTGCGTTGGCTCTATCTAACTCTAAAATGGATGCTAATGTCCAACTTATACCTTTGTGTCTAGGTTTTTTTCATTTCGCTGTGCCGAACACTAAGTAGACAGAAATTCGATACAAAATTTGCACCAAATTTAAAGCCACCGTAAATTGTGATGCTCATCACCACATTTCCTTTAGTGGATAGTCTATATGCCTTTAACTGAATACTATAACCAATAAATATCATATTTTTTGATTTGATATCCAACAGACTTCTATTTTGACCATCTCTTGACACACAAGCCATGCTCAAATAGCTTCAAATGACTGACTACATGTTTTCTTCCATGTCATGTTTCATAAGGCTTAAAATTTAAACAATCATTGTTGGAGATATATTCAAAATATAAACTGCAGTTGCAACAGCTTTAACCCAAAATATATTTGCTAAATTCTTCAACTTCAACATATTTCTTGCCATCGCTTCCATTATTCTGCTCTTTCCCTCCACAACTCCATTTTGTTGTGGTAATTAAAGCCTAAAAATTTGATGCTTATCACAATCTCTACCAAACCCATTTAATGAAAATTCTCCACCTCTATCAGTACGTAGACACTTAATATGATTATCTCTTTAATTTTTCACAAATGATTTAAAGTGCATAATCAAAGACTTCTAATTTATGCTTTAAAAAATAAACCAAATGCATTTTATTGTAATCATCCATAAATAGAAGAAACTATATGTTTCCTTTATATGATTATGTATTCATTGGACCACATAAATCGGCATGAATTAACTCAAAGCTTCTTTTTCTATCCAAGATTACTTTCTCATAACACGGGTTTCGAAATTTCTGTGTAGCCAATTGTAGCTCATAAACTATCTTTTTTTTTTTGCAATAGTTTAATCCTCCCATATATAAGTGACCATAACAAAAGTGACATAGTTCTACATCGAATTTCTCTTTAACCACTAATTCCTTCTCTAAAATTGTAGAAATTTTAAGAGAAAAATTCTTGTTTAGCGTCAAATGATTATTTGCAATTTGTTGTCAACTTTTCTTATCTTCAATGTGATAATAATTTTCATCAAAATCATCTTTGTATCCACTCTCAATCAATTGCCCAATACTTATTAAATTGCATGCAAGATTTAGAACATAAAGAAAGTTTGTAAGAACTTTACTTTACTGTGATTTTTTTCAATAACAAAACCCCCCCTCTCCTTCAACACCAACAATATTATTATCACAAATGAGATTTCATATTTCTTTGACATATCAGTCTTTGAAAAGAGATATAATTAGAAACATATGATTAGAATAACCACTAACAAGAAACTAAATTTATTAAGTATCAAAATCACCTTAAAAATGTGTCATAAATGAAATATTTTGATATGGTGACTTTTCAATAAAATTGACGCAACTTTGTTTGGAGCAACATCTATCTTCTGAATGGCAAAACTTTTTTGCAAGGATTACACTGCAGTTTGTCTTTACCTTTTTTATTTCCTTGCTTATTCCAACAATTTGCCTCAATCAGACAAAATTTTTTACAATAATAACATTGTTTTTAACTTTCACCTCTTCCATTTAATACACCACAACCTCTCTTCCTCTATAAATACCTCTAGTTCCTCTACCATGATCTCCTTCTTTGTTGTTACTACCAAAGACTTCCTTCACTTGGAATGCCTTCTCAAGTGACTTTTATTCCCTTTTATTTAACCTCCACTCATGAGCCATCAATGAACTCATAATCTTATCAAATGAGTATACATCAAGATTTTTGGATTCCTCAATAGCTACTACAACACGTTCAAGTTCCAATGGGAGACTTCTTAGAACTTTGGACAACTTTTTCTTTAGATATTTGCTCTCCAAATGATTGCATCTTATTTACAACTATCGATAATTATAAATGATAAATTTGAGCTCTTTCTCCTTCACCCATATTCATCGTTTCAAGTTCATGCCGTATGTGTAGATTGTTACTTATCGTCATTAGTCTTACAGAATGTTGAAACATTTTTTTTTTCAAAAATATTCCAAGCTTCTTTTAATATCCCTGCCATAAAAATTCTTGAAAAACTGAAGAAACTTTTATCATCTATGGTCTTTTGAATAAAAAACAAAGCCTTTAATCTTAATTGTTCTCATTATTTCTCCTTTCATCTTCTTTGACCCGCACTTCGTGCATCAGAAGATTCCACCAATCATGTGATTTAAACAAGGTTTTCATATAGGACTCGGACTTTTCACCATTGAAAATAGGATTCATAGGTTGAACAATAGTGTTGATTCCATTCGTTGCCATGAGATAAAACTTTTCTTTAATATTTTAATGAGAATAACATACCAAGTCTTAAAATATACCCTCTAAAATTTCCGGTGATCTTTCTTCAATAATAATCATCACCACAAATTAAATTTGAACCCTCTTAAATTGGAATTTTGCTCTAATACCAAATGTTGGAAAGCTAAAAGAAAATAGAAAAAAGATGGAGAATTTTAATCCAAGCACAATATCGATATTAAGGCTTTCACATGATTTACATTACAATTACTTAACTAAAAAACTAAAATGTATAGGAACTAAAAAGAAACTAAACCTTGCATATTTTCTTTCACACTTTTTCAAAAATAACCTTTCACATATATTTAAATTAAGATAAATATTAACTATTTTGTATTAATATATATAACTAACAAAGTTTACTATATAGCCATGAAATATTCTTTTTCAAGCTATTCAATATATTTTTATGGTAATTATTAAATGATAAGCAACTTTACAAATAGTTTTAAGAGAATCATATATGTAGTATCAAGAGGAAAGATATAGAGAATGAGAAACTAATTGTTCTCAAGTACCTAAATATTGCATCCAACTTATTAATATTAATAATTCTCAACCTATTAATATTTGTTGGCACTAGCAATCAACTTATGTGTGAAACCTCAAGTATTATTGCATCCAATCTCTTCTTGCTGACTCAAGATGCTGATATATTAAGTTTTTTGAAGGGTGTGAGTAAAATAATGTAACATTATTCATTAATAAAGTAATATTTTAAAATAAGACCCTTTTTTTAATTCCTTATTAAACAAAATAATTAGATTTTATGACATTCATTAAATAAATTTTGCTACCCAAAAGCCTTGCCTTTACATGCATCCTTGTAAGCAAATACTAGATTATATAAATTTTTGTTATCCTAAAGCAAAGAAAGCCAATAAATGGGAATTTCCATAATTATAATTTTTTTATCGCAAGCTTAAATTAATAATGAAACTCACAAAATTACCTCAAGAATTTTTTTTAATTGCTTGATTAGCCATGAAACAAATTTAGGATATCTCTTTATTGTTTCAAACATACTCAAATAGAGAGAGAGGATTCTTTTTTTTTTATCTGTCTTATTTTTTTGAATGTGATTATACAATCATTGATATTTCCTTGGTTCCTCAGTTTGTTCTTTTAAGTATTATCAGAGGATCCCCTCTCAAATATTTGGACTATGATCAGGTAGTGAATGGACTTTAACTTTACTTTTAACTTGCCATTTTGAATGTGGTCAAGGCATTTGTATTTTTTTTTTTTGTTTCTCATTTTGTTATTTCAAATATGATTGGACAAATCTTGAACTATAGCTGTCTATTATTCTAAACATGGTCATGTAGAGAGTGGATTCTTCTTTTATTTTGACTAGTTATTTTAAATGTAGTTAGACAAGATAGTGGGGCTCTTTCATGTTTTCTCACTATTTTGAACTTGTTCTCCCTTATTTTATATATTTTTGTTCTTTTTGCTAACAAATTATTCCACAAATTTATTATTCAAAAAGGCTCGTCTCTACGTGCATCATTTTATGTGGTCTTGCGATTATGAAAAATTTTATTATTTAAAAGATACAAAAGCTAGCTTAGGAAGAATTCTATATAGCATAATTATTACAAAAATAAAAAAAATAAAAATAAAGAGAAAAAAATAAAATAAAGTTGAGATGAATTTTATGATGAAACTCGTGATTTTTTTTTCTAGCTTTTTCTTTTTTCTCTTACTTGTATGATTGGCTAGCGGCACTTGAATGATATTGGCAATGAAAGTGATCATAACCAAGAATACTAGTGGGATCAAATAAAATTTTAGGAGATTAAAAAATTTTATTTTAAAAGGACATCATAAAAGTAATATTCTTTAAAAATGGTGTATAAAATATTTATTTATGAAACTCTTTCATACATCATTTGCATTTAAAATAAAGATTCAGATTCAATCACATAAAATTTGCACTAGAGCAACTTTCTAATAAATTAATACAATTTCTAAAATGCTAAATCATAATAATACATAATCTACATGCGTTTTTTTTCCTACCTTTGTTTATGGTCAAATTGTTACAAGACAATTTATATTATGGACATGTTACTTGTTAGCGTAACACAAGCTTTAGAGGAACACCTTGATCGCCCCCTAGATCGTCTTGAAACATGTCTTAAGGTCGAGCTAATGGCCAACTTGCTAATGTGGCAGTGCTTATGAGGTGTCCATATAGGGATTGCGCCACTTCACGCATTGCACTTAAAGGGGCATTGAGGCTCTGATGGTATCCATCTTTTCTTGGAAATTGTAGTAATATATGTTTAGCCACATTTTACTTTAAAATTTTACACATGTATTTGATGCATTAGTGGCATACCCCAAATCTGAACCAACAAGTCAATGAAATAAGAATATGAAATATATAAATATTACATTAGTTAGAAGCATTACACAATACCAGCTGCAGACGATGTTGGGTCGATTGCCTTTTAAGTCCTACTAATATTCTAAACCTAAAAATTAGACATGCCTATCTTTAGGGCTGTCAAAAATGCTCGTTGTTCGCAAACAGTTCGTGTTCGGTTCGCCAAGAAGTTCGTGTTCGATTCGTTCGATAAGCAAACGAGACGAACACGAATAATTTTTTTTGTTCGGTTTGTTAAACGAACCAAACAAAAACAATGATGTGTTCGTTCGTGTTCGGTTCGTTATTGTTCGAAATATAAAATAATTTAAAATAATTATATATAAAAAATGTATGATATTTTAAAAATAATTATATATTATTAAAATTTATCATATTTTAAATAATTAAACTTCTATAAATTATAATATATGATAGATTATTAATAACAATAATAATATTATAGCATTAATTATGTTAATATAAATATTATAATATTATAATTAATATAATATACTATATATTAAAATAAAACCCTAAACAAAACCCTATACATCTTATTCGGTTTGCTTCATTTTGAGGAAGTATGAATTACCTGATATGTATGGAATATCTGATCAATTTGCTTCATTTTGAGGAAGTATGCTATCAAAGCTATGGTACGTCAAAAAAGTTCGTTATTCGCGAACAGTTCGTGTTCGGATCGCCAGGAAGTTCGTGTTCGATTTGTTCGATAATCAAACGAGACGATCACTAACAATTTTTTTTTGTTCGGTTTGTTAAACGAACCAAACACGAACAGTGATGTGTTCGAACATTTCGAACACGAACACTAGCTCTGTTCGTTCGTGTTCGGTTCGTTTACACCCCTACCTATCTTACACCTCATTAGACTTAAGTTCGTGTTTTCTTCGAGTTTAGGTGGCCAGATTAGCTGACTTCCTTTTTTAGGTATCGTTTATGTTCGTGAGAGTTTGGCTTGATTCATTTATCAGTAGGTAAAAGTTTCGTAAATTTCACTTTGTTTTTGTTAGATTAAATTTGATATTACTACTTATATCATTAGTGCTTATCTTAGTTTAGATTCTGAGATAAATATTTTCTTGTTTGTTATAATATAAATTCTCATCTCTTAAACTTTTCAGTAATCTCTTTCTAAATAGAATTCATAATATTCTAATAATATGCATAACTCATACCAAAACAAATCTTAATTTGCTTATAAAACCTAATATAGGATACTTAGAGTACTATTGGGTCTTTTAGTATTGAAGTATTTATTATCTTGTCTATCTTGGCATCCAAAAGGAACTCCAATTTAAGCTATCCAGATTGATTTTCCTACGTAGCAATCATGAACCTAAATATTGAAATCTATAAAGGCTCAAGCCGCAGGCATTAGTCAAGAGTATTGCTAAAAATTAATATCTTATAGGATTTAATTAACTATAGGGCTATGCCCCAGTAGAGAGCCTATATCCAACAATAAAATAAACTATGTCCCTCCTAAATATTGTAGTGAAGAAATATACATAATTGTTGATCACGAAACTTGAAAAAAATTCATTTTGTTATTAGATCCATCATTGGATGGTTTCTTTGCTTGAGATACTATATTATTCTTTATGGCACGTATCATTATAAAAATTAGAAATTTCAGTTCGTGTGTGGTCCACATTCCAAACAAGTAAAGATACAAACATTTTGTTTTTAGGAGTTTGTTATCCCTTCTTAATCGTTAGGGCATTTCAGACTTGTTGGCAAAGTTTGTTTTACAAAATGAGTGATAATTAAATGATTTTTGTTGAGGTCAAAGCATATAGAACCTAATATATAAGTCATCGCATCCATCAATGACTATTTTTATTGTGTTCAATTGATTGCCCTTGATTTTGAAATAGGTATATAGTTCAACATCTTCAAACTCAAAATATATCATAAAAACGTTCGATGACTATTAATCATAAAATCTAGAAATTAATCACTATATTTTTCAATATATTATCAATAGAAACTACATTTATTACTACTAAAGAAGCACTCACGATCATTATTAAAATCTCAAGCAACACATAATTTCATTTAATCTACCAAGATGCATGGTACTTACAAGAAAATTATAAGATAAACCATAAAATTACAAGGATATTTCACTAATCATCACAATAAAACTAATAATCAAATATCCTTCAATTATATTCACTAATCTTACATTCTAAACATAGAATACCTCAAGCCTTCATCACATAACCACAAATTATATTACTAAATAAACTTAAATACTAGAAGAAAAAAATGAAAAAAAAAATATACTCTTAGCTTGCCAATATCTCAAATGCATGAACATGATAATAATCTTCCCAATTTATTGCATAAAAACTAAAATCATCGAAGTCGCTGCCATCACTGCTGCCAACCATTAAATGAGATGGAAGATTTCTCGTATAGAACGAAAAGCTCTTGGGGATGTGAGTTAGATCCCATAGAAAGTCAACCACCATTCCATCACTCATATGCAGCTCAATCTTCCCTCGATATTGCTCTTTACTATCCACCTCGTGTACCATCTCAGCATCTATCGTCAACTTCATCCGCACAGCTCCCGCTCCTTCGAAGCTTATCACAATGTTATGTGTGTCACCATTAGTTAAGAAGCGGGCCTCCGAGACAGTGTAAGACTTTGTTGCCCACACGATTTCATGAGCTACATGATCCAAAGGTGTGCTTTGCTCTAACATATGTTGAACAGAGGGGCCCGTCGGCGTTGCATCGGCCTCGGAGATAACAGGACAGATTACGGTGATCTTCTTCATAGTTTTTTTAGAGGGAGAAAGATTAATGTATATTTATTTCTTCGCACATGACTAATGTGAGAGAGTTGGATCTCAATTTATAGATTTGTATAATGCATGTCTTTTCCTTTTGTGGGGCATTTACGTACATGCTATCCAAGTCTTATTTATTTACATATCTAACATCTAAACTTTACCTTTCACAATTACACCACCAATATCTTACATATTACATAAAAAAATATCATTATTTTAACGTTAAAAATGTGAAATACACATTTTCATGTATAGATGAGCTGACGAATATGTAAAATGTAAGAATTGAGTGGTATGAATGTAAGTCCTCCTTGTTTTTATTATAGAAAGTAGCGATATTTGAAGATATAGTTTGAAGTCGTGAATGGAAACCAAGTTAATTGGCTTTGGTTAAAACAAAGATGCATGGAAAACAATTATTTTTCTAGGAATTTAATGCACTCATAGAAAACATTCCTATTGAAGGCCGATTTTTTTTTATCCTGTCTTTCCTTCTGTGAGAAATGTCCAGCTTAAGAATCTGTCATACAAATCTCAAAAAATTCATATGTGCAATCAAATAATAGCAACATTCACAACATATTCACATTCATAACATCGCAGAATAACATGACAAATATAGTAGAAACAATGAAATTTAACTGAAATCATAATAAATGTAGTGCTGATACGTCAAAGATCATCCAGCATAATAACATCCATAACATACACAAAAGAAATAGTTTTACTTAAAAGAGAAGAAAAATAATTGAAAAAAATAATCATGTTGTTCCTCGTCCTCAACCTCGAACAAATTTGGTTTGCATGATTTAAGTTGGTGAATTTTAAAGTCGTTTGGGGTTTGATATGTTATTCATGATTTGTATTTATCCTTAGTTTGTCGATTATTATAAAAATTAGATTTTTCTAAGTTCAAATTTTGCATTTGGTTTTACTGTTCTAAGTGTTATTATATAACTAACATATTTAAAATAAAATAAAACTAATCAATAGCCACTTTAAAATAAACAAGTCCAATCTTAAGAGAAAAATTTAACAAGACCAATAAAAATTAAATATAAATACAAATAAAAACTTAAACAAAACTTCAAAAAAAAAATTTTTTCAAACAAAAGAAAATTCAACAAAACTCTTTCAAAATAAAACTTAAAATTTAAACAAAATTCTCCAAACTTAAATAAATTCTTTTAAGAAATCTAGAATAAACTTAAAAACCTAAATCAATCCTATCCTTAAGAAAACATTTAAAATCTCCATTTTGTTCATTTCGTCTCCATGTAGCCATGAGTTTCTCCAATCCCAAAAAATAATCAGTGATAGTTTTTCGGATTAGAGATTCTATGGCATAAATTATTTGTGGACTCACTGTATTCTATTAATAATATTTCCATGCAGAAAGGATCTTTATTAAATCCTGTTGAGCATTTTTTAAAATTCTATATAGCTTATTTAACCAAGCATGATTATGGAGTTCTTTTTTCTCTATCATCTCAGACCATAATTATTCAAACTCCTCCTTTGAAACCCATTTGCTCATGAATGCGTGAAACAATCATTATACTGTCTTATTGCTACTGTAGCAATGTACATTCGAAAAAGCCTTTTTAGAGATATGCCACTGACATAATCAATATTGAGTATGAACCAATACCATTTCTATAATTTTCGCCATTGCTTGATCTCAGTCAATATATATTGTTATAGGATACTTACAATCCATTGTGCAAATGAATGTAATAGATAACCAAGTGAAAGATTCAATTTTCTCTTCTGATAGAAATTCTACTCGAAACAAAACAATTTGCTAGTGATGATTAACTCCAATAAATGGTGTATAAAAAAATTATACCTATTAAGCCGATAACTTGTGTAAAAAATTATGACGTCTCCAAAGTTATCATAGTCTAGCCTTGACATGCCATCACTCAAAAAAAAAAATCAATCTATTTGACTCACAAATTCAACATCCCAAGCAAACATACTATCATCTACTTCTATTTTTTTGAATAATTGCATTAGAGCAATAGTATCTCCATTCTCAATTCTAGTTCTTTCTTTTTTATTGTTTATAATTAATTTCATCTCCTTATAACAATATAATGTTCTCTACTCCTACTTACTCAGCAAGATACCTGAATGCATCAATTGCTCTAATTCTTGCTCGTGTCGTTCACTGTAGCACAAAAGCTTTGTCTTCACTGATGTGATGATATGATCTCGACAGATGTTGATCAGCTACTTGTGCTAATTGGTGGTTATGATATTCTATAAATTTACTTGTTGAAAAAACAATTAACTATAGGATGAATAATAAATCTGGTCATTGCAGAATAACGTGATTTAATATCTGATTTCTTGAAATTAATTGTGTTATTTATATTGCACGCTCTCTTTTGACCAGCTTTGAAGCATAAAAAATCCTCTAATTTAATATTCCTTGAATTTGACCAATAACTTGTATGATCCTTTCAAACACTGAAATCCATATCATGTGCATTGATGGCTCCCAGGATGGCTCGTAGCCGTCGGCGCAGCCAATTCTCTCATGTGTCATTATGAAATGTCGGAATGTTTGTCAGTGTCGTTGTCAAGGTTGAGGACTCGTTATTCTATTTATCTATTACATTGCCCTAATCTCCAAAGAATCTTAATCTTTTGAATCATGTAAAAGATCCTTAGATATTAAGAAGCTTGGAGAAGAAAAAAATGGGCCAATGAAAATAGAAAACAATAAAAAAAAAGAAATGTCAGGATTGTGGTGAACCTTACAAAGAAAACTCTATAATATGTTTAATTCTAGAGATCCCTGTATTAGGAAAACGACATCGAAAATCTAGTAACCTGAGATTTTATGTGTGATGCATATTCTGAGTCCTATATTCTCCTATAGAAACAAACTCCTATAGTTAATTACATCTTAGACAGTTAGGATTTGCCTAAGAAAACTCCTGATTAACGCAACATTCATTATCTAAGAAATTTTTAAGATCAAGGAAGAAAACCTAATTGTTTTGATCCTATGGGTAATATGTTTCTAAGTGTCACATACTACCTTAAAGTTTTGGTTTATTATTGTCATTTTATTTTGTTGTCGTTTTGTTTGATTTTGATTTTATTTTATTTTGATGTTGTTATTTTGTTTTATTATTGTATTGGTTTTGTTAGTCATGTTGTCATTTTGTTTTGTTATTGTTGTTTTATTGTGGTTTCCATTTTGTTTTAAAGTTTGTCTCGTCTTCAGTATGTCACCATACACAACATAGTTAACACATCCTGATAATATGCAAAATAAATCTAAAGAGGAACTTGTCTTCAACCTACAAGGAAAACAATGTCAATTTTATAAAAGAAATAATATTGATTTTATTTCTTAAATTGTTAATTTAGTTGGTTAAATTTTAATTTTTAGACAACCAGGTCAAAATGTCCATGGCTCCGTCGTCCTAAGGTTTACGGATGCCTCGATTTACTTAGTCCGAAAGTTGCTTAAACTAAGACCGGAATACTCTTATCAATAACCACGGATTGCATCGTCCAAGAAATCTTCATAGATCAAAATACACTATGTTTTAAGTTACATTCGGTGATCTTTGTTGATTAAAGTTTCATTTAATTTTTATTGTCTTTTGTCGGATTTTAAAGGTTGAAATATTTTAGGTTGTTTACAATCTATTAACCAATTTTATTTTGTCATTTATTTTATTTTGAATGATTCAATCAAAATCATTAAGTTTAGGTTCAATTTAGGTAGAACCAAATACAAGGTGGTTTTAGATTCAATTTAAATAGAACTTAAGTTTTGATATTACTTAGATTCAATTTTGATAGAATCTAACTTGTAAAGTGACTTAGGCTCAATTTAGGTAGAACCTAATGTATAAATGATTTAGGTTCAATGTTGATAGAACCCCAGGTTTAGTTAAGTCTAAGATATGTTAGGTTTAGGGTTTGGTTTTAAGGAATTTGGTTAAGTTCAATAAGGTTGATTTTTAGATTCAATTTAAGATTGAACTTAAAGTTCTGGTTGAGTTAGGTTCACTTTGGTTTGAACCTAAAGTTTATGTTGACTTATGTTCAATGTAGGTTAAACCTATAATGTCTTTAGGTCCAATTTGGGTTGAACCTAAGTTAAATGTTGATTTAGGTTCAATGTAGGTTGAACCTATGATGTCCTTTGGTTTAAATTAAATTTGGATTGAACCTCAGTTTTAAGTTGATTTAGGTTTAATATAAGTTAAACCTAGGATGTCTTTTGATTTAGGTTCAATTTGGGTTGAACCTAAGGTACAAATTGATTTAGGTTCAATGTAGGTTGAACCTATAATGTCTTTTTGGCTTAGGTTTTGGGTTGAACCTAAGTTTTGAGTTGACTTAGGTTTAATGTAGGTTGAACCTAAGGTATATGTTGACCTAGGTTTAATGTAGGTGTTGACTTAGGTTCAACGTAGGTCGAACCTATGGTGTAGGTTGACTTAAATTCAATATCGGTTGAACCTCAGGTATAGGTTGACTTAGGTTCAATGTAGGTTGAACCAAGGTATATGTTGACTTAGGTTCAATGTAGGTTGAACATAAGGTATATGTTGACTTAGATTCTATGTAGGTTGAGCCTAAGATATAAAATGACTTAGGTTCAATGGAGGTTGAACCCGAGGTATATGTTGACCTAGGTTTAATTTAGGTTGAACCTAAGGTATAAGTTGACTTAGGTTCAATGTAGGTTGAACCTAAGGTATATGTTGGTGGTTATTTTAGTTTTAATTTGCATTGAACTTAGGTAAGGTCTAAGCCTAATGTAAGTAAGGCTTAATTAATTTAATTAGGTCTAATTAAGGTTAAACCTAATCATGGTTTAGGGTTAATTAAACCTAATTTAGGTAAGATTTAATTAGATTAATTAGACCAAATTAGGGTTAGGTCTAATTAGGGTTTAAGTTTAATTAAACCTAATTTAGGTAAGATTTAATTGTATTAATTAGACCTGATTAGGGTTAGGTCTAATTATAAATTAAACCTAATTTAGGTAAAGTTTATTGGATTAATTAGATTAATTAAGGTTAGGCCAAATTAGGGTTTAAGTTTAATTAAACCTAATTTAGGTAAGGTTATATGGAATAATTAGATATAATTAGGGTTTAAGTGTAATTAAACCTAATTTAGGTATGATTTAATTGGATTAATTAGACCTAAGTAGGGTTAGGTCGAATTAGGGTTAAGTTTAATTAAACTTAATTTTGGTAAGGTTTAATTGGATTAATTAGACCTAATTAGAGTTAGTTCTAATTATAGTTTAGGATTAATTAAACCTAATTTTGGCAATTTTTAATTGGATTAGTTAGACCTAATTAAGGTTAGGTCTAATTAGGGTTTATGTTTAATTGAAGCTAATTTTGGGTAAGTTCTAATTGGATTAATTAGACCTAATTGGGGTTAGGCTTAGTTATAGTTTAGGGTTAATTAAACACAATTTAGGTATGGTTTAATGGATTAATTAAACCTAACTAGGATTAGGTCTAATTAGGGTTTAAGCTTAATTAAACCTAATTTCGGTAAGGTTTAAATGGATTAATTAGACCTAATTAGGGTTAGGTCTAATTAGGATTTAAGTTTAATTAAACCTAATATAGTAAGATTTAATTGGATTAATTAGACCAAATTAGGGTTAGATCTAATTATAGTTTAAGGTTAATTAAACATAATTTTGGAAGGTTTAATTGGATTAATTAAACATATTAGGGTTAGGTCTAATTATAGTTTAATTTGATTTAAACCTAAGTTTATTAAGGTTTAAGTATGTTAATTTGGCCTAATAAGGGATTAGACCTAAGTATGATTTAATTTGTGTTAAACCTAATGTAATTAAGGTTTAAGGGTGATTTAAGCTTAATTAGGGTTTTTAAAGGTTTAAGTTATATTTAAACCTAACCTAACTAGGACTTAGGTATTCTTTTTAAGTTCAAAGTGGTTTAAACTTAGATATTAAGACTTAGTTAGTCCTAATTATCTCTTTTTATGAAAGATAGAAATTCTAGGGTTTAATTTATAATTTTTCAATTTTACAAATTTTACCCCGAAAGGCTAAAATGTCATTCAAAATTTTCCAAAGGTTAAAATATGTCTCAAGTTTATAACCATTTGCAAATTTTATTTTCCAATTCTCTAATTTTTGCAATTATTTTTGAGAATAATCATAAAGCAAGATTAAAAATTAGATATCTCATACTAGAGACTCCTAGACTTGGAAAATCAAGGAATGTTTCTAAGGATGAGAGGTGTGATCTCTGAAAATTTCATAATTTTTGGATTTATTAATAATTTTTAATAATTAAATTACTCCAAAGATTAATCAATTAATTAAAAATTAAATATAACATATTAGTTTGAAATTTTACTTTCAGATTATGCTCCTCATTTTCTTGATTTTAGGGATATTTTTGTCATAATTTTATGATTATTTAAGTTAAGATATGCATTTCAAAGATTTCTGAATTTAATTAAATAAAAAAATCTAGAATTTCTTATTTAGCTGACGCGGCGGCTGACTAGATCCTTGGATCCGTCAAACTCACACAAGGTGCCATTCAGTTGGAGGGGAGATCCACGCGGGCAGCCACGTGGCCCGCTGTTTCATCCGTTTCATATGGATGAAACCACGGTTCTGCATGATCATGACTGTCTATTTTTAAAACATAGAAACGGATGGCATCCGGTCATCTCCCCCAACCCGGTCTATCCCACACACTGTTCATTCTAAAACTCTAAGATCTCTGTCATTTCTCAATGGATTTTGATGAAATTTGTTTCTAAAGCTTCATCTCGAGAAGACAAACACATCCATAAGGTGATGTCTAGGTTTTAGAATGGTTTACTTCACAATGGTCCAAACCAGAGCCAGAATTAGGTTAAAATAGTCATAAATGGACTTGATGAGGTGTAGTATCTATCAAGCTTGACAGAAACAATCGCTGGGTCCTTGCAAAGCTTCCTCTGAGTTCAATTTGAAGTGAAATCAGGTTGGGGTATGACTTCACTAAAATGGAGTCACGGCTTGATCTTGGAATGGGTTAGATCTTACGGGAAGACTCAATTTTGATTAAGAACTTCTTTGTAAGGCTCATGAATGGTGTTAGAATGGTCAATTTGAAGATTGGTGGTGTTTCATGTAGACCCGATAACTTGTCCTGTCTTTAGGGCTTGGAAGAGATCAGTGGATTTCAGGAGTTGAATCTATGGGGAATCAACTTCTTAGGGTTTAGAGAGCACTTTTTTTCTTAAGTGTTTCAGGGTTTGAACAATGTAGAGGGTTTCTCTCCTTTAGGGGAGCTCTCGGGTTGGCTCCTTAGATAGCCATTAGAGGCAGCTGGCAGCTATGGAGCTTGAGATTGCTTGGGGAAGGTTGATGGTGGTGCAGGAGATTTAGGGAAACCAAAGAGATCAACATTAAGCTGGAGAATGATGAGTTTTTTCATCCCAAAGGTGTGCTCATCATTGCCTAAAAAATGGAGGAGAAAATGGTTAGGTTAAGGCTCTTCTCCTATTGGAAGTGGAGTGAGGTGGAAAAGGCTCTTAAAATTAACTGGATTGGCCTTCCCCACATAAGTTTACGAGTCATTCAATAAGCTTGAAATGGAAAGACACATAAGCTTCTTCTTTCCTCCTTTCCATGGCTAAGTCATCATGAGCTCATTTATGTTGAGGAGGATGACTTAAGCAATGTTTTTTCTTTCATTGAGTGGGGCTTGAGGTGAGCGATGACCTCACCACATCCTCCTTCAATTATTTCATGTAGGAATGATAACTCATCTCCCCCTTCATAATGGCCTCATGATGGCCTTTGATTTGGTCAACAATGGTGGCTCATGGGTTGGTTAATGGGTTAACCATGTTATGGTGGTTCTCATGGGTCATGGGTGATCCATTGCCAATCCCCCATGGGTTGAATGCAATTTTGAAAATCATTCATGTATGATGTCATAAATTTGATTTCAATTTAGGGTTATTTGGTTAAAATTTCATCATGAATTAATTATGTAATTAACTAAAAATATATGAAATTATAATATTAACCTGTAGATTGGTCAAAATGATTTTGTGTGTTGACAATTTGACCAATTTTCATAAATTTGGCAAATGTTGACTTTTTGACTAAGTTTGACCAAAGTTGACCAATGTTGACCAATTTGGGTCTAAGGTTGACCAGGTTGACTTACTTGAACTTGTCATGGTTGAGTGAGTTATGGAGGGCTATTGGATAGCTTGATTTGATCAAATTATTTGGTTTGACCTATTTTAGTGTTTGGGTTGACCAAATGGTCCATGGGGTGGTTATTGGGTCCAAAATTGATCATTTTGACTTATTTAGGTTTATGGTTGATCAGAAGGTCAATGTGGTGGTCATTGGGTCCAAAATGGACAATTTTGATGAAGTTTGACCAATTTTAGGTCTGGGATTGACCTGATAGTCAATGTGGTGGTCAGTGGGTCCAAAATGAACAATTTTGACCAAGTTTGACCAATTTAGGTACAATTTAGGTATAGGGTTGATCAGATTGTCAATGTGGTGGTAATTGAATCCAAAATTGACTATTTTGACCAAGTTTAACCAATTTAGGTCTACGGTTGACCAGATGGTCCATGTGGTGGTCATTGGATCCAAAATTGACCGTTTTGACCAAGTTTAACCAATTTTGGTCTAGGTTAACTAGATGGTCAATTTGGTGGTCATTTGGTCCAAAATTGATCATTTTGACCAAAATTTACCAATTTAGGTATATGGTTGACCAAATGGTTCATATAGTGACTTTTGGGTCAAGGATTGATCAAATGGTCCATATGATGACCAATGGGTCAAGAGTTAATTAGATCGGTGTTTGTCATTGGTGATATGATCATTTTAGGATGTCATCATTGTTTGACTTCAAAAAGAATGTATTAGGGTCAATCCAATTTTAGGGTTTAGGGAATCCAAGATGAATTCAAATGGGTCAATATTGGTAGACATATTTTTGGGATGAATTCAAAGATCATGGTGATCCTTAGATTTTTAAAGAGATGTCTGAGGATCTTAAGCCAGTGTAAATGGTTCAAGACATGTCTTGTTTTGTGGGTGTTATTTTGGGGTTCTCATAAAAGTGAGGTCAACATGTATAGTTGCAATACATGTTATATGCCTTATTTTCATTATGAACAATTATGGAAAAACACTTTTATGTATTTGGTTCAGAATACATAGGAATTTCATCATTGCATTCATCTTCTTGCATTAAGACCTATAAATTCACTTGTGAGATTGAATGTATTTAAGAGAAAATGAGATAGAAACATGTACTCAAAAAACAATCACCGAAATAACATATCCTGTAACAAAATATGAAGTACATATGCCCTTAACTTTTATATATATATATATATATACACACATGAATGTATTGATGAAAAAATGATGTCAAAACATGTTGTATTTGAGCATAAAGCCCTTACTTATGTTATAATATGTACTACAACATTGTTTTACTTGTGTAAAATGATGAAAAAACGTGTTGTATTATATACCAAACCTTCTTAAGCCCTTACATATGCTATAATATGTAGTACAACACGGTTGTACTCATGAAAAAAAGATGTAAGATAATGTTTTATTATATACCAAATGTTCATATTGCCCTTACATATGTTATAATATGTAGTACAATATTGTTGTACTCACAAAAAATGATGTAGAATGATGTTGTATTATATACCAAATGTTCATAATGTTCTTACCTGTATTATAATATGTAGTACAACAGGGTTGTACTCATGAAAAAATGAAGTAAAATAATGTTTTATTATATATTAATTGTTCAAATGCCCTCACCTAAATTAGATATGTAATACATTGTACTCATAAAAAAATGATGTTAAATCCTATTGTATTCGAGACTAACGTTCGTAAAATCTTTACAAAAAAACCATAAATGAAGTAAAAATCATGTTCTACAAATGAAAAAATGATTTACAATCATGTTTTACCAAAAAATAACAACCATAATAATCAAAAGATTCTTTTACAACATGCATTAATAATTTACAAAGGAATGCTCAAGGGATGATAACCTCCAAATCTTCAAGGATAGTATTGTGCTTGTCCTCCCTCTTCACGACGAGTTCTAGTATTTTTTTCTTTCTTGCTATACTCACGAATAAACATAGAGCTTTATTTTTCTTCCGCGTCCAGGAATAAAATTGATAATCTATATCCTAAAATCACCTTTTTACATGAATTTTTGTCGTGTAAACAATGTGGGTCGGATTGGCTTCAGGTTTTACAAATTTTAGAAGATAAAATAATATTTTAAACCATTGCCAGATGACAAAATTCTATTTGAGTCCACATGTAACGCTACGTCCAGATTTGAGATGTAATATTTTCTCGACCCGTATGTATCCCTTCTTATTCATTATGTAATTTCAGACTTCTTGGTGAAATTTATTTTACAAAATGATTACAATTATATGATTTTAATTGGTTGACATTGAAGCATGTTGAACCTTATATATACATTGTCACATTCGTCATTGGTCCTCTTTATAGTGTTCAATTGATTGCAATTGATTTGAAATAAGTATGGAGCTCATTATCTACAAACTCAAAACTAATCAAATAATAAAAAAAACAAAACAAAATATGACATTTAATCATCATATCTACAATCTAAGCATAAAACTTATTTTTTTAAGATAGAACTAAATCTTTTTACCTTTATAATAATCAAATATCCTTCAATTATATTCCGTTTTCTTACATTCTACACATAAAAACCTCAAGCATTTATTATATAATCTCAATTTCCACTACTAAATACTTATAAACATAGATAAATACTCTTAGCTCGCAAAGATCTCAAGTGCATGAATATAAAAATTATCTCTACTATTGCTGCAGTAGCTACCGCCGGTGCTGCTGCTGCCGATTTCACTGTTTAAATGGGATGGAAAATTCCTCGTATAGAATGAAAAGCTCTTTGGGATGTGAACCACATCCCATAGGAAGTCAACAACCATTACATTGCTCAAGTGGAGCTTTATCTTCCCTTCAGGCTGCTTCTGACTATCCACCTCGTAAACTATGTCACCATCTATCCTCAACCTCATCAGGGCTGCTCCCACTCCTTCAAAGCTTATCACAATGCTATATGTGAGACCATTAGTTAAGAAGCAGGCCTCCGGGACGGAGTAAGACTTTGTTGCCCACAACACTTCTCGATCTATAGAATCCAAATGTGTAGAATGCTCAAAAATCTGTAGCAGAGTGAGGTCTGATGGCCTTGCGGTGATTGACATTATGATTTTTGTGGAGAAAGAAAGTCTGCTATATATTTATTTCCGCTTATGTTTAATTTGAGAGGGTTGGAGCTCAATTTATAGTTGTGTAATGCTAGAAACTGTCATTTATGCACTCATTTAATCTCATCAAAAGATTCGTATTGTTGGCCGAATATTTTAGCATATGTTTATTCCTTATGTGAGAAACGTCCAGCCAAAGAATGTCATCACTAATATTAATTTAAGTAAATAAATTGATATGTTTCTTTTAATAATTTTGTTTAGTGTATATCCATACTAAATTTATCGATAAAGGCGTTCATTTCTTGTAGGATGGCAATTTTACTATATTCAATATAATTTTTAAGGTGTTTATTAAATGATAAGTAATTTTATCAATATTTTAAAAAGATTTCTATACGTAGTATCAAGAGAAAAAGGAGAGGGAAATAGAAAATTGATAAAACTCATGCGCCGAAATACTGCATCCTATCCCTCTAAAACAATGCAACTTATCAACAACCTATTAACATTTATTGGCACTAGTAATCAACTTATGTGTTGTAACTAAGTGTTTATTGCGTCCAATCTCTTCACGCTAACTCAAGCTGTTATTACATGAAGATATTTTGAAGCGAATGAGCAAAATAATGTAATATTATTTTGTTTAGAAAGTAATATTTTAAATTAAAACCCACATTTTTTTTTAAATGTTATTTTAACAAAATAATCAGGTTATATGACTTTCATTATATAAATTTTATTTGGAGATTGTCAGAAATGCGGTTCACTTATAAGGTACGGTTTAAGCCGCATAACATTGATCGAAAACTCAATCCACTTATAACTGCCAGTAAGCCATAAAAAATAGACACAAATTTTCATACACCCATTAGACTTCTGATTTTTCAGCCAATTTTAACAGTTTTCTTGTAGCAATCCAAATGATAAAACTGTGAAAATTCCCTAGTTCCTAGTTAGACTTATGTAGTGCTATCTAAGTTGATCTTGACTGATCATGTGAAGTGTCATTTAGATGGTCAAGATTGACCATAAGAATGATTATTTTTATTTACATAGGAATTTATATATTGATCTCCTTCATAATTCTAATTTGAGAATTTCTCATTTACTTGTGAAGGAAATGTTTGTGCTAACTGGTTGGATAAATCTTGTTTACTTTCCATCTTAAGTGTTGATTTACACATGCTAATAGTGATGCAATCCTGACTGCGCTTATAAATTTGCATAGGATTGGTTTGCCTCATTTAAGAAAAGTGTTTTCATTTCATTCGCAGCTCTTATTTCTGGTTAAGTCTTATGTGTTATTTGTTATGGAGAGTATATGAGGATGGATGTTTGGTTTTGAGTGTCATTTATAGTGATGGCTCTAAAGTTTTTATGTTGGATTGGTGGACTACTGATATAGAGATATTCTACCTATTTTTTCACCCTTATCTTGAGTTATGTTGCCCATTTTTATTAGAACGGCTAGTGGTTGAGAGCAGATTTTTGTGCTTTGAGTTGCCCC
This sequence comes from Papilionanthe hookeriana x Papilionanthe teres, assembly GCA_022702705.1. Classification (NCBI taxonomy): domain Eukaryota; kingdom Viridiplantae; phylum Streptophyta; class Magnoliopsida; order Asparagales; family Orchidaceae; genus Papilionanthe; species Papilionanthe hookeriana x Papilionanthe teres. The sequence continues at coordinate 108,905,863 of CM040432.1, forward strand.
CTCTACTTAAAATTCTGCTAGCTCCTCCTTGTGATGGTTTTGGGTCCATTTGAGATCCCTACATGTTGAGAAATTTAGGGCAAAAAAATGCAAATCGACACAAATTAGAAGAGAACAAAAAGATTTAACGAGGTTCGACAAAGATGCCTACGTATTCGGGAGCAGAGCGGCATCTTTCCTTTCAATTCAGAAAAAGAGAACAAAATATCCTTAGGGTTACAATACAACACACACACACACACACACACACACACACACACACACACATATATATATATATATATATATATATATATATATATATATATATATATATATATATATATATATATATATAACCCTGGTGGACAATATGTAATTACAAATTACCCATGTACCATACCGCAAGGGCGTTGCCCCCACAACCACAACCCACAAAACGTAACCCCCTGATTGGACAGATGTCTCTGCTTCACTCCGCTGGCTTGCTCCGTTCCGCTCTAGCATCTGTCCTTATCTGATATATGAGTCATACCTAACAATGCATGATGATGTGGTTGAATGTTAAGCCTTCCTATTCGAGCTTGAATATATCTTTGATTTACAACACCATAACTCTTACTATAGTCTCCTTTATTCTACTTAATGATACATATGATATGTATGATGCTTTTTTTTCTTTATTTATTTTCTAGCTTGTATGTTTGATTTTCTTATTTTTATTTACTTTTATAACTATCATTTTATTTGATATTGAGCCTTTAATTGGATTGCCCCTTCACTTGCCGATTATTATTATGCTACACATACATATTTCTCACTTTGAAATATTTAAGGGCTTGTCTCTTTGTATTTCAATTTAACCCTTTTAACAGAGATGTTGGTAGTGTTAAGTTAGCCTTCAAGTTTTTGTGCTTTTTAAGTTAATGCAGAATATTATCCTCTCCTTCAAGTACTTTTTGGATATTTCTTTCTCTATAGTATTTTATCCAATTTTCTATATTTATTATTTTATCTTCTACTTTGAATAATTTTCTAGGTTCAAATTATTGGAATTATCTTTAGATAATTCAGTGCATTTTCTCATTTCATGCTTGGTGTAGTGTTCTCATAGGGTTTATTTTGCATTAGTTGTATTTTAAATCTAGAAGGGGATTTACACCCTCCATTTATACACCTTTTTGGTATTAATAAAATTTTATTTTCCCTTATATATATATATATATATATATATATATATATATATATATATATATATGAATACGAAACCACGATGCCGATTCAGAGGTTGGCGGAAGCTCTCCTAGGTTTCCCGACGTTGAGATGCCAATTCGCGTGATTCAATCTGACGACCTCAATTTCGGCTCCGGTGACAAGGGCTTTTGCAAAAGCTCGAGAGCCGACGATCTCAGGGGCGACAGAGCTCCGTTCGGCCCTGTTCAGCCCTGTTTCTTTTTCGCTGGTGAACTATTTTCCCTCTCCAACTTATTGCTGCATTTTATTCTGTCGATTGCGATTTTTCAGTGTTCTCGGAACTCCCTCTGTGCTTTCTGTGATTTGGATTTTCTGTTGGTCGGATTTTTTCATGATCTGAGGAAATGGCTCCGAGTTATGCTGAGGCTGTCTCCGGAAGTTCCACCTCCGGGTAAGTGGTTGACCCACGCTAAATATATGCGTACTAAAAATTCAATCCCTGGCAACGGCGCCAAAAACTTGACCTGCAATCCGCTGATGACAAATATAATAATTAATGCTTTCAAATATATGTAATAGATAATAATAGCGTCTAATGTATATAAAAATAATTTTATCAAAAATTTTTTACACACTAGAGGTACTACGCAAGTATACGTATCATATCAAATAATATAGGGTTTTGAAACAAAGACCCCAGTATCGATCCCACGAGGAGTGAGTTATGAATTTTTAAATATTTTAATTTTATTTTTAAGTATTTCTTTTATAGTTATAAATTTGATATTTTTAATTTACTAGATGCAATAATAAAGCAGTAATGAAATGATTGATGTAAATAGCAATAAGAAAACAACTTTCTTCCTTTCAATTAATCCGAGATTTTCTAAGATAATGATAATATTCGTGGAGAATATAAATTTATGGTATTGTGCCAAATAGAAGCATTCATATTCTTTACCCTTTGATCCAGGTGTAAAGATCATTGGCTAGCTTTATAGATCGAGTCCGGATGTATTGTTAGTAGAATGGGTTAATCTAGGCTCACACTACTAGATGTCCAAGGGTGGCTATGGTCGGCCCTACTAGTGACCCTTTCATTCTCTATAAACTAAATCACAAGAATTTAGTCTGTCACTCTAAAAACTTATCAATTCTACTTTCATTATATAATATCTTCCTATTTATTTGCACTTCACCTTGAATAACTCGCACACGGCCTTCGACTACCCAAGGATTCATGTGATATCTACTAGTTAAGAATTCATCTCCTTTTAGGTATCAAAACTCTTCAACAGATTTTAACAATTTAAATAGTAAATTAAGATCCGGTATTAATATCATCACAATGTTTTAAAATATAAATAGTTTTTACTTTTCCAACGAATTTTATATTATCTTATTTATCTTTTCATAATTGAAAGGAGAAAGTAAATTAACTACTCAGAACACATTGAATTTAAACAACAAAACATGATAATGAAGCTTTGAATAAAATTACAAATACTTATCTCAAGTGTTTCTCTCATCGAACCTCCGAATTCTTCTGACTCCAAAGCAAATAAACTTCAAAAGCACCAACTCTTTAAATTCTCAATACAAACTCTAAATAAAATAACTAACTAATTTATGAAGGATAGTAAAATGTGGCCCTAAAGTATCTCTCAATTCTCTCTCTAGATGGGCCTTTAGATAGTGGGTGATTTTTTCTGAAGGAGTACCCTTCTATTTATAGGCTTCAAGGGTTGCCTCAAGGCACCTCTTCAAATTATGTCCACATTCAATGAATCTTCTAGAAGGTGTGTTTGGCGCCTAGGCGCCAGACTCTGCGTCCAGTTCTTCGCACCTCTTCACTTTGGATTGCACCTCTTCACGATTAAAACCGTTTCCAAGCGTCCAAATACATTGTATCACATGTCCTATAAACCAGGAACAACTTTCAGTCTTCTATAAGGTTCAATAACCGCTAACACCGTCAAAATAACCGTCCAAAAGTTGTCAAAAATCTTGACAGATCCCGTATCGACCTGGCGCTTAGGCGCCGGATTCTGGCGCCTAGGCGCCACACCAATAATTTTGACAATTTTGCATTTTGGCTCCATTTTTGCTCCTTTTTGCTCCTTTTTCACTTTTTTCCTTCTTGAACATTTTTCCATCACCTATATCCAAAAACACAAAAATATCTTTCATTAAAGCATAATATCCTTAAAAATTTGATAAAAATCAAGGCATAAAAATGGGTATTTTTTTATTGATCAAAATCCCCCAAACTTAAACGTTACTTTTCCTCAAGTAACCTTTTTTACTATATAAAATGTATAACATTTGGAATGAAAGATAAATATTTAAGACTCCTTGTAATTTTTAATCTTATAAAGGCTTTAGTAAATCATTAACCAAATTTCACTAACAAAGTTTAATTTTAATAATTTAAAGAATATTCAACTACCAAATCATAAGATTTCAAAAAATTTTCATTCATTTCGAAAATAATAGAAGTTTATTATATTAAAATCACATAGATTATTTACAAGAAAAAGATTTTCATGAAAAGTCTTTCCTAAATAAAGATTCATGCATAAAAATTAAGTAAAGTATGTAACTAGTTTTCTTCATATAAGATAATTCAAGTGAAGCCAATTTTTTATTAGGCATATCCTCAAGCTTCTCCTCTTTCTTTTTTTTTTCACAATGAGGATTACTATATCTGGATAGCCTGTTAATGATTTTGAACTTCACTATCTTTAACTTATATTGTCAAACTTTTACATTTTCACTTAATTATTATAACATGAATAGAATTTCAAAAAGACTATCAATCTTTTCTTTTTCAAGTTATAATTTTTGATTTCTTAATACTTCTAAAATTTAATTATTTCTATTATGAATAGAAAAATTTCTTAATCTTATTCTTCTTTAAGTTAAATAATTCTATTCTTAAAATCAATCAAAGTTATTAAAATTTTGGTTAAGTCCACTAAATTATTTATAATTTCAAAAATTTAAGTGATCTTAAATAGATTCTTCATTCCTTATGTTATGTTAAGATTTTTTCTTAGAAAATATTAGTTTATTAAGGACAAATAAAATTTAAATTTGCATGTATTTTCCCCTCCCCCAAACTTAAGTTTTGGTATATCATAAAAAAAATAAAGTATGAGAGAAAGAAAAGTATAATTTAAAAAGGAATTTTATAAGCATGTAAAAACATTCTAGAAAGAAATATAATTTACTTTTACACATGTTTTTTATGAATATTACAGAAATAATGAAGCATATAAAAGTAAGCAGGCTCAAAAAATTTTTTTTTTTTAAAAAAAAAAATTATAAAGCAGTAGTTGAATTAAATAACTATATTACTAACGAAATAGAATAACATTACTAACTATTCTAGAATACTAAGCGGGAGGTCGAAACAAAAATAAACACAAATTCATTCAAATTTCGATCTGCAACTAAATATCTAAAACGAGTCTCAACAACGAAACAATTCATACAAAGTCTCATAAACAAATCTAAACTAGCAAACATCAAACAACAATCAGTACTAGCAAACAAAAACTAAACTAACAACAGACTCAGCACATCTTAGAGGTAAATCAGGCTACTAATCACTATCTGTAGCCTCGTCATCATCATCACCAAAAGAAAACTCCACATCCTTAGGATCAACATATGGTGAAAATCTAGGACGAGTGGGAAGTCGAATATCATGCTCACCCTTCAAGAATCTAACTAAAGTCTCCGAATACTCGAGCATCATACTCACTCTTCCTCCGGGTGTAATCGGATAGGTGATCAATTTTCTTATCCATTGTATCAACTCTGCAAGTGAGTTAGAAATAACTCATTCTCGCTTCTCCGAAATTGATCATGCATCGATTCCCAAAAACTAGATGGTGGCTCGACGGTAGAAGTAGAAGGTCCGGAAGTGGAAGCTCTACACTGGAGTAGGTGCAGAAGTAGAAGGGGCCGTAGATCTCTTCCCACGAAGACAATCATAGATACTAACACTCTCTCGCCCAATTGGCTTGGTAGACTTCGACTTCTCCTCGAAATATCGACGGTGACTCCATTGTTCACACATAAAGTATAAATCAGAGATGGGAATCCTAGTCCTACGGAAGTACTGGATCTAGTAGTAGACTCCACAGAATCATAAATAATACTGCCGACATCTATCGGCTTCCTCTCCTGAATGCAGTAGTTTAAGATAGCTCGATCTCTAGTCACTTCGCTCAGGTGGTTGGAAGGTATAAGTCTTGCAGAAATAAAGTAATGCCATGCCTTTGAAATACCATTTAACTTAGAAGATTTGAAATTTACCCGTTTATCGTTCTGGATCTTCCAAGCTTCAGTGCCGTTAGTCAAATAAGCAATAATCATCTCAAGATCTCCCTCAGATGGAGATAATCCAGAATAGTGGCACTCAATGGTAGGTGGCAGTCCATAAAAAACATTGATCCTTTCCGGAGTAAATCCTACTCCAACACCTCTGACGAAGACTTCGTAGTCTTCCGCATCCAAAAAGTTAGCATAAAATTTGCGCACGACTGGAATAACAGCAACAGCGGTGAAATAATAGAATCAGTACCAGTTGTGCGCAACAATCGTGCCGGGATTGTAAAAGCTTCGCTCTAAGATAAATTTTCTGGACGTCGCAAATTCTTGATATCGAAAATGCGCTGCCGCAGTCGCGAACTTGCTACTGTCAAAATTTTCTCGTGCCTTTCCTCGCTTAGATTTCGGTGCCATCTAAACGTGAAAGAAAATACAAATAAATTAAGAAATCAAAGATTTAAACTCTTTTTAAGCTTAAGAAACTTAAAATGAGTTTAAAAATTCATGGAGAAACATTAAATATCAAAATTTTTCTCAAAATTTCAGTTTTTAGCCAAAAATAGGAAAAACTATGGTGAAAATAAAAAATAAATGAATTAGAGTGTAGATCTGACCATGAGATGAAGAAATCAAGAGATTTCGGGCTCAAAATCTTGATGTTTTGACCTCAAAATGGATTTAGAAGGTGGGTTTTCGCGAAAAAAGAGGAAGGGGATGAAGCTTAGGCGTCAAAAATGACTAATTGGGGTTTAAATGGTGATTTTCGGGTAAGCAGGCCGTACCGGCGCCTAGGCGCCGAATTCTGGCGCCTAGGCGCCATACTCGCCTTTCAAAAAAAATCACTTTAAAATTTTATTTTCCACCAAAATTCATAATTAAACTTCTAATTACTCATATAAGAGTATTGCTTCAGTTTCCATCTTCCAAAATATTTTCCAAAAAATTTTAAAAATTAAAAATTAAATCCACCAATTTAATACAAGTTTAAATCAAACTCTTCTAATTCCATTCATGATTTTCAATTTCGGGCTCAATACAATTCAGATAAGTATCTTAACATGATTCAAGTTTTAACAACAATCAAACAACACAAATTTGAAAGCAAATACAACACACATTGAACATGTGTCGGCATATTTTTTAGGTTTGTGTGTTGTATTTTTAAAAAAGGGGTCGCCTACAGAAGTTGTCGGCGAATTTTAGATTTTATATTTAATTTAAATATATATAATTTAGAAAATAGTATTTGATTTTGACAGTGTTGACCTCATTTTTGATGAGGTCTTCTCTTCTTCTTTTAGTGCTTAGGATCTAGCCTTAGGCTTTTCCTTTGACTATCTTAGAGGATTAGAATTGGGACCCACCACTTAGAAATTCAAACCACTTCTTAACTCCCTGCAAACTCCACAAACTTGATTGTAAACCCCTAATCACCTAGAGGGTTGAAATCAAATGTGGAAGTTTAAAGGATGAGTTCCTATAGGACTTTTTGGCCTTAGGACTGCCCTGGGTGGCCTGGTCTGGTGAGGGGCTGACTTACACACACACTACACCTATACACTACACTTTCACATACCTCTTGAAACTACCCCCATACCCAATTTAACCTCCTGGCTCATGAAGGTGATTCACATGGATGGTCCTTAACCCCTAAACCCTTGGCTAAGAGGGTTAGGAACAACATAGTGGATGCCTCAAATGAGTCCCTTCATGGCTCATGTGGGCTTGATATGGCTTCATGGCTCAACCAAAGTGATTTTATTCCACTTACATTCACCTAATCTTCCATTTTCCAAATTTTTAATTTTTGACCCCTGGGACCCTACACCCGCTTAGCCTACCCAAAACCCTTGAAATTACCCAAATTTTTCAAAATCCTCCAAATTACCCAAAAAATCCTCAAGACCAATCCCAAATATTCCCACATTACTCAAATTGACCATTCATAGCCAAAAATACCAAAAATTCCAAAAATACCTCCCAATACCCTCCAAATACCCAAAATACCACTCTTGGCCAAAAAAATCCAAAAATTCAGAAAATTCCCAGAAAATTCCAGAAAATCCCAAATATTCCCAATTTTATTTTGTTCAACTACACCATGGGCCAATTTTGTCAATTTACCCTACTTTTGTCAAAACCCCCAATTCGACCCATTTTAACCCTAAGTGAACCCAATGTCAAACCAAACCTACCCAATTGACCCAAATTCTGGTCCAATTCAGTTCTAGACTTCAATTCAACATTCCCAACACCAATCTAGACCAAATCCAAGTCCAATTTGATTGGCATTGGGATCCAATTTCACTTTTGGCCTTAAAGCCCAATTTGGACCCATGACCCAAACTTAGCCCAAACTCACCCAATTCAACTCCAATTAACCCCAAATCTTTTCTAAACCTTCCTTAACATTCCCACAAACAAAACACTAACATGATTTGCCCAAGATTTTGATCCAAACCCCACTCAAATTCAACCCAAAGCTAAAAGGCCCATTTTTGACCTAAACCCAAACCTAACCCAAATGAGCCCAAACCCCAAAATCAAAACCCAACCAAAGCCAAAACCCCTTTGAAACACTCCCATAAACATTTCCCAACATTTATTTTACATCAATTTCAACCCTAGCCCAACATTGGCCCAAGTTAGCTCAATTTGACCTACATAGGCCCACTTACCAAATAAACCCAAATTCAAACCAATTCAACTCCAAATCACACCAAATTGACTCCAAGCCCTTCATAGAACATCCCTAAACCAATTATGACATTTATTTGACAAGGTCCTTCACAAAATCTTTACCCAAATGCCCATCCTAAAATCAAAAAGCCCACTTCCCTAAACCTTCCTAAAAGCCCATTTCCACCAAAAACAAAAGCCCAAAATTGGCCCTAAAGCCCACATGACATTTCCATTTGCCATCCATTTAATCAAAGCCATTCCCTAAGTTATAATCCCATCATCAAATAATTCCAAATCAAGCCTCATGTCAAATCACTCCTAAATTACCAAAATTCCTAAAAGCCTCTTTCATGAAAGTTGACTTAGCTTTTTCCAAGCCAAAGGTGAGCCATGAAGTCATGCATGAGCCACATGTGAGCCATGAAAGCCTTGGACACTTCACCATACCCAAAATGGCAAGAAGAGGGGACCCTTTAATGATTCTCTTAAGAGTAATTAACCACTCCCATGTCTCCCCTAACTCTCGCTTAAGCTTAATTGTACTTGGATTGTGACTTGACCCCACTAATCAAGCCGATCCAAGTGACTTTCCTTCAGCCCAAATTGGCCTTGGAGGGTGAACCTAACCCAAAACCAAGGGTTGACCCATTTAGACCCAAAACTAGCCCTTTCCCATTCCACTTTGATTCAAAGCCTTTACACATGTCCATGGCCAATTGACTGCACAAGCCTCCAGGCCTGACCCACCTGGACCTGAGAGTGACCTATGCCTGGCCAGCCGGCCACCCAGTCACCGGAAAACGCCATGCCCGAGACCTTGGGAGAGGCCAAGCTTTGGAATTCTACCCCGCTCGAGCTGCCCCATGCCCAATGGCCACCATGGCTGTTCTTCCCATGACCAGAGCAGCTGATCCCAACCCTTGGCCACCCCTGGGAGAGCCTCCAGCCATGCCTATTTAAACACCACCCCCTCACGGCCATGAGAGGAGAGTTGCACAAACCTTGCCGAAACTCTGCCAAAATTGTTCCAGACCCTTCTCCACCCTTAGAGCAGTTGATCCTCAGTGTCAATTTGCCCTAATCCCCACTGATAAAGCTCAATTTCCCAACTGAAATTCCACCCAAAACCGGGACACTTCTCCACAGCTGAGCCAATCCCCAAATTGATTGGTTCTACACCTTCACCGGACCAAGGGAAGGTGTCCACCAGCAAAAGCCCCATCTCCAGGCCACCCAGTTGCTCCAGCCTCCAAGCTTTGTGATCGGCTGTGGTCGAAGTCCAACCTAGACAATTCACCAGACCAGGAGACTTCATCTGGAGCTTGCTAGGACTCAATCGAACGTGACACAACCCTCAGATCGAAGCTTCACTTCTCTGAGCAAAGGTATGAACTCCCTCTTCTGCCCGAGCTTCAGTCAATTCTCCATTTTGATTGGCTTGATTTCATAGCATGTTCACCGTATGGATGTGTTCGTCTCTTCAAGATGAATCCATAGAGCATAAGAACACGAAAATCCGTTGAGAATCGAGTGAGTTCTTAGGGTTAGAGTGTGGACGGTCACGGGATCGCACCAGTCGTAGACGATGACCAGGAGCCGTCGGATCGCGCGTGTATCGGATGGACGGCTTGGATTGCGTCGGACCAGCAGATGGTGCGTGAACCGCGGGGCCCTGGGCAGCCGAGTCAGATGCCGGCGCCCAATCACAGCGCGACACGTACCCCTTCGGAGCTGTCGATGTTTCGCTGGCGCCGCGTGGATAAGTAGATAAATAGGGTATTTAATGTATTTTTTAAATATCAGAAACTTCAAAAATTCATAACTTTGTGTAGGAAAATCAGAAAAATAAAATAAAAATACCCTCTTGCTCAGTGAACAGAGGAGAATAATGTGGAAAAGAAATCATTTAATTTCATCAAGTATTTTATTTTTTATAATTTATTTACTCTCTGCATACATTTAATTCTCCATGCATGTATACAATTCACCATGGCATGAGACCATAGGGCTTTGAAGCCTCTGAATTTGGGAATATTCCCGAATTTTCCAAAGTCGAGGCCATCCCTATGAAGAGTTATTGATTTTTCAAATTCATGTCACTGTTTTGAGTATTTTAATTCCAATAAATAGCATGTTGTGAAATAAATTCTAAGAAAATTTGGTGATGTTCCTTATGACCAGAGAACCCTAGGAAAAATAGGTTTTGAGTTAGTTCATTTTAGACAACCCTAATTGGCTTAAACACTCAAAATAGGTCTCTAATTAATTAGAGCTAACCATACATCAAATTGACTTCAAATTAATTCTCCATTGACCTTTAGGATCAGAAGAACCCACCATAAAAATTTGAGGTCAATTGGACTTGGTTAGCCCTATTAATTGGGTTGATTAAGCCACTTAGTCATTTTAAACTTTAAAAATTCATAACTTTCAAAATATCTTTCAAAAATTCACCAAATTGGTTTTGGAGCCTCTCTGATATCAGGGGAATTTAAGAAAATTAAAATTTCAATTTTCTAAAAAGTTGATTTTTAATATTATTTTAATATTTTTAATAATTAAAAAATAATAAAAATCACAAAAATAATAAAATTCACTAAAATGTCACATTTTGAATTTTAATCACTTAGGAACAAACCCCATATTTTTCTTAGGTCTATTTGGTGAGATATTAAATTTTAAAGCCCTAGGGTAATTTTAAAATTAAAAAAATGTATTTTCTAGCATTTTCACAAAAATAATTATAATAAATCAAAGAAAAATCAGAAAATTGTAAAATTTAGTTTTCTGGAATCCTTGATATCAGAGAGAATTTTAAAAATTATAAAATTTATTTTTCAACTTATATTCTATTTTTAAATTAATTAATACTCCAAAACTTAAAATAATTATAATAAAAATAATATAATTCAAAAAATCACCAAAATTGGTCCAAATGGTTCCCTGGTCATTAGGAATGTCCCCTAATTTTCTTAAGGATATAAACTTTCCCTTGGTCATGTTATTAAATTTTCCTTGGAAATCTCTATTTTCTACCAAAAATAATTATATAAATAAATTAAATACAAAAAAATCACATTTTCTCCTCTCATGTCTTTATTGACATATGAGTGAAGTCACTTAAAAATTTCAAGTTCATTTGAGTTCAATTTAGTGAGTTATGAAATTATTAAGCTTGAAGGGCAAAATGGTAATTAAAATTTTAACCCTTAAATTAAAACTTTAGGTTTAATAAAAAAATTAACAAGTAAAATATTTGATCCTAATTTGATTTGGATGATTGAAATTTAAATAATTGAAGGGTAGAAACCCATTAAGCAATTTAAAATGATTAAACTTTAATTAAATAATTGATTAAATTTGGAAGAATAATAAAATTGGAATTATTAAAATAGGGATATTATTAGGAAGAGATTTATTCTTTAATTTAAAAAATCCCTAAATTAATCATTTCATTAATGTTTAATTCTTAATTAAAATAGTAATTCAAATTTAAAACATTAAAAGACTTAATCATTAAACTAAAATTAAATTATTGAACTCTTTTAAAATTTTAATTAAAATTAAAATGAATAAAATTAAATTAAAAGATTAAATTAAATCAAATTAAATCAAATTAAAAATTAAATTAAATTAAATTAAATTAAAAATTAAATTAAATTAAATTAAATCAAATTAAATTTAAAAAAAAAAATTAAATTAAATCAAATTAATTTAATGTAACATCAAATCAAACTAAAATTGAATTAAATTAAATTAAATTAAATTAAATTAAATTAAATTAAATTAAGTTGAATTAAATAACATCACCTAAGACATGAAGAACTCAAAAATAAATCTAAAATAACTTGAACATTATTCCAAACTTAAATCATCAATTTGAACTTAAATTTGAATCACAAATCATTAAATATCATTTTGCCCTTAGGAGCTTTTATTATTATAACTCCTAAATGGAGTATTAAATGAAATGTCATTTCACTCATAAGGACATTCAAATATCCTAGTTCACTAAGCAAGTTAACAAAACTTAAAACTCTTGGATGATTAATTCATTTGTGTAATTAAATTCATTTGGACTTAAAACAATCCTAGAAATATTGAAAAGATGTTTAAGATTCGTCTTAAGCACTTCCTCAATATGATAGGATATTTATAAGAACAATTGAACTTAATTGTTCTTTGATGAAGAAAATCGTCTTCAAACCAAAAACACAAGGAACCTAGACGTCATAGGAAATGACTAACTATAGGATTAGGAATTTGGTAGAAAACCATAACCTTTACCTTAGCTTTACCTAGGAACTCGCTTAAATGTCCTAATCGTGTTTTAAGTGCAGCTTGGAATGACGGGAAGACCCTCCGTGTACGCTTTTATTTTATCGCAATTTACTTTCCTCGCAATTTACTTTATTGCAAATGCACTTTACTTTTCTTGCATGATAAAACAATCGTTGCATGAAAACCCACACCTTTAGGACGTAAAACCAAAACCGAAACCCATAACTAAATTAAAAGTCATTACAAGATAAAATTCACCGCCACAACATTTCAAAATATAAAACAACTCAAAATTTAATCACAAACGTAACAACAAAACTACAACTACAACTAAATTAAAACGTCTTGTTGGATGATCGGGAATACCTCGGATGATGTAACCTACGTGTTGCTAACTGGATTTCCCACGTGCCTAAATGAAAGTGTGGAACTCATTCAACTGAGTTTAGCAAATTCATCCGGACTAAGTGAATCCGATAAAAATAATGATGCCGAAGGATGGAACCGTGGGATCTTAACCGGTGTCGTTATAATCAACTTTAAGATTTGTTTTAATTAAAACACAAAAAACACTTGGAAATTAAGACTTCTCTAAACCAAAACACTTTTCTCATCCCCGATTTATGATTTCTAAAACTAAACCTCTGCAACAACAAGGAGCTCGGAGCATGGTGGCAAGACGGCCATCGTCGTCAAGAAAACTTGAACCTACTTCAAGAAACTTTCCTAGAATTAAACAACAAAGCCATAGGACTTCGGGGTAGTTTGCCTAGTGCAACATAAATCCTCAACTCTTCGTTAGGCATTTGCATTGAAAATTAAGCCCTAACCGGTCTTAGGATTCCGAGGTAATCGTCCGATACGACATAAACCCTCATATCTTCCAGGCTATTTGTATGATTCTATCATATAAATATAAGCCCTAATTAATTAAAATTGGCAAGATTAAAACATTAAATAAACATTAGGACTTTCCTAAATCCAAGCCAAACAATAGGATAGTCGGAAATTACCGAAGTTCGCTTCGAATCCGTGATTTCTCCTACATTTCTTCCTTTGAATCCCCAAAATAAAATGTTCCAAACTCGATCCATTCCCTATCGAGATTCAAAAATTCAATCTTTTCAAAACTTAAACTTTGAAATTCTCGAGAGCAGAATTATTGATTATTATCGAGAGTTTTCTTAGGTGATTCCCGTCACTTAAGATGTAATTAACTATAGGGGCTTGCCTTTATAGGGAATTTTAAAGAACCTGAGTAATATAAACCCCGTTTAATGTTTTCATATTAAACAGGGAATTTGTCGGCTTATAAAATTGGTTCGCAGACCAAACGGATGTCACAAATCTTCTAGTTTATTTAATCGAGCCCCATTATCAAGCAATGGTGTCTATTCTTCGGGATAGATACACGGTTTGTGGTGCGGTGCTCGTTTATATAAACTATTTGGGATGTGAGATCGGTTTGATTTCATATCTTAAAATCTTCAAATTTAAAATTATTTTCAAAATTAAATACTACTTTTCAAATTATTTATTTAAATTAAATTAAAATTCGCCGACAATTTCTGTAGGCGACCCCCTTTTCAAAATAAAACACATAACCTAAAAATATGACGACAACTTTCTGGCGACTCCGCTGGGGAAAATTCCTCTCTCCATTTTAATCAAATAGTTCTGCTTTCAAAAATCGGTAGTGCATCCATGTCCCTTATGGATCAAACTACCCTTCTTTCCGTTGGGCTGCTATGTTCATTTCTACCTTGAACAAGTATAACCAACATTCTCTCGGATTTAGGAGCCACTCGTTTAGACACCCCTAAACAGAGAGGTTCCGAGATCCTTTTACCTCATTTCGAGGTGGGGTGGACCCTCAATAGTGTTAGCTTAGGAGTGATCCTTCGAGTCGAGAAGTCTTGCTTAAGATTCTCTTTTCCTTTCCAACTCCGATTCGGATTCCTTACCTTCTCTACACCTTCGAACACTCCGTTCTAAATAAACAAACCCTCTAATAAGTGATTCTTTTAATAAGTGATTCCTTCTTATAAATACATGAACAAGAATGAGTTCGGACTCTTTTCAATTCCTTTCTTTTCGTCCTAAAGAAAAGAAGCATAACTCGGGATCGACAACCGTAATCTACCTGCAGAAATGGAAGCCCCGAAGCTGATTTTCTCCTTCACCAATGGACTGGACTTCGCTGTCTATAAGGATGAGCTGCCCGACAATGGGATCATCCGATTTGGACAAGGATTTGAAAACACGAACGTCAAGATCACCGACGTCTCCCTCTTTGCACTGACGAACAAGGTATCTGAAGCTGAAAAGCCGCTGCTTGAGTTCAACCTTAGGTCGACTCAAGAGTTTCCTCCTCTGCAAAGGATCCAGACTAAGAGGAGTACCGATGTCCATAGAAAGACCGTTATCTCTACCCCCACTGGTCTAGTTGTTTCTGCACCTACCCCGACTTTCGCCAAATCAAAGGGGAAAAAATCCAGAATTATGATGGACCCGTTACCGTGGAGGGTACGGATCTTCTCGTAAGACCTTCTCGTTTTCGAAATCGGGTCCAGCTTCAAAGATTCCGTCACCGACAAGGACCCAAAGAAGAAACGAAGTAGAAGGATCGCTAGAGAAGCCGTAGCCGCCGAGATCGCTTTCCTAGAGGAAATCTCGGAACCGCCTGAATATACACCGCCGCGAATATACACCGCCGCTCGAATACATACCACTCTTGGGAGGAAGCGAGTTTCATCCCCTCTCCGCCGCAGAAGATGAAGAAAATATTCGCAAGATTGTCGCCACATTACCACGACCCGCATATTACAACGATAGCCGCAAGAAAAGAACTAGAACTACGCCGGTTGCTCGACCGCAAACTTTGGTAGAAAAGTTAGCAAAGAAGGAAAACCGCCCCGTATCGGAAATTCTACGAAGTATAGTGGAGGGTGCCGCTCAAATCCCGTCTTGGGCCCCGAGTAGAACCCGCCATCATGACGGAAAAGCCAAGTAAAAGAATGAAGGCTAGTCCGCCCGTTGTCGTCTCGGGATTACGGATTAGGGAGGATACCACCTTCCGAAGATTTAGCCGACTGCACCATCCGGTCCTGGACCTTCGCCGTTAGAAGGATGGTATGGCGTCCCACCACTGGGCGATTGAGATTGAAACAACGAGCCCGAGAAAGAAAGTCTCGCCAGGAGACTCGAATCTGAAGAAAGTGCTACCGCGATGAAGGGGACTCGTGAGAAGGGGACCCGGCCGCTATCGCACGACAACCACAAAGACACACAGAAAGCCCCGCTAGAAGATGCCATGGAAAAGTTGAGAACCGATATCTGACGATTAGCAAGAGAAAGAGAAGAAAAGTTCGGAGACGAGATTGATTCATCGGAATTCATGGACGACGAATACGCAAAAATCAACATGGTAGAAACACGAGCTTCATCAGCTTCACAAGGTGCTCCTGCAGCCGCAGAAAGAGAGGAGCCGGAAGTAATGAGAAGGCAGCTTCAAGAGAAAGACGATACGATTGCTCAAATGGCAAAACGGATGGAAGAGATGGCTGTAGCCCTAGCCACTCTCCAGAGTCAGGTTCAACCCCAAAGGGAGACACCCCCAGAGGTCATTCACATTGTAGACGGAGGAAAGGAGATTACGTCCGTCAATGGGGATGATCAGCTGAAAAAGGATACAACACAAAGTATGATTCCTGAAAAGGATATCAAGAACTCGGTGGAACAACGAGTGCGAGAAGCCTTAAGCACAATCGAAGAGCGAGACATCCATTCGGACGGGTAGACCTTACCCGGAAGAATTCGACGCCGTCCAATACCCGAAAGGCTTCGTACCACCTCCGTTCAAGACCTTCGACGGAATCGGGAATCCCCGACAACATGTGGCACACTTTCGTGCCGCTTGTTGCAATGCGGCGGGAGCGATGCATTACTCTTCCGACGGCTCGTCGGCATGTCCGTCGGAATCGCCTTCGACCGGTATGCGGAATTACCAAATGGTTCGGTGAAGACGTTCTCGCAGCTAGAGAACCTCTTCATCAAGCGATTCGCCGGAGCTCGCAGCCACATCACTATAGGTGATTTAGTGGTAGAAAAACAAAAGCCGAATGAAACTTTGGTGGATTACATACTTCGATGGAGGAACTTAAGCATGAAGTGTGAACCACAACCGCAAGAACAACACGCAATCGGCATTTTACTTAAAAGCATTCACGGCCCGATAGCACTTCTCCTCGAGGGATTCACTATTAAGACTTTTGAGAAGTTGTTAAGCAAGGCCGAAGCTTGCAAGAAGAGGCGAAGCAATTAAGTTTCGCCGACAAGACGGACAAGCAAAAGCCTCGTAAAGACTTTTGAAAAGAAATCCGGATCGTTGCAGCAGTTGACAAAGGCAAGCAACCGATACAAATATCGTCGAACGGCCGCAAGAACCACAACAGAATTACCAAAGAACCCCGGCCCGACCTATCGACTCATCTCGCAGAGATGAACAACCACCTCGTCCACAACGTACGCTAATGGAGCTTTTAAGCGGAGAATATCCGTTCAAGAATGAAGCAAGGTGCCGAAAATGTTCCGTAGTCCGATGAAGACTCCGCATTTCCACTGCCGAGCCTAAAAGACCGGAGGAAGTCAACAAGAAAGGTGATCCCAACTTTCGCCCTTACCACCGGATGCTTGGGCACAAAATGAAGATTGCATTACCTTCAAAAGTCAAGCTCAATGACAACCTTCGGAAGGGGAATATAACGATCCCGAAGGAGTACATGAAGGAACCCCGTAAAGGAGGTTCCGTCAATGTTGTCTCGACCGATCCCATCATTCCGATAGATCCCTATACGACCGACGATGGATGGACTACCGCTTGGACGAGGTCTTCGAAAAGATTTTAGACAAGCATCCAAACCGCTTCGGTGCGAGCTTCAATTCGAAGTTTGAAACCCGTTAGCCGGTACTATCACTTGCGATAGAAGAACCACCTCAACGAGAGACGATTGAAGAGAAGAAGAAAATCGACGAAGAAGAGAGGACCGAGGCTCCTAAGGCTGGACTAGGGGCTGCTATCCTAGGATAGTTGTTTCCGATTCGGGGAGAAATCCTCGAACCTCCGACTCCGTATGATTATCTGCTCAATTCGGTGGGATCATATAATGATAAGGGTGATGGCGTTGGCTACGTTTTGACTGTTTCTAATGATTACGTAACTAACGATAATCCGGACGTCGATTCCGATACAAATAACAATTCTCAAATCATACACAAT
Organism: Papilionanthe hookeriana x Papilionanthe teres; assembly: GCA_022702705.1. Lineage (NCBI taxonomy): Eukaryota > Viridiplantae > Streptophyta > Magnoliopsida > Asparagales > Orchidaceae > Papilionanthe > Papilionanthe hookeriana x Papilionanthe teres. Next base: position 108,923,618 of record CM040432.1, read on the forward strand.
CTCGACGAGCAGAATGATGAAGAAGACATCCATCAAGGAGGCTACGAGAGTTCAACAAGCAACGAATCTATTTGCGAGTTTCGAGGAGCTCCAGTCACAATAGAGTTAGAGCCTTCAGACTCCGAAGCTAATCCGGAAGAGCCTGTCATTCCGATTCAAGAAGAGACACCTAAGCAAGCTCAACAATAGATTCGGAGGAAATCACGAAGTCAACTTAAGAAGTGGAAAAGTTCTACCTCCGAGAATGGGTCCAAAGGACAAAGGAAAGCGGTGGTTGTTCAAGAAGAACCAACCCTGAGCGAAGAAATACTCATTCGAGAAGAAGCGAGAGACACATGAAAATAAAGTGGACTACAACGTGCTAGCCCATCTTAGGAAACTACCGACCAACCGAGCATTTATGATGCTCTCATCTTATCAAAGGAGATGAGAGAAGCTCGATCAAGGCCTTACTTGATCCGGAAATTTGCTTAGCTCAAATGGCCGGAGATTCCTTAGATGAGGTTCGCTCGTTAAAGGAACAACGAGGTGTTACCTTCACGGACAATGACCTACTACTTGGAACGACAGATCACAACCGACCGTTGTACATTTCGAGTCATAATCGGAAAATTTACACTCTCCGAGTATTGGTGGATCCAGGAGCATCAATCAATATAATGAATCTTCGAACGCTAAGCATACTTGGAAATCGATGCTCGTGAACTCGAAGCCGACAAAATGTTATTAAGAGGATTCAACCGTAAAGGAGAAAGAGCCCTCGGATCAATAACACTGCTAATGAAGACCGGTGACTTAGCAAAGACAACCGCGAAATTTCACATAATCGATTCGTAAACATCGTTCAATGCTCTACTGGGCCGACCATGGATACATGAAAACAGGATGGTACCATCATCTCTACATAAGTGCATCAAATACTACGATGGAGGGGAACAGTGCATCAAAGGTGACTTACAACCGTTCTCCGTACATGAAATTGGAATCCACGAGGATGCGACTTATTATGCACCACCGAAGAAAACGATCTTCTCCGGAGATACCATAACAAATGAAGCAAAGAAAGTTCGGGACAACGAAGAACTCGAAATTCTAGTCCAACAGCCACTCACCACTCCCTTCCGGCGAGATGGTGAAGGTTTCTCCACAACTCGCATCCGAGGTCGAGGCCGGGGACGAGGCCGTGGTAGAGACGTTAGGACAATCGGACGAGAGGAAACCGATCATCAATGTTGATCGGGAAGATAGTTCCGAAGAAGAAAAGAAATCAAACAAGAAGCCGCGACAATAAGTCGAAGAAGCCGCAATTCGAGATCTCTCTCGAAGATGAGAAGAATGAAGAATACAAATCAATGTACGAGAAGATTAACCACTATGTACATACTATGACCCTGACCCCGATCCATTCTAATAAGATCGAGGGTATGGAGGTCAAAGAGGTACGTAGCGACGGTGCAAAGCCCATCAAATTCTACCGTGGTGCTTCTTCCTCCAAAACCGAAAATAATGTACAATTTGAAGATGTCACTTTATCGAATTAATGGAATTACCTTTTGAGTGGTACTCTCCCTGTGTTCAAAATTTAATTCAACGTGGTTTCTTACCTCGACAGTGGACAAAAGGTCAATCACAACATTTTGAAAAGTTATGGAATAACTCCGGTCGTCCACCCAACTCAAAACATGGTCTCGGATTCGGCACAGTAGGGTCAGTTGACGATACTGAATTTTGCTTGGTTGTCACTTGCGAATCTAATGAAAACTGCATGGAAACTACGGACGAACTCGAAGATTTACAAATTGAGACGCTCCACCGAATTCGAAGAAGAAATCAAATCTACAATAGATGAGTTAACGGAAGTTAACTTAGGTACTAGCGAAGAGCTCTAGACCTACCTTTGTTAGCTCCTTACTCAATAAAGAAGACTCAGAAGAAATAATCAAGTTATTAATGGAATTTAAAGACTGTTTTGCTTGGAGCTACGTGTCGGCATATTTTTAGGTTGAGTGTTGTATTTTTAAAAGGGGTCGCCTACAGAAATTGTCGGCGAATTTTAAATTTAATTTAAATAAGTAATTTGAAAAATAGTATTTAATTTTGAAAATAATTTTAAATTTGAAGATTTTAAGATATGAAATCAAACTGATCTCACATCCCGAATAGTTTACATAAACGAGCACCGCACCACAAACCGTGTATCTATCCCGAAGAATAGACACACTGCTTGATGGTGGGGCTCGGTTAAATAAACTAGAGGATTTGTGACATCCGTTTGGTCTGCGAACCAATTTTATAAGCCGACAAATTCCCCTGCTTAATATGAAAACATTAAACAGGGTTTATATTACCTGGGTTCTTTGAAATTCCCTATAAGGGCAAGCCCCTATAGTTAATTACATCTTAAGTGACGAGAATCACCTAAGAAAACTCTCGATAATAATCAATAATTCTGCTCTCAAGAATTTCAAAGTTTAAGTTTTCAAAGGATTGAATTCTGGAAATTCAATAGGGAATGGATCAAGTTTGGAACATTTTATTTTGAGAATTTAAAGGAAGAAAAGTAGGAGAGATTACGGATTCGAAGTGAACTTCGATAATCTCCCGACTATCCTATTGTTTGGCTTGGATTTAGGAAAGTCCTAATGTTTATTTAATGTTTTAATCTTGCCAATTTTAATTAATTAGGGCTTATATTTATATGATAGAATCATACAAATACACTGGAAGATATGAGGGTTTATGTCGTATCGGACGACTACCTCTGAGTCCTAAGACCGTGCTAGGGCTTAATTTGCAATGCAAATGCCTAACGAAGAGTCGAGGATTTATGTCGCACTAGTGCAAACTACCTCGAAGTCCTATGGCTTGGTTGTTTAATTCTAAGAATGGTTTAGCTGATGTAGAGTTGTTTTGCTGACGACGATGGCCGTGCTGCCCACCATGCTCCGAGCTCCTTGTTGTTGCAGAGGTTTAATTTTAGAAATCATAAATCGAGGGGTGAGAAAAGTGTTTTGGTTTAGAGAAGTCTTAATTTCCAAGTGTTTTTGTGTTTTAATTAAAACAAATCTTAAAGTTGATTATAACGACACCGGTTAAGATCCCACGCGTTCCATCCTTCCGCATCATTATTTTTATCGGATTCACTTAGTCCGTATGAATTCGCTAAACTCAACCGAATGAGTTCCACACTTTCATTTAGACCGTGGGAAATCCCGTTAGCAACACGTAGGTTACATCATCCGAGGTATTCCCGATCATCCAACAAGACGTTTTAATTTAGTTGTAATCGTAGTTTTGTGTTCGTTTGTGATTAAATTTTGAGTTGTTTTATATTTTGAAATGTTGTGGCGGTGAATTTTATCTTGTAATGACTTTTAATTTAGTTTTGGTTTCAGTTTTGGTTTCTGTCCTAAAGGTGTAGGTTTTCACGCAACTGTTGTTTTATCATGCAAGAAAAGTAAAGTGCATTTGCAATAAAGTAATTTGCAATAAAATAAAAGCGTACCTGGAGGGTCTTCCCGTCATTCCAAGCTGCACTTAAAACACGATTAGAACATTTAAGCAAGTTCCTGAGTAAAGCTAAGGTAAGGGTTATGGTTTTCTACCCAATTCCTAATCCTATAGCTAGTCATTTCCTACGACGTCTGAGTTCCTCGTGTTTTTGGTTCGAAGATGATTTTCTTCATCAAAGAAGCAATTAAGTTCAATTGTTCTTATAAATATCCTATCATATCGAGGAAGTGCTTAAGAAGAATCTTAAACATCTTTTCAATATTTCTAGGATTGTTTTAAGTCCAAATGAATTTAATTATGTAAATGAATCGATCGTCCGAGGTTTTCAAGTTTCGTTAACTCGCTCAGGTGAACTTAGGACATTTGAATGTCCTTATGAGTGAAATGACATTTCATTTAATACTCTTTTAGGAGTTATGATAGTAAAAGCTCCTAAGGGCAAAATGATATTTAATGATCTGTGATTCAAATTTAAGTTCAAATTAATGATTTAAGTTCGAATAAGTGTTCAAGTTATTTTAGATTTATTTTTGAGTTCTTTATGTCTTAGGTGATGTTATTTTTAATTCAATTTAATTTAATTTAATTTAATTTAATTTAATTTAATTTAATTCAATTTAGTTTGATTTGATATTACATTAAATTAGTTTGACTTAATTTAATTTTTTTTAATTTAATTTAATTTGATTTAATTTGATTTAATTTTTAATTCAATTTAATTTAATTTAATTTAATTTAATTTTTAATTTAAATTAATTTAATTTAATTTAATTTAATTTTTAATTTTAATTGAAATTTTAAAATAATTTAATTTTAGTTTAATGATTAAGTCTTTTAATGTTTTAAATTAATTATCATTTTAATTAGGAATTAAACATTAAGGAAATGATTAATTTAGGGATTTTTTTAAATTAAAGAATAAATTTCTTCCTAATAATATCCCCATTTTAATAATTCCTATTTTATCATTCTTCCAAATTTAATCAATTATTTAATTAAAATTTAATCATTTTAAATTGCTTAATGGGTTTCTACCCTCCAATTATTTAAATTTCAATCATCCAAATCAGATTAGGATCAAATATTTTATTTGTTAATTTTTTATTAAACCTAAAGTTTTAATTTAGGGGTTAAAATTTTAATTACCATTTTGCCCTTTAAGCTTAATAATTTCATAACTCACTAAATTGAACTCAAATGAACTTGAAATTTTTATGTGACTTCACTCATATGTCAATAAAGACATGAGAGGAGAAAATGTGATTTTTCCGTAATTAATTTATTTATATAATTATTTTTGGTAGAAAATAGAGATTTCCAAGGAAAATTTAATAACATACCAAGAGAAATTTTCTGTCCTTAAGAAAATTAGGGGACATTCCTAATGACCAGGGGACCACTTGGACCAAATTTTGTGATTTTTTAAATTATATTTTATTTATTAGAATTATTTTAAGTTCTGGAGTATTAATTAATTTAAAAATAGAATATAAGTTGAAAAATGAATTTTATAATTTTTAAAATTCTCTCTGATATCAAGGATTCCAGAGAACTAAATTTTATAATTTTCTAATTTTTCTTTGATTTATTATAATTATTTTAGTGAAAATGCTAGAAAATACATTTTTTTTAATTTTAAAATTACCCTAGAGCTTTAAAAATTAATATCTCACCAAATAGACCTAAGAAAAATATGGGGTTTGTTCCTAAGTGATTAAGATTCAAAATGTGACATTTTGGTGAATTTTATTATTTTTGTGATTTTTATTATTTTTTAATTATTAAAAATATTAAAATAATATTAAAAATCAACTTTTTTAGAAAATTGAAATTTTAATTTTCTTAAATTCCCCTGATATCAGAGAGGCTCCAGAACCAATTTGGTGAATTTTTGAAAGATACTTTGAAAGTTATGAATTTTTAAAGTTTAAAATGACTAAGTGGCTTAATCAACCCAATTAATAGGGCTAACCAAGTCCAATTGACCTCAAATTTTTATGGTGGGTTCCTCTGATCCTAAAGGTCAGTGGAGAATTGATTTCAAGTCAATTTGATGTATGGTTAGCTCTAATTAATTAGAGACCTATTTTGAGTGTTTAAGCCAATTAGGGTTGTCTAAAATGAACTAACTCAAAACCTATTTTTCCTAGTGGTTCTCTAGTCATAAGGAACATCACCAAATTTTCCTAGAATTTATTTCACAACATGCTATTTATTGGAATTAAAATACTCAAAACAGTGACATGAATTTGAAAAATCAATAACTCTTCATAGGATGGCCTCCGACTTTGGAAAATTCAGGGAATGTTCCCAAATTCGGAGGCTTCAAAAGCCCTATGGTCTCATGCCATGGTGAATTGTATACATGCATGGAGAATTAAATGAATGCAGAGAGTAAATAAATCATAAAAAATAAAATACTTGATGAAATTAAATGATTTCTTTTCCACATTATTCTCCTCTGTTCACTGAGCAAGAGGGTATTTTTATTTTATTTTTATGATTTTCCTACACAAAGTTATGAATTTTTGAAGTTTAGGGAATTAAATAAATAGAAAATACCCCTATTTATCTACTTATCCACGCGGCGCCAGCGAAACATCGGCAGCTCCGAAGGGATACGTGTCGCGCTGTGATTGGGCGCCGCCATCTGAGTCAGCCGTCCCGGGGCCCGCTGTATCGTTCCGTCTCCTCATCCGGCGCGATCCTGACCGTCCGTGCGCGCGTGTATTAAATGAACGGCATCCGTTCATCGTCCCCGAGCCTCCTAACCCGAGAACCGTCCACCTTCTAGCCCCAAGATCTCACTCGATTCTCCATGGATTTTTATGTTCTTATGCTCTATGGATTCGTCTCGAAGAGACGAACACATCTATACGGTTATCATGCATCGAAATTAAGGCATTTGAAATGGAGAATCTCCGTAAGCTCGGGATGAAGAATTAGCTCATACCTTAGCTCGAGAGGTGAAGCCTCGATCGGAGATGCTCGCACTTTCGTTGGAGCCGCAGGAGGCTAGTGGATGAAGCCCGGAGGTGCGGTGAATCGCTCAGATGTGATTTTCACCAAGGCCGATCACAACCTTCGAGTCCGGAACAACCGGGTGGCCCGGAGATGGGGCTTTGCTCGGTGGACACCTTCTCTTGGTCCGGTGAAGGTGTAGGTGAGTTTAATTTGGTTTTGGTGTAGGATTCGGGAATGTCCCGTTCGTCTCGAGAATCGAGCTCCAAAATCGAGCTCAATCAACGGGATTAGAGCAGGAGAACAGCGGGGATCAACTGCTCTAAGTCCGGAGGGGAGTGAGGAGTGATTTTGCGCAGTTTAGGTATGGTTCGGTTCAAGCACCTCTTCATGGCCGAGAGGTGGGGGGTTTAAATAGACATGGATCGGAGGGCCTCCCTGTGGGAGTCGAAGGCCGGGATCACCTGCTCATGGCAAGTGAAGAACAGCTGCAATGGCCATCGGGCATGGGGCAACTCAACAGGTGGAATTCCAAAGTCGGCTCACTCCCAAGGTCTCGGCATGGCGTTTTCCGGCGATCGGGTGGCCGGCCGGCCGTGCATGGGTCACCCTCAAGGTCAGTGGGTCGTGGCTCGAGGCTTGTGCAATTAATGGCCATGGACATGTGTAAAGGGTTTGAATCAAAGTGGAATGGGAAAGGCCTAGTTTTGGGTCTAAATGGGTCAACTCACCCATTTGGGCTTGGTGCACCCTTCAAGGTGGCTTTGGGTGCTGTGGGGGATCAAATGGATCAGCTGGTTTGGCATGGAGAAGTCTCCATCCAAATATATTTGGATTAAATTTAGGTTTAGTGAATCATGATTAAGGCTAACGAGCTTTAGGGATTAAGGAAAGGGGCCCTCCTTCCTACCCAATATGGCATGGTGGAGTGTCCAAGGCTCTCATGGCTTACATGTGGCTCATGCATGGCTTCATGGCTCACTTTTGGCTTTGTGGAAAGCTTCGTCAATTTCATGAAAATGGATTTTAGGAATATTTTGGTAATTTGATGGAAATTTGTATGGAGCTTGATTTGGAATGATTTGATGATGAATTTAGGACTTAGGTATTGAGTTTAATTGAAAGTATGATGAGGGGAAATGTCATGTGGGCTTTAGGGTAGATTTTGGGCTCATTGAAATGGTTTTAGATGGGCTCTTAAATGGTTTAGGAAAGTGGGCTTTTAAATTTTAAAATAGATTTTGGGATGAAATTTTGGTAAAGGCTTGGGCCAAATAATTGTTGAGTTTGGTTTAGGGATGTGTCATGAGTATTTTGAAACAAATTTGAGGTGATTTGGGTTTGAATTGGGTTGGATATGGGTTTTTTTGGTGAAGAGGCTAAGGTAGGCCAAAATGGGCTAGCATGGGCCAATGTTGGGCTAGGGTTGAAATTGATGTTAAAATTAATGTTGTGAAATGTTTATGGGAATGTTTCAAAGAGGTTTTGGCTTTGATGGGTTTTGATTTTGGGGTTTGGGCTCATTTGGGTTAGGTTTGGGTTTAGGTCAAAAATGGGCCTTTTTTATCTTTGGGTTGAATTTGAGTGGGGTTTGGGTTTAGATTTTGGGTAAATCATGTTAGTGTTTTGTTTATGGGGATGTTAAGGAAGGTTTAGAAAAGATTTGGGGTTAATTGGAGTTGAATTGGTTTGGTTTGGGTTAGGTTCGGGTTTAGGTCCAAATTGGGCTTTAAGGCCAAAAGTGAAATCGATTCAAATGACAATCAAATTGACTCGGATCTGGTCTAGATTGGTACTGGGAATGTTAAATTGAAGTTTAGAATTGAATTGGACCAGAATTTGGGTCAATTGGGTAGGTTTGGTTTGACATTGGGTTCACTTTGGGTTAAAATGGGTCAAATACGGGGTTTTGACAAAAGTAGGGTAAATTGACAAAATTGGCCCATGGTGTAGTTGGACAAAATGAAATTGGGAATATTTGGGATTTTCTGGAATTTTCTGGGAATTTTCTGAATTTTTGGATTTTTTTGGCTAGGAGGGGTATTTTGGGTATTCGAGGGTATTGGGAGGTATTTTTGGAATTTTGGTATTTTTTGCTATGGATGATCAACTTTATTGGTGAGGAAATGTTTAGGAATGGTTTTGAGGAATTTTGGGTGATTTGGAAATTTTGGAGGATTTGGGTAATTTCGCGGCTTGCGTAGGCTCAAGGTGAGGTCCCTGGGTCAAAAATCGAAAATTTGGAAAATGGAAGATTAGGTGAATGTAAGTGGAATAAAATCATTTTTGTTGAGCCATGAAGCCACATCAAGCCCACATGAGCCATGAAGGGACTCATTTGAGGCATCCACAATGTTGTTCCTAACCCTCTTAGCCAAGGGCTTAGGGGTTAAGGACCATCCATGTGAATCACCTACATGAGTCGTGAGGTCAAGTCGGGTATGGGTGTGTTTTTAGGAAGTGTGTGAAGGTGTAGTGTATGTGTAAGTCAACCCTTCACTGCACCGAGCCACCTGTAAGGGCCCTAAGGCCAAAAAGTCCTCGTAGAACTCATCCTTTAAACTTCCACATTCGATTTCAACCCTCTAGGTGATTAGGGGTCTACAATCAAGTTTGTGGAGTTTGCGTGGAGTTTAGAAGTGGTTTGAATTTCTAAAAGGTGGGTCTCAATTCTAGTCTTCTAAGATAGTCAAAGGAAAAGCCTAAGGCTAGATCCTAAGTACTAAAGAGAAGAAGAGAAGACCTCATCAAAAATGAGGTCAACACTACGATGAGATGCCAGGATTAGCTCCAGAGGTCGCAGTCCATAAGCTAGGAGTGGATCCTACTTCCGTCCCAGTCAAACAAGGTCCCAGAAGAATGCGTCTAGAAATCGAACAACAAGTCATACCGAAGTTAAAAAGTTAATAGACGCTAAATTTGTCCGCGAAGAACAATACCCAACTTGGCTAGCCAATGTAGTCCCAACTGTAAAGAAGAATGGTCGATCGAATTTGTGTGGACTTCGTAGATTTAAACAAGACATGTCCAAAAGATGAATTCCCTCTACCGATCCTGCAATTAATGATCGACATTGCTTCAACACATGAAATATTCTCATTCATGGATGGATCTTCGTGATACAACCGCATAAAAATGGCTCCGTAAGATGAAAAGCTTACAAAGATTCGTAACGCCGATCGGAGTATTTTGCTACACAATGGATGCCATTCGGATCGAAGAACGCAGGAGCAACCTACCAAAGAGCAATGACAAGAATTTTTGATGATCTCATCCATAATCAAGTCGAATGCTACGTGGACGATGTGGTCATCAAAAGCAAAGTAAAGGACAACCACTTGTATGATTCGAGAATTGTTTTCGAACGATTAAGACAATTTAACCTTAAGATGAATCCCTTAAAATGCGCCTTCGGCGTCACCTCCGGGAAATTCTTAGGATTTGTTTTCCGACATCGTGGAATTGAAATCGACCCGGAGAAGATTAAAGCTATCTTAGAAATTCCGCCTCCCAAAACCTTAAAACAACTACGATCTTTTCAAGGGAAGCTGGCATATCTTCGACGCTTTATCTCAAACCCGTCGTAGGTGTCGACCTTTCTCGGCACTAGTTAAAAAGGACGCCAAATTTATTCTGGGAAGAGAAATGCCGTAAGGCCTTCGAGGACATTAAACAATATTTAATGACACCTCCCCGTCCTAGCAGCCCCAGCCTCGTGTAGACCGCCGATACTTTACACCGCGGCTTTAGACGACTCTCTCGGAGCCCCGTTAGCCTGTGTCAATGATGAGGGTAAAGAAAATGCTCTTTACTACTTAAGCCGTTGTTTGCTTCCGACGGAAGTAAGGTATCCCGCAATTGAAAAGCATTGTTTGGCCCCGATCTTCGCCGCTCAAAAGCTCGGTGCACTACATGCTTTCTCATAAGGTCAACTCGATCTCGAAGTTTAATCCATCGCAATACTTGATGACCCGTCCAACGCTTTCCTGCAGACTTGCCGATGGTCAATGATATTATCGCAATTCGATATAACTTTCGTGCCTCTTCGTGCCGTAAAGGGACAAGTCTTAGCAGTACTTCCTTGCAAAGACACCCTTTGCCGGCAGAATCTCCTCTCAATGACGATCTCGCCGATGAACAAATAATGAACCTAGAAGACCTCGATGATCGACGTTGGGAATTATATTTCGACGGAGCATCTTCAGCCGCACAAAGACGAAGAATCGCAAGTGATAGTGCCCTGTAAGGCAGAATCGGGCTAATCTTTATAACACCGGAGCGGGGATGTTAAGATACTCCTACCACTCGACGTAACCATGTACAAACAACGAAGCGGAATACGAAGCCCTCATAACGGGACCGGAATTAACCATTCAAATGGGGATAACAGTACATCAACATCTACGGGGATTCACAGCTAATCATTCAACGTGATCGCTGGACAAGACAGAATTTTAAAGCCAAGACTCGAACAATACTTCCAAGATGCCATACAAACTGTTGGAACAGCATTCCAAATGTGACAATCTACAAAATTCCTGTAAAAGAAAATGCTTTAGCAGATGCTTTAGCCCGTCTCGCAAAAGAATTTGCCTCGTTTGCAAGATGAATCACAGAAGTGTCAGCTCACGGACGTCGGTCCTATCACAACTCGACATAGACACAATACACAAATCGAAAAAGAAAAAGAGTCAACTGCAATAAAGGATGTAAAAACACGAAGATCAGGCGACACCATCGATGGACTACTCCGCAAACAGAAAGCTACCGTACGATAGGTCGCTAGCCCATCGCATCAAGAAAAGAACTCGTCCTACGCATTAATAAACAACACATTATACATGAAGGTCTTTCGATCAAATGTGGCTAAGGTGCTTAAGCGGGTCCGAGGCCCGTGAAATTGTTAAGGAGGTGCATTCAGACTCGTGGCGCTCACTACCGGGTCCGAAGATGAAAATGAAAATTAAAAGACTAGGGTACTACCGGCCCTCGATGATGACCGATCGCATGAAAATCGCCAAGAGCCGTCACCAATGCCAAGTGCACGGAGTAGCTTCCGCACCAACCTCCAAATGTGCTACATCCGACAACCGCGTCGCGGCCATTCGAATGTCGAGGCACGTATATAGTGGGTCCAATGAACCACCATCTTCAAAAGGACATCGCTTCATTCTTGCGGCTACGGATTACTTTTCCAAGTGGCAGAGGCGCGTCCACTCGTAGAAGTGAAAGCACACCACGTGCTACGCTTTTCAAGAACCAAGTTGTCTACCGTTTCGGGTGCCGCGCAGATCATCTCGGATAACTGGGTCAGCATTCGAAGCACGCAAATCAATAATTTTGTCAGAGACACGGAATCGACCGGCGATACTCAACAATTTACTACCCAAGAGCAAACGGCCTCGCCGAGGCTTTTAATAAAACTCTCGTTCAAATCTTAAAGAAAACCTCGGACGATAATAAGAGAAATTGGCACGAGAAGTTGTTAGAAGCCTTATGGCCTACCGACAACCTTCGTAACTCCTACGCAAGCTACACCTTACGCTCTGGTGTATGGGTCCGAGGCAAGTTGTTACCTCTTAGAGGTCCAAGCCTTCCTTCACTCGTGATTGCAGCTTGCAAACAAAATCACAACAGAAGAGAACGCCAAATTACGACTCGAAGAATTAGAGAGCCCGGAAGAGAAAAGACTTGGCAGCAGCAACATGAATTTAGAACTATACCAAGCTAAGATGCTTCAAGCCCATGACAAACCGGTCCGCCCAAGAACCTTCAAAATTGGTGACTTAGTTCTCGTTTCAAGAGACCTATTCTCGCACACCGCAAGATAGGAGGAAAATTCGAACCCACTTGGGAAGGACCGTTCGTGGTCGAAGCAAGATACTCGTGAGGTTCCTACCAGCCCAGTGAATCGCAGTGGAGAACGACATATGCTTCCGATCAATGGACGATACTTGAAGAAGTACTACGCTACCCGATGTTTCGAAGGAATGAATTCTTCATGCCCTAAGAAACACGGCGAAGTAATTACTTATGATCGGGTCCGAACCCAAAAATAATAAAATGTGCTAAAATAAATAAAATCTCGATAATAAAATTTTCCTCGTTTTCTTTTCCAAATCAAAATCTCTTACCCGATCTTATCCCACTTCATTCCCGTTAAGTTTAAAAATATAAGAATAAAAAAAATGTCTTTAATAAACATTTTCTTAATGTTCTTGTTCTAAGACAGCCCCCGATCCTTTTCCTCGTCTTTTCAGTAGGAAATGTCGAACGGCGGTCGGTCCCGAACTTTAAGAATGGCGTAAGCCTCGCACTCGATGAAAAGAGGGTGAAAGATGGAGCGATAATCGAGATCGACTCGGATTTCGCACCGCAGGCCTACAAGCACGAGGAAAGTGACCGGGTCCCGGCTGATCGAGAAGAACCGCCCTGACGTGACAATGATGAAAGTGGGTGGCCCAAGCCACCAATCCAAAGAAGAAGAAAAGAAAGACAAACATCGAAGAAGATAAGAAAATGAAGTCCGTAGTCGCTAGCGAGCAAGGCTGAGCTTGCCGCCGCGCCCTACGCAGATTCAAGAAGTTCGAAGAGCTACTCTCACAAGCAACGCAACGAAGAAATAAGAATCGCCGTATCCGTAAGATGTTAACAAAACTAGCCGCGGACTGGCCGCGACGAGACAGCTTGCTAATGTCAGCGCATACACTTCAAGGACACCGGTTCACCGTAGAACCCGAAGAAAGGAGGCCAGCTCCTAGGATACCGTAAAGAACCGTGAAAATCTCCGAAGATCGAAGAAAGAAGGCTACCACGCCACCGGATATAACCACCGCAATGTATGACCTTGTTGCAGAACTAACCCCGGGGATGTCCCGACAGTGCATCATCCCCGAGGAGCCAAGGTATGCAGTGAGAACGCGAAGGGATTGAACCGTATATTCCACAATATGTCACTAGTGCCTCGCCATCCGCATCATTCCGGAATACGAGCCGGAGAGAATGCAAAATGTCGAAAAGAAAACCTTCGAATACTTCGAGAGAATTAAAGGCGTAAGAATCAATATACTAGTAGGGCCTCGAGCTACATACGTACGTATTCTCGTAGTATGAACGAAGAAGAATCGTGGATTGCATCCGGATTTGAAAAGAATGGGCCGAGCGGGCCGCCTAAGGGAAAACACATACTCGAACCCCGGAGATGGATGCCGTGGAAAGGAAGAATCACAATACAATGTGGATGTCGTTACAACTTCATGGAGGACAGAAGGGAAACCCACCGGGAATACTCCGTCATGGGCAAGTGGATCCGATGCCATTAGTCATCAAGAGAATGGTAAAGAGATTGATAACATGGAGGGTACCGCCAGCAGATTGCATACCCAATAACCGCATTATCAACATCTACAAACAGTGTGACCGCATACCCCCACACATAGATCACCACGACTTTGTCGACCTTTCGCACAGCCTCTTTCCCGAACGAGTGTAACATCATGTTCGGATCCGACCTCCGGATAACAGTGTCCAGTGAGTTCCGAGGGCCGCTGAAGATACCTTTACCGGTAGGTTCCGTCATGATACCGAAGGGCAACGGAGCAGTATATCGCTAAGCATTGCATACCATGAGTACCAAGGAAGCGGATCTCGCTACTTTCGAAGGATGGACGACAGGAAGACACCTTACCATTTCCACCTGCACTCGGAGCTAGAGAGCCTCCGCCTTACGAGCCGCGAGTTACATGGAAAGTATCACACCTCCAATGTACATCCATACGGCATCCTCGCCAAGGATGGCTTGGAAGGTGATGTTATTGACCATGTACCCCACTATTCAGACATGGATTTTTGATAGATGCTTCTTTGGATGGATCGACAAAGATCATACACAGTCCGTTTTGAGTTTACATGGATTGTATGAAATATATTCCGCATCAAGATGTATGATGTATCTTCTACATGATCGGAATGAAAGTGACCATGTCACATTTTTCGCCTTCACCTCTTTTGTGCAAATTGATCGGGAAACGCCATTAAAGTTAAATGAACTTCGAACAAAGAACGTAAAAGGAATAAAAAAATAGAATAAAAGAAAACTTTCCTTAAAAAAAATCATATAAAAAAAAATGACAAACACCAAATTCACATGAACATTAAATAAACGATAAAATAAAATTTGAATCATTAAAAGATAAACAAAATCAACATAAATGTTAAATCAAATTCTCAATCAAATTTCAAATGTGATCTTCCAAATTTTTAAATCAAATCTTAAATCAAATTTCAACCGAGTTCAAACTCATCCTTCCAAATTTCAGATTCAATCTTTCCAGACTCCAAATCTCAATCAAATTCAAGTTCAATCTTTCCAAATTCCAAATCTCTATCAAATCTCAAATTCGATCTTCCAGATCTTAAATCAAATCTCAATCGAAAATTCAAATTCAATCTCCCAAATCTGAAATCCAATCCGTTCGTTCTCTCCTCGTCCGGGATGGAAGCGGTTGATTCCATCGACACCGATCGAATCCGATGGCGAGGAATTATATCCAATCCAAACCAAAGAACTTCCGATCAACTCTTTTGAATGGGATATGTGAGCATCTACATATTCTCTCCTAATCTATTTCCTTCCACGAAAGTCTTTTACAACTTTCATGAAATTCTCAAAAACCAAAATTCCACACTCTTCAAATCAACACTACAAATCTTCGCAAAATCAATTACCAAAAAATTCAAATTCAAACTTTTGGGTCGAGGATTTTACATCCAAGACCGCACCGCTTTAGGATTCTTTCCCTATCGCACCGAAATACATCAAATTCAAACTCTTGGGTCGAGGATTTTACATCCAAGACCGCACCGCTTTAGGATTCTTTCCTATCGCACCGAAATACATCAAATTCAAACTCTCGGGTCGAGGATTTTACATCCAAGACCGCACCGCTTTAGGATTCTTTCCCTATCGCACCGAAATACATCAAATTCAAACTCTCGGGTCGAGGATTTTACATCCAAGACCGCATCGCTTTAGGATTCTTTCCCTATTGCACCGAAATACATCAAATTCAAACTTTGGGTCGAGGATTTTACATCCAAGACCGCACCGCTTTAGGATTCTTTCCCTATCGCACCGAAATACATCAAATTCAAACTTTGGGTCGAGGATTTTACATCCAAGACCGCACTCGCTTTAGGATTCTTTCCCTATCGCACCGAAATACATCAAATTCAAACTTTTGGGTCGAGGATTTTACATCCAAGACTCGCACCGCTTTAGGATTCTTTCCCTATCGCACCGAAATACATCAAATTCAAACTCTTGGGTCGAGGATTTTACATCCAAGACCGCATCGCTTTAGGATTCTTTCCCTATTGCACCGAAATACATCAAATTCAAACTCTGGGTCGAGGATTTTACATCCAAGACCGCACCGCTTTAGGATTCTTTCCCTATCGCACCGAAATACATCAAATTCAAACTTTTGGGTCGAGGATTTTACATCCAAGACCGCACCGCTTTAGGATTCTTTCCCTATCTGCACCGAAATACATCAAATCAAATTCCCGGGTTAAGGATTTTACATCCGAGACCGCATTGCTTTAGGATCATTTCCCTATCGCAATGAAATACATCAAAATCAAACTCTCGAGGTTAAGGATTTTACATCCAATACCGCATTACTCCGAGATCTTTCCTCATCGTAATGATCCAATCCAATCGATTCGATCTTCTTTTGGGGTCAAGATGTTACATCTAAAACCTCAAAATTCCAATTTTCATTTCAAATCAAATCCCTTCAAATTAATCTCGACAAACTTCAATCTAAATCGAAAACTCAAGTTAAAATCTAAACTTACACATCAAAACTTAAACTGAAACAACACGAAATCTAAATCGAAATTCCCCGCATCATGTGATTTGGGATTCACCTCCTTTCCTTCCCTGCCGAGAGTTCAAGAATCTCCAGTTCCGTAGATATACTCGACACTCCCTGCACAGGCTCTTCTACTTCGTCCTAAGTTTGTTACTTGGACATCCGTGTCGGTTTTGTTGATCGCTTCGGCCAACACCAATACGCGCGGTGTGCTCCGTCACTCACCACACCTATCGGGGTCCATTTGTCGACCTCATTTTCGATGAGGTCTTCTTCTTCTTTAGTGCTAGATCTAGCCTTCAGCTTTTCCTTCGACTATCTTAGAGGATTAGAATCGGGATCCACCACTTAGAAATTCAAACCACTTCTTAACTCCCCGCAAACTCCACAAACTCGATTGTAAACCCCTAATCACCTGTGAGGGTCGAAATCAAATGTGGAAGTTTAAAGGATGAGTTCCTATGAGACTTTTCGGCCTTAGATCGCCCCGCGGCCCGGTCCGGTGAGGGGCCGACTTACACACACACTACACCTATACACTACACTTTCACATACACCTCCTAAAACTACACCCATACCCAACTTAACCTCCCGGCTCATGAAGATGATTCACATGGATGGTCCTTAACCCCTAAGCCCTCGGCTAAGAGGTTAGTGAACAACATACAATGATGCCTCAAACGAGTCCCTTCATGGCTCATGCGGGCTTGATATGGCTTCATGGCTCAACCAAAGTGATTTTATTCCACTTACATTCACCTAATCTTCCATTTTCCAAATTTTTAATTTTCGACCCCCGGACCCTACACCCGCTTAACTCTACCCAAAACCCTCGAAATTACCCAAATTTTTCAAAAATCCTCCAAATTACCCAAAAAATCCTCAAGACCAATCCCAAATATTCCCACATTACTCAAATTGACCATTCATAGCCAAAAATACCAAAAATTCCAAAAATACCTCCCAATACCCTCCAAATACCCAAAATACCCCTCTTGGCCCAAAAATCCAAAAATTCAGAAAATTCCCAGAAAATTCCAGAAAATCCCAAATATTCCCAATTTCATTTTGTTCAACTACACCATGGGCCAATTTTGTCAATTTACCCCACTTTTATCAAAACCCCCAATTCGACCCATTTTAACCCAAAGTGAACCCAATGTCAAACCAAACCTACCCAATTGACCCAAATTCTGGTCCAATTCAGTTCTAGACTTCAATTCAACATCCCCAACACCAATCTAGACCAAATCCAAGTCCAATTTGATTGGCATTGGGATCCAATTTCACTTTTGGCCTTAAAGCCCAATTTGGACCCATGACCCAAACTTAGCCCAAACTCACCCAATTCAACTCCAATTAACCCCAAATCTTTTCTAAACCTTCCTTAACATTCCCACAAACAAAACACTAACATGATTTGCCCAAGATTTTGATCCAAACCCCACTCAAATTCAACCCAAAGCTAAAAGGCCCATTTTTGACCTAAACCCAAACCTAACCCAAATGAGCCCAAACCCCAAAATCAAAACCCAACCAAAGCCAAAACCTCTTTGAAACACTCCCATAAACATTTCCCAACATTAATTTTACATCAATTTCAACCCTAGCCCAACATTGGCCCAAGTTAGCTCAATTTGACCTACATATGCCCACTTACCAAATAAACCCAAATTCAAACCAATTCAACTCCAAATCACACCAAATTGACTCCAAGCCCTTCATAGAACATCCCTAAACCAATTATGACATTTATTTGACAAGGTCCTTCACAAAATCTTTACCCAAATGCCCATCCTAAAATCAAAAAGCCCACTTCCCTAAACCTTCCTAAAAGCCCATTTCCACCAAATACAAAAGCCCAAAATTGGCCCTAAAGCCCACATGACATTTCCATTTGCCATCCATTTAATCAAAGCCATTCCCTAAGTTATAATCCCATCATCAAATAATTCCAAATCAAGCCTCATGTCAAATCACTCCTAAATTACCAAAATTCCTAAAAACCTCTTTCATGAAAGTCGACTTAGCTTTTTCCAAGCCAAAGGCGAGCCATGAAGTCATGCACGAGCCACATGTGAGCCATGAAAGCCTCTTGACACTTCACCATACCCAAAATGGCAAGAAGAGGGGACCCTTTAATGATTCTCTTAAGAGCTAATTAACCACTCCCATGATCTCCCCTAACTCTACGTTTAAGCTTAATCATACTTGGATTGACGACTTCGACCCCACTAATCAAGCTCGATCCAAGTCGACTTCCCCTTCAGACCCAAATTGGCCTTGGAGGGTGAACCTAACCCAAAACCAAGGGTTGACCCATTTAGACCCAAAACTAGCCCTTTCCCCATTCCACTTCGATTCAAAGCCTTTACACATGTCCATGGCCAATCGCATCGCACAAGCCTCCAGCCCCGACCCACCCGACCTCGAGAGTGACCCATGCCCGGCCGGCCGGCCACCCGCCGCCGGAAAACGCCATGCCCGAGACCTCGGGAGAGGCCAAGCTTTGGAATTCCACCCCGCCGAGCCGCCCCATGCCCAATGGCCACCATGGTCGTTCTTCCCATGACCAGCAGCAACTCGATCCCAACCCTCGTCACCCCCGGAGAGCCTCCGCCCATGCCTATTTAAACACCACCCCCTCACGGCCATGAGAGGAGAGTCGCACAAACCTTGCCGAAACTCCGCCAAAATTGTTCCGCACCCTTCTCCACCCTTAGAGTAGCTTGATCCCCAGCTGTCAATTTGCCCTAATCCCCACCGATAAAGCTCAATTTCCCAACCGAAATTCCACCCAAAACCAGGACACTTCTCCACGATGAGCCAATCCCCAAATTGATTGGTTCTACACCTTCACTGCACTCAAGGGAAGGTGTCCACCAGCAGAAAGCCCCATCTCCATGCCACCCAGCTTGCTCCAGCCCTCCAAGCTTCGTGATCTGGCCGTGGTCGAAGTCCAACCTGCATAATTCACTGCACTCGTGAGACTTCATCCTGAGCTCGCTAGATCCAATCGAACGGAGCAACAACCCTCGCATCGAAGCTTCACTTCTCCGAGCAAAGGTATGAACTCATTCTTCTTCCCGAGCTTACAGAGATTCTCCATTTCGATTCGAATCGATTTCATATGCATGTTCACCGTATGGATGTGTTCGTCTCTTCAAGACGAATCCATGTGAGCATAAGAACACGAAAATCCGTCGAGAATCGAGCGAGTTCTGTGGTTAGAGTGTGGACGGTCACGGATCGCACCCGGGCCGTAGACGATGACCAGGAACCGCTCTGGATCGCGCGTGTATCGGATGGACGGCTCGGATCGCGCCGACCGGCAGATGGTACGCGAACCGCGGGGCCCCGGCAGCCCGAGTCGGATGGCGGCGCCGAATCGCAGCGCGACACGCAGCACTTCGGAGCCGCCGATGTTTACGCGGCGCCGCGTGGATAAGTAGATAAATTAGGGTATTTAATCTATTTATTTAATATCCGTAAACTTCAAAAATTCATAACTTTGTGTAGGAAAATCGAAAAATAAAATAAAAATACGTAACTAACGAAGTACAACACATTTTTTTTTTTTTTTTTTTTTTTTTTTTCTCCGCACATTTTCAATTCTTCATGCATGTATACAATTCACTATGACATGAGACCATAGGGTTTTTGAAGCCTCTGAATTTGGGAACATTCCTGAATTTTCCAAAGTCGTAGGCCATCGCTATGAAGAGTTATTGATTTTTCAACTCTAGGTCACTATTCTGAATGTTTTAATTTCAATAATTAGCATGTTGTGAAATAAATTCTAAGGAAAATTTGAGGATGTTTCTTATGACCAGAGGAATCTAGAAAAAATAGGTTTTGATCCACTTCGAATAACCCTAATCGCTTAAACACCCAAAATAGGTCCTTAATTAATTAGAGCTAATCATACATCAAATTGACTTGAAATCAATTCTCCACTGACCTTTAGGATCAGAGGAACCCACCATAAAAATTAAGTCAATTGGACTTGGTTAGCCCCACCAAATGGGTTGATTAAACCATTTAGCTAATTTAAACTTTAAAAATTCATAACTTTCAAAATACTTTAAAAAATTCACCAAATTGGTTTTGAGCCTCTTTCGATATCAGGGGAATTTAAGAAAATAAAATTAAGCAATTTTCTAAAAAGTTAATTTTCTTACATTATTTTAATATTTTAATAATTAAAAAATAATAAAAATCAAAAAAATAATAAAATTCATCAAAATGTCACATTTTGAATTTTAACTTCACTGGGAAACAAACCCATATTTTTCTTAAGTCTCTATAATGAGATATTAAATTTTAAAGCCCTAAGGTAATTTAAATTAAAAAAATGTATATTTTTAGTATTTCCACTAAAATAACTCTAATAAATCAAAGAGAAATCAAAAAATTATAAAAATTAATTCTCTGATTTCCTTGATATCAGAGAGATTTTTGAAAAATATAAAATTCATTTTTCAACCTTTATTTTATTTTTAAATTAATTAATACTCCAAAACTCAAAATAATTATAATAAAAAGAATATAATTCAAAAAATCACCAAAATTGGTCCAAGTGATCCACTGGTCATTAGAAATGTCCCATAATTTTTTTAAGGACAGAAACTTTCCCTTGGTCATATTATTAAATTTTTCTTGGAAATCCCTATTTCCCACCAAAAATAATTACATAAATAAATTAAATACGTAAAAATCACATTTTCTCCTCTCATGCCTTTATTGACATATAAGTGAAGTCATTATGAAATTTCAAGTTCATTTAAGCTCAATTTAGTGAGTTATGAAATTATTGCTTCTGAAGGGAAAATGGTAATTAAAATTTTAACCTTTAATTAAAACTTTAGGCTTAATAAAATTAAAGAGTAAAGTATTTGATCCTAATCTAATTTGATGATTGAAATTTGAATAATAAGGGTAGAAACCTATTAAATAATTTAAAAATAATTGAAATAAAGCTTAATTAAATAATTGATTAAATTTGGAAGAATAATAAAATTGGAATTATTAAAATAGGGATATTATTAGGAAGAGATTTGTTCTTTAATTTAAAAAAATCCCTAAATTAATCATCTCAATAATGTTTAATTCCTAATTAAAATGATAATCCAAATTTAAGATTTAAAATGCTAAAAGACTTAATCATTAAATTAAATTAAAGTTAAATTATTTAAATTAAATCCTTTTAAATTTCAATTAAATTAATACTCTTTAATAATTAAAATTAAACTATCTTTAAAACATAAAAAAATATTAAATTAAAATTAAAAATAAAATTAAATTAAAATTTAAATTAAATTAAATTAAATTAAATTAAATTAAATTAAATTAAATTAAATCAAATTAAATTAAATTAAATCAAATTAAATTAAATTAAATTAAATTAAATCGATCAAATCAAATTAAATCTAATTAAATTAAATTAAATAATAGAATCAAGTTAAAATTAAAATTAGATTAAATTAAATTAAAATCAAACTAAACCAAATTAAATTAAATTAAAGTTAAATTAAATTGAATCAAAATAACATCACCTAAGACATAAAGAAATTCAAAAATAAATATAAAGCAACTTGAACACAATTCCAAATTTAAACCCGTTAATCGAAATTAAATTAAATCACAAACCATTCAACATCAATTTGCCGTCAAAAGCTTTTGTTGTCATAACTCCTAAATAGAATCTATGAAATGTTATTTCCCTCATAAAGATATTCAAATGTCCTAGTTCATCGAGTAAGATAACAACAAAACTGGTTCCTGACGATTAATTCATTTGTATAACAAATTCTCGACTTAAAAATAACTTAAATATCGTACGTTGGCGACTGCCTTAAGCACTTCCTCGATATGATGGGATGTTTATAAGAACAATTGAACTTAATTGTTCTTTGATGAAGAAAATCGCCCTCAAACCAAAGTCATAAAGAACATAAACGTCATAGAGACGACTACAATGCTGTAGGTAGACCCCGTGTAAAACCATAACCCTTCCCTTAGCTTTACCTAGGAACTTGCTTTAAATGCTTAAATATTCTAATTGTGTTTGCTACTGATGACGCGGGAAGACCCCTCTGTGTACGCTTTTATTTTGTCAGCAATTTACTTTATTGCAATTTACTTAATCGCATCACACTTACTTTTCGCATGATAAACAACTCGTTGCATGAAAACCCACACTCTTAGATAGTCCCTAAACCGAAACCAAAACTAAATTAAAAGTCATTACAAGATAAAATTCACTGCCACAATATTTCAAAATATAAAACAACTCAAAATTTAATCACAAACAAAACACAAAACCGCAATTACAACTAAATTAAAACGTCTTGTCGGATGACCTGGAATAATACCTCGATGATGTAACCTACGTGAGCCGCCGACGGATTTCCCATGGTCTAAATGAAAGTGTGAACCCATTTATTGAGTTTAGCAAATTCATCTAGACTAAGTGAATCCGATTAAAATAACGATGCCGGAAGGATGGAACCGCGGGATCTTAACCGGTGTTGTTATAATCAACTTTTAAGATTTGTTGTAATTAAAACATGAAAAACACTTGGAAATTAAGAATTTCTAAACCAAAAATACTTTTCTCTACTCGATTTATGACTTCTAAAACTAAACCTCGCAACAACAAGCGAGCCTCGAGTACGAATGGGCAAGACGACCACGCCACGCAAACCCGAATCTACTTCAAAGAAACTTTCTTAAGCACCAAATAACTAAGCCATTGGACTTCGAGGTAGTTTGCCTAGTGTAACATAAATCCTCAACCTTTTGTTAGGCATTTGCATTGCAAATTAAGCCCTAACCTACCTTAGACTCCGAGGTAGTCGTCCGATACGACATAAACCCTCACATCTTCAAGGCTATTCGTATGATCATATCATAAATATAAGTCCAAATTAATCAAAATTGACAAGATTGAAATATCGTATAAACATTAGGACTTTCCTAAATCTGTCAAACAATATGGGACAGTCGGGAATGTCAAGTTCCGTTCGAATCCGTAATTCTCCTACCTTTCTTCCTTGATTCCCAAAATAACGTTCAAATTCGAGCTAATCCCTTTTTGAAATTTCAAAAATCCAATCCTTTGAAAAACTTAAACTTTGAGATTCTTGAGAGCGTAACTTACCGATTATTATCGAGAGTTTTCTTAGGTGATTCCCGTCACTTAAGATGTAATTAACTATGTGGGCTTGCCTCATGTGGAATTTTAAGAACCTGTAGAATATAAACCCTACTTAATTCATTTATATTAAGGTGGAACTTGTCGGCTTATAAAATTGGTTCGCACCAAACGGATGTCACAAATCTTTTTAGTTTATTTAATCAAGCCCTATCATCAAGCAACATGTCTATTCTTTCGAGTAGATAAACGATTTGTGGATGCTATGCTCGTTTATATAAACTATTCGGGATGCGAGATCGCTTGATTTCATATCTTAAAATTTTCAAATTTAAAATTATTTTCAAAATCAAATACTACTTTTCAAATTATTTATTTAAATTAAATTAAAAAATTACGACAATTTCACAGAGGGCGACCTCTTTTCACAAATACAACACATAACCTAAAAATAATGCCGACAATTTTTACACTACTGGGAAAATTCTCTCCATTTTGATCGCATACCCCCGCTTTCAAAAATCGGTAGTGTATCCATGTTCGTAGATCAAACTACCCTTCTTTCCGTTGGAATACTATGTTCATTTCTACCTTGAACAAGTATAGCCAAAATTCTCTCGGATTTCAGAGCCACCGTTTAGACACCCC
The DNA here is from genome assembly GCA_022702705.1 of Papilionanthe hookeriana x Papilionanthe teres. Classification (NCBI taxonomy): domain Eukaryota; kingdom Viridiplantae; phylum Streptophyta; class Magnoliopsida; order Asparagales; family Orchidaceae; genus Papilionanthe; species Papilionanthe hookeriana x Papilionanthe teres. The sequence goes on from CM040432.1 coordinate 108,947,774, forward strand.
TAAACAACGAGAGGTTCCAAGATCCTTTTACCTCATTTTTGAGGTGGGGTGAACCTAATAGGTACACAGAGCGGTCTTGCGGGTCGAGAAGTTTCTACAAGACTTTCTCTTCCTTCAGCCTTAATTAATTCCTTTTACCCTTCCTATAACTCAATTCTCTTTTAATAATTCTCCTTCCTAACGAACAAATCTTTTTGAAAAAAAGACAATTTTCTTTTAATACCACAAATACACTAAGGTAAACAGAAATGTTCGGACTCTTTCTTTTTCATCATAAGTGTTACGACAAGAAGCAAGCCCGATTCCGTGACCAACACTGAATCACTCGCGTAAAATGGAAGCCCCAAAACTGATCTTCTCCTTCGTCAATGGACTGACCCGGCCGTGTTCAAGGACGAATCGTCTCTGGATAATGGAATTATTTGATTTCGGGACAAGGATTCGGGGACACCCACATCAAAATCCCCGACGTCACTCTCTTTTCACTCACAAGCAAAGTACCATAACCGAGAAGCCGCGATTGAGTTTAACCTCAAGTCAATCCATGAATTCCCTCCTCTCGTAAAAGATTCCAACCGAGAGGAGAATCGTTGTTCACGAAGGACCGTTGTTGCTACTCCCACCGGTCTAGTTGTCTCCCGCACTACCCCGGCTTCGCCAAACTAAAGGAAAGGAAATTTAGAACTATGATGAACCTCGTTATCGTGGAGGGTACGTATCTTCCCGTGAAACCTTCTATTTTTGAAATCGGGGGTTCAATGAGAATTCCATCGCCGACACGACTCGAGAAGGAACATAAGTAGAAGGATTGCTAGAGAAGCTAGGAGCTGCCGAAGTTGCTTTCCTAGAAGAAATCCCGGAACGGCCCGAGTATACACCGCCGCTCGAATACATACCACTTTTGGGAGGAAGCAGTGTTCCATCCCCTCTCCGCCGCAGAGGATGAAGAAAATGCCCGCAAGATCGCCGACGCATTGCCTCGGCTCGTATATTACAACGATAGCCGTAAGAAAAGGGCAAGAATTATGCCATTTGCTCGATCGCAAACCTTGATGAAGTTAGCAAAGAAAGAAAAATGCCCTATGTCGAGATTTTAAGAAGGATGGGGGTATGGAAGCCACCAAGTCCCATCTCGGGGCCGCGAGTAGAACCTGCTATCGCCGCGGAAAAGCCGAATAAGAGAATGAAAGCTAGTCCGCCCGTCGTTGTTTCAAAGACTACAAATTAGGGAGGATACCACCTTCCAAAGATTTACGTACCATCCGGTCCCGCACCTTCTGCCAATAGAAGGATGGTATGGCGTCCCACTACACGGACAATTATGATTAAAACAACAACCCGAGAAAGAAAGTCTGCTGTGGAGACTCGAGTCCAAAGAAAGCGCTACCGCATGAAGGGACTCATGTGAAAGAAACCCGACAGTCATCACATGACAACCGCAAGGATGTACGTAAAAGACCACTCGAAGATGCTAGCGGAAAAGCTAAGAACCGATATTCGGCGATTAGCAAGGGAAAGAGAAGAGAAATTCAGAGATGAAGTTGACTCGTCGAGTTCATGGATGATGAATATGTAACTAACATGGTTGAAACACGAGCTTCGTCGCCCCACAAGGTGCCCCCGCAAACAAGCAGAAGAAGAGGAGCCTAAGTAATGAGGAGGCAACAAGAGAAAGATGATACGATCGCCCAAATGGTAAAAAGGATGGAAGAGATGGTTGTAGCCCTAGCCACTCGCAGTCAAGTTCAACCCCAAAGAGAAACACCCCTAAGTCATTCACATTGTGGATGAGGAAAGGAGATTACATCCGTCAACGGGGATGATCAATTAAAAAAAGGATGCAACACAAAGCATGATTCCGAAAAGGATATTAAGAGCATGGTGGAACAAGAAAAGGTAGAAGCTTCCTGGCACAATCAAAGAGCGGGACATCCATTCGGACGGGTAGACCTTACCCCGAAGAATTCGACGTTGTCTAATATCCAAAAGCGTTTCGTACCACCTCCGTTCAAGACCGTCGATGGAACCGGAACCCCGCAACATGTTGCACATTTTCGTGCCGCCTTGTTGCAATGCCGGCGGAAGTGATGCCTTACTCTTCGTACAATTTGTCAAGAAATTTCATCGTGGATCGCCTTGACGGGTATGCGAATTACCGAACGGTCGGTGAAGACATTTTCGAACTAGAGAACCTCTTCATCAAGCGATTTTTTGAGCTCATCAACACATCACTATAGGTGATTTAGTGGTAGAGAAGCAGAAACCGAACGAAACCTTGGTGGACTACATACTTCGATGGAGGAACCTAGCAGAAGTGAGCCACAACTACAAGAACAACATGTAGTCGGCATTTTACGAAGAGCATTCATGTACCGATAGCACTTCTCCCTCAAGGGATTTACTATTAAGACTTTCGAGAAGTTGTTTAGCAAAGCTGAAGATTGCAAGAGGAGGCGAAGCAATTAAGTTTCACCGACAAAACAAACACAAACAGATGCCCGTGAAATTTTTTGAAAAGAAGTTTCGGGATCGTTGTGCCAGCCGATAAAGGAAAGCAACCGATACAAATATCGTTAGAACGCACCGCAAGAACCTCAACAAACGAATTACCACAAAGAACCCCGACCCAGCTATCGGGTCATCTCAATAGTATGAACAACCGCCCGTCCGCAACGTACGTTAAGGGAGCTCGGGAAAGGAGTGAGTATCCGTTAAAGAATGAGGCAAAGGTTGGAAATGTTCCGCAAATTCGATGAAGACTCCAGATTTCCAACTCGCGTAGCCTAAGAGACCAAGAAGTCGACAAGAAAGGTGATCCCAACTTTTCCTTACCACCGGACAGCGTTCGGGGCATAAGATAGAAGATTGTATTACCTTCAAAAGTCAGCTCAACGACAATCTTTGGAAAGGGGAATATAACGATCCCGAAGGAGTACATGAAGGAACCCTGCAGAGGTTCCGTCAATGTTATCTCGTCGGATCTCATTGTTCCGATAGATCCCTATGCGATCGATGATGGATGGACTACCGCTCGGACAAAGTCTTCGAAGAAGATTTTGGATCACATCCAAACCGCTCGCGAGCCTCAATTCAAAAGTTCGAAACCCGTCAAGTCGGCACTATCACTTGCGATAGAAGAACCACCTCAACAAACGAAGACGATTGAAGAGAAGAAGAAAATCATGAAGAAGAGAAGACCGAGGCTCTTAAGGCTAGACTAGGGGCTGCTTATCCTAGGATAGTTGTTTCCGACCGGAGAAATCTCTCGAACTCGACTCGTATGATTATTTGCTCACTCCGAAGTGGGATCTTATAATGATAAGGGCTGGGCGCGCGTCGCTACGTTTTGTCACTGTTTAACGATTACGTAACTAGCCGACAATCCGACATCGATTCCGATACAAATGACAATTCTCAAATCATACACAATCTTCGATAATCACAATGACAAAGAAGACATCCACCAAGGAGGCTACGCGAGTTCAACAAGAAATGAATCTATTTTACAGTTTCGAGGAGCTCCATTCACAATAGAGTTAGAGCCTTCGACTCGAAGCTAATCCAAAAGAACCTGTCATTCGATCTCAGAGGAGACACCAACAAACTCAATACTAGATTCGAAGAAATTACGAAGTCAACTTAAGAAGCCAAGCACTTCTACCTCCGTAACGGGTCCAAAGCTGACAGTGAAAGTGCGTGGTTGTTCGTGAAGAACCAACCCCTAAGAAGAAATACCCATTCGGGAAGAAATTAAGACACGTGAAAATAAAGTGGACTCGGCAACGCGCTAGCCCATCTTAGAAACTACCGGCCAAATCGAGTACTACGACGCTCTCATCTTATCAAAGGAGATGAGAGAAGCTCGATCAAGGCCTTACTTGATCCGAAATTTGTTTAGCTCAAATGGCCGGGAGATTCCTTAGATGAGGTTTGCTCATTAAAGGAACAACAGGTGTTACCTTCACGTACACGATTCCGTCACTGGGATGTACAGACCACAACCGACCGTTGTACATTTTAGCTTACAATAGTGGAAGTTTACACCTTATATTGGTGGATCCGTGACATCAATCAACATAATGAATCTTCGAACGCTAGCATATTTGGAAATTGATGCTCGCGAGCTTACGTACAAAATGTTATTAAGAGGATTCAACCAGAAAGGAGAAAGACTTCTCGCATCAATAACACTACTAATGAAACCGGTGACTTGGCAAAGACAACCGCAAAATTTCACATAATCGATTCGAAACATCATTTAACGCTCTACCGGGCCGACCATTGATACATGCCAGAAAAATAGGATGGTACCATCATCCCTACACCAGCGGCATCAAACACACAGATGGAGGGGAACAAGGCATCAAAGGTGACTAACAACCATTCTCCGTACATGAAATTGGAATCCATGAAGATGCCTTATTATGCACCTCCGAAGAAAACAATTTTCTCCGCAGATACCATAACGAATGAATCAAAGGAACAGACGACGAAGAACTGAAGTTCTAGTCCAATGCTCACTCACCACTCTCGCGTGAGATGGCGAAGGTTTTCTCCACAACTCGCATCCGAGGTCGAGGCCGGGACGAGGTCGTGGCAGAGACGTTAGGACAACCTGACGAGGAAACAAGCCGACGATGTTGATTGGGAAGATAGTTCTCAAGAAGAAAAAGAAATGAAGCAAGAAGCAGCGACAATAAGCTCAAGAAGCCGCAAATTCAGATCTCTCTCAAGTGAAAGAATGAAGAATATAAATCGATGTACGAGAAGATTAACCACTATGTACACCAGACCCTGACCCCCGATCCATTCTAATAAGATCGAGGTATGGTGGTCAAAGGTGTACGTAGCGTGCAAAGCCCATCAAATTCTACCGTGGTGCTCCTTCCCCAAAACCGAAAATAATGTACACTAAGATGTCACTTCATCAAAATTAATGGAATTACCTTTCGAGTGGTAATTTCCTTTGTTCAAAATTTAATTCAACAGGGTTTTCTACTCAATAATGGACAAAAGGTCAATCACAACATTTTGAAAATTATGGAATAACTCCGCCGTCCACCCAATTCAAAAGCATGGTCTCGGATTCGACAGCGCAGACCGCCGACACACATCGAATTTCGCTTGGTTGTCACTGCGAGTCTAATGAAAACTACATGGAAACTACGAAGAATTCCGAAGATTTACAAATTGGAGACGCTCCACCAGAATTCCGAAGAAGAGATTAAATCTACAATAGATGAGTTAACGGAAGTTAACTTAGGTATTAAATAAGAGCCCAAACCTCTACCTTTGTTACCCTTACTCAATAAAGAAGAGTCTCGAAGAAATAATCAAGTTATTAATGGAATTTAAAGACCGTTTTTCTTGGAGCTGCTCATGAGATGCCGTGTTTAGCTCAAGAGGTCGAGTCCATAAGCTTAGAGTGAATCCTACTATCCTGGCCGTACAAGGTCCCAGAAGAATGCGTCTAAATCGAAACAACAAGCCATAACAAGAAAAGCTAATAGAGGCGAAATTTGTCCGCGAAGAACAATCTGGATTGCTACAATGTGGTACCAGTTTAGGAAGAAGAATGGTCGACGAATTGTGGATTTTGCAGATTTAAACAAGGCATGTCCAAAGGATGAATTCCCTCTACCGATCCTGCATTCAATGATCGACATTGCTTCGACAAATGAAATATTCTCATTCATGGATGGATCTCGGATACAACCAAATAAAAACTGCTCCGAAGATGAAAAACTTACAACATTCAGAACGCCGATCGGAGTATATTGCTACACAGTTGATGCCATTCGACCGAAGACCCAGAGCAACATACCGTAGAGCGGATGACAAGAATTTTTGATGGTCTCATCCACAATCAAGTCAGAATGCTGGCGAAGATGTGGTCATCAAAAGTAAAGTAAAGGACAACCACCTATATGATTTGAGAATTGTTTTCAAACGATTAAGACAATTTAACCTTAAGATGAATCCCTAAAATGCGCCGCGTCACGTCCGCCGGAAATTTAGATTCGTTGTCCGACATCGCGGAACTGAAATCGACTCGAAAGATTAAAGCTATCTTAGAAATGTCGCCTCCCAAAAACCTTAAAGCAACTACGATCTTTTCAAGGGAAGCCGCAGAGCCCGACGCTTTATCTCAAACTTGTCGAGGTGTCACTCTCTTCGCATTAGTTGCAAGGACGCCAAAGCAGCAAGTTATAAGCGCGAAGGCCTTCGAGGACATTAAGAAATATTTAATGACACCTCCCGTCTTAGCAAAATTACCTTGTGTAGGATCAACATACTTTATACCGCGGCTTTAGACGATTCTCTCGAGCCCCGTTGTACTGTGTCAATGATGAGTGTAAAGAAAATGCTCTTTACTACCTAAGACGTCGTTTACTCGACGGAAATAAGGTATCCCGCGTAATTGAAAAGCATTGTTTCGTTCGATCTTCGCCGCTCAAAAGCTCAGCACTACATGCTTTCTCATAAGGTCAACCTAATCTCGAAATTTAATTCATCGCAATACTTGATGACTCGTCCAACGCTTTCCCATAGACTTGCCGTATGGTCAATGATATTATCAGAATTAGATATAATCTCGCGCTCTTCGTGCCGTAAAGGGACAAGTCTTAGCGTACTTTCGCAAGACACCGTTTAATCCGCAGAATCTCCTCTCAATGACGATATGCTAGATAAACAAATAATGAGTTAGAAGACCCCCGATGATCGAAATTGGGAATTATATTTCGACGGAAAGCATCTTCAAGACACAAAGACGAAAATTTAAAGAGATAAGTGTCTTAAGGTGGATCGACACCTTTATGACACCGGAGCGGGGATGTTAAGATACTCCTACCACTACGAGTCGTGTACAAATAACAAAGGTATCACGAAGCCCTCATAATGACCGGAATTAACTATTCAAATGGGGATACCGTACATCAACATCTACGGATTTGCGCTTAATCATTCAACGTATCCTGATAAGACATAATTTTAAACCAAGACTCGAGCAATACTTTCAGTATGCCATACGCTGTTAGAATAGATTCCGAATGACGATCTACAAAATTCCCGTAAAAGAAAATGCTTTGTGCGTATGTTAGCTCGCCTCGAAAGAATTCCGCCTACTCGCAAGATGAATCAAGCAAAGTAAGCCGTCTACGAACGTCCTATCACGCCGATGTACACAATACACAAATCGAAAAGAAGAAGAATCCGCTGCAAATGTTGACAAAAAAACACGAAGATTGGCGACAACCATTACGTAATTACCCGCAAACGAGAAAACTACTCGTACGATAGGCCGCTGTACTCATCGATCAAGAAAAGAACTCTGCTTTACGCCAATAAACAACACGTTATACAAGGTCTTTCGATTAAATGCGGTTAAGGTGCCTAAGGGGGTTCGGAGCCCGTGAAATTGTTAAAGAGGTCCATTCAGACTCGCGCCACCACGGCCCGAAGATGAAAATGAAAATTAAAAAGACTAGGGTACCGCCGTCCCTCGATGATGACCGACCGCATGAAAATCTCCAAGAGCCGTCACCAATGCCAAGTGCACGGAGTGGTTCTACACCAACCTCCGAATGTGTTACATCCGACATTGCGTCGTGGCCATTTGAATGTTGGGGTACGTATATAGTGGGTCCAATAACCACCATCTTCAAAAGGACATCGCTTCATTCTTGCGGCTACATATTACTTTTCCGTTTTCGCAGGCAACATCAGAGAAGTGAAAGCACACCACGGCGCTTTTCAAGAACCAAGTTGTCTACCGCTTCGAGTGCCGCGCAGACTATCTCGTATACCTGCCGCATTCAAGAACACAAATCAACAATTTTGTCAGAGACACGGAATCGACTGGCGATATTCAATAATTTACTACCCAAGAGCAAACGGCCCTAACAGGCTTTTAATAAACTCTCGTTCAAATTTTAAAGAAAACCTTGGACGATAATAAGAGAAATTGGCACGAGAAGTTATTAGAAGCCTTATGGGCTCACCTGACAACCTTCGAACTCCTACTCAAGCTACACCTACGCTCTCGTGTAATGTCCGAAGGGCAAAGGTTACTCCCAGAGGCCCAGCTTCCTTCACTCGTAATCTAGCCGCAAACAAAATCACGACAAAATAAAATGCCAAATTACGACTAGAAGAAATTGGAAAGTCTGAAAGGAAAGACTGAAATGCGAGTTGCACTTAACTATACCAAGCGTGATGGTTCAAGCCCATGACAGACCGGGGTCCATCCAAGAACCTTCAAAGTTGGTGACTTTAGTTCTCGTTTTCAAGAGACCTATCCTCGCACACCGCAAGATAGGAGGAAAATTTGAACCCACTCTGGGAAGGGCCGTTTGTGGTTGAGGCAAATTTCACTCAGAGGCTCCTACCACTAGTGAATTGCCAAGGAAAACGACATATGCTTCCGATCAACGAACGATACTTCAAGAACGATACTTGAAGAAGTATTACGCTACCTGATGTTTCAAAGGAATGGATTTTTTTTTCATCCCTAGAAGCACGGGTGAAGTAGTTACTTATGACCGGTCCGAACCCAAAAATAATAAAAATGTGCTAAAATAAATAGAATCATGATAATAAAGTTTTCCTTGTTTTCTCTTCCATATCAAAATCTCTTTCCCCGATCTTATCCCACTTCATTCCCGTTGAATTTAAAAATATAAAAGGAATAATAATAAAAAACTCGTCTTTAATAAACATTTTCTTAATGTTCTTGTTCTTAGTACAACATCCTTTTCTCACTTTTCTTCAGGAAATGTCGAACGGGCGGTTGGTCCCGAACTTTAGAAATGGCGTAAGCCTTGCACTCGACGAAAAGAGGGGTGAAAGATGCGAGGATAATCGAGATCGACTCGTACTCACACCAGGCGGTGCATGCAATACGAGGAGTGACTGGCCCCGGCAGTTCGACCGAGAGGAACTCGCCTACCATACAAGCATGAAAGTGGTGGCCCAAGCCACCACTCCAAAGAAAGCAAGAAAAGGAAAACAAGCACCGAAGAAGACAAGAGAATCGTCCTAGTCACATGCCAGAGGGCAGTTTGCCGCCTATGCCCACGTAAATTCAGAAGTACGAAGAGCTACTCACAACAACCCACGAAGAAATAAAAAATTGCCGTATCCGCAAGATGTTAACTAAACTAGCAAAATGACCGCCGTGACGAGGTACACACGCGCACATATACTAAGGAGGCCGCCCACGTCGATACTCGGGCTGAAGGAGGCCGCCCGGAGGATAACAAAAGAGACTCGTGGAAATCTTAAGAAGAACAAGAAGGAAGGCTACAACGCTACCGTAGATAAAGCCACCGCAATGCATAACCTTGTTGGGTGTACAACCCCGAGGATATCCCGACGGAGACCATCCCCGAGGAGCCGAGGTATGCAGGAGAACGTGAAGGGATCGAGCCACATCCCACAAGACGTCACTGTGCCTCATCATTTGCGCATTATTCCCGTATCATGAGCTAGAAAGAATGCACGTCGAGAAGAAAACTTTTGAATACTTGAGAGAATCGTAGGCAAGAGATCAATATACCAAGGCTCGAGCTACATACGTACGTGTTCTCGAATACGAACAACAACAATCAGGACTGCATCCAGGATTTGAAAAGAATGGGCCGAGTGGGCCGCCAAGAGAAACACTTACTCGGAACCCCTGAGATGGATGCCAGGGAAAGGTAGAATTACAATACAATGTGGATGCTACTACAACTTCGCGTAAGACAGAAGGGAAACCCACCGGAATACCCGTCATGGCAAGGTAGATCCAATGTCGTTAGTCATCAAAAGATGGTAAAAGAATGATAACATGGAGGGTACGCGCATTGCATACCCAATAGCTTTCTGCATCATTAACATTTACAAGCAAAATGACCGTATACCCCCGCACATAGATCACCACGACTTCGCGACCTTTCAGATACTTTATTTTTCGAACGAAAGTAATATCATGTTCGGATCCGACCTCCGTGATAGCAGGCCTGTGTGAGTTCCGAGGGCCAGAAAGATACCATTACCCGTAGGTTCCGTCATGATACTAAAGGGCAACGGAGTGCTGCATGTCGCTAAACATCGCATACTGTGAGTACCAATGAAGCGGATCTCGCTACTTTTAGAATGATGGATTTACGGTGAGCACCTTATCACTTCCAAATGTGACCCTGAGCGAGAGCCTCCGCCCTACGAGTCGTGAGTTACATGGAAAATATCACACCTCCAACGTGCATCCATACGGCATCCTTGCCAAGGATGACTTGGAATGTGATGTTATCGACCATGTACCTCACTATTCCGTACATGGATTTTCGACGTATACCTGACGGATAATAAAGATCATACATATCCGTTTCTGAAAGTCTATATGGATTGTATGAGATGTATTCCGTATCGAGTTGTATGATGTATCTTCAACATGATTGGAATGAAAGTGACCATGTCACATTTTCGCCTTCAATTCTCAGGCAAGCTGACCGGGAAACACCATTAAAGTTAAATGAACTTCGAAACAAAGAACAAGAAAAGAAAACAAAAAGAATAAAAGAAAACTTTCCTTATAAATCTAAAAAAAAGATGAACTCCAAATTCGCATGAACATTAAATGAACGATGAATCAAGTTAAAAAATAAACAAAACGAACAAAAAATTTTAAATCAAATTCAAATTCAATTTCAATAAAATTCAAATTCAACTTTCCAAATTTCAAATCAAATCTCAATCAAAATTCAAATTCAACCTTCCAGATCTCAAATCAAATCTCAATCAAATTCAAACTCAATCTTCCAAATCTAAAATCCAATCCGTTCGCTCTCTCCTTTTATCTAAAGATTTTCGTTTCTGCCGATTCCATCGACGACATGGAGCCACGTGGTTTTCGATTCGAATCTAGTGGCAAGGAATTATATCCAATCCAAACCAGCAACTCTCAATCAACTTTTTGATTAGATATGTAGCATCTACATATTCCCTCCTAATTTGTTTCTTTCCACAAAAAATCTTTTACAACTTTCATGAAATTTCGAAACACCAAAATTCCACACCGCAAATCTTTGCAAAATCAATTACATCAAAATCAAATTCGAGGTTGAGGATTTTACATTCGAGACCGCATTGCTTTAGGATTCTTTCCCTATCGCAATGAAATACATCAAAATCAAACTTTTGAGGTTGAGGATTTGCATCGTATCAAGTAGATTCTTTCCTATCGCAACGAAATACATCAAAATCAAATTCTCGGGTTAAGGATTTTACATCCGAGACCGCATTGCTTTAGGATTCTTTCCCTATTTCAATGAAATACAACAAAATCAAATTTCAAGCCGAGGATTTTACATCCGAGACCGCATTTCTGTGATTCTTTCCCTATCGCAATGAAATACAACAAAAATCAAACTTTTGGGGTCGAGGATTTTACATCCGAGATCGCATTGCTTTAATATTCTTTCCTATCGCAATGAAATACAACAAAATCAAATTCTCGGGGGTTGAGGATTTTACATTCGAGATCGCATTGCTTTAGGATTCTTTCCCTATCGCAATGAAATACATCAAAATCAAACTCTTGGCCGAGGATTTTACATCCGAGACCGCATCGTTTTAGGATTCTTTCCCTATCGCAATGAAATACATCAAAATCAAATTCTTGGGTTTGAGGATTTTACATCCGAGCACGCATCGCTAGATTCTTTCTCTATCGTTACGAAATACATCCAAATCAAACTGGGGTCGAGGATTTTACATCCGAGACGCGCATCGCTTTAGGATTCTTTCCCTATTGCAATGAAATACATCAAAATCAAACTCTTCGGGTTAAGGATTTTACATCAAATACCACATTGCTCGAGATCTCTCCTCGTTGCAATGATTCAATCCGATCAATTCAATTTTCGAGGTCAAGATGTTACATCTAAAAAACCATAAAATTCCAATTTTCATTTCAAGTTCGAATCCCTTCAAATTAATTTTGACAAAACTTCAATTTAAATTAAAACTCAAGCTAAAATCTAAACTTACACATCAAAACTTAAACCGAAACAAAATAAAATCTAAATTCGAAATTCCCCAGCCGCCGTGTGTGTCGGCATATTTTTTAGTTGTGTGTTATTTTAAAGGGGGCCGCCACCGTAAGCCGGCCGGCGAATTTTTAATTTAATTAAAATAAATAATTTGAAAAGTAGTATTTCCGATTTTGAAAATAATTTTAAATTTGAAGAATTTTAAGATATGAAATCAAACCGATCTCACATTCCAAATAAGCTTATATAAACGAGCACCGCACTGACAAACGTGTATCTATCCCTAAAGATAGACACACGGCTGGATTGCGTGGGGCTCGATTAAATAAACTAGAAGATTTTACATATCCGTTCGTCCGCGAACCAATTTTATAAGCCGACAAAATTCCCTTCTTAATATGAAAACATTAAATATGGCTTATATTACTCGGGTTCTTTAAAATTCCCTATAAGGGCAAGCCCTTATAGTTAATTACATCTTAAGTGACGGGAATCACCTAAGAAAACTCTCGATAATAATCAATAATTTCGCTCTCAAGGATTTCAAAGTTTAAGTTTTCAAGGGATCGAATTTGGAATTTTCAATAAAGGGAATGGATCAAGTTTGAACATTTGTTTTGGGAATCCAAAGGAAGAAAAGTAGGAGAAATCACAGATTCGAAGAGAACTTCTCGTAATTTCCGACTATCCTATTATTTCGCTTGGATTTTTAGAAAGTCCTAATATTTATTTAAATGTTTCTAACATTTTCACAATTTTAGTTAATTAGGACTTATATTTATATGATAGAATCATACAAATAAATTTCGAAGATGTGAGGGTTTATTGTCGTACCTGGACGACTACCTCGGAATCCTAAGACTCGCTTAGGCCACCAAGTAATGCAAATGCCTAACGAAGAGTCGAGGATTTATGTCGCACTGTGCAAATTACCTCGAAGTCCTATGGCTTTGTTGTTTAGTTCTAGGAAAGTTTTGTCAAGTAGGACTCGGGGGTTTTGCCGATGAAGATGGCCGGTTGCCCGCATGCTCCGAGCTCCTTGTTGTTGCAAAGAGGTTTAGTTTTAGGTCATAAATCGTGGCATGAGAAAGTCATTTAGGGAGAAGTTCAATTTCTGTGTTTTTTGTAATTTTAATGGCAATCAGGTTGATTGGCAACTATCAAGAGATCTCAAGATTTGTTCTGTCCTTCTGTGTCACATTTGGTTTGATTTGATTTAGCCTGTGATGAATTTACAAACCCCACCGATTGAGTTTGAATTTTCATTTAGATCAGAAATCCCGTTATGTTAATGAATACATTGTCTGAAGTTTCAGAATACCCACAAGATTTTTAATTTAATTTTAAACTGTATTGTTGCTCAGTTTGTGATTAAATTTTGAGTTGTTTTATATTTTGAAATGTTTGGTATGTTGAATTTTATCTTACAATGACTTTTAACTTAGTTTTTGGTTTCCAGTTTTAGGGGCTATCCTAAAGGTGTGAGTTTTCATGCAACAACATTGTTTATCATGCAAGAAAAGTAAATACAATGCGCTTAAATAAATTGCAATAATGTAAATTGCAAGAAAGTAAATTGCAATAAAATAAAAGCGTACCCTGAGGGGTCTTCCCGTCATCCCAAGCTGCACTTAAAACACAATTAGAATATTTGGGTTAAGTTCCTAGGTAAAGCTAAGGTAAAGGTTATGGTTTTCTACCAAATTCCTAATCCTATACTTGGGCTTCATTTCCTATGACAAGCCCTGTGCTCTCGTGTTTTTACATTATGACGATTTTCTTCATCAAAGAACAATTAAGTCCACCGTTCTTATAAATGTCCTATCATATCAAGAAGTGCTTAAGAATAATCTTAAACATCTTTTCAATATTTCTATAGGATTGTTTTAAGTCCAAATGGGTTTAATTATACAAATGAATTAATCGTCCTGGATTCAAGTTTTGTCATGCCCGTTTTCAGCGTAACCAGACATTTGAATATCCTATAAGTGAAGTAACATTTCATTTAATGTTCTGTTTAGGAGTTATAATAACCAAAGCTTTCGAGAGTAAATTGGTATTCAAATGATTGAGCTTAGTTAATCAAGTTAACTTGAATAGTTGTTCAAGTTGCTTTTTTATATTTAATTTCTTTCGTTTTAGGTGATGTTATTATATTTAATTTAATTTAATTTAATTTAATTGAGTTTTAATTTAATTTAATTCAATTTAATTCAATTTAATTTGATTTGATGTTACATTAATTAATTTGATTTGATTTAGTTTTTAATTTAATTTAATTTAATTTAATTTAATTTGATTTAATTTGATTTAATTTAATTTAATTTAATTTAATTTGTTTATTTAATTTAATTTAGTTCATTTAATTTGATTTAATTTAGTTTAATTTAATTTGATTTTATTTTATTTAATTTAATTTAATTTAATATAAGTTATTTAATTTAATTTAATTTGTTTATTTAATTTAATTTAATTTAATTTAATTTTTAATTTAATTTTTAATTTAATTCAACTTTTAATTTCAATTTAATTTAATTTAATTTAATTTAATTTACTTAATTTAATTTAATTTTTAATTTAATTTTAATTTAATTGAAATTTTTAAAAGAGTTAATAATTTAGTTTTAGTTTAATAATTAAGTCTTTTAATATTTTTAAATTGAAAGTTATCATTTTAATTAAATAATCGAATATTAAATTGAGATAATTAATTTAGGGATTTTTAAATTAAAGAATAAATCTTTCCTAATAATATCCCTATTTTAATTCCAATTTTATTATTCTTTCCAAATTTAATCAATTATTTAATTAAGGTTTAATCATTTTAAATTGCTTAATGGGTTTCTACCCTTTAATTATTTAAATTTCAATCATCCAAATCAGATTAGGATTAAATATTTTACTTGTTAATTTTTTTATTAAACCTAAAGTTTTAATTAAGGATTAAAGATTTTAATTACCATTTTACCCTTTAAGCTTAATAATTTCATAACTCACTAAATTGAACTCAAATGAACTTGAAATTTTTATGTAACTTCACTCATATGTCAATAAAGACATAAGAGAGAAAATGTGATTTTTTCTTGTTTTTAATTTATTTATATAATTATTTTTGGTAGAAAATAGAGATTTTCAAGGAAAATTTAATAACATGACCAAGGAAAGTTTCTGTCCTTAAGAAAATTAGGGGACATTCCTAATGACCAGAGGATCACGTGGACCAATTTGGTAATTTTTTGAATTATATTATTTTTATTATAATTATTTTAAGTTTTGGAGTGTTAATTAATTTAAAAATAAAATAAATGTTGAAAAATGAATTTTATATTTTTCAAAAATCTCTCTGATATCAAAGAAACCAGAGAAGCAAATGTTGCAATTTTCTGATTTTTCTATGATTTATTATAATTATTTTAGTGAAAATGCTAGAAAATACATTTTTTTAATTTTAAAATTACCTTAAAGTTTTAAAATTTAATATCTCACTAAATAGACCTAAGTAAAATGTGGGATTTGTTCCTATGTGATTAAAATTCAACACATTTTGGTGAATTTTATTATTTTTATGATTTTATTATTTTTTAATTATTAAAATATTAAAATATTATTAAAAATCAACTTTAGAAAATTGAAATTTTAATTTTTTAGGTTCCACTGATATCAGAGAGGCTCCAAAACCAATTTGGTGAATTTTTAATGGTATTTTAAAAGTTATGAATTTTTAAAGTTTAAAATGGCTAAGGAAGCTAATCAACCCAATTGCTGGGGCTAACCAAGTCCAATTGTCCTCAAACTTTTATTATGGATTCCTCTGATCCTCAAGGTCAGTGGAGAATTGATTTCAAGTCAATTTGATGTGTACATTTAACTCTTAATTAATTAAAGACCTATTTTGGATGTTTAAGCCAATTAGGGTTGTTTTAAATGAACTAAGTCAAAACCTGTTTTTCCAGTTTTCTGGCCATAAGAAACATCACCAAATTTTCCTAGAATTGTTTCACAACATGCTATTTATTGGAATTGTAACATCAAAACAAACAACATGAATTAAAATCAATAACTTTATAGGATGGCCTCTCGACTTTGGAAAATCAGGAATGTTCCCAACTAGAGGCTTCAAAAAGTTCTATGGTCTCATGCCATGGTGAATTGTATACATGTACGGAGAATTAAAAGATGCGAGAGTAAATAAATTATAAAAAATAAAATACTGATGAAATTAAATGATTTCTTTTCCACATTATTCTCCTCTATTGCTCACCGAGCAAGATGGTATTTTTATTTTATTTTCTAATTTTTCACATAGAGTTATGAATTTTTGAAGTTTAGGAATTAAATAAATAAAGAAATACCCTAATTTTCTATTTATCCACGCGGCGGCCAACTCTGACCCCAAGATCTCCGAAATGCCGTGTCGCGCTCCCATTAGACGCCGCCACCTCGAGTCGCCAGCCCCCGGGCCCCGCGATTCTCGTACCGTCTCCCGGTCCGACGCCATCCGAGCCGTCCGTCCGCGCGTGCATTGAATGGATTCGCATCCGTTCATCGTCCCCGAGCGTCCTCACCCGAGAGCCCACACCAAATCCCTAAGATCTCACTCGGGAGCCCACGGTAGATTTTCATGTTCTTATGCTCTATGGATCTGCCTTGAAGAGACGAACACATCTATATGGCTATCATGCATTGAAATTAAAGCATTCGAAATGGAGAATCTCTAGAAGTCGTATTTAAAAAATTAGCTCATACCTTGGCTCGAGAAGTGTACTAATCCGAGAGTTGTTGCACCTTCGATCGGATCCCAAAGAGCCCAGCATGAAGTCTCCCGGCCTCATGAATCGTCTAGCAGGATTTCGACCAAGCCCGATCACAAAGCTTGGAAGCCGAAGCAACCGGGTGGCCCGGGAGATGGGCTTACCGTGGACACCTTCCTGGTATGGTGAAGCGTGTAGAACCAATCAATTTGAGAATTGGCTCACCGTGGAGAAGTGTCCCGGTTTTCAGGTGGAATTTAAGTTGCAACTGGATTCTTATCACGCGTATCAGTGGGCAAATCGACACCGTGGCTCAACCGCTCTAAGGGTGGAGAAGAAGCAGAACACTTGGCAGCAGTTTCGCAAGGTTTGTGTAACTCTCTTCCATGGCCGCGAGGGTGTGGGTTTGTGTCAGGAGAGGCCGGAGAGCCTTCCAGGGGAGTCGAGGCATGGGATCGACTGCTTCCGGTGTGAGGACAGAATCGGCCCATAGTGACCATTTGGCATGGGGCACGTCATGTCTCCAAACTGCTCCTCCCAAGGTCTCGCCATGGTGTTTTCCCGGCGATCTGTGCGGCTGGCCGGGCAGTATTGGGTCACCCTCAGTCCAGGTGGGTCGTGTCGAGGTTTGTGCAATCAATCGACGATTGCCATGTGTAAAGGCTTTGAATTAAAATGGAATTGTGGAGGGGTCATTTTGGCCCTTAATTTGGTCAACCCATTGGTTCAAATGGGTGCACCTCCCCATGGCCTGATTTTGGGCCGAGAGGATCAGTTGGGTCACCAAGGGAGAGTGGTGTATTCTATCCATGATGAGGTGGCTAACATGGTTTAGTGTGTGACATGCTTAAGGTAAAAATGCTTAACGAAAGATTAGGGAAAGGCCCCTCCTTTTACCATTAATGGCATGGTCACATGTCAAGCCTTCCATGGCTTCATGTGGCTTGTCCATGGCTTGCATGGCTTATCTTTGGCTTGGGGAAAGCTGAAATAATTTCATGGAAATGCAGTTTTAAGAATTTTGGATATTTTGGCGAAAATTCTGCATGACACTTGATTTGGAATGGTTTAATTGATGATTTTGAAACTTAGGGGTGATTTTGATTAAATGGATGATGAGGGGAAATGCCATGTGGGCTTTGGATGGATTTGGGCTTTGAATGTGGTGAAGTGGGCTTTTAGGAAAGTTTAAGGGGAATGGGATTTTTGATTTTAGGATGGCATTTGGGGTAAAGATTTTGTGAAGAACTTTGTCAAATAAATGTCATAATTGGTTTAGGGGATGTTCTATGAAGGGCTTGGAATCAATTTGGTGTGATTTGGAGTCAATTAGCTCAATTGGATTTATTCGGGTAAGTGTATTTAAGTGTAGGTCAAATTGGCTAACTTGGGCTAATGTTGGGTTAGGGTTGAAATTGATATAAAATCAATGTTGAGAAATGTTTATGGGAGTGTTTCAAAGAGGTTTTGACTTTTGGTTGGGCTTTGATTTTGCCTGGGCTCTATTTGGGTTAGGGTTTGGGTTTAGGTCAAAATAGGCTCTTTAACTTTGGGTTGAGTTTGAGTGGGGTTTGGATCTAAATTTTGGGCAAATCATGTTAGTATTTTGTTTGTGGGAATGTTAAGGAAGATTTATAAAAAATTTGGGGTTAATTGGAATTGAATTGGGTGAGTTTGGGTTAGGTTTGGGTCATGAGTCCAAATTGGGCTTTAAGGCCAAAAGTGAGATTGGATCCAAATGTCAATCAAATTGGGCTTGGATTTGGTCTAGATTTCGGTATTTGGGATATTGAATTGAAGTTTAGAATTGAATTGGACCAAATTGGGGTCAATTGGGTAGGTTTGGGTTTGACATTGGGTTCACTTAGGGTTAAAATGGGTCAAATTGGGGGTTTTGACAAAAGTAGGGTAAATTGACAAAATTGGCCCATGGTGTAGTTGGACAAAATGAAATTGGGAATATTTGGGATTTTCTGGAATTTTCAGGGAATTTTCTGAATTTTGGATTTTTAGGTCAAGAGGGGTATTTTGGGTATTTGAGGTATCGGGAGGTTTTCTTGGAATTTTTGGTATTTTTGGGTATGGATGATCAATTTAAGTGATGTGGAATGTTTGGGAATGATTTGGAGAATTTGGATAATTTGGAAATTTTGGAGAAATTGGGTAATTTCTGGGTTTCGGTAAAGCAACTAGTGTAGGGTCCCTGTGTAATAAAAATTGAAAAATTTGAAAAAATTGAAGATTGGGTGGATGTAAGTGGAAAGAAGTCATTTTGGTTGAGCCATGAAGCCATGTCAAGCTCACAGAGCCATGAAGGGACCCATCTGAGGCATTCACTATGTCGTTCCGAACCCTCTTGCAACAAGGGCTTAGTGGGTTAAGGACCATCCATGTGAATCACCCACATGAGTCGAGGTCAAGTTAGGTATAGGTGTGTGAAAGTGTAGTGTATAGGTGTGCAGTATAAGTGTAGTGTGTGTGTAAGTCAGCCCCTTCACCGACCAAAGCCACCTGTGTATGATTCTAAGGCCAAAGAGTCCTATGAACTCATCCTTTAAACTTCCACATCCGATTTCAACCCTCTAGGTGATTAGGGGTCTACAACAAGTTTGTGGAGTTTGCAGAGTTAAGAAGTGGTTTGAATTTCTAAAAGGTGGGTCCCAATTCTAGTCCTCTAAGATAGTCAAAGGAAAAGCCTAAGGCTACATCCTAAGTACTAAAGAGAAGAAGAGAAGACCTCATCAAAAATGAGGACAACAATTACTCATTCCACTTATTTCATTCCACTTACAATTTACTCAATCTTTATTTTTGCAAATTTTCAATTTTTGACCATGACCACCTCTACACCCGCCTAGCCTACCCAAAGCTCACAAATTACCCAAATTTTTCAAAATTTCCAAATCACCCAAAATTCCCCAAAATTAACCTCGAACATTTCCTCACCAATCAAGTTGATCACCCATAGTCAAAAATACCAAAAATTCCAAAAAAAAATACCTCCCCCAATACCCTCCAAATACCCTCCAAATACCCAAAATACCCCTTCGACCCAAAAAATCCAAAAAAAAATTCAAAACAATTCCCAGAAAATTTTAGAAAATCCTAAATATTCCCAATTTCATTTTGTTCAACTACACTATGGGCCAAATTTGTCAATTTACCCCACTTTTGTCAAAACCCCCAATTTGACCCATTTTAACCCAAAGTGAACCCAATGTCAAACCAAACCTACCCAATTGACCCAAATTCTGGTCCAATTCAATTTGAAACTTCAATTTAACATTCCCAACACTAATCTAGACCAGATCCAAGTCCAATTTGATTGACATTTGAATCCAATTTCACTTTTGGCCTTTAAAGCCCAATTTGGACCCATGACCCAAACCTAACCCAAACTAACCCAATCAACTCCAATTAACCCCCAAACCTTTTCTAAACCTTCCTTAACATCCCCACAAACAAAACACTAACATGATTTACCCAAAATTTAGGCCCAAACCCCACTCAAATTCAACCCAAAGCCAAATGCCCAATTTTGACCTAAACCCAAACCTAACCCAAATAAGCCCAAACCCCAAAAACAAAACCCAACCAAAGTCAAAACCTCTTGAAACACTCCCATAAACATTTCCCAACATTAATTTTACATCGATTCTCAACCCTAGCCCAACATTACCCAAGTTAGCCTAATATGGCCTACATTGGCCCATTTACCAAAGAGGTTCAAATCCAACCCAATTCAAGCCCAAACCACTTCAAATTTATTCCAAACATTCATGAAACTCTTCTAAATTAAATTCAACACTTATTGGATCCAATCCTTTACAAAATTATCAACCTAAATTTGTTTTGAAATCCAAAAGCCCATTCCTAAAATAATTTCAAAAGTCCAAACCCATCCTAAGGCCCACATTACATTCTCATCTCATCCTCACTCAATTAAAATCATCCCTAAGTTCTAAATTTCACCATCAAATTTTTCTAAACTAAGCCATATGCCAAACTTACCAAATCACCCCTAAATTACCAAAATTCCTAAAAACCTCTTTCATGAAATTTGACTTAGCTTTTTCCAAGCCAAAGGTGAGCCATGAAGTCATGCATGAGCCACATGTGAGCCATGAAAGCCTTGGACACTTCACCATACCCAAAATTTGGCAAAGCAAGAGGACCCTTTAATGATTCTCTTAAGAGTGATTAACCACTCTCATGTCTCCCCTAACTTCGTTTAAGCTTAATTGTACTTGGATTGTGACTGGACCCCACTAATCAAGCTGATCCAAGGGGAGCCTTCCTCTCAGCCCAAATTGGCCTTGGATGGTGGACCTAACCCTTAAACCAAGGGTCAGCTCCATTTAGACCCAAAACTAGCCCTTCTTCCCATTCCACTTCGATTCAAACCCTTTACACATGTCCATGGCCAATTGACTGCACAAACCTCCAGCCCTGACCCACCTGGACCTGAGGGTGACCCATGCCCTGCCGCCGCCCGCCCGGGGTATCCAGAAAACACCATGGCCGAGACCTCGGGAGGAGCCAAAGTTTGAATTCCCACCGCCGAGTCGCCCCATCCCGCATTACTGCACTGCTCTTCTTTGCTAGAGCAACCGATCCCAGTCCCTAACTCCCCCGGGGAGGCCCTCCAGCCTCTCCTATTTAAACACCCCCTCTCTCGGCCATGGGAGAGGTGTGCCGAATCAACCTTAAGGAAACTCGCCAAAATCATTCCGTACCACTCTCTACACATGCAGCACTTGATTCCCACCGGATTCCCGCCCCACCTCTAGCTGAGCTCAATTTTGAGTTCAAATTTCAGCACAAAACCACTACACTTCTTCACAAGGACCAATCCCCAAACTTCGGGATTTCGGATCCTACACCTTCACCGGCACTGCGGGAAGAAGTCCACCAAAGAAAGCCCCCTCTCCGTGCCACCCATCTGCGTGTGCACCTGCGTTTTGTAATCGCCGTGGTCGAAATCCTTACCTAGACACCACTGCACCAGAGCCTTCATCCGGAGCTCGCTATGATGCAATCGAAGGTGACACAACCCCCTCGACGAAGCCACACTCTTCCTCGCTGTGCTGTACGGCCTCACTCTTCTTCCCGAGTCAACATCCTCCATTTTTATTGAGTCAATTTCATGCCACATAAACCGTATGGATGTGTTCGACTTCTATAGACGAATCCATAGAGCATAAGAACATTCAATTCGTCAAGTATCGAGCGAGATCTACCAAGACGGACGGTTCTCGGCTAGGAGGCTTGGGGACGATGAACGGATGCCGTTCATTCAATACACGCGCGGACGGACGATCATGGCGTCGACCAGAGATGATACGTGAACCGGCGGCCGCATGGCGCTGAGTCGAAGGTGGCGTCGAATGGAAGCGCGCCTTGTGGCTGCCGGGGATGCCAAGGATGAGGTAGCGCCGTGTGGATAAGTAGGAAATTAGGCTATTTTCCCTATTTATTTAATTACTGTAACTTGAAAAATGCATAACTTTGTGTAGAAAAATTGTAAAAAAATAAATAAAAATACCCTCTCGTCAAAGGGAATCGCAGGGAGAATAATGTGAAAATGAAATCATTTAATTTCATTGAGTATTTAATTTTAATAATTTATTTACTCTCTACAAATTTTCAATACTCCATGCATGTATACAATTCACCATGACATGAAACCATAAGGCTTTTGAAGCCTCTCGAATTTGGGAACATTCCCCGAATTTTCCAAAGTCGAGGCCATCCCTACGAAGAGTTATTGATTTTTCAACTCTAGGTCACTATTCTGAATGTTTTAATTCCAATAATTAGCATGTTGTGAAATAAATTCTAGAAAATTTGAGGATGTTTCTTATGACCAGAGGACTCTAGGATAAATAGGTTTTGAATTAATCCACTTGAAATAACCCTAATCGGCTTAAACACCTAAAATAGGTCATTAATTAATTAGAGCTAATCATACATCAAATTGACTTGAAATTAATTCTCCACTGACCTTTAGGATCAGAGGAACCCACCATAAAAATTTGAAGTCAATTGACTTGGTTAGCCCCACAAAATAAGTTGATTAAACCATTTAGCTAATTTTAAACTTCCTTTAAAATTCATAACTTTCAAAATACTTTTCAAAATTCACCAAATTGGTTTTGGAGCCTCTCTGATATCAGGGGAATTTAAGAAAAATAAAATTGCAATTTTCTAAAAAAGTTGATTTTCTTACATTATTTTAATATTTTAATAATTAAAAAATAATAAAAATCACAAAAATAATAAAATTCATCAAAATGTCACATTTTAAATTTTAATCACTTGGGAACAAACCCCATATTTTTCTTAAGTCTCTATAATGAGATATCAAATCTTAAAGCCCTAAGGTAATTTTAAAATTAAAAACTGCATATTTTTAGTATTTCCACTAAAATAATTCTAATAAATCAAAGAGAAATCAAAAAATTATAAAAATTGATTCTCTGATTTTTGATATTAGAGAGATTTTTGAAAAATACAAAATTCAATTCTCAAACTTTATTTTATTTTTAAATTAATTAATACTCCAAAACTCAAAATAATTATAATAAAGAATATAATTCAAAAAATTACCAAAATTGGTCCAAGTGATCCTCTGGTCATTAGGAATGTCCCATAATTTTTTTAAGGACAGAAACTTTTCCTTGGTCATATTATTAAATTTTTTCTTTAAATCCCTATTTCCCACCAAAAATAATTACATAAACAAATTAAATACGTAAAAATCACATTTTCTCCTCTCAGTGCCTTTACTGACATATGAGTGAAGTCACATAAAAATTTCAAGTTTATTTAAGCTCAATTTAGTGAGTTATGAAATTATTAAGCTTGAAGGGCAAATGGTAATTAAAATTTTTAACCTTTAATTAAAACTTTAGGCTTAATAAAATTAAAGAGTAAAGTATTTGATCCTAACTGATTTGGATGATCGAATTTAATAATAAGGGTAGAAACCTATTAAACAATTTAAAAATAATTGAAATAAAGCTTAATTAAATAATTGATTAAATTTGGAAGAATAATAAAATTGGAATTATTAAAATAGGTATATTATTAGGAAGAGATTTGTTCTTTATTTTAAGAACTCTAAATTAATCATCTCAATAATATTTAAATTCCTAATTAAAATGATAATCCAAATTTAAGATTTAAAATGCTAAAAGACTTAATCATTAAATTAAATTAAAGTTAAATTATTTAAATTAAATCCTTTTAAAATTTCAATTAAATTAATACTTTAATAATTAAAATTAAATCATCTTTAAAACATAAAAAATAATAATAATAAAATATTAGATTAAAATTTAAAATAAAAATTAAATTAAAATTTAAATTAAATTAAATTAAATTAAATTAAATTAAATTAAATTAAATTAAATTAAATCAAATTAAATTAAATCAAATTAAATTAAATTAAATTAAATCATATCAAATCAATTTAAATTGAATTAAATTAAATTAAATAATAGAATCAAGTTAAAATTAAAATTAGATTAAATTAAATTAAAATTAAAACTAAACCAAATTAAATAAATTAAAGTTAAATTAAATTGAATTAAAAATAACATCACCTAAGACATAAAGAAATTCAAAAATAAATATAAAGCAACTTGAACACTATTCCAAATTTAAACCCGTTAATCGAAATTAAATTAAATCGCAAACCATTTCCAACGTCAAATCGCCCTCAAAAGCTTTTTTGTCATAACCTCAAATAACGTTAAGTGAAATGTTATTTCCCTCATAGGATATTCAAATGTCCTAGTTCACCGAGTAAGATAACAACAAAACTTGAATTCCCGGACGATATCCATTGCATTGGGTCTCTTCTTGGACTTAAAAATAATCCTAAATAATGAAAAAGATGTTTAAGACTCGTCTTAAGCACTTCCTCGATATGATGAGATGTTTATAAGAACAATTGAACTTAATTGTTCTTTGATGAAGAAAATCATCCTCAAACTAAAACACAAGAGCATAAACGTGCCATAGGAGATGACTAGCCATAAAATGAGTGACCTCTTATAAAAACCATAACCCTTCCCTTACTTTACCTAAAGAACTCGCTTTAAATGCTTAAATATTCTAATTATTTTTAAGTGCAGCTTGGGATGACGGGAAGACCCTCCAGTACGCTTTTATTTTGTTTACCTCATTTTATTGCAATTTACTTAATCACATCGCACTTACTTTTCTCAGATGATAAACAACCGTTGCATGAAAACCTACACTCTTAGGATACCTAAAACCGAAACCAAAACTAAATTAAAAGTCATTACAAGATAAAATTCACCACAACATTTCAAAATATAAAACAACTCAAAATTTAATCACAAACAACACAAACCGCAATTACAACTAAATTAAAACGCTTCCGTTGGATGATCGTGAATACTTGATGATGTAACCTACGCGTCGCCGGGATTTCCCATGGTCTAAATGAGTGTGAACCCATTTAGTCGAGTTTAGGCAACTATCCGGACTAAGTAGAATCCAATTAAAATAACGATGCCGGAAGGATGGAACCGGATCTAACCTGTCATATAATCAACTTTAAGATTTATCAACAGAATCAAAACATGAAAAACACTCGAAATTAAGAATTTCTCTAAACCAAAACACTTTTCTCATCTCCCGATTTATGACTTCTAAAACTAAACTCGCAACAACAAAGAGCTCTCGGAGCATGATGGGCAAACATCGACCATCGCCATCGCAAAAACTCGAATCTACTTCAAAGAAACTTTCTTAAGAATTAAATAACCAAGCCATGTGACTTCGAGGTAGTTTTCCTAGTGTAACATAAATCCTAAACCTTTTGTTAGGCATTTGCATTTGCAAATTAAGCTCCTAACTGTCTTAGGACTCGAGGTAGTCATCTGATACGACATAAACCCTCACATCTTCAAGGCCATTTCCGTACGATCATATCATACAAATATAAATCCAAATTAATCAAAATCAAAAGACGAAATATCGATAAACATTAGACTTTCCTAAATCCAAGCCAAACAATAGGATAGTCGGAAATTGCCGAAGTTCGCTCGAATCCGTAATTTCTCCTACTTTTCTTCCTTTGGATTCCCAAAATAAATGTTCCAACAGCTAATCCCTTTGAAATTTCAAAATCCAACTTTGAAAAACTTAAACATCGAGATTCCCGAGAAAGCGTAACTACCGATTATTATCAAGAGTTTTCTTAGGTGATTCCCGTCACTTAAGATGTAATTAACTATAGGGGCTTGCCCTTATAGGGAATTTTAAGAACCTGTATTTATAAACTCCTACTTAATTCATTTATATTAAGCAGGGGAACTTGTCGGCTTATAAAATTGGTTCGCACCAAACGGATGTCACAAATCTTTTAGTTTATTTAATCAAGCCCTATCATCAAGCAAAGCAGTGTCTATTCTTCGGGTAGATACACGGTTTATGATGCGGTGCTCGTTTATATAAACTATTTGGGATGTGAGATCAGCTTGATTTCATATCTTAAAATTTTTAAATTTAAAATTATTTTCAAAATCAAATACTACTTTTCAAATTATTTATTTAAATTAAATTAAAAATTCGCCGACAATTTCGTAGGGCGACATCTTTTCACAAATACAACACATAACCTAAAAATAATGCCGACACACCGCCCTATAAAAATTCTAGGTGCCGATCGACATGTCCTCTCCCAAATAACCCCCGAGAAGTACTAAAGCTTCGACCAATCGCATTATTGCTTTTAGTCGGGCTCAACTCTAGGTCGTGTGACAAATGTGTAGACCTTTTAAAATCCTCTAAAAGGCCAAGAACTTTGAATGGATAATCGAGTGTTAGCAAGCATTCCAAAACCTAAAGGATTCATTACCGTGCCCAACACTTTTTCAAAGCCCGATGGTCTATTATACTGCCTACCTTCTTCGAGGAAAGGAGGTCAAGTATCTAACTATAGAGAAACTAACATTTATTTTAATTTTGTTAGCTCGCAAATTGCGACATACTTTCATACACATCTAATCTAATGTTTTCCGTACCTTTTCCTTACCCAAACAAAGCATTTCGATCGACCACAATGTGTTGGTGGTAAAACTCATCACTTTTTACATCACATATGTCCCTCGAATGGCCGTCAAAGCATAGGAAGTTGCGTATTTTGTAGTAGACTTTGGAGCATGGCAAGATAAGCCAAAGAATATCCCCCACCAATCGACATGATGGCTCATAAGTGGATAGTACTTCAGATGGATCCCGGGAAATTTAGGACTAGCTTTGAGTAGCCCATCAAGATAGCACTTATACCACTCAATAGTTGTGAAGTTTGAGATAGAAAATAATCAAGTAGAATATGAAGATTTGATAACCGGGCTGTTTTTAGCCTAAGAAATGGCACCCAAAGTATACACATAAATTCATATTCATAGCTAGTGGTGAATCAAATACATGGAGAACTTGATACTCAAGATGAGGTGATGATCATATCTCACTATTGCTAAAGCAAAAATATGGAAGTATACCCAGCTTCTCAAGTTTCCGAGCATTCCATTCGGGAATAAAATAAAGTAACATACCTACTATCCAAATGCTTCGCTGTGTGGACGGATCACCACAAATATTTAGTCAACAACCATTAAGGAACTCGAGGGAGCCGTAGAAATTTAAGCAACCAAAATTTTGATAGATCTTTAAGTCATGTACCCGGAGATAAAAAAGATTGTAGAGGTTGCAAATTATAAAAGATTCATATTCAAAGTCACTTAATACCAACTTATTCCGCAGAAAACACTTCGGAAATAAACAAAATTGTTGTACTTAGGTGTATCAAAGAAAATGAGGAGGAATATATTCTTTTCTGCAAGATATTCTAGAGAATTTGAGAGTCACTTAGGAGGAAAAATGCTAGCACATCAGATTCAATGATAAGGATATTTTCGCCCATGATACTAAGAGATGTATAAGCATTCTCCAAGAGATGTGCACAATGCCAACAATATGCCCCACCGCAACATAAACCAACCAACAAGCTTCAACCAATCATTAGTCATTACCCTTTCATTGTATAGAGGTTAGATATCCTCCCGATCATTCCCACTTTCTAAAGAGTAAAGATTTGTTTCTCCCGGCGCGTACTCACATTTCAAAATGGATCAAAGATAAAGCTCTCACCGACCGCAAGAGGTCATCCAAAAATTCATCTAAATTGACCTAATTTGATGATATGGCCAATCACCGATCATCATCACAAATGTAATTCACAGACAAAAATCGCAGATTTCGCGCAGTTAAGTGAATGCTTGAAATTCACCCTCGTTTCATCATCTCATCTCCAAACAAAAGGACAAGCTAAGGCGACAAATAAAATTATTCTAAATCAATTAAGGAAGAAAGTCAAAGGAGCAAAAGAAGGCTAGGTTAAGATACTCTCATCCATTTTATGAGCCATCCAAAATTCCATCCACAATAAACGAGCAAATGTCATTCATTGTTATCACACAGATGGAGGTCATACAACCGATTGAATACAACCACCACACCCAAAAGATCTTCATGACCGAAATGTTCAACAAAGAGGATTTGTCAATGTGGGCGTAAGTGAATGTTGAAGAGCAATGCTCGTGTTTCGGATAAAGTGGAAGAAATATTGAGCAAAATCAGCTCTACAACATAAAAAAGTCAAAGGAAGAGTCATCTCGTATTACGCATAAGGCTACATGTTCCGAAGAACACTTTTACTCTCGAGGATCTAGCAGCTGCATGAAAATCAATCCTTCACCTTGAGGCCGTGCAAACTTGGAAAGCTAGACCAGATGTATTGTGGTTCCTACGTCATTGATTATGATGCGAGAGTCAAAGCATATAAGCTAAAGCCTTATGTTGTACATGAAGTCCCCTGCACTCCAGAACGAGGACGACCTCCCAAGATTAATACCGTAGACCTAACCCTTTTTGTATCTATATCTTTTAATAAAAACATCTACTCTCACTTTAATTATGATTCTAGGTTTTATGCCACTATAAAATTTCAAAAGACAATGAATGCTTTACCGATCGAGCATTAAAAATTTAAGGTCAAAAAAATCCTCAGGATCTAGAAGAATAAAAATACAAGATAACATTTTATTGCTACTCCGGGAAAAAAAAATTAAAAAAAAATAAAATTGATTGACAACAACATCATGGAAGTTCGATTAGAAATAATAATTAGTCGGGAAATTTCCTCGCCACAAGTTTGAGTTCCTTAACTCAAAACAAAAGATGGTTCCCTATCTAGTAGCGACAAGCTCCACAAAGGTTACAACGATAATCATCCTAGAGAGGGGTCTAGATGGCCTTCTCCCATAGAGAGGGGACCTAACCTAAGAATAAGGATTGATTGAGTGATTAGGACCCATATGAGTGATCGGATAAAATCCAAGCCTTCAACAACGTAAACAAAAAAACACTATCACCTCGTGACACTAAGATCGTCCGATTAAATTCAAAAAAAAGAAATGTTCGATCAAGATAATAAGATTGTGTGACTAAAAAATGGTTAGTCGTGACACCAAGATTGTCCCGTTAAACCAAAAAATGAAAATGGTTAGTGCTATGCCAAGATTATCCGCCCGAATCCGAAAATAAACATGGCTACCGTGACACTAAGATTGACCTATTGGACCTTGAATCTATCAATTTCTTCATTCCGTAGAAATGATCCTCTAGTTGGAAGTGACAAGTTTAACAAGGATAAAAGGGTGAATCATTCGTAAGCTTGTTAGTTTTATGCTACCAAGAGGCAAGCATTGCTACGCAAAGAAGGTACTAAGTAGAGTTAGTAAGACAATATTGAATAATACATAAAGCAAAACTGAAACTAAAATTTTTATCTCTTCAAGCAAGAAAGACTTACATGTGAAAATCCTTTCTTTTCATTTACATATACTTTTTAAAATGACTAACTTATAGACTAGGCATGAGAGGGCAAAAGGAAACTTTCTGCTAAATATCAACATGTTACGTAAATACATAGAAAAAGAAGAGAAAAATAACAAAGGGTCTATGTGGCCATGGATCCGCCAAGACTTCAGAAACATTTCGCCCGGCCGCTCGTCCCACCATCTTCTTCATCCGAATAAAAAGGCGAGTGGTGAATTGCTCCATGCCCACCCATTTCAGCCTAACTAATCCTCCTTTCACAAAATGTTCACCGGCTAAGGCCATTCTCACCCGAATCCGTTTTCTAAAAGTGCCTCAACATGATCCTTTTTGAGTCAACACCCCATCCATTCTTTTCCTTCAACTTTTATTCTCCCGCCGTTAGAGCCGGTAATCGTTCCTCGCTCATATTCTTCCGCATTGTCTTCCATGCCCGGTTTAATTTCTTTAATTTTTTCACCAAATGGATAAGTTCCACCTTGACTTTTTATATTTAGGATATTGCCTCTGACATCCTTTCATCGGCCACTTCTTCTCTTTGGGCCTTCAACTGAAAAATGTAATTAACCATGCTAGAATGTCAATCAATTTGAAGCTTCTCCAAGATCTACGAACCTTATCCTCTTCAACATAATGTTCGACCCGACCCGCAATTACACAAAAATTTAGCTTACAAAAAATGGCCAAAATCTTGATCTAATTTATAGTTAGTACTAGTGCAAAATTGAAATGTTATAAAATTTTAAAAATAGTTTAATTATGAGTACTACACAAGTATATGTATCATTCGAGGTAATATAGAGTTTTCTTAAAAACCCCTAATATCGATTCCACAGAATGCCGTACTTTATATATTGAGTTAAAAAATTTATATGCAAACTACAAACACAATTAATATGAGAATAAATGCTAAAATATTTGTAAATTTTTTGTAAAGGATTACAACAAAAATATAAGTAAAATTTAATTATAAGCGTAAATTAAATGCAAATTTTATAAACTAGAAAAGTTTTAAAATAACGTTCAAATGCTATAAAAAGATCTTTATCATTGCAAAGAGATCATAATCAATGTAGAATTTGAACGTTTAAAGATAAAATATTGTATTGTGACAAATAAGAGCATACCCACTTTTTACCCTCTTTGATCACCTAAAAAAATATTGGCTAATCTAAAGTTGGTTCCAACTTTTGTAGTAGTGCTGAGTTGATCTTAATATCTCACATCTAGATTATCCACTATGCCCTCTCTATAGAGCTACCAAAAATCTTTAGAGTTGTGACTAAGACCGAATTGATAAAGAATCTAGCCTCACAATTCTAGAAAGATCAATTTACGCCCATCAAAACTTATCTCCCTATCTATTTGCACTAATAAGTGATCGAGTCGGCCTCCTATCCTAAAAGGTTAATATGGTATTCACTAGTCAAGTAAAATCATGGCCCCCGGCACAATATGTTTTGCAACAAATTTTAGCCTCACAAGTGGCCAATTTACAAAGTCAATGATGAATCGGTGAAATACCACCACAACTTTTTAATAAAAATAAATCTTCGAAAATCATTATTATCTAACATGATTAATTCTCATCACAAGTACAAAGAAAGAAAAAAACTACTTAGAATTCATAGATATAACACAAAATCACATAGATTTGTAGATGATTAAGTTCATTTAAGAGAGTAAAACTTAAACAAAATACAAAATACTTATCTCTAGGCTTCTCTCCAAGATAACTCGTCTTTAACCGCTCTTGATTCTAGAAGACTCACACATGACTCACACAAACATAAGGACTCACCACACTCTCACTATGGTGGCCTCACTCACAAGACTCATGCTAGACTCACTCCAAGACTCTAAAACTCTCCTAGTCTCTAAAAACACTCCTTTCATCCATAATTTCTTCTAATTTAAAGAGCTCTAAAAATAATAAAGGGTTTCTTCAGAAATCACTTTTAAATATGTCCAAATTCAATGTATGTTTCTCTAAACCAACTCTAACACCTAGGGGCCTAGTCAGTAGCGCCTAAGCACTGACATACCTAAAAATATCAACATTTATATATACATTAAATGCCCATATTTAGTGATATTATACTTTAAAGAAATGTAATTTCATATTTTATTGCAGGTATACTAAGTTTAGGCATTTGGAGTTTAAAGGAAGCAAAAGAAGGAATTTGGAGGTAAGCATTTCTGTAAAAGTTGAACTAAGCACCTAAGTGCCAAGCCATTAAAGAGAAGACGAAACCCAGTGCCCTCATGTAGTGCCTAAGCTCCAGGATACATGTATGGCTCCTAAGCACCTGATTTTAGCGTCTAGCAGCGAAACAAATATTCATTCAAATGCATTGAATTTGTACAAATTTTGAAAGAATGTCAAAGGAAACTCTTGAAATTCAGCTCTACATCATATATAAGTGATTTATGATAGAAAGATTGTGAATAGAAAAGGTGTTAGTGTGTGAAGAGTTAGGGAAGATTTTCTCTAAGAGTTGTATGAGGAGAAGGAAAGAGAGATTTCTACTTCATTAAATTTCTAAGAGCGAATTGAGTGATATTGTAAGGAGAGAATGTGATTCAAAAGAGCTTCAAAGGAATTTATTAGGGAGGCGATTGAGATATTTTTATTTCATTTTTAGTTCCCCGTGTAAAATTGTTTATATATATATATATATATGTTTTATTGTATATTACTCATGAATTTTCAGTAGTTTGCTTTGTCCTTCTCCCTACAATGAGATACAGTTACGCGAAAAATCAAAAATTTTTGGAAGTATTTTAATTTCTTCATTGTGATGACTGAACTTTGAACTTCATTAATTTATCTATTTAGCCAATTGATTTTGTTAAAATTGTTGTGATAACATATGATCCGAAAGGACCTATGCTTTCTAAAACTAAGTAAGAACCACATTTAATTTTGTGGATGAGAATTTAGTCAACGTCGAGTGCATGTAAATAGGAGATGTGCATAGAATTAAAAATTTTAGATTACGTACTATCCCTAATTGATGTAGGTGTTTGTAAACTAAAGCAAGTTGTTAGCCCTCTGCAAGGGGAACGAGGGAACTCTATGGTGAGAGCTTCGAATCCGCCCACTCTAACCAGCCGCATTTAAGAACTGTAGTCCTGATCGCTCAATGTTTTTTTGTCACTCGTAAAGAGGATAAAGGATATATTAGCTCTTATTTGGCACAATAAAATTTATAATAATTTGAATAATTCACTAACTATAACCTCATTGTAAGAGGAAGGATACTTTCTAAATTCCTGGAATCCTTAGTTATAATACTTAGCTTAATGACATTAGATTTAGATTTGAAGTTTAGAGATTAGTGTATTAACATAGTCTTTTTAGCTGCTTAATGCATACTAACCTGCTTTCTTACTTACGTTTTCTATTTTTTTGATATTGTGTCTTTGTGTTATTATTATAAGAGTTTCCACCTCCTCACAAATTTCCGATACTTATGACTCTCTTTATTACTTGTGTGATATGAATACTTGCGTTTGCAACTTAATGATTATTTAAAATTAAAAATATACCTTAAATTCACTAGGAGTGGTAGTTTTAAAGATTTTAAAAGAGAAACCAATTATACCGAAATAAACTTTTATTGTGATTGTCTTGCATATTTCCTAGTTTAGCCGTCATATGTTAGGATGTCAAAACATTATTAGCACAACTTGCATCAATTTTTGGCACCGTTGCTAGGGAGGTAACAGATTTTTCACCCCACTTTTTTGGGGTTCAAGGGTTATAATGGTGAAAATATCACCTAGAAATGCCAAAATCCTCCATTTGAAACTCCAAAATCGGGTAACCTACTCATTAATGTCATCGTTACTGGATAGGCACCGTCGGTGCCCGCGCTCTACAAATTGATGATGCTCTATGTAAAAGGGGGGTTGTCGGCGCCCAATCTCGGCTCGTCAACACCAAAATGTAGCCGTGCTCCAAACTTCACTTTTGGGCCATATAAATTCTGGAATTTTTGATACAATCCAATAATTATCATCATTTATGATATTTATGAATGAGTAGACTCAAATATAAAAATAAATAATAATAATATCAATTATAACCAACTCAAACAAACTAATTAACAAAGATAAAAATGGGTTGCCTCCCATAAAGCGTTCGGTTTAACGTCGACAACCTAACAAACATTAATTTTAATCAGATGACTCAACATTAAAACCTCTTTAAAATTTTGTCGATAACCCTTAAAATATGTTTTTAATCTATGTCGATTAAATTTAAATATTCTTTCAAACTTTTAGGATCTTCAATATCAATAACACCGAACCGTTGACGTCATTTCAAGATGTCTTTTTCTCCTCTCTTTAGTACTTGGATCTAAATTTTTAAGCTTTTCCTTTAACTAATCTTAGAGGACTAGAAGTAGAACCCACCCTTTAGAAGTTCAAACACCTCCCCGACTCCCTGTGGGAACCCTTTTTTTCCACAAGCTTGATTGTAGACCCCTAATCACCTAGAGGGTTGAAATCAAATGTGGAGGTTTAAAGGATGAGTTCCCTATAGGACTTCGGCCTTAGTGGATACCCCGTGGCCTCAACTTGAGGGTTGACTTGCACATACACTACACTCTCACACACATGCCAAGTCCTAAAACCACACTCTCACCCAACTCGACTTCCCCGACTCATGTAGGTAATTCATACGGATGGTCCTTAACCCCTAAGCACCTCGGCTAAGAGGGTTGGGAACAACATAAATAATGCCTCAAATGAGTCCTCTCATGCCTCATATGGGCTTAATATGGCTTCATGGCTCAACCAAAGTGATTCCATTTTACTCAAATTTGATCAATATTCATTTTTCCAAAATTTCAATTTTCGACCCCCCGGGCCCTACACTTACTAAACTTACCAAAAGCCCTCGAAACTACCCAAAATTTACAAAATCACCTCAATTACCCAAAATTCATCAAAATCAATCTTAAACATTTCCCCCCACTCAAATTGATCATCTATAGCCAAAAATACCAAAAATTCCAAAAGTACCCCCCCAATACCCTCCAAATACCCAAACGCCCATCTTAGCCCAAAATCCAAAAATTCAGAAAATTCCCAAAAAATTTCAAAAAAATCTCAAATATTTCCAATTTTTATTTTGTTCAACTACACCATGCGAAATAATTTTACCAATTTTCCCCCACTTTTACCAAAACCCCCACCTGCCCATTTTTAAACCTAAGCGAACCTAATGTCAAACCAAACCACCCCAATTGACCTCAATTTTGTCCAATTCAATTCTAAACTTCAAATCAACATCCCCAATATCAATTTATACCAAATAAAAGTCCAATTTGATTGAAATTTGAGCCCAATTTCAATTTGAAGCCTAAGGCCCAATTTTGGCCCATGACATAAACCTAGCTCAAAGCCATCCAATTCAACTCAATTGGCCCCAAATCTTTTCCAAATCCTTCCAAACATCCACATAAACAAAAAAATAACTTGATTTGCCAAAAATTTGAACCTAGACTCCATCCAAACCTAACCCAAACCAAAATTCCTTAAATCGACCTAAGCCGAAACCTAACCCAAATGGGTCCAAATCCCAAAATTAGAGCCCAACCAAAGTTGGAAACTCTTTGTGACACTCCCATGAACATTTCTCAACATTAATTTTACATCAAATCCAACTTTAGCCCAACCTTAACTCAAGTTAGCCCTATTGGATCCATTTCGACCATAACCAAAAAAGACTCAAATTCAACCCAATTCAACTCTAAATCACTTGAAATTGATTCCAAATCATTCATGAAACATTCCTAAATTAAATTCAACACTTATTGGACCCAATCCTTTGCAAAATTTTCATCCTAAAATTTGTTTTGAAATCTAAAAGCCCACTCCCTAAACCATCTGAAAGCCCATCCAAAGTGAAATCCAAAAGCCCAAACCCATTCCAAAGTCCACATGACAATTCCTTCTCATCATCCTTTTAATTGGAATCAATTCCTAAGTCCCAAATCAATCATCAAATCAACCTAAATCAAGCACCATCTAAATTTTTTCACTAAATTGCCAAAATCTCTAAATTCCTTTTTCATATAAATAAATCCACTTTTCCTAAGCCAAGGATGAGCCAAATGGAGCCACATGCAAGCTATGGACAAGCCACACATGAAGCCATGAGGGGGTTTGAATTGTCACCAAGCCATTAATGGAAAGAAGAGGGAGTCCTTTCCTAAGCCTTCCTTAAGCCATTTTAACCTCTTTAATGCAACACCATAACCCAAAATTAACTTAAACTATTTCTTTGAGCCAGACTTCACTACCCGCTAAGCACTCTATCTAACCGATCCCCTTGGCCCAAATCGTACCATGGGAGGTGAACCAAGCCTAAATACATGGGTTGACACATGTGAACCCAAAATCACTCTTCTCCCTTTACCACTTAAATCCAACCCTTTACACTTGGCATTAGACAACCGTTTCGCACAAACCTCCAAACATTGGTCCCCCGACCCCGAGGGTGACTCCGACTCCCGGCCGGCCGCCCACCATAGCCGCCGAAAACCACTAGGCCCGCAGCACCCATGCGAGCCAATTCCCGAATTTCTCCTCGCCGAGTTGTCCCAACCCACCGAACACCATGGTCGTTCTTCCCCGCCCGAGCAAACTCGATCCCACCTCCAATCGCCCCTGTGGAGCCCTCCACCCATGTCTATTTAAACCCACCACCCTCTCGGCCAAAGGAGGAGAAGAACCGTACCTAAGGAAAGTCTACTAAAATTGCTCCAACCTTCTCCTAACCTGCAGCGCTTGATCCCCGTTGTTCCTTTGCCCTAATCCCCATTAAGAGAGCTCAATTTTTTGAAATAAAAATCCACCCAAAAAATAGGACACTTCACTCAAAGTGAGTCAATCTCCAAATTGATTGGCCCCACACCTTCACGACCAAGAGAGAAGTTCCTCAAAGAAAGCGCCCTCACTGTGCCAGCCATTGCTTCCATCCTCCAAGCTATGGATCGGCCTCGGTCACTTTCATACCTAGAAAATTCCCCTCGCAGCCAGAGACTTCATCTCGAGCTTGCCCGGACTCAATCGAAGGTGACACTCTTAGATCGAAGCTTCACTTTCCGATCAAAGGTATGAACTCACTTTACTCGAGCTTCTAGTGATTCTCCATTTTTTTTAAGTTAATTTCATGTACTTATAAAACCGTATGGATGTGTTTGTCTCTTCAAGACAAATCCATAGAGCATAAGAACACGAAAATCCATCGAGAATCGGGAGGAGATCTAGTGGTTTTAGTGTGACGGCCACGGTGCACACCCGCCGTAGATGATGACCGGGAGCCGCGATTGCGCGTGTATCAAGCGATGGTTCGCCCCGCACTGCATCAGGAATCTTACGTGAACCGCGTCCCCGAAGCGCCGAGTCGATGGATGCATCGAATGGGAATGCGCCGTGTGGGCTTTCGGAGTCGTCGATGTTGCGCCGGCGCCACATGGATAAGTAGATAAATATGGTATTTTTGAACTATTTAAATGCTCGTAACTTCAAAAATCCATATCTTTGCATAGAAAAATCACAAAAATAAAATAAAAACACCTTCTTGCTTAGTGAATAAAGGAGAATAATGTGGAAAATAAATCAATATAATTGACGAGTATTTTATTTTTAATAATTTATTTACTCGTTTTCAATTTTTCGATTCTTCATCAAGTATTGTAGATAATTCACCATGACATGAGACTATAGGGCTTTTAGCCTATGATTCGGGAACATTCCCTAAATTTTTCAAGGTCAGAGGCCATCTCTATGAAAAAGTTATTGAATTTTCAATTTCATGTCACTCGTTTTAGGTATTTTAATTCCAATAATTAGGATGTTGTGAAATAAATTCTAGGAAAATTTGATGATGTTCCTTAGGCCAAAGCACCCTATGAAAAATATTTTGAGTTAATTCATTCATAATAACCTTAATTGGCCTAAATCCCTAAAATCGAATTTGAATTAATTAAAGCTAAATCTCACACATCAAATTTACTTGAAAATACCTCCACTGATCTTTAAGATCAGAGGAACTTCACATAAAAATTGAAATCAATTGGACTTGATTAACCCCGTCAAATGGATTAATTAAGCCTCATATGCAAAAGGAACTTTGAAAATTCATAACTCTAAAAATACTTTTAAAAAATTCACAAAAATAGTTTTGAGGCTTCTCTCGATATCGAGGAGTTCCGTAAAATTAAATCGAATTTTCTAAAAGCGTCAGATTTTTCATAATATTTTAATATTTTAATAATTAAAAAATAATAAAAATCATAAAAATATTAAAAATCATAAAAATATCACATTTTGATTTCTAATTACATAGAAACAAACCAAATATTTTTCCTAAGTCCCTAGGGTAAGATATTGAATTTTAAAGGCTTAATGTAGTTTTTAATATTAAAAAAATGAGTTTTTAACCTTTTTCACTAAAATACCCAATAAATCAAAGAAAAATCAGAAAATTATAAAATTTATTTCTCTGAACTCTTTAGGTCAGAGAGATTTAAGAAAAAATATAAAATCTATTTTTCAACTCTAATTTTATTTTATAATTAATTAATACTCTAAACTTAAAATAAGTATAATAAATAAAATATAATTCAAAAAATCACCAAAATTGGTCCAAGTGGTCCCCTGGCCATTAGGAACATCCCATAATTTTCTTAAGGATAGAAACCTTTTCTGGTCATTTTGTTTAATTTTCTTTGAAAACCCCTATTTTCTACTAAAATAATTATATAAATAAATTAAATTCACAAAATCACATTTTCTCTTCTAATGTCTTAATTGACATATGAGTGAATACATAAAATTCTAAATTCATTTGAAGCTCAATTTAATGAGTTATGAAATAAATAAGTCTAAAAGGGCATAAAGGTAATTAAAAATTTTTAACCCTTAATTAAAACTTTAGGTTTAATCAAAATGGGGGGCTAAAACATTTTATCTTAATTTTCTCGATGATTGAAACTTAGAAAATTACTTTCGGTAGAAACCTACCTCAAACATTTTGAAAATATCAAAAATGAAACTTTAATTAATTAAATAATTTAAATTTTGGAAAGAATATATTTAAATTTGGATCATTAAAATAGGGATATTATTAAGAGGATATTTATTCTTTAATTTAAAAATCCCTAAATAAGTCACTTTAAGAATACTTAATTCTTAATTAAAAATTAAAATAATAATTCAAATTGATAATTAAAATTAATAATTAAAATTAAAATTAAAACTAAAATTAAATTAAATTAAATTAAATTAAAATTAAAATTAACATAATTAAATTAAATTAAATTAAATTAAATTAAATTAAATTAAATTAAATTAAATTAAATTAAATTAAATTAAAATTAAATTAAATTAAATTAAATTAAATTAAATTAAAATTAAATTAAATTAAATTAAATTAAATTAAATTAAAATTAAATTAAAATTAAATTAAATTAAATTAAATTAAAGTAAATTAAATTAAAATTAAATTAAATTAAATTAAATTAAATTAAAATTCAATAAATTAAAATTAAATTAAATTAAAGTTAAATTAAATTAAAATTAAATAAAATTAAATTAAATTAAAATTAAATTAAATTAAATTAAATTAAAATTAAATTGAATTAAAAATTAAATAAATTTAAATCAAATTAAAATTAAAATTAAATTAAAATTAAATTAAAATTAAATAAAATAAAAAATTAAATTAAAAATCAAATTGAATTAAAATCATTTAGCAATAAACCTAAATGAAATCATTAAGAAATTAAATCTAAAAAATACTCAACACTATTCCAAACTTAAAATTATTAATTAAAACCTCATTATTAAATTAAAACACTTTAAACCATTAATTCAAACTTTTAATTAATTATGATTAAAATTCGATAAACCAACTCGCCTAAAGGCTTTAATTATTATAACTCTTAAATAGAGTATTAAGTGAGATTACTCATTCATCGTAATCAACACTCCAAGCTTCACCGAGCAAGAAACAAAGTTTATCTAAACTCCCGGATGATTAATTCACCCGTACAACTAAATTTACTTTGACTCAAACAATCCTAAAATATTGAAAAGACGTTAGACTGTCCCGAGCACTTCCTCACATGAATGGGATTGTTTAAGAACAACTAAATTTAATTGCTCTTTTCGATGAAGAAAATCATCCTTAAATGAAACACAAGAACCTAGACGTTCTAGGAGATGACTAGTTATAGGATTAGGAATTTGCAGACAACCAAAACCCTTCCCTTAGCTTTACCTAGGTATATGTCAAATATTTAAATGCCTTAACATGTGTTTTAAGTGCAACTTGGGATGATGGAAGATTCTCCTGTGTACGCTTTTGTTTTATTGCAATTTACTTTTATTGCAATTTACTTACATGCATTGTACTTTACTTTTCTTGCATGATAAATAAAATTGTTGCATGGAAACCAAAACCTTTAGGCAAATTCCTAAACCGAAACCAAAACTAAATTAAAAGTCATTGCAAGATAAAATTCACCGCCATAACATTCTAAAATATAAAACAACTCAAAATTTGATCACAAACCGTAACAACAAAAACTACAATTGTAACTAAATTTCAACGTCTCGTTGAATGATCGTGGTCACTTCTGACATGTAACCTACATGTCAGTTAATGGGGTTTTCCCATGGTCTAAATGAAAGGTGTGGAACTCATTCAGTTGAGCTTAGCAAATTCATCTAGACTAAGTGAATTCGATGAAAATAACGGTGCCGGGATGACGGAACCGTGGGATCTTAATCGGTTCTCGTTTTAATCAACTTTAAGATTTGTTTTAATTAAAATATTAAAAACACTCGGATTTTAAGATTTCCTCTAAAACCAAAACACTTCTCTCATCTCCCGATTTATGACTTCTAAAACTAAACCTCTCGCAATAACAAAGGAGCTCGAGCATAAGGCGCATGACCATCGTCATCAAAGAAAAACTCCTGATCACTTCGCAAACCTTTCTTAGAATTAAATAACCAAGCCTTAGACTTCGAGATAGCTCGCCTAAGCATAAATCCTCAACTCCTCGTTTGGCATTTGCATGATCATGTCATGTAAATTAAGCCCTAACCGTCTTAGACTCCGAGGTGGTCGTTGTACGACATAAACCCTCACATCTTCGAGGCTATTCGTATGATCATGTCATGCAAATATAAGTCCTACTCACTAAAATTGGTAGGATTGCAACATTA
Organism: Papilionanthe hookeriana x Papilionanthe teres; assembly: GCA_022702705.1. Lineage (NCBI taxonomy): Eukaryota > Viridiplantae > Streptophyta > Magnoliopsida > Asparagales > Orchidaceae > Papilionanthe > Papilionanthe hookeriana x Papilionanthe teres. The sequence continues at coordinate 108,988,755 of CM040432.1, forward strand.
ATTAAACTCCCAAATCTAAGACAAACAATAGGATAGTTTGGGAAATTGCCAAGATTCTTCGATCCTCACTTTCTCCTACTTTTTCTTCCTTTGAACTCCCGAAATAAATTGTTCCAAATTTGGATCAATTCCTATTGAAATCTCCAAAACTCAAATCCTTCAAAAACCTTAAACTTTGAAATTCTTGAGAGCAAACCAATAATCATTATCGAGAGTTTTCTTAAATGATTCCCATCATTTAAGATGTAATTAACTATAGGGGCTTGCCCCTTATAGGGAAATTTAAGAACCTGTAATATAAACCCCGCTTAATTCATTTATATTGCTACAGGGGAACTTGTCGGCTTATAAAATTGGTTCGCACCAAACGGATGTCACAAATCTCCTAGTTTATTTAATCGAGCCCCATCATCATGCGTTGGGTTCATTCTTTGGGATGATACATGGTTTGTGATGCGGTGCTCGTTTGCTAAACCATTTGAGATAAGAGATCAGTTTGATTTCTCTATATCTTAAAATCTTCAATTTTAAAAAATTATTTTTTTTAAAAAATCAAATGCTACTTTCCAAATTATATATATATTTAAATAAAATTTAAAATATGAAAATTCGCCGACAATTTATGTAGGCGACCCCCTTTTTAAAATACAACACATAACTTAAAAATATGCCGACAATTTCTAGCGACTCCTCTGGGATTAGTTCCTCTCTCCATTTTCGATTAGATGGTTTTGCTTTCATAAATCGGTCGTGAGTCCATATCCCTAGTGGACCAAACTACCATTCTTCCGTTGGAATACCCCATTCATTTCGTCTTGGAACTAGTATAGCCAATTCCTCTCGGATTTAGGAGCCAATCGTTTAGAAACCCCTAAACAGAGGTTCCGGAGATCCTTTTACCTCTTTCCGAGGTGGGGCGGACCCCCACAGTGTTGGTTTATGAGCGGTCCTTCGAGTCGAGAAGTCTTGCATAAGACTTTCTCTTCCTTTCCGATTCCGAATCGGATCCTTTACCTTTTCTATACCTTTAAACATTTCGTTCCTAATAAACAAATCCTCTAATAAACGACTCAAATAAATACTTTTAAAATCATAAATACATAAATGAAAATGTGTTCGGACTCTTTCTTTTTCGTCCCAAACTTTATGACAAAGAGCATAATTCGGGACCGATTATTCGAATCCGCCCGCGTAAAATGACCGTCCCAAAGTTAATCTTCTCCTTCACCAATGGAACGGACTTCTGGCCAAGCATAAGGATGAGCGTCCCGATAATGGGATCATCCATTTTACAAGGGTTCAGCAACACGTATATCAAGCTCATGGATGTCACTCTCTTCACATTAATGGACAAAGTGTCGAAAATCGAAGAGCCCGTGATTGAGTTCAATCTCGAAATCGACTCAAGAATTCCCTCCCCCGCAAAGGATTCCACTCGAGAAGAGTACTCATCGTTCATAGGAGGATCGTTTTCTCCACCCCCACCGGTCTAGTCATCTCTCGCGCCACTCCCGACTTCGCCAAACTAAAGGAATGAAATCCAAATTTGTGATGAGCCCGTCACCGTGGAGGGCATGTGATTTTGCCACAATACCACTGTTGGAGATTGGGTCCGGGCCCAAGTGTGGCACCCCTAACTCGGACTCAAAGGAGAAATAGAAGCAAAGATCGTCAAGAAAGCCAGAGCTGCCGAAGTTGATTTTCTAGAAGAAATCTCTGAGGAAAGAGAAGAACCGCCCGAGAGTATACCTCTCGTTGAAGGGAGCAGTTTCACCCCTCTCTCCGCCGAATTAGATGAAGAGAATGTCCGTAGGATAGCCGCATTACCCCGACCTCGCTGTATTACAACAATTACAAAAGGAAAACGGATAAGACTACGCCATCGACTCGACTGCAAGCTTTGATAGAAAGATCGCAAAGAAAGAAAGATGTTCATGGACTCCCATTTTCGATGAGGTCTTCTCTTCTTTCTTTAGTGCTTAGATCTACCAGCTTTTCCTTCGACTATCTTAGAGGACTAGAATTGGGACCCACCTTTTAGAAATTCAAACCACTTCTAAACTCCCCGCAAACTCCACAACCCGACCGTAGACCCCTAATCACCTAGAGGGTCAAATCAAATGTGGATGTTTAAAGGATGAGTTCCGTTAGTACTTTGGGCCTAAAGACCGCCCCCGCGGCCTCGGTCCGGTGAAGGGCCGACTTACACACACACTACACTTATACACTACACCTACACACTACACTTCCACACACCTCCTAAAAACCACACCCATACCCAACTTGACCTCCCCGACTCATGTGCAGTGATTCAATATGATTTTCGGCCCTTAACCCCGTTCTTCCCCTCGCTAAGAGCAAGCGAATAACATAATGCGATGCCTCAACGCTCCTTCACGCGTCATAGCTTCGATGTGACTTCACGTTCGAACCAAAATGACTTCATTCCACTCACCACCTAATCTTCAATTTTCCAAATTTTCAATTTTTTGACCCCCGGACCCTACACCCGTCTACCCTACCCAAAACCCTCAAACTACCCAAAATTTGCAAAATCACCTAAATCGCTCAAAATTCCCCAAAATCAATCCCAAACATTTCTCTCCACTCAAATTGATCATCCATACCCAAAATACCAAAAATTCAAAAAATACCTCCCAATACCCTCCAAATACCCAAAATACCCCTTGACCCAAAAATCCAAAAATTTAGAAAATTGCCGTAAAATTCTAGAAATCCAAATATTCCCAATTTCATTTTGTCCAACTACACCGTGGGCCAATTTTGTCAATTTACCCTACTTTTATCAAAACCCCCACTCACCCATTTTAACCCAAAGTGAACTCAATGTCAAACCAAACCTACCCAATCGACCCAAATTCTGTTCCAATTCAATTCTAAACTTCAATTCAACATTCCCAATACCAATCTAGATCAAATCCAAGTTCAATTTGATTGACATTCGCTCCAATTTCACTTTTGGCTTTAAAGCCCAATTTGGACCCATGACCCAAACTTAACCTAAAATTCAACTCCACTAACCCCCAAATCTTTTCCAAATCTTCCTTAACATTCCCACAAACAAAAAACTAACATGATTTGCCCAACATTTAGACCCAAACCCACTCAACTTCAACTCAAAGCTAAAAGGCCCTATTTCGACCTAAACCAAACCTAACCCAAATGAGCCCAAACCCCAAATAAAGCCCAACCAAAGTCAAAACCTCTTTGAAACACTCTCATAAACATTTCAACATTTATTTTACATCAATTTCAACCCTAGCCCAACATTGGCCCAACTTGGCCCACTTGGGCCTATGTTGGCCCATTCACCAAAAGAACCCAAATTCAACCCAATTCAAACCCTAAATCACTCCCAATTTGCTTCAAGTCACTCATGACTCATCCATGAGCTAAAAACAACATTTGTTTGGCCCAATCCTTCACAAATTCCCCATCCATAAATTTATTTCCAAACCAAAAGCCCACTTTCCTAAACCATTTTAAAGTTCCCCATCCTTCACCACATCCAAAGGCCCAAAATTGGTCCCAAAGCCCACATGATATTTCTACATCATCAATTCAATTAAAATCATTCCTAAGTCCTAATCCAATGATCAAATAATTCTAAATAAAAGCTTCATCCAACTTTCCACCATAATGTCCAAAATCCTTAAAATCCATTTTTATGAAGCCGACTAAACTTTTCCCAAGCCAAATGCAGCCATGAATGAGCCATTCACAAGCCATATGAAGCCATGAAAGTTTGGCATGTGACCATGCCATTAATGGTAAAAGGAGGGGCTCCTTTCCTAATCTTTCATTAAGCCTTTTAACCTTATTCATGACGCACACTAAACCATGTTTAGCCACCTCATCATGGATAGAGACCATACCATTCTCTCGCTGACCTAACCGATCCTCTCGCCCCAAAATCGTGCCATGGGGAGGTGCACCCAACCCAAACCAATGGGTTGACCAAATTAAGCCAAATGACCCCTTCCCCATTCCATTTTAATTCAAAGCCTTTACACATGGCAATTGCCATCAGACCGCACAAACCCTGCCCCCGACCCACCCGGACTCGAGGGTGACCCATGCCTACGGCCACTCACTCGGGACGCCGAAAACACCATGGCCGAGACTCGGGAGGATCTAAACTTTGGAATTCCACCCCGCCGGAAGCCGCCCCATGCCCAATGGCCACCATGGCTGTTCTTCCCATGACCAAGGAAAGGGGCCTGATCCCAACCTCACACATCACCGTGAGGCTCTCCAACACCTCTATTTAAACCTCTACCCCCTCACGGCCATGAGAGGAGAGTTGCACAAACCTTGCCGAAACTCGCCAAAATTGTTCCAAACCCTTCTCCACCCTTAGAGCAACGGATCCCGCGTCAATTTGCCCTAATCCCCACTGACAAAATCCAATTTCAAACCGAAATTCCACTGCAAACCGTGACACTTCTCTGTTGTAAAGGGAGTCAATCCCCAAATTGATTGGTTCTACACCTTCACTCGTACCAAGGGAAGGTGTTCACCAAACAGGCCCCATCTCGAGGCCACTCAAACTTGCTCCAGCCTCCAAGCTTTGTGATCGCCGTGTCGAAATCATACCTAGACAATTCACCGTACCAGGAGACTTCATCCGGAGCTTGTTGGGATCCAATCGAAGGTGCAACAACCCTCGATCGAAGCCACACTTCTCTCGAGCAAAGGTACGAGCTAATTCTTCATCCCGAGCTTCAGAGATTCTCCATTTCAAATGCTTTAATTTCAATGCATGATAACCGTATGCATGTGTTCGTCTCTTCAAGACGAATCCATAGAAAGCATAAGAACATGAAATCATTTGTGCATCGAGGAGATATTAGGGATTTAGTGTGGACGGCTCTCGTGAGGACACTGGACGATGAACGGATGCCGTCCATCCACCGCTACGGACGGACGCGCCAGATCGCGTCGACCGAAGACGAACGACACGGCCCCGGAGCGCCGAGTCGATGGCGGCGTCGACGGGGAGCGCGCCACGTGGCGTTTCGAGCCGCGAGGCTGACGCGGCGACGCGTGGATAAATAGAAAATTAGGGATTTTTCTGATTTATTTAATTCCTTAAACTTCAAAAATTCATAACTTTGTGTAGAAAAATCAGAAAAATAAAATAAAAATACCCTCTTGCTCGAAATCGTAGGACAATAATGTGGAAAAGAAATCATTTAATTTCATCAAGTATTTTATTTTTAATAATTTATTTACTCTCTCGCATATATTTTTAATTCTCCATGCATTTATACAATTCACCATGGCATGAGACCATAGGGTTTTGAAGCCTCCGAATTTTGGGAACAGCCCCCTCGAATTTTCCAAAGTCGAGGCCATCCCTATGAAAAGTTATTGATTTTTCAAATTCATGTTACTCGTTTTCGAGTATTTTTAATTCCAATAAATAGCATGTGTTGTGAAATAAAATTATAGGAAAATTTGGTGATGCTCCTTATGACCGTAGGACCCTAGAAAAATAGGTTTTGAGTTGGGCTCATTTAAAACAACCCTAATTGACTTAAACACCCAAAATGACCTTCAATTAATTAGAGCTAACCATGCATCAAAATGACTTGAAATCAATTCTCCACTGACCTTCAGGATCAGAGGAACCCACCATAAAAATTTGAGGTCAATTGGACTTGTTTAGCCCTACTAATTGGGTTGATTAAGCCACTTAGTCATTTTAAACTTTAAAAAATTCATAACTTTCAAAATATCTTGCAAAAATTCACCAAATTGGTTTTGGAGCCTCTCTGATATTAGGGGGAATTTAAGAAAATTAAAATTTCAATTTTCTAAAAAAGTTGATTTTTAATATTTACTTTAATATTTTTAATAATTAAAAAATAATAAAATTACAAAAATAATAAAATTCACCAAAATGTCACATTTTGAATTTTAATCACTTAGAACAAACCCCATATTTTTCTTAGGTCTATTTAGTGAGATATTAAATTTTAAAGCTCTACGGTAATTTTAAAATTAAAATAATGTGTATTTTCTAGCATTTTCACTAAAATAATTATAATAAATCATTGAAAAATCAGAAAATTGCAAAATTTGCTTCTCTGATTTCCCCATATCAGAGAGATTTTTGAAAAATATAAAATTCATTTTTCAACATTTATTTTATTTTTAAATTAATTAACACTCCAAAAACTTAAAATAATTATAATAAAAATAATATAATTCAAAAAAATCACCAAAATTGGTCCAAGTGGTCCTCTGGTCATTAGAATGTCCCACCTCAAGGACAGAAGCTTTCCCTGGTCATGTTATTAAATTTTCCTTGGAAATCTCTATTTCTACCAAAAAAAAATAATTTTATAAATAAATTAACACAGAAAAATCTCATTTTCTTCTCTCATGTCTTTTTATTGACATATGAGTGAAGTCACATAAAAATTTCAAGTTCATTTGAGTTCAATTTAGTGAGTTATGAAATTATTAAGCTTAAAGGGTAAAGCAGAATTAAAATTTTAACCCCTAATTAAAACTTTAGGTTTAATAAAAAAATTAACAAGTAAAATATTTGATCCTAATCTGATTTGGATGATTGAAATTTAAATAATTAAAGGGTAGAAACTCCATTAAACAATTTAAAATGATTAAACCTTAATTAAATAATTGATTAAATTTGGGAAGAATAATAAAATCGGAATTATTAAAATAGGGATATTATTAGGAAGAGATTTATTCTTTAATTTAAAAATCCCTAAATTAATTATCTCATTAATATTCAATTCTTAATTAAAATGATAACTCAAATTCAAAATGTTAAAAGACTTAATCATTAAACAAAATAAAATTATCAAACTTTTTTAAAAAATTTCAATTAAAATTAAAAATAAAATTAAATTAAAAATTAAATTAAATTAAGTAAATTAAATTGAATTAAATTGAATTAAATCAAATCAAATTAAATTAAAGATTAATTAAATTAAATTAAATTAGATTAAAATGAAAAAAGTTGAATTAAATTAAAGAATTAAATTAAGTTAAATAAACAAATTACAAATTAAATTAAATTAAATGAATAAATTAAATTAAATTAAATTAAATAAATAAAATCAAATTTAAATTAAATTAAGTTAAAAACAAATTAAAATTAGAATTAAAATTAAATTAAATTGAATTAAATTAAATTAAATTAAATTAAAATTAAATCAAATCAAATCAAATTAAATTAATTTAACATCAAATCAAACTAAATTGAATTGAATTTAATAAATAGAATTAAAACTCAATTAAATTAAATTAAATTAAATTAAGTTGAATTAAATATAATATCACCAAAGACATAAAGAATTCAAAATAAATCTAAAATAACTTAACACTATTCCAAATTTAAACCCATTAATCAATTCAAACTAAATCATAAATTTACCCTCGAAAGCTTTAGTCATTACAACTCCTAAACACTTAATATTAAATGAAATGTTACTTCACTTATAGATATTCAACGCCCCAACACCGGAAAGAAACATAACAACAAAACTTGAATTCCTGACGATTAATTCATTCGTATAATTAAACCATTCGGACTTAAAACAATCCTAGAAATATTGAAAAGATGTTTAAGATTCTTCTTAAACACTTCCTCGATATGATGTGATGTTCATAAGAACAACTGAATTTAATTATTCTTTGATGAAGAAAATCGTCCTCAAAACCAAAACACAGCAACCTAGACGTCATAAAACGACTAATATGATTTCTAGAATTTGCAGAAAACCATAACCCTTACCTTAGCTTTACCTAGGAATTTGCTTAAATATTCTAAATGTGTTTCAAGTGCGTACTGAGTGACGGGAAGACCCTCCAGTACGCTTATTTTATTGTAATTTACTTTCTGGTAATTTACATTATCAAGAATTTCATTAATCGCATCGCACTTACTTTTCTACTACAAACAACTCGTCAGATGAAAACCCACACCTTTAGGATGGTCCCTAAAACCGAAACCAAAACTAAGTTAAAAGTCACCGTAAGATAAAATTCACCGCCACAACATTTCAAAATATAAAACAACTCAAAATTTAATCACAAACAACACAAAACTACAATTACAACTAAATTAAAACGTCCCGTTGGTTGATCGGGAATACCTCGGATGATGTAACCTACGTGTTACAATCTGGGATTGCACGGTCTAAATGAAAGTGTGGAATTCATTCAGTCGAGTTTAGCAACTATCCGGACTAAGTGAATCCGATAAAAATAATGATGCCTAAGGATGGAACCGGGGATCTTAACCGGTGTCGTTATAATCAACTTTAAAGATTTGTTTTAATTAAAATATTGAAAACACTTCGAAATTACATTTTCTAAACCAAAATACTTTTCTCATCCTCTGATTTATGACTTCTAAAACTAAACCTCCGCAACGACAAAGGAGCTGTTAATGCTGCAAAGACGACCATCATCGTCAAGAAACTCGAATCTACATCAAGAAACTTTCAGAATTAAACAACCAAGCCATAGGATTTCGAGGTAGTTTGCCGAGTGCAACATAATCCTCAACCTTTTGTTAAGCATCAGACCGCAAATTAAGCCCTAACCGGTTTTAGGCCCCGAGGTAGTCGTCCGATACGACATAAACCCTCACATCTTCGAGGCTATTTGTGCTGATTGTGTCATACGAAATATAAGTCCTAATTAATTAAAATTGGCAGACTAAAACATCAAATATACATTAGGACTTTCCTAAATTCAAGCCAAACAATAGGATAGTCGTGAGACACGAAGTTCACTTCGAACTGTAGGATTTCTCCTATTTTTCTTCCTTCAATTCCCAAAACAAAATGTTCCAAATTTGATCCATTCCCTATTGAAATTCCAAAACTTCAACTCTTTCGAGAACTTAAACTTTGAGTCTTTTTGTTAGACTATTGATTATTATCGAGAGTTTTCTTAGGTGATTCTCTGCCACTTAAGATGTAATTAACTATAAATGTCTTTTATAAAGGGAATTTTAAAGAACCTGTGTAATATAAACCCTCGTTTAATGCTTTCATATTGCTGTGAATTTGTCGGCTTATAAAATTGATCTGCATCAAACGGATGCTCAAATCTTCTAGTTTATTTAATCGAGCCCCACTATCAAGGTGTCTATCCTTAGATAGGTACACGGCTCATGTGTGCGTGCTCGTTTATATAAACTATTCGGGATGTGAGATCGGTTTGATTTCATATCTTAAAATTTTCAAATTTAAAATTATTTTCAAAATCAAATACTACTTTCTAAATTATATATATATTTAAATTAAATTTAAAAGAAAATTTAAACTCACGACAAACTTCGTTAAAGACCCCTTTTCAAAATAAACACACAACCTGAAAATATGCCGACAACTTCTCGCGACTCCGCCGGGGACAATTTCTCTCTCCATTATAATCGTATAATTCTATTTTCAAAAATCGGTAGTGTATCCATGTCCTTAATGGGTCAAACTAGCCCTTCTTTCCGTTGGAATACTATGTTCATTTCTACCTCGGGACAAGCATAACAACATTCTCTGATTTAGGAGCCACCGTTTAGACACCCCAAACAGAGGTTCCGAGATCCCTTTTACCTCATCGAGGTGGGGTGGACCCTTACTGTGGTGTTAGTTTAGGAGTGATCCTTCGAGTCGAGAAGTCTTGCTTAAGACTCTCTTTTCCTTTCCAACTCCGATTCGCATTCCTTACCTTCTCTACACCTTTGAACACTCCGTTCTAAATAAACAAACCCTCTAATAAGTGATTCTTTTAATAAGTGATTCCTTCTTATAAATACATGAACAAGAATGAGTTCGGACTCTTTTCAATTCCTTTCTTTTCGTCCTAAAGAAAAGAAGCATAACTCGGGACCGACAACCGTAATCTACCCCGCGAAATGGAAGCCCCGAAACCGATTTTCTCTTTCACCAATGGACCGGACTTCGCCGTCTATAAGGATGAGCCGCCCGACAATGGAATCATCCGATTTGGACAAGGATTTGAAAACACGAACGTCAAGATCACCGACGTCTCCCTCTTCGCACCGACGAACAAGGTATCCGAAGCCGAGGAGCCGCCGCTCGAGTTCAACCTTAGGTCGACCCAAGAATTCCCTCCTCTCGCAAAGGATCCCGACTAAGAGGAGTACCGCCGTCCGTAGAAGGACCGTTATCTCTACCCCCACCTGGTCTAGTTGTTTCGCACCTACCCCGACTTTCGCCAAATCAAAGGGGAAAGAAATCCGTAATTATGATGGACCTCGTTACCGTGGAGGGTACAGATCTTCTCGTAAGACCTTCTCGTTTTCGAAATCGGGTCCAGCTTCAAAGATTCCGTCACCGACAAGGACCCAAAGAAGAAACGAAGTAGAAGGATCGCTAGAGAAGCCGTAGCCGCCGAAATTGCTTTCCTGTGAGGAAATTCCGTAACCGCCGTAATATACACCGCCGCGAATATACACCGCCCGAATACATACCACTCTTGGGAGGAAGCAGGTTTCATCCCCTCTCCGCCGCGAAGATGAAGAAAATATTCGCAAGATTGTCGCCACATTACCACATGCCCCGCATATTACAACGATAGCCGCAAGAAAAGAACTAGAACTACGCCGTTTGCTCGACCGCAAACTTTGGTGAAAAGTTAGCAAAGAAGGAAAACCGCCCCGTATCGAAATTCTACGAAGGATAGTGGCGGGTGCCGCTCAAATCCCGTCTCGGGCCCCGAGTAGAACCCGCCATCATGACGTAAAAGCCAAGTAAAAGAATGAAGGCTAGTCCGCCCGTTGTCGTCTCAGGATTACAGATTAGGGAGGATACCACCTTCCAAGCATTCGGCCGACTGCACCATCCGGTCCTAGACCTTCCGCCGTTAGAAGGATGGTATGGCGTCCCACTCACCGGGCAGCTGAGATCGAAACAGCAGACTCGAGAAAGAAAGTCTCGCCAGAGACTCGAATCAAGAAAGTGCTACCGCGATGAAGGGGACTCGCGAGAAGGGGACCCGGCAGCCTATCGCACGACAACCACGAAGACACACATAAAGCCCCGCTAGAAGATGCCATGGAAAAGTCGAGAACCGATATCCGACGATTGGCAAAAGAAAGAGAAGAAAAGTTCGGAGACGAGATCGATTCATCGGAATTCATGGACGACGAATACGCAGAAATCAACATGGTCGAGACACGAGCTTCATCGCCTTCGCAAGGTGCTCCCGCAGCCGCAGTAAAGAGAGGAGCCGGAAGCAATGAGAAGGCAGCTCAAGAGAAAGACGACACGATCGCTCAAATGGCGAAAAGGATGGAAGAGATGGCCGTAGCCCGGCCACTCTCCGCAGTCAAGTACAACCACATGAGAGACACCCCCGCAGGTCATTCACATCAGAGACGGAGGAAAGGAGATTACGTCCGTCAATGGGGATGATCACCGAAAAGGATACAACACAAAGTATGATTCCCGAAAAGGATATCAAGAACTTGGTGGAACAACAGATGCGAGAAGCCTTAGCACAATCGAAGAGCGGGACATCCATTCGGACGGCGTGACCTTACCTGTAAGAATTCGACGCCGTCCAATACCCGAAAGGCTTCGTACCACCTCTCGTTCAAGACCTTCGACGGAACCGGGAACCCCCGACAAGATGTGGCACACTTTCGTGCCGCTTGTCGCAATGCCGGCGGAGCGATGCATTACTCTTCCGACAGCTCGTCGCCAGCCGTCGTGAATCGCCTTCGACCGGTATGCAACTACCAAATGGTTCTGTGAAGACGTTCTCGCAGCTAGAGAACCTCTTCATCAAGCGATTCGCCGGAGCTCGCACCACATCACTATAGGTGATTTAGTGGTAGAGAAACAAAAGCCGAATGAAACTTTGGTGGATTACATACTTCGATGGAGGAACTTAAGCATGAAGTGTGAACCACAACTCGCAAGAACAACACGCAATGCTGCATTTTACTTAAAAGCATTCACGGCCCGATAAAGACTTCTCCTCAAGGGATTCACTATTAAGACTTTCGAGAAGTTGTTAAGCAAGGCCGGAAGCTTGCAAGAAGAGGCGAAGCAATTAAGTTTCGCCGACAAGATCGGACAAGCAAAAGCCTCAGTAAAGACTTTTGAAAAGAAATCCGGATCGTTGCAAAGAACTGGACAAAGGCAAGCAACCGATGCAAATACCATCGTCGAACGGCCGCAAAGAACCACAACGAATTACCAAGAACCCCTGCCCAACTATCACTCATCTCCGCAAGATGAACAACCACCTCGTCCGCAACGTACATTAAGGGAGCTTTGAAAGCAGAGAATATCCGTTCAAGAATGAAGCAAGGCCGAAAATGTTCCGTAGTCCGATGAAGACTCCAGCATTTCCACTGCCGCAGCCTAAAAGACCGGAGGAAGTCAACAAGAAAGGTGATCCCAACTTTCGCCCTTACCACCGGATGCTTGGGCACAAAATAGAAGATTGCATTACCTTCAAAAGTTGGCTCAATGACAACCTTCTGAAAGGGAATATAACGATCCCGAAGGAGTACATGAAGGAACCCCGTAAAGGAGGTTCCGTCAATGTTGTCTCGACCGATCCCATCATTCCGATAGATCCCTATACGACCGACGATGGATGGACTACCGCTTGGACGAGGTCTTCGAAAAGATTTTAGACAAGATCCAAACCGCTTCGTGCGAGCTTCAATTCGTAGTTTGAAACCCGTTAAGCCGGTACTATCACTTGCGATGAAGAACCACCTCAACAGAGACGATCGAAGAGAAGAAGAAAATCGACGAAGAAGAGAGGACCGAGGCACCTAAGGCTGGACTAGGGGCCGCTTATCCTAGGATAGTTGTTTCCGATTCGGGGAGAAATCCCTCGAACCTCTCGACTCGTATGATTATCCGCTCACTTCGTGGGATCTTATAATGATGAGGGTTATGGCGTTGGCTACGTTTTGACTGTTTCTAACGATTACGTAACTAACGATAATCCGGATATCGATTCCGATACAAATAACATATCTCAAATCATACACAATCTCGACGATCACAATGACGAAGAAGACATCCATCAAGGAGGCTACGAGAGTTCAACAAGCAACGAATCTATCTGCGAGTTTCGAGGAGCTCCAACTCACGATGAGTTAGAGCCTTCGCACTCCGAAGCTAATCCGAAGAGCCCGTCATTCCGATTCAAGAAGAGACACCGCAAGCTCAACAATAGATTCGCAGGAAATTACGAAGTCAACTTAAGAAGTGGAAGAGTTCTACCTCCGAGAATGGGTCCAAAAGACAAAGGAAAGCAGGTGGTTGTTCAAGAAGAACCAACCCCAGCAGAAGAAATACCCATTCGAGAAGAAGCAGAGACACATGAAAATAAAGTGGATTACAACGTGCTAGCCCATCTTAAGAAACTACCGACCAAACTGAGCATTTATGATGCTCTCATCTTATCAAAGGAGATGAGAGAAACTCGATCAAGGCCTTACTTGATCCGGAAATTTGCTTAACTCAAATGGCCGGAGATTCCTTAGATGAGGTTTGCTCGTTAAAGGAACAACGAGGTGTTACCTTCACAGACAATGACCTACTACTTGGAACAGCAGATCACAACCGACCGTTGTACATTTCAGTTACAATCGGAAAATTTACACTCTCCAGAGTATTGGTGGATCCAGGAGCATCAATCAATATAATGAATCTTCGAACGCTAGCATACTTGGAAATTGATGCTCGCGAGCTCGAAGCGGACAAAATGTTATTAAGAGGATTCAACCGTAAAGGAGAAAGAGCCCTCGGTCAATAACGCTACCGATGAAGACCGTGACTTAGCAAAGACAACCGCGAAATTTCACATAATCGATTCGTAAACATCGTTCAACGCTCTACCGGGCCGACCATGGATACATGAAAACAGGATGGTACCATCATCTCTACATCGCTGCATCAAATACTACGATGGAGGGGAACAAAGGCATCAAAGGTGACTTACAACCATTCTCCGTACATGAAATTGGAATCCACGAGGATGCAGCCTTATTATGCACCACCGAAGAAAACGATCTTCTCCGCAGATACCATAACAAATGAAGCAAAGAAAGTTCGGGACAACGAAGAACCTCGAAGTTCTAGTCCAACAGCTCACTCACCACTCCCTTCCGGCGAGATGGTGAAGGTTTCTCCACAACTCGCATCCGAGGTCGAGGCCGGGACGAGGCCGTGGTAGAGACGTTAGGACAATCGGACAGCAGGAAACCAGCCATCAATGTCGATCGGGAAGATAGTTCCGAAGAAGAAAAAGAAATCAAACAAGAAGCAGACGACAATAAGTCGAAGAAGCCGCAATTCGAGATCCCTCTTGAAGATGAGAAGAACGAAGAATACAAATCAATGTACGAGAAGATTAACCACTATGTACATACTATGACCCTGACCCCGATCCATTCTAATAAGATCGAGGGTATGGAGGTCAAAGAGGTACGTAGCGATGGTGCAAAGCCCATCAAATTCTACCGTGGTGCTTCTTCCTCCAAAACCGAAAATAATGTACAACTCAAGATGCTCACTTTATCGAATTAATGGAATTACCTTCGAGTGGTACTCTCCCCGTGTTCAAAATTTAATTCAACGTGGTTTCTTACCTCGACAAGTGGACAAAAGGTCAATCTCAACATTTTGAAAAATTATGGAATAACTCCTGTCGTCCACCCAACTCAAAACATGGTCTCGGATTCGGCACAAGCAGGATCGCCGACGATACCGAATTTTGCTTGGTTGTCACTTGCGAATCTAATGAAAACCGCATGGAAACTACGGACGAACTCGAAGATTTACAAATTGGAGACGCTCCACCGTAATTCGAAGAAGAAATCAAATCTACAATAGATGAGTTAACTGAAGTTAACTTAGGTACTAGCGAAGAGCCTAGACCTACCTTTGTTAGCTCCTTACTCAATAAAGAAGACTCGAAGAAATAATCAAGTTATTAATGGAATTTAAAGACCGTTTTGCTTGGAGCTACGATGAGATGCCGTGATTAGCTCCGCAGGTCGCATCCATAAGCTAGGAGTGGATCCTACTTCCGTCCCGACCGACAAGGTCCCGTAAGAATGCGTCTAGAAATCGAACAACAAGTCATACCGAAGTTAAAAAGTTAATAGACGCTAAATTTGTCCGTGAAGAACAATACCCAACTCGGCTAGCCAATGTAGTCCCAACGTAAAGAAGAATGGTCGATCGAATTTGTGTGGACTTCAGAGATTTAAACAAGGCATGTCCAAAAGATGAATTCCCTCTACCGATCCTGTAATTAATGATCGACATTGCTTCAACACATGAAATATTCTCATTCATGGATGGATCTTCGTGATACAACCAGCATAAAAATGGCTCCGTAAGATGAAAAGCTTACAAAGCATTCGTAACGCCGATCGGAGTATTTTGCTACACAAAGGATGCCATTCGGATCGAAGAACGCAGAGCAACCTACCAAAGAGCAATGACAAGAATTTTTGATGATCTCATCCATAATCAAGTCGAATGCTACGTGGACGATGTGGTCATCAAAAGCAAAGTAAAGGACAACCACTCGTATGATTTGAGAATTGTTTTCGAACGATTAAGACAATTTAACCTTAAGATGAATCCCTTAAATGCGCCTTCGGCGTCACCTCCGGAAATTCTTAGGATTCGTTGTCCGACATCGTGGAATTGAAATCGACCCGAGAAGATTAAAGCTATCTTAGAAATGCCGCCTCCCAAAACCTTAAAACAACTACGATCTTTTCAAGGGAAGCTCGGCATATCTTCGACGCTTTATCTCAAACCCGTCGTAGGTGTCACCTTTCTCGCACTAGTTAAAAAGGACGCCAAATTTATTCGGGAAGAGAAATGCCGAAGGCCTTCGAGGACATTAAACAATATTTAATGACACCTCCCGTCCTAGCAGCCTCGGCCTCGTGTAGACCGCCGATACTTTACACCGCGGCTTTAGACGACTCTCTCTGAGCCCCGTTAGCCTGTGTCAATGATGAGGGTAAAGAAAATGCTCTTTACTACTTAAGCCGTCGTTTGCTTCCGACGGAAGTAAGGTATCCCGCAATTGAAAAGCATTGTTTGGCCCCGATCTTCGCCGCTCAAAAGCTCAGTGCACTACATGCTTTCTCATAAGGTCAACCTAATCTCGAAGTTTAATCCATTGCAATACTTCGATGACTCGTCCAACGCTTTCCGGCGTACTCGCCGTATGGTCAATGATATTATCGCAATTCGATATAACTTTCGTGCCTCTTCGTGCCGTAAAGGGACAAGTCTTAGCAGTACTTCCTTGCAAAGACACCCTTTGCCTGCAGAATCTCCTCTCAATGACGATCTCGCCGTATGAACAAATAATGAACCTAGAAGACCTCGATGATCGACGTTGGGAATTATATTTCGACGGAGCATCTTCAGCGCACAAAGACGAAGAATCGCAAGTGATAGTGCCCTGTAAGGCAGAATCGGCTAATCTTTATAACACCTGAGCGGGGGATGTTAAGATACTCCTACCACTCGACGTAACCATGTACAAACAACGAAGCGGAATACGAAGCCCTCATAACGGACCGGAATTAACCATTCAAATGGGGATAACAGTACATCAACATCTACGGGGATTCACAGCTAATCATTCAACAGATCGCCGGACAATACAGAATTTTAAAGCCAAGACTCGAACAATACTTCCAAGATGCCATACAAATTGCTGTGAATGCATTCCAAATGTGACAATCTACAAAATTCCTGAAAAGAAAATGCTTTAATGGATGCGTTAGCCCGTCTCGCAAAAGAATTTGCCCGTTTGCAAGATGAATCAGCAGAAGTGTCCGCTCACTGACGTCAGTCCTATCACAAACTCGACATGTACACAATACACAAATCGAAAAAGAAAAAGAATCAACAGCAATAAAGACGTAAAAACACGTAAGATCAGCGACAACCATTGATAGACTACTCCGCAAACAGAAAGCTACCGGACGATAGGTCGCTAGCCCATCGTATCAAGAAAAGAACTCGTCCTACGCATTAATAAACAACACATTATACGTAAGGTCTTTCGATCAAATGTGGCTAAGGTGCTTAAGCGGGTCCGAGGCCCGTGAAATTGTTAAGGAGGTGCATTCGAGACTCCGTGGCGCTCACCAGCCGGTCCGAAGATGAAAATGAAAATTAAAAGACTAGGGTACTACCGGCCCTCGATGATGACCGACCGCATGAAAATCGCCAAGAGCCGTCACCAATGCCAAGTGCACGGAGTGGTTCTACACCAACCTCCAAATGTGCTACATCCGACAATCGCGTCGCGGCCATTCGAATGTCGGGGCACGTATATAGTGGGTCCAATAGAACCACCATCTTCAAAAGGACATCGCTTCATTCTTGCGGCTACTGCATTACTTTTCCAAGGGCGAGCAGGCGCTCCACTCGTAGAAGTGAAAGCACACCACGTGCTACAGCTTTTCAAGAACCAAGTTGTCTACCGTTTCGGAGTGCCGCGCAGATCATCTCGGATAATGGGCAAGCATTCGAAGCACGCAAATCAACAATTTTGTCGGAGACACGGAATCGACTGGCGATACTCAACAATTTACTACCCAAGAGCAAACGGCCTCGCTGAGGCTTTTAATAAAACTCTCGTTCAAATCTTAAAGAAAACCTTGGACGATAATAAGAGAAATTGGCACGAGAAGTTGTTAGAAGCCTTATGAGCCTACCGGACAACCTTCGTAACTCCTACGCAAGCTACACCTTACGCTCTCGAGTGTATGGGTCCGAGGCAAGTGTTACCTTTAGAGGTTCAAGCCTTCCTTCACTCGGATTGCAGCTTGCAAACAAAATCACAACGAAGAGAACGCCAAATTACGACTCGAAGAATTAGAGAGCTCTGAAGAGAAAAGACTTAGCACAGCAACGTAATTTAGAACTATACCAAGCCAAGATGGTTCAAGCCCATGACAAACCGGTCCGCCCAAGAACCTTCAAAGTTGGTGACTTAGTTCTCGTTCTCAAGAGACCTATTCTCGCACACCGCAAGATAGGAGGAAAATTTGAACCCACTTGGGAAGGACCGTTCGTGGTCGAAGCAAGATACTCGTGGAGGTTCCTACCGCCTAGTGAATCGCCAGGGAGAACGACATATGCTTCCGATCAACTGGACGATACTTGAAAAAGTACTACGCTACCTCGATGTTTCGAAGGAATGAATTCTTCATCCCTAAGAAACACGGCGAAGTAATTACTTATGATCGGGTCCGAACCCAAAAATAATAAAATGTGCTAAAATAAATAAAATCCCGATAATAAAATTTTCCTTGTTTTCTTTTCCAAATCAAAATCTCTTACCCGATCTTATCCCACTTCATTCCCGTTAAGTTTAAAAATATAAGAATAATAAAAAAATGTCTTTAATAAACATTTTCTTAATGTTCTTGTTCTTAAGTATAGCTCCCCGATCCTTTTCCTTGTCTTTTCGCAGGAAATGTCGAACGGGCGGTTGGTCCCGAACTTTAAGAATGGCGTAAGCCTTCGCACTCGATGAAAAGAGGGTGAAAGATGGAGCGATAATCGAGATCGACTCGGATTTCGCACCACGCAGCCTACGCGACGAGGAAAGTGACCGGGTCCCGGCCGACCGAGAAGAACCGCCCGACGTACAAGTGATGAAAGTGGGTGGCCCAAGCCACCAATCCAAGAAGAAGAAAAGAAAGACAAACATCGAAGAAGATAAGAAAATGAAGTCCGTAGTCGCTACAAGCAAGGCAGCTTGCCGCCGCCGCGCCCACGTAGATTCAAGAAGTTCGAAGAGCTACTCTCACAAGCAACGCAACGAAGAAATAAGAATCGCCGTATCCGTAAGATGTTAACAAAACTAGCCGCGGACCGCCGCGACGAGACAAGCTGCTAATGCCGCTGCATACACTTCAAGGACACCGGTTCACCGAGAACTCGAAGAAAGGAGGCCACCTCCTAGGATAACGAAAGAACTGTGGAAATCTCCGAAGATCGAAGAAAGAAGGCTACCACGCCACCGGATAGAACCACCGCAGATGCACGACCTTGTTGCGAAGCAACCCCGGGATGTCCCGACTGTGCATCATCCCCGAGGAGCCAAGGTATGCAGTGAGAACGCGAAGGGATTGAACCGTATATTCCACAATATGTCACTGTGCCTCGCCATCTCGCATCATTCCGGAATACGAGCCGGAGAGAATGCGAATGTTGAAAAGAAAACCTTCGAATACTTCGAGAGAATTAAAGGCGAAGAATCAATATACTGAGGGCCTCGAGCTACATACGTACGTATTCTCGCAGTATGAACAGCAAGAAATCGTGGATTGCATCCGGATTTGAAAAGAATGGGCCGAGCGGGCCGCCTAAGGGAAAACACATACTCGTAACCCCGAGATGGATGCCGTGGAAAGGAAGAATCACAATACAATGTGGATGTCGTTACAACTTCGCGGAGGACAGAAGGGAAACCCACCGGGAATACTCCGTCATGGCAAGTGGATCCGATGCCATTAGTCATCAAGAGAATGGTAAAGAGATCGATAACATGGAGGGTACCGCCAGCGATTGCATACCCAATACCGCATTATCAACATCTACAAACAAGGTGACCGCATACCCCCACACATAGATCACCACGACTTCGTCGACCTTTCGCACAGCCTCTTTCCCGAACGAGTGTAACATCATGTTCGGATCCGACCTCCGGATACAGAGTCCAGTGAGTTCCGAGGGCCGCTGAAGATACCTTTACCGGTAGGTTCCGTCATGATACCGAAGGGCAACGGAGCGTATATCGCTAAGCATCGCATACCAGAGTACCAAGGAAGCGGATCTCGGCCACTTTCTGTAAGGATGGACGACAGGAAGACACCTTACCATTTCCAACTGCACTCGGAGCTAGAGAGCCTCCGCCTTACGAGCCGTGAGTTACATGGAAAATATCACACCTCCAATGTACATCCATACGGCATCCTCGCCAAGGATGGCTTGGAAGGTGATGTTATCGACCATGTACCCCACTATTCGTACATGGATTTTTGACGATGCTTCTTTGGATGGATCGACAAAGATCATACACAATCCGTTTTGAGTTTACATGGATTGTATGAAATATATTCCGCATCAAGATGTATGATGTATCTTCTACATGATTGGAATGAAAGTGACCATGTCACATTTTTGGCCTTCACCTCTTTTGTGCAAATTGATCGGGAAACGCCATTAAAGTTAAATGAACTTCGAACAAAGAAATGGAAAAGGAATAAAAAAAAGAGAATAAAAGAAAACTTTCCTTAAAAAAAAAATCTAAAAAAAAATGACAAACACCAAATTCACATGAACATTAAATAAACGATAAAATAAAATTTGAATCATTAAAAGATAAACAAAATCAACATAAATGTTAAATCAAATTCTCAATCAAATTTCAAATGTGATCTTCCAAATTTCTAAATCAAATCTTAAATCAAATTTCAACCGAGTTCAAACTCATCCTTCCAAATTTCAAATTCAATCTTTCCGTACTCCAAATCTCAATCAAATTCAAGTTCAATCTTTCCGAATTCCAAATCTCTATCAAATCTCAAATTCGATCTTCCGCATCTTAAATCAAATCTCAATCGAAAATTCAAATTCAATCTCCCAAATCTGAAATCCAATCCGTTCGTTCTCTCCCTTGTCCGGGATGGAAGCGGCCGATTCCATCGACACGGATCGAATCCGATGGCGAGGAATTATATCCAATCCAAACCAAGAACTTCCGATCAACTCTTTCGAATGGGATATGTGACATCTACATATTCTCTCCTAATCTATTTCCTTCCACGAAAGTCTTTTACAACTTTCATGAAATTCTCGAAAAACCAAAATTCCACACTCTTCAAATCAACACTACAAATCTTTGCAAAATCAATTACCAAAAAAATTCAAATTCAAACTTTTGGGTCGAGGATTTTACATCCAAGATCGCACCGCTTTAGGATTCTTTCCCTATCGCACCGAAATACATCAAATTCAAACTTTCGGGGTCGAGGATTTTACATCCAAGACCGCACCGCTTTAGGATTCTTTCCTATCAGCACCGAAATACATCAAATTCAAACTTTCGGGTCGAGGATTTTACATCCAAGACCGCACCGCTTTAGGATTCTTTCCCTATCGCACCGAAATACATCAAATTCAAACTTTTGGGTCGAGGATTTTACATCCAAGACCGCATCGCTTTAGGATTCTTTCCCTATCGCACCGAAATACATCAAATTCAAACTTTTGGGTCGAGGATTTTACATCCAAGACTCGCACCGCTTTAGGATTCTTTCCCTATCGCACCGAAATACATCAAATTCAAACTTTTGGGTCGAGGATTTTACATCCAAGATCGCACCGCTTTAGGATTCTTTCCCTATCGCACCGAAATACATCAAATTCAAACTTTCGGGTCGAGGATTTTACATCCAAGACCGCATCGCTTTAGGATTCTTTCCCTATCGCACCGAAATACATCAAATTCAAACTTTTGGGTCGAGGATTTTACATCCAAGACTCGCACCGCTTTAGGATTCTTTCCCTATCGCACCGAAATACATCAAATTCAAACTCTCGGGTCGAGGATTTTACATCCAAGACCGCACCGCTTTAGGATTCTTTCCCTATCGCACCGAAATACATCAAATTCAAACTTTCGGGTCGAGGATTTTACATCCAAGACCGCACCGCTTTAGGATTCTTTCCCTATTGCACCGAAATACATCAAATCAAATTCCTAGGTTAAGGATTTTACATCCGAGACCGTATCGCTTTAGGATCATTTCCCTATCGCAATGAAATACATCAAAATCAAACTCTCGAGGTTAAGGATTTTACATCCAATACCGCATTACTCCGAGATCTTTCCTCATTGTAATGATCCAATCCAATCGATTCGATCTTCTTTTGGGTCGAAGATGTTACATCTAAAACCTCAAAATTCCAATTTTCATTTCAAATCAAATCCCTTCAAATTAATTCGACAAACTTCAATCTAAATCGAAACTCCAAATTGAAATCTAAACTCACACATCATGACTTGAACATGAAACAAAATAAAATCTAAATCGAAATTCTCCCGCATCATGTGATTCGGGATTCACCTCCTTTTCCTTTCCCAGCCGAGAGTTCAAGAATCTCCAATCCCGCAGATATACTCGACACTCCCCAACAGAAGCTCTTCTACTTCGTCCCAAGTTTGTTACTTGACATTCGTGTTGGTTTTGTTGATCGCTCGGCCAACACCAATACGCGCGGTGTGCTCCGTCGCCTCACCACACCTATCGGGGTCCATTTGTCGACCTCATTTTCGATGAGGTCTTCTCTTCTTCTTTAGTGCTTAGGATCTAGCCTCAGCTTTTCCTTCGACTATCTTAGAGGATTAGAATCGGGATCCACCATTTAGAAATTCAAACCACTTCTTAACTCCCCGCAAACTCCACAAACTCGATTGTAGACCCCTAATCACCTAGAGGGTCGAAATCAAATGTGGAAGTTTAAAGGATGAGTTCCTATAGACTTTTCGGCCTTAGATCGCCTCGGCGGCCCGGTCCGGTGAGGGGCTCGACTTACACACACACTACACCTATACACTACACTTTCACATACCTCCTAAAACCACACCCATACCCAACTTGACCTCCCGACTCATGTAGATGATTCACATGGATGGTCCTTAACCCCTAAGCCCTCGGCTAAGAGGTCAGTGAACAACATAAATGAATGCCTCAAATGAGTCCCTTCATGGCTCATGTGGCTTGATATGGCTTCATGGCTCAACCAAAATGATTTTATTCCACTTACATTCACCTAATCTTCCATTTTCCAAATTTTTAATTTTTGACCCCCGGACCCTACACCCGCCTAACCTACCCAAAGCCCTCGAAATTACCCAAATTTTTCAAAATCTTCCAAATTACCCAAAAATCTCTCAAGACCAATCCCAAACATTTCCACATCACTCAAATTGATCATCCATAGCCAAAAATACCAAAAATTCCAAAAATACCTCCCAATACCCTCCAAATACCCAAAATACCCCTCTTGACCCAAAAAATCCAAAAATTCAGAAAATTCCCAGAAAATTCCAGAAAATCCCAAATATTCCCAATTTCATTTTGTTCAACTACACCATGGGCCAATTTTGTCAATTTACCCTACTTTTGTCAAAACCCCCAATTTGACCCATTTTAACCCAAAGTGAACCCAATGTCAAACCAAACCTACCCAATTGACCCAAATTCTGGTCCAATTCAGTTCTAGACTTCAATTCAACATCCCCAACACCAATCTAGACCAAATCCAAGTCCAATTTGATTGGCATTGGGATCCAATTTCACTTTTGGCCTTAAAGCCCAATTTGGACCCATGACCCAAACTTAGCCCAAACTCACCCAATTCAACTCCAATTAACCCCAAATCTTTTCTAAACCTTCCTTAACATTCCCACAAACAAAACACTAACATGATTTGCCCAAGATTTTGATCCAAACCCCACTCAAATTCAACCCAAAGCTAAAAGGCCCATTTTTGACCTAAACCCAAACCTAACCCAAATGAGCCCAAACCCCAAAATCAAAACCCAACCAAAGCCAAAACCTCTTTGAAACACTCCCATAAACATTTCCCAACATTAATTTTACATCAATTTCAACCCTAGCCCAACATTGGCCCAAGTTAGCTCAATTTGACCTACATAAGCCCACTTACCAAATAAACCCAAATTCAAACCAATTCAACTCCAAATCACACCAAATTGACTCCAAGCCACTTCATAGACACATCCCTAAACCAAATTATGACATTTATTTGACCAAGGTCCTTCACAAAATCTTTACCCAAATACCCATCCTAAAATCAAAAAGCCCACTTCCCTAAACCTTCCTAAAAGCCCATTTCCACCAAATACAAAAGCCCAAAATCTACTCCTAAAGCCCACATGACATTTCCATTTGCCATCCATTTAATCAAAGCCATTCCCTAAGTTATAATCCCATCATCAAATAATTCCAAATCAAGCCTCATGTCAAATCACTCCTAAATTACCAAAATTTCCTAAAATCCATTTTCATGAAATCGACTTAGCTTTTCCCAAGCCAAAGGTGAGCCATGAAGCCATGCATGAGCCACATGTGAGCCATGAAAGCCTCTGGACACTTCACCATACCCATAAATGGCAAGAAGGAGGGGACCCTTTAATGATTCTCTTAAGAGTAATTAACCACTCCCATGTCTCCCCTAACTCTTGCTTAAGCTTAATTGTACTTGGATTGACGACTCGACCCCACTAATCAAGCCGATCCAAGTCGACTTCCCATTCAACCCAAATCGTGCCTCGGAGGGTGAACCTAACCCAAAACCAAGGGTTGACCCATTTAGACCCAAAACTAGCTCTTCCCCATTCCACTTTGATTCAACACCTTTACACATGTCCATAGCCAATTGACTCGCACAAGCCTCCAGCCCCGACCCACCCGGACCCGAGGGTGACCCATGCTCGGCCGGCCGGCCACCTGGCCGCCGGAAAACGCCATGCCCGAGACCTCGGAGTGAGCCAAGCTTTGGAATTCCACCTCGCCGAGCCGCCCCATGCCCAATGGCCACCATGGTCGTTCTTCCCATGACCGCGAGCACTCGATCCCAACCCTCGCCACCCCCGGAGAGCCCTCCACCCACGCCTATTTAAACACCACCCCTCACGGCCATGAGAGGAGAGTCGCACAAAGACCTTGCCAAAACTCGCCAAAATTGTTCCGCACTCTTCTCCACCCTTGTAGCAGCTTGATCCCCACGTGTCAATTTGCCCTAATCCCCATCGATAAAGCTCAATTTCCCAACTCGAAATTCCACCCAAAACCATGACACTTCTCCACAATGAGCCAATCCCCAAATTGATTGGTTCTACACCTTCACTGCACCAAGGGAAGGTGTCCACCAAGCAAAAGCCCCATCTCCAGTGCCACCCAGCCTGCTCCGAACTCTCCAAGCTTTGTGATCGACTGTGGTCGAAGTCCAACCTGGACAATTCACTGCACCAGTGAGACTTCATCCGGAGCTTCGCTAGACTCCAATCGAACGTGCACACAACCCTCGCATCGAAGCTTCACTTCTCCGAGCAAAGGTATGAACTCACTCTTCTGCCCGAGCTTCGGCAGATTCTCCATTTCGATTGGCTTCGATTTCATATGCATGTTCACCGTATGGATGTGTTCGTCTCTTCAAGACGAATCCATAGAGCATAAGAACACGAAAATCCGTCGAGAATCGAGTGAGTTCTTAGGGATTGAGTGTGGACGGTCACGGATCGCACCCGCCGTAGACGATGACCAGAACCGCTCTGATCGCGCGCGTATCGGATGGACGGCTCGGATCGCGCCGACGCAGAGATGGTGCGCGAACCGCGGGGCCCCGGGCAGCCGAGTCGATGGCGGCGCCCAATCACAGCGCGACACGTACCCCTTCGGAGCCGCCGATGTTTCGCCGGCGCCGCGCTGGATAAGTAGATAAATAGGGTATTTAATGTATTTATTTAAATATCCGTAAACTTCAAAAATTCATAACTTTGTGTAGGAAAATCGAAAAATAAAATAAAAATATCCTCTCGCTCAAGTGAACAGAGGAGAATAATGTGGAAAAGAAATCATTTAATTTCATCAAGTATTTTATTTTTTATAATTTATTTACTCTCTCGCATACATTTAATTCTCCATGCATGTATACAATTCACCATGGCATGAGACCATAGGGCTTTGAAGCCTCTGAATTTGGGAACATTCCCTGAATTTTCCAAAGTCGAGGCCATCCCTATGAAGAGTTATTGATTTTTCAAATTCATGTCACCGTTTTGAGTATTTTAATTCCAATAAATAGCATGTTGTGAAATAAATTCTAGGAAAATTTGGTGATGTTCCTTATGACCAGAGAACCCTAGGAAAAATAGGTTTTGAGTTAGTTCATTTTAGACAACCCTAATCGCTTAAACACTCAAAATAGGTCTCTAATTAATTAGAGCTAACCATACATCAAATTGACTTCAAATCAATTCTCCATCGACCTTTAGGATCAGAAGAACCCACCATAAAAATTTGAGGTCAATTGGACTTGGTTAGCCCTATTAATTGGGTTGATTAAGCCACTTAGTCATTTTAAACTTTAAAAATTCATAACTTTCAAAATATCTTTCAAAAATTCACCAAATTGGTTTTGGAGCCTCTCTGATATCAGGGGAATTTAAGAAAATTAAAATTTCAATTTTCTAAAAAAGTTGATTTTTAATATTATTTTAATATTTTTAATAATTAAAAAATAATAAAAATCACAAAAATAATAAAATTCACCAAAATGTCACATTTTGAATTTTAATCACTTAGGAACAAACCCCATATTTTTCTTAGGTCTATTTGGTGAGATATTAAATTTTAAAGCCCTAGGGTAATTTTAAAATTAAAAAAATGTATTTTCTAGCATTTTCACTAAAATAATTATAATAAATCAAAGAAAAATCAGAAAATTGTAAAATTTAGTTCTCTGGAATCCTTGATATCAGAGAGAATTTTAAAAATTATAAAATTCATTTTTCAACTTATATTCTATTTTTAAATTAATTAATACTCCAAAACTTAAAATAATTATAATAAAAATAATATAATTCAAAAAATCACCAAAATTGGTCCAAGTGGTCCCCTAGTCATTAGGAATGTCCCCTAATTTTCTTAAGGACAGAAACTTTCCCTTGGTCATGTTATTAAATTTTCCTTGGAAATCTCTATTTTCTACCAAAAATAATTATATAAATAAATTAAATACAGAAAAATCACATTTTCTCCTCTCATGTCTTTATTGACATATGAGTGAAGTCACATAAAAATTTCAAGTTCATTTGAGTTCAATTTAGTGAGTTATGAAATTATTAAGCTTGAAGGGCAAAATGGTAATTAAAATTTTAACCCTTAAATTAAAACTTTAGGTTTAATAAAAAAATTAACAAGTAAAATATTTGATCCTAATCTGATTTGGATGATTGAAATTTAAATAATTGAAGGGTAGAAACCCATTAAGCAATTTAAAATGATTAAACTTTAATTAAATAATCGATTAAATTTGGAAGAATAATAAAATTGGAATTATTAAAATAGGGATATTATTAGGAAGAGATTTATTCTTTAATTTAAAAATCCCTAAATTAATCATTTCATTAATGTTTAATTCTTAATTAAAATGATAATTCAAATTTAAAACATTAAAAGACTTAATCATTAAACTAAAATTAAATTATCAACTCTTTTAAAATTTTAATTAAAATTAAAATGAATAAAATTAAATTAAAAGATTAAATTAAATCAAATTAAATCAAATTAAAAATTAAATTACATTAAATTAAATTAAAAATTAAATTAAATTAAATTAAATCAAATTAAATTTAAAAAAAAAATTAAATTAAATCAAATTAATTTAATGTAACATCAAATCAAACTAAAATTGAATTAAATTAAATTAAATTAAATTAAATTAAATTAAATTAAATTAAGTTGAATTAAATAACATCACCTAAGACATAAAGAACTCAAAAATAAATCTAAAATAACTTGAACACTATTCCAAACTTAAATCATCAATTCAACTTAAATTAAATCACAAATCATTAAATATCATTTTACCCTCAAGAGCTTTTAGTTATTATAACTCCTAAATGGAATATTAAATGAAATGTCATTTCACTCATAAGGACATTCAAATATCCTAAGTTCACTGAGCAAGTTAACAAAACTTAAAACTCTTGACGATTAATTCATTTATATAATTAAATTCATTTCGGACTTAAAACAATCCTGTAAATATCGAAAAGATGTTTAAGATTCGTCTTAAGCACTTCCTCAATACGATAGGATATTTATAAGAACAATCGAACTTAATTGTTCTTCGATGAAGAAAATCGTCTTCAAACCAAAAACACAAGGAACCTAGACGTCATAGGAAATGACTAGCTATAGGATTAGGAATTTGGTAGAAAACCATAACCTTTACCTTAGCTTTACCTAGGAACTTGCTTAAATGTCCTAATCGTGTTTTAAGTGCAGCTTGAATGACGGAAGACCCTCCAGTACGCTTTTATTTTATCGCAATTTACTTTCCCGCAATTTACTTTCTTGCAATTTACTTTATCGCAAATGCACTTTACTTTTCTGTATGATAAAACAACCGTTGCATGAAAACCCACACCTTTAGGACTGAAACCAAAACCGAAACCCATAACTAAATTAAAAGTCATTACAAGATAAAATTCACCGCCACAACATTTCAAAATATAAAACAACTCAAAATTTAATCACAAACGTAACAACAAAACTACAACTACAACTAAATTAAAACGTCTCGTTGGATGATCGGGAATACCTCGGATGATGTAACCTACGTGTTGCTAACGGGATTTCCCACGCTCTAAATGAAAGTGTGGAACTCATTCAATCGAGTTTAGCAAATTCATCCGGACTAAGTGAATCCGATAAAAATAATGATGCCGAAGGATGGAACCGCGGGATCTTAACCGTGTCGTTATAATCAACTTTAAGATTTGTTTTAATTAAAACACAAAAAACACTTGGAAATTAAGACTTCTCTAAACCAAAACACTTTTCTCATCCCCCGATTTATGATTTCTAAAACTAAACCTCCGCAACAACAAGGAGCTCGGAGCATGGTGGGCAAGCACGGCCATCGTCGTCACAGAAACTTCGAACCTACTTCAACGAAACTTTCCTAGAATTAAACAACAAAGCCATAGGACTTCGAGGTAGTTTGCCTAGTGCAACATAAATCCTCAACTCTTCGTTAGGCATTTGCATTGAAAATTAAGCTCCTAACCGGTCTTAGGATTCCGAGGTAGTCGTCCGATACGACATAAACCCTCATATCTTCCAGTGCTATTTGTATGATTCTATCATATAAATATAAGCCCTAATTAATTAAAATCGGCAAGATTAAAACATTAAATAAACATTAGACTTTCCTAAATCCAAGCCAAACAATAGGATAGTCGGAAATTATCGAAGTTCACTTCGAATCCGTAATTTCTCCTACCTTTCTTCCTTCGAATTCCCAAAATAAAATGTTCCAAACTCGATCCATTCCCTATCGAGATTCAAAATTCAATCCTTTCAAAACTTAAACTTTGAAATTCTTGAGAGCAGAACTATCGATTATTATCGAGAGTTTTCTTAGGTGATTCCCGTCACTTAAGATGTAATTAACTATAGTGGCTTGCCCTTATAGGGAATTTTAAAGAACCTGTGTAATATAAACCCCGTTTAATGTTTTCATATTAAACAGTGGAATTTGTCGGCTTATAAAATTGGTTCGTCGCATCAAACGGATGTCACAAATCTTCTAGTTTATTTAATCGAGCCCCACCATCAAGCGATGTGTCTATTCTTCGGGATAGATACACGGTTTGTGATGCGGTGCTCGTTTATATAAACTATTCGGGATGTGAGATCGGCTTGATTTCATATCTTAAAATCTTCAAATTTAAAATTATTTTCAAAATCAAATACTACTTTTCAAATTATTTATTTAAATTAAATTAAAATTCGCCGACAATTTCAGTAGCGACCCCTTTTCAAAATAAAACACATAACCTAAAAATATGCCGACAGACAGTAATTTTAAATTTGAAGATTTTTAAGATATGAAATCAAACCGATCTCACATCCCAAATAGTTTATATAAACGAGCACCGCATCACAAACCGTGTATTTATCCCGAGGAATGAACACACTGCTTGATGATGAGGCTCGATTAAATAAACTAAAAGATTTGTGACATCCATTTGGTCTGCGAACCAATTTTATAAGCCGACAAGTTCCCCTGTTTAATATAAATGAATTAAGCGTAGTTTAATATTACCCGGGTTCTTAAAGTTCTCTATAAGGGCAAGCCCCTTATAGTTAATTACATCTTAAATGACGGGAATCATTTAAGAAAACTCTCGATAATAATCAGTGGTTTCGCTCTCAAGAATTTCAAAGTTTAAGGTTTTTAAAGGATTGAATTTTGGAATTTCAATAGGGAATGGATCAAGTTTGGAACAGTTTGTTTCAAGAATCCAAAGGAAGAGAAGTAGGAGAAGCTGAGGATCCAAGAAGAATCTTGGCAACTTCCCAAACTATCCTATTGTTTGGCTTCAATTTAAGAGTATGTTTAATGTTGTAATCCTGCCAATTTTAGTTAATTAGGACTTATATTCATATGACATAATCATACAAATAGCCTCGAAGATGTGAGGGTTTATGTCGTACCAAACAACTACCTCGGAATCCTAAGACCGGTTAGGGCTTAATTTGCATAATATGATTATACAAATGCCTAACGAAGAGTTGAGGATTTATGTTGCACTAGGCAAACTACCTCGAAGTCCTATGGCTTTGTTGTTTAATTCTAGGAATGTTTAGCTGATGTAGAGTTGTTTTGCTGACGAAGATGGTCGTGCTGCCCACCGTGCTCCAATCTCCTTGTTGTTGCAGAGGTTTAGTTTTAGAAAGCATAAATCAGGAGATGAGAGAAGTGTTTTGGTTTAGAGAGAATCTTAAAATCCAAGTGTTTTTTAGTGTTTTAATTAAAACAAATCTTAAAGTTGTTTAAACAGAACCGATTAAGATCCCACGGTTCCGTCATCCCGGCACCGTTATTTTCATCGAATTCACTTAATCCGTATGAATTGCTAAACTCAACTCGAATGAGTTCCACACTTTCATTTAGCACCGTGGGAAATTCCGTTAGCAACACGTCAGGTTACATCATCCGAGGTATTCCCGATCATTCAACGAGACGTTTTAATTTAGTTATAATTGTAGTTTTGTTGTTCTGTTTGTGATTAAATTTTGAGTTGTTTTATATTTTGGAATGTTGTGGCGGTGAATTTTATCTTGCAATGACTTTTAATTTAATTTTAGTTTTAGTTCAGGGACTACTCTAAAGGTTTTGGTTTTCATGCAACAGTTTTATTTATCATGCAGGAAAAGTAAAGTACAGTGCATGTAAGTAAATTGCAATAAAGTAAATTGCAATAAAATAAAAGCGTACCCTGAGGGTCTTCCCGTCATCCCAAGCCGCACTTAAAACACATGTTAAGGCATTTAAATATTTCAATGGATACCTGAGTAAAGCTAAGGGAAGGGTTTTGGTTGTCTACCAAATTCCTAATCCTATAACTAGTCATCTCCTATAACGTCTAGGTTCTTGGTTTGGTTTAAGGATGATTTTCTTCATCAAGGAACAATTAAATTCAATTGTTCTTCTAAAACATCCCGTCATATTGAGAAAGTGCTTAGGACGAGTCCTAAACATCTTTTCAATACTTCTGGGATCATTTTGAGTCCAAGTAAATTTAGTTGCACATATGAATTAATCATCCAGGAGTTTAGTTAAACTTTGTCTCTTGCTCGCTGAACTTGGGTATTTGATTACTCGATGAATGAAGTGACATCTCACTTAATACTCTATTTAAGAGTTATAACAATTAAAGCCTTTAAGGGCAAGTTGGTTTATTGAGAATTTTAATCATTCTTAATTACAAGTTTGAGTTAATGGTTTAAAGTGTTTTAATTTGATTATGAAGTTTTAATTAACAATTTTAAGTTTGGAATAGTGTTCAAATCATTTTAGATTTAATTCTTAATGATTTCATTTAGGTTTGTTGTTAAATGATTTTAATTTAATTTAATTCAATTTGATTTTAATTTAATTTTATTTAATTTAATTTTATTTAATTTTAATTTGATTTTAAATTAAATTTAATTTTAATTTTAGTTTTTTAATTCAATTTAATTTTAATTTAATTTAATTTTTATTTAATTTAATTTAATTTAATTTAATTTAATTTAATTTAATTTAATTTAATTTAATTTAATTTAATTTAATTTTAATTTAATTTTAATTTAATTTAAATTTTAATTTAATTTTAATTTAATTTTAATTTAATTGGATTTAATTTGATTTTAATTTTAATTTTGATTGTTAGTTTTAGTTTAACTTTAATTTTAATTTAATTTGATTTTAATCTTAGTTTTAATTATTAACTTGAATTATTATTTTAATTTTTTAATTAAGAATTAAATATTGTTAAAGTGACTCATTTAGGGATTTTTACATTAAAGAATAAATGTCCTCTTAATAATATCCCTATTTTAATAATCCAAATTTAAATATATTCTTTCCAAAATTTAAATTATTTAATTAATTAAAGTTTCATTTTTGATATTTTCAAAGTGTTTAATGGGTTCCTACCCCTTAATTTCCCTAAGTTTCAATCATCCAAGAGAAAATTAAAATCAAATATTTTACCCCCCATTTTGATTAAACCTAAAGTTTTAGTTAAGGGTTAAATTTTCTTAATTACCTTTATGCCCTTTTAAGCTTGTTTATTTCATAACTCACTAAATTGAGCTCAAATAAATTTTAAATTTTTATGTCACCTCACTCACATGTCAATTAAGATATTAGAGGAGAAAATGTGATTTTTCTAAAATTAATTTATTTATATAATTATTTTTAGTAGAAAATAAGGGTTTTCAAAGAAAATTCAACAACATGACCAAGGAAAGGTTTCTATCCTTACAAAAATTATGGGATGTTTCAAATGACCAGAGGACCACTTGGACCAAATTTGGTGATTTTTTGAATTATATTTTATTTATTATAATTATTTTGAGTTTTAGAGTATTAATTAATTATAAAATAAAATAAAAGTTGAAAAATAGATTTCATATTTTTCAAAAATCTCTCTAACCTCAAGGAGTTTATAGAAATAAATTTTATATTTTTATGATTTTTCTTTGATTTATTAGAATTAATTTTGTGAAAATGTAGGGAAATTCATTTTTTAATATTAAAAATTATTTTAAGTTTTTAAAATTCAATATCTTAACCTAGAGACTTAGGAAAAATATTTGGTTGGTTCCTAAGTGATTAGGGGACCAAATATGACATTTTTAAGATTTTTATTATTTTTGTGATTTTTATTATTTTTTAATTATTAAAAATATTAAAATATGCTTAAAAATGAAAATTTTTAGAAAATTTTAATTTTATTTTTCTTAGACTCATCTAATATCAGAGAAGTCCCAAAATCAATTTGGTGAATTTTTTAAATGTAATTTTGGAGTTATGAATTTTTAAAATTTAATTTTGATTATGTGGCTTAATTAATCCATTTGGTAGGGTTAATCAAGTCCAATTGATTTCAAAATTTTATGTGAGGTCTCTCTGATCCTAAAGATCAGTGGAGAATTGTTTTCAAGTCAATTTGATGTGTGGTTAACCCTAATTAATTCAAATTAAATTTTAGGGGTTTAGGCCAATTAAGGTTCTTATGAATGAATTAACTCAAAATATATTTTTCATAGGGTCCTCTGGTCCTAAGGAACATCACCAAATTTTCCTAGAATTTATTTCACAACATGCTAATTATTTGAATTAAAATACCTAAAACAGTGACATGAAATTGAAAATTCAATAACTTTTCACAGAGATGGCCTCTGACCTTGAAAAATTTAGGGAATGTTCCCAAGATCAGAGACTTCAAAAGCCTTATGATCTCATGACATGGTGAATTGTCTATGCAAATGGAGAATCAAAACATTAAAAATAGTAAATAATTATTAAAAATAAAATACTCATCCAATTAACTTGATTTCTTTTCCATATTATTCTCCTCTGTTCACTGAGCAAGAGAGTATTTTTATTTTATTTTTGTGATTTTTCTATGCAAAGATATGAATTTTTGAAGTTCTGGATATTTAAATAATTCAAAAATACCCTATTTATCTACTTATCCACGCGGCGCCAGTGCAACATCGGCAGCTCCGAAAGTCCACGCGGCGCATTCGCATTTGACGCCGCCATCCGACTTAGCGCTCCGGGGGCCCGCGGTTCACGTATCATTCCCTGGTCCGGCGCAATCTGAACCGTCCGCTCGATACACGCGCGATCCAACGGCTCCCGGTCATCGTCTACAACTGATGTGCACCCATGACCGTCCACACTAAAACCCTAAGATCTCACTCGATTCTCAATAGATTTTCGTGTTCTAAAGCTCTATGGATTCGTCTTGAAGAGACGAACACATCCATACGGTTTATAGGCTATGAAATTAACTTAAACAAAATGGAGAATCACTGGAAGCTCAGGAGGAAGAGTGAGTTCATACCTTTGCTCGCAGAAGTGAAGCTTCGATCCGAGAGTTGTGTCACCTTCGATCGGGTCCGAGCAAGCTGCAGCATGAAGTCTCCGGCTCTGGGAATTGTCTCAGGTATGAAAGTGATCAAGCCCGATCACAAAGCTTGGAGGCTAGAAGCAATGGCCGGCTCGGTGAGGGGGCTTTTGCCGGGAACTTCTCCTCTTGTGTCCGAGTGAAGGTGCGGGACCAATCAATTTGGAGATTGGCTCACCGTGGTGAAGTGTCCTGTTTTTGGGTGGATTTTCAACTCGGAAATCGAACTCGTCAATGGGGATCGGGGCAAAGGAACACTCGGGATCAACTCGCTCGGGTTAGGAGAAGGTCCCGGAGCAATTTTGGCGAGTTTCCTTAAGGTCTGGTTCATCTCCTTATTTAGCTGAGAGGTGGTGGTGTTTAAATAGGCATGGCTGGAGGGCTTCCCAGGGGAGTTTGAAGGCTTGGATCAGCTGCTTAGGGCAAGGGAAGAACAGCCATGGTGTTCAATTGGGCTGGGACAACTCAGCAAGGAGAAATTCAAAAATCGGCTCACATGGGTGCTCTCGACCGGTGGTTTCCGGCGGTCGTGGTGGCTGGCTAGCCATGTGGTCGAGTCACCCTCAGGTCGGGAGGACCAGAGTCTTGGAGGTTTGTGCAAGCAATTATCCAATGCTAAGTGTAAAGGGTTGGATTTAAGTGGTAAAGGAGAAGAGTGATTTTGGGTTCACATGTGTCAACCCATGTATTTGGGCTTGGTTCACCTCCCCACTGGTCCGATTTTGGGCCAAGGTGATCGGTTGGGTCACTGCCATGGAGTGGTGAAGACCCCATCAAAATAGTTTAAGTTAATTTTGGGGTTATGGTGTTGCATTAAAGAGGTTAAAATGGCTTAAGGAAGGCTTAGGAAAGGACTCCCTCTTCTTGCCATTAATGGCTTGGTGACAAGTCAAACCCCCCATGGCTTCATGTGGCTCCATTTGGCTCATCCTTGGCTTAGGAAAAGTGGATTCATTTATATGAAAGAGGAATTTGGAGATTTTGGCAATTTTGTGAAAAATTTAGATGGTGCTTGATTTAGGTTGATTTGATGATTGATTTGGGACTTAGGAATTGATTCCAATTAAAGGGATGATGAGAAGGAATTGTCATGTGGGCTTTGGAATGGGTTTGGGCTTTTGGATTTCACTTTGGATGGGTGTCGGCATATTTTTGGTTATGTGTTTTATTTTGAAAAAGTGGTCGCCTATAGAAATTGTCGGCGAATTTTTAGATTTTAAATTTAATTTAAATATATATATAATTTAGAAAGTAGCATTTGATTTTTGAAAATAATTTTAAATTTGAAAATTTTAAGATATGAAATCAAACCGATCTCACATCCCAAATAGTTTATATAAATGAGCGCCACATCACAAGCCGTGTATCTATCCCGAAGAATAGACACACTACTTGATGATGGGGCTCGATTAAATAAACTAGAAGATTTGTGACATCCGTTTGGTCCGCGAACCAATTTTATAAGCCGACAAGTTCCCTCGCTTAATACAAAGAAATTAAGCGGTGGTTTATATTACTCCGGGTTCTTAAAATTCCCTATAAGGGCAAGCCCCTATAGTTAATTACATCTTAAGCGACGGAATCACCTAAGAAAACTCTCGATAATAATCAGTAGTTCTCGCTCTCAAGAATTTCAAAGTTTAAGTTTTCAAGGGATTGAATTTTGGAATTTCGATAGGGAATGGATCAAATTTGGAACATTTTATTTTGGGAATTCAAAGGAAGAAAAGTAGGAGAAATCACGGATTCGAAGCGAACTTCGATAATTTCCCTACTATCCTATTGTTTCGGCTTGAATTTAGGAAAGCTCTAATGTTTATTTAACGTTTTGATCTTGCCAATTTTAATTAATTAGGACTTATATTCGTATGACACATTCATGCAAATAGCCTCGAAGATGTGAGGGTTTATGTCATACCGAACGACTACCTCGGAGTCCTAAGACCGGTTAGGGCTTAATTTACATAACATGATTATGCAAATGCCTAACGAAGAGTCGAGGATTTATGTTGCACTAGTGCAAACTACCTCGAATTCCTATGGCTTGGTTATTTTATTCTAAGAAAGTTTTGCTCGAAGTAGACTCGAGTTTCGTTGATGACGATGGCCGTGCTCGCCCACCATGCCCCGAGCTCCTTGTTGTTGCAGAGGTTTAGTTTTAGAAGTCATAAATCAGGAGATGAGAGAAGTGTTTTGATTTAGAGAAAATCTTAAAATCCAGGTGTTTTTAATATTTTAATTAAAACAAATCTTAAAGTTATTATAACAACACCGGTTAAGATCCCACGGTTCCATCCTTCCGGCATCATTATTTTTATCGGATTCACTTAGTCCAGATGAATTTGCTAAACTCAACCGAATGAGTTCCACACTTTCATTTAGACCGTGGGAAATCCTGTTAGCAACACGTAGGTTACATCATCCGAGGTATTCCCGATCATCCAACAAGATGTTTTTATTTAGTTGTAGTTGTAGTTTTGTTGTTCTGTTTGTGATTAAATTTTGAGTTGTTTTATATTTTGAAATGTTGTGACGGTGAATTTTATCTTGTAATGACTTTTAATTTAGTTTTGGTTTCAGTTTTAGGGACTATCCTAGAGGTGTGGGTTTTCATGCAACGGTTGTTTATCATGCAAGAAAAGTACGATGAAATTGCAATAAAGTAAATTGCAATAAAATAAAAGCGTACCTGGAGGGTCTTCCCGTCATCCCAAGCTGCACTTAAAACACATGTTAAGGCATTTAAATATTCCAACAAGTACCTAGGTAAAGCTAAGGGAAAGGTTTTTTGGTTGTCTACCAAAGTCCTAATCCTATAACTAGTCATCTCCTATGACGTCTAGGTTCTTGTGTTTTGGTTTAAGGACGATTTTCTTCATCAAAGAACAATTAAGTTCAATTGTTCTTATAAATATCCTATCATATTGAGGAAGTGCTTAAGACGAGTCTTAAACATCTTTTCAATGCCTCTAGGATTGTTTTAAGTCCAAGAGAATTTAATTATACAAGTGAATTAATCATCCGGGAGTTTAAGTTTTGTTATCTTGCTCGATGAATTAGGACATTTGAATATCCTATAAGTGAAGAAACACTTCACTTAACACTCCATTTAGAAGTTATGACAACAAGAGCTCTTGAGGGCAAATTGATGTTCAAGTAATTTGTGATTTTAATTTAATTTCAATTAATGGGTTTAAGTTTGGAATAGTGTTCAAGTTGTTTTAGATTAATTTTGAATTCTTTATGTCTTTGGTGATGTTATATTCAATTTAATTTAATTTAATTTTAGTTTAATTTAATTTGGTTTAGTTTTACTTTCAATTTAATTTTATTTAATTTAATTTAATTTTAATTTTATTTTAACTTGATTTTATTTTTTTTATTTAATTTAATATGTTTTAATTTAATTTAATTTAATTTAATGTGATTTAATTTAATTTAATTTAAATTTTAATTTAATTCAATTTAATTTAATTTAAATTTAAATTTAATTCAATTTAATTTAATTTAAATTTTAATTTAATTAAATTTTAATTTAATTTTATTTTTAATTTAATTTAATTTAAATTTTAATTTAATTTTATTTTTAATTTAATTTAATTTAAATTTTAATTTAATTTTATTTTTTTAGGCTTTAAGGATGATTTAATTTTAATTAAAATATTAATTTAATTGAAATCTTAGAAGGATTTAATTTAAATGTTTTAATTTTAATTTAATTTAATGATTAAGTCTTTTAGCATTTTAAATTTTGAATTTGGATTATCACTTTAATTAGGAATTAAATATTATTGAGGTAATTAATTTAGGGATTCTTGAATTAAAGAATAAATTTCTTCCTAATAATATCCCTATTTTAATAATTCCAATTTTTTTATTATTCTTCCAAATTTTAATTAACTAATTAATTAAGGTTTACTTTAATTATTCTTAAAATGATTGGTGGGTTCCTACCCTTAACCATTTAAGTTTCAAACATCCAAAATCAACTTAGTATCAAATATTTTACCGACCTCTTTTAATTAAACCTAAAATTTTTAATTATAGGTTAAAATTTTAATTACCATTTTGCCCTTTAAACTTACTAATTTCATAACTCACTAAATTGAGCTTAAATGAATTTGAAATTTTTATGTGACTTCACTCATATGTCAATCAAGATATTAGAGGAGAAAATGTGATTTTTCTGTATTTAATTTATTTATGTAATTATTTTTGGTGAAAATTAGGGATTTTCAAGGAAAATTTAATAATATGACCAAGGGAAAGTTTCTGTCCTTAAGAAAATTATGGGACATTACTAATGACCAGAGGACCACTTGGACCAATTTTGGTGATTTTTTGAATTATATTATTTTTATTATAATTATTTTGAGTTTTGGAGTATTAATTAATTTAAAAATAAAATAAAGGTTTAAAAATGAATTTTATATTTTTCAAAAATTTCTCTGATATCAAGGAAATTAGAGAACCAATTTTTACAATTTTCTGATTTTTCTTTGATTTATTAGAATTATTTTAGTGGAAATGCTAGAAAATGCATTTTTTAATTTTAAAATTACCTTAGGGCTTTAAAATTTAATATCTCATCATAGGGACTTAAGAAAAATATGGGGTTTGTTCCTAAGTGATTAAAATTCAAAATGTGACATTTTGGTGAATTTTATTATTTTTGTGATTTTTATTATTTTTTAATTATTAAAAATATTAAAATAATGCAAAAAATCAACTTTTTTAGAAAATTGTAATTTTAATTTTTTTAAATTCCCCTGATATCAGAGAGGCTCCAAAACCAATTTGGTGAATTTTTGAGAAATATTTTGAAAGTTATGAATTTTTGAAGTTTAGGTTTGGCTAAATGGCTTAATCAACCCATTTGATAGGGCTAACCAAGTCCAATTGACTTCAAACTTTTATGGTGGGTTCCTCTAATCCTAAAGGCATTGGAGAATTGATTTCAAGTCAGTTTGATGTATGATTAGCTCTAATTAATTAAAGCTTCATTTTGGGTGTTTAAGCCAATTAGGGTTATTACAAGTGAGTTAACTCAAAAACTATTTTCCCTAGGGTCATCTGGTCATAAGAAACATCACCAAATTTTCTTAGAATTTATTTCACAACATGCTAATTATTGGAATTAAAATACTCGTAATAGTGACTCTAGAATTGAAAAATCAATAACTCTTCATAGGATGGCCTCCGACTTTGGAAAATTCAGTGGAATGTCCCCAAATTCGGAGGCTTCAAAAGCCCTATGGTCTCATGCCATGGTGAATTGTATACATGCATGGAGAATTGAAATAGTGCAGAGAGTAAATAAATAATTAAAAATAAAATACTTGATGAAATTACATGATTTCTTTTCCACGTTATTCTCCTCTGTTCACTGAGCAAGAGGGTATTTTTATTTTATTTTTAGGATTTTCCTACACAAAGTTATGAAATTTCTAAGTTCTGGTAATTAAATAAATAGAAAATAGCCCTAATTTCCTACTTATCCACGCGGCGCCACGCCATCCTCGGCAGCTCCGAAAGGCCACACGTCGTCTCCTGATTCGGCGCCGCCATCCGACTCAACGCTCCAGGGGCCCGTGGTTCATGCACCACCGCGCTGTCCGGCTCGATCCAGACCGTCCGCTCGATACACGCTCGATCCGACGGCTCCCAGTCATCGTCTACGACTGGTGTGCACCCGTGACCGTCAACCTTCTAACCCTGATTTCTCACTCGATTCTCAACGGATTTTTGTGTTCTTATGCTCTACGGATTCGTCTCGAGGAGACGAACACATCCATACGGTAAACATGCATTGAAATCGATTCAAATTAAATGGAGAATCTCCGTAAGCTCTGGGAAGAAGAGTGAGTCCATACCTTTGCTCGCAGAAGTGAAGCTTCGATCCGAGAGTTGTGTCACCTTCGATCGGGTCCAAGCAAGCTCCGGATGAAGTCCTCGAGCCGGTGAATCGTCCATGTATGATTTCGACCACAGCCCGATTACAAAGCTTCGGAGTCCGGAACGATGGGTGGCCCGAGAGGGGGCTTTCACCGGGGAACTCCTTCTCTTGGTCTTGTGCAGGTGTGGGTGAGTTTAATTTGACTTTGGTGGAGGATTTGGGAGTGTCCTGCTTCGGCTCGAGAATCGAGCTCCAAAATCGAGCTCAATTAATGGGGATTGTGGCAAGAGAACAGTGGGGATCAAATGCTCTAAGTGTGGGGGAGAGTCTGGAGTGATTTTGGCAGAGTTTCCTTAAGGTTGGTTCAAGCACCTCTCATGGCCGAGAGGAGGTGGTGTTTAAATAGGAGAAGGTGGAGGGCCTCCCAGGGGGAGTTAGGGACTGGGATCAGCTGCTCCATGCAAGAGAAGAATGGCCATGCCATCCAATCGGGCCGGGACACTTCAGAGAAGGGGAATTTCAATGTTGGCTCACATGGGAGCTTTCGGCCATGGTGTTTTCCGGCGGCCCGGTAGCTGGCCGGCCGTAGCATCGGTCACCATCTTGACCAGCTGGGGTCGTGGTCAGGGTTTAGTGCAGTCAATTGGCCATGGACATGTGTAAAGGAGTTTGATTTAAATGGAATGGGAGAAGGCTCATTTTGGTTTCAAATTGGTTAATCCATGCATTTGGGCTAGGTTCACCATCCAAGGCTTGACCTCGGGCCGAGGGAGAATCATTTGGGTCACCGAATTGGGGTAGTGAAGTCTCCATCCATGGTGAGGTGGCTAAGCATGGTATAGTGTGCGACATGCTTAAGGTAAAAAGGTTTAAGGGAGGTTTAAGAAAGAACCCCTCTTCTTGCCATAAATGGACTAATGACAAGTCAAAGCCCCCATGGCTTCATGTGGCTTCGAGAATGGCTTGTTCATGGCTCGCTCTATGGCTTAGGATAAAGCTTCGTCAATTTCATGGAAGTAGAATTTAGGAATTTTGGTACTTTAGTGGAGAATTTTCATGAAGCTTGATTTGGAATGGTTTAATGATGATTTTGAAACTTAGGAGTGATTTTGATTAAATGGATGGTATGGAGAAATGTCATGTGGGCTTTGGATTGAAAACTTGGGCTTTTGAAACGGTCTTGGGTGGGCTTTTAAAGTGGTTTAAGGAAGTGGGCCTTTAGGTTAGAAAATGGGCTTTTGAATAGAAAAATTTGCAATGGGCCATGCCAATTGAATGTTGAGTTTTGTCTAAGGATGTGTCATGATTGATTTGAAACAAATTTGAGGTGGTTTGGGTTTGAATTGGTTGAATTCGGCTCTTTGGTAAAGTGGCCAATGGTAGGCCAAATTGGGTTAACTTGGGCCAATGTTGGGCTAGGGTTGAAATTGATGTAAAATTAATGTTGGGAAATGTTTATGGGAGTGTTTCAAAGAGGTTTCAACTTTTGTTGGGGTTGGATTTTGGGGTTTGGGTCTATTTGGGTTAAGCTTGGGTTTAGGTCAAAATTGGGCTTTTTGGTTTTGGGTTGAATTTGAGTTGGGTTTGGGTCCAAATTTTGGGCAAATTATGTTAGTGTTTTGTTTGTGGGGATGTTAGGGAAGGTTTAGAAAAGATTTGGGGTTAATTGGAGTTGAATCGGGTTAGCTTGGGCTAAGTTTGGGTCATGGGTCCAAATTAGGCCTTAAGGTCAAAAGTGAAATCGGATTCAAATGTCAATCAAATTGGGCTTGGATTTGGTCTAGATTGGTGTTGGGGATGTTGAATTGAAGTTTAGAATTGAATTGGACCAGAATTTGGGTCAATTGGGTAGGTTTGGTTTGACATTGGGTTCACTTTGGGTTAAAATGGGTCAAATTGGGGAATGAAATCATTTTGGTTGAGCCATGAAGCCATATCAAGCCCACATGAGCCATGAAGGGACTCATTTGAGGCATTCACTATGTTGTTCCTAACCCTCTTAGCTAAGGGCTGAGGGGTTAAGGACCATCCATGTGAATCACCTTCATGAGTCAGGAGGTCAAGTTGGGTATAGGTGTGGTTTTAGGAGGTGTGTGAAAGTGTAGATGTATAAGTGTAGTGTTTGTCTAAGCCGCCCTCACTGCACCAGTGCCACCTGTGGCAGTCCTAAGGCCAAAGAGTCCTATAGAACTCATCCTTTAAACTTCCACATTTGATTTCAACCCTCTAGGTGATTAGGGGTCTACAATCAAGTTTCGTGGAGTTTGCAGGGAGTTAAGAAGTGGCTTGAATTTCTAAGTGGTGGGTCCCAATTCTAATCCTCTAGAATAGTCAAAGGAAAAGCATAAGGCTAGATCCTAAGTACTAAAAAGAAGAAGAGAAGACCTCATCAAAAATGAGGTCAACAATGGGCTTTCAAGATGGTTTAGGGTATGAAGGAAAGTAAACTAAAAGTGTGGCCCTACAATTTCTCTCTAATTGGAGACCTCTTTGATTAGGGGCTCTCTCTGATTGGGGGCCTCTTTTTCTGTAGAACTGGCCTCCTATTTATAGGCTTCAAGGGTTGCCTAAAGCATCTCTTCAAAATATGTCCAAGTTTAATGAATCTTCTAGAAACTGTGTCTTGCGCCTAGGCGCCGGACTCCGCGTCCAGTTCTTCTCACCTCTT
Organism: Papilionanthe hookeriana x Papilionanthe teres; assembly: GCA_022702705.1. Classification (NCBI taxonomy): domain Eukaryota; kingdom Viridiplantae; phylum Streptophyta; class Magnoliopsida; order Asparagales; family Orchidaceae; genus Papilionanthe; species Papilionanthe hookeriana x Papilionanthe teres. Next base: position 109,031,666 of record CM040432.1, read on the forward strand.
CACTTTGGATCGCACCTCTTCGCGATCCAAACCGTTTCCAAGCGTCTAGATATAATGTATCACATGTCCTATAATCCAAGAATAACGACCACTCTTTTAGAAGGTCCAATAACCGCTCTAACCATCAAAATAACTGCCCAAAGTAGTTACAAATCGTAACTGTTTTGGTATCGAGCTGGCGCTTAGGCACCAGATTCTGACGCCTAGGCGCTAGACCCATTATTTTGGCAATTTTGCAGTTTGTCTCCATTTTTGCTCCTTTTTGCTCCTTTTTCATCCTTTTTCATCTTTTTTTTCTTTTTGAACATTTTTACATTACCTGCATCCAAAAACATAAAATACCTTTTATGAAAGCATAATATCCTTAAAATTTTAATAAAAATCAAGGCATAAAAATAGGTATTTTTTCATGGATCAAAATCCCCCAAACTTAAACGTTACTTGTCCTCAAGTAATCCTTTTTACTATATAAAATGTATAACAATTGGAATAAAAGGTAAATATTTAAGACTCCTTGTAATTTTTGATTTTATAAAGGCGTTAGTAATTTATTAACCAAATTTTACTAACTAAGTTTAATTTTAAGAATTTAAAGAATATTTAACTACCAAATTGTAAGACTTCAAAATTTTTCATTCATTTCGAAAATAATTGTAGTTTATTATATTAAGATCTCATAAATTATTTACAAGAAAAAGATCTTCACGAAAATTTTTTCTAATAAAGATGCATGCATAAAAATTAGGTAAAATATGTAATTAGTTTTCTTTTTATAAGATAATTCAAGTGAAGCCAATTTTTTATTAGGCATCTCCTCAAGCTTCTCCTCACTCTTTTTTTTTTTTTAACAGTGAGGATTACTGTATCTGGATAGCCTGTTAATGATTTTGAACTTCACTATCCTTAACTTATATTTATAAACTTATACATCTTCACTTAATTACTATAACATGAATAGTTTTCAAAAAGACTTTCAATCTTTTTCTTTTTCAAGTTATAATTCTTGATTTCTTAATACTTTTAAAATTCAATTATCTCTACCATGAATAGAAAAAAAATTCTTAATCTTACTCCTCTTTAAGTTGAATAATTCTATTCTTAAAATCAATCAAAGTTATTAAAGTTTTGGTTAAGTCTAACAAATTATTTATAATTTCAAAAATTTAAGTGATCTTAAATAGATTTTTCATTCCTTATGTTATGTTAATATATTTTTTTAGAAAATATTAGCACTTAAGGACAAATAAAATTTAATTTTGCATGTATTTTCCCTTCCCCCAAACTTAAGTTTTGGTATATCATGAAAAAAAAAAATTTAAAGTATGAGAGAAAGAAAATAATTTTTAAAAAGGAACTTTATAAGTATGTAAAAACAGTCTACGAAGAAAAATTTACTTTTACAAATGTTTTTTATGAATATCACTGAAATAATGAAGAATATATAAAAGTAAGCAGGTTCAATTTTTATATCAGTATCTAAATTAAACGACTATACTAATCATAATAACAGAAACAGAACAACATCAATAACTAAATAGTACTTCAATCATCAGTACAACTAACATAAACAAAACATCAAACAAACATAAACTAATCATATTACTGAGTCTAACACAGAGACAAATAAAACAAGAACATAATCTAAACACTCTAATCATCACTCGCAGTCTCCTCATCATCATCATCATCATCACCAAAGGAAAAATCCTCAGTCCTCTTCGGATCAAAAGGTGTGAATCTGGACAAGTAGGGAACTGAACAGACTGTTCTCCCTTTAGGAATCTAATAAGAGCTTCATCATATTCAGCATCATAATTGCTCTTCCTATGGGTAAAATCAACTAGATGATCAAATTTCATATCGATCGTGTCTATGCGAAAATGAGCTAAATGTAACATATTCTGCTGCTCTGAATACCTCTCATCCATAGTCTCCCAAAAACTAGGTGGTGGTGTAGCAGAAGTAGAAGGTCTAGAAGTAGAAGCACTACTCGGAGTAGGTACGAAGTAGAAGGAGCAGTAGATCTCTTCCCGCGAAGACGATCATAAATACTAACACTCTTCTCGCCCAATAAGCTTTGTAGTCTTCGACTTCTCCTCGAAATATCAGCAATAACTCTATCGCTCACACATAAAGAATATATCAAAGATGGGAATCCTAATCCCACAGAAGTGCTGGATCTTGCAATCGACTCCATAGAATCATAGATAATGCTGCCAACATCTATCGGCTTCCTCTCCTGAATGCAGTAGTTCAGGATAGCTCTATCTCTGGTAACTTCACTCGTGTGGTCGGAAGGAAGTAGTCTAGCGGAAATAAAATAGCGCCAGGCCTTTGAAATACCATTCAGCTTAGAAGATTTAAAGTTTACCCGTTTGTCGTTTCGGATCTTCCAAGCTCCAGTGCCGTCAGTCAGATATGCAATGATCATCTCCAAATCTCCTTCAGATGGAGATAGACCAGAATAGTAACACTCGATAGTAGGTGGTAGGCCGTAAAAAATATTGATCCGCTCCGGAGTGAATCCCACTCCGACACCTCTAACGAAGACTTCATAGTCTTCCCCATCTATAAAGTTGGCGTAAAATTCTCGTACAACAGGAATAACAACGAACGGCAAGTGAAATAACGAGATCGTCGCCGCGTTGTGTGCAACGATCGTGTTCTTGATCATCTCTCCAGGATTGTAAAAACTGCGTTTCGAGTTAAATTTTGTTGATGTCGCAAATTCGTGGTAATGAAAGTGCGCTGCCGCAGTAGCGAACTTGCTGCGATCGAAATTTTCTCGTTCTTTTCTGCGCTTAGATTTAGGTGTCATATAAACGTGAAAGAAAATACAAATAAATTAAGGAATCAAAGAAACTAAACTCTTTTAAGCTTGAGAAACTTAAAATGAGTTTAAAAATCCATGGAAGATTTCTAAAAATAAAAATTTTTCTCCAAAATTTCGGTTTTTAGCAAAATAGGAAAATCCATGGTAGAAATCAAAAATAAATGGATTAGAAGGTAGATCTGACCTCAAGATGAAGAAATCGAGTGATTTCGGGCTCAAAAACGTGAAGATTTGGCCTCTAGATGGATTTAGGGGCTAGGTTTTCGCGAAAAAGAGGAAGGGGATGAAGCTTAGGCGTCGGCAATGGCTAATGAAGGTTTAAATCCTGATTTTCGATTAACAGGCCAAACCAGCACCTAGGCGCCGACATCTGGCGCCTAGGCGCCAGACTCGCCTTTCACAAAAATCATTTTAAAAATTTAATTTTTCATCAAAACTCATAACTTCAATTTTCAATTACTCATATAAGAGTATTGCTTAAGTTTCCAACTTCCAAAATATTTTCCAAAAATTTTAAAAATTATAAATTAAATCCATCAATCCAACACTAGTTTAAGTCAAACTCTTCTAATTCCATTTCATAATCTTCAATTTCAGGCTCAATACATTACAAATAAGTATAATAATAATATTCAAGTCTTAACTAACAATCAAACAACACAATTTCAAAGCAAAGACAACACAAATTGAACAATAAAACAAACACACAAACAACACAATCGATTTACCAAATCGATACAAAGACACACTAGATAAATTAATGATCTAACCACATTTACTATTTAATCTTCAAATTTGAAATTTCCATTCTCGTCGCAATGAATATTACTCGACATACTTGGGAAGAACACTAACGCCCTTAGAAAATCCGCAGCTGTTTTCTCGTCGATACATTTGTTCTTCGCATACATCTCCACTTGAGCGTCTTGATAGGCCACTAAATGATCGAATTGAAGCTTTGCCTGCCATTCCAGATGCTCAATTTGATGATACATCTCATGGAGGCAATCTCCAATGCTTTTGAATTCCGCTTCAAACTTATCTAGGCGACTCGAAAACTTCTCCAAACTAACAGCAATAAAACCATTGAAGAAAGGTTGAGGATCCTTAGAACATTTGTCTCTAGCCTCTTCTCCATGATTTCTTCTCTCCATTTCTTCAAAATCTTCTCTTATCTCCTCAAGAATGAAGTGTAAAGGTCGTATCTAGGGTTTCTTAGTGGATCGGGGATGAAGACGGGGTAGCTTATAGGAGAAAATCGTGTAAAAAACCGAAAATTTTCAGCTTTTACACGACCCAAGAATCGTGGCGCTTAGGCGAAGAATCGGCGCCTAGGCTCCGGACCCATCGATACACAGTCTACTCTGGCACTTAGGTGCCAAATTTCGGCGCCTAAGCGCCGGAACCATGTTCGACTCCGTTTCGCCTAACGTCATATTTCAAAGTTTCGATCAAAAAAATAGTTAAATTAGAATGGTAAGATCAATATAAACTCAGTAATTAAAATTAACTCAAATTATAAACAATCATAATGAAGGTTAACTTGATCTCCTTTTTACTCACATACAAAATGGAGTGATCAAAAGTCTAAACTTTATAGACTTCGAGATAATCTTTAGCTTAAGTCAATAAAGACTTGTTAGCATCCAATTTTCTAAAGTTATATAAAATTTAGTCAAGACCGAGGCATTACCTTACATTAAAAATGAAAAAAAAAACACACAAATTACTATGGGTTGCCTCCCACAAAGCGCTTGGTTTAACGTCGTCAGCCCGACCTAATTAAGTCTTTAATCAGGTAGACTCAACTCGTAAGCCTCTTTATAAATCATTTTTATGTCTCCCAAATAAGGCTTCAGTCTTAATCCGTTAACTTTAAATATTTTTCTAGTTTTGGGGTTTTTAATATCCACAGCTCCATAATGGTATACTTTCTGAATTATATATGGTCCCATCCATTTAGATCTTAATTTTCCAGGAAAAAGTCTTAAACGAGTATTAAATAATAATACTTCTTGTCCAGGCTCGAATATTTTTCCTGAAATCTTTTTATCATGTAATATCTTCATTTTTTCTTTATAAATCTTTGCATTTTCATATGACTCATTTGTTATTTCATCCATCTCATTTAATTGTAATAATCATTTTTCTCCCGCAAGTATTCAAATCAAAATTAAACTCCTTTATCGCCCAATAAGCTTTATGTTCAAGTTCAACAGTAAGTCGACAATGTTTACCATAAACTAACCTTTAAGGTGACATTCCGATCGGTGTCTTATAAGTCGTCCTATAAACCCATAATGCGTAATCAAGTCTATCAACCCAATCAGCTCTTTTAGGATTAACAATTTTCTCAAAATTCTTTTAATTTCTCTCGTTTGATACTTCACCATTCCACTTGTTTATGCGGTGATAAGCAATTGCAATTCTATGTTCGATTCCAAATTTTTCCAAGAATGATCGAATTCTTATATTTCGAAATGACTTCCACCATCTCGTGATAATTACCTAGTGCATTCCAAATCTCGAGAAAATCATTTTCTTTAAAAATTTCGAAACACTTTTGGAATCACGCTTAGGTAAAGCTACAGCTTCAATCCACTTTCAAACATAATCAACTCGCTAATAAAATATAAATTTTTCCGTATGATGGTACAAATGGTCCCATAAAGTCTAAACCCCATATATAAAAAATTTCAACTTCTAATATATAGTTTAAAGGCATTTTATCTTTCCTAGATATATTTCCCATCCTTTGACATCGATCACATGTTTTCACATATTGTCTCACATCTTTAAACAAGGTAGGCCAATAAAATCTTAAATTTAAAATTTTAAATGCAGTTTTATCTACTCCAAAGTGTCCTCTAAATTTGGAATCATGATATTTTTGAATAATAGCAAAAATTTCTTCAAAAGGTACACATCTTCGAATTACAGAATCTCTTCCCAATTTAAATAAATGAAGATTTCCCAAATATAAGATTTAGCATCATTTTTAAATTTCTTAATATATTTGTTATTCAATCCATAAGGTAGAATATTGCTAACTAAATAGTTAACTATATCCGCATACCAAGGTGTTTCGACATCCTTCGAATAACATATAACTCGTTCATTAGGAAATTTCTCATTTATATTTTCTTCAATAATAATGTCATTCTTAATTCTAGATAAATGATCGCAATTTGATTATCGGTCCTTTTCTATCCACTATTTGAAAATCAAATTCTTGTAGAAGTAAAACCCATCTTATCAGCCCAGTTTAGCATCTTTTTTCGACATTAAATATTTAATAGCAGAATGATCGGTATGAACTATGCATTCGGTACCAAGAAGATAAGGTCTAAATTTATCAAAGGCATGAACTATAGCTAAAAGTTCTTTCTCACTAGTAGTGTAATTTCTTTGAGTTTCAGTAAGAGTTTTACTAGCATAATATATAACTTTGAAAATTTTCTCATATTTTTGTTCCAATACAACTCCAATTGCAAAATCACTTGCATCGCACATTAATTCAAAAGGTTTATTCCAATTAGGTGCAACAATAATAGGTGCAGTTATTAATTTTTCTTTTAAAATATTGAAAGCATTAACACAGTCTTCATTAAATTCAAATTTAGCTTCTTTTTTCAATAAATGACAAAGAGGTTTAACAATTTTAGAAAAATTCTTTATATATATTCTATAAAATCCAAGATGTCCTGTAAAACTTCTTACATCAAGAATGAGTAGTAGGTGGTCGCAGTTCAAAGCAATAATTTTCACTTTTGCTTCGATCAACTTCCATCCCTTTTCGTGAAATTTTGTGACCAAGTACAATGCCTTCCGCGACCATAAATCGACATTTTTTCCAGTTAAGAACTAAGTTTGTTTCTTCACACCTTTTCAGAACTTTGGAAATATTTTCCAAACAAGATTCAAAAGAAGTTCCAAAAACTGAAAAATTATCCATAAATATTTCAATTTCTTTGTCAATCAAATCACAGAATATTGACATCATACATCTTTGAAAAGTCGTGGCGTGCATTACATAAACCGAAAGACATTCTTCTAAACGCAAATGTTCCATAAGGACTTGTAAATGTTGTTTTCTCTTGGTCCTCAGGAGCGACATGTAATTAATGATAACCAGAATATCCATCCAGAAAACAGAAATATTAGTGTACAGCTAATTTATCAAGCATTTAATCTAAGAAAGGTAAAGGAAAATGATTCTTTCTAGTGGCATTATTTAATTTCAGATAATCAATGCAAATTCGCCATCCAGTAACTTGTCTTGTAGAATTAGTTCATTTTTATCATCGACAATGACAAGCTGCTCCTCCTTTCTTCGACACACAATGAATAGGACTCACCCATTGGCTATCCGAAATAGGATAAATAATTCCAGCATCTAACCATTTTAAAATTTCTTTTTTAACAACCTCTTTCATAATAGGATTTAATCTTCTTTGAGGTTCAATAGTAGGTTTAAATCCTTCTTCCATTAAAATCCTATGCATACAAATGGAAGGGCTTATTCCTCTTATATCAGCAATAGTCCAACCAAAAGCTTTCTTATAATTTTTTAATACTCATATTAATTTTTCTTCTTGATCTAAGCTTAGTTTAGAAGAAATAATAACAGGTAAAGTTAATGAATTTCCATAAAAAACATACTTTAAATGTGCATGTAACATTTTTAATTCCAGTTCAGGGGCTTTTTTAATCGAGGGTAAAAGTATATCATTTTGAGTTATGTCTAAAATTTCCCAGTTATCTTTAATATAATGAGTTTCTTTAGATAATTCTTCTTCTTTTAGTTCTTCATTTTCGTCAGTTATAATTCAATTTTTTTTAGAAATGACTTTACATTTTTCTTGATAATGTTTTTCAATTATATAATCAATAATATACATTCGATAGCATTTTTCTTTGTCGTGGTACTTCATCGATTTAAGGACATTGAATTTAATCTCTTGATCATTAACTCTCATAGTTAATTCTCCTTTTCGCACATCAATCATAGCTCGTCCCAGTAGCTAGAAAAGGTCTCCCTAAAATAATAGGTATTTCTTTATCTTCTTCCATATCAAGTATAATGAAATCTACAAGGAAAATAAATTTATCCACTTTAACAAGAACATCCTCTATAACTCCTTTAGTGGTAAGTGATAGATCTATCACCTAATCGAAGGGTTACAGTATGGAGTAATCTCTCCTAAATTCAACCTTCGAAAAATAGAAAATGGCATGAGATTAATACTTGCTCCTAAATCACATAAAGCTTTTCCACTAAATTTTTCTCCAATAGCACAAGGTATATTGAAACTTCCAGGATCTTTAAGTTTCTGAGGTAATTTCGAAAAACAATCTTCACTTAATGCAACAGTTTCAAAAGTTTCAAATTTTCGTTTCTTACTTAAAATATCCTTCATAAATTTTGTAAAAGTTGGTATATGTTCCAAAGCTTCAGCAAAATGTATGTTAATGGTAAGTTTCTGAAAAATTTCAAAGAACTTAGAAATTTGTTGATCAAGCTTCTGTTGTTTTAGTCTTTAAGGAAAAGGTGACGGTGGTTTTTCAACTTCCATATTAATAGGAATAACAGTCTGATCTCTACTAGGAGAAGGAGTTTCTTTAGGTTTTTCAATCTCTTCAACCTCAATCTCATTTTCAATTTCATCCTGAATTCTTTCTTTTAATTCATTTCCACTTCTAAGTTGTACAGTTTTAGCATGTTCATGTTCTTTTCCAACATTACTAGGAAGTGTTCCTGGAGGTTTGTAATTAATTAAATTAGCGATTTGTCCCATTTGATTCTCAATATTACGAATAGCATTGTTTTGATTTTGTAATTGATTACTTAGTTGTAAAATTAATTCTTCTATAGATAGCTTCTTTTGTTGATTATTAATTCCAGGAGGTTTATAATTTGAATTTACTTGATTTTTCCAATTTCCAGTTGGATGAGATTGATTATTACCCCATTATTGTTGTGAATTATTCCAGTTAAAATTAGGGTGATTTTTCCATCCAAGATTATAATAATTTGAATAAGGGTTATTTTTACTAGCAATAGCTTGTAAAGTTTCAATAGTTTGAGAATCTTCAATATTAGCAGAGTTGTTATGTGATACATTGATAGGAAAATTATCTAATTTCTTAGATATTACAGCCACTTGTGAAGCTAAGATAGAAAAGGCTTCGTTATCATGAATACTTGCCATTCTTTTAGGATTAACCCTTTCAGAAGGTCATTGAAAATTATTGTTAGCCATTTTTTCAATTAAAGTATAAGCTTCTTCAAATGATTTAGCCATTAAAGAACCTCCAAGAAGAAAGATCAATAATTGATTTCAGTGATCCAATAAGTCAGTTATAAAATGTTTGAATAATTAACCAATCAAGTAAAGCATAATGAAGACACTTTCTTAATAGTTCTTTAAATCTTTCCCAAGTTTCATAAATTGTCTCCCCGTCAAATTGACTAAACGAAGTAATATCATTTCTTAATTTAACAGTTTTAGAAGGAGGAAAATATTTAGCAAGGAATTTTTGTGCCATTTCAGCCCATGTTTTAATAGAACCTGTTGCTAATGAGTTCAGCCACATCTTTGCTTTATCTCTTAAAGAGAAAGGAAAGAGTCTAAGTCTAATAATATCATTAGAAACATTGTTATATTTAAAGGTAGCACAAAGTTCTAAAAAACTAGTAAGTTGTAAATTTGGATCCTCATTTGGTGTTCTCCCAAATTGATTATTTTGAACTATTTGAATAATAGACGGTTTAAGCTCAAAAGAGTTAGCATCTATAGCAGGTGTTTGAATATTATTATGAAGTTCATCAACTATAGGGTTAGTATAATCCCTTAATGGTTTGTAAACATTTTGTTCATTAATTTCAATTGGATTCTGTAAATTGTTATGTAAATTAGACATCTCTTGATATTTTTGTATTTGTTTTCTTTTTTTTATTTTTCTTACAGTTCTTTCTAATTCAGAGTCTAAAGGTAATAATCTTTCAGATCCAGAACTACGCATAAAAAGTAAGTAAAATAAAAAAGCAAGGAATAAAATCTCTTCTTCTTTTTTTATATATTTTATTTTTATAAATGTTTTTGTATTTTATTTTTTTTTGTATTTTTTTTTTTTTTGTATTTTGACAATAAAAGAAATAAAAATAAATTAAAAAAATATTTAAAATCTAAAAATTTCGATCCCCGGTAACGGCGCCAAAAACTTGACCCGACCGCAAATAACGCAGTAATTTATGCTTCCAAAAATATGTTATAGCCAATACTTTGACCCAAATAATAATAGCGGCTAGTGTATATAAATATAATTTTATGAAAAATATTTTACACACTAGAGGTACTATTCAAGTATACGTATCGTTTCAAGATATATAGTGCTTTAAATAAAGACCCCAGTATCGATCCCACGAGGAGGTTTATAGATTTTTAAATATTTTAATTTTATTTTTATGCATTTCTTTTAAAGTTTTAATATTTAATTTACTAAATGCAGAAATTAAGCAGTACTAAAATAATGAGTGATGTAAATAATAATAAGCAAACAACTTTCTTCTTTCCAATTAATCCAAGACTTTTTAGATAATGTAATATTCGTGGAGAATATAAATTAATGGTATTGTGTCAAATGAAGCATTCATATTCTTTACCTTCGCTCGATAAGTATAAAGAACATCAGGCAATCTATAGATCGAGTATGAATGTATTGTTAGTAGAATAGGTTAATCCAGGCTCACACTACTTAGATGTCCAAGGGTGGCTATGGTCGGCCCTACTAGTTACCGTTCCCTTTCTATAAACCAAATTAAAAGAATTTAGTCCGTCACTCTAAAAACTTATTAATTCTACGCCCATCGAATAATTATTTCCTATTTATTTGCACTTCACTTGAATAACCCGCACAAGGCCTTCGACTACCCAAGGATTCATGTGATATCTACTAGTTAAGAATTCATCTCCTTCTAGGTCTCAAAACTCTTCAACAGATTTTAACAACTTAAATGGCCAATTTAAACAATAAATTAAGATCCGGTATTAATATCATCACAATATTTAAACATATCTAGTTTTTAATTCTCCAATGAATTTTATATTATCTTATTTATCTTTTCATAATTGAAAGAAGAAAGTAAAGTAACTATTCAGAACACATTGAATTTAAATAACAAAACATATAAATAAAAACTTTGAATCAAATTACAAAAACTTATCTTAAGTGTTTCTCCAACTGAACCACTAATTCCTACTAACTCCAAAGCGAAATAGACTCCAAAAGCACCAACTCTTCCAAACTCTCAATACAAACTCTAAATAAAATAAACTCACTAATTTATGAAGGAAAGTAAACTAAAAGTGTGGCCCTAAAATTTCTCTCTAATTGGAGACCTCTTTGATTAGGGGCTCTCTCTGATTGGGGGCCTCTTTTTTGTAGAAATGGCCTCTTATTTATAGGCTTCAAGAGTTGCCTAAAGCATCTCTTCAAAATGTGTCCAAGTTCAATGAATCTTCTAGAAACTGTGTCTAGCGCCTCGGCACCGGCATCTGGCGCCTAGGCGCCGGACTCCGCGTCCAGTTATTCGCACCTCTTCACTTTGGATCGCACCTCTTCGCGATCCAAACCGTTTCCAAGCGTCTAGATACAATGTATCACATGTCCTATAATCCAGGAATAATCGTCACTCTTCTGGAGCGTCCAATAACCGCTCTAACCGTCAAAATAATCGCCCAAAGTTGTTACAAAATCGTAACCGTTTTGGTATCGAGCTGGTGCTTAGGCGGTTGATCGGCGCCTGTGCGCCGTACCCATTATTTTGGCAATTTTGCATTTTGGCTCCATTTTTGCTCTTTTTTGCTCCTTTTTCATCCTTTTTCATCTTTTGTTTTAAACATTTTTACGTCACCTGCATCCAAAAACATAAAATACTTTTTATTAAAGCATAATATACTTAAAATTTTAATAAAAATTAAGGCATAAAAATAGGTATTTTTTTCATGGATCAGTCCTCCATCTTCACGACGAGCTCTAGTATTTTTTTCTTTCTTGCTATACTCACGCATAAACATAAAGCATTCATTTTCTTCTGCGTCCAGGAATAAAATTGATAACCTATATCCTAAAATTACCTTTTTACATGAATTTTTGTCGTGTAAACAATGAGGGTCGGATTGGCTTCAGGTTTCACAAAAATTTAGAAGATAAAATAATATTTTAAACCATTGCCAAATGACAAAATTCTATTGGAGTCCAGACATAACGCTACGTCCAGATTTGAGATGTAATATTTTCTCGACCCGTATGTATCCCTTCTTAATCATTATGTAATTTCAGACTTGTTGGCGAAATTTATTTTACAAAATGATTACAATTATATGATTTTAATTGGTTGACATTGAAGCATGTTAAACCTTATATATACATTGTCACATTCGTCATTGGTCCTCTTTATAGTGTTCAATTGATTGCAATTGATTTGAAATAAGTATGAAGCTCATTATCTACAAACTCAAAATTAATCAAATAAAAAAAAAAAGAAAACAAAATATGACATTTAATCATCATATCTACAATCTAAGCATAAAACTTATTTTTTTAAGATAGAACCAAATCTTTTTACCTTCATAATCAAATATCCTTCAATTATATTCCGTTTTCTTACATTCTACACATAAAAACCTCAAGCATTTATTATATAATCTCAATATCCACTACTAAATACTTATAAACATAGATAAATACTCTTAGCTCGCAAAGATCTCAAGTGCATGAATATAAAAATTATCTCTACTATTGTTGCAGTAGCTACCGCCAGTGCTGCTGCTGCCGATTTCACTGTTTAAATGGGATGGAAAATTTCTCGTATAGAATGAAAAGCTCTTTGGGATGTGAACCACATCCCATAGGAAGTCAACAACCATTACATTGCCCAAGTGGAGCTTTATCTTCCCTTCAGGTTGCTTCTGACTATCCACCTCGTAAACTATGTCGCCATCTATCCTCAACCTCATCAGGGCTGCTCCCACTCCTTCAAAGCTTATCACAATGCTATATGTGAGACCATTAGTTAAAAAGCAGGCCTCCGGGACGGAGTAAGACTTTCTTGCCCACAACGCTTCTTGATTTATAGGATCCAAACGTGTACAATGCTCAAAAATCTGTAGCAGAGTAAGGTCTGATGGCCTTGCGGTAATTGACATTATGATTTTTGTGAAGAAAGAAAGTCTGCTATATATTTATTTCTGCTTATGTTTAATTTGAGAGAGTTGGAGCTCAATTTATAGTTGTGTAATGCTTGTAGCTGTCATAGGAAACCAAGTTTACCGGCTTTGATAAAACAAAGATGGAATAGAATTAATTTTCTATGAATTTATGCACTCATTTAATCTCATCAAAAGATTCCTATTGTTGGCCGAATATTTTAGCATATGTTTTTTCCTTATGTGAGAAACGTCACATAAATTTATCGATAAAGGCCTTCATTTCTTGTAGGATGACAATTTTACTACATTCAATATAATTTTTAAGGTGTTTATTAAATGATAAGTAATTTCATCAAGAGAAAAAGGAGAGAGAAATAGAAATTTGATAAAACTCATGCGCCGAAATATTGCATCCAATTTTTCAAAAACAATGCAACCTATCAACAACCTATTAACATTTATCGGCACTAGCAATCAACTTATGTGTTGAAACTAAGTGTTTATTGCGTCCAATCTCTTCACGCTAACTCAAGATGTTATTACGTGAAGATATTTTGAAGCGAATGAGCAAAATAATGTAATATTATTTGTTTAGAAAGTAATATTTTAAATTAAAACCCACATTTTTTTTAAATATTATTTTCACAAAATAATCAGGTTATATGACTTTCATTATATAAATTTTGTTATTTGGAGATTGTCAGACATGCGGTTCACTTATAAGGTACGGTTTAAGCCGTAGAACATTGATAAAAAACTCAATCCACTTATAACCGCCAGTAAGCCATTAAAAATAGATACAAATTTTCATACACCCATTAGACTTCTGATTATTCCGCCAATTTTAATAATTTTTCTTGTAGCAATCCAAATGATAAAACTGTGAAAATTCCATAGTTCATATTTAGACTTATTCGGTGCTATCTAAGTTGATCTTGACTGATCATGTGAAGTGTCATTTAGATAGTCAAGATTGATCATAAGAATGATTATTTTTATTTACGTAGGAATTTATATATTGATCTCCTTCATAATTTTCATTTGAGAATTTCTCATTTACTCGTGAAGGAAATGTTTGTGCTAACTGGTTGGATAAATCTTGTTTACTATCCATCTTAAGTGTTGATTTACACATGCAAATTGTCCTGCAATCCTGACTGAGCTTATAAATTTGCGTAGGATTGGTTTGCCTCATTTAAGAAAAGTGTTTTTATTTCATTCGCAGCTCTTATTTCTGGTTAAGTCTTGTGTGTTATTTGTTATGGAGAGTATATGAGGATGGACGTTAGGTTTTGAGTGTCATTTATAGTGATGGCTCTAAAGTTTTTATATTGGATTGCGGACTACTGATACAGAGATATTCTACCTATTTTTTCACCCTTATCTTGAGTTATGTTGCTCATTTTTATTAGAACGGCTAGTGGTTGAGAGCAGATTTTTGTGCTTTGAGTTGCCCCCTCTACTTAAAATTCTGCTAGCTCCTCCTTGTGATGGTTTTGGGTCCATTTGAGATCCCTAGATGTTGAGAAATTTAGGGCAAAAAAATGCAAATCGACACAAATCCAGAAGAAACACAGAGATTTAACGAGGTTCGACAAAGATGCCTACGTCTTCTGAAGCAGAGCGGCAGCTTTCCTTTCAATTCAGAAAAAGAGAACAAAATATCCTTACGGTTACAATACAACATATATATATATATATATATATATATATATATATATATATATATATATATATATATATATATATATATAACCTCAGTGGACAATATGTAATTACAAATTACTCATGTACCATACCGCAAGGGCGTTGCCCCCGCAACCACAACCCACAAAACGTAACCCCCTAATTGGACAGATGTCTCTGCTCCACTCCGCTGGCTTGCTCCGTTCTGCTCTAGCATCTGTCCTTATCTGATATATGAGCCATACCTAACAATGCATGATGATGTGGTTGAATGTTAAGCCTTCCTATTCGAGCTTGAATATATCTTTGATTTACAACACCATAACTCTTACTATAGTCTCCTTTATTCTACTTAATGATACATATGATATGTATGATGCTTTTTTTTTCTTTATTTATTTTCTAGCTTGTATGTTTGATTTTCTTATTTTTATTTACTTTTATAACTATCATTTTATTTGATATTGAGCCTTTAATTGGATTGCCCCTTCACTTGCCGATTATTATTATGCTACACATACATATTTCTCACTTTGAAATATTTAAGGGCTTGTCTCTTTGTATTTCAATTTAACCCTTTTAACAGAGATGTTGGTAGTGTTAAGTTAGCCTTCAAGTTTTTGTTCTTTTTAAGTTAATGCATAATATTATCCTCTCCTTCAAGTACTTTTTGGATATTTCTTTCTCTATAGTATTTTATCCAATTTTCTATATTTATTATTTCATCTTCTACTTTGAATAATTTTCTAGGTTCAAATTATTGGAATTATCTTTGGATAATTCAGTGCATTTTCTCATTTCATGTTTGGTGTAGTGTTCTCATAGGGTTTATTTTGCATTAGTTGTATTTTAAATCTAGAAGGGAACTTGCACCCTACATTTATACACCTTTTTGGTATTAATAAAATTTTATTTGCCCTACTATATATATATATATATATATATATATATATATATATATATATATATATATATATATATATATATATATATATATATATATGAAATCGCGATGCCGATTCAGAGGTTGGCGGAAGCTCTCCTAGGGTTCCCGACGTTGAGATGTCAATTCGCGTGATTCAATATGACGACCTCAAGTCCAGCAACCTCGTTCGCTAGCTTTGGCTCCGGTGACAAGGGGTTTTGCAGAAGCTCGAGAGCCGGAGATCTTAGGGGCGACAGTGCTCCGTTCAGCCCTGTTTCTTCTTCGCTGGTGAACTATTTTCCCCTCTCCAACTTATTGCTGCATTTTATTATGTCGATTGCGATTTTGCAGTGTTCTCGGAACTCCTTTTGTGCTTTCCGTGATTTGGGATTTTCTGTTGGTCGGATTTTTTTGTGATCCGGGGGAATGGCCCCGAGTTATGCTGAAGCTGTCTCCAGGAGCTCCACCTCCAGGGTAGGTAGCCGGAATTATTTTTTACCTCAAGCTTTTCAAGATGCTTATGAGTCGGGAGGTGGTTTTACCTTTATTAAGAAGTTGGGAAAAATGAATGGCAAACCCGCCTTGTTTCTCGCTGAAGAGGAAACAATTATTTTGGCTTCAGCACACAGATATACTCTTGTAGGGAAATTTCCCTATGAAAATCCCAGGATGGAGATTACTAGAAAGTATTTCGATTCTCTTAAGCTTTCAGGGAGTTGGAAAGTTGGTTCGCTAGATGGCCGCCACGTTCTCATTCAACTCTCAAATGACGTAAATCATACCCAAATTTTTGCTCAAAAAGTTCTCAAAATTGATAATCGCTTTATGAAAATTATGAAATGGACAGTGGATTTTGATCCTAAATCGGAATCTACTATTATCCCGGTTCGGGTTAATTTTCCGGGACTCAAAGTGTATATCTTTAATTATGAAACCCTTTATATGCTGGGAATTGCTTTTGGGAAACCATTGAAGGTCGACACTCCCAAGCTTGATACAATAAAACCATCTGAAGCTTTTGTACTTGTAGAGCGTGATATCACTCAACCTTTTCTAAGGGAGATTTGGATCGGCTCCCCTCATCAGGGTTATTGGCTGGAGATTGTGATGGGACCTCATCCCCCATACTGCTCTCACTATGGAATGTTTGGTCATAGCTCTCCATCCTGTTATAGGTTGCATCCACATATGCGGCCCGTTCTAGCAACACCTCCTGTTACTCAGAACATTCCTGCGGATGTTATACCCCCTTCCTCACAGCCGGCGATACTTATTGCTATACGCATGGCGGATACGATGCACAATGGTTGTCTACTGTTATTGGTGCAGAAAATGTTGATAAGGGTTGTTTGTTGAAGGAGTGTTAGGCGGTTGCCACTAACAGTCAGGATGTGGTCACTGCCTCTTCTCCTACTGGGTGGACATACTATCTTCTCAAGCTCTAACTACCACGGAGAAGGCTTAGGCTCCCCTCTTAGAGGTGATTGAAGATAAGGATGAAGCAAACATTCAAAGTCAGAGGACGGAAAAGTTGTCTCCTATTACTAACGAGGAAGAATTAGAGCCAAACACAAACCACCTTACTGCTATTAATCATTTGCATGTTCTTGACGACTCTTTAATCATGGTAGAACTACCTGTTGAGAGGATAGAAGATACTCAAGTATTGGAAGACTGTTCTACACAAACACTGGAACCCAATACTGCATCTGTCATTCCTTCAACGGATCTGACCTACCAGTCTTCAGAAGAAGAAAGATAAATTTACACTTCTCGGCGGAGGAAGAAGGCTGGGGATACTTTTCAGCTTGGAGACTTAATGGACGATACCTTGGTCACTCCTGGAAATTGCACAAGACTTCAGAGTTTGCTATCTGGATCCGTTCCAAGAACCAGAGGACGACGCAGGGCTAGACTACCACGTCCATAGACACTTGTTATTTGCATGGTTTCTTTTGCTTACATCTTTTGTAATTTTTTTATTGGGTTATATTGACACTATGTATTGTATGGGTAGGGCACCATCTATTGGGCCCTCTCGTACAACTTTTTTGTATCCTCTCTATTTTAATATTATCTGCCCTAGGATTTTTTCTTAATATATATATATATATATATATATATATATATATATATATATATATATATATATATATATATATATATATATTTAAATCTAATAAATTTTATTTCACAACAGAAGAAACATGGATCAAATGGAAAATTGTGACAACAAACAGATTACAATAGAAGCTCCACTGCTAAAGCAGGGCTACTGCTTAATCTTTAATTCTCTGTCGGATAAAAAGCATAACAAGCAAATTTGATATGAAGAGAAGTTTCAGCTACTCCTGCATTGCTTCAGCGTGGTACTTCTCTAAGTCAGCGTCAAGATCTGAAGCAGATACTTGCTTGGCATCATTAACTCTTCCACGGCCGCCTCGCCTGCGCCGGCAGCTTCCAGTTGAACCGACTTTTTCAGTCAATCTTTTTGGAATTTTGTTTGAATCTCCAAATCTGCTTTTAGATATACGAGTGATAGCAGCAGGCTTCTCCTTATTTGCTCCTGCAATCTCTATTTTCGTAGGCTTCCCATCAAGCTGCACATCATTGTATCTCTTGACTGCAGCAAGAGCGTCAACCTTCTTTGCAAAGAGAACTTCAGCTGTCCCCTTTGATCTGCCACTCCTGTCATAGTGGATAGAGAAACGTTTTAGATCTCCAAATTCAGAAAAAAGTTCCTTAATGTCCTTGTTCGAGAAGCCATAATCAAGATTAGAGATATAGATCTTGCTCCCGGTCTCTACAGAAGAAATCCTAGTCGCCGGAGACGGATATGCCGGCATCCGACTGGAATGCATATCGTGCTGCCATGCCGATTCTGGCGCCTTGCAGAGTGGATAAAGGGCTGGCCGTTTTCCGGTGCGTTTCGTTTGCCGGCGGGTTGGACCGAGACTGCTTGATCCTCTACCCTTCCCTTTATGGTTTCCGCCACCGGATTTCTTGTTGTTCTTGATCAGATCGTCGAGCGACATGTCAAGCGTGTTCGACATCATCATGGAGTAGGGAAGCCCACGAATATATATATATAGAGAGAGAGAGAGACACACACACACACATACGTACGTAACTTTTTTTTTTGTGGTTGACAAAAGACATGAAAAATATAATGATAAATCGTCCTGAGTAAGACTCGCAATAGAACAGATTAACTCCCAAAAAGATTAACAATCTAAGGGACTAAAAAAAACAAGCACAATCTATTCATAACAATGCTTATTATATCAATGACTTCACTGCTTGAACCTGGACTCGGCCCTCCTTGCGTCCTCTGGGGTTGATGGAAACAGTTCAACATATCTCGATCCAATTGTCATTTTATCCTTTGACATTGCTTTCTTCGCAACTTCTGCTGACACAAACTCCACATAAGCTTCCCCAGTAACCTTCCCATCAAGGCGGCGAACAATGTGCACGCTCCCCTCTTTCACGTCATAATCTTGAAAGAAGTCGAGAATATCCGTCTCCGTTGCAGAGTAGGGAAGCCCACGAAGCTTGAGAACCTCAGTATAATCCATCTGATCCTTGTCATCATGAGTCTTCTTTAACCGGGGTGCTGGCGAGCTGCTCCGATGTTCGCCATCAAATGAGCCACCATTGTTAACCTCGTCGGCTATGGCATGAAATCTTCTTGTTTCTTGCACTGGAAGACCTCGATATATCTCTGGAGGGCAAAAAGCCTCACCTGAAAAGCGACCGTTCTTGTGCTCCAGCAAGCAATCCACGACATCCAACCCGGCAAAAAAATTGTGTACGTCAAGCTCATCACAGTTGAAAGGCAGGCCACGCAGACGAACCACAGGGAAGCTGTAGGTGCTGTTTCTGCTGGGGCCACCGCCATAGTTCCCATATGCTGAAGCATAAAGTAAGCCAGCACCAGGCCCGCCAAAATAGAGGCTGGATCCAGCATCCTAGGGAGCTTTGAGGCAGCAGCAAAGTCGTAGCTGTCCGACACCCCTCCGCTGGTCACCCCTTGACCTGTACATGGCCTCTAGAGATACACACACACATACGTACGTACATATATATTTATATATATATATATATATATATATATATATATATATATATATATATATCAAATTCTATATTTACTTCTATAGAATTTATTAATAGAATAATATTATTAGTTTCTTGCATTAGTTTCGTATAATTGTGTATTATATTACTATTTGGTCATTCAATATTTTTCTCTTGTTCTTTCCACATTCAAGGAACTCACCATACTTATATTCATAAATTCCTACATTCATCTCGACTTTCTAACTTACCCAAAAGGAACTCATCATTGAAAATCTGACTGAATGATATTCTCTTAAATTCCTTTCCTATTTGTCATTAAATTTTAATTTGGACAACTTGCCTATTTAACCTTTAGTAGTGCAAAGTCGTCTAACAATACAATGATTCTATTTGATTTTACATCAAATTGATTTGAACTAATAATTATTAATAAATGATTTACCATCACTATGTGTTCCAAATCTACTAAAAATATTTTTCTATAGAATCATATTTGGTAAAGCCACCGCATCAATTCATTTGGATAAATGTTCTACTATTATCAGAAAATAACTACTCGAAAAAGGCAAAGGCGCCATGAAATTTATTCCCTAAACATAAAAAAATTCTATCTTTAAAATATAGTTTAAGGGAATCTCATCTATTCCTCAAATATTATCTCCCCTCTGACACCTATAACATTTTTTAATATAAACATTAGCCACCTAAATAGCGTAAGCCATAAAACCCCATATTGTAAAATCTTTAAGATAGTTCTAAATCTTCCAAAATGGTTTCCAAATTTAAAATTGTGACGGGCTCTAATAATCTTCTACCTTTACTAGGGTGACAGACCTCCTGATAATCTATTTCTTGTACTTCCTAAATAAGAAGGATTCATCCCAAAAGCAAGATCTGAGATCATAAATTAACTTCTTCATTTGGTCGTACGACAGCAAATAGTATAGCACCACTAATAACATATTCAAATACGTCAGCATAACAAGGAATATTTCGTTCAGAAATGACAAACAATTGTTTATCAAGAAAGTTCTCATTTATATCATTATGAAATTCAGAAAAAATTTCTAGGTCTAATCAAAACAAATGGTTTGCTATAAAATTTTCAGTTTCTTTCATATCCACTATATTTGTAATAGAAGTATCCAATGAATCAATCGAGATTTGACATCCTTCATAGTTACAAGGTATTTAATAGCAGAGTGCTCGGTATGTACCATAATGTTTGTACAGATCATGTAAGTAGTTTAGTTGGGGATGTAGGTATTGGAAGAGGGGTGATCAAACATATCTCCTATGTCAAAGGGGTCAAAATTGTGAAGGCTAGACATCTATCAGTTGACAAACTCCTAAAAAAGGTTTAAATTGATTTTCTTGGGGGTTTGACATTCTGAAGAGATAATATATTTATATATATATATATATATATATATATATATATATATATATATATATATATATATATATGTTGGATTTTTGCATTTTCTATTTTTTCAACTTTTTATTTCTTTTCAGCACCTTAAAAAAAACTCCACAGTAATACAAGTGTAACAATAGAAATAACAAACACAAAATAAATAAGAAAAATAGAAAAACAAAAGTACCAAACATAGATCCTAAGTCTTTCAACTAAGGTTTTCCTAAAATAAAAATAATTATTAGCAGCGACGCCAAAAAATTGATGCACCAAATCATACCAAGAAGTGAGTTTATCGTACAACATAAGCGTACATGTTAAGTAGTTTGTAGTCTAAGAGTCCACGAGAAAATGTTTAACAATTATTTCTGTATAAAAATATTTAATTTGCTAATCTTTTGAACTTAGCTCGGCGGTATTGTAAAGAAGGTTTTAAGTCTTACAATTTTGAATGCACAGTAGAATACAGACAGTAGAAACAAACGAAGCATGGAAAAACTCAAGAGTTCTTTCAAGTGTGATGAGGCTCGGGCATCTACAATTCGTGCAACATGGTCATTGTGGCTTTCCTAAATATTTTCCTACATGATTGTTTTCAATCGCAGATGAATTACTCCTTATCCCTATGTTTAGGTCAAAAGAAACCTAGAATCCATGAAGTTAAGGCTTCCTCAATTGCATGGCATTCTGCATGAATGTTATGATCCCTTTGGAAAGATTGCAAAATCCTACTAGAATATGTCTATCCTCTCGGGATTTTGTGATTAACATTCTCACTATGCAACGGTTAGAGGTCGTAGCTTCACGAAATATTTTAACATCCTCATTGGCCAGACTAAAGGAAAACAAAGTTCATAGTTTAACCAACAATATGGGTCATCAAAGTGCATAGAAAAATGCAATAGAAAAACATTTCAAAAAAATTATGATTAAATTCACTACCCTTACATCACAAAGACACGAAGATTTTAGTCATGCATCGTTGAGAAAACCATATAAAAGAAAATTATGCAGAGTTTCATTGCAAGAAACAAAAACATGGTAAAATTACAAACAATATTGCCTTCTTCACAACAACAACTCTCTCTCACACAACTTCTCTCATAACTCTCAAACAAAGGTGGAAAATCACTCTTAAATATTTCAACCAAAGGGAGTAAAAAAACTTTAAGGAAATCACTCCAAAATCTCCTTAATCTCTGCTTCCAGCCGTCACCAGCTCTCCTCTAGACCCGAAGCCCTAAAAAAACCCTAAAAATTATTCTTATAGCAAAATCCACGACTTTGACAAATAAATTTCCTTCCAAAAAATATTTCTCGCCTGTTGACGTGGTCACGCCCGACTCCTACTTGGTCACGCATGACCCCGACGTGGTCACACCACAGGTTTGTGGATTTTCGTGTGGTCACGCCAGACTAGCATGGTCATGCTGATGCTCACGATCAGGGGCATGGTCACACCACTTCTAGGTGTGGTCACACCTCTTAAATCCGTTTTCTAAATCGCTCGTACTAAACACCTGCAACCTGCTCAATATTATGAAAAATCTTTCTCAAATGTAGATCTATGATAAATAAGTAAAAATAAAATGTAAAATGCAGAAGAATCACAGGCAAAATCATGAAAAGAATTTTTAGTACTTCTTTCCAGAGGCACTCAACTTCTATTTTCTTTATTCCTTTAATCTCACAAATCTTATTAGTACGACTCCAGTGTCATCCACATATACATTTAACTCCAACACATAATTATACTTCCTAATACGTGAAAGATCATATAATGCAAATTAAGCATCCATTAATTTATTTATATTTCAATATATTTAAAAAAATCTATTACAATCATTCTCGTTTAAAAAAAACAATCAATACTACAAACTCAAAAATCTAATTAAACCCCCACCAACATTCACTTTATTTTATAGCAAATGGCATAAACTTATGTGACAAAAATAAAAATAAATCATTGAATAGGAAGATATATATTTGACCAATAATACATTAATCCTAATCAAAGATACAAATTTATCTCATTCACTCTTATGAAATAAACTTATAAAATTCAAACTAATCTACTCTCATATCCCCAATATTTGTAGCAAGAAAATATGGGCTCGATCCTTCCAATCCCTTGCATAATAATCAACCTCTGTGCCATCACCACCGTTGCTACCGCTTGCTGCCGACAACCCTTGCATGAGATGCAAACTCCCTCGTAAGAAATAAAAACTTTGGGCCTTCGTCAATATCCCAAACAAAATCGACCACCTTCCCATCAATCTTGATCACAACATTCCCTTTAAGCTCCTTCTTAGTATCAATCACGTAAGACGTCTGACAATCGATTATCAAGTTCATCTCAGTTCCATTCTCTTGGCCGTCGAAGCTTATGTCAATGGAATGCGCGATGCCATTGGGTAAAAAGTGAGCCTTTGCGACAGAGAAAGTGTTTGTAATCTTTTTGACACGAAATACTTCTCTGTTCAAACTCGATAGACGTGTTTGCTCCTTTCGAGCTTTTAATGGAGGTTCTGAACATGGAGGCTGCTCCTCATCGGCGTCGGTGCTGCGTCAGCAAATTTTGGTGAGTTTCTTCATTATGGATGGTATAGGGTTGCAGCATTCTGTCAAAGTTTTATCATATTGATTGAACTCTAAATGTTATGAAAGGATCAGAAGCATTCAATGGTATACATCTGTTCACCTTCAACACTAAGGGCCCGTTCGGGGTAGTTTATATGTGCAAAGTTGTTTTTGAAAATGTATCGGTACCGTTTGGGTCGCACGTTTCGGTAGCTTATTCGAAAACGCGATTAGGCTTTTACACTAAACACAGGCGGTGGGTCGAACCCTGCAGTCAACCCGCGAGTCACGTTTTATGATAAGCTGCTTCTCCTGAAACACACAAACTGCCCTAAATACACTCTAAATAAGAGAATGCATTTCTGTGGGAATAGGAGGAAAGAAGAGGATTTATAAATGGCAAGAAATTTCTTGAAGTTATTTTTCTTATGCATGCTAGAAGAAAATTTTAGATATTTATTTATTGTCCGAGCATATTTTGATAATTATGTTTTTATTATTGGAATTCTGAAATTATAGCATATAAATTGAACGAAAAAGGGAAAGAAAAGTTCCAATGAATTTGACGTTTGGGACTCAGCAGTTTGTTGTGAGTCTAAACGAGCTAATTTTATGCTGAGGAAAAAAATAAAATTGAGGGTTGTTATAAAGGAGTTCTTTAAGAAATATACTCAAAGATTTACTATAATTAAATAATTTAAGGTATGATATACATTTAAGTATTATCATTACTAGTGACCGTGAAGCAGAGGGGTGACAAAATAAAAAACTATGAAGTGTAAAGTATTTAAATTTAAATTTTATTTTTTTTATTTTTTTAAATATTATAAATATTTGTTATTCAACTAAAAATATACTTAATATTAGATTATTATTCTGTATTTAACTTTAAGAGACAAAAAATAATATAGTAAAAATTTAGGGGTGGCGAGTGTCTTGGCGTAAGCCCTCGGGTTAGGGGTTGGAATCTCACCCCTATCGAGAGGATTCAAATAGCACACAGGACTGGAAGGGGGTCCGACCCTTGCTTAGTTCAACCTATAGGGGTTGATCGGCTGTCTCCAACTCTCGATTAATCTTTAATATATATGTACATATGTATATATATATATATATATATATATATATATATATATATATATATATATATATATATATATTATATAAGATTTTTGGCACTTGAATTTGCTTATGAGCGTGCTCGGTAATTATTCATATTTGGTTCATTCAAAATTTTCATTTGTTTGAGTGTCATGTTGAAAATGGCTCATGAATAACATTTTGGTTTTTGGCTGATTCAAATTCATTGGCTTGAAATTAGCTCAACTGATTTAAAAATAATATACTTAATATTTTTTAATACAACATATGAGTAAATTTAAGACCCAGCCACCCCACTTTTTTAACATTGTATCTCAAATACAATCATAAGGTTTAATTTCATATTAAATATCCAGCAATACTTTCCGGCTTTTGTAGTAGTTGGTCATCATCGACCATTCAAGCTACCTTTGCTCCCCACCGTCAGCAGCTACAGCTTGCTAAAGTCATACCCCAAATATGATAATAATGTATAATGTCGTATTGAAGACCTGATGATAACTTCCACTCTTTGTAGTTGACAACCGACATTGACCATCTTCTGTCAGCCGCCGTCGATCATCGTCTCGACCCTTCTTATCATTGTTGCTAACCCCTGATTGCTAAAATTGTTTTCCAAATACAGTTGTAACGTATAACACTGCATTTGAGACCCGATAATGACTTCTGATCTCTATATTCATCAACCATTATCAGTTGCTCATCGTCATTATTATTCACACCACTTTTCATTATATGTTCTAGCCTAAATGTCATTCTTATTGCCCGTCTCTTTGAAACCCTCCTTTCTATGACACTCATACTTACAAAAGCAAAAGAAGATAGGATAATTGAAGGCAGACAAACGTTAAGAAGAAAAAAAAAATAGTACTTATGAAGATATCGATATAAAAAAATTCGCGTAATATAAATCGAAGAAGTGCGATCCAAAGTAAATTAGATCATACTCGACCCAAGAGAATATACAAAAAAAATTCTATAAAAGAACCTTTGTGACCAAACCCAAATAAAAAATCAAAATTATTTTCTTCTGGTTCAAAGAAACCTCGCAAGAGGTGTCCTATAAAAGAACCTTTGTAACATCCACAAAAATACCCAGGCAAATTTACGATAGAATGGTTTTGTCTTTACTCAAAGAAATCCAAAAATATGGGCAACTAAAGAGATTTTCAGATGTTACAATAAAGGAAAAATCCTCTAGTCATCAAGATAGAACTAACTCACCAGGTATAGGGTGAATCACCATAGCCTGGCGGGTAGACACTGTTGAGCTGAAAATGGACTATGGTACGCGCCTACAAAAGACTCGACAAAGAAAACATTGTTCTTTAGGAGGGTATATCAATAAGTAAGTTAACAAAGAACCAACTAGAGAGATGGTCTGGTTGGGAATCAATGGACGCAGCCTCCCAAATTACTAGGGCCATAGATCTACTAAGATATGAAGGTAGTCGATCTGATCTAGCTTCACTTTGTCAGCAACCCTTTGTGTTACATTGTCCAAAGTGATTTGGTTTATCGAAAATCAAAGGAATGAAAATTATAACTTTCTAAGGCTATAACTATACCAAAAGAGTGGAATAGAGATTATACCTACCAAGGATTTGGCCAGGAAACTTATACATAAAGGAGGAGAACAAGATAATTGGCCTAAAAAGACGAGTAACCCTACAAAGAACATACAATTCCTTCTAGATCAAGAGATCCTCTAACACCATATAGGGCTATATTGCACTAGACAACCACCTAATTGTATAAAATGTTTATTGGGCCAGTTAGATTGGAAAACAAGAGTATTTCTTCGGGGGTCATGTAGCATGTATGTAATGATTTATGATATCCTAATCATGAAGACCCTATTAGTGTGAGGATATATTCATGCATTTTATAATCATTTTAAAGTTAGTTTGAAGGCCATGCAAAAAATAAAATAATATATTTTTAAAATTTTAAATATTTTCACTCTAAATTTTATTAAGATAAATCTTTTAAAATTAGATTTTATAACAAATATTTTATTCTATTGAGTCTAATTGTGACTGTATCGAGACAAAACAAGGGCACAAGAAAGGGTGAACACATGTAAAATACAATAAAAAATACATGATATAAATGAGTAAGAGGCCCGGTGCCACTAGTTATGTTGGTTATAATCCCAAAAAATAAAAGGGGCATTGGGCTCCGCATATACAACTTGATCTTAGAATTATCCAATAAATATTTAAATTTGGATTTAAGGCACGAGGCAAAAGCAAACAGCTGGTGGTCCTCTTCACACGGTCTTTAATCTTAGCTTCGGGACGCATGCACATACCTTATTTTCAGTAGAGACTCTCCTTAAGGACTCTAAAAAATACATCGAGAAAATTAAAAAAAAAAGACCTAACCTACAAAATAAAAGTGACTATGGGTGATTTCATAAAACATATAAAAGGTCACATCTGGTAAGAGGAAAGTTAAACAACGACTATAGAAAATGCATTAGTTTGAATTGTTATTTATGTCCTCTCTGTTAGATACGTCACCTTGAAAGGAAAATTTTGTCGTAAAATACCAAGGAACGAGGCTTTATTAAACCCAATAAGGCTCGTGAAAGGCACATAAAGTGTATAATATCAAGCTCAAGCCAATGAATAATAAATATGTAAGAAAACCCATAAATACACCCTAACATTGATTCAAAAGAATGAATAAACTTTGTTGCCAATGAATACATCTATGTGGAAGACATGTAAGTGCCGGGCTGAGGGTCTTCCTG
Source organism: Papilionanthe hookeriana x Papilionanthe teres (assembly GCA_022702705.1). Classification (NCBI taxonomy): domain Eukaryota; kingdom Viridiplantae; phylum Streptophyta; class Magnoliopsida; order Asparagales; family Orchidaceae; genus Papilionanthe; species Papilionanthe hookeriana x Papilionanthe teres. Next base: position 109,059,266 of record CM040432.1, read on the forward strand.
TAGGATATTAATAATGTCACCAAGTTGGCCCCATCCAACACACCCAAATGAACTAACCCTCATCATGAAAAGTGATGAAAACTAACTCAAGCTTGTGTTAGGAACAATCCTATCATATCTTGTAAAATTAAGGCAACTCACATTACCCATTCATACAAGCCATCAGATAATGCTTGTTTCCCTATTATTACTATAGGTCATATTAAGGGTCGTCTAAGTACTGCCACTGACATGCAAAATTGTGACAGCTAGACCTATATGCTGCAATAGGCAATGCGGCTATACCATAAACACAAGCAAGCAATGCATAGAGCATGCCATAAGGATATAACTAAGGAACTAAACTCCAATGATATTGACAATATGGCAAGCATCCTCATAAGAGGAAAAAGCAAGAAAGATGCATGCATGATGTTTAATCAAAAACTTTTTAGAGAAGGTGAAAACTTTGAAAGCTTGGACTTAAAGTCCAGATGACTTGCAAAATGATGAGAAAACAACAAAATGCAATTGAGGACTAGCATGTGGAATATATTATGCAAAGAAACAAATGCTACCAGTGCAAAAAACACAAGAATCCTTTCTTTTATTGCAATGAGAGTGTTATGATGCTATGAAGATGAATTCATAGAATGAGCTTTAAGATCCAAGGAAGAAAGGAGTACACAGACATATAATGCAACCTAAATGTAGTTAATTTCATGAATAAAAAATTATCCTGCATGCCTGACACAAGAAGTATGAGAAAAAGGGGAAACATGAAAGAAAACAAGTTTACACTAGGCTGTATCAGTAAATAACATGGATGACGTAAGTTCTGCCGATTAGTCTTGCAGAGAAAAACTGTCACCTATGAGGAAGGGTGTAACAATGGCTCAAGAGAGTAAGTCCTACAGTCGATGATCTATGAAGATGGAAAGCACACTTGTTTGGAATAATCAAAACTCAAATATATAATAAAAAATTCAGAGGAGGTCATCAACCATACAAATGGGTGTACAAAAAAATGGGAAAAATTATCATACCCTGAGCATACAAAAACCAAGAGATGATAATCTCAAACTACTAATTCCCTACTAAATAATGGGCTTATTGTATGCACTGTACTATCCAAGGAATACATCAACTACGTGACCCATAAAATAGAATAATCCAAAGTTCTAGTTAGCTTCTCAAGGTCATAGTGCAAAAAACCATACTATAATTATGGGAAAGAGACTGTTATGACAAGTTCCTGTCAATAGGCAATACAAGACTATATCACACAGTAAAGGCTAACATCGGTTTACCAAAATAAGTGTCACGACTTTAGCCTATGTAGAAAAAAATTCCCTACATGGTCACAATGTTGAGAGCAATGTTATTTACCAGTCTTGTGAAATTGACACTATTGTGCCGAAAAGCAACAGATGGATGTCTATTGAAACCAAACTATGTGGCCTCATGTCATTTACATCATTATAGAAGCAATGACACATGATTAACAATAGAAAAAAATGATTACTGGAACTGAGGAACATTACCAAAATCATGTTTTACACCCAAAGATGAGGAAACAGTGCCATAATGTTGAAAGAAAGTATTACAACATCAGGAAGCTAAGGCACTGCGCTCAAAGTAGCACTAAAACAAACTGAAGAATTGCTTTACCAGCTTCTATGACCACCCCAAATGGAAACATCGGCATTTGAAGACTCCACCAAGGAAGAGGAATGCAGAGAAGAAAAATGGAACTACACACTCCTACAACTTCATGATGCTCAAAGAGACCAAAACAAATGAAATTTTTAGCCCTATACCAACAACAATTCACTAGAATGCCAGCCCTTGTGATAGTTTAAAGATTCCTAATTTATACGAGAATAAGTCGGTGTGGAGCCGAGGCATTAGACGTAGCATTGTGGCACTACTAAAATGTGACTAAAAAGACAGGGAGTATGGCTCAGGCTTGACCTATATCTGTCTGAGCACCATGGCTCCAAGATCAGTGTTAGGGTGTTATTGACATCACCAACGAGATGACAGTGAACATTATTGAGGTTGTCCAATTAGGAGCGCGAGACACAAACTATTGAAGTGACACTGTGTTAGATATGGCATCATAGCACTATTAACATGGTAAAAGCCACATTAGCTCTCGCAATAATTTTCATCAAATCGAGGTTGCATATTGCAACATCAAAATATGGCCGCAAGTCGAACTAAGAGCCATCATGATGACCATCACCAACTGTGCTCTAGGGTAGACATGAATCACAAAATAGTGACCAGTACTAAGGTGCTCCAAACTGCGTCGAGGGCTCCTAAATAGAGAGATAGTAAACACTTTAAGATGAAAATACAAAACAAAGCGCACATATGATGAATCAAAATAGCCATGATACCATTAAAGTTCAAAAGAGATTACATATTCTCAATAATTTATGGATGAGGAAGTCAAAAAATCCCTATCTATTGTCAGTAGGAAACACAAAATAATGATATTAAGAGAAGAAAGGGACTTTGTATAGCCCTTTAGAATCGTTCAGCAATCTACCTCCAATGGTGTCACTACTCGTTGTTCTCTCTTCCTCCCTCTCTAGGCTATAGTCAAGAAGATAACACTGACGCGCCTTCTCCAACCTCCGGTAGACTTCTATATTCCATTGAGCTAGTGTATCTTATTTTTACTCAATACGATCGAACCAAACCATCATAGAGTTCATTCATTATGCATGTGTTTACCTTATGGTCAAGCTCGATGACATCCTCCTAAAATATGTAGACAAATTTAGACAGGTGAATATTATAAATTGTACTATGGTGCAAAAAAGCCAGTCCTACCAAAGCTTCTCTGGGTGCAATGGCTCTCGATGCAGAGCAAGCATCAATATTGAAATTTTCATCACTCTGATCACTGTCGAGAACATGGATGGGCGCACAACCAATCCCGTGCCTTGTTGGAGGGCATGCTATCATAATGAAAGTTTCAGAATAATATAATGATAATGATAAACGGAGATATGTTGCAGAGCTCCGTTACGAAAGATTCAACATACCGAATTTTTTAACCCGATTCTTATTTATAGAAAATTAGACGTTGTAGTCTCAGTCATGAATCTTAACTCATTCAAGTGGGAACCATAAATATTTTTAGGTAAGTCACCACAGTACTTCCAGTGTGGTTAGGGCATCAAATAATCTGAAGCACTGGGCCGTCAATGCCTGCATTGACTATGTTGAATGAGCACCATAAATTGTGACAATTTGTTTATGATACAAGTCTTATCATTTGCAGAGCCGCAACGCTGCATTCTAGGTTGCAGTGCTTGATCGCTTTTTATCACATTTGGACTTCCATACTCGGTTTACAGGATGTGCTCGTGTTTATGATTTCATTGGCATAGTTAATAACTTCTTCTAATTCACTTTGTTAGATTACTTTTAAAAAATGCTCACTAATTTTGTATCATTGATATCTAAATATCAATAGTTTTCTAATATTATATTTTTTATTTGTTGAGTTTTAGGTGTTATCATGCCTTTTGCACCAGAATATTTATCAATATAGGGTAAAAATGCCATTTTGAGAAGGTACTTCTCTAGTAAATGTACAATATTAATACTTAAGATTCTCAACTCTCATGTTAACCTTCTCTCTCCTTTTTATTTTTCTTTGCTTACACCTTTTATCTCTTGCAATTAGATTTCTAACATTAGCCTCTCTAGTCTACCACCTCATTCATCATCAAATTATTTGACAAGAGGCAACCATGAAATACTAAAATGAGTAGAAGTTGGTCTAGCTTCTCTTTTATGTTTGCCGCTGTCACTATTTATCACCATGAACTTGCTTAATGATTCACTCTCAGCTAAATGAAGTAATTTGCCCTTCATACCTTGGGTTCAAACATACTTGCTTGACATTTTGGCGCAATTCTCATTCTCAAATCTTCACTACATAGGTGCGTGTAACTTCTTCTTTTTCAACAAATTGAAATGAGGAGATTGGTCAACAATGATTAGTATATAACTTAAGGCAAGTAGAAAGAAAGGGGTGAGAGGGAAGTTTTTGGAAAGCCAAAAATTCAAACTTGGGTATTTATAGAAGGCTAAGGTTCTCAATGTACACTGAAGCCAGTTCAAAATCATTATTAAAGAAATTAAGAGTGGCTTATTCTCAATATAAAAGTAAAGAAAAATAGAAAAAATTATTTTTTTTATTAAAAAATAAAAACAATTAACATTGTTCTATTAATATTTGTCTTTTCAAATGGATCTCTAACATGCAACATAAATGATAAACTAAATGCATAAAATAAGTATGTTCCATGATGGCTACAAAAAATGCCTGGATTAAGAGACCGCCCATGTAGTCCGATAGGGCATTCACTTGGCTTAGGGATGCTTACAGCCGTTGACCAATCTTCGAAATCAAGAGGAAACTTGTCTGCTCATGGGCACTCATTCAACTAAATCTTTCTTGTCTATCTCAGGGGAAGTTGCCCAGGTTGCAAAAACTCAACTTCAGTCAGCAGACACCGCCATACGGCATGGAAGAAATGAGAACTTATCCAATTAGTTAGATGACTCTACTTATGTAGTCGACAGATCCACTAATTTGGGAGTACTCGCCTAATGGACTATCACATGTCAATAACAATTCACTTCCGTATATATTTATTTCTTAATTATCTTGTAGTACTGGAAGTATATTGGCCAAAGCCATATAAATAAAGGGTCAATAAGGTCATGTAGACTCTCTACACTTTTGTTTTTTTCGTTACAATAATTACACAAATCTTATTAATAAAACTCTACTGTCATCTACATATAAATTTAAAACAAACACTCAAAACTTGAAACTAATTAAACTAAAACGCCATCAACATTCACTTGATCTTATGACAAATGGTATAATTTCATGCAAAACATATAAATAAATTATTAAATAGAAGGATTCATCTTTGACCTATAATACATTACATTAATTATATATATATATATTTATATATATATATATATATATATATATATATATATATATATATATATATATATATATATAATGATCCAATACCCTACTTTCATAATAAAAATCAAATACCATAGGATCTAATGAGGTAATCTCTCACACCATTGTAAAACTACCTTTTATTAGATCCCTATGATTTGTACCGAATAAATATGGACATGCTCCGTCCAATTCTTTACATGAGAATCAATCTCACTGTTTACGCTGCTGCTGCTGCCGACAACCCTCGTATCGAATGAAAACTCCCTCGTCAGGAATAAAAACTTTGGGACCCCAACAATATCCCAAGCAAAATCAACCACCAGCCCATCAATCTTGATCTCAGCATTCCCTTTAAGTTTCTCCTTAGTGTCTACCTCGTAAAACAACTCACCATCTATCATCAACTTCATCTCTGTCTCTCTGTCTTTCTCGTCAAAGCTTATAACAATGGAATGTGCGATGTCGTCGCGTAAAAAATAGGCTTTTTCGACAGAGAAAGCGTTTGATTGCTTTTTGACATGAAATATTTCTCTGTGCAAATTTGATAAGCGTTGCTGCAGCATTGGCGCTTTCAATGGAGGTTCTGAACGTGGAGGCTGCTCTGCATCGATGTCAGAGTTGCCGCAGAAAAATTTGCTGAGTTTCTTCATAGAGGTTTAGTGAGAGCTGAATTCTTGTTTTTGTTTTTATTTTTTTATTTTTTTATATATCTTTTTTCATGGATGATATAAGAGAGGTTTGGGTGACAATTTAGACAGTTTTAGCATTTTAGAAAATCGTTATTTTTTTTCTTAATTTTAACAGAGGGACAATTTTATGATATAGATTGAGCTCTAAATGGTATGAAATGAAGCGAAGAATTTAATGGGATGAATCTCCTCACCTACAATCCTAAATAAGAAAATGCATTGATGTTGGAATTTGAGGAAATAAAAGGATTTATATGTGGCAAGAAATTTCTTGTAATTAATTTTTCTTATACATACTAGAAGCAATGGCAGAAACAGCTTCATTTTTTAGAGGGGAAAACTGCCTCCCCTTGAACCAATATGACTGGGATCGCGTAAGACGAACTGAAGATGCATAAAGCACAGATGCGTGGTGGCTGACTTAGATAGTGGCGACGTATCAAATGGCACCGCATGGTCTCTCAGGGCTGGCATGGTTGCGCGGGCGCTGACTGGGTTAAGAAGAAAAATAAAGATTTTTTGGGTTTATTTAAATCTAGAAACTTTAAAAATGCATAATTTTGTGTAAAAAATCACAAAAATAAAAGAAAAATACCCTATTGTTCATTAAACATCGGAGAATAATGTAGAACAAAAATCAAAATATTTATAATGTATTTTAATTTTAATTAATTAAATAGTCAGAAACCTTTTTTAATCATAACTCACTTATAATTAACGACCATGGCATCAGGTTTTGAGGGCTTATAGGCTCTGTTGTTAGGGATCTTTTCTGATTTTTCCATGATCAGTGAAAATCTCTAGCCAGAGATCTCTAATTTTCAAGTTAATCCCCTCTGTTTTGATTTAAAGATTATAAAAATTAAAATATAAACCAGAAAAATATAAAATTTATCTTGGTAGGTTCACTGTGGTTAGAGGACCCTACGAAAAATATAAAATGAATTTAACTGATTGAAAGTGGCACTAATTGTAATTAACTCATTAAAATAGTTAAAAATTTAAATAATTAAAGTATTAATAGAAAAATCACAAAAATTATTCGACACTATAAATAATAATCATGTTAACCCCACATAATAATTTGAAGTTAATTGGAATTGATTTAATCACCAAAATGAATATTCCAAGTAAAATAATACTTTTGGTATTGAAATAATTATAATAATTAAAATGTAATTGAGAAAATTATAAAAATAATTTTTGGCAGTTTATAGTGACCATAAAGACTTAAAAAAAATAAAATTGGAATTAAAACAAATATTTCATTTTTAGGCTATATTTTAAGTTTTAAATAATTAAAAATATTTAAAAATAATTAAAAATCATAAAAATCACAAAAAATACACTAAAATATCACATTTGATTCCCTGATCACTTAGGAATGATTAAAATATTTTTCTTAATTTTCTAAATAAAGTTATAATTTTTTAAAAGGCTAAAAATGAATTTTCCCTAACTTTGTCCTAAAATAATTACAATAAATAAAATAAAAATCATAAAAGCATGAAATTTGCTTCTCTGGTTCTCTGAACTCAGAGAGATTTACGAAAAAATATAAACCTTAGTTTTTCATTTAAATAATATTTTATATTTAATTAATACTCAAAATAAACAAATAAATAGAATAAATAAAATAAAACATAAAAAATCATAAAAATTTCCCTAGATGGTCCCTTAACCTAAGTGAACCTCCAATAATTTTCCTAAGGACAGATGATTTTTTTTGGTTAAGTTAATGAATTAATATTAAAAATACCTATTTTTGTATTAAAATAATTATAAAAATAAAATAAAAATTAGAAAAATCACATTTTCTCCTATGATATTTTAATTGGCCCATGAGTGGGGTAACATGAAAATTTTAAATTCATTGAGTTGAAGTTAATTAATTATCAAGTGATTGGCTTAAAGAGGAAAAAGGGTAATTATGGAATTTAAGCTTTAAATTAATATTTAGGCTTAATCAAAGGGATAAATGGTAATAAATGATTTGAATTAACTTTTTTGGATAATTAAAATATAAGGGGTTGAAAGGTAGAAACCAATCTCACCACTCCATAACAAGGGTATAAATGGTAATTTTACTTTAATTATGGTAATTTGAAAGTTAATTAAATTAAATGATTATAAGGTAAGGTGTTTGATTTTGGAATATAATAGCTCAATAATTTGTAACCCCTAGCTAATGGTTTGATGACAATACAATCATGGATAAAAAATAAATGATATTTAATTTAACATTCCTATATTACAATTTTACCCATAATTCTTAAGGACTTAGTAGTGAACTAGGCTTAAATCAAAATTTTGATTAACGAGATTTAGAAAATAAAACATGAATGATTAAGAACATTTGGAAAACACTACTAGCCCAACTTTAAATTAATTGGCTAAATTCCTTAACAAATCAATTCACCCTTAAAGGGCCCTCATTCACATAATTTACAAATGAAAAACCAAGTGATAGTTACCCAGCTCATGAGATAATTAAAACATTAAAATTTACTGAGCATAGGGTTAAGACACACTCATTAAACCTCACTTTGAAATTGATGAATAATTTAGCAACATAATAAGCTCAGAGGAACTCGGGACCTTCCAAAAAATTTTAAAAGTTGTTTAAGGTCATACCCCGAACACTTTTATAGTCTTTTAGATATCTTGGAGGACAACTGAACCTATTATGCTTTGCACAAGAAAATCATCATTTACAAAAATGAACAGGAACCCGCCAAGTTATACCTTAGGGCTCGGTAGGCACACCTTAAACCAGTCTTTCTTGTTTTCCTTACATGCAACATATTTTAATTCCCTGCAAGATTATGCATAAACACTGCTAGTACTGACATTTCAGCTCGAGTGCGAGAAGCGGACTGGTACGCTTTTATAGTTTATTTACAGTACTTTTCTTTACTGCTCTTTACTTTCCATTACCTTTCATTTTCTACAAATTTACATGTTAAACCAAAACCAAAACAAAATAAAATTTGCAATAACAACAAGATAAGATAACTCTAAAAATTAATCACAAATAAAACAAAACAAAGACAATCGCAACTAAAATCAACACGTCTCTTTGGATGATCAGGAATCCTTCGGATGAGGCAACATATGGTTGTTAATGACAGTTCTCCTGGTTTGAATGAACTTATTGAATTCATTTAGTTGAGTTTGGTAAATTCATTTAGACTAAGTGAATTGAAGAAAATAGTGGTGCCGGAATGAGGGAACCGTGGGATCCTAATCGGTGTAACTTTAATCAACTTAAATTTCCCCCTTAATAAGACTGTTAAATAATTATACCTACAACAATAAACTTGACAACTAAGCCAAAACTTGAACTCTAAATCTGATACTTATCTCAACCTCCTCAATTTGACACTTTTAAACTTAAACTTGCTACAACGAGGAACTTGGAGCAAACACCGTGGGTAGCACGATGAGGCATGCAGAGAAACATCTTCGAGAAAGCAAACAAGTCTACAACAGCAAACCTTCTTAGAAATAAACAACAATCCGTAAGACTTCGAGGTACTTCATCCAGCACGACATAAACTCTTACCTTATCTTTTAGGCTTTTGCACATCGTGTAATATAAGCCCTAACTCGTCTTAGGACTTCGATTTTGTTGTTCAATACGACATAAATCCTCCTATCTTCTAGGTTATTTACATAATTAGTATTATGCAGATATAAGCCCTAAAATAATAAAATTGGTAAGATGAAACATTAAACAATATCTCCTCTAAATTAAAGCCGAACCATAGAGTAGTCTGAGAAATCACTGAGGTTCTCCTCAGGATTCGTGACATCCCCTAGCTTTTTTCCTTTGGTTCCGCAATAACTGTTCACATTTGCACCTTTCTGATTTGATATTCCTTATTACCCGACCTTAAAAAATCCTACCATTTGAATTCATGAAGGCATTATTTCTTGATCTATATCGAGAGTTTTCTTAGGTGATTTCGGTCATTTAAGAAGTAATTAACTATAGGGGCCAGCGCTTATAGAAAATTTAAGAACCCAGATAATATAAACCAAGTAATTTTTCATATTAAATAGGGAAACTTGTAGGTCAACATAAATGTTTCGCAGACTAAACGGATGTCATAGATTCTTTCGTTTATTTAGATAAGCCTCATCACCAAGTAATGTGTCCATTCTTCGGGATGGAAGCATAGCTTGTAATGTTGTGCTTGTTTATTTAAACTATTGCATATATGAGATCGTTATGATTTCATATTTTCAAATTTAAAAAAAATATTTTCTAAAACCATATATATATTATATTATATTAAATTAAACCCAAAGATACCTTTTAACAGTCGACAATGGTTCATCCTACTGATTCGTCCAAAGGAAAATGTATGTGTGATAAATATACATTTAATTGAGTTTTATGTTAGAGTATGAAGGTCTATGATTGCTTTTATCTCTCGAGATGCTGTGATCCAATCCTTTGTGACTACTTTCTTTTGTGAGTCGCGTGGGACCAAATCAAAACCTAAATGACCACTAAGTAGGGTCACTTACCCAATCTGTATGTGCGCTCATCAGATTACATGCCTAACTAACAAATCCACTCATCATGGTTACTTGCTAAACATATCGGTCTAACCTTAGCACCACTTTCCCATCATATATACCCCCTTGTTTGGCCCACACACCTACCTTAAAATTATACATTAGGGCCACTCAACAAGTCTGCAAGCATCTCACTAGGATCACTAACCCATCTTGCATGATCACTCATCAGAGTCACCTACACTTGTTTGTAGGAGTGGCCTGCAAGCCTCTCGCTAGGATCACTAACCCATCTTGCATGATCACTCATCAGAGTCACCTACACTTGTTTGTAGGAGCTATTTATTGAACCAAAATCACAACATGAAACATATCCATGTTGTTCTACACATCTAAACCAATATATTAACTCATATAAAGTTTAATAAGTTTTCTTACTCACTCTTCTAAGGAGTAATTCAAATGCACTCATCAATGTCCCGCCTTTGGTGTTCATATAGTTGTAATTATCCAATCATTTATTTTTGTTTATTGGGGTCTAGATGTTACATTTTTGTTGCACCCAAAAATCTATCAATAAAAGATTAGAATTATAAAGCCTTATTGCTCCTTTTTGGTTTTTTTATTTGATTTTATTTATGATTGCACTTAAAGGGTCTTACAAGTAAGGTCCAGGAATTGTCCCCAATAAATTTGGATTCAACATTTTTGTAGTTATAGTGAGCATGAATTGTTATTAAGAGTTAAAAGCCAAGAACAGTTAGAATAAAGCAGCCAATGAGAAGAATCAGCATGTATGAAAAGCGAAAATCTCATCACTATTAAATGGCCAATCTAAATATTCTTGCACGAACCTGAGGAATTATCCCTAAAATCTAGTTAATATTTAGGAAACATTCAAATTTTAAAGATCTTCAAGAAATGGCCATATGTCTACTAGTGATAGTCACATTTAGAAATAAACATTTGACAATTCGTTCTTTCTTTTTTGTTTCTTATTCTTAATACATTTTAAAAACTCATCCCATTTATTTTAAGAAATTCATTCATTCATCTCTCACTTTTAACTTAAAAAAATATATATATCATCATCATTTGAAAATATGGAAAATTAGTATTCCCTAATAAGCATTACATTGTCTATAATTTGCATTGGAATCTTAGTGGAGGATGTTTAAATTTAGAGGGCTCACTAAATTAAATTTTAGTATTGGTTCTATTAGAACTTACAAAACTATCATTGATTGGAACTATCGGCTTTTTAAAAAACACATCATTTACTAACAAAATTCATAGAACCTCATAGAAGTGAGTTCATTAGTATGAAGTTTCTCTAAACTTATTTTTTATAAGTCCTTCTAATCCTTGAGATTCTTTTTATCAATAAGAATATTACTCAAAATGAAGTCTTTTGTTTACTTATAAATTTGACATTGGTAAATAATTATATTTGCTTCTATTATTTATTAAACAGATCCAAACAAAAACTCATCAAATTTTAAAATATGTCTAAGAATAATTCTAGCCTCAAAATTTGACTCCCTTTTTAGGACCAATATTTGTATTAAATAGTGCTTAACACTATTCTACTTACCAAGACTAGATGGTTAACCTCATAGAGAATAAGTTATGAACAAAGATGTGGCTCATCTAAAGGCTATAACTAAAAATTTAAGGAAATCATAGAAAAATCAAATGTAAGTCTTTATTACATTTGTTAAGAGATTAATCTACTCATGGGATTCTCTTATCTCAAAAAAAAATAATAATAAATAAATAATTAAGTCATTCAAAAATCAACATTAAGAGTATATCATGAGGACCTAAACAGCCATTCAAATGTCTATAAGATCTCAGTTATGCATTTATTTTCTTAGTTCTCATGTATTATATTTGTTATAATGTCCAAAATCTTATAAATATAAGGTCAACGAGAGCAAGTAAAAATAATAATAATTGAGCTTTGAGCCTTGAAATATGATGAATAAAATTCATAGAGATTATTGACATATAAATTTGAATCCAACAAATTAGTTTACTTTTTAGTGCATCAACAATCATATAATATAAATTAATCATCCATATATCTATTAAATATTTTTACAGTCACAATTGTCCAAAAAAACTCAATATTAAAAATCAAATAATTAAAACACCACCATCATTCACTTGATTTTATGCCCCATGGTTTAATTTTATGTAAAAATACAAGATTAATAAATTAAATAGAATGATATTTGTCCAATAATATATTAATGAGCTCACAACCACCCTCATGTGTCTAACCATTTAAGGATCGCCGTCACTGCCGAAAAATTGACCAGAGAGGAATTTGAAACCGGTTACCTTATATATATATATATATATGATATATATATATATATATATATATATATATATATATATATATATATATATATGGTCACGTTACCCCAAAAACATAAAGATACTAAAAGTTCTAATTCCAATATCTCAATACATTTTTATGAATAGAAATGAAGCTACTCTTAGTCCTCCAAAAGTTGTAACATGTAAACATAGTTATGGTCGTCCGTCCAATGCTTTACAATAGTATCAGGCTCACCATCACCATCACCACCGCCGCCGCCATTGCTGCTGCTGCCATTGCTACTGCTGCTGCTGCCGTTATCGCTGCTGCTGCCGACAACCGCTGCATGGCCCGAAGGATCTCTCGTAAGAAATGAATACTTTGAGACTCCTTCAATATCCCACACGAAGTCGACCACCGTGCCATCAATCTTGAACTCACCCCTCCCTTGAAGTTTCTGGCTAGTATCTGCTTGGTAAGCAAACCTATCATCTATTCTCATCTTCATCATTGGTTCAAGCTCGAAGCTTATCGAAATTTCATGCATGGGTCCGTCGGGTAAAAACCGGGCGTGTGTGACGCAAATGACATCTTTGTGCTTCCTGACACGAACTTGTTTTGTGTTAGACTTTGCTTTCGATTTAGATTGTAAATCCGAAGGCTGCATCCCATCGTTGTCAAACATGTGGCTGATAATTTTGCTCAATTTCTTCATTATGGTTAAGGACGGGCTATTTTGATATAGATAATATGTGTGTATATATTTTTTGCGTTCTTTTAGATAACAATTTATAGAATTTTGGCATCCTTATATAGGGAACATTTTTCATATAGACTGAACTGTAAATGGCTAGAGAATCCTACGCATTTAGTAGTGTGGATCTACTCAACAAATTTTCTAAAATTGAACTGATATAATTACGTGCGGATCACCTGAAAGATTGATATTTACGATGAATTTTAAGATGAATTTTGATATTTAGGTGAGAATTTGAAAAAAAAGGATGAAAGAGGGTGGTTGATTTGTAAATAACAAGTTTTTGAGTGATCTGTAGGTAATTGTCCCACTTGAAAAACAGGAATTTACATGCAAACCACATAATTCACATTTATTTACATATCCAACACCTAAATTTTCATATATATATATATATATATATATATATATATATATATATATATATATATATATATATATATATATATATATATACGACTCAGATATTTAAATTACAACAAATCTAGCAACTTTATTAACTTTTTAAAAATAAGAAAATATAGTTGTTTGATTTGTAAATACTTAAGATTTATGTGGGATGTATTTAAATTTTCCAAAGAAAAAATACATTGTGTATGAATTTGAGGAAATAAATAAGTGGGAAGAAACAGTGAATGGATATTTTATTAACTATGATAAAACAAAAATGGAGAAGAGAAATTTCCTTGAATCCGATTCACACACCCAGTTAATTACACCCAAAAAAATGTTAATCTTATTTATATATTACTAGAAATAGGGCTGTCGAAAAAGGTCGTTGTTTGCGAACAGTTCGTGTTCGGTTCGTCAAGGAGTTTGTGTTCTATTCGTTCGATAAGTAAACGAAACAAACACAAACGATTTTTTTTTTAGTTCGGTTAGTTAAACGAACCAAACTCGAACGGTGATGCATTCGTTCATGTTTGAGTCATTTTTGTTCGAAATATAAAATAATTTAAAATATTATATATAAAAAATTTATTACATTTTAAAAAATTAAATTTTATAAATTATAATATAGAATAAATTAATAATATTAATATATTTATATATTATATTAGTAATATACTAATATAGATATTATATATTTATATAATATAAGTTATATAATTAATATAATATATTATTTATATATATTAATATTAGGGCAGTCAAATTGGATCGTCGTTTACGAACAGCTCGTGTTCGGCTCGTGTTCGACTCGTTCGTTAAGAAACGAACACGAACAGTGATTTCACGAACAATTTCGAACACGAGCTTATTTCAAACAATCTAAATTTCAAACGAACCGAACACAAACACAAGCTTTGTTTGTTCGTGTTCGGTTCGTTTACACCCCTAACTAGAAAAGCAGTAATATTTATTTAAATAGATAAAATTAGTAATGTTAATACAAATATTTATATTTTCCTTATAATTATAGTACATATAGTTATAAATGAGGAGTCTAAAAAGGAATTTCTCTATTTTTTACGCTTATTAATATGCCTTTAACTATATATACTTTGAAATGGATTCTTCAGTTTTATGTAATTGTTGCAGAAATTATACTGATTGGCATTGGAGTATCATGCTGCATAGGAATAGCAGATTTCAATCGAAGACCGGCGATTTGCTGGACTCATATCATGAGAGATGGTAATGGAGCGGCCAATTGGTGTGCTCGAGTTGGTGCTTTGCTGAATTCAGTTGTTATTTCTATGTATCTACCTAATGATCTTAATTCTCTTTGTTCTTTTGACCTTTGAGTTCTTTTTTGTTGTTGTTCCCTGTTTTTTGGTCTTCTTGTTTTGTGTGAGTTATTTATGTACCACACGACTCTTACATATTTACGTTTCTCATGCTTAAACCATTTTGTATTCATGCATCACACACCTTCAAATATATAGGCTAGCTATGGAAATTCATACATCAAGGGTATAGATGTATAATAGACTATGTCTAAACAAAAAAAGAATCACTGAAGAGCTCTTAAATAATGCTGAAATCTTCGTGCACGCAACATCTGAACTTCTGACTGACTATCTAATGATAGGTTTTGGTATCCATATTTGAAACACAGAAATCGAGTGCATTTAATTGCTAAAGACTTCACTTGAAGAGTTGTCATCTCAATATTTAGTTTTGCTCCTTCGACGAGCTATGGTCCTCAACCTGAGCTTGAGTCAAAAAGACTTATTGAAATTTTCTTCGATGTAAGAATACATTATTATCTAAATAGAATGGACCAAGAGCCGCAAAAAAAGGAAGAAGCTGATCGATGCCCGAGCGAGAGCCTAAACAAAAGATGTGTGGCTTGAGCAATTCTGTGAAGGAGATGCAATGATGTGCAAACCGGTGAGTGTTTGATGGATTCAATAGGTGAAAGGGCGACTAGGAAAGAAGCTTGAGTGATCCAGCGAGGGTGCACTCCGTCGAGATGCAACCTGACGAGCGCTTGAAGGATTTTGATTAAGCGACAGCTTGAAATATTTCGATCGGGAAAGAGCCCGCAACTAAGGCAGAAAGACAACACGCATAGGAGTTATCCGGTAGGAAAAATATTAATAGAATATCCCTTTGATTTTGGATGAATACCATTGAACCACCTAATTAAGGGTTGTTTGGAGCAGCTGCAGCATATTAATAAGCTATGGTAGCTATTACAATTTTTTTTTAAGAAAAATCAGACCACACCAAATAAACGGCCACCGCACGTAGCCAGGAACGGCATCAAAATGCTGATTTCAATGATTTGAAAACGCAGATTTTTTAATTGGCTGTCAAAATGCAGTTTATCAAACGGCAGTGAGTGCCTTTTCAAAGCGCATCGCATCAAATAAGCTGCCCTAAAGAGAGCCTAAATCATCGTTCATATTAAATCTCCGGTTTAAACCATCTCTACAACCTCCCTATAGCAGCGATACTAAATTTGCGGTAAATTTTGTTGCAACGATTTTCCTTTTTTTGTTGTGGTGTGTTTAAAAACACTAAATACTAAATACTCAAATAACCATAACACCACTAACATTCACTTAGTGTCTGTTTGGGGTAGTTGCGGCTTTTCAGCTTTTAGTTATTGTTGTCTTCTATGCAAGACTGACTCTTGTGAGTAAAGTTTGGTTATCTGTTTGTTACGGTATGTGTAAAGCAATGTAGAGGCATTGTTTATGGAAAAATGATAATTCTGTCTCTGTATAGTAAAGTTGTTTAAAACTAAATTGTGACAATCACACACCACGATTATTTGATACTTAAGAAGCAGAAATTCATTATAAAACAGAACAAAAATTTAGATACATAACTCACTTAACAGACCACACACATCACACAGAACTGTGACAGCAAGAGCTATTACAATTATAGCCCTCTAAAGTTCTTATAAGTAGCATTTGACCATATTTCTAATTGGAAAATGTTCCAAAAGTAAATGACATGGTTGCAACCTTTTAATACGATTTCTTGAAGTTTTGTAGCTACAAGAATATCATGCTTATTTTTAAACAAAAATGCATAGCATGGACAGTATGAAGTAATTTCGGTCAATAAAAAAAATTCTGGCAACATAATTTAGTGATTGCTTTATCATTCTTCTTTTTCTTCTTAAAATCATGCTTTTTAAGAAAAATGAAACAAGATAAGACAATCAGAGAAGTCGAGTGTGAAAGATAACTGCAGCACCAATAATTACACAACTAATATACCAAATGCTAATTATTCCGCAATTAATACTTAATCATAAATCCTTAATAGCTTAGCACAATTAACAATTTTTATGCTAGATATGTTATTGTGGTAGTTGATCATGCATTCACAATATCGATAAAAGCTATATATGTGTCATTTGCTTGCTTTGTATATTTTAAAATTTCTTATCAAAAAAGTAACTTTGTTTAGTTGATATTCTCACTAATAAGAACAATCAAGTCATATAATAGATCTGAAATGTGTCTCTTTATTTCAATTGACATTTTCATAGTTTACGAACTTCTTCGAAAAAATTCAATAAACCAACTATTCCAAATCTCTCATAAATATCAATCTCAAAGGTCAATTGATTCCTCATATATAAGAACAATCAAGAAAACCAATCTTGTATTAATTAATGGTAACAAATGATTCTTCTTTGTCTATTTTACATTCTCATAGACCTAAAAGTTGCATATGGTTAAAATTTTTATGGAATCCCTTGACAAACTTTGAGAGATTTTTTAATATTTCCTGCCATAGAAGAAGAAGTCCTGAAGCAGGATTTTCATGATTGAATGGCAATCTCAGATCACTCTATCCTCTTCAATTTCGATTTCCTCAGTAAGAATTCTTCACATTAGAAGTTCAAATTTTCAATATTAAACAATAAATACCAAATTTCGGGAACCAAATGCAATTTCCTTCGATCTATCACACAGTGTACATCATCCAGAAAGGTTTAAGAAACTGCAACTAAGAAAAACAAGCACTAAGTACCTTCAAGCTCATTACAACACCAAGAACAACCTCGTGCTCAAGCCCAGTGTACTTCCCCTCCGTGTTCTCTCTGACTACAACAAGATCGACGTTCTCATGGCGTGTGGGCAACCCAGGGAGATTGAACATGTCTCCATGGACCTCATAGGTCTCGAAGAACACAGGTGCATGCAATGCCTCCATGACCTGCTGCGCGACTCCGGTGACCAGGTTACTGATTGCGTCACTGCCCTTGGCGCACCGTCGCCGGGCCGGGGCTTGTACGTCACAGACCGTCGGCTCTCGGTGAACGCTAATCAGTTAAAATGAAGAAAACTATTATCATGTCAGAGGAGTTGTGGGACAAAGGAGGCAAAAGCCAAGTGCGGGGCCGATCGCTAGAGACTAGGAGTGCAGTGCAAAGGAGGTAAAAGTTGCTAGATAAAGCAGGCCGCGGGATCCCGCGGCCTGTGTTCTGCCTATTTTAGCGGCAACTTGTGGTTTGGGGCTGCGCCACATGAAAAACACGGCCCCAAACGGACCCTTAATCTTGCGCCAATGGTATAACATTTTGTCGAAGATACAAGATAAATGATTAAATTGATGGAAATTTCATCGATACTGCATTAATTATACTATAACACATACATGTTATGATTAAATTCCCTACAATTATGTTGATTTTATTACACCTGAAACATAAAATCTACTATAGGATCAAATTGTGTAATCCGCTACAGCTTTATGAATAGAAATTAAGCAACTTTTAGGCCTCCAAAATTTTTAACAGGTAAACATAATCATGCTCATCCATCCAATGCTTTACTCTACAATCAGGCTCATCCTCATCACCACCGCCGCTACGGTCATCATCATCATCACCACCGCCGCTACGGCTGCTACTGCCGACAGCCGCTGTCTGGCTTGGAGGAACTCTCGTGAGGAATGAAAACATGGAGGGTTTATCAACATCCCAAGTAAAATCAACCACTGTGTCATCAATCTTAAACTCATCATGCCCTTGAAGTCTCTGCTCAGTATCCACTTCGTAAACCACTTCACCATCTATTATCAACTTCATCTTTGTCCGGCTCTCTTCGTCGAAGTTTATCACAATGCTATGCGTGCTGCCGTTGGGTAAAAAGTTGGCCTTTGTGACAGAGAAAGAATTCATGCACTTCTTGACACGGAATGATTTTGTATTCGTCGACTTTGATGAAACTTCTTGCTCCTTAGGCGCTTTCAATCGAGATGGTAAGTTGCCACAGAAAATTTTACTGATTTTTTTCATTTTGGTTAAGACAGAGCTTTTCTTTTTTCTTTCTTTTGCTTCTTCTGAGTGATTTAAGAGAGGTTTTGATGATGATTTATAGAGTTGTGGCATTATTGGATATCACTTCTTTTTTAGACAAAATTTAGCATATGGATTGAACTGTAAAGGTATGAAAGATCCGGAGCATTTAATGGCATTTACATGCACAGCTTATAATTCTTATAGATTTACATATCTGACATCTAAACCTTCATATTTATATGAATAATATTCAAATATTTAACATTACATTAAATACATGATATTTTTTTAATTGTGCATACCATAATGTATATATTATCACTATTATTATTTTAAAGGTGAAATGCACCTTTTTCATGCATATTGTATGACAGCAAAGTCCTAAAAATGTAAATATTAAACTTAATTTAGATGTGCAAATAGAAGAAATTGTGTGGTTACTGGTCTGCACATAAACTTTCCTTTATCTTCTTGAGGAAAAAAATTTGGGTCCGGACAGCATACGCAGAGATGCGTCTGGAAAAATGTACGCGGGAGTTACACGGGAGTTACACGGGAGTTACGCGGGGGTTATAACCCTCTTGTACCTCCCGTGTAACTCACTTGTAACTCCGCGTCGTCTATTTCGATCCATTTGTCATGCGAGAGTTACACGGGTGTTACAAGAGGATTATAACCCCGCATAACTCCCGTTTAACCCCCGTGTAACTCCCGTGTAACTCTCGCGTACATTTTTCCGGACGCAT
The DNA here is from genome assembly GCA_022702705.1 of Papilionanthe hookeriana x Papilionanthe teres. NCBI lineage: Eukaryota > Viridiplantae > Streptophyta > Magnoliopsida > Asparagales > Orchidaceae > Papilionanthe > Papilionanthe hookeriana x Papilionanthe teres. The sequence continues at coordinate 109,079,029 of CM040432.1, forward strand.
CTCTGCGTACGCTGTCCGGAACCAAATTTTTTTCCCTTCTTGAGGGACTTTTCTAGAAGTAGCTTTTGCAATAATTTTTGTAATCTCTTTGAGGTTAATTTTCTAAGATAAAATATTAAGTTGAATTCTCCTCCTTGTATTTAACAGTTTTTTACGGGAGGAGACATTTATTGAGTTATTATGAAATTCAATTTAAGAAATTTATAAATTATTTTGGATTTGAAATCTATTTTTAGTAATTTGGCTGTACTGAATAAAAAAATGGAGTTTGAAATAGGAAGAATATCTAAATTTATTTGTATATGCTGAAATCATTTAAATTTATTGTGCTTTTATTAATCTATAATAACTGTAATTCCTGCCAAGAGGAGAATGATGGGTGGTTTGAACCAGGCGAGGGTAGGGCTGTCAAAATGACTTGTTGTTCGCTAACAACTCATGTTCGGTTCGTTAAGTAGCTCATGTTTGATTCGTTCGCTAGGCAAACGAGTCGAACACAAACATTTTTTTTGTGTTCAATATATAAACGAGCCAAACACAAACAAAATTTTGTTCATTCTTATTCAACTTATTTTTGCTCGAAATAATCAAATATATATAATGAATATTATTTTTAAATAATTTAATTGACTATTACGCTATAAAAATTTATAATCAATAAAAATTACTAATTAAAAATAGAATAAAAAGATATTAAATCCTATTTAAATGAAAATATTTTAATATAAATAACGATATTTAAATCTCGACTTATCCTTAACTTTCTACAGCTGTGTGATTAGGGCTATCAAAATATTTCATTGTTCATGAATAGCTCATGTTCGTCTCAATAAGTAACTGAGCCAAACACAAACAAATTTTTTGAGCTCGATATATGAATGAGTCAAACAAGAACGATGATATTTTTTAACAAGCTGAGTCTGGACTGACTCAGGCTCGGCTCGTTTACACCACTTACGACTGCATGTGTAACTATGGTTGTCAAAATGATTTTTTGTGTTTGAAAATAAACAAGTCAAACACGAACAATGATATTTTTTAACGAGCCGAACACGAGTTGTGCCCTGGCTCGGTCGTGTTTGGCTCATTTACACCCCTATGCTAGGGTGCCAAAAAAATAACAGTAAAAACCTCTATGTAGTAAATAATTTGTAATATAAGTTTATGGGCTACAATAACATCTATAAATTACGCTACAAAAATTAAAATAATTGAATTTCAACTCTCCAACATAATTTATCAATCTTCTATATTTTATCTTCAAAATAATTTAATATGATTTCTCCCACTGAAACTAATGTATATAAGAAAAAGCCTTTTTAGGATTTCGTCTGTAAATTTTGTACTGAAAAAAAGAAAAATTAGCCTCTTCGTTTTATTTAATTACTAGCCAATCCGCAATATTAGCCTTCCTTCTTCGTTTAGGGTTTATTTGGCAAACTCCTCTACAGAATCCCTCGTCTGTCTAGCGGAAAAAAATTGTGTACGTAAACCGTACGCAGGAGCTGCATGCGGAATGGGGTACACGGGGGTTACAATCGGGTTACAAGCGAGCTGTAACCTCCTTGTACCCTCCACGTAACTCACTTGTAACTTGCGCGCTCCTATTTCATCTAGTTGTAGGTTACAAAGGTTACAATATGAGCGCGCATGTTACAAGTGAGTTACATGGAGGGTACAAAATGGTTACAACTCACTTGTAACTTGATTGTAACCCGATTGTAACCTCTGTGTATCTCATTCCGCACGCAGCTCCTACTTACAGTTTATGCACGCAATTTTTTTCCTTTTTTTTGCATTTTTCTTTGTAGCATGATCCCTTTGTGGATCTTTGTTTTCTGTTTTTCTTTCCCTTCTCCAGATTTTTTGTATATGATCTTCTTTGTGCAAGAAAGTATTTTATTGTTGGCTATATTGAGTGCATTCCATGCTACGTGCTTGGAATTTATGGATTGATATTATGTTTCCAATTTATTTGGGCTTGTTGAGGATTCAGTAGGATTCTATACTATGATTTTGTTTTGAATTTTTTGGGCTTGCATTGGATTTCGGCGGAGGTGCTTCTAATCTTAGAAGTTTAGGTTTGAGTTTTGTAAATACATAAAAATGGTGTGTTTTGTATGAAAGTACATGAGATATGTGTGCTTTATATGTAAATAAATATGCTATGTGTGCATTTTTTTGAAACATTATGAGCTTGGTGTGCATGGGATGGGAATGTTTTGGTCCTGGTTAAAGTTGTAGATGGCTTGATATGCATTCGGTGGCATTCAGTGTTGTGTACTTACATATGACACAATTCTTATGGATCATTGTGGGTTGTGTTAAGTATTCAATGTGCGTAAAGATTAAAGTTTAGGTGTGAGATTTTCAAATATATAAGAATTATGTTCTATGTCTATAAGTGTGTAAGAAATGTATGTTATGTACGTAAATATATGTTTACATGATTAAACTTTAGGTGGGAGGTTTCTAAATACATAATAATTTAGTGCGTATGTGTGTAAGTACATAAGAAATGTGTAATATGTAAGTACATAAGAAATGTTTACATGATGAAAGTTTAGGTGTGAGATTTTTAAATACATAAAAATTTTGTGCTATGTACGTATATAAGAAATGTGCTTTTGTTTAAAATAGATAAGAATTCTATGATGTGTGTTAAGTATATATGAATTTATGTGCTAGGTGTGAGCTTTGTTTGAAATACAAAAGTATTGACATTAATTTTTAATGTCACGCGTGCAGGATTTCCACTTGAAGGACTTGAGATTATTTAATGTTCATTCATAGTGTCTCGTAGCTCAATACATCCACCTGTACTTCCTAGTACGTGTTCGGGTCACAAAACCAGGTCTACAATAGTTATGCTTCGCCCAGGAAAATCTACCGTTTAGTGGTGTTAGTTATGATATGGGAAGTGTTCAATGTCCATTCTAATATTTAAAATTCTTACGTCGTGTGTTCGAAGCCTCATGTGGTCAAAGGAATCCATCAAAATTCTCATGGGTGTTTCCGGGGAGATTAGGGTTTAGAACGGCATACTCGCGCAATGATTCGGGGCATCCATCGACACTAAAATCCTTGATGTAATACCCATAAGAATACTTCAGTTTGAGTTTATGGGACTTTATTTTAGCCACCAACACACTATTCCATACTTTTTGGGTAAAAAAGAAAATCATTTGTCGGGCATTCATAGTGAAAATTAGGGTTTTGGAGCTTGACGGTTGCCTAAGCACCCAAAAATGCCCTTGGTCTTGCCAAATAAAGTGCGTGGAAAGTAGGGGCCAGCCCTTTGGCTCTTAGGTGCCTTGCCTGGCACCTAGGTGTTAGTTTTGACGCTCAAGCGCCCGAAACAATCTAGAACGTCCAAAACCAAAAGCATAGAAAGTTGGCGCCCGAGGGGCGATGCTTAGGAGCCACGACCTCAATGTCAGGGTTCCAAACCCATTGCCTAGGCACCAGGGTCGCAGTGCCTAGGTGTCAGACTAATTTTTGCTTCGATATTTCTTGGAATTTTCACGGCACACCTCTCTAGATAGCTGAAAAGTTCAAATTTCCTAGGGTTTAGAGAATATATGCATGAGGGGAGATAAAGGTACGTAGGTGGCCATTTTTTGCCACTTTAAGATTTTGAATGCTTGAGCCCCATGGCCATTTTAGGTAAAAAGAGCAGGAAGAACTTGGGCTGACTAGTTGGCTTCTTAGCTTGGTCTCCTAACTTGCCTTCTTCCATTATTATTCTTCTGGTTTTATGGGAAAGAAATTTAGAGCTCCTTCTTCTTCCTTGTAGCAAGAAGATTTTCTTGGAGGCTTGAAGGTGAGGAGCTTGGGGTAAAAATAAGGAGAATATCTTGCTCACTACAACCCCTTCTTTTTCTTCTTCCACAACTTCTCTCTTCTGCCACTTCTCTTTTTTCTTCCTAGAGCATTCCTTTGAGTGAGTGAGGAAGCTTTTCTCGGAGAAGTTCTTGCAAAAGGAAACTGGTGGATAAACTTTTTGGAGGAGAGTTTCATCCCTTCTAACGAGTTACAAGAGCTTCATCTCTCCTAAGGAGGAAGGAAAGCTTCTTTCTAATAACATTAGAGAGTGGAGAAGCAAAGAGAATGCTTCGCTCAACTGTCGCGAAGGTGAAAATCTTGTAAACTCTTATTTTTTTCCTTTCCTAGAGTCGTTAGGTTTGGATATTAGAGGATTTAGGTTATGGTTTTTGTGTTTAAATAAAAGGCCCATAGGATTAGATGCATCTTGATTCCTCTACAAATCCAAAGAGAAAAACCTACCATTTTCCTTTTTAGCCCTAAATCTGAAAGATGGGGTTGTACTAATCTCGTTGTTTGTCTTGGTGGTTTCATCTGGATGTATGTTTGAAACCTACAACTGAGAAGACGAAGACATTCCTTCGGTCGTCATCTTCTCGGTCAGGGAGAATCCTCTTCATGAGTGATTCCCCCCCTTGTGCTGTGCAAAATGGAGGTGAGCGTCTTGTTGCCTCACGCAATAAGGGTTTAGTACACCTCTCCATCACTTACCTTAGGAATCCGTAAGATTGCTAGGATGTGCCTAGTTTCATCATCGAAATAAATCGGCTCTCATTTCATGCATGTGTTAACATTCGCACGATATGTTCACATGAATTTCAGCGTGCATTAAAAATATTGGTTTTGTGCATGTTTCCGTCGGCTTGTTCGATCGCCGACACTGACTCTATCGGCTCAATTAGCATTCTTTGTTCACTAGTCCGATCTGTCACCACCAGCCTGATCGTATCGACCGACCTTGCTTCGTCGATTGGCTACCCCAACCTGATCGTCAAGCCGCCGCTCATGTTGGTTCAATCGACCACTTCTGTTGGTTCATCCAATCAGTCACCACCAGCCCGATCGGCTGTCCTTCGTCAATTAGTCGCCTCAACCGGTCTGATTTACCACCCCTAGTCGGTATGACCAATCAGCTACCACTAGCTTGATTGGCACGACCAACCATTATTCATCAACCAGTCTCCCCAGCCTGGCCGACCATTCATCGTCGACCCACCACCCATGCCAGTCTGATCAGCGATCCTCCATTGCCCAGACTAATCGGTCGCCCTCAGCCTGATCGGCTTGATCGACCTTTTCGTCTGCTCAACCGGTCTGGCGCTACAGGCACAATCGGCTGGACTACCATTCTTTGTCGATTGACTGCCCACACCAAATCGATTGACCGTCCTTTGTCCACTTTACCTATCGACCGCCACCAACCTGATTGTTTCAATAAACCATCCTCTGCCAATCGACCACCCACACCGGTTTGATCAGCCATCCTCCGTCGCTTTGACTGATCGACCGCTTCTGGCCCGATCGGTTGGATCAACCTTTTTTGTTAACTCGACCAGTCAGACGTAACCGATCTGGTCGGCTCGACCAACCATTCTTCGTCGATCGACCGTCCCTAGTCCACTTGACCAATCAACCGCCACCAGCATGACCATATCAGTGGACCATCCTCTGTCGATCAATCGTCCACTCTGGGCTGATCAACCACCTCTGCCACCTCTAATGATTGGCCTGCACCAGTCCGGTCGTGTCAACTGACTCCACTTGAATATCACATTATTGAATGTTTGTTTCATATTATCTGCGTGAACACATTCCCACCATGCACTCTCTCGTGCACCTGTGAGAAAAGAATGCTTGATTTTAGATTGACTGTTCGGGACTGTGAAGAGTCCACTTCAGACTACGATAATGTTTGGAGAGGAGCTTTGGAAAATAAATTCTCCTAAATGCTTGATGATTTACACACGAAGATTATTATCATAATAAATTTACTTGTTCTTGTTTTAATTATAATCTTTTGTAATTTATTACTGTCTAATGATCTATGACTTGGACTTCAGAGTTTTTTAATTTTTCAAGTTTATTTCTAGTGTTTGTCTGAATTGTCTCTGAAACTATGCACTAACAGTTATATTTTGCAAGAACAAAATAATTTTATTTCAGAAACAACTGCAACACAACAGTTTCACAACTGAATTATCCAAATAGACATGCAGTTGCTTCTCCTGACAATAGTTTTACAACTGTTCCTTCAAAAAATTGCAGCTGTCACAAAGATACGCTAAGTGACTTTCACATCACCTACGCCAATGCGGTGGTGGGCACGGTTGATAATTTAATATTAGTGGCTTTTAGATAGCACATCAAAGTTTTATATAATTTTTATGAAAGAACTATATTAAAATACCTCAATAAAAAGTATACTAGTATGAACTTCTACTTCCTTAGATTGAACATCAATGTTATATGCAAAGTTTATTTTTCATTAATCTGAAGATAAATTTATTAATTTTTAAATTCATCGAGATATTGTCTGTAACAAGCTGACCGTCAAGTTTATATACTTTTCTTCAGTTGAAAAACAATACTCACAAATATCATTATCTTTGGGATAAATACAAAGAGACCACCAAAATAATGATATTTACAAATTAATAACCCAGGTGAGTTTTTGAACCACTGAACAGATCAAATTAGATATTGAGAATTTGATAAAAATGAAAAATATGAGTTGGAAACTTACCATGATTTTCATATTTAATAGAGATTTTGAAAAATGAATGAAAGAGTTGGTAGATTTGTAAATAGCAAGTTTCACGTGGTCTATATGTAATTGCCCCATTCTTTTTTTTTGGTTTGTTAGGAATCTAACCTAACAAATGTATAGAATTTTTATAAAATATTTTAGGTGCATTTACATCATTTACATATTTAATACCAAAAATTTACCTTTAACATTTATATAGGGGTTTAAACAAGCTAATGTATTTGGCACGAAATACCACTATTCATGTTTGACTCGTTTATATATCAAGCAATAAAAATTTATTTGTGTTCGGCTCGTTTGCTTAGCGAGCTGAGCACGAGCTGTTCGTGTTGAAAATCCTAGTCATGCATGTAGCCATTAGGGGTGTAAATTAGCCAAGTTCAGACTCAGTTTGTTAAAAAATATCATTGTTCGTGTTCGGCTTGTTTATATTACAAGCTCAAAAAAAATTTTTGTGTTTGGCTCGCTTGCTTATCGAGTCAAACACGAGCTATTCACAAATCATAAGCTATGTTGATAACCCTAATCACACAGTCGTAAAATGTTAATGTTTAGCGAGATTTAAATCTTGTTGTTTATGTTTAACTATTCATTTAAATAGCATTTAGTATATTTTTATTCTATTTTTAATTGGTAATTTTAATATATTATAAATCTTTGTAGCGTTGTAGTCAATTAAATTATTTTAAAATAATACTTACTCTACATATATATATAAAAACGAGCTAAACACGAACGAACAAAATTTTGTTCGAGCTCGGCTCGTTTATATATCAAGCGGAAAAAAATTATTCATGTTCAACTCGTTTGTTTAACGCACGAGCCAAATACAAACTATGTAACGAACCGAACATGAGCTGCACACAAACAACAAACCATTTTGACAGCCCTACATTCATACAGCCCAAATATTTCATATGACATTAAAAAAATCACTATTTAAATTAAAAAAAAATTGAAATATACCTTTCCAAGAATGCAATGTATGTAAATCTTTTAATATTTTATATCTTTTTAATAAATGATTTAAACTCATTATTTCCCTTAATATATCATCAAAGGAAATCATTACCATCCATTTTGTACGGGTTTACAATTTCAATAAAATATTCTTCAAATATACCAAATTTGCTTTCCCAATCAGCCTGATTTTCCAAATTTTCTCTTCCTTTTCGCAAAATAGCCCGCACAATTAGAAGATTTACCAATCTGTCGGCTTTCCAATTTTATTAAATAATTTATTTTAAAAGACAACCTCCATAATTTACGAATTTACCACCAATCAACAGCTTATTATTTACATATTTCTTATTTAGGGCGGTCAAAACGGCTCGTTGTTCTTGAACAACTCGTGTTCGGCTCTTTAAAAAGCTCGTGTTTGGCTCGTTCATCAAGTTAACGAGCGCTTAAAGATTTGTTCGTTCGTGTTCGGCTCGTTTTGGCTCGAAATACTATTCCTCAATTTTATATATATATATATATATATATATATATATATATATATATATATATATATATATATATATATATATATAGTAATGAGTAGTGCCGCAGTTGTGGCCTGTGATTTGAGCAGGGTTCATCGTGAGTTCCCCAGCATCCCGGCTTGATCCCTACCGAGGAGCGGACAGATCGGATAAGCACGTGAGAAATCGGTATTCGTAGTTTGATCATTAAACTATTAAATATTGATTTCTCTTTATATATATATATATATATATATATATATATATATATATATATATATATATACATACATAGTAATGAGTAGTATTTTTAAAAAATTTAAAAGATTTATAATCATTTAAAATTATTAATTAAGTAAATATAATAAAAAAGTATTAAATTAGATTTAAATGTTGTTTTAATATAAACTATAATTCTTAAATCTTACCTCAACCATTAACATTTTATGGTTACGTGATTAAGATTGTCAAAACGATTTTTTATTCGTGAACAGCTCGTGTTCGGCTCGTTAAGCAAACGAATCGAACACGAACACACCTTTGGGCTTGAAATATAAACGAGCCGAACACGAGCGAGCTACCCCTATTCTTATTTTTTGTTGCCTTCTACTTAAATAATTTTTTTTTTGCAGTTTAATTGTTGATATGGGACTAAAAACATGAAAGTGAAAAATTCATATATTTCAGTTTTCACTTTCACGTGAAAGTTTAAAAGCATATTTATATGATAATTTCTTTTTATATGTTTATTCATAATTTTTTTTAATTTAAATTTTCTAAAGAAAATTAACTTAGATTTCATTAACATAACTATTATAATAATGTTCCCGTGATAATTTTATCTTATTTATATTTATAATTTTGGGCTGAGGATAAGTTTTTCGCCATCTTTTGGAAATTAATTTACTGCGTAATTGCAGGGTTGGTCAAGTTTTTGGCGCCATTGCCGGGGAAGCTTCAGTAAGAACTTTAGGAGAATTTTAGTTGAAATATATAGGCTTAGACTTAGAAAACTGTAGTTTCGTAAAAATTATTTTTGTTTGAAAAGTGTTTTTATATGAAAAAGTGTTGTGAAAAAAAAAATTGTGTGAAAAATAAGGTGTTCGTGAAAATGTTTTGTTGTGTTGAATATATTTCATCTATTATTTGTTTAATTGTTAACATATTGTTTGTTGTGTTACGTATGCAAAACAAAGGATCTGCAGGACTTGTGTCTTATGATCCCGAGTTTGAAAAAAATAAAAAAATAAAAATACAGAAAGGACTCGAAAAACTAGAAAAGGAAATGGAAAACTTTCAAGATAATAACATGGAAAATCATCATACTTCATTGAGGGATTACCTAAATCCTACGACAGATGAAATGCACTCAAGTATACAAAATCCTATCGTAGAAGCTGATTCGTTTGAAATAAATCCTGCGATTATCCAATTCAGTATGAATCAATCGGTTGGGGGAACTCCTTTGGAGGATCCCTATTTACACTTATCAGATTTTCTTGAACTTTGTGCTACATTTCGTTATAACGGTATGTCAGATGATGTTGTTAGACTAAGACTTTTTTCTTTCTCACTAAGGGATACGGCTAAAATGTGATTATACTCGTTAACACCTGGCTCTATTAAAAATTGGGAGGAGTTAACTCAGAAATTCTTAGCTAAGTATTTTCCACCTTCAAGGACTACTAAACTTAGAAACGATATTATCTCATTTTGTTAGTATGAAGGGGAATCAATATACGAAGCCTGGGAAATATTTAAGGAACTCCTAAGAAAGTGTCCACACCATGCTCTGCCCAATTGGTTAATCATTCAAACTTTTTATAATGGGTTAGTAGGATCCCTTAGGTCTATAATTAACGTTGTCGCTGATGGATCATTAATGTCAAAATCATTTGATGAAGCGTATGAGTTAATTGAAAAAATGGCTACAAATAAATTTCAATGACCCTCTACAAGGGTAAATCATAAATATGTAGCTAGTATTCATGATACATATGCAAATGCAATTCTTGTATCTCAGGTTGTTGCAATATCAAGGAAGTTGGACCAATTTGGAATGAACCAACCTCAATTTACTCCTGTAAGTGAGGAAAGTTCATTAGGGCATATAATTAATTATAACTTATCATATATGCTTTAAATACAATAAACAACCCATATTCTAACTTTTACAATCCATGTTGGGAGAACCATCCTAAATTTAATTGGAATCATATTACTGATGGTGGAAACCAACAATGGGAAAATAATCATGTGAATCGTAATGGAAGTTGGAATAATCAGGGGAACACAAACTATAGACCTTAATATCCACCGGATCATAACAATGATCAACAATTTGAGGATAAGAAGATGTCTATGGAAAAAGTAGTATTGCGAATGGGAAACCAATTGCAAAGTCAAAATGCTGCAATTAGAAACATAGAGAATCAACTGGGACAGATTGCTAATTCACTTAGTAATAGACCCCAAGAAACACTTCCTAGCAACATTAAGATCAACCCTAAAGAGAACACTAATGAACAAGTAGAAGTTGTCCAATTAAAAAGTGGAAGAGAGATAGAGGATGTGGTTAGAAAAGAGAAAGATGTTGTGAGAGAAACAAAGGAAACTAAAAGACCTGAAGAACATGTTTCTAAGGATCTGGAAAAATTAATATCTCCAACTAAAATCAGTTTGGAAAGACCACCACCTCCCTTTCCTCAAAGACTTAGACAACATGAGTTGGATAAAAAAATTTTCAAAGTTCATGAAAGTACTTACGAAGTTAACCATAAATATTCCTTTCACTGAAGCTTTGGAACATATGCCAAGTTATGCAAAGTTTATGAATGAGATATTAAACAAGAAAAGAATATTTGGGGATTACGAGATAGTTGCACTAAGTGAGGAGTGCAGCTCTATACTTCAAAAACATTTTCCTCAAAAATTTAAAGATCCTTGTAGCTTTACAATCCTTGTGCAATTGGAAAAAGATTATGTAGAAAAGCTTTAATTGATTTAGGAGTGAGCATTAATGTGGTGCCTCTATCTATATTTAGAATGTTAGGTTTAGTCGATATTTCTCCCACTACTGTAACTCTTTTATTAGCTGATCGATATATCATTTATCCAAAAGGAGTTATAGTAGACATGTTTGTTAAAGTGGATAAATTTATCTTTCCTTTGGACTTTATTGTATTACATATGGAAGAAGATAAAGAAATTCCAATTATTTTAGGGAGACTTTTCCTTGTTACTGGACAAGCTATGATAGATGTGCAAAAAGGAGAGTTGAATATGAATATTAATGACCATGAAGTCACTTTTGATGTATTACAGACTATAAAATATCCAGCTGAGAGAAAACATGATGATTGTTATTGGATAGATGAAATTGATTATCTAAGTAAAGACCATTTCCAAGAATGTTTTGAGAGTAAGTTAACAGACGAGAATGAAATAGACTTTCATGATGATTCGAAAAGGTTATTTAAAGAACACTGTATGTATGTTCAGGAGAGGTATGAAATGATGGACGCTACCAAAAATAGTAAACTTTTAATTCCATCTGTTGAAAAATCTCATGAGTTTAAGAGGGATGCACCCCATACAATTTTAAAGCTTATCTATTTAAGGAATTCTTCTACACAACCAGTCTTTATGTATTTAGATGCAACTCAATCACAAGGAAAATATGAATTGAATGATGAAAAAGATAAAATTATTGAACTAGGACTTGGAAGAGAATTTGAGGATATATTTCAAAAGAACTTTGAGTTGAGAAAAGAGGATAAGGATATTGGAAGACCATTAGAAGAAATTCCTAAGGAATTAGAAAAACCTATTTCCCCAACTAAGATAGATCCTCCATCATTTAATAATTATAAAGGGGAAGAATTGGAATATAATTTGAAACAGAAGAGTAACATAGAAGATATTGATCTAGAATCTGAATTATCTAAAGAGAATCTGATCCAAAATTTGAGAGATATTGAAGTATTTTATAAAGATCTATTTCTTATAAATTTCAAGGATGATATTAATATTCAAATTCAGAAAATTAATAGAAGAATTTTGGATCTAGAAAGAAATATGAGGAACAATATATAAATTCATTTGAAAAGGAAGAGCTGAATGAAAAATTACAATTTAAGGATTTTATAGGAATCCCTAGATCTGGAAATGATTGGGCGATTGATCGAGGATTACTTAATTGGAATTTTGATCCAGGTGGAATCATTTGTCGGGCTAACGACGTTAAACCAAGTGCTTTATGGGAGGCAACTCATTGTTATCAGTGTGCTTTGATATAGTGTGCTTGAGAGTCATGATTGTTAGTGTTGTATTGTATTTGCTTTATAGTGGATTGATCAGTTTGATTGATGATTGGTAGATATCTGGATTGTTAGTAGTTTGATTTGATCTTTGTGTGTCATGAGGGAGGTGATTCCTTAACTTCTTATCATGGCTAGACTTGATTTATTGTAGTAGTTGGATTAACGAGTCCACTGTGACTTGGGTCACACCCAGACTTGAGTTTTACAAGAGAAATCATGAATTTCGAACATTGATAGTTTCATCTTAATTTGTTACTTCCTTTCTGTAACTTTATTTCCATTAGATAGGAGTTATGAACCTATTTGATGAATACCATGTGGATGATCTTACACCATCTTTATAACTGTTAAAGGTGCTTAATTATAAGGATTAGATGATGCCTGAGATTGGTGTCTGAAAACCAATTTATTAGGGATAATCTTATTTTTAGGATTATAATCTATAAAATCATTTGAAAGTACCTAATTTACTAGTGTAGTGATTCCGCTTGAAATTGGAAGTAAATTAGTAAGATGTGATGAGTTAAAGGATGAATTAACCTCATTTATCTTATGTGTTACAATTTTATATAATAATTGAAGAACATTTTTATATTTCTTTGTTGATACATGCTATGCTAGTTAGACTTTTATTTAGTGAATTTCATTCTGACATGATTAGTTTAGATTTACTTTCTGCTTCATATTGTTCTATCCTAATGAATACTTGGAAATGGATTTGATGGACATTTGTGGCAGATAGAATTTCTAAACTGTTTTTCTTTCTACTTATATTTTTTTTACTAAATGTTATATATGTTAAAAAATTAAGTTTGGGGATAGGAAGAAAAATAAAATTTTAATGTGAAAATACTTCCTTTTAGTTAATTTTATTACGAGCATGTTTTAGGTTAGATTTACTTTCTCCTACAGTCATTCTATCCTGATTATGCATGTATATGAATTTGATAGGATGTTGTAGTAGTAAGTAGATTCAACCTTTACTTTTTCTTCCTATAACATTTTATGGAATTAATTGCAAAATATTTTAAAATATAAGTTTAGGGGGAAGAAAAAAAAATTTAAAATGTAACTTTATTTGTCCTCAGTAGCCTTTATTTAATTTGATTTCACTTTTAAAATGATTTGTGGTATGTAGTGTTATCGTTAGGTTGCTATAATTTCAATTTTAGGAATATTAGAAAAATAACTTAGTTGAAATCCTTAGTGAAGAAACTGTTCTAGAGTTAAGATATTTTGTATGAAACATTGGAAAAATCATTTTTCTATTTATGGTAGAAATGAGTTGAATATTTGAAAAGCTAAAATTCTTAGATTTATACTTAATGAGAACTGAACCTTTATTGAAAACATTTTTCGAACTAATACTTACACTTATAAAAAGTGAGGGAAAGTTTTGAATTTTGGATTTTAGAAAAAGGATAGTGAAATTCAAAATTATTAAAGGCCTATTCAGATATAGTAATCCTCACACACACACACACACACACACACACACACACATAAGTAAAAAAAAGGGATTAAAAATGATCCCGAAAGAAAAGAAAAAAAAAAGAGAAAAGAAAATAAGTGAGGAGAAGCCTAATCAAAAATTAGTTTCACTTGAATCTTTTTAAATGAAAAAATTTGAAAACAATCATAAGCTTATTCTTATTTCAAAAGGTATTGGTTAAATTGGTATAGATAAGGAGCTTAAATTCCATTTTTATACTATCTGTGAATCTTTAGTTTGACAATTTTCAATAACTTTTGAAGTAAATAGAAAACCAGGATTCCTAAGTTGAATATGAGATATTCTTATACTCTAGTCCTAGATTGATTTACTAGAATTTCTCCTATGTTATACTATAACATTTCTAAGTTGAAATTATAGGAAACTCCATTGAAACTCATAACCACAAGTCAATATATTTTATTTTTAAAGTTATAGTGTTACTTGAGGATAAGTAACAGTTAAGCTTGGGGGATTTTAATCCGCCTAAAAAATATATGTTTTTTGCTATATGATTTTATTCATTTTAGGTGATATTACACTTTAAAAGAAAGGTATTTTGTATGTTTTTTGGTTTTAGGTATAAGAAATGACTTTTGGAGAAAAAAAAGCAAAAATGGTGCAATTTGGAGCAAAAACGAGAAAAAAAATGAAATTTTGCCCTGACACCTTTCGATAAGTCTTTCGATGCTTAATATCTTTTATACTTCTTGCATCTTTTTGAATGAGATTACACTTTAAAGAAAGGTTATTTTTATGCTTATTTTTTAGGGCTATGTGTTAGGAACGCAACGCAACTGAAACGGGGCGAATCAGAGCTAAAACGGAGCCAAACGGTGGAGCTGCGCAGCAGTCTGCCCGCCGACGGCGCCCTCGAGGCCGCCGACGGCGGGATTTTCCTTAAAAGGCCGAAATATGACCAAAAAGCTCGCCGACAGCGCCCTTGAACCCGCCGACAGCGCCCCGGACGACTATGGACCGACTTTTGGCGGTTTTGGGCCGAAATTCAACGTATTTGGACGCTTTTTCGAAGGGGTGCTTAAGGGAACTCTTATAAATTCATCCATACTCTATAAAATGACGAATTTAGGTTAGAAAAGTGTAGAGAAAAAGAAGAGAAACAAGAGAGGAATGTTAGGAAAATCTTGGAGAATGTTTAGGATTCTTAGATTAAGAGTAGAAATGTAGATTTCTACCATTTTGGAGAGATTGGAAAGGAGATTTTGAGAGAATTTGTAAGGGATTACACTAGCATTACATGGATCGACGGAAGACTTTGTGGGAGAGATCTTCATCTTTCTTTCAAAAGGAAAAAGCTAAGTATTGTTCTTCATTTTCTTATGATTTTGTAAACACTTACCTAGTTGATTTACTTTGGTTTAATGAAGTTTCTGTTGTGTTTTCTTCATGCTTTGTGACGTATCTCTCTTACTCTTTCTTCTTCTTTGAAAATAGTGGCATGAGAAGATTATCACATTCGTTTCCTTTTACTTTTCTTTTATAATGAGTAGAATTCATGTGTAGGATATTGGGATGCTTGCTTAAATATGTTTTAATTATAAATGTGATGGTTTTTACTTGCACTTCATTTACATTACAATAAGGACCCGTTGTATTGTTAAAATTCGTTGTAATTGCATTGTCCCGAATGGGCAGTGTAATTCTCAACAAAGTGTAACCACATTCAATGTCCGTGAATGAATTGCGTAATTCATGGGGATTGAGTGCAAATAAATAGGGAAATATAATTATCGAGCGTATAATTGGAGATTTTAGAGTGACAGACTAAAATCCTCAATTTGGTCCTATCATTTGGGTGCTGAAGTGTAGATGTTAGCCCTCAGGCGAGGGAAACGTGGGAGCTCAAGTGAGAGCCGTATCCTCCCAACTTACAGCGTAGATTCAAGTAACCAAGCATAGGATTAGTCAATGTTCTTTATGTCTGGACCAAAGGGTAAAGAATATGATTGCTCCTATTTGACACATACAATATTAAATGCATCTCATTCATATACATTATCCATTTCATTACATAAGAATAGTAGTTTTCAGTATCTCAAAATTCTTCAAACCAATTCATCCAAAATTTATTATTTGCATTTAGTTATAGTTACTATTACATTTAACATTTGCATTTAGGAGTAGTTGCTAGATAAAACATAATTTTAATCGACATTCCAAACTAAGGACTATTAGTAGTAGTATCGAATTTAACTAAAGCACTCTTACTTCACTTCCTCAGTGGGATCGATACTTAGGGTTTTTAAAGAAAACTATATTACTTCGAAACGATACGTATACTTGCGTAGTACTTCTAAGTGTGTAAAATATTTTCTAATTTTTATATCATTTAAGATTTTGCACACTAACCGCTATTTATAAATCGGGTCAAGTTTTTTGCCATCTTTTGAAGTTAATTTACTGCGTAATTACGGGTCGGGTCAAATCTCAAGATGAAATTAATAATTTTTAAATTCATCAAGATGCGGCTATTTTATAAAAGAAAATTTTAAAACAGGCTTGCTAGCTATTTGGCGACATGCCTCCGTTTACTTCTTTTGAACTTTCCATGTAACAAGCAACCAGCCATTTTATGTTCTTCATGCAAATTTTGCGTTCAAATGTTTTAAATGTAATTTCAAATTTCAAATCCATATAGGCTTTGTTTGTAACAAACTGACCGTCGAGTTTATATGCTTTTCTTCAGTTGAGATACAACACTCAGAAATATCTTTTTTTTTTTTTTTTTTTTTTTTTTTTTTGGGATCAATATATATACCACCCAAAATATTGATATTTACAAATTAATATCCCAGGTGAGTATATACGTGTGACATGACCAAATTATATATTGAGAATTTGCTAAAAATGAAAAATATGAGTAGGAAATTTACCATGATTTTTCATATTTAAGAGAGATTTTGAAAAATGAACGAAAGAGTTGGTAGATTTGTAAATAGCAAGTTTCACGTGGTCTATATGTAATTGCCCCATTCTTTTTTTTTTCTTTTTGGGGAATCTATCCTAACAAATGTATAGAATTTTATAAAATATTTTCGGTGCATTTACATCATTTAACTTTTAACATTTATATAGGGTGTAAACGAGCTTAATGTATTTGGCACGTTATAAAATATCACTATTCGTGTTCAGCTTGTTTATATTTTGAACACGAAAAATTTATTCGTGTTCGGCTTGTTTGCTTAGCTATCGAACACGAGCTGTTCGCGAATAAAAAACCGATTTGAAAGCCTTAATCATGCATGCAGCCGCTAGGGTTGCAGACGAACGGAGTCCAAACTCGATTTGTTAATAAATATCATTGTTCGTGTTCAGCTCGTTAATATATCAAGCTCTTTTTTTTTTTTTTTTTTTTTTGTTCTCTTGTTTATCGAGCCGTACACGAGCTATTCACGAACAAGAAACTATCTGTATAACCCTAATCACACAGACGTAAAATGTTAAGGGTTGAATGAGATTTAAAAATCGTTATTTATATTTAAATATTCATTTAAATAGCTTTTAATATATTTTTATTTTATTTTTAATTGGTATTTTTAATTTATTGTAAATCTTTGTAACGTTGCAGTCAATTAAATTATTAAAAAATAATACTTATTATTATTATTATTATTATTATATATATATATATATATATATATATATATATATATATATATATATCAAGTCAAAACGAGCTCGAACACCAACGAACACAATTATTTCGAGCTCGGCTCGCTTATATATCAAGCGAAAAAAATTATTCCCGTTGTTTGTTTAACGCACGAGTCAAATACAAGCTATTTAACGAACCGAACACGAGCTGCACGCAAACAACAAACCATTTTGACAGCCCTACATTTATACAGCCTAAATCTTTCATATGACATTAGAAAAATCACTTTTTAAATTTAAAAAAAAAAAGAAATATACCTTTCCATATTTAGATACATAAGAATTGAATGCAATGTATGTAAATCTTTTAATATTTTATATCTTTTTAAAAAATGATTTATACTCAATATTTCCCTTAATATATCATCAAAGGAAATCATTACCATCCTTTTTGTACGGGTTTACAATTTCAATAAAATATTCTTCAAATATACCAATTTTGCTTTCCCAATCAGCCTGATTTTCCAAATTTTCTCTTCCTTTTCGCAAAATAGCCTGCACAATTAGAAGATTTACCAATCTGTCGGCTTTCCAATTTTATTAAATAATTTATTTTAAAAGACAACCTCCATAATTTACGAATTTACCACCAATCAACAGCTTATTATTTACATATTTCTTATTTAGGGCTGTCAAAACGGCTCGTTGTTCGCTAACAGCTCGTGTTCGGCTCGTTAAAAAGCTCGTGTTCGGCTCGTTCGCTAAGTTAAAGAGCCTTAACGAGTTGAACACGAACAAAGATTTGTTCATTTGTGTTCGGCTCGTTTTGGCTCGAAATACTATTCCTCAATTTATATATATATATATATATATATATATATATATATATATATATATATATATATATATATATATATATATATATATATATATTAATGAGTAGTATTTTTAAAAAATTTAAAAGATTTATAATCATTTAAAATTATTAATTAAGTAAATATAATAAAAAGTATTAAATTAGATTCAAATGTTGTTTTAGTATATGCTTATAATTTTTAAATCTTGCCTCAACCCTTAACATTTTATGGTTAAGTGATTAGTGATTATCAAAATAACTTTTTGTTCATGAACAATGAACGAGTCGAACACGAGTATATATATATATATATATTAATGAGTAGTATTTTTAAAAAATTTAAAAGATTTATAATCATTTAAAATTATTAATTAAGTAAATATAATAAAAAGTATTAAATTAGATTCAAATGTTGTTTTAGTATATGCTATAATTTTTAAATCTTGCCTCAACCCTTAACATTTTATGGTTAAGTGATTAGGATTATCAAAATAACTTTTTGTTCATGAACGACAAACGAGTCGAACACGAGTATATATATATATATATATTAATGAGTAGTATTTTTAAAAAATTTAAAAGATTTATAATCATTTAAAATTATTAATTAAGTAAATATAATAAAAAGTATTAAATTAGATTCAAATGTTGTTTTAGTATATGCTATAATTTTTAAATCCTGCCTCAACCCTTAACATTTTATGGTTAAGTGATTAGGATTATCAAAATAACTTTTTGTTCATGAACAGCAAACGAGTCGAACACAGCTCGTGTTCGGCTCGTTAAGCAAACCAGTCGAACACGGGCACACTTTTGGGATTGAAATATAAACGAGTCGGCTCAGCTCGTGTTCGGCTCGTTTACACCCCTATTCTTATTTTCTGTTGCCTTCTACTTTAATAATTTTTTTTTTCTGTTTAATTGTTGATATGGGACTAAAAACATGAAGGTGAAAAATTCATATATTTCAGTTTTCACTTCCACGTGAAAGTTTAAAAGCATATTTATATGATAATTTCTTTTTATATGTTTATTCATAAGTTTTTTTAATTTAAATTTTCTAAAGAAAATTAACTTCATTTGGATATCATTAACATAACTATTATAATAATGTTCCCGTGATAATTTTATCTTATTTATATTTATAATTTTGAGCTGAGAGCGTTTTGAAAATTTCAATTATATTAAGCTATATCAATAATAATAATAATATTAAAAAAAAATTATTTCTTATATATATTTATTCAAATTATATTAAAATTTATTTTGTATTTTAAATCAATATCAAATTTTAATCAACCATAATAAAGATTTTATTCACAAAATTTAAACAATACCGTTCATAATAATAAATGAAAAAAATAAAAAAAATATATATTTTTATATCATTGACAAGACATTTATAAATTTTTTAAACAAAAAAGATCTAATAAAAAGAATCAAAACTACATATGTTACTTAAATATCTTACCATATAATCTCATACTACACCAAAAAATAAACATATAGAATAAAAGATAAGCTGTTCTTAGTCCGCATAGATAACCAGCGAATAGTGATGCCTATAGTTCTTCCACTTGACTTCATAATCGAGCGGCTCAACGTCGTCTTCATCATCACTGCTGCTGCTAAGATTGGATGAACTCATCGACGTATGGAACGAGAAGCTCTTCGGCTTCAGACCAATATTCCACACGAAGTCCATCTTCTTCCCATCAATGCTGAGCTCAGCTAACCCGCAACATACCCTATCGACTTCCTTCGTGTAGAACGTCTCACCATCAATTTTCAAGGTCAGTGTTGTTCCACAGCTTTTATCTATGATTACCGTAATACTATGCGGGACGCCGTGTGGTAAGAAGCGGGCTTCGGGGACGGAGATAGAGTTACCGCGCTTTTTGACATGCAGAACTTTTCTTTTCGAGGCTAAGTTGTCTTCGTTGGGGTTGGATTGGCTGCAGAAACTTGCAGTGCTTTTCTTCATTGAGAGAGATATATTTGTATGGTTTGTATCTTTTGGTATGCGTTATAATAAGAGAGGAGTTGGATATGTATTTATAGAGTTGTAGTCGGTTAATTTGTTATAGGCGAAATTTTAGGGAATAGATTGAGCTCAGAATTGTAAGGAAAGATCCGACGTATTTAAATGTTTCTGAATCGTGTTCTCTTTATTTCCAAACAAAGTATAATGGGCTGCTGGAGCGGCGCGACTCAATAAATTGGGAAGATGGCTTTAATGAAATAAATATGGAAGTGAATTATTTATGTAGATTTAACTGATAATATCACCAAAAACGTTTCTGTTGTTGTAGTTCTCTTGTACGCCTAAAATTTAGTGAAGCAAAAGTGAATTATATCGAAGTGCTAAAAATTTAGTGAAATAAAAATTTGGTAGAAGGGAATTATGTAGGTGTGGTAGAAGTGCCACTATGATGATTCCTGTAGAAGTGCTAAAAATATTTAGATATATCGATTCAATACAGTGAAATAGTCCACTCATTTTTATTAAAATAGTATTAGTTCTTATCAAAAAATTTATTTTTTAGAACAATGGAGTATATGCATGTCTTATAGAGATGAGCAACATATCGCGTTGTGTTTTTTATTCTCTTATTCTTTTTACTGTTGTCTGTCAAAAAGATCAAAATTGAGGAACTAAATGCATACGCATAAAAAGCATTCAGAACTACCAAGTTGCCCAACTATCAACTTGCCCTATTGCCAAGTTCAACAACATCATAGGACAGTATATTATGTAATGAATACAACCACAAATGTTTGCTCCACATCTTCACTAACAACTAGTACACCAACTCATCAAGACCTTCTAAGCATAACTGACTAATCTCAGAAGTAATTCAGGTTGAATTAATAGAAAGCAGTTTATTCCCCTATGTCTGTTTCGACATTCCTTCGACTTTCCTTAGCATAAAGTTGTTGGACATGATATAAAATTGTTGGAAATGACAAAAACTTTGGGATATGACGTAAAGTTGTTGGAAATGATATAAAAATGTTGGATATAACTTAACATTATGTATATTTATATATTTTTATACCATGATAAAAGAACACTCGAGAGCTATAAATAGATCGACAAATATAAAAATGGAAAAAGATGAGGGGAATATACTTGTCTCTCTATCTCTCACTTTCTTTTTTTCTCTCACTTCTCTCATCAATGCTAGTTGGATCAAGAATAACCAATGACATTATGGGTATGCATGCCTTAAAATCATTCAACATTCACTTTCAAGCCTTCTCTGAGAACTCTAGGAAATTAATCTGCCATCTCAATAGATATTAGGAGAATGAATGAATAACTTCATACATGATAAGCATATATGAATTCTTATTTGATTAAATAAATTTAACTTATTCAAATTCATCCAATTTCAAGTTGTTTTTATCGTATTTTATTTATTTATTTATTATTATACATTTTTTTATTAGTGATGGTGTAGGTGAGCCTTGCTGGCTCACAAATTAACTCGAACTCCACTCATTTATGATCTCTCAAGTCGAGCTTGTCAAGTCTCGAGCTCGAAGTCTATCTTGTAACCGAGCTCGAGAACCGTCTTGTAACTGAGCTTGAGCTTGAGTTTGCCAACACTCAACTCCTTAACTCAAGGGAAAAAATTTGAGTTCGTAAAGCGTAAGCATCGCTGCGTACGTTTTACGGGGTACATGCAGGTTACATAAGGGGTATTTCCGTGTTTTATCCATTGTAACCTCCATGTAACCTGCCTCATGTAATCTCTCTCTAACATCGTTATTTTTGCAGGTTACAATTATATTATATGGAGATTATACGTATATGAGATCCTCCTATTAAATGACCTACTGTGTATGCTTTAAATAAGCAATTTTTTTCCTAACTCAAGGATAGGGGTGCAAACGAGCCGAATGGCTCAGCTCGTGTTCTGCTCATTTATATTTCGAGCCCAAAAAGTGTGTTCGTGTTCGGCTCGTTTGCTTAACGAGCCGAACACGAGCTATTCACGAACAAAGAGTCGTTTTGACAATCCTAATCACGTAACCATAAGATGTTAAGGGTTGAGACAATATTTAAGAATTATAATTTATATTAAAACATAATTTGAATCTAATTTAATATTTTTTATTATATTTTCTTGATTAATAATTTTAATTTATTATAAATCTTTTAAATTTTTTAAAAAATAATACTCATATATATCTGTGTGTGTGTGTGCGCGCGCGCGCGCGTGTGCATATAGATAGAAATATATATATATATATATATATATATATATATATATATATATATATATATATATATATATATATATATATATATATATATGTATGTATGTATGTATGTATGTGGAAATATTTGTGTATCTATTACATACATACATACATACATACATATATACATACATACATACATACATATATACATACATACATACATATATATATATATATATATATATATATATATATATATATATATATATATATATATATATATATATATATATATAAAATTAATTGAGGAATAGTATTTCGAGTCAAAACGAGCTGAACACGAACGAACAAATCTTTGTTCGTGTTTGGCTCGTTAAGCTTCATTAACTTAGAGAACGAGTCAAACACGAATTCCTTAACGAGTCGAACACAAACTATTTGTGAAGAACGAGCTGTTGTGACAGCGAGCAACTCGGTTAAATTATGCCTAAGCGCGATCTTTCGAAACCTAAAATTCTGTTCCCAACGACATTTCTATCTCGCTGCCCCCGATCGCTCATCGGTAGTGCCAACTCCTAGACTTCCTCCCCATCTCTCGGTGCAGCACTGCTTGATCCCCACTCCCTACATCTTGGCGTTAGTGTGACTCTCGTCTCCCCACTTCTCGGCATCGGCACACAGCATTCACAATCGCTTACCACCTCTTGGAGCATCACTGTCGCTCCCGAGTCAAAAGGGCTCACATGTTTTTGAAATATCGTGGTTTGATGAAGCAATTTGGAATATGCAGAAATTTAGGTTTTGAAGTGAATTCCTTTCTTAATTATCATAATTTTTGTTTTGAAACACATTATATACTGATTAATCAAAAACCTTTCTTAATTATCAAAGCATTTTGTTTTATTTTGGTTTTGAAGTGAATTCCTCATATTTTACAAAAAAATTCAAGCGCAACTACTTGCACTGATGTCATGATGTATGAGGAGGAGGTGAAGAAGCTGAGAAACGCGTTATAAAATATCAACAAAATAAGTTTCATGACGGATTTATAGAAATTCAAAGCCTAGATAAACTTATATATAGTTGGCATTGTGCAATATGTTGATTCAAATTGGGAATTAAAAAAAACGTGTTCTCAGTTTTCTACATTTGCCCAGGTGATGTCTGCATTAGTTGACATATTTCACATAGCTCTTATTGATTAGAGATTTGAGAACAAAGTATTACAATAGTTGTAGATAATGCCTTTAATAATGATAAATCAATCAAGTTATTGAAGGATAGTTTCAGAGTAAAGAAGAAGTTATTTTTTGGGGGGTTGGCTTTTAATGTTTTTTCTTCTGTGCATATTATGGATTTGATGGTTAAAGATGGAATTACATGTATTGACTCTGTGGTTGACAAGATTCAGGATATTAAGATTTGTAAACTCTTCTGAAACTAGGTTGATGAGATTTGCTTATATTGTTGTTGAATAATTAGTGATAAATTAGCCTATAAAATGGAATTCTACCTATTGCATGTTGACTTTTACATTACAGCTAAAGGAAACATTCATTTCAGATGAAGAAAGTGACATTACATATGTGAATTGTCCCAATAAAAAAGAGTGGAATAACATTGAAAAGGATTGTGATGTTCTTGAATTCTTTAACGAAGCAATTAACATAATTTTAGTGATGGAATATCCAACTTATAATTTATTTTTTTCACAAATTTGCCTACTCAAGAATGTGTTAAATGAGAGATCAATTACCTCCAATTTTTCCATAAGCGAAATGACCAGAAAGCTGAAAATTTTGACAAGCATTGACGTGAATGTATTTTGCTCAAGGGCTTTGGAGTAATCATGGATCCTACAATTAAGTTTGTAGTGATTGAATTTGCATATAAAAAATCTACAATAGTGATGAAAGTATGAGAAATATATCATATATTTGAAGTTTCTTGTTTGACTTTTATGTGGAGCATGATACTTTTGTTGAGCTTGAGATTGATGATGTGGGTGACACATTTATATCTAAAGCTTCAAGCACATAAAATGTAAACAAGGTTTTAGAAGCAAGCAAAACGAGGGTGTCAAAAGCTATAATAGTTGATTTTACTACATATATAAATGAGAAGACAAGTAAGAGATCTATCAAATCAAACTTGGATAATTATTTAGAAGATGACTTTGTAAATTTGCCCTGGAAGTATAAAATTTGATATTATTGAGTGCTGGAAAAATAATCGGATGAAATACAGGATATTATCAAGAATGGATGTTGATATTCGATACATACCAATTATTATTTTTTCTTTTGAGTTGACATTTGACATAAGAGAGAGAGTATTCAATACTTTTTTCTCCAAACTTAATGTAGAAATTGTTCAAGCTCTTATTTGTTGATCGAATTAGATTTGTTTTCTTTAAAGATTAAAAGAAAGAATGTGTTGTGCAAAATATTGCAGAAACAAAATCACACAATAAAAAAACAATCAAACACGATGTCATTTACATGGTTCGATGTAAATTTGCCTACATCAACAGGGAGAAGTTATTCGACTATAAACCAGCAGAGAGAAAGAAAAAAAAGAACGAAATAGGGTTATAACTCAAAACCAAAAAATTAGCCCTAATCTCTCCTATAACTAAAAAACAATTAGGGCATACAAATAAAAAATAGAAACTGGCCTATTTACGTCCTTCTGTAAATAAAAATTTCTTCCTATTATAAAATCTATTTTTAAATTTCAAGGCGATTTATTAAATGCCAAATTTGTATTATGCTTGGATTGCGGTAACAGTAAATCCATTATTCTTAAGAATGTTAAAATTTATCTTCCAAGCAAATCACTGCTACCTGGCAAGCAAAACTATTTCTTTTTTTGAATTTGATATTGAAAATATTAAGGGCAAAACCAACTCGCTCTCTGATTTCTAACTCCAAACTTTTTGTAGGAATTCTGAAGGTTGGATCGCACCCAAAGAAAAGAGTCCCATGACCACCCCATCTCGCCTAACTATGATCGCAGTGGCTCTCTTTCTCAGGGGAGAGAAAGAGGTTGTAGTGGTAATCCTTCTTCACGCATGATCAATACCTATACGGATCATCATAACCCAATCAATCCAATGAGGCTTCATCTTCTCAAGGAAAAGAAAATCTACCTCCACTTAAAACTTATTCCAAAATCCTTGAATCTGAATCTAAATCCTTAATTGTCACTAAAGTAATTGTCTCTCATATATTAGATATTAATGACAATGATTATCATCTTACTTCCCCTTGAATACTTCTATGATTGTAACATGTATGAAGCTACACTTATATCTTTAAAATGTGTTGCAATTCTAACACAGCTATAATGATAAAAATAAATCTATTGCTTGCAGTAAAACTACAATTCATCATATTCTTAATCATTAGGAATGGGGGCTTACGCTTTATCAAATTAAAATCACAGAAAATTAAAATCCTGAATCTCAATATAAATGAACTCTCTTTTTTAATTATTAGAACTATATATAAATAATATATATATCCTTTCCTGTTATTATTCTTTCTTGTTATTAACCCCTGATGAATACAAAGTTTCTTCAGTGGTACTGATCTTCCTAATTACTTTACAGCTACCTCTATTGTGCTCATCCAAAAAGATAAAAGAAAGAACAGCTGGCATGACTTTAGGCCCATCAGCTTAACCAATACTTCATAATGATCTTCAGTAAGATATTGGTTTCCAGGTTACAGCTACTGTTGGGTAGACTAATTATTGAAAACCAATCTGCATTTGTGCAAGGGAGATGTATTAATGACAATGTTCTACTAGCCCAGAAACTTCTTATTGACGTTGATAAACCCTGTAGAGGGTCTAACATCATCTTCAAACTTGATCTCACTAAAGCATATGATACAATAAGCTGGAGGTTTATCATTGGAGCTTTATTTTTCAGGAGTTTTAGTACTGAATTCTACACTCTAATCCATAGATGACTAAAAAACAATTACTATATTGTTCTAATCAATGGAGAGAGTCATGGCTTCTTTCAAGCTGGGAGGGGTATCAAGAAAGGTGACCATCTATCTCCAACTATCTTTATTTTGGCTTTTGACTACTTAACTAGAATGTTAAACCAAGTTCAACAGAATTCTTCTCACCTTAGATATTGGCACAGATCAAATTTCCTATTCAGCAATCTGGCTTATGCAGATGATGTCATAATCTTCTCTAATGGCAGTAAACAATCAGTTAAACACTTGATAAGGTTACCACACAAGTTTGAAATGATCTCTGGTATGCCTTTCAATAAATTCAAATGTTGATTTCTTGTTAGCTCTAGACCAGGAAATCCTATAAAGATGTAGATTGAAGACTATAATGGCTTCAAATGTGTTGAATTTTATTTCAAATGCTTGGGTTTCCCTCTTATTAAAGGTAGAAGAAAGCTATCTCATTATGATGATGTAGTGGAGAAAATTACCTCAAAAATTCAATGTTGGACTAGTTTGTTCCTCTCTGATGGTGGAAGGATCACTCTTCTTAAATGTATCTTAACAACCTTTCCATCATACATGCTTCAAATGATAAAACTGAACAAAGGTACACACAAACTGCTTGCAGTCACTTTTAATAAGTTCATATGGGAAGGATAAAACAAACAAATGCATTGGGCTAATTGGGATAAGCTTTGTAAACCTACTTTCTGTGGTGGTCTTGGGTTCAAGAACTTCCGACATATGAGCTTTATATTTCACTGCAAGCAATGAGTTAGATTCAAAATGAAGGATTCTCTTTAGGCTCAATTCATGCATGGTAAATATTATCAAGGTCTTCACCCCATTCAGGTGCAGCCCAAAATTGGAGACTCAAAAAACTGGAAAGAGCTTTAAAAATTAGATCTGAAGCTGAAGATCTCTATGTGGGAGGTAGGTAATAGTCAAATAAATTTTTGGTTTGACAATTAGCTATAGATGGTACATTAAGGGATTAATACACCCAGCATTCCTCTAATATTGTGAATGTAGCAGACTGCCGAAGAGATAAATACTGGGATTCTTCAAAACTCAATGGCATTATCAACTAGGAGACTAAAAAGAAGGTTTTGGCTACTTCTATCAACCCAACTAAGAAGGACAGATTGATTACCAAAAACTCTTCCCATCAGAGCATTTCAAAATTCATCTATCACTCTTACATTAAATGGCCAAAAGCTGAATGGGGTGAGCTAATATGGAATAAATTAATCTCTCCATCGATGTTCTTTCTATGTTGGAGGATCTTCACACTTTCTGCCCACTGATGATATTTTAAAACTAAAAGGGATCAGAGGCCCCTCCAGATGTCATCTATGTCAACAAGAAGAGAAATCACTGAATCATTTGTTTTTGCATTGTTGATGGCTCAGGTGATCTGGTCCAAGTGCTCAGATCTGTTAATATAGAATTTTGAATGTTCAATTGGGTGAGCCTGGACTCTTGCTAGCAGGATTGGAGAACATAATCAAGTTTCTATATTCTTCTCATCATTTTTCGGTTCATCTGGATGGCCAGAAATGCTAAGATACACAACAACAAAATGCCATCGACCCAATGTATCATCAACAATTATTTGGCCTACCTACATCAAGTATAGAAGATTCTCACTACCAGAAAGGAACACCAGAATTACAAACAAGTTCACCCACCTTGGCTCAAAATTAACATAGATGGGAGCTTCAGACAATCTGCAGTTAACACTAGGGGACTTTGTGGAGATTATAGGGGCTCATGTTTGTGGTTCTTTTTAGTACTTGTCTCCACCGCTTGTGCATTTGAAACTGAAGTTGTTGTTGTCTTCAAGGGACTAAGACTAGCTTTTTCCCAGAATCATAAGTATATACATATGGAGATGGACTCTCTTTAGCTGTTACAGATCCTTCTCAAACAGAATCTATCCCCTTGGTATTTATTCACCTGGATTAGACATATCTCTTCCCTTTCCACTTCTCTTTCTGTTGTTTGGAGCCACACCCCTAGGGAGGATAAACAACCGGTAAATTGGCTAGCTAAAGAAACTGTTAAAACCAATGTTTTTTGCAGTACATAACCTTGCCCTTCTTTGAAATTTTTGTTATATGGGAAACTCTTTAAACCTCCCCCATATCAAAAGTAATTCATCCTTTTGATATACTATATCTGCCAATATATATATATATATATATATATATATATATATATATATATATATATATATATATATATATATATATATATATATATATATGGGTAGGCAACCGATAAGTCAACAACAAATTTCTAACATTCGACACGAATCTCGAAGCATGACCGATATCGAGGAGATTTTCTTAACAAAAAAATATGCAAATCACAATAAAAAGTCATCTAGAACTTTGATTTCATCAAACCTATAGTCAAACTGACCGGCTCGACAAGAAGAACCCAATGTTACTAAAATTGGTCAAATTCGAATCAAATCAAACACAAGTCAAGCCATTAAACTGCTATTGAAAGTTTTTTGGATAAATTTGAAAGGTCAAACGAATGGCAATTCTAGTGAGTCTATAATTAAATCGAGCGTCATGACAAGATGAATCCAACGAACACAAGATCACTCAATTCTGACATCATTAAGGAACTCAAATATTCATCTAAGACCGTCATATCGAGGGAAGCCCTCTCAGCTGTCTGATCAATGTGGTTCATATTTCTGCATTAATTGCACCTAGAACTTTATAAACAAAGCACCATCCCTCTCATAAGAGAGTGGAGGAGAGATTGATGCTTGAGAAAGAATTGAAGCTTTGAGAATGAGCTAAAGCCACTCCTGCCACCGTGATTGTCAGTGGTTGTCAACCACTTCTTACAACAAATTTATTCGCACATCGACATTGTAATTCAGAAGACTTTATACCATCTTTCTCGCTTGTGGAACAAGACATCTCTGTAATTATCAACTTATAGTATTTTTTTATAATTAGGCCAGGCCTCATGCTTTTTTCTCTTTACAGATTTTCCACATAAAACTTCTAGTGTCACTACTGGTTGTTGTATTTGAGTGTGTGCTAAAATCTTGTGCAGTGCTAAGACGATAATCCATTACTCTATCGTCGTGAATTTTTTAGCATGCATTATATATATATATATATATATATATATATATATATATATATATATATATATATATATATATATATAATAAAGAAAAATTAAAATAATAAAAGTTCTAGTAATTTTCAGGCTACAATAATTTTCAACGAGAATGTGAAACCACCTGAAAATTCAAGGGTTGCTGATACGTAATCAACAAAATTTGTCTTTTAGGATGAATCTTAAGGCGATTAACACGAATCTCGCAACATTTTTTGGCAAAAAAAATTTTAAGCTAAAATTAAAATCTCCCAGAACTCATCCTACAGTCAATATGACTCGCTCATGCGACATACCCAATGAAACCAAAATTGGCCCAATTCAAGTCAAGCCAAACCCGAATCAAGTCGTTAAGTCATTTTTGGAAGATTTGGGTGATTGATTGGAAGGCTAAATGGATTTTAAAATCGAGGGAATGGAAAAGGCAAATCTAATTAGTTCAAGATCAATCAATTCTGACATCATAAAAGCACTTAAAGGTCCACAAAATGTCATATAATCAAGCTAGAGAATCTCTCTGGGTTGTCTAATTGAGTAATTTAGATTACTTCTTTTTTTTTTTAAGATGCCTTTCTCATGCTCTATAAATAGAGCTCTATCCACTTTATGAAATAGGAGGACTTTATGAAACAGGAGGAAGTGCTAGACCTAGAGCTAGAGTTGGATTGGGAGAAGAAAAAGTTGAATTTCAGTGTTATTCTGGTTCAAAGACCCGAAGAACCCTTCCCGCTTCTGCAGTCACTGACCTCCATTGACCACCGCTTTTCGATCACCATCAACCATCTCGTTGTAATGAAGCCCTTTTGGATTCATAATGTACGATGTGTAGTATCAAATCACCCTACAAAATAGTGTGTCATCATGAACATGGTGTAATATTGTACCATGAATAGGGTGCAACGACACATCTTGAAGATGGTGTAACGACTCCAAAGGTGATATAATATCTCATCCTGAATACGGTACAATGATATGTCCCACATATGATGGAACGACACATCCCAAAAATGATGAAAGGATGCACCCTAAAGACGGTGTAACAATACACTCCGAGTATGATGTGATAAAGCGCCCCTCATGCAATACATCGCTTCTTGAAGGTGATATAATTACACACCCTAGATATGGGGTAACAACACACCTTGCACTAACTACTTACAGCTGACATACTCATAATACGGTGACTTTCTCTGGATTATTGAAGTTCTCTTTTCACATCTCAATACTACGACCTATGTGACATACTATGACCTAAATGGTTAATACTTATGTGGCTTCTAACATCAGCTGCTATGGCTTACAGAAGTTATTACAACTCACAATTACAGCCTATGTGACCAACTACCAATGTGACTCACAACTCATGCAACTCCCAACTTCAGCTTTGTAGCCTACAAACATTATTACAACCCACCGTCATGGCATATTTGACCAACTGCAGTCTGCATGGCTCATAGCTCATAGCTCATGCCGCTCCCAATTCGACCTCTGTGGCCAATGAATGCTTTCATGCGCAACTCCCAACTACGACTATTGTAGCCAACTAATGCTCTTGAAGCTACCGCCTACGACCAATATGGCTGACTACTACCCAGACTTTCAACTACAACCTTTTACGACAAGTTGATGTTACATCCACCGTCAACAACATTCACGGTGGACTATTATTTCTATAACAATCAACAACGGCCTTCGTGGCCAGTTACAATTATTATCGTTGAACTATTAATATACATCAACGTTGTAATTGCATCTTCTCTGATTCAAGAAGAATGTGAGCCTATGTACTTATAATTCCTAAGTTGATTTCTTCGATGAAATTAGGCCCCGTGGTATTTTAATTTTCTAGTATTTTCTGTATAAAAAATGAGGTGTCTCCTCTCGCTCTTTTTCTTTTATATGTGTGTGTCGGCATATTTTTAGGTTAGATATTTTATTTTGAAAAGGGGGTCGCCTAACAGAAATTGTCGGCGAATTTTAGATTTAATTTAAATATATAATTTGAAAAGTAGTATTTGATTTTGAAAATAATTTTTTAAGTTTGAAGATTTTAAGATATGAAATCAAACTGATCTCATATCCCGAATAGTTTATATAAACGAGCACCGCACCACAAACCGCGTGTCTATTCCGAAGAATAGACACACTGTTTGATGGTGGGGCTCGATTAAATAAACTAGAAGGTTTATGACATCTGTTTGGTCTGCGAAACCATTTTATTTGCCGACAAATTCCCCTGCTTAATATGAAAGCATTAAACAGGGTTTATATTACATGGGTTCTTAAAATTTCCTATAAGGGCAAGCCCCTATAGTTAATTACATCTTAAGTGACGGAAATCACCTAAGAAAACTCTTGATAATAATCGGTAGTTACGCTCTCAAGAATTTCAAAGTTTAAGTTTTCAAGGGATTGAATTTTGAAATTTCAATAGGGAATGGATCAAATTTGGAACATTTTATTTTGGGAATTCAAAGGAAGAATGGTAGGAGAAATCACATATTCGAAGCAAACTTCGATAATTTCCCGACTATCCTATTGTTTG
The DNA here is from genome assembly GCA_022702705.1 of Papilionanthe hookeriana x Papilionanthe teres. Taxonomy (NCBI): domain Eukaryota; kingdom Viridiplantae; phylum Streptophyta; class Magnoliopsida; order Asparagales; family Orchidaceae; genus Papilionanthe; species Papilionanthe hookeriana x Papilionanthe teres. Next base: position 109,111,259 of record CM040432.1, read on the forward strand.
GCTTGAATTTAGGAAAGCCCTAATGTTTATTTAACGTTTTGATCTTGCCAATTTTAATTAATTAGGACTTATATTCGTATGACACAATCATACAAGCAACCTCGAAGATGTGAGGGTTTATGTCGTGTCGAACGACTACCTCGGAATCCTAAGACCGGTTAGGGCTTAATTTGCAATGCAAATGCCTAACGAAGAGTTGAGGATTTATGTTGCACTAGGCAAACTACCTCGAAGTCCTATGGCTTGATTATTTAATTCTAAGAAAGTTTTGCTGAAGTAGACTCAGGTTTTGCTGATGACGATGGCCGTGCTGCCCACCATGCTCCGAGCTCCTTGTTGTTGCAGAGGTTTAGTTTTAGAAGTCATAAATCAGGAGATGAGAGAAGTGTTCTGGTTTAGAGAAAGTCTTAGTTTCCAAGTGTTTTTATGTTTTAATTAAAACAAATCTTAAAGTTAATTATAACAACACCGGTTAAGATCCCACGGTTCCATCCTTCCGGCATAGTTATTTTTATCGGATTCACTTAGTCCAGATGAATTTGCTAAACTCAACTGAATGAGTTCCACACTTTCATTTAGACCGTGGGAAATCTCGTTAGCAACACGTAGGTTACATCATCCGAGGTATTCCCGATCATCCAACAAGACGTTTTAATTTAGTTGTAGTTGTAGTTTTGTTGTTCGTTTGTGATTAAATTTTGAGTTGTTTTATATTTTGAAATGTTGTGGCGGTGAATTTTATCTTGTAATGACTTTTAATTTAGTTTTGGTTTCGGTTTTAGGGACTATCCTAAAGGTGTGAGTTTTTATGCAACAGTTGTTTATCATGCAAGAAAAGTAAAGTGCATTTGCAATAAAGTAAATTGCAAGGAGGTAAATTGCAATAAAATAAAAGCGTACCTGGGGGGTCTTCCCGTCATCCCAAGCTGCACTTAAACACAATTTAGAATATTTAAGCATTTAAAGAAAGTTCCTAGGTAAAGCTAAGGGAAGGGTTATGGTTTTCTACCAATGTCCTACTCCTATGGCTAGTCATCTCCTATGACGTCTGAGTTCTTGTGTTTTGGTTTGAGGACGATTTTCTTCATCAAAGAACAATTAAGTTCAATTGTTCTTATAAACATCCTATCATATTGAGGAAGTGCTTAAGACGAATCTTAAACATCTTTTCAATACCTCTAGGATTATTTTAAGTTCAAGAGAATTTAATTATACAAAATGAATTAATCGTCCAGAAGTTCAAGTTTTGTTATCTTGCTCAGTGAACTAGGACATTTGAATATCCTATGAGTGAAGTAACACTTCACTCAATACTCCGTTTAGGAGTTATGACAACAAGAGCTTTTGAGGGCAAATGAATGTTCAAGTGATTTATGATTTAATTTAATTTCAATTAATGGGTTTAAGTTTGGAATAGTGTTCAAGTTGTTTTAGATTTATTTTTGAATTCTTTATGTCTTAAGTGATGTTATTTTAATTCAATTTAATTTAATTTAATTTTAATTTAATTTAATTTAGTTTAGTTTTAATTTTAATTTAATTTTATTTAATTTAAATTAATTTTAATTTTATTTTAACTTGATTTTATTATTATTATTTTTATTTAATTTAATATGTTTTAATTTAATTTAATTTAATTTAATTTAATTTAATTTAATTTAATGTGTTTTAATTTAATTTAATTTAATTTAATTTAATTTAATTTAATTTAATTTAATTTAATTTAATTTGAATTTTAATTTTAATTTTAATTTTAATTTTAATTTAATTTTATTTTTAATTTTAATTTAAATTAAATTTTAATTTAATTTTATTTTAATTTTAATTTAATATTTTATTTTTTATGCTTTAAGGATGATTTAATTTTAATTGTTAAAGTATTAGTTTAATTGAAATTTTAAAAGGATTTGATTTAAATGTTTTAACTTTAATTTAATTTAATGATTAAGTCTTTTAACATTTTAAATTTTGAGTTTGGATTGTCATTTTAATTAGGAATTAAATATTATTGAGGTGATTAATTTAGGGATTCTTAAATTAAAGAACAAATCTCTTCCTAATAATATCCCTATTTTAATAATTCCAATTTTTATTATTCTTCCAAATTTAATTAATTATTTAATTAAGGTTTATTTTGATTATTTTCAAATTATTTAGTAAGTTTCTACCCTTTAACTACCTAAGTTTCAAACATCCAAAATCAACCTAGTATCAAATATTTTACCCACCCTTTTAATCAAACCTAAAATTTTTAATTATATGTTAAAATTTTAATTACCATTTTGCCCTTTAAAATTACTAATTCCATAACTCACTAAATTGAACTCAAATGAATTTGAAATTTTTATGTGAATTCACTAATATGTCAATCAAGACATTAGAGGAGAAAATGTGATTTTTCTGTATTTAATTTATTTATGTAATTATTTTTGATGGAAAATAGGGATTTTCAAGGGAAATTTAATAATATGACCAAGGGAAAGTTTCTGTTCTTAAGAAAATTATGAGACATTTCTAATGACTAGAGGACCACTTGAACCAATTTTGGTGATTTTTTGAATTATATTCTTTTTATTATAATTATTTTGAGTTCTGGAGTATTAATTAATTTAAAAATAAAATAAAGGTTGAAAAATGAATTTTATATTTTTTAAAAATCTCTCTGATATCAAGGAAATCAGAGAACCAATTCTTACAATTTTTTGATTTTTATTTGATTTATTAGAATTATTTTAGTGAAAATGCTAGAAAATACATTTTTTTATATTTTAAAATTACCTTAGGGTTTTAAAATTTAATATCTCATCATAGAGACTTAAAAAAAATATGGGGTTTGTTCCTAAATGATTAAAATTCAAAATGTGACATTTTGGTGAATTTTATTATTTTTGTGATTTTTATTATTTTTAAATTATTAAAAATATTAAAATAATACAAAAAATCAACTTTTTTGGAAAATTGCAATTTTAATTTTTTTAAATTCCCCTGATATCAGAGAGGCTCCAAAACCAATTTGGTGAATTTTTTAGAAGTATTTTGAAAGTTATGAATTTTTGAAGTTTAATTTTGGCTAAATGGCTTAATCAACCCATTTGATAGGGCTAACCAAGTCCAATTGACTTCAAAATTTTATGGTGGGTTCCTCTGATCCTAAAGGTCAGTGGAGAATTGATTGCAAGTTAATTTGATGTATGATTAGCTCTAATTAATTAAAGCTCCATTTTGGGTGTTTAAGCCAATTAGGGTTATTACAAGTGAGTTAACTCAAAAAACCATTTTCCTTAGGGTCCTCTGGTCATAAGAAACATCACCAAATTTTCCTATAATTTATTTCACAACATGCTAATTATTGGAATTAAAATACTCAGAATAGTGACCTAGAATTGAAAAATCAATAACTCTTCATAGGGGTGGCCTCTGACTTTGGAAAATTCATGGAATGTTCCCAAATTCAGAGGCTTCAAAAGCCCTATGGTCTCATACCATGGTGAATTGTATACATGCATGGAGAATTGAAATAGTGCAGAGAGTAAATAAATAATTAAAAATAAAATACTTGATGAAATTAAATGATTCCTTTTCCACATTATTCTCCTTTGTTCACTGAGCAAGAGGGTTTTTTTATTTTATTTTTAGGATTTTCCTACACAAAGTTATGAATTTTTGAAGTTATGGTAATTAAATAAATAGGAAAAATCCTAATTTTCTACTTAAGTGACGCGGCGCCAGCTCAACCTCGGCAGCTCCGAACGCACACGCGTCGTCTTCTGATTCGGCGCCGCCATCCGACTCAGCGCTCTGTGGCCCCGCGGTTCACGTACCATCGCGGCTGTCCGGCTCGATCCGGACCGTCCGCTCTATACACGCTCGATCCGACGGCTCCCGGTCATTGTCTACGACCGGTGTGCACCCGTGATCGTCAACCTTCTAACCCTAATTTCTCACTCGATTCTCAACGGTTTTCGTGTTCTTATGCTCTATGGATTCGTCTCGAGGAGACGAACACATCCATACTGTAGAACATGTATCGAAATCGACTCAAATTAAATAGAGAATCTCCGTAAGCTCGGGAAGAAGAGTGAGTCCATACCTTTGCTCGGAGAAGTGAAGCTTTGATCCGAGAGTCGTGTCACCTTCGATTGGGTCCAAGCAAGCTCCGCGATGAAGTCCCTCGGGTCCGGTGAATTTTCAAGGTATGATTTCGACCACGCTCGATTACAAAGCTTCGGAGTCCGGAACGGATGGGTGGCCCGGAGAGGGGGCTTTCACCTGGGAACTCCTTCTCTTGACCTTGTGCGAGTGTGGGTGAGTTTAATTTGAATTTGGTGGAGAGTTGGGAGATGTCCTGTTTTTGGTGGAATTTCGGTCGAGAAATTGGGCTCTGTTGGTGGGGATTAGGGCAAATTGTCATTGGGGATCAACTGCTCTAAGTGTGGAGAGTGGTCTGGAGCAATTTTGGCAGGGTTTCAGTAAGGTGAGGTTTAAATAGGAGAGGGTGGAGGGCCTCCCAGGAGGGTTTAAGGCTTGGGATCAGCTGCTTAGGTCAAGGGAAGAACAACCATGGTGGCCATGGGGCATGGGGCAGCTCGGCGAGTGGGAATTCCAAACTTCGGCTCCTCCCGAGGTCTCGGCCATGGTGTTTTCCGGCGATCCAGGCGGTGCTGGCCAGCGAGCATGGGTCACCCTCGAGTACATGTGGGTCGTGGCGGGGTTTAGTGTGGGCGATCGAGCTTTGCCATGTGTCAAAAGCTTGGATTAAAATGGCATTGGGGAAGGCCAATTTTGGCTTGATTTGGTCAAGTCCACCTTTTGGGCTTGGTTCACCCTTCAAGGAGGCTTTGAGTGTTGTGGGGAGTCAAAGGAATCGCTGGTTTGGCATGGAGAAGTCCTTATCCAAATATATTTGGATTAAATTTGGGTTAAGGGGAATCATGGTTAAGGCTAATGACTTTAGGAGATTAAGGAAAGAGTCTCCTTCTTTTGCCCGAAATGGCATGGTGACATGTAAAGAGGCTCTCATGGCTTCCATGTGGCTCATGCATGGCTTCATGGCTCATCTTTGGCTTGGGAAAAGTTAAGTCAACTTCATGAAAAAGGGTTTTGTGAATTTTGGCATTTTGATGGGAATTGGCATATGGCTTGATTTGGATTTATTTTATCATGGATTTAGAACTTAGGAGATGGTTTTATCAAATGGATGATGATAGAGGATTGTCATGTGGCTTTGGGCCTTTTGAAATTATTTTTGATGGGCTTTTAGGAAGGCTAAGGGGATGGGCCTTTAGGTTTAAGAATAAATTCATGGATGGGAATATTATAGAAGTTTGGGCCAAATAATTGTTGGGTTTAGTTTAGGGATATGTCATGAGTGATTTGAAATGAGTTTGGAGTGATTTGGGCTTGAATGGGGTTGGATTTGGGCCTCTTTGGTAAATGGGCCAATGTAGGTCAAATTGGGCTAACTTGGGCCAATGTTGGGCTAGGGTTGAAATTGATGTAAAATTAATGTTGGGAAATGTTTGTAGGGCTGTTTCAAAGAGGTTTCAACTTTGGTTGGGTTTGGATTTTGGGGTTTGGGCCTATTTGGGTTAAGTTTGGGTTTAGGTCAAAATTGGGCTTTTTGGTTTTGGGTTGAATTTGAGTGGGGTTTGGATCCAAATTTTGGGCAAATTATGTCAGTGTTTTGATTGTGGGGATGTTAAGGAAGGTTTAGAGAAGGTTTGGGGTTAATTGGAGTTGAATTGGGTTAGTTTGGGCTAAGTTTGGGTCATGGGTCCAAATTGGGCTTTAAGGTCAAAAGTGAAATTGGATTCAAATGTCAATCAAATTGGGCTTGGATTTAGTCTATATTGGTGTTGGGGATGTTGAATTGAAGTTTAGAATTGAATTGGACCAGAATTTGGGTCAATTGGGTAGGTTTGGTTTGACATTGGGTTCACTTTGGGTTAAAAATGGGTCAAATTGGGGATTTTGATAAAAGTGGGGTAAATTGACAAAATTGGCCCATGGTGTGGTTGAACAAAATGAAATTGGGAATATTTGGGATTTTCTGGAATTTTATGGGAATTTTATGAATTTTTTGGATTTTTGGGTCAAGATGGGCATTTTGGGTATTTGGAGGGTATTGGGGGTATTTTGGAATTTTTGGTATATTTGGCTATGGATTGTCAATTTGAATGATGTGGGAATGTTGGGGATTAGTTTTGAGGAATTTTGGGTGATTCGGAGATTTTGAAAAATTTGGGTAATTTCAGGGTTTTGGGTAGGCTAGGCGGGTGTAGGGTCCCCGGGGTCAAAAATTAAAAATTTGGAAAATTGAAGATTGGGTAAATGTAAGTGGAATGAAATCATTTTGGTTGAGCCATGAAGCCATATCAAGCCCACATGAGCCATGAAGGGACTCATTTGAGGCATTCACTATGTTGTTCCTAACCCTCTACGCGAGGGCTTAGGGGTTAAGGACAATCCATGTGAATCACCTTCATGAGTCGGGAGGTCAAGTTGGGTATGGGTGTGGTTTTAGGAGGTGTGTGAAAGTGTAGTGTATAAGTGTAGTGTGTGTGTAAGTCAGCCCTCACTGCACCGAGCCACCTAGTAGGCAGTCCTAAGGCCAAAGAGTCCTATAGGAACTCATCCTTTAAACTTCCACATTTGATTTCAACCCTCTAGGTGATTAGGGGTCTACAATCAAGTTTGTGGAGTTTGTAGGGAGTTAAGAAGTGGTTTGAATTTCTAAGTGGTGGGTCCCAATTCTAATCCTCTAGGATAGTCAAAGGAAAAGCCTAAGGCTAGATCCTAAGTACTAAAGAGAAGAAGAGAAGACCTCATCAAAAATGAGGTCAACAGTGTGTGTGTGTGATAAATCTCATACTACTATAAGACGCTAATTTATTATTCTACTATCACGGATCATTTGGCACACATCAAAGCTCCATATGCTTTCAACAAAGACAAGCTTACCCACCTAAGGCCGGCTCAATGACTAGTGCATTATCATATATGGCTTAGAGACAAAAACTAGATCACAATATCCTCATATAAATATTTATCAAAAATATTAAACTAATAATAAAAAGGAATATTGATCCGAAGAAATATAAAAATAGTTCAATATTTTCTTAAAACAAATAATGAATTCTTAGAACAGGAGCTCTGAACCCCCTTTTTTTTGTTATTTCTTGGCTTTGGTACTCCCCATATTTTTTAGTTGAAGGATACTTAGGCTCCCTAGGCGTTACATCAAAAAAAAGTAAAAATTACAAAACCGGGAAAGAGGTCCTATCTAACACACCTATACAACTCACGCAAAAAATAAGAATCTAAGGTCCTCTTTCCGAAAAAAAGACAAAAAACAACACAAACGACACACACAGACAACCCAAACAAACAAAACAAAACTAGACAAAACTAAGCAAGACCAAGGAGGAAAGCTCCAAAAGAGCATCCAGAACCATAGAAGCAATCTGAACACGAGAAAGAGATAAACCAAACTTTGCAGCCTAATGTGCAGCCCTGTTACCTTCCCGCTTGACATGCGACCATTTGACATGCAAATTCTGAGAAAGTAAAAGAACCTTCTTCAAAGAAAGAGTCAGACTCCAATGATGACCCTCCTGCAAACAAATGCACTTCCAAAGCACAAGACAATTAGTTTTAATTTCAACATAATGCCAACCAAACCTCTTAGCCAACTGTAGACAGAAAATCACAGCATCCATTTCTGCAAGAATAGGAGACTCAGAAACAGCCCTAGTTGCAAACCAATATAAGATACAACCCAAAGTGTCATGACAAATACCACCTACACTGGAAGCAGTATTAGTCCAACAGTATTAATCTTTATAAAAGGAACAATGGGCTTAACCCACTTAACAGTAACACAGTGATGTGAAGAAATGTTAAAAGGAATATTCAAAGCTTCCAGCACTTTAAGCAAGAAAATAGATTGATCCTTTTAGGAAGAGCCAAACTTAAACACTTGTACAAGTAACCCAAAACCAACTTAACAGTAGACACATCACTAGGAACCGTAGCATTGAACTTTATGTCATTCCTGGAAATCCAAATGAACCACAAGATTATCACAGGAATACAAGGAAAAAACCTGCTACCAAACTTACGCCAATCAGAGAATAAATCTTCAATAGTAGTAACAGCCAAAGGGGACCAATTGATATTCAAAGCGTACCATACACCTCGTCCAAATCTCAATAGCAAAAGGACAAGTAATAAAGAGATGTGGAATAGATTCCTCAAAAGCTTTACAACAAATATAGAATGAGGCCAACTTTAAACCTTTAAGCTTCAAAATGTCGTCAGTAGGAAGAATAGAGTGATAGAGTCGCCAAATAAAAAAAGACATAGAAGGTTTAATCCAAGGGTTCCACGCCCATTTAAGATTAAAACCCTGATAAGTAGCAAAGGAATTAGCAAAAAGCTTAGCCAAGGACTCACCCAAATTGCCCTTAACCATAGGTTTATCCAGCTTATCAGGAAAAATCGGGATAGCAGAAATATAAGCAGCATCAATAGGATTAACCACACAATTAAGTCTAGGTAAGCACCACATATTTTCATACCAAAGATCTTTCACCTTTAAACGAACATCATTAGGACCCCCGTAAAAAGAAGCAAGAGACCCTTTTCCCATCCAATCATCATACCAAAAAGAGCATTCACCATGCCCAATATTCCAAAAAATGAGATCATTAGTAGCATGAGATGCGTTAAGCATCATCTTCCAAATGAAAGAGTCACTCTTCTTAACAGAAACAGTAAAAAGATGAACATTAGAACAATACTTAGAATGCATAAAATCATCCCAAAGAGAATTTTTAAGACGGAACTCGTACCAAAGCTTCATATGACGGATATTAATGGAATCGAAAGCCTCTCGGAAACCCAAACCACCGTAATCAGTTGGCTTACAAAGCTTCTCCCAACACTTCCAATGCAACTTCATATGATTCTTTCCTTCCCAAAGGAATTTATTGAAAAAAAAGCTCAAGCTGCTTACGTAAAGTCTTAGGCATGCCCATAACTTGTAAAGAATAAAGAGGCAGTGAAGTGAGAATACTCTTAAGAAGTGTAACACGACCTCCAAAAGAAAGAAAACTATTTTCCCAAGAAAGAAGTTGTCGTTTGATTTTATCAACAAGCTCATAAAAAAGCACCTTACGAGGTTTACACTTAGAAAGATTAAAACCCAAATAGTGAATAGGTAAACAAGAGTGCACAAAACCAGTTAAAGCAGTAATCCACTGCTTATTAGTATGAGAAACCCGCTTAGCACAATAGAAAGAACACTTAGAAGTATTAAAAACTAAGCCAGAATTAGCTTGAAATTTCAAAACCAACTCCCAAATCCTCTTAATAGACCCTTTCTAAGCATTAGACAAAAAGATTAAATCATCAGCAAAACAAAGATGATTAATCAATAAACCTTTATGAGCATAATGCATGGAGGGATACTTAATAAACAAACCATTTAAGCACCTTGAAAGATAATCAAAAGCAATGATAAAAATGTAAGGGGACAAGGGGTCACTCTGCTTAAGCCCTTTAGAAGAAGAAAAGAAACCACACTGATTACCATTAATAAGCAGGGAGTAGAAGTTATCACTGAGAATATTGTAGACAAGCTTACAAAAACCATCACTGAAACCAATAGCCTTAAAGATGGACATAATAAAGTCCCATCTTAAAGTATCAAAGGCTTTACAAATGTCCATTTTAAAAAGAATATTACCCCCTCTACTTTTCATATCCATATCTAAAAGGAGCTCTTGGACAATCAATGCATTGTCACAAATGTTTCTACCTTTAAGAAAAGCAGCCTGATTAGGACTAAGAATATCAGAAAGCATAGGCTGAAGTCTTCTAACAAGAATTTTATAAATAAGCTTGGACAAAATAGTATTAATACTGATAGGACGAAAAGCATCCCAGCTCGAAGCATTAGATTTTTTAGGTAGCAATACAAAGTTAGAGGATTTGAAATAACGGGGTAAATTAATACCTCTAAAGAAATCCTGAATGGTGAGAATAACATCACCTTTAATAGTATTCCAACCATGTTTATAAAATTCCACGGTAAAACCGTCTGAACCGGCGGCTTTCCCATTAGCCATAGAATCAAGAACCCTTTTAATTTCATCTTCATTGGGAACACAATTAAGCAAATGATTATGAATAATAGGCATATTAGAATAAACAGAGGTATCAATAGGTAGTAAAGAATCTCCAGAATTATTAAACGTTTGAGAAAAATAAGAAACCCCACTAGCAGCAATATCATCACTATTATGAATAAAAGTCCCATCATTGTTAATAATTTTCAAGATCTGATTAGTCTCATGACGATGTTTAATGCAAGCATGAAAAAATTTTGAATTACGATCACCAGACAAAAAATTGCATTTCACGGCTTTCTGCCCAAAAAATTGATCCTCCATGCTTTAAGCATCCTCTAATTGACTTTGGCCCTTCAATAAAGTAACCATATCAATAGTATCACTAGAAAAAGCCAACTCCAGCTCTTTCATATTAGCCTCTAAATTTTTAATATTCTGAGTAAGATGCCCAAACACCTGCCAATTCCAACCTTTTAACACCTTAGCAAAATGTTTATGCTTAAGCCACAGCTTAAAACCAGCAAAACCCAAAACCGTAAGATTCCAATTATCAAGAAGCAATTGATTAAAGGAAGAATGCATTAACCACATATTGAAAAATCTGAATTGATACTTGGACACATAAACCTCATCTTTGATGGTAAGAATAAGAGGAGCAAGATCAGAAGCCACAATAGACAAGTGCTTAACCAAATAAGAAGAAAATTGATTAAGCCAAATAGAATTGGCCATAAAATGATCCAATCTTTCAAAAGTTTGCCCTCTGTGTCAAGTAAAAGGATTACCCGAGCACCCCAAATCAAACAAACCCTCATCCATAATCATATTATTAAAAGCATCAATCAACTTCAAGTTAGGATGACAGCCACCCTTCTTTTCAGAAACAAACGTTATCAAATTAAAATCCCCACCCAGAAGCCAAGCTTCTTGAAGTGGATTAAAAACATGAAACAAATCCCACAGCTCAAAACCAACAGATTTTGAGCAACCAGCATAAACAACTGAGAGAAAGAAAGAACCATAATCACAAGTAACATATAAATGAAGAAGCTGAGGATGATTCAAGATAACCTCAATCTGGATAGAATCTTTCCAAAGAAACCAAATTTTATTATTGACATTAGCAAGTAGAATGTAATTGCCAAGCCTCCTTAAGTACTTAGCATTATTGATCTCAGCCACCATAGGCTCAAGAATACTAAAAAAATGTAATTTGTAAGAACAAATAAGATGCTTTAGATGAATAGTAGCAGTTAATTTAGCAATGCCACGCACATTCCAGACTAAAGTATTAACCTTCATGGGGAACAACATTACCCGAATTCATATCAGAATGAAGAAGAAGAGAAGTATCAATGCCTTTGCCTTTAGACAGAGAAATGTTAGCTTCAAGATTAACATAGCTTAATTCACGGTTCCCCCGAAATTTTCTTTTCCGTGCAGACTTCTGAATTAACCATCCTTCCTCTAATTCAGTATGTGTGAGAGAATTCTGACTTTTAGATGAAGAGTTATTATATAACACAAGCTGAGTGTCCAAATTCATAATATCCACAGGAATATTCTTAAGTATTGGAATCTGAGAAGAGCCACAAGTTTGCGGCATTAAATCAAAACATGGATTAGCAGCAAAAGAAGAATCAAGTTTCATATCATTGACCACATCTTGGGCATTATTAATAAAATCAACATTCTCAGTAAAAATGATTATTTTCAAGAGCTAAAGAATCCATCTGCATAGAGGTGCTAACAACAGGCAAAGAAGAAGGGCCTCCATCCTTAACAGCATGAACAGGCAAAGAAACATCCTTGTTACCAACATTCAAAACATGAGGAAGATTTATATCTACAGGAACAGGTTTAGGCACAGCACGAGGTATATTAACCGATTTATTTTTCTTAAGCTCGGGATGGACATGAAAGCATTGGGAAAGAATATGACCAAAGATTTTACAATGCGTACAGTAATGGGGCACGAATTCAGTTTCTAATTTTTGCCAATATCCCTCAAAATCATCTTCAAGCCAAAAGGAATCCGGTAAAGATAAAGTGACATCACGTTCTATCAAGATCCGGGCTAAACCAGGCCTCGAATCGTTGGTAGATGGTGTATCAATTTTTAAAGGATTACCAAAAATGTTCCCCACCGAATAGAGAACATGCTCATTAAAGAACTGAAGCCTTAATCCCGGTAGTCGAATCCAGATAGGAACTATAGGAGATTCCACAGCAGGATTAAATTTAGGAGTCCATTTCAAAAGTTTTAGATAGAATTTATCAATAATCAAAATTTTCTTAGCAAATAAGGCCACGTAATCTTCTTCAAGATTCAATTTAATCATAAGATTGCGATGATCAATCAACCCTATCTTCCAACTTCCAACTAAATGCAAATCAGAAAAAAAATTTCGAATCACCTCTATTTTAGGATGGCCAAAAGAGAACTTACCAATCAGCGTGAACCTTAAAGGTTCCAAAAGAAGCGCAGTGTCTGCCTTAGTCAAAACCAGAGCAGGCTTACCGTTCTTACGACTGGCCTTCTTCAAGAGGCCATCCGAGCCGTCTTCGACCATACGGCAACGGAAATCCGCAGGGAAAACAAAATCTCCCTCAAAATTAGGTTTACCCGCAGCAACATCGCGGTAAGAAAGAGCCATCACTCGAATACGAAAACTAGATTAAGAAAATCTAGTCACAAACTCCGAAGAAAGACGACCTAGGAGGAAGAAAAGCCGAATCGCAGCGAGAGAAACAAGAAAGCTCCAAGAAAACCCATCCAAGTTATTTTTGGGCTTCCGCAGGTACTTCTCAGAACACTCCCTTCTTGAGCATATGAAATCTGGAGAAAACCTCCAAGAATACTGGGCGTTGTTGTTGCGAATCAACTCACGCTCAGATTGCCGGAGATTTTGTCTCTCGTGGTATCGATCGAAGGTCAGATCGGGTTGCAGGTGAGATTAGAAGTACCAGTCGGGGTTCTGGCTTTGTTGTCGCCGATCGGAATAACAAACATTGCATGCTAATTGCAAAGTGCAAATTACACACACACAAATAAAACATTGTTCCGGTAGGATGGGTCCTACCGGTTTAAAATAGCAATGGAAACAAGTCTGAGCTTAAGTATAAGTCTAGGAGTTCAAATCGACTTATTTATTATATAAAAGATAGAATAATATTAATTTAGGATAATGATATAATAAAAAAAAAGATATAAAATTAGTAATTAAAAAAAATAATAATAAGAAATCACTTAATAAAAATACATACTATTATTTTTTTAATTTTTGTAATAATTTAAAGATGAAGTCTCGAAATTTAATATATTTTGAGTATAGTTTATATTAATATTTTTAAAGGAGCTGGCTCAATAGTTAATGAGTTGAGTCGGTGCAGCCACTTATCAAACTGATTTCGAACTGACTCACGAGTATGCTTGACTCGCTTACACTACTGCTCACATTTGAAGTCTCTTTTCTCTGTTCCCTTCTCACCAGGGCCTCACTAAAGCCCGGCAAAATCACTTCCAACACTTCAATGAAACGAAAATTTTAAACAAAAAAAAAGGCATTTAAATACATACCACCCAATTCTTATGTATTTACATATCTAATACCTAAATTTTGCTTTTTACATTTATACCACCTAATATTTCGTGTCACATAAAAATTACCATCATTTTAACTTTTTAAAAGTGAAATATAACTTTTCATACATTGGTAAGATGGTATGTTAGTAAAAATTGAAGTTTAAATAGTAAATAATTAGTGGTACGTATGTAAATCTTCCTAAAAAAGGGAAATATACATGCATACCACACTATTTTATGTATTTACAAATCTAACTCCTAAATTTTAATATTTAAAATTATAACATCTTAACTTTATAAACTTATGAATGAAAACTTGTATTTGACTTTTTTAAATATGATGATTGTGCAAATTTTGATAGGGGCATTTACATACACAACACAATTGTTTACTTTCCTATACACATAGCACTCAAATCATTAATATCACGTCAAAAGTACAACCATTATCGCTATCTAAATGTCAAATACACATCTTCATGCATAGGTTTAAAATATCAAAGTGCTTTGTACGTAAATATGGAAGTTTTAGTGTAAGATTGGTAAATACATAAGAATTGTGCGTCATGGTTGGAAATTATCCTTTTTGATATGATGTTAAATATTTAAGTGGTATGTTATCTGCTTCGGCCTAGTGGCCTCATGGTTGTCCCTTTAGTGTAACTTCCCAAAAGATCACCATCCCAAGAGTACTCTCGCACGAGCACGCTTAACTTCAAAGTTTCTCATGAAATTCCAACTTTTACACCAAAAGACATTTCGATGTTTAAGAGTTCAACTTTACTCTACGGTTTTATAATATGCATGTAGATATAAATGTGAAGGTATAGATACTACATAATAATTTTGTGGTATGTATATAAGTCCCCACTCCCACTTCACCAACAAACCAAAAAAATAAAAAGAGGGGACAAAGTATATATATATATATATATATATATATATATATATATATATATCACCAACACAAAGACAACTCAGCTCAAAATACTCCCCTCCTCCACATCCTCTCAACTTTGAACCCAAACTCCTGCTTTAAAGGGGAGAGAAGCAGAGACAGAAAAGGCAGAGAAGGAAGAAGATAAATCATACCACAAGTGACAAAAAAGACAGAGGAAGAAAGATATGAGGGACGACAAGTTCAATAATGTTTTCCCACTGATACTATTGCTTCAGACCATGGCCTTCCTACTTTGCATTGGACTCTTCCTTTTCCTTACAATGGAAGGCGGCAGCTTGATGGCGGTGCCGCCACCACCGAGTTCTCCGGTGAGCCTTGAAAGCCTTCCATTGGTGTCAAGTAGCCAGCAGCACAATGCTCACATCATCTATGCCAGCAAGAGGAAAGTGCCCAAAGGACCTGATCCCATTCACAACAGGTAACTAATTTTCTTCATTTTCATCATCCCTTCCTAGTGATTTATTCAACTTTAATGTTAACTCTAGGACAAATATTATTATTATTAACAAATATGGAAGCAAATCGATAGAATTCACAAACAGAAATATGCATAATATTATATTCCAAACCGTTTGGGATAAAGAATTGTTCAGTCTACAGTGTTTGTTTTGTGGCAAAGATTTCAATTTTCTACCATATCTCTGTTTCATGACAGGAAGATAGAAGATAAGAGCTCTATTACCAAGAAGCTTCCTTGGACTTGCCCTGTTAGCTTTATGGTTCAAAAATAAAGAAGAGGACTTCTATCTTTAGTCACCACTTATTCCCTTATCAAAAATTGAAGCAACATTACATGCTTCACCTTAATCACATATAGACATAGCTTAAGAACAAAGCAAACAATAATGTAAAATACAATGTAGATAAGTTTTATGTGGGACCCATATATATATATATATATAGGGAAACTTACATATATGTCAACACAATTCTTACGTATTTACATATCTGACATTCAAAATTTGATATTTACACTCCAACACCTTAGTGTCATAAACCTATGCCTGAGAAGGTGTATTCAACTTTTAAAAAGAGTGATTGAGTAATTTTTTAGTGATGTTTAACATTTGAAATGCATGTACAAATGATTGTTTAGGTGTTAGATATGTAAATACATACGAATTGTGTGGTATGTATGTAAATTCCCCAGATATCTACATATATATATGGCCAGTGAAGCTAATCTGAATTTTCAATTTTGTTTACTTTGCCGGCAACTCACTCACTCTGATGATACCATCTGCTGTCAGGAGAGCAGGAAGGTCAGGGAGGCCGCCGGGGCATGCATAGCAGCGTCAGCACCGGCACCAACGGTGGTAGAAGATGGCTCTCATGGTTGCCAGATTATCTTGGATGTGGAAGCATGAATTGGCAATTCGGAAACAATCTTTAAACACTCTGAAACATGGCTAACTCACCTACTTTCATACAATTCTTCACAAAGAAGATTGAGCTTTTACAGTCGGTTAAGTAGAGTATCTAACTTCAGTTTGAACTTGAAAGAATGAAAGCAGAGAAAAAGAGATAGATTAAACTCTAGTTGTTGATTTAATCTTGTAATAACTGGAGCCTGAAGATGAAATGAAGAGAAAATCGAGATGAGTAACCTTAGTTCTGTCAGTTTGAATACGTCTTTTTGTTGTTACGTCTTCTTTGGTACTTGCTGTGCATCTCCATCAAAGTAAAAGCAACAACTCCAACCAGTTAAAGATGCTTTATATATGTTTTAATCGTCTCACACTTTACCTTTTTGTTCCTCTTTAATCTCTTTACTTCTCTTCCCACTTCTCACTCACTCTCTTTTTAGAGTACTTTTAGTATAGTTTTTGGATTATAAGAGGATATAGAAACCGTGCAACTCATTTTTTCTTTTTTGTTTTTTTTTTGTTTTTTGCTTGTCATGAAGTGACATTATTTCTATAAACAATGACAGGAATAATACAAAAGAAGCAAAGTGAGAAAATTTTTTTTTAAAAAGGTTCTTTTTTCTTCATCTTTATTCCTTCTTTTCTTGCTCACTCTCAGAATAAGAGACTAGGACTAAAGCTAAATAGAAAGCAATGCTATACTCTAAAAAATATATACAATAAATTATATGAACCCTACTTGGCGGACCAATCAAATTTGAGAATATCAATCATTTTTAAAACTTAAAAAAGGGCATAGAAAAGAGAATATCACTTCGTTTGCTTAAGAAGAATTTTTATCGATTATACTAGATCAAAAACTCATTCAGCATGAGTTTTGCTTATTTGTGTGCCCTTTTTTTCTGGATTATAGCTTTTCAAATAAATTTATTAGGCTTATTGAAACTAAAAAACTTTTCATCTCAAGAGTCAAGAACAAGGAATGATTTCTGAAATATAAATGACTTTTTTTTTTCCTCCAAGGATTGCAATTTAACTTAAAATATAAGACAAAATTGCTCCATTATATTAATAATCATAAGATACTTATTATTATTATTATTATCTACAAATCAAACTCCAAACCTTCACCTTAGAGACAAAAATCATAGCCACGAGATGAATGCCCTAAATGTCCTTCCAATAGGGAACATTATTTATCATTAGCCTAATCTCAATTATCTAAGGACAATTCTCATTCTCTGTTCGTATGAGCATAATAATTAAACATTATGCTGTTTCCAAATACTGTCTTCGCTTTATTACCACATTATAAAATCAATTAACTGTTAAATCTCATATTATAAAAAAAAAATCAAAATACATTTGAAGACTGAATAAAATTCAGAAAAATTCTATTATCAACCATTCCAAAAGAATTTGATTCATATAGTACAGTACCTTTTCAATTAAGGTAAAGCTGAAATCTTTACATTCTGTCACTGCTGAACATTATTTCCCCTCAGATTTTCAATGGATCTTAGACGAATCCACCTTGTCGCAGCCCACTTCTCACCTTCTATGACAGGGCAGCTTCTGTGCACACTTCTTGGATTTGTGGTAGCATTGACATGGCAGCTAAAGAAGAGTAATGCATCTCCCTTTTTAGGTTTCACTATAAACAAAAGAAAGAGGATGTGAAGAGTGAGGTAATCAAACTTAAAATGGTTTATTTATCTTCAAACATTTGATGCATCAATAGAAGGTTTGCAAGAAGAACATCCAAAATATCCACCTCTTTTATTGAACCAGAAAACTAGATTGAAAAAGCTGGTATGTGTGATTAACATGTTATTAAGAGGTTTGCTTCGGTTGGAAAAGCTGAAACTAGGAGTAAAGATTGTCACTTTTTATTATAGGATATATTTTTCAATTATCTGCTGTGAGGCTAAAACTAATGCCCTCAACTTGGCTTAACATAAATCCCTCAAATATGAAAGCTCTCCACATTGATCATCACTACCAAAAGAAAGCTTCAACCATGATAACTAGTATTGAAGATCATAGGAGCCGCAAAAAGTATGGACCACTTGACCCCCAACTAAAATAGAGTTTGAAACTGCTCAATAGAAAGTGCCAATTCAAGGGAATCAAAGTTATGTCTGATACACTAGCAATCAAATTTATTATCAACCAAAAACTTTAGCCTTTGAGTGAGAGACAAACATTATTATTTTTACACCAACAAAATTTTCAATTATTTTATGTGAGACTAAAATCAATACTCCCACATATATTAATAAGAGGAGTGGTGGAGGGAAGGGTTTCTATTGGCTTTATTTTGGCATTTGTAGGTGGCCTTTGGCATTCCAAGAATTGATCTATAATTTAGAAAGTTATAAGGCCAACATAAAAAATACATAAGGGCAATGCATACAATCCAGATGGTTTAGATACTTCGAAAGAAACCATTCACTGATGATAGAACATATTTGATACATATAATTTATTTTTCCAACGTCACATAGACAAAAAAAAGGCATTTAATCCCTTTATAGATTCATTAAAGTCTACAAAATGAAAAATATATTTTCCCATAATTTAAGAAATTGAATCTGCAAATTAATAAAAGCCCGGTCATTGATGTCTACCACAGTACCTGCAAAACCATTTCTTGCACACTCAGAGTAACTTTCATCCTTCGGTTGAGTATTTGCTGCCTGAAAATATTGAGAATGTCTCTGATTAATGAGTCAGAATCAAAAACAATGAGAGAAGGTGTAAAATTTCAGATTATTTACCTCAGCATAAGGGAAGACTGTCTCCCCTCCTTTCCTGACATTTGACAGATACATCAGCACTGTCGCCATCCTATTTCCACCATTTTCTTGATTGAATTTGTCCAGAAAGTAATCAGGATGAGTGTCATACTTCTGTCCACGCTCATAATGAAGAACATGAATGCCCTCACCATTTTCTGCCCAGGGAAAACTATTCTGAGAAACATGCATTAAAAAAAACGAAAAAAAGGGAAGTTTACATACATATCACACAATTCATATGTATTTACATATCTCACACCTAAACTTTCATATTTACATACATAGCACTTTGGTGCTTTAAAACTATGCATGAAAAGACATTTCATTCTTAGAAAATGATACAAGTGATTTTTTTTTTTTTTTTGGTAATATTAAAGATTTGAGTGCTATGTGTTTAAATATGAAAGTTTTGGTGTGAGATAGGTAAACACATTAGTTTTGTGTGTGTGTGTAAATGCCCACCAAAAATAAAATAAAAAATCTTCTACAAGCGGCAGAATTACCTTCAGGAAGAAATGTCCATTCTGCAATCCTACGTTCAATTCTCCTAATGACTGCATCCTTTAGGAAGAAAAAAAATAATTTGAAGTTTAAGCTTCCATGGTCATGTTTTCTATGATGTATTATTACCATCTATGGAGTTAATTGGAAGGACTTAGGAATAGGATGGTCTTCAAGCACTAAATAGTAGCAATTCAGGATCCAATAGTTATTTCATAACTGACCAGAAGGATTTAAACTTCGTTTTAATTTTATGTTAAGATTAGCCTTCTTATTAAATAAGATCTGCTATTGAAGACAATAGACAAATTACATTACAAGAAAGCACGAAATGCCACCAAATAAGCATAGATATATCTCTACAAACTTCAATATCAAGCAGAAGAACCAAGATATTACCAAATCAAAGCAGTCTCAAGCATCAAGATCTTAAATAAAAATATAAATAATATAAAAAAAACCACCATATCATTTAAAAAGAGTGAAGCATAAGCATGTTAGGCTTATCTTAATCACTTTTGATCAACTTAATTAAACTCCAAGTCCCAAAATAGTCCCCAGACTAATTACATTTTGTCATTTTAGCTCCAGAGTCCATAAAAATAGCAATTTAGTGCCGAGACTTGTTTATAAGGGCTAAAATAGGAATTTGGCCAAAATAGTAATTTGTTGGAACTATTTTAGCTCTTATTAAAATAGTCTGGAAACTGAATTGGCACTTTTATAGAATATGGGAAAAAAATGGCCCCCATCAAACAGTCAAGGAACCATTTTGATACTTTTCTCATTATTCTCTTCTCTCCATTTATTCTTGCTTAATATTACATTTGTGTTAAATTTATTTTGCCAAAAACCCTTTTTAATAACTTCCATGCAAGCTCCCTTTTTTCTAAAACTTTTTTCCTTCTTAAACCTTTGGAGCTAACCTTCTCTACCCTTGTTTTAGAGGCATATTCTACCCTTCACTATCTCTCATTTAATAGTTGCTACATCCATCATCCCTTTTATTAAATTAAGTGAACAGGTAACCTTTAACTCGAAATTAAAAATCATAACAAATCCTAATCTCCAATTTAAAAATTATAAATCGCCGTAGAATTGCTTTAGACAAAATTATATTTTGTCTGTATTCTCACGAAGCTGTGGTGGAAAAGCTGTGTTTTGCAATCTAACCCAACTAAAAGTAGTGAGTGTCATAAAACTTTTGTTTGACTTTTTAAAAATAAAGAAAAAAAAATTAAAATAACTACCGTGGTTTCTTGAACAATGAACTCTTCTGCAACAATTTAATAGTTGTTTTTTAAACTGTTGCAGTTTGCCCCAAACGGACCCTTAGTCAATTACAACCAATGATATATTGTCAATATTAGTAAAAGCTTCAAAAGACAGAATCCCTTAACATACTTGTTTTTATCCCTATCTAAAATATTGGTTGAAATGTTAAAAATCATGCTTATATATAACAAATGTAGAATTTACAAGGATGTCAAAACTTCATAAACATGAAAAATCATAGCCTCATCTCATGCAGTACTTTCTACATCGAGAGAAAAAAAGTTCTAAATTAAAATTTTATGAGGAACTTCTATTAATCATGTTTATAGGTTAGTTTTATCTCTTTTTTATTTCAATTTTATTTCTTTTGTTTTTTTATTGGACAAAAAGTATAATAATTTCAGACTTTGTAATTAGGCGCAACTTATCTTATTTTACTAACAACAAAAATCGATTCAGGCATACATGTCTAGATTTTTTGAACCCTTGACATGCATGCCAAGTTTTCTTGAACCCCTGTAAACTTGGTAAAAATTGTCATAAAATTATTCGAATTTATAATGAAACAGTAACATACAAATTGGCTATTACTCTATTGAGATACACGAGAATGAAAATAACAAGACTTTTATCAATTAACTTGTACTTTATGATTGATAGGTATTAATCTACCAGTTTATTGAGCTCATTTTAGCCCCAGTACCCTCAGTTACAGAATTTAAAAATCATTATTACTTTCTTATAAAAAGTTCACAACTTTATAACAAATTTTCCAAACTTCTATATACAGAATAACCACGGTTCAGAGACGATGGGGAAGGAACATTACCTGGCGCTTGCCGAAGAAATACCCTGAGCTCGTTCGGGCCTCATTCAGCATAGCCTTTCCGGATTGTCTATTGGCCACCATGGACCTCTCAAGTTTACCCTTCGCCTACAACAAACAGAGCCTTTAGACTAACTTAAAAAAAAATCTCTCCTTCTTCTTTCATCATTCAAACAAATCCCATTAGATCTTACCCGAGAAATCAGATGGTCACATTCATTTTCAGTAAGAAATCCCTTGTAAAGAAACGCTCTGCAATCAAAAGCTGCATTAATGAATACTAACAGAAAGATTAAAGAAGGAAAGGAGATAACATTTACGTAAACTTGAAAAAGGTAATTAAAACAACATTAGGGTTTCCCACCTCGGACTCCAAGAGAGTTGGGTAACACGAGAGGGATCGTAGATGAAGGGCTTCTCCTCAGCCCTTCCTCGAGAGCTTCCGAAGCGCAGAGAGTGAGAGTACATGAAGAAGAGGGAAAGGAGGAGGAAAAGAAATTCGACTCGATGAAAGAAGGAAGCCATTTTCGGATATCTTGGATTGCCGGAATTGGCATCCAGGGGAATAAAAGGAGGAGGGAGGCCGAAAGAGCAGGACGCCAGTACAAATTCATGGAGAAACTAAGGCGCCCGCAGGAACCCGGGAGCTGTTCCGCTGGAATTGACTTGAGGAAGGAAGAGCTAATTTCCTGTGGGATTCGAAAATGTGTGCCGCACAACTAATCTGGTTAGTTTATAGCAAGACAGTTCCGGTTCGTTGGACCGTTAGAATTTGAATTTTGTAAACCCGTACTAACTATGCCTGCAACAGTTGCTAATAAAAACCGGCGGCTACCTCCCCTTCCCCTCTCGTCGCCGAAACCCTCCCGATGCTAATTCCGGTCGGATATTGGGGATGCGCACCGTGTCGGTGGCTGGAAGGATCTCCGACGTGATAGACTTATTCTTCGATCGCGGCGTCGCTGTCTAGGGTTTCGTTGAGGGGTCCTACCATTTCTCGGAAGTTTTCTCTTCGTTTTCTTGTTTTCTTTTCATTTCTTCCATCATGTTTCTCTTCATGGGGTGTTTTCTGCCTCAGGAAGCATTATCTTACATTGAAGATGAATGCTTGCAACAAGTTTTCTTATCCATAGCCATAGATCTCATGTGCAAAAAAGCAACTGATGTGCTAATTGATTTCTAAGATCAAGCATTAGTCTAAAATGCTACTAACATCTTGGTGTTTGATTTGTTAATTTTTGTAACAAGTAAGATGATCTACAGTAGAAAGTTCTCTACATTTTTTTCATGTTTGAGATCACAATGAACATTTAATCTTAGTTGATTTTATGCATATTGGTTGGTTTCGAAGAGAAATTTTTCATTGGTGAAACCCAAACCCTAATTTCCAGTAAAGTTCCATCACTAAATAGGAACACAACCAATGCATGATCATCAAATAAATACCTTGGTGGATTGTTGAAACTTTCACCTTCAGATTGCTGAGGAAAATTTAGTATATTCAATTTGTTATCACTGCCTATGCTTAAATAGGAACCCAAACAATACATTTAACAATAGATGCTGTCTATGCATTTTGGTGAAAACTTGGAATAATCTAGTACTGAACTAAAGCCTTTCTACCTTTAGCGGGCATATCATATGTATCTGCAAAACAATACAAGTTACTACGAAAGATTCACTTGTTCTCATAGATGAGATTCGAAAAGAAACTGATCCTTCAAACAGTGTAGCCCTTTCATCCAGCATACTGCAACATCTTGCTGGTTGTGTCAATGAATTAGTGGTGACTACCCATTATGAATATTTAAGCCTCCTCAAAGCCTCTTATTCTAGATTTGAAAATGCAGCAATGGAGTTTTGCATGGAAAGCCTTCAGCCTACATCTAATAGTTTGTGGGGATGTACTGGTAACTCCAATGCCTTGAGTATAGCTAAGTCGATTGGTTTTGATAAGAAAGTGTTGGATCATGCTCAAGAATATGCTATGAAGTTAGCTCCTCACAAACAAACAGAATGGCAAGGCTCACTTTACCAATATTTAGTGGAAGAGAGAAGTGTATTGGAGTACCAAGCAAAAAAAGTCACTTCTCTTCTTTTAGATGTTAAAGAAGCTTTATTTTTATGTACCTTATAACTACACAATAACAACAAATATGTTCTGGATTTTTGTTCAACTTCAATTTACGACACTTCGATGGTCTTTCTTTTTGACTGAACATGTTGCACTCAATTCTTCCACCCTATCGTTAGGTTCAATGATGATAAATATGTACATCATTATTTGCTGAGTCTTTCTTCATTTTTTTCAAAAAAATTTGAATTGGGCAGGCTTGAGTAAGCTTTAGGCTCAAACTGCATCATAAGAAAGCTTAAGTATACATAACATGCATGAGACCAAGAAAAGTGAGATCAAACATAGAAATGAAGATGAGCGCAGAAAATAACATAATGAATCTTAAGTGTTTTTGTGCAATTGCAGCAGATAACAATCCTTTGCAAACAGCAAAGATTCATTTGCATTCATCAGTGAAGTACATCATAACTTTCAACAATTTTACCTGGCATATCTCACTTCCATATTACTAGACAAATCAAATTTTATCTAATGAAGATCTTGGCCCTAGTCAAATAAAAGCATCATAGTTAACACATTTAGGTAATATAATCCTTAATTATACAGATAATTATATCTTGTTGCAATGAAATTATTGACACTATTACTCTCAATATGTGATTTTATTCAATTTTAGAAGATTCATATTCATGATGAATAAAAATTATCATAATTAAAATTTCAGTCTGAATCTTACTGGTAGTTCATCAAACTAGTGGATCTAAAATTGTTTATTATTTTGCTTTAAATCCAGAACAAAAGTATTGCACCAGCATATATTTTTAAAAGTTAAATTGATGTAATTTTGATGTCATATAAAAGATTTGGATGTTTTAAATGTAAAAAAAGAAAAAAGCGTTAGATTGGTAAATACAATTGAATTGGGTGCTCTGTACATAAATGTCCTTTTAAAAATCATCAATTAGAACACCTTATTTCTTTATATAAGTCGTATTTTACACATCATATCTAACCATAGCATTGATAAAAATACAAATTGATAATGAAGACAAACAGTAACAAACACCAAACCTTATGATAGAAATAAATTGATAATGTATCAATTGATAACAACTCCTTTTATGTTTGATATGAGATCATCTGGTCAACTTGATCTATGTCTCTGATTCGCTGCTTGGAAGTACCCAAAATAATAAAAAAAAGAGCAATCTTTTAAATTAAAGATAATCAAAATAAGAAATACAAGCACTTACACATGCTTCTCATAAATTGTTGCAATCGCATCCCGTACAATATCTCCTTCAAGTCTCTCACTAATTTTGGCATGTACATTTGGGTCTTCATCATTAACAAAAATCTCATATACCTGAATATCATGTTGCATCTTGGTTTGAGAAATATTAAAGTATATATCACCTTCGTAATAATGTCTAACAAAATTGTGCAAAAACTGTACGAGCCATTATTATGTTTGTTTATACTTCAACTAGAAACTTTCAGTTGTGACTAAGAATTTAAAAACTTCCACATGTGACAATGATAATATAACTCTTATATTATTGAGTATGTATGGGTTGTGTTTGCATGGTAATCACTTAGAATATAACAATATCCTCTGAAGAATGCTAAGAACTTATCCATATTTGCATAGCCTGAGCAACCAAATAAAAGTTATTTTAGGGTATCTTAAAGTCATTTTTTTCTATTGCCCAACACAATACTCTCATATCAGCGGTTGACCATTCTCAACGAGCACTGATATATGAAAATTGTCGATCAAAATAAACTACAGTCATCATATTTTGTGACGTAATTCTCTTTTTATTACAACAACTATTTTGTGTCTCTCTGTTGACCACCGGAAAAACATAAGTTTCATCAAGTGCTCTGATTGTATTTTAAAAATATGAAAAAAGTTGAGCATTTTTGTGAATAAAAGAGTCATAACTCACTTTACCAGATGACAACTTAATGAACTCATTGATAATGATTTAATCGCTTGCAACACAACATTAAAATACTTACTAAGGGTTTTTTAAAGAGTGTTGAAAAAATTCACAGAGTTGTCTATAGATATGAGCATGCGCTACTCCTCTAAAAAAATACATAATTGCTCTACAACATTCATATTTTTTTATGTTACGTAGTAATCCTCGAGTAATTAATTGTATGAAAGCTTCAAGTGGCAGCCCAAAAGAATAATATGATCTTGTTAAATAATCGATTAGCACATCTGCAACATACTGACGCCCTGAGCAGGACCTGTCAAACATAGGCCTACGATTGTACTCATTCTCATTCGAAGAGTTAACATAATGTATCAACTTTGTTATATCATTATTGAGTTGTATCTATGTGTATATGATTTGAGACTGGAAATATATCACTAAAAAAAATTGGCATTTCTCCATTTTCTAGCAAAATCACATTAGAAATAAAAATTTTGACACAATAAATATTTAATAAAATAAATATCCAACATGGAATTACAAAAGTTTTTAAAGTTGTAAGAAATACATAAATAAATTAGGAAAAAACATTAGCTGAAATATAAATCGCTACTGCAATAATACAAGCAAAGACATAATAATGTGAAATCTATCACAATCAAGTTAGCTATGAGTACAAACGCGGATGAGACTTGAGTATAAATTCAATACAATTATGTACTTGATAAAGCTTTTGTTGGCATTGTCTTTCATTAATGCATCATGAAAGATAATTATAACTGCATTAGAAATGTTTGGAATGTTTTCAAGCTCCGTCAAACATTCCTATATTGTATAAGGGCATTGATGTTCCAAAATTTGATTGAGCATTTGCATATTTTGAATAATTTCCTTCATTTTATCCTTATTTTATTTTCTTTTACTCTTCTATTTTTTGAGACAACCTCACAGTTGTTCATCTGCCATCATTCAGTTGAGTGGCTGATGACTGCATGTTCACATACTGATTCATTTGAACATCTGGTGTTTGAGCAAGCGCAGTTGTCTCATCAATAAAGGCTATTCCATTCATGGGCATATAATTATCTATAGATTTAGTCATTTCCTCTTCTTTCATCTAATATACGTACGACTCATGGCTAGAACGTATGACTCTAGTACCTTTTGCTATGTTATCCCCATAGATCCTCTCAAAAATCTTGTATTGGTGGAAAGGATATTTTCGAAGTCATACTAATTTTGAGTTTCCTATACAATTTTTTTAATAATGTTAATCTCGTATAACTTCGATTAAATATGTAAAATAATTAATATGATTAATTAATTTTATGATCACCTCCCAAATTTCATTAGTTATTATCGAGGTATGTAGTTTTCATCTCAACCTCAACCACTACGATTAGTCAGCTGATACAATGTCCTAAAATTTATTTTCATATATATATTTTTAAATGCGCCATCATCATTGCCTTTGTATAAGTGGTACATAAATGTCTGGTTAGAGCATCAACTATTAAAACCAAATTTTCCCTCTGCATTCTACCATTTGACATAGTCCCATATTCAAATTTTTTTAAAGCAATTCTGCAAGAGTATTGTGTTCTTCTGGCTATTTTGGAGTTTCAGTTGCAATCTTCATCTTCCCAGTATGGTTATAAGTACCTTCATCAAGTGAAGGCTTTGAAATTGTCCTGCTACATTGAAATAAATTTCCTCTTGTCATAATTCTTTTCATCGGTACAGGATAATCAAATTTGACAATTATTACATTCATATAAAAATTACAAAGTATGGTGAATTTGAAATGATAGGCTCGTGATGAAATAATACCAATTTTAAATTTATTATCTCTTATTTGAGAAGCATATTTGACACTTGTATGCAGATGATATTCGATGATTCGTCATGATTTAAAATTATTATTTCTTATTTGATTGATATATGTCTTTTAGGAGCAATCTTAATGTTATATTAACAATTATAATATGATTTTCATTGCCCCCAACTTCTTGAAAGTTATTTATATTCAATTAACTCTATTTTCAAAATCATTTTACTTTAATATTAAGTAGTTATAAAATGTAATTCCCTTAAAGCTTACATTAACTGATAAGTTATACTCTACGAACTGTACTAACAACCATCACAAACAATAAAGCAACACTATATGCATTTTAAATCTTGCAGCATGTAATAAAAATAAATGAGTATGTGTAAATTTTAAGATAAAATTAATAATTTCAGCTTTTAAATAAATAAAGGATAATTTAATTATTATTATTCATGATAATAATGAAACTTAAATTATAATTAAATAAAATTATTGACTAACAAAATCTTATGATTTATGAACTGGAATTTTTGATAAATCTGATCTCTTGATAAATCTAATTTTAAATCTATGGATGAGGGTCTTGCACTACATCATAAATATAAACATGCTAATCATATGTTTCTCTTTGCTTGTCTTTATGCTCTAATTTCTTTGGTTTTGTTGGTCGATTATTATTTTAAATAAAGTTCCAATTTTATGATGCGCATAATGTGAGTCATGACTCCCAAATTTTCATTGGATCTAAGTATAAAAAGTTAGTGTTAGAGTTGATGGATCGATAAACAAAAATTTAATTAGCTATCCTGGTTTTATATTTAAGTTTTATTACAAATTCAAATTAGGCTCGAATAAATGTAAATATCCATTTTTAACATTTCCTCCACCTCACAAACCCCTTTTGAGTGAGGATTTTATCTTATCATAATATTTATTCATTCCAAGAACTTTTTACATACTTTTTTTTTTTTTTTTTTTTTTTTACTTTTGTGTTTTGCAGAGCTTAACACTGCCGTTGCCAGTCCCAAGCCCGGATGTGAAAAGTGGAGGGTTGCATTAGGTAGTCGACAACCAGCGTAAAACTTGTCGAAAAAAATTCATGACATGAATCGTTTTGATCATTGTGTAAGTGCTAGGGTGTCCTCTGAAAGCGACGCGCTGTATGGCCTGAATACAGTGGAAAGTGTGCAAGGGCCGCTACACCGACGCCTGAGTGTAGTGTCAAGTAAGCAAGGGTTCCACATTACGGACGGATGCGGGTAAAGAAGTTAGTCCATGATACTAGTATTAGGATAGGATCTTGGAATATAGGTACTCTCAATGGTAAATTATGGAATTAGTTGACATTATAATTCATAGAAAGATAAATATCTTATGTATTCAAGAAACTAAATGGGTTGGAGAAAAAGCTAAGGAGATTGATAACTTAGGTTTTAAACTATAGTATTCTAGTAAGAGTCGTACTAGAAATGGTGTAGGTGTAATTATAGATAAGAGTTTGAAAGATAATGCTGTTAAAATTAATAAAGTTGGAGATAGAATTATAACGACTTAAGATTATTATTGATACTTAAGATTTTTAATATTATAAGTGTTTATCCTCCTCAAGTTAGTTTAGATATAGGCTCTAAAGATAAATTCTGGAATAATTTAGAAGACTTAATACTCTTGATACCCCTTGAAGAAAAAATTTTTATTGGAGGAGATTTAAATGAACACGTCGGTAGAGTGGTAGAAGATTTCAGAAATATTCATGGCGGCTATGGTTATGGAGCGATTTGGGTGTTTCATGGCTTACTAAACTTTTTAATATTATTTAAAAACTAAAAAGATGTCTGGGGAGTGGAGGAAGAGCATTTTGGTCCCTATATTTAAGAATAAAGGAGATGCACAAGAGTTTGCAAATTATAGAGGAATTAAATTGACGTGTCATACTTTAAAATTATGAGAGAGGGTAATTGAACATAGGTTAAGATGTATTACGAAGGTTTCTCATAATCAATTTGGATTTATGTCAGGCAGCTCTACTATGGAAGCTATACATTTATTGAGAGGTTTGATGGAGAAGTACAGAGATAATAAGGAGGATCTACATTTGATTTTTATTGATTTAGAAAAAGCTTACGATAAGGTTCCTAAAGATGTTCTTTGGAGAGTCCTTGAGAAGAAAGGTGTTCATATGACTTATATTCAAGTTATTAAAGATATGTATGTTAGAGCTGTTACATGTGTTCAAACTGAAGGAGGATTGACCAATTATTTTACTATTTCTGTTGGTTTACATCAAGGATCGGCTTTAAGCCCATATCTTTTTACTTTATTTATGGATGGTCTTACTGGGCATTTACAAGAGGATGTACCTTGGTGTATACGTTTTGCTGATGATATCCTCCTCGTGGATAAGACAAGAGAAAAAGCCCAGGAAAAACTTGAATTATGGAGGTCTACATTGGAGTCTAAAGGTCTTCGTTTGAGTAGAACTAAAACTAAATACATGGAATCTAATTTTAGTAATAGTAGAGTGTAACTTTGGGTGATCAAATTATTAAAAGGTGTGAACGATTTAGATATCTCGGGTCCATTGTTCAAAGCGATGGTGATATAGATGCGGATGTTAATAGTAGAATTCAAGTTGGTTGGTTGAAGTGGAGGAATGCGTCCGGCCTATTGTGTGATAGAAAAGTACCGCTTAGACTGAAAGGAAAATTTTATAAGATGGTGGTGAGACCTGCAATGCTCTACGGTGCTGAATGTTGGCCTTTAAAAGAGAAGCATAATGTTAAGTTAAGTGTTGCCGAGATGAGAACGATTAGGTGGATGAGTGGATTTACACTTAGAGACAAAATGTGAAATGAATATATCCGTAATAGGGTTGGTTTTGCACCAGTGACGGATAAATTAGAGAGAGTCGCCTTAGATGGTTTGGTCATATTAAACGTCGACCACCTGATGATCCGATTAGGAGAGTAGATGTTTTAGATACAACTTATGTTAAGAAAGGCAGAGGTAGACCTAGGAAAACTTGGGCTTATTGCATAAAAAATGATCTTAATTTATTAGAATTAAACGAAAATTTGACACTAAATAGGACGCAATGGAGAAAAAGGATTCATGTAGCCAACCCCACTTAGTGGGATTAAGGCTTTGTTGTTGTTGTTGTTGTTATTTTGCAGAGCTAGTGAACTCTCTGCTTATCGAGAAAATATTACATCTGGACTCCGCACGTAGCGGAGTCCAATGAAATCACGACACGTGACGTGTGATAAAAAAATAATAAACAAAATGGCTCAGCAATGTAGGGAGTATTCTCTTTATCTTATTCTGCGTTATTCAGACGTTATTGTGTGTTATTCAGGTATTATTGTGTGTTATTCAGGTGTTATTCTGTTCTGAGAATATTTCTGGTGTTATAATAACACAATAACACATCAATAACACATCAATAACATACAATAACACATGAATAATGCAGAATAATACAGGGAGAATATTATTTGTGTTACCGGACGATTTTTTTTTCTGTCGTGCGCCACGTGGTGTGATTTCACTGGACTCAGCACGTAGCTCTGTGTGGAGAATCCTGAAGTAATATCTTTCCCTGCTTATGAACTTGAGAATCTTATTACTGCAGTTGCAAATCCGCGCCAATTCAAAATCCAGGAGAAAAATAAGGAAGACAACTAACCTTTGGCTGCAATCAACGAGGACAACGGTGATGTGTGACGGTGAAGGAGACTACATGCAAAGAGCGACGAGGGAAGTGTATCCCTTCGATATTCTCTTCTCCTCTATGATGACCAACAAATTAAAGAAAATATGAACGAAGGAAGCAAGCTATGAAGGAAGAGACGAAGCACGAGGTCCCTTAAATCCACCTCTAGATTGAATTTAGAAAATTTGGGATTTACGTTATGCCAAAGATATTTTTGGATTTAGGCGGAAAGAAGAATTTAATGGCGTTGAAAATGTTTTTTGTATGGATTTATGTTAAATTCACTTGTAATTTCACCTTAAAATAGGCTACCAAATGCGACCTTATATTTTTAGAATGGTGTGTTGTCTATTTTGTCTCCTTCTTCAGTTTAGTTTTTCCCTCTCTCCTTTTCCTATTCTTGTAGAAAATGTTCCGAGGGCTTCTCATTTTCTGGTGGGATCGTCAATTTAGGGGATTTTGTCCATATTTTCCATGGATTTAAGTTTTTCCCCCCTCTTCCCTCTTCTTCTAGGACATTCTCAATCCTTGAACTTGAAAAGCTTAATCTCTTCACATATCTCTAACTCTTCTTCTTTTAATTTATTTTACATTCGCTTTTTGGAAGAAAAGAGTACATTCTCTGGACAAGAAATTGATGATCGATCAAGACAATGAAATATGGCTCTAGTTCGTTACTCTCTAGGGAAGCAACCATTTTATGAAAATCTTTTGCAAGCTCTTAGTGAGATTTGGAGGTTGAAAGGTTCTTTATAGCTTTTATCTTTTAGTGAGGGTTTCTTCGTTTTTAAATTTAATTGTATGGAATATCTTGATATGGTGTTATCAGGTGCTCTTTGTTTTACTTATGACAAGCATTTTTTATTAAACATTGGACACCTGATTTTTATTCTATTAGAGAAGTAATTAAAGATGTTCACATTTGGGTTCTTTTGCCTAACCTTCCTCTATGTTCTTGAATGGAGATAGTTATTTCAAAAATTGCCAATAAATTAGGTATTCTCTTTGTTCTTGATTTTATAGTTGGCAAATGATATAGATTAACTTCTGGTCATGTTAATCTTCAAGTGAATATAGATTTTACTTTTCCTAAATTTATTTCCTTAAATTTGAATGGTCATGACGTTATTTAGCAAATTGTTTATGAATTGAGACCTAAGATCTGTAAGCTTGTTCTAATTTTGGGCAAGAATCTGAGAATTGCCTTAAAAATATTTTTATTTCTCAAGTGAATGTGATTCCTGTTTTTAGGGGCAATAATAAGAATTATATTAGTAGTTTTCAAAATCAAAAGATTATAAATAATCCTCTGTCTATGGATTATGTAATTATTGCTCATTCTGTATTATATGTTTCTAATAATTTATGTATCACGTCTCTAGATCTTAATATCATTGTGAATATATCTGAAAGTCACATGGATATTAAGGAATAAGAGAGAGAAATTCTTCCTGTTAATGATAGATGGTTTGGTCACATTAAACATCGACCACCTGATGATCCGATTAGGAGAGTAGATGTTTAGATACAACTTATGTTCAGAAAGGCAGAGGTAGACCTAGGAAAACTTGGGCTTATTGCATAAAAATTATCTTAATTTATTAGAATTAAACGAAAATTTGACACTAAATAGGACGCAATGGAGAAAAAGGATTCGTGTAGTCGACCCCACTTAGTGAGATTAAGGCTTTGTTGTTGTTGTTGTTGTAATTTTGCAGAGCTGGTGAACTCTCTGCTTATCGAGAAAATATTACATCTGGACTTTGCACGTAGCGGAGTCCATTGAAATCACGACACGTGACGTGTGATAAAAAAAATAATAAAAAAATTGGCCCGGTAATGTAGGGAGTATTCTCTCTGTGTTATTTTGCGTTATTCATGCATTATTGTATATTATTCAGGTATTATTGTGTGTTATTCAAGTGTTATTTTGTTCTGAAAATATTTTCGGTGTTATAATAACACAATAACACATCAATAACACATGAATAACATACAATAACACCTGAATAATGTAGAATAATACGGGGAGAATATTATTTGTGTTACCGGACGATTTTTTTTTCTGTCGCTTGCCATGTGGCGTGATTTCACTGGACTCAACACGTAGCTCTGTGTGGGGAGTCCTGAAGGAACATCTTTCCCTGCTTATGAACTTGAGAATCTTATGACCGCAGTTGCAAATCCACGCCAATTCAAAATCCAGGAGAAAAATAAGGAAAACAACTAACCTTTGGCTGCAATCAATGAGGACAACGGTGATGTGTGAAGGTGAAGGAGGCGACATGCAAAGAGCAACGAGGGAAGTGTATCCCTTCGATATTCTCTTCTCCTCTATGATGACCAACAAATTAAAGAAAATATGAACGAAGGAAGCAAGCTATGAAGGAAGAGACAAAGCACGAGGTCCCTTAAATCCACCTCTGGATTGAATTTAGAAAATTTGGGATTTACGTTATGCCAAAGATATTTTTGGATTTAGGCGGAAAGAAGAATTTAATGGAGTTGAAAATGTTTTTGTATGGATTTATGTTAAATTCACTGGTAAATCCACCTTAAAATAGGCTACCAAATGCGAGCTTATGTTTTTAGAATGGCGCGTTGTTTATTTTGTCTCCTTCTTCGATTTAGTTTTTCCCTCTCTCCTTTTCCTCTTCTTGTAGAAAATGTTCCGAGGGCTTCTCATTTTCTGGTGGGATCGTCAATTTAGGGGATTTTGTCCATATTTTCCATGGATTTAAGTTTTTTTCCCCCTCTTCCCTCTTCATCTTGCTCTGTTCAAGGACATTCTCAATCCCTGAACTTGAAAAGCTTAATCTCTTCACATATCTCTAACTCTTCTTCTTTTAATTTATTTTACATTCACTTTTTGGAATAAAAGAGTACATTCTCTGTACAAGAAATTGATGATCGATCAAGACAATGAAATATGGCTCTAGTTCGTTACTCTCTAGGAAAGCAACCATTTTATGAAAATCTTTCGCAAGCGCTTAGTAAGATTTGGAGGTTGAAAGGTTCTTTATAGATTTTATCTTTTAGTGAGGGTTTCTTCGTTTTTAAATTTAATTTTATGGAATATCTTGATATGGTGTTATCATGTGCTCTTTGTTTTACTTATGACAGGCCTTTTTTATTAAACATTGGACACCTGATTTTTAGTCTATTAGAGAAGAAATTAAAGATATTCACATTTGGGTTCTTTTGCCTAACCTTCCTCTATGTTCTTGAATGGAGATAGTTATTTTAAAAATCGCCAATAAATTGGGCATTCTCTTTGTTCTTGATTTTTTAGCTGCCAAATGATATAGATTAACTTCTGGTCATGTTAATCTTCAAGTGAATATAGATTTTACTTTTCCTAAATTTATTTCCTTAAATTTGAATGTTCATGACGTTATTTAGCAAGTTGTTTATGAATGGATACCTAAGATCTGTAAGCTTGTTCTACTTTTGGGCAAGAATCTAAGAATTGCCTTAAAAATATTGTTATTTCTCAAGTGAATGTGATTCCTGTTTTTAGGGGCAATAATAAGAATTATATTAGTAGTTTTCAAAATCAAAAGATTATAAATAATCCTCTCTCTATGGATTATGTAATTATTGCTCATTTTGTATTATATGCTTCTAATACTTTATGTATCACGTCTCTGGATCTTAATATCACTGTGAATATATCTGAAAGTCACATGGATATTAAGGAATAAGAGAGAAATTCTTCCTATTAATGATATTTCACCAATTACTTGGCATATAGATAGTACTCATCAAGACTTCACAGCGTCTAGTGATTTAGAATAAATAATCATGAGGATATACATTTTGATAATGTTAATGATAATGTCAATGTGAATGTTCCTATGAGTTCACCTATTAATTCTAATATTACAGTTAGAAATTCTCATTTTGAGAGTTTTGCTATGATCCAAAATAATGGAAGAGATAATAATTATAATAGACTTCTACTTTGATTAATGCTGAAATTTCATCTAATGTGCATGATGAGTGTACCTCCTCGGTTTCTATCCCTAAGCCTATAAAGGGAGACCAAAAGGGATTGGTTCTTCTCATTAAGTTTGATTTACTTCTTTTATTTTTTCCTAAATTATGTATTGGAATTTTAAGAGTCTTAATAATGATGCTCGTGTTTTTTACTGTACGCATCTCATTTAGATTTCTAGCTTGATCTTTTGTGCTTATTGGAAACTAAAATTTCTAGTGCCACGACTTCTAATCCTTTTCTTCGTAATAAATTTATTTTATTTGCTTTTGAAAAGAGTGTTTAAAATTTTCATATGGCTGATTTTGGTAAAATTTGGATTACATAATTTTTTACTATTATTTTTATTGTTTTAATCTATCATGCTCAATTTATTCGTGGTATTATTTCATTTTTTTCATCTGTTAAACTTATTATTACATCTATTTATGTTGATAATAGAGACACTCGTATAAAAGATCTTTGAAATTCTCTATTTTCTTTAGCTGATAACGCTCATGAACCTTGGATTATTTTAGGCGATTTTAATTGCATTAGAAAACTTGATGAGAAAATTGAAGATTCTCCTACTTTACCATAATAACTTTTTTGACATTTGTTTTTAACTCTAGCCTTATTGACCTTCCTTATAATAGAATGTCTTATAGTTGGTTTAATTAACAAAAAGAAATTCCTATAAGCAGTCTATTGGATAGAACTTTTTGCAACGATCTTTAGATGGAAAAGTTTGATGTGTCTTTTTTAAGATTTGAAACATCTAACTTCATATCACTCATATGTTATTTATTTTAGTAATTCTCATAAGTTAATTTGCAGATTTATGTATAAAAATTTTTGAATATATTTTTATAGTTCTACTTCTTTTGTGAATTTTTCTTGAGGCATTAAAGTGAAGACAGATCCTCTCTTCGATCTTTGTAATAATTTGAAAATTATTAAAATTGTTTTGAATAATCGTTCTTGCGCTTCTAATAGTTTTATTTCTAAGAATCAATAATTTGATGTTATGTCTCTTTTGGATTACAACCTAAATGATAATTGTAATTTAGAAGAGGTGGCTGTTATTCAATCTTAGCTAGCTAATACTTTAAATTATGAATATATATAGTTAAATCAAAGAGCAAAATGCTCTGGCTTTCTAAATGTGAGGATGGTGTTAAATTTTTATATCAAAAATTAAAAACTAATGGATGTTGAAATGTTATTAAGGAAATTTCTATTAATCATTCACTTTTCAATACTCAAGATGATATTTCTAGAGAAGTTATAACCTTTTTTTATGAGGCTTTAAATATCATGTTAATAATTACGCCTATTACCCTAATATTTTTATGTTAAACGTACTTTAAATACTGTAGAATGCTCTTATATTACTATGGATTTCTCAGATGATGATATTAAGCAAACTTTTTTTTAGCGGGTCTAACAAGTTCCCTGATCCTAATGGATTTATGCCTAAATTTATTAAGAATACTTGGGTGCTTTTGGTGTTGATTATATTTCTGTTGTTAAATATTTATTTCCTAATTTTCCTTATAGAATTAATCAAACTGCCATCACTTTCATTCCTAAGAAAAATGGGGCTCAAATTTTTTTTTTATTCCAGGCCTATCTCTCTTTGCAATATGATTTATAAGGTTATCTCAAAGCCTATTGTAAAAAGACTTGAAAATTTGCTCCACAATATTATTTGAAATGCTCTAACTACTCTCATTTATAATCATGATATTACAAAAGAAATATAATTTTGGCTAATGAAATCTTATGCAGTATTAATTCTATTAATGTTAATAAAATTTTTTTGTGCTAAAATTTGTATTAATAATGCTTTTGATAATGTTAATCATCAATTTATTTTGATAGATTAACTAATTAGGTTTTCATAATACTTTCATTAATTGACTAAAGCTTATATCTTTGTTGTTTACTTTTCTGCTATCATTAATAATTATATGGAAGGTTTTTTCTCTTCTTCCTCTGATATTAGATAATGGTTCCCTTTGTCTCCTTACCTCTTTACTATTATTATGGGTGCTTTCTCTTGCTTTATGGAAGCTTATTATCCTAGTATTAGCATAACTAAACATATCATTGAGAGTTACAACATTTCTCGTCTTATTTTTGCTGATGATTTATTAATATTTGGCAAAGATAATGTTAACTCTATTAATAATCTTAATGATATTAATGATTATTTTTATAACTCTACCAACTTATGTGCTAATAAGACAAATTTGTTATTCATTTCTCTAAATTTGTTGATTCTAACTTACAAAATTACTTATGTTAAGTTAGTGGTTTCTCTTTAAAACTATTATTTATGTGTTCCTATCAATTCTTCTAAGCTTTTTGTCTCTTATTGTTTGAAGTCATGGGATAAGCTTTGAATATTGTTTTGCAGGTTGGAAGCTTAAATTTTTATCTTTTGATGGTAGATTTTAACTATTAAAATATGCTATTCGGAGTGATTTGCACTATTATTTTCTTCTATTAACACCCCTAAAAGTTTAAGAAAGAAATTTTCTTCCTTATGTCAAAATTTCCTTTATAATAATGGTGTTAACTATAAGTTTCATGCTATTTCTGAACTTAATACTATTAAGCCTAATATTTATGACAACTCAATTTGCTAAATTTAGACATGCTTAACTTGTGCAAATCCAAAAATTATTTGAAGATATTTTAATTATTATTATTCTTAGCCATTTGGTGTTTTAATCATTATGATTCTCTATGGATTAAGAACGGGAGTAGCTCCACTTCTTTTTGGAAAAAATTTATTCAAGTGACCTTGAAGATTATGATTTGTCTTCAATTTCTAATAATTTTCTATTTTTCTATTTGATCATTCGTTGAATGGTATTTCTCTTTTAGAAAAAATTGGAAATGTTATTTTTATCTTGTTTAATATTCACCTTTTACTAAACTCGGTGAAGTTATTTACATTAACAAATTGGGGTTTTATAACACTCATAATATCCTTGATTCTTGTTTAAACTCTATTCTTGAAATCCTAATTAATAATAATTTTACATATTGTCTTTGAAAGAGTTAAGATAAATATACTCATAAACTTATTTATAAATTGATTTTTTTAGCTCTTCTGTTGTTGGTTGGAAGAACTATGTCTAGTTCAAATGTCACTCTATTAAATATGTTACTATCATTTGGAAAGTTTGAGTAATGACCTAAAAAATAAGAAGTATTGATCAATAGTTTTTGTGTTTTATGCTCAAGTCATAATGAAACTCATAACCATATTTTCTTTGAATGTAATTTTACCCTTTCTTTATTAAAAATGTGTATTCTTTATGAGAATTTTTATAATAAGTGACAATATATCACATATTCTTTCTCAGATGGATTTTTTTCTCTAATATTATTAAGAGATTTTATTTAGTTACAATTCATGTTACTGCCTCTTATATTGGGAAAGAGAGAAATGATATAATTTTTAATAAATTTTTTTCTTCTTTAAATAAGTTGGTTTTTAATATTCATGTGGAAAGTAGATGCAGGTATAAAAATAACATTATTTCTTACATCAAAGAAGTTTATTATTTGACTTAGTTGTATGAGTATCTTCTCTATTTATATGTTTTTTGTTGGTTTCTTTGTTTTTAGTTTTCTTCTTCTATTGAATATTTTGCTTTTAGATGAATCTTTTTTCCTCTTCTGTTTGGCTCATCAGTTATTTTGGTTAACTCGGGTCACACTCCGAGTATTTGCTTTTGCTTTGTTATTATCATATATATCTTTGAGAGATTATATTCAGTTTGATCTCATTAATTTTTTTTACATCATTAAATTGGATGAATCTTCATCAACCATTTAATGAATGTTAAACCGTTTATGAATTTCTTTTTCTTTTGGAAAATTCTTAGCCGCCTTTGTTTAAATTGCTATTCATTTTCTTATTAGATGTTTGATTTGTTGCTTTTGCAGCCTTTGTGATTATTACTTTCTTCCATATATTGTTATTCTTGTTATTATTTTTAACTTTTTTGTGGTTGCTTTTCCGATGTTATTATCATTTTATTAGTTTTGTTGACATTCATGCTTGGTGATTATGTTGTTTAGGTATTATTTTGTTTAGGTGTAATTTTTTTCTAGTTATTTTGTATGAGTCTAGTTGTTCCCTTTCATTGGTGTTTTTTGTAATTATTATGTTTGGGTTCCTTTGATCTCAAGTTGTGGTTATGTTTCTGTTTTGGGGTTGTCTTTTGCTCTTTTTCTGTTTATGATATTTTATTGATAATTGTATAGTACTCTTGGTTCTTTGTTCTTTTGGCTATTTTTGATTGAGCTATAAGGTATCATATCCATTCTCATAATGTTAATTGTGCTTTGAATTTTATCCTAGTACGCTCAGTTATTTTGTTGTGATACATTAAATTTGATTGGAATTATTTTCAATCGTTTAATGTAGTTTGCACATTATATTTCAGTTTTTTTATGGCTAGTTTCTCTCTTTTATCTTGTGAGTTTTGGAGGCTCTCTTTTTCTGATATTATTAGGTTTGTAATGTATGTTGTTCTTTTGGATGTCCTATGTTAAGGTAGCCTGAGAAGTCTCATAGTTGTTTCAATTTACCGTGATTTTTTCATTGAATTTGGATGGATGCTCTGGGTTTTATATATGAGTTTGTCTGAGCTCCCCTTAAGTTTGATCCTTTTTTTTTATTTTGTTTTTTTGGGCTTTGGTTTTGTTTCTTTTGGTTTTTTAGGCTATCAACATGTTGGTGTAAGTTGGTGTAGTTGTTTTTCTTTGATGATTATCTGCTGATTGGTGAGCTGTTGTTTGATGATTATCTGTTCTTTCTTTTTTTTTTTTTTTTTTTTTTTTTTTTAACATCAAGATGTTGTTGCTCGCTATAGCCACTATTTGTGATTATCATTCTTGTGTTGTTACTGTTTTAGAAGTCTTTTGTTGTTATTATTTGGTGTTGTTAATGGTTTGTGTGTAGCTATAAGTATGGTTCAGGCGTTCCTCTTTTGTTTCTTGTTGTCTTGACCTGTATTTTTTGTTTTAGATTACCTTCTTTTGTGTTATGTTATTACTTCTCTTTTTTTATATATATATACTATAACTGGGAGTGACCCTCATTGATTCCCCCAAAAGAAAAAAATAAAAAACTATGTCTGCAAACGACATGATTCGGGTGGGTTCAAATTCAATTAATCTGAGGTGAAATAAGGGCATTTACATACATAATGCTCAATTCCTATGTATTTACATTAGGTAATGCCTAAACTATATATATATATATATATATATATATATATATATATATATATATATATATATACACCTATTTTGTGCCGCATTTCTTATCCAAGTTGATGGCGGTGGTCATCAGTAAGTCCTCTCTGTTGTCAAGAGTTCGATCCCCGCCGTGATGCGTGGGTGGTCGAATTATAGACACATGACGCGGGGTTCTCATCATAAGCTCTTAGTGCACGGGAAATCAATATTTTGGTCTCCGCCAAATATCGATTTCCTTTGAAATATATATATATATATATATATATATATATCACCTAGTTCTTTCATATTACATCCAAAAATACTACCATTTTAACTTAAAAAAATAAAATATGCCTTTTGATATTTATATAGATAAGATGATATATATGCAAAAGTTAAAATAATTGAGGTGTCAAAAACATCAAAACATAAGAATTGAGGCGTATGTACGTACATCCTCCACTCAAATATAAGAGGGATGTTAGTCTTGTAAATATTAAGGGGGTTATTAAGCATTTGTATAAAGCAGGTAACCGTCCCTTTAATTGCTTAAAGGCCCATTTGACAGCACTTTTTTTTTCTTCTGTATTTTTTTTTAAACGTGTTTAATTAATAAATTAAATGCTTCATGTTTCATATTTTTAAATAAATCACCTTACTTTAAAATTACTTAAAATAACTAAAATATATTTTTGTGTTCTTAAAAATAATTACCTCAATCAAATATATTTTAATTTGAATTAAAATACAAGTACATCAAGCAAAAAAATAAAAAATACAAAACCAAGCATTTAAGTTGCATACCAAAGTTCACTCTAATACGACGTATGATCTTTTGATTTTACAATAAGTCGACCTAAACATAAAACAGAAGCAACATAATGGCTTGGAGAAAAAGATCTCTAAATATCATTGCTCCAGCATAAATAGCAACTAGAGTGCATGGATTCAAATCTATTTATGGCTGTCAATTTAGCTTGAAAAATGCTCAAAAATTGATTAACTTTTGGCCCGGATTGAGATC
This sequence comes from Papilionanthe hookeriana x Papilionanthe teres, assembly GCA_022702705.1. Taxonomy (NCBI): domain Eukaryota; kingdom Viridiplantae; phylum Streptophyta; class Magnoliopsida; order Asparagales; family Orchidaceae; genus Papilionanthe; species Papilionanthe hookeriana x Papilionanthe teres. Next base: position 109,152,546 of record CM040432.1, read on the forward strand.
GTAACAAAACAAACGAGCTGAGCTATAAATCAAAATTTTGGATTAAATTCTTTCAAGCCGAATCGTTAACATCCTTAATGATTTCAGGGTTGTAAATTTAACAAATTATGCTCGAAGATTAACAATTGATTCGAATTTTAGCTATGATTAAAATAAATGACCTGAGCTATGAGCCAAAATTTTGGATCAAAATTTTTTTAAGCCAATTTTGAACAGACCTCAACTCATCTCGAAATCGGACCGTAACAGTCTTAAATCTATTCGCAAGTTACATCAGAACCTAATAATAAAACAGGTTGAACCAAATTAAAGAAACAACGAGAAACTTCCGTGAATCATACTAAATTGAAACAAAAATTTTACAAACTGTTGTGACATAAATCAACAAGAATATGTAAGCAAATGTCTTCATGTGTTAGCTTCAGTGCGACACAAGGATTAAATTTCACATTGCAGGTTTCACGATCAATCAACATTTTCATAAAATGAAAGCTATATTTTATCCATTTGTAAGAGCCTCTCCGCCCCCCTCTTCAACCGGACAACATGCTTCCATGTAAACTGTATGGGTCTTTCTTTTGGTTTGGCAGCTTAAACAACAGGAAAGCATACCCATTCCTGGGCTTCACTGCAACCACATGTTAAGTGTATTAGATATGTCACAGATACAGAAATTCTAAAGATGATGTCAGTGTATGAGAATTCTTATTTTCTTTTCAAGTTTAACTATTCAAAAACTAATTGGGAATTATATACATACCACCCAATTCCTATGTATTTGCATATCTAACATTTTGTACCGCCCAAATCTTTCGTATCACATCAAAAATACTATCATTTTAATTAAAAAAAAAAAGCTCAATACACCTTTAATGCTAGGTAAAGTGATATATATGTGTAAAAATTGAAGTTTATGTGTTAGATATCTAAATACATAGGAAATGAGTGGTATGTATGTAAATTTTTATTCATGTAGAAAATATATTCAGAAAAATTATTTTTTGTGATCAGATAGTCAACAAATGTGAAGGAAATCGCTATGAAGTAATTCTCCATTTCAAACCATACAAAACAGTCACTTTGCATGTAAACATTTTAGTTTACATCAAACATTTAACAAATCAAACAGCCCTTGAAACTTGAAATTTTTGTAGTTCTTTTAAGTTTAAATCAATATAATCTAACTGATATTCCAAATAGAATCACAAGCACTAATAGACTCTTAGCAGATTGTCTTCTTTCAAAGAGATGTAACGCCAGCTTCTAACAGAGAGCATTGAGCCAGGGTTAATCCCCCTTGGATGAAGGATAATCAACCCTATCATTATTTAGCTATTTTTATGGTTTTTCCTCGTCATTTCAACTTAAAAATAATGAAAAGAATGATAATATCACTGTCAAATTTTTATTTTTTATTTGGGCATTTATATACATACCACATAATTCTTATGTATTTACATATCTAACACCTAAACATGCATATGTAAAGCATACCACTCAAATCTATAACATCACAAAAAATTCCACCATCACAACCATTTTGAAAGTAAAATACACATTTTCATGCATAGGTTTATAAATTAAGTTGCTATAATTGTAAATATCAAACAAAAGCGTGTTAAATATGTAAATACAAAAGATTTGTGTGTTATGTATGTAAAATTTCCTTTTTATTTTTACCTAACGGTAACTTGCTTTACATTTTACTGACCTGCTCAGACTACTAAAGATGGAAGGTAGATCTCATGGCTTTGAATTCTCCATGCCTACTTTTTCACGCTGAGCTATATCAGAATTATGAAGATCTCTGAAACATAAAATTTGAACTTTAAAATGATCAACCCTTTTAAGTGTCCGCCTAGGAAAGATGCTGTTTGGTACATGAAAGACCCACTTTCTCTTTAGGTGTGACACAGAAGGAAAGAGTAATGGTGGAAAGAAATTCTTATAAAAAGACGATACAAAAGGATAATTTAAAAGAATTATAAATGTTGTGAGCAAGAAATCAAGGAAAGCAAGGATCGATCTAACCACCTTCGCCTTTTCTATCTCATGTACACAACCAGTTAAGTAGAGGAGAGAAGATTTTACAGATAGAACACCTTAAAAGGTACATAAATTAGAGGATGAAACACCGTTTGCATTATCACCCACTTCCGTGATGGTACAAATGTAATCCACCAAGATTGATTCCCCTGTGCCTTGATAGTAAGTGCACAAGAAACATGTGGAGCCATAGCCAACAACATCCACAGTCAGCACAAATAATATATAAAAGTGGCATCAGCATAGATTGAACTGTTTGTGGTAATCTTCAATGTTGTCAAATCTTCAAATTGTGGGTGATTCCACAAAGGTTGCAATGTAAAGGGCGACGGTGATAGTGCAAATCTTATGGATAAGCATGGCAACACAAGCCTACAAGAGAAGGCTACAGCATAAGCATTATAAGCAAGGGCCACAATAGAAGTCTTACGGGTGAGCAACGCAAAGTATGTTAAGGAGTTCTAACTTGAGAATTAGAACATCTCCTCAAATGTATGTGGAGCTAATTATAATTTTTAGGAACATATTTATAGCCTTTACTTGAAATATTCATCATAATTATTTATAAAGAATGCTCGAGATCACATCGTCTAATAATCAAATCAATATCTGGCAAAGCAGCCCCTCAGCAACCAGTAGTGATGAGGGCAACGACACAACCATATGATTATGTTGTGCTCAAGGAGAGGGCAACATGGCAAGTAGGTCAGTTTAGATCAGCTCAAATCAAGCTAGTTCAAGCTGTTTTCACAAGCTTGGGGCCTATTAGAACCCAATTACATGATATAAAGACCCAATGTTATATGTTAAATCTATTTTTTGAAGAAATAAAGCAGCAAAAATAATGTTAATATGTTGGATCTTAAACGATATTTTCTGTATTTATTTTGCTTATTTAATCAAATTAAAGTAAAATTTAGTATTAAATTAGTTCATATAAAGGTAAGTGCCCCAATAATATTTTTCCTACATTAGAGAAGGGCTTGGATTTTACAATCCTATTAGTTGCCCTTCTATTTTTTGACATCTCGACAAGCAGGTTTAAGAAATCTCTCTTATTATTAATATACTTACTCTATAAAACTAAAGCCTAAGAAAAATTTCAACATACGGCCACTCCATGAATATTAACATGGTTTCCCTCTTGAGGCAAATCATTCTAGCACTTATACAGAGGCATGAAACTTTGCAATCAAAATTTTAAGGACTCGCTCTTCAAAGTTAAAACCTAAGACAAATTTCAACACACGGCCACTCCATGAATATTAACATGGTTTCCCTCTTGAGGCAAATCATTCTAGCACTTTATCAAAATATCAAGTAAAGGATTTCTTGAAGGTGGTACTTTATCAAATGAACTAATCTGTAAAAATGATCTCAAAGAAATGCATAATGATGCAATGCAAGGAATTTGTGGTGAAGCTGCAAAAGAGATATAGATGAGGTGGAGATAAAACCATACCCAGAGAGGAAGTAATCGAGTCATAGAAGAGGGTGAAAAAGACAACCACGGAGCAGAAGACAAGTTGTACCTGAGTAGCAAGTAAAAGAGTTAGCAATATAAAATTGAAGAAGCGGTGCTAGCAATGAACTCAGATAAAAAGTGGACGATAGAAGCTATTACTTTGGTGTAATTGTCACTTGTATGACAAATTGATGTTAAATGTAGACTTGACAACACATGCAAACATTCAATTTTTAGATTTAAATTTTAAAACTTGAGAACCAGATGGTTTCTCAATATTTAGAAAGATTTAACAAATATCATGCCATAAAATGTTGACAATCTGACCCTTAAGATATTCTAAATTCAAATTTCAAAGTCAAACTGGCCCCATGCTATCTAAAAGCTTAAGCCAACAGATGAGAGCTAGCCACTTGATATTTCAGCATCAACTTATTTTTCAAATATTCAATCAAAAGTTCAAACACAATACCATAAGTGCTTCAATATAGAATTTATTGGATCCTAATTGATTTAATGGTTTGGATCGTCTACAATCACTGCAATACTTATAGAGAGGCACTTCACTAATCTTAGTTGAATGGTTGTGATTGAACCGAAGTTTAGGCGTTAAATTTCAATGTGTGGTTGAGTGGTATACAGGCATTTACATACATATCACTCAATTTCTATGTATTCATATATCTAACACGTAATGTGAAATACACCTTTTTTATGCATAGGTAAGGTTTTGTGTACGTAAAAATGGAACTTTAGGTGTTAAACATGTAAATAAGTAGAAATTAATATGTATGAATGTAAATCTTCTTTAAATGAATTTGAGAACAGACATCTAAAGTGAATTGTGACAGCTTAAATGGTGAATTACACATCTATAATCATCATTATAACTACAGACAAATGGCAATATTGATTTGAATACTTGTGGCCAATCAGCCAGTTAAAACATCAAGCAAAGCGCACTTCACCCATTCATGCCTTGCCTACAAGAAGGTAAGGTGAGATAGCATACCAGGGAATAAAAACATTCAAAAGCAGCGCGCTTCTCTCCAGCCATAGCTATAAAACCTTCCTCGCTCTCAAATAGTAATACATGATAAAGAAGGCTGCCACGGCACCAACCAAAATCCCTGCCGTCGTCATCCAAAAGGCAAAGACATGCTCCTCCAGGTACGATTTCAAGTTCATCCCAAAAATGCCCGCCACGAGTGCACCGACAGCAACGCAGAACGTCCCCACCTGTAGCAACAACTCCACCCTGCTCACCTCCAACCTCCTCGAGCTCAAATTAACTGCAATGGAATCTTCCATCTCCCTTGCGGAATCCAGCAACCGCTCCGCCTGGCCATGACATGACTCGCATCGCTGCAGATAGTTCTCAAGCAGCACCTCAATCTCCTCTTCCTCCTCCTCAGCCACCTGCCTCTCCGCCGCGGCTTCGCACTCGATCCTAGAGTCATCTCCCCTACGCAGCACGCATCCGGTCCGCCCCATGAGGCAGATACGGCGGATCTCCTGCGGATCCTCCAGCAGATCGAGCAGCATCTGCTTGAGCGCGCCAGCGCGGGATCCGAGCTCGACGAGGGTCTGCTTGCTGAGGCGAAGCTCCTCGAGGACGTCCGCGGTAAGTCGGTTGGGCAACTGGTCGAGCAGCTGGGCAACGCGAGGCTTCACGGCCATCAGGCAATGCTCGAGGCGCTGGATCCGGGAGATCAGGGCGGCTTCGATGACCTCGAGCTCGAAGGGCATGGTGGCACCTGACAGGCGAGGGAGCAGGAAGCGAAGGAAGGCGGAGGCGCCGCGACGGTAGTGGTCGAATAGGAAGACGCGATCAGGCATGGCGATGGCGCGGAGGGAGCCGAAGTTGAGGAGAAGAGCATGGTCGCGGACGAGTAGGGATGGGGAAGAGTTGATGAGGAAGAGAGAGGGATCCACGCTGCGTAGGTCTCGGAGGCGGAGGCCGCTGGATTTGAGAAGCTGCCGGCGGCTGACGGATTTGGGCGAGGTTGAGCCATCTGGGAGGACTTCGAGAACTTGGTAGACCTGCTCGCGGACTCCGATGGATAGAGGAGCGGTTGAGGCGGCGGAATCGACGAGGTTAGAGTGTGGAGGGGGGAGGAGAGAAGCGGTGGCGGGTTTGGGAGAGGAAGTAAAGAGAAAACGGGGTAGAGGAATTAGGAGGAGTGAAGAGGGAAGGGAAGCAGCCATTGGGTTCGTCGGGAGGAAGCGGAAGTGGCATCAAGAAATTGAGATGGAGCGGACTAGGGTCGCCGTCGAGAGGGGTAGAGGGGTAGAGGAGATGAGGCTGTCGGCATTGGTAGAGTAGATGACTGAGTGGTGCTTGGTGCCTCACGGGAAACAAAATTAGTTCCGGACTCCGATGAAATCTAAACTATGGTCCACCGAGAAAAGAAGGAAAAGTGGCTTCTCTGGGCCGAATTTTTCTGTGCGGCTTCCCAAAAGTCCTCTTTACGTTTACTTTTGGACGTCACTTAAGTAATGACGCGAGGTGGAGTGGGATCCTCATTTTCACGTCGGAAATAAAAAAAAAGGGCGGAAAGTCGGCCCTGCCCGGCCCGGCCACCCCGTAGAAGCAGCGGCAATGGAACCAAAAATACTGTTTTGGCGGAATTTGAAATGGCAGGGTGGCCGGGCTAGGCCGGGCCGACTTTCCGCTTTTGTTTTTATTTCCGACGTGGAAATGGGGACCCCACTCTGCCACGCGTCGTTACGTAAGTAGCGTTCTAACGTAGAGGACCGTTCGAACGCCGCACAGGAAAATTCGGCCTTCTCTAGGTCCGGATTTCCGGATTACAAGGAAGTTATACAGAAAGTTTTATCTGTGTATTTTTTTTATAACTTTTGTGTAACCTCTCAAAAAATTTAGGGAGTACATGGAGGTTACATGCATGCATGGCCGGCTTTTACTGGATCCGGACGCAGCGCTGCGTCCGGTCTTCGAACGCAATTTTTTTCACTTTTTAACGCCCCACCCTAAATCGAGAAATATTATGAAGGTTATTTAGAGGTTATAATATAACACCCAAGATCCTCGCACCCAGTACTCTCTCTAATATGTGTGTTATAACTTCTTTTTAATCTCTGAATAATCTTCACATGCACGCATCTCTGCTTGTGTATAATGCACGTAAATATTTCTCTCTTAAATTGGTTGTGTTCCTCAGAAAACAAAATCCTTGGCATCTAATAAATCTTTATTTTTTTCTGTCATCGGATAGAATTTTGTAAAGCAATTTTTAAAGTCTTTTCCTTTTACCGGATCATGAATATTGATAATAGAATCTGTAAAAAATAGTGAGATATTTGAAATAGAGGTGATGGATTCTGAAAATAAAGGCGAAAAGTTTTAAATAGATGTTCGTTTAGCTGCGTTTGAAATATCATTAATTTATGATTTTGTTGCAATTTTTTTGTGATGTTATTGAGGTTTTTTTGTGTTATTGAGATGTTTTTTATGTGTATTATTCTAGTTATTTGCAGTGATTTTGTGGTATTATTAATGTGTTATTGATGTGATATTACGGCGGTTATATGATGTTATTTTTGAATGGCTTTATGTGGTGTTATTGCGAATTTTTGTGATGTTATTGTGGTGTTATTCAGGTGTCATTGATGTTCTATTGTTGTGTTATTTTAGTGGTATTGTGACGGCTCTGTGGTGAAATTCGACTGGTGTTATTTGAGTCTTATTTTAGTGTTATTTATGTATTATTTGTGCGTTATTCAAGTGTTATTCAGGTGTTATTATGGTTCTTTTGTGGTGTTATTAAATTTTTTTTTGCAGTATTTTTTAGTTTTATTGTGGTATTGCTGCAGTGTTATTATAGTGTTATTACAATATTTTTATGGTGTTATTGAGATGTTATTGAAGTGTTATTGTGGTGTTATTTGATTGATATTGTGACGGTTCTGTAGTGTTATTATGATGTTATTGTGATATTATTGTGGTCTTATTCAGTTGTAATTGAGGTTTTTTTTATGGTGTTATTCGACTAGTCATATTGGAGTCATATTATGGTGTTATTTCATTATTATTACCGTGTTATTTGGGTGTTATTGAGGTGTTATCATAGTTCTTTTGTGGTGTTATTATGTTATTGAGTTATACCGATTCATATTTTTCATTTTATCAAATTCTCAATAGGTTGGTTGTGACTATGAGTGTAAACGAGTCGAACACTAGCGAGTCCAAACTCAGCGCGTGTTTGGTTCATTAAAAATTATCGTTGTTCGTGTTCGACTTATTTATATTTCGAACACAAAAAATGTGTTTATGTTCGGCTCATTCAACGAGTCTTTTTTACAACTCTAATCATGCAGCCGTAAGATGTTAAGAGTTGAGGCAAATTTTAAATATTATAGCATCATTTGAACATAATTTTTATTCTATTTATTAATTAATAATTTTAATTAATTATAAATCTTTGTAGCATATATATAATTTAATTTAATTATTTCAAATCAAAACGAATCGAACATAAAAGAATGAATTTTTACTTATTTTCGACTAATTTACATATTCGTATTTAACTCATTAACTTAACGATCAAATCAAACACAAACTTTTTAACAACCAAATAAAAGTTTACTAGTTCAAAAAATCGGATGACCATTATATAATTATCCCTATATTTCATTTATTAGATTTTTATTTGGGTTCTAGTAAAGGGATAAAGAACATTTTTCTCATAAAACAGCAATGATAATAATAAAATAGTGGGCAGTACTAGGAACTATGAGGCATGCCGCCGTCAGCGTCCTACAAAAGCCGAGATCGGCGGCAATGAACTACCACCTGCTTTTCTCTTCCCACGCTCCGATCTCTTCTTCCTGTTCCATCCTCTCCTGCTCTCTCAACCCTCCCGCCGCAATGTCCACAGCCGGTGCGTTCGTCCAATCGTCTGTCGCCGAGCAGAAGCGTGCTCTTCGATCCAGAATCAGGAAAGAACTTCGATCATTTCCCTCTGATCAGCGAAGCCGAGAAGGTCTCGTTTTTAAGCTTTTTTTTTTTGCTTGCCACTTCTCTTAATTTTTACCCTCTCTTATTGATTGATGGTATCTGGAATCAAGTCGATTGGCTAATGGTTCTTTAGTATTGAATCCATAAATCTGTTTGCTTATTAATTTAATAATTGCAATCTGACGAAAGTTTGACATTGGAATGAATTGGATTTATAAAATTCTTTCCCGTATAGGTAAAATGACTTTTTCCTTTTTGTTGCTTATGATTTTTGAAGTTCTTTAGTCGAAGGTATTGGTTCTTCACTTCGTCGTATGCGCAAATAACAGCTTTCCCTTTCAAAGGAGTTTTTCTACCCAATAGAATCATGATGGTTTGGTGGGTTGGTGGGTTGGCGGGTTGGGAGCCTTGAAGAATCAGCATGATCATCAAAGTATTTTAACGCAGTTTTAAGCTATTGTAGAAGCATTTAACCTATTGTGGGTATTGAACAACAGCAATGTATTAGTGTAGTTATTTTAGAAGTTTGGGATGGACCAGTGAATTTAATATTCGGCTTTGATCACTTCTGGAATTTGTCTACCTTGTTTAAATGCAATTTAGTTTGAAAGATTTTACATAAATACCACTCAGTTCGTATGGATTTACAGATCTAACAACTAAACTTCAGTTTTTACATGCATGTCGCCTTACTTATGCATGACGCCTTACTTATGCATGAAAGCTGTGCTTCAGTTCTTAAAAGTTACAATGGAGATAGTTTTGATGTGATATGAAATATTTGGGTGGTATAAATGTATAAAGTAAATTTAGGTGTTAGATATGTAAATACATAGAAATTGGGCTGAAAGTATGTAAATGCCCCATTTAGTTTTATTCATGATGCAAGTGCAGTATGATACAAAGGAATTAAGTATAGTTCGAAGTAAAAGAAGTTAAAATTTACATTTTTTTCAGATAGAAGTTTTTATAGGTGCACAATTAACAAGCAGTGCCTCATATTTAATGAATTTGGTTTGACATGAACTTCAATATTATATGCATTAAAACAACCAAAACTGAAGACGGTTCAATATCACTTTTATTAATGCCTGTAAATAGTATATTTAGATTGCCAAATGATAAGCGCGAAATGATATATTTGAAACAATTTAATCTTATGTGTGGAAAGCAAGTTACAGCATCACAAACCTTTTTTTATTCCGTACTAACAGTCTCATTCTTACATTTATATTTTGATAGGAGTTAAGAAAATATAAAGACTAATATAAAGGGGCATTTGCATACATAGCACACAATTCTTATGTATTTACATATCTCACACCTAAACTTTCATATTTACACACCTAGAACTCAAAATTTTAATATCACATAAAATATCAGTATTATCATTTTCTTAGAAGTGAAATACATCTTTTCATGCATAGTTTAAAACATCAAAGTGCTGAGTATGTCAATATGAAAGTTTAGGTGTGATATGTAAATAAATAGGAGTTTTCGGCTACGTATGTAAATTTCCCTAAAAAAGAAAACTATTTTCTCCTTGGATTTTATTAAAAAGTAATTTAGGGATCGCTAAGCCATAAACAAGGCATAGATAAATAGGCAAATAAATGAATTTATCGACATACAAAGCAACAAAGTAATCATAGTGTTTTTTTTAACTACTATTAACACAAGTGTTGTAAATGAATCATTTAGCAATTTTATTGGATGGGTCTTATTTCTTTGTTTTGATAGATGAATTGGCACGTGCAATGTACATAAGATTGTAATATATTTGTATCCTTCTATATGCTTGTTTATTATTTCCTCATACTGAAACCCAATAAGGCAGAAAAGTTATTCATGATGGCATATTAATATTACCATGGTCATCATCCACCAACTTACTGGTTCTTTCTGCGAGGCACCAACAAAAGACTTTATCCTAAAAGTATAAGTATTGAAAGTTTTGTTAGCCCTTATTAAAATTTATGCACAATGAACAAGTTCCTTGTCAATATGCTTACCCATGGAATAGCCCTTTTGATATAAAAATGAAGTTAGTCCCATTTCATTCAATTATAAGAATAATTTATCAGTGTGCATGTTTTCAGAGACAAAATGAATGATAATGAAAAATTCAGTTTTGTCACAGTGTAAGTTCCTTTTCAAAGAGTTTTTTTTTTCCTCCAAGGAGATATTAACAATAGAATTTGTAAAACGACTTCAATGCCTTATGCTATCATTTGAGAAGGATGAAGAAAAAGAACTCCTGTGCTCGACTAGGTTTAAAAAGGTGAAATGGAAAATTAAGATGTTTTGCTTTAGCTAGACGAGGCATAAGTCTTGAGGTGAATAGATGCTTAAGGTTCAAATTAGAAAATAAAAACTTATAAAACTAAAAATAATTTATAAATATGTCATAAATCATTGATAAATTTATTTTGCTTATTATCATATATCACAAAATCACTTAATAAGAAAAAGAAAACACATCTCAACCATGAATATTAATCTAAAGTAAAAGTTTGAAATGTTTTAGAGCAAGTATTCAAAACATGTTTGAACCTTGTTTAAACCTTGGTAGAATGGATTAAACATATTTTTAATATGTTTGAACACATTTTCTAACCTTGTACTAAATTTAATTGAACATATATTTAGATATACACATATATGTTAACTTTGATGATTTTGTGCACAGCTAACGTGAATGAGACATGATTCCCATACATCATGCCCATGAACACGTGAACTAAAAAATTGGGGTGCAAGAGTTTCCTCAGAAAGCCACATATGGAAAAATGTGTAAATGATGTTTGGATCATGAAGTTTTCTTTAGGCTAATTATTTGATTATGGTCACATTTCCTCTAAATTCTTAACCTTCCTAGAAGATCAATATTGGTTGTAATTCTTGTTTAAGAGGTTGCACTTATTAATTGTAAATATGTGCTTTTTGTCAAAATGAATTGTTACTAAGCTTTAGAGGCTGTTTGATTTGCTGAAAATGGAATGCAATGTAAAAGGTTTGCATAATACTATGATTATAATGTTTTTAAAATATTTTCGAGTTGTTTGGTTCATTGTAAAATAAATAGCATTTTATATATATATTTTTTTGGTTAGGCGTATACTAAAATCAATGTATTTCAAAAGATCTAATTTTATTTGATGGGGGCTTGGGGGGTTGGGGGGACGTCTTGGATGGCTGGCGGCGTGGCTGCTACAAACTGCTGCAACGGGCGATGGGCCTGTGCAGAGGCAGGCGGGGGCGGTGGCTTGCCTATAGCATTTTACATGAAAGTTGTAATTCAAATTCGGCTAAATTGACCAAAATAAACAATGATGTAAACTTCAAATACTTTTGTACTTTACATTGTATTTGTAATTCTTAATACCAAATACAGTTTTCTCAAATCTCTGCAAAAGCATTACAGTACACCATAAATTCACTCAACCAAACAGCCCATTGGCAAACAACGTGAATGATTTGATGGGTCCGTCGCGGATGGCTGGCGGCGCGGCTGCTACAAACTGCTGCAACGGGCGGCGGGCCTGTGCAGAGGCAGGCGGGGGCGGTGGCTTGCCTATAGCATTTTACATGAAAGTTGTAATTCAAATTCGGCCAAATTGACCAAAATAAACAACGATGTAAATTTCAAATACTTTTGTACTTACCTTGTATTTGTAATTCTTTACAGTTTTCTCAAATCTCTGCAAAAGAATTACAGTACACCATAAATTCACTCAACCAAACAGCCCATTGGCAAACAACGTGAATGATTTGATGGGTCCATCTTTAAATGTTTTTTGCACTTCAATCCAATAAATTTCTCCATTAGAAGGGTCTTTTTTATGTTGAATGAAGATTGCTTGTTTCTTATAAACTACTCTCTTGGAACATATAAAATTTTACTTCTGACAGAATTTTGGGAAACTTATGTTCTCATCTCGAGTTATTTTTCACAGATATGGAAATTCAGAAATTTGTGCTGGATTCTTCATGGTTCAAGTCTGCTAAAAGTTTATGTGCTTATATAAGCTGTGAAGCGCTCAGGGAGGTTGATACCACAAGAATTTTATCAGAAATTTTGAGGAATAAGACCCATGGCGTGTTTGATGATAACTCAGGTAGTATCGCCTTGATGATTCTCTAGTGTTCTTTAAATTTGTCCTTCGAAATTCATTTTGAACTGGCTTCTATAATACCCGGGAAGGGATGGGCATAAAAGGGCATGGAAGTTCAAGCACCAGTAGTTGAGAAAAAATCATATTTTAAATTGATGATTACTTATTCAAGGAACTTAAACTAAGTTCTCTATGTTTAGCATCCAAAATATGTCTCCCCAAACCAAAAATGGTGGTAATATATCCTTGTCTATTTAGTCTATATAACTTTTTATTATTTTTATTATTTTATGTAACTTGTTGGTTAGTTTAGTCTTCTTAATTTTGGTAAAAAAGTGATACATTAAAATTTTGATTTATGAAAATTAATTCATTTGCTTGCTGATTTTTATTTGTTTTTAAGTTTTTACTAAAATTCTCAGATATTTACTATTATTCATTATCAATTGACTTAATAGATTGCTACTATATATTTTTTACTTTAATTATGATGTTTTCTTAATAAATTTGTACTGTACATCATGTTTGTAGTATTAGGAAATACTAAATTTAGTTATTTTGCATCATTGATACTAGAACTTTAAGAGAATTTCTATATGTCATCTAATTGGAAGTTAACTTTTAACATGTTTTATGAATGTTTAAATCATTGCATAAATTGATAGAACTCGAGCTGCAATAATTTTAATGTTTGAGGTTAGCTGCAATAATTTTAGTTTGTGTGTGTGTGTGTTTGAGGTTAGCTGCAACAATTTTAGTGTGTGTGTGTGTGTGTGTGTGTGTTTTTGAGGTTAGCTGCAACAATTTTAGTGTGTGTGTGTGTGTGTGTGTGTGTGTGTGTGTGTGTGTGTGTGTGTGATATAAAATATTGTTTTAAAAATTAATAGAATTGGAGATAGAATTATAACCCTAAAGATTGTTGTTGATACTGAGATTGATAATGTTATAAGTGCTAATGCTCCTTAAGTAGGTTTAGATGTAGGTTCAAAAGAAAAAAATTGGGATGACATAGAAAGATTTATATAAATGATACCTCTTGAAGAAAGAGGTTTTATTGGCGGAAATTTAAATGAACACATTGATAGAGTGTTAGAAGGTTTTAAAAATATTCCTGGTGGTTATAGTTTTAGAGTGATTAATGAAAATAAAATCATATTAGATTTTGTTTTAGTTTAATATTTTATTTAAGAAAAGAGATTGACATATTATTACTTATAATAATAGATCTAATAAAACATAAATTGATTTTCTTATGAGAAAAATAAAGATCATCGAGAATGTAAAGATTGTAAGGTCATTCCAAGTGAAAATTTAACTACTTAACATCAATTATTAGTTCTAAATTTTAAGATGATGAGTTGTAACATAAAGAATACGATAAAACGTTATTATTGAATTAGATGAAAACACCAAAAAAACATAAATAAATTTATTTTTATAGCCAAAATTCAATATTTCAAGAGTTAAGATGTTCATGAAGTTAATTTTATGTGGGATAAAGCAACAAACACTATTAAACATGTGACAAAAGTTTTACATAGAGAATCAAAATATCACCTTATCTTTTCTCGCACATAATGAAAAAGTTGGTGTTGGAATAATTATGTGCAAGAAAAGATAAAATATATGTTATGTTATAAAAATATGTTTAATTGTAAAAATTTAGAAAATTGGAAAAAGTATAGGATGACCCACAAAGAGTCTTAAGAGAATGAATTGTGACACTTAATTTTTTTTTTAGTGATCTTTATAATGTATTATATATTAAAGAGGGTGGAAAATATATGTATAAACTAGCCAAATAAAAAGAAAAAAAAAAGAAAAATTTAATTCAAGTAAAGTGTATTAAAATGTACTTTTCTTAGAGGAAGATATTCAACATAGACGGGTGATCTATTTTGATTAACTTTTTAATGAAATCTCTGAAAATACGATCGACCTTAATAATTAATATTGTTAATAATGATAAAACATTTTATTTTTATCATCACATAAGTAAATAGGAAGTTGAGGAGACTTTAAAGAAAATCAAGTGTAGAAAATCAGTAGGATCTGTTGATTTCTCAATTGAAGTGTGAAAATATCTAAGAGATTTGTGATTTTGTTTAGCTTATCGAACTCTTTAATATTATTTTAAAAACTAAAAGATGTTTGAGGAGTGGAGGAAGAGTCTTTTGGTCCTCATTTCAAAGAATAAAAGGATACACAAGAGTGTGCAAATTGTAGGGGAATTAAGTTAATGCATCTTACTTTAAAATTATGTGAGAGGATAATTGAACACAGGTTAAGCGTGATACAAAGATTGCTCATAATCTGCTTGGATTTATGCTAAGCAAGTCTACTTTGAAACCTATACATTTATTCAGAGGTTTGATGGAGAACTATAGAGAGAGTATGGAGAATCTACATATGATTCTTATTGATTTAGAAAAAGCTTACGGTAAGGTTCCAAGAGAAGTTCTTTGAAGATTTCTAGAAAATAAAGGTGTTGATATTACTTATATTCAAGTCATTAAAGATATGTATTTTAAGGAATTTCTTTGACCTAGTTATGGATGCTCTTACTAGACATTTGTAGGATGATGTACCTTTGTATATGTTTTTCGCTGATGATATCATTCTCGTGAATAAGACTAGATAAATACTTTAGGAAAAACTTGAATTATGGAGGTCTACATCGAGTCTAAAGGCCTTCTTGAGTTGATCTAAAACTGAATATATGGAATATAATTTTAGTAGTAGTAGCTCTAGTAGCAGAGTTGTTACTATGGTTGTTCAAATCATTAAAAGGTGTGAATATTTTAGATATCTCGGATCTATTGTTCAAAGTGATGATGATATGGATGGGGATGTTATTAGTAGAATTCATGTTGGTTGATTGAAGTGAAGGAATGCATCAGGTCTATTGTGTGATAGAAAAGTACCACTTAGACTGAAAGGAAATTTTTATAAGATGTTGGTGAGACATGCAATGCTTTATGGCGTAAAATGTTGACCTTTAAAAGAGAAGCATAAAAGCAAAGTTAAGTTTTGTTGAGATGAAAATGCTTAAGTGGATGAAATCACTTGACACTTAGACAAAATGCGGAACAAATCTATCCATCAAAGGATTGGTGTAGCTTCAATGGCAGACAAGATCAGAGAGTTGTCTTAGATGATTTGGTCATATTAAACGTTGAACATCTGATGATCTGGTTAGGAGAGTAGATATTTTAAGAAAGGCAGGGGTAGACCTAAATAGACTTCGGCATATTGTATAAAAAAAGATCTTAATATATTAGACTTAAATGAAAATATGACACTCAATAGGAGACGATGGAGAAAAAGTATTCATGTAGCCAGCCCCACTTAGTGGGGTAAAGGTTTGTTGTGATTGTTGTTGTTATTAATTGTTGTTGTTGTGTGTTGCGCGTGTGTGTGTGTTGCGCGCGCGCGTGTGTGTAGCCTATAGTTGTGTGAGCTATAATATTTATTGGTCATTATTAATAGAACTTTACTATCTACAAGTATATTCTACTCTAACATGCAGCAAAGCATTTTTATGGAACATTTTCCATCTTGAAACTTCTTGAATTTTGTGTAGTAATTTATTTGTTTCTCTGGATTTGCATGGTAACATTATCTTAACATTTTATTAAATGGACTGATTGGAAAATTTATATCCTTCTTTAATTATCAAGTCCAGGCCATCACACACGGTTGAGGAAAAAGCTGTACGTCCCTCGAGTTGAAGACAAGAATAGTAATATGAGGATGCTGCACATCTCAACTACTGAAGATCTTGTAGTGAATTCGATGAATATATTTGAACCGTCTCCAACAGACGATAGTGGAAAGCATCGTGAAGATGGTACTTTTTCTTTTGCAGCTTAATTTTTTCATAATTGGCTAGAGTAGATAATGGCAGGTGAACTGACTTATACTTTAAAATAAATATTTTTTCTAAATTTTGATTTTGCAGTTATGCTAGCAAGAGAGCCAGTTGATTTTTTTCTTTTACCTGGTATGTACCCTAATCCCTGAAATGCTGGTTTGGTATTGGCAGATTTTTAATTATCTTTTTAATTATTTTTAACCTTCACGTTTTCAGGTGTTGCCTTTGACAGGCAGGGACGGCGCCTTGGTCGTGGTGGGGGGTGAGTTTGTAATTTTCATTATCTCACACATAAAGTAAATTTGGTCGAGTCAAGAACTTCTGTTTTAAATCGCATGG
This sequence comes from Papilionanthe hookeriana x Papilionanthe teres, assembly GCA_022702705.1. Lineage (NCBI taxonomy): Eukaryota > Viridiplantae > Streptophyta > Magnoliopsida > Asparagales > Orchidaceae > Papilionanthe > Papilionanthe hookeriana x Papilionanthe teres. Next base: position 109,169,366 of record CM040432.1, read on the forward strand.
ATTGAACCAATTGAACTCAGTGAATCCTGTACTTCATTATTCCTCCGTTTGCAACTTAATCATATTCTTTGCTCTCCTACCTACAGGGTGATAATGATTCAGGTTTGAATAAGCTGGTTCCATTATAAAGTGAACAAAATAGGATTTATGCTAGATTCAATGGATAACTCCAATTGTATGAGAAGATCATTCTGCTTTTAAATACATGGAGTCAACTGCTTGAACTCAAACGCATTTTGGTTGATAATATTCAAGATTGATGATTTTGACTGGTTACTATATGAATAAAACTAGATTTTCAAGTGAGATTTTATATACCATCCAATCATTCCCTGTTTGCTCATATGTTTGATTAATGATTAAACAATTATGAAAATTCTTGAAATTTGATTTTTATAGTATTTTTTCATGTCTTAGATATTAATGGTGTGATCATGAGTTTTGGGATTTTTATAAAGTAGTAGAAGCATAGGAGGGAATGTATTTTCTACTCCTAGTCCTAGGAATAAATACCCCCCCCCCCCCCCGGATTTTCTCTTTCTAGTGTGGGAAAATAAAAATCTTTTACATACATATCACACAATTCTTATGCATTTACATATCTAACACCTAAGTTTGCTACTTGTATTTATAGCACACTGTTATTAAAACCTATGCCTGAAAAGATGTAGTTCACTATTAAAAAGTTAGGAATAGTGGTGTTTTTTTCTTTTTATGTGAAAGATTCGAGTTATACATATGAAAATTTAGGTGTTAGATATGTAAATATATAAGAATTTTGTGGTATGTTTGTAAATGTCCCTTTTTTAGTATCATTAAATCTATTGATAATAATTGCAATTTCAAAGCATAGATGCTTTCAAATGTCTCGTAATTTTATTCATGTTTTGGTCATATTCTTAGAATTTATTTGATAGTTTGCTTAGCGAAATATATCTATAAATTAAAACTTCTAAGAAGACTTTTATGTCATTCAATCTTCTTTATTCTTCTCACATAGTTGCTGAAAGCTTAAGTTGTTATGGTCGCAAATAAATTTTGTTGTTGATCACAATCAATGGTGTGATCTTGAGTTTGAAAATTATATGAAGAAATGGATGCAAATGTACAATGAGAATGACAATTTTCCTCTAGAAGCAAAGTCTGCGCGTGCGCGCACACATACATACACATACATATGAGTGCAATAGGATTGCCTAATACTTTTCCATGTATTTATAATGAGAAAGATAATCACATCCTGTTATTCTGGAAAATTATCATTGCAGTCATAGTTTAAGTATGTTGTTGGAAAATGTTGATCTGCATTAGGAAGGAATCCGCATAATATATTTCACTAATTGTATTTTTCGTTATTAGATATTTCCTTTTCCTTTTTTTTTTCTTATATCGGTGGGATTCCTATTTTGGCTCCTTTTATTTATATATATATATATATATATATATATATATATATATATATATATATATATATATATATATATATATATATATAGATATGTATATTAATAAGATGTAATGCATTGAAGCTAGCGAGAAATAAAATTATTTTTAGAATTCTACGTGGTATATGAGCCAAGAAATCTTTGGTTCACATTTGAAGGCTCCGTGTCTTTCGTCCTCTAAATCATCGAAGCGTTATCTATGTCTCGACTGCTTCTCCTTGTGTTGACAATTCAAGGCCAATCCACTAGAGGCTCCAATGACATCTTCAGTGACGGCTTTGAACACATCTCTTGTCTCTTTTGTTCCTCATTCGTGTGTTTGACCCATCTTTTTCTTCGCTCCATCGATTGCTCCATCCACAAAGCTCCATTGTCGAAGACAACGTTTCTAGATAAATGTTCGACGTTGTCATTCAGTGCTATCGTTTGACGCTCACGTATGCACGAGCATCTCCTCTAACACGCATAAGGCCACAACTTCGTCTCCGGCTCTTATGCTCAAGATAGTTGCTTTGTCTCTTCATGTATGAGATCTTAGGGCTGGACATCCGACTTTTCCACCCAAACATAACACTCTGTCCTATTGATTCATCTCTTCCGCTTACAGGACACCCCTTTTTGTTATTTCAGAATCAAGCATATCACATAAATATTCCTTCTTTGGTTCACTACTGTTGCCTAAATCAGGCGGCTAAATCAACGAATGATTAGGTTTCTGTCATCGATTTGGCTTTGCTCTGACTGACATCTCACAGTTCGTTGGCTTGAAAAAGGCCCAATCACCTCTCGCCAAGGGCCAAACTTGTGAAAATCGAGAGTTGTACACCTCCCTCTATTTTCTGTTTGCTCATCCAACCAAGCATTTGAACTAAGGGTCCTCCTCTTGCTTTGATTTGAGAAGCAGGTTGAGCTTCAAAATACTATCTTGGACAAACATGACATTGCCACAATCTTCTTCCTCGGAAATCGAATCCATATCTAAGCTTACGACTTCTGTCCTTACCATGTCTTTCAACAACAATTCAGAATTCAGCCTGTTCACTAGTGAGCAAATTGAGGCACTACAGAAAATGTTATAATAGTTTTAGCTTTGCACAAACATCATACTATTCTACTGAGCAACTGTCGGCGTTGTTTTGTGCCGGTGAGTGCCCGTAGAAGTTGCGTCTGGTCGCCGGATCGAATCCCGTCGCCCGCTTCTGAAGGATCCTTCAACGAAAAGGAGCGAATCAACCGACCCCATATTTTTCATAGTTCAACGAAAGAAGACGCTATACTTCAAGTCATGCATTTATCTCGAAAGACAAACACAAGACTTGAGTGCGAGACTCGATCAAATAAACTAAGAAATATATGACGTCCGTTTGGTCCGCGAAACCATTATATTTCGTTGATAAATTCCCTATTTAATATAAAGAATTAAATAGTGTTTATTTTAATTGTGTTCGGAATGCTTCCTATAGCGGCAAGTTCTCATAGCTAATTACATCTTAAACGATCAAAATCACTTAAGAAAACTCTCGATAAAAATCGAAAATATTATCCTCAAGGAGGTCAAAAGGATAGACTTTTCGACGAATCTGGACAAAGAGATGTGAAAGTGATCGGCTCAAAATCGAACATTTTATCAGAATCCAAACGAGGAATAACTAGTGGATGCCAAAGCATCCGTAGGCGAACCTCGTGACTTCCCATGCTATCCTACGATTTCGGCTTCGATTGTAGAGATATTATTTAAAAGCGTTTCATCCCGCCCATTTTGTTTAATTAGTGCTTACATTCGTGCGAAACGATCACACGAATAACTCTAAGATGCGAGGATTTAGGCCGTAACGAACGACAACCTCGAATCCTAAAACGAGTCGATGCTTATATCAGACAAAGATAACTATACAAAGTGCCCAAGAAAGGTTGAGGATTTATGTCGCACTAAGCGAACGACCTCGAAATCCCATTGATTGTTATTTAATCCAAGAATTGCTTACTGTTGTAGACGTGTTTTCGTTGTTGAAGATTGGCCGTGTCGCCCACCGCTAGCTCCAAGCTCCTCGTCGCGAAGAGGTTGAGTTTCTAGGCGACGATGCTCAAAATGTTCAATCAGTAGCCTTATGTCGAGCTCTCCTAAACATCCTATGCAAGCATGTTTAAGTATTGTAGATACTACAACAGTGATACGTATATAAGACATGAAGAATGAAGAAAAGATACGCAACAAGATATAACGTAACGCGCTAAACAGGAATAACATGCAGAAGACAGGATGCATAAAAGTGACAATACAACAAAGATAAAGATGCGAAGATAGTGATAAAAAGCGTAACACGCCGCAAACGTAAACAAACCCGTATACTCTGGAGGCCCGTTATTTTCTTTCGTCTAGCCAAAGGTAGAAGTGCTACATGAAAGCCAAGCAAGAAAAATAAACTGGTCGTCGAAAAACTCAAGAAACAAAGCTGATCGACCCACAACGGAAAGTCTCGAGAAAAGTAGTAAAAGTCACCAAAACTCCGAGAAAATCCTAAAAAAGACCACGAGTGCTTCTATCAAAAATCAAACGAAACCCGAAGAAACCGCAAAGACTCTGGCCGAAGCAGCCTCGGAACCGTGTAAGATCTGCTCGAAGGAACGTCAAGTGCCACTTGGCCACACGAGCTGTATAGAGCCCGCCACTCGGCCAGTAGGCGCGTCCAACTAAACCCGACCTCGTGAGATGTTCCCCACCCAAGATCGATAATCAACAAGCTTGACAATCAAATTTTTATAATATGTGTTGAATTTATATTTTTGATACGCACATGAGTTTCAGTACATGCAAAAGAGAGTTTATATATTTTGATCATGGTAGGGATATATTTTTTTATCGCGAAACGTAAGATCATATTCTTATCGATTTGAAAATTATGATTGTCCACGAACCGATTATTTCGTCGGTGAAAGGATCGCTAACAATCCTAGAAGGTACGGGTGCCCCGCTTGCCTCAGAATGCTGAATGATATCGTCATCCTACTGCTCACCGGCGCCCTGAGCGAGTCCCGATGTCGTAGGATGGGATATCATTCTACTCTATCATCGGCGTGCGCTTTTGCATCATCGCCGTCATCGCCCCAAAACAAAACAAAACCAAAAAACCGACTCCGAGTGAAGCGGGAAAACGTGTCAAGCAACGAAAAGGGGGAAAGGAAAATTAACCCACCCCCGAACTCTGGAGGGCAGGACGACAGGTGAGTTAATTTAAAATTCCCCTAACACATGTAATGACAAGGCGTTTAAAAACAAAATCCGAGTTCCCAGAATCGACCCCGAGGGTGTCATTTTCTCGCTCAAGCACAATTATATCAAAAGGAAACTTAAGAGCAAAATTATGGAGAGAAAACGATCAAAGCCTTTTAAAATCAAGTAAAAAGAGAAAAAAAAAGGCTCGAGACAAACACCGGTTGCGAACATTTCCAAACCCATGCTAAAGTTAAACCTCCTCAAACTTCAAAGAAATCAACAACTTCTTGTAATCTTTCCTCACAAGTAAGCTAAAGAAAAACCCCATATCACCGCAATAAACTCCATAGGCAAGGGTGACTAGAAGTAAAACCACCACATCAATCACTCCGCCAAGGCCCCTGGCTAGGGCTACAAGCAAGAGAGGGACTCACGGCTAAGCTAGAACAAAGGGGCAGCCAAAGATAAAGCCCTCCCTAAATTCCAAATCATCATAATGAGGCTCACGGCCAATCCCCAATGAGAGGACAAGCCTTTCAAAATCAATTTAACTCCAAGCTCGCAACAAAGTGCATGAAGGTATTCATCAAATAACCATAAGATTGAGTTCACATAAAGCCACAACTGAGCCAAAACAAGGCATAAACCCGAAATCAGCCCGGCTCCAAGCTAAAACAGCCCCAACACCAAGCCAAAGCAAAAGGGTGCTAAAGGAGCCAACCCCAGTCCATATAAAACCAGAAACCGAGCCACAGTAAGGCTGGAAATAAGTTCAGCTCCAGGTTACAACAATTCCAACGTAAAACCAAATCAAAATATCAAAAGAGTCAAACCGAGCCCCAGTAAGGCTGAAAACAAGTTCGGCTCCAGGTTAGAACAATTGCAACGTAAAGCCAAATCAGAATTATCGAAATAGTCAAAACCGAGCCCCAGCAAAGCAGAAAGCAAGCCCAACTCCAAATTACAGCAATCCCAACATAAAACCCAATCCAGACTCTACTACAAACGAGGCTCAAAAATAGATATTCCAAAAGCTCTTAAACAGGATAGCAAGTAATAGAAATGAAATGTGTTTTCAGCTAAGGGTTAGAACAAGCTAACCAAGCTTCCAAGTGAAGTAAAGAAGGACTAGCACGAGGCTTTCTCAACAAGCATAGAACCTTCCCAATATCAAAATAAAATCCTCCCTAGCATGCTCTTTGATAAAGAAGAAATAAAAGGAGCGGGAAATGAGCTCCACATGCATGTAAAACTAAATAAATCCTTCCATGCTTCATATCAAGCTAAAGTGAGTAAGGAACATCTCAATACCTATGTTAACATGCTTGTAAACGAGATTAACCTTGCCTCAAATTCATGCTTTCAATATATCAAAAGTAGGAGACAAGTACATGCTTCAAGTAAGAATGAATCCAGGGATATCCCAAATTTCCATCACGTGCTCCTCATAGGGCAAGCCTAGAGTTTCCCAAAATTCAAATATATATTTTTTTATTTTGACAAGGAAAAGCTACAAAGAGAAGGCATAAGTTCTTCCCCACATGCGTATTGAAAATTTACACAAATTACCCCATAACCCATGCCAAGCCGAGAGTAAGTAAAGAACTTAAGAATACACCTCCAACCATGCTTTTATAAAGGGTTAAGCTACGAAGAGTCCAAAAGCAAGCCTCCACATGCACATAAAAAAAGAAATGAGCTCCTCTACAATTCATAATAAACAAGGGTGAATGAGGAGTCTCATGTTACACATCCCAACACTTTTGCAAGAGGAGCTAGCATGAACTTAAAGCCACATTTTTAACATCTTATACCTGCTTTAAACATAAAATAAAGAGGGAGGTATTAACATGCCATCAAAACCTAAGCTTTCCATATGCTCACACTCCTATCTTTCACATGCTTCAAGTAATAATACATCTCTAAATCAATATGTTAACATGCCACTATATAGAAGAAGCAAGAAAACATCATTCATGCAATTAGAATATACCATTCCATAACACCTGAACGCCTAACCGAAACAGTAAACGGAAAAGCCAAACCGACAAGCATGAGTCACGGCTCCCGGCCAAACCGAGAAGAATAGAGGGGAGGAAGGAGGTTACCGGACAATATGAAGCACACAAAAGGAGCGACAGAATTCGGAGTAGCAATCCTACGAAGACTTCCCCTTCTCCAAGAAGAAGTTCGGCCGCCACTAAACTCATCCCAAAATGGGGTATTTATAGGCGAGAGGAGGAGAAGAAGTGCCGCTCCCTACCCGTGGAGTCGAGTAGGATCGGGGAAGGTGCGGCGGGATGGAGGAAATGCCGCAAAGATGAGCAAGCAGAGGCTCGGGCCACTTGCGCACGCGGACGCCGCAGGGATAACGCACGGGCGCGGGAATGTCGCGAGGATAAGATATAGGCGTGGCCGAGTGCGGCTCGAGGAGAAACGGCCGCAAGATGACATGTTCCAGCGTGGTAGAAGGTTCGAGGAAGGAGCCTTGGCCGGTTGGATCGCGAACGAGAGAAGGAGACGGGCCGAGTCGCGCGTGAGGAAGGATTTAGGGTTTCGGTTATGTGTTAAAAGGGGAGGGGTAAATATAAATACATATATTAATAATAATAATATAAATATTATTATTATTAATAGGATAATTATAATCGTCACGTAAGTTTCATCCCCGGCAGGCTATCGTCGCAAATTTAACGTCAATTTTAGGTAAAATCGACGTTCCGGACGCATCGGCGCAGTCCGTTTCGTCGTCCGAGGTCGTCTGGGCAACCTCGTCGACGAGCGCGTCAAAATTGCGTCAAAATTTGATATTGTCGCAAAATTTGACTCGAGCTCGATCAATCAGAATGGTGCGTGTGAGATGTGCACGAGGCTGTCCTAATGTCCAGGGTCCTATAGGGACTCAATTTGAACTCCCGACATCAATTTCGACCGCCATAGCACTAGCGGTACGGAATCTCGTACAGCATTTCAAAGAGTAACGAAGTGGCTTCCGTACACTCTAAAACGAGGTGGGTCCCATCGCTAGGAATCTAGGATCGTCGGGGAAGCTCCTGAGGCTAGAATCCTAAATCTAGGAGGAATACTAAACCTCGACAAAAAGTGAGGTCAACAGCAACCTATCAGCCTGTTAGCACACAAGGGCATCTTATCCCATGCTTTTAGTATCCAAAACAATAAATTAAAACCTTGGATAGTTTACTCTAGAGATTCAGATCATATGAAGGGAGATGCAAACATCTTCAAAAATTATAACCCATCTATATTTTGAATATATGATGGTTTATTCTTACCTGCAGTAGAAACTTGATCAGCCGAATTAACAAAAGATCTTCACCTCTATTCTGTTTTTTATGTTACAAAATTAAATTGCAACTTACTTTCAAATAGCAAACTTACTCGTGACCTAAAAAGTATGACAATTCAAATCCTATGTTAGTTGAAATTTAGGTTAAGTCGAGTCATTGTCGTCTTGGCCATCCAAATTTTGCTTTCATGGAAAAAATATTTTCATATTTATTTATCACTAAAAAATTGAACTTTTCTCAATGTGAAATATGTCAATTTGCAAAACATGTCGGGCATGTATATTCTACATTGCAATACAGGTCTCACATCCTTTTTCTATAATGCATAGTGATATTTGGAAACTCTCACAAGTAAACAATATAAACATGGCACGATAACTTTTATCATTCATAGATGATCACACAAGAAGAATACGAACATCCCTTATGAAAGAAAAATCTGAAACAACCATTATATTTCAATGCTTTCATTATATGATTCTCTTTTAATTTCAAAGCAAAATTCAAACTCTTAAAATTGATAATTTTAAGGTATACTTTAATTTTATTCTTAATCTTTATCATTCATGCATGCTATTATTCATATAATTTATTGTGTGGATACTCAATAAAATGGGACTGTGAAAAAAAAAGACACTTTATGTTGTTTAATCACGTGCCTAAATATTTTTGGGTGAAATCATTCTCACAACCACATATCTCGTCAATAGAATGCCTATTCAAAACTTAAAATTTCAAATTTCTCATAATATTCTCGTGCAATCCTACTTACACATCCGCTCATTTCCTTCTGACTTGAAGATTTTCTTTTGTTCTACCTTTGTTGAAATCCATCAACAACACCACACTAAACTTGATCTAAAGTCTCTTAGATGCATTTTCTTGGTTATTCATCCAGTCACTAGGAAAATATACAACTCTATGGATGTCATCTTCTTTGAGAATCATCTTATTTTCTCAAATCTAAAATTTGGGGGGAAATTTGAGGGAATATCATAATTGGGGTTTTTTTTCAAGATATTCCAACTAATTTTCCGTTTAAATCCTGTCCCTCAATAATTATCTCTACTCCACCTCATCTAGCTCAACTTTAGGAACCAAACTCTATCACAAAAATAGTCTTAATTGTGCTCGCTCCACCTAAATATAATACCAATGATCAGAAGTTGTATCTACATTAGAAGTACCATTGAACTTGTAGACATTATGCAGACTCAAGATTGTCAAGAGCCATAACTAAGTCCTAACAATCATAATAGTATGGATACCTCAACTCATGACTCGGAATTTAATCAACCAATTACACACAGGAAGGATATCAGAGGGTGCACTGGTTATCCGATTGAAAGATATATATCCTTTGAGAAGTTATTGCTACCTTCTTATAGAGTGTTGTGACAAATCTTGATCATGCATAGGTGCCCAAACCTATCCAAAAGGCTCTAAAAGTTCCAACATGAAAACAAGAAATTGAGGAAGAAATTCGGGCTCTAGAAAATAATAACACACAAACACTTCCAAAGTTACCGCATGGAAAAAATTCTGAAGGCTGCAAATGGATATTCACGATCAAATACAAAAGAGATGTAAGTGTAGCGAGATCCAAAGCTAAATCAGTTACTATCGGCTTCAATCATCAGTTCTGCAAGATTGACCATTATGAAACATTTGCACCTATTGTCAAACTTAATACAATTTAGATTTTACTCTCTTGCACTAAATTAAAATTGGCCTTTATACCAATTTGATGTCGAAGCAACCTTCCTGAATAGCAATCTTGATGAAGAAGTACATGATCAGGTTGGTTTCCAAGTTGAAAAGGTCCTTATACAACTTGAAGCTATTTGAAAATAGTGATTACAAACGGATATTATCTGTGTCAAGTTGGTCATATTCAGTTTGCTAAATTCAATTATAGAGACAATTTCTTTTCTCATAATATATGTAGTTGTTATTATCTCGACAGGCGATGATTTAGAGGAACTTATCAGACAAAAAAGGATGTTTGTAATAGAATTTAAGATTAAGTACCTTAGGATTTTTGATATTTTCTAGGAATAGAGGTGGTTCGGTCTAAGGAAGAAACTATCATATCCTAAATGAAGTACATCTTAGACTTTTTAAATGAATCGGGTATCCTTGAATGTAAACCTTCTGGCACACCTATGGATTCAAACAAAAGACTGAACATAATTGAAAAAAGTAGTCCAACTTATAAAGGAATATATCAAAAACTGGTGGGCAAACTACTTGATCTATCACACACAAGACTTGATATTGCATATTCAATTAGTGTAGTTAGCCAACACATAATAACCCAAATGATGATCATTTGGAAAAAGAAAACAAAATTTAGAGATACTTGAAGATGACTCCTAGATATGGTTTAATACTTCAGAAGATCTAAAAATTGGGAATTTGGAACATGCACAATGCTAATTGGGTAGGAGAGGTAACTGTTAGGGAGTCAACCATTAGATATTGCTTTTATGTATGGGGCCAATCTCATCACATGTAAAAGCAAAAAAACAAACTTTCTCTGAGAGTAGTGTATAATCTGATATCATGCTCTTGCACTATGATAATGTGAGCGAATGTGAATTCAAGTGCTATTAAAGGAACTTAAAGTTTAGATGAAAGACACAATTAAAATGTTTAGTGCTAGCTAAGTAGTAATTAGTATAGTAAAAAATCCTATGCATCATGATAACCGTCATCCCAGAAAGGTTAATAATAAAATTGTTTGTCGGCAATTTTTTTATGAAATAATATGAAATTTTTAAATTTAAATTTAATGTATAATATAATTTTGATTTTGAAAATGATAATATATTTTTTTATTTTGAAAATAATGAGTACTCGCATGTATCTCATATATCTAATAGTTTAAATAGTTGAAGCACGATACTACTAGTGACACATCATCCCGAAAGATGAGCGTACCACTTGTTAGTAGAGCTTAACTATCTAAACTTAAAATCTTACGACTTCTATTTTCGGTCCGCGTATTTTATACTGACAAATTTCCGTCTAATACACAGATTAGACGGGCTTAGATTAATCCGGTTCTTAATTCCCTATGATGCAGCTCTCATAGTTAATTACATCTTAAGAACTAAAGTCGCCTAAGAAAACTCTCGATAAAGATCATGGCTTTCGTCTTCGAGAATATCAACGTTCAAGTTTACACGATCGCTTAAAGAAAAATCGAATGGGAGATGCTCAATGCGAACGCATTATTTTTAGAATCCAAATGAAGTGAAGAGTAGGAGACGTCGAAGATATCGAAATAATCAATGACATCTCAAACTAACCTATGATCGAGCTTCATATCTTTGAAAGTGAAGTTATATTTAATATTTTAATCCTGTAAATTATTTAGATGATTTGGGATTTATATCTACATGTCATATGTAAATGACCCAAAAGTATGAGAGGATTTATGTCGTGCCAAACAACGACCTCGGAATCCTAAACAGTTTAAGACTTATATCGTACGATATACAATCGTACTAAGTCCTAAAAGATAATGTGAGGATTTATGTCGTATCAAACGACGACCTCGACGTCCTATAGATATTATTTAAATCTACGAAAGTCTGATCGAAGATCCTTCATTCATCCTCTGTCGTCTCGTCTCGAGAAAGGATAAAGATAGGAGAGAAAAGAGAATAACACGCCTCGAACTGCCTATCCTACAGAGTATATGCGAGTGAATAATTAAAGTAAACATGTATAATAAAAAGGAAACAACCATGCTTCTAAATGGCTATCCTAGGTATGTACAGAAGTGCAAGAGAAGTAATAATTAAAATGGATACGTGTAATAAAAAGAATTAGCCATGCCCTAGATGACTACTACCTAGGGGTATGTACAGAGTGCAAGAGAAGTAATAATTAAAAGCATGAATGAGTAAATATATACAATAGTGAAAAATAAAGGAATGCACGACAATATATAGTAAATAAAATAAAAGAGCTGTGCAGTAAAAAAAAATGTGTACCTAGCTAGTTCTGTTGATGCCTCGAAAGCAAACTAATAACTATAGATATCTGTATAATTAAGTTTAGTTATAAACATATGAAAAATCAAAGTGGGGAAATAAGAATTCTATTTGAGGATAGGCTCAACTATAGACTTCTTTTATATCACGATCCCACATGCAACCCGAAGTATTGAAGTCTGTATCAATCTCAAATAAAGTCACCAGCAAATCACCTTAGAGTAGAGAACCTAATCCCTACCATTTGATCGACGAGTGAACCAATGTGTAGTATTTGAACTTGAAAGTGTAGTATTTGTGATTGTAATATCTGAATTCTTATAAGTGTAATATCTGATATGTAGTATCTGGTGTGTGATGTGTGATGTGTAATGTGTAGTGTATAGTATGTAGTGTGTAGTGTATTATGTGTTATTTAATGTGTGATATGTATATGTGATATTTGATATGTGGTATGTGTATGTGATTTTTAATATGATATATTTGGTATGACGAGTTTGATGAATCATATGTGTTGTGTTTGATGTGATATGTTTGATGTGTCATGTGTGTATGATATTTGATTTGATGTGTTTGATGTGTTGTATCTGTTGAATTTGATTTGATGTGCTCAGATAAGTATGTGATGTCTATGCTAAGTAGTAGTGTTTGTTGTCAGTAGTATTTATTATCGTACTCAACAGTAATGTCTGCTGTTACAAGATTCTGTCACTGTAAGATCCGTTATCAGTATCGGCGTAATATCCGGTCATTGTAAGATTCGATATCGGTTCACAAATTTCTTAAAGATAGGAATTAGAACTACCTAAACTATAGGATAAAATCGGCATCTAAAATCGAGTATTGATTTTATTTTGTTTCGACTATAAAAGATGATTATTAAAGTTTGTGCATCATCGCTCGTACCCCGTACGTCCAACTTATCACCCACTTTGATATTTCATATCCATCATAAACAAATGAAGTTTTATTATTGACCTATAGAAAAGAGCTGTAATCCATGATAAATAAAGCTGACATATTCCAAGGTATTGTTTCAGCTAAATAAAGTGAAGAGGATTATTAGATATAAAAAGAAAACTTGGCTTTATCCAAACCATTCAAATATCAATTTCCATAATTCCAGATTTCTTCAAAAATCAATCCAAATATGATCAACACCACCAAGAATCACTGCTGCCAGTTTTTTGACCCAAAATGGATTCCACACCCTGTATTCTACCTTAGTTCTGTCCTCATTCTGAACAGAGACATTTTTCCAAGTAGACGGATTCACCGGGAACCGCTGAAACTGAAAATGGACTTAAAAGTGCAATGTTTTATTCATATCCATTTTTGTTTCCAGACTCTAATGAACACCAACGGTGCTTGCACATTGTTGCAAGTTGAGACAGTCCCTTTGAACCTGAGCAAGGTAATACCTGCGAAGGGAGTGTGTTGCTTCCCCTCTATTCCTTTGCAGCAGGTAAAGCTATTACAAGCATGATATTCTAGCCTTATTCTGCTACCATCTTATGGCTTTCCATGTAAGATTTCAGCATATATTTTGTGCCATATTGGTTCAAGTATTTATACAAGTATAAATGTGTCCAAAATTTGAACAAACTACATATGTATATATATATATATATATATATATATATATATAATTAGATTTACACATGAAGAGCATAAATACATTTAACTACGGCAAATCCATATAGCTGCACATATACATTCAGATATTAGATATATAAATATTCTAGGATTTGAAGTGTTAGGCATTTAAATACTTATGAACTACAAAATTCATAACTCCATTCTAAATTTAAGTATTGAAGTCTCTGTAAATACTCAAAGATTGAGTGCCGAACATGTGAATATTTAGGAATTAAGGAAATCTGTAACTGTTTTTTTTTTATTAATTGAAATGTTAATATTATATGTGTATTTTAAAATTTCAGCAGTAAATATGTATTAGAAATTATATGCATCTCATATAAATATGTAATAATCTAACAGCACACAAAGACTTGATAAAGTTCAGTATTCTCTGCATGAGTATTTAAACATTGAATGGTATGTATATAAACTTTCAAAAATTTGGCGTCACATATATAAAAAAAAAACATAAGAACTGTTGGTATGCATCTAACTCTTACAAGGGTAAGTATGATATAAAGAATTTGAAAAGAGTGAAGGTTTTGACAGGGTTTCTTTATACATTTAGGTATAATCATATTAATTACAAATAGCCATTAAAGCATTCTTTTCAAACATATATATCATTTGACACATATAACCTAAAGCATGTATTCCAAACCCTATATTACTAAAAACAGAGATCCAAAATAATTACCTACACTTCAAGAAGTAAATAGAAGTTTCAGTAAATAAAAATAACAGATAACCAAGATCATTTTCTTTTATTTAAATACGAATCAAGAAAGATTAAGAATCTTCAAATTTAAAGGTTGTTAACTAATAATGAATGTTAGAGAAGATCCTTAAACAAATCTCTGAAATAAAGTCCATAAGCTAAGAAGTAAATGGAACGAAATTTCTGTTAGCTTAACTGAAAATCCCATTAAAAAAAAAAACATCGCAGATGGACTCAGACATCTTTAGGAATAAAGATTTAGGAGAAAAATCAATAAAAAAAGAAACAAAATCTCGTATACGTGCTAAAATAAGGAAAGCAAAACATACCACACATTAAGGATGTATAAGAAGAACGGAGATAAGAATGTATAATCAAATGATGAAATAGAAGTTTAGGTTTACCAGATTTTGAGGTTTCTTACAGTCTAATCGGAGAAGAAAGAAATCTCTGCAGATTTTCGTTCTTGGAGGAAGAAGCTCCTTAGAAGGCAAAGGCAAACAACTGGACTCAAAAAAAGAAAAAAAGGCCCCAATCTAGGAGAACTCGGGGGTATTTATAGCCTGGCAAGAAGATGGAGGCGGACACGTCTAGGCGGGAAAAACGGTTACAAGAACGTTACCGGAAGTGATGACCGGCAGTGTGAGCCCGAGAAGGAAGAAGGTAACCGGCTCGGATAGTGGCGACCGGTTAGGGCTTCGCATGAGTATCGCCCGTGAGGAAGAGGGGAAGTGGGTTTCAGCTAGGGCACGGGAATGAAAAAAAAAAATGTGCGTGAGTTTTGGCGTGAGATTTAGATATATACTTTATTATATATATATATAAAAAAAACATTTATTATTATTTTTTCATTTAAATTCGTCGAATTACGTGCAATTCGAACCGATTCAAATCCTATCAAATTATATGTCATTCCCGGCTAAAATCGACGTTCCGGACGCATCGGCGCAGTCCGTTTCGTCGTCCGGGGCCATTCGGACAAGTTCGCCGACGGTCTCATCAATTTAAATTAAATTTGCGCAACGCGCAAGAAATGAATTTATTTTCGACCCGACTCGTAGTCATTTATCGAGCAAATTAATGACCGGTCTTCGCTAAGCCGAGAACTATAGCCAAACATATCGCTTCGTGCAAAAAGTCAAACGTCGCACGCAAGTGGGGTCCACCTATGGCTTTTAAATCCTTATAGGAACTCGACAAGAAGCTTCAATACGTCGACTTTTAATCGACTCAACTAGGTGTCGAGGATTTAGAGTCATCCATATGAAACTTCGAGGAGCGAGAGATGGTCGAATTTCTAAATATGGTGGGTCCCAGTCTAGTCCTCTAAGAGAGTCCAAAATAGGAAAATCCTAGGGCTAGATCCTAGGCTCTAATGAGAGGGAAAAGAAAGACCTCAAAAATGAGGTCAACATTGTTCAACCAGCTATATTCCTATATGACTTACTAGAACACTAACAAGGGTCAATCATGATGAATTAAAATCTAGGTTTGATTTGTACAATATATACAATCTAGCTTGAGAGGGAGTATTGGAAAGTATCGATCCGCATTAGGAAGGAATATGCAAAACACATTTCATTTATTGTATTTTCGTTTTATTATTATTTTTTATTTTGGAAGGATTTCTATTTTGATTCCCTTCATTATTGTACATATGTAGTAAGGTGTAATGTATTAAAGTTAGCGAGAAATAAAATTTTTTCCAAAATTCTACATATATGGATTTGATATTTTCAGCTCATGTGTGATAAAATATGAAAGTAAAAAAAAAAAAAATTCTTTCATTATTGCTGAAGAAATGATGGATTTTAAGACTTGGTTCACAGATGACATGCATATCCATAAACATGAGAGGATAAACCTGCCCGACGTATTAAAATGAAGTATTTCATTTTCTTTAGTCTCAACAAATACATTCTCAGCTTCATTAGTAATATCAGTAAGTCTTACCCCAAGCTAGTGAAACAATATTCTCCTTTCCAGTTAGACTCGGGTGTTTAGAAGCACAATATTGATAGGGAGAAATGTAGACCAAATAGAAATATTTAGTTTAAATTTTCATCATAGTTCTGTCACGACTTAGCCCGGTAATTAGAATTAACTAAGGTGGGAATTGCGGTCTGACGGTATTAACATCCAACTATCCACTTTTTGAAAACTTTCAATACATAAAAAAGAACCACTAATCCATAAGTGCAATAAAAAACAATAACATCCAAAAATAACATCTCAATCCAGGTAAATCAACATCTGAAAAAAAAAAACAATAAAGAAACATTATCATCGTTAATAAAAATACTTAGCAGCAGTGATCCTCCTCTGGTAAACAAAGTTTTTTCTATTAGACATATCAACCTAAAACTTTTCTTCTCCTAAAATTAAATATTTAACTTCAACTGTAAGTAAAACTTAGTGAGTAATTAAAATTTAATATGCATTAAATTTATATGTTATGCATGAATGACCAATAGAAAATGATGTTAATTTCATTAAAATTTTAAATCTATCCCTTGTTTGGTTATAAGTATTTACCATTTTTAATCTCTTTAATATTCATCAAAGGATTACTGTCATACCCGATTGTATCCTTTAAATGTGCCCAAATGCACCATCAAAATGTGCCTGAAGACACCCTAAATAATTTATCGAAGATACCCTCACTTGCACCTGAAGGCGCACATTTACCATTAGCGTACACAGATATATTGCATCTCCTGCTAGTACCATATAGGAGTACTCTTGTATGACTTAAAACATTTAACTTTCATTTCATTTCATTTCATTTAAATTACGTCCTTTTAAAGACATTAAACATTCTTTCCCCCTTTCCCCTTTCATTCGTTTTCATTCTCAAATTACAACATGCATACAAAAATAAAATAATTGTCTAAAGAATTAAAGAAATTTTTTATTTAATAAACTTTAAATTTAATACATATGAGAAATAATTATTCACTTTGACTTAGAAGACCTCTGAAAAGTTAATTACTTTTCACTTCCTAGCACCTAAACCAATAAAATGTGCATATACTTATAAGAACTTTCTTTTAATGGAAAGACTTATGGCCTGTTTGGCGTCGCGAAACTGCTGTAGGGTGTTTTTAAAACATCGACATGCCTGTTTGTTTGGTGCGTTTTCGCTGCGTTTTTAGATTTGTTATTTTCCTTCTGTATTACACGCTGCCTGTGGCTTCGACCACACGTCCCGCGTTTGGAGGAAATTGTTGACGCCTCTGCCCTCCAACGATTCTGCGAAAAGCGGTGTTATTAAAGGTGTTATTCGGATTGTATTGGGTGTTACTGCGGTTTTGCTGCAATGGTGTTATTGGCGGTGTTATTCATGGTGTTATTATCTTTTTTGCGAGTTTATTGGTTATTTTGCGATGTTATTACCATTTCTGCGGTTTTATTCACAGTGTTATTATCATTTCCTCAGTGTTATTGGTTATTCCGCAGTGTTATTGTCATTTTTGTAGTGTTATTTGCGGTGTTATTGGTTATATCGCGGTGTTATTACCATTTACGTGTTGTTTGCGGTGTCATTGTCATTTCCTTGACGTTATTGGTTATTCCGCGGTTTTATTGCCATTTTCGCGGTGTTATTGCCATTTCCTCAGGGTTATTTGTTATTTTGCGGTGTTATTGCAATTTCTGCGGTGTTATTCGTGGTGTTATTGGTTATATTGCGATGTTATTGTAATTTCCACGATATTATTCACAGTGTTATTGCCATTTCCACGGTGTTATTCTACTGTGTTATTGGTTATATCGCGGTGTTATTGCCATTTCTGCGGTGTATATTACATGTATATTAATTTATTTAATATATGATTTATATATTAAATAATTATTATCATGTAATATTTATTTAAGAAATATTATATTTAATATGATGTATATAACATATATAAGATGACTACTTCTAATAGTATTACTTATAAATATATTTGTAAATAAATTTATAATTGTTATATATTTAAATTATTAATATATTTAAAATTATTAAATATAAATATTAAATTATGTAATATTATTTAATGCATATTATATAATTAATTTTAAGTGAGGTGTGTATCTTATTTTTTCTACTGCTCTGAAGTGGGTTTTTGCTTCTCAAATATCGAATATATTGCTATAATAATTCTGTTGTAAACAATGTTACTGCATAGGGGCAGAATGGTCATTTATTCAAAAATAGCTGCAAATTAGCTGTTTTCGAAATGCACAAACCAAACAGAAAGACAACTTACCTGGATCAGCTATTGATCAGCAGCTTATTTGGATCAACTGTTTATCAGCAGATTATCAATAATCTGCAGTTGCCCAAAACAAACTCTTAAATTTAAAGATGTAAGAATGATTAAAAAATCTAAACTCTATTGACCTTAAAGTTCATAGTCTTCCTCAATATTTGAGAATTTATTAGTTTTCCACACCCTTATGATTACATAAAAAAATTAAAAACATTAATTTAAATAATTATACTATTTGTTCTAATAGCAATATACCATTAATATTTATTTTATAAGTTACTCGGATTAATCTTCCTCCTAACTCCAACACTCCTCCAACTTCTCCTTCGAATCTAAAATCATTATATTAAATTTTTATCTTGTATTCAAAACACACACACATAATATTTATATGTATAATAATCGAATAATTAACTTCTTAAAAAATATTAAACATACCTTATATAACTTTCCTCTGCCCTAGCTCACACATGAAGCTTTTCTACTTTCCTCAACTCGATCGCGCGAATTCCTTCGGTCCCGTCTCAACCCAGCAGAGCACAAGCGCAGCCTTCCTATGCACACGACGAAGCAAGGATCACCTCATCGACTTCGACTCCCCTTCTCTTCTTCTTCCTATACGCCAACAAAGCCGCAAGAAGTTTGACTCATCTTTATCTTCACCTTCGGTCTTGACTTGAAGCAGACTCCCCTTCCTCTGCTACGCAAGCACAATGCCGAAGGTCCACTCCTCTCCTTCTCATTCGCAATGCTCAACAACCATAACAGTGGCACACAAGATTTGTTGCTTCCTTGCGTCACTTCAGCTTCTCTGACAAAGAGGACACGTCTTCAGTTGCGATTCATTCCAAGTAGGTCTTTTACACCGCCTCCTTCCTCTCCTTCCTTTCTGGCTATGGCACGAAGTTGTACAGTAACCACAACTTCTTCCTTCTTCCTTCTCCTATGCGGCTTCCTTTACTCTTTCTCGCTCGTCATGCTTTGATTTGTTTGAATGAGGATGCGATAGATTTGTTATAACTGAAGGGGGGATGCGTCTCCTCAAACCGTCAATATTTTTTTTATTATTCTTTTATCTTTTATTAAAATTTCAGTTATTACAATCTTTTTTTCTTACAAAAATTTTGTTCCAGAAATTTGAAAATAATCATGAAAGTAAACATACCTTAAGAGAAAAGTTTTGGATATTTTTTTTTGCTTCTCAAAGACCTCCCAAATAGCATCCTTCTCTGAACCTGCTTCCATAAAATCTTCACAAAAGGGATCTCTCTATTCCGCAGCTTCTTCACATCATACTCGAGAATTCTTTCAGGCTCTTCGACATAAGTCAAATCATACAAAATATCAACTGAATCTACTATCCCGCTGTTAGGTTCATCAACAATATACTTCCTCAATGAAGAAATGTGGAAAACATTATGCACTACTTGTATATGTTCCGGTAACTCCAAAGTGTAAGCCACATTCCCGATTCTTTCTACAATTTCAAATGGACCGATCGTATTTTCCTGCCTTCCCAAACCGTTGCACACCTTTCAAAGAACCGATCTTGATGAAAATAAACTCAATAGGCTTGTGCTTGGCATCATAGCATTTCCCCCGTCTATCTTGCACTGCCCTCAATCCGTCTCTGATCAGTATAATCTTCTCAGTACCATCATTAACCAAAATCAGCAGCTCCAATGATCTTTCTTTCATCTGTTTCAGCCCAACATAGAGGTAACCTGCACTTCCTTCCTTATAAGGCTTTATATGGATCCATCTCAATGCTAATCTGGTAACTGTTATTATAAGCAAACTCTACTATAGGTTTATGTGATTCCCAACTTCCAGCAAAGTCAAGAGCACATACCTTAGTAGATCCTCCAAGGTCTGAATAGTCCTCTTTGACTGACTATCTGTTTGAGGGTGAAATGTTGTACTGAAATTCAGTCGTGTACCCAAAGCTTCCCGAACCTTCTTCCATGATCTAGAAGTGAACCTTCCATCTTTATCGGAGACAATAGACTTCAACACTCCACGCGACCTCGCAATTTGATCAATGTATAATTTGGTTAGCTTCTCAACTGGATCTGTCCGTCTAATAAGCAAGAAATGGGCATACTTGGTTATTCTATCGACAATTACACATATAGCTTCACGACTCTAACGAGATCTACTCAAACCAATTACAATATCCATCACAATCTTCCATTTCCACTCTGGAATCTGCAAAGACTGCAATTGATCTCTAGGACAATGATGCTCTGGCTTCACTAATTGACATGATGGATACTTGACTACAAACTCTGTCACACTTCTCTTCAATCCTGGCTACCAAAAAGCTTTATTGATATCCTAATACATTTTATTCTCACTGGGTGAATAGTAATCCGGATAGACGTGCTTCCTCCAGAATTTCCTTCCTCAAATCATCAACATCTGAAACATAAACTCTGCCTTTATACTTCAATAGACCATCATGATTTATCACATATCTCTCCAAATTACCTGCCAAAACTTGTTATAGAACTTTTTGAATACTACCATCTCTGGCTATAAAATCTCCAATTCTGCCCTTTAAAGTTGGTTGCACCGTTAAGTTATGTAACTAAGTCATGCTATCATCATCATAATCAACTATAGTCTGCCTCAACCTCTCCAGATCTTTAATTAACTGCTAGTGTTGAGTAAATAAATAATTTAAATTACCATAATCTTTTCTACTCAGCGCATCAACAAAAACATTTGACTTCCCGGATTATACTGAATATCTAAATCATAATCATTCCTAAATTCCAGCTATCTCCTCTGCCTCAGATTCAACTCTTTCTGAGAGAAGATATTTCAAACTCTGTTGGTTAGTAAAAACTTCACATGTAACTCCATACAGATAATTCCTCTAGACCTTGAGTACAAATACAATTGCAGTAAGCTCCAAGTCATGCGTAGGAAGTTTCTTTTGTGATTCTTCAATTATCGTGATGCATATGCAATGACCCTACTATGCTGCATAAGTAAGCAACCCAATCCCCTCAAATATGCATCGCTGAAAATCTGGAACCCATCAGAAGTGGAAGGAATGACCAAATTTGGAACAAACATTAAGCAAGCCATCAGCTTTTGAAAAGCCTCCTCACAACAATCAGACTAGTCAAACTTCACCACCTTCGAAGTTGACCTTGATAGTGGCATAGCAATCAGTGAAAAACACTCAGCAAATCTTTTGTAATAACCAGTCAAACATGGAAAACTTTCAACCTCATTAACAGTAGTAGGTCTTGGCCAATCTACAATCGTCTTCACCTTGTTTGATTCACAAATATGTTGTCTCTACTGATAATGTGCCCGAAAAAAACCACACTTTTAAGCCAAAATTTACATTTAAAAAATGTCATAAAGTGTATTCTCCTTCAAAATCTGTAGCACAGCATGTAAATGATGTGCATGAGTGACTTCATCCCTCGAATATACCAGAAAATCATCTATAAAGACAATCACAAAAAGTGTCCAAAAATTGCCTGAAGATCCTGTTCATCAGGTCTATGAAAATTGCTAGAGCATTTGTCAGT
This sequence comes from Papilionanthe hookeriana x Papilionanthe teres, assembly GCA_022702705.1. Lineage (NCBI taxonomy): Eukaryota > Viridiplantae > Streptophyta > Magnoliopsida > Asparagales > Orchidaceae > Papilionanthe > Papilionanthe hookeriana x Papilionanthe teres. Next base: position 109,191,503 of record CM040432.1, read on the forward strand.
CGAAGCGACATCACCATGAATTCATAGTACCCATATCTGGTCCTAAAAGTGGTATTCACTATGTCTTCTTCATTAATCCTCTACTGATGATAGTCTGATCTCAGATCAATCTTTGAAAATACCGAAGCCCATTCTGATTGATCATTCAAATCGTCAATCCTCGGTTGTGGATATTTATTTTTAACTGTGAGTTTATTCAACTGCCTTAGTCAATACACTTCTTGAAGCTCCTATCCTTCTTCACAATTAATATTGTAGCTCCCCAATGTGAGTTGCTAGGTCTGATAAACCCCATATCTTGTGACTCCTATAGTTGATTTTTCAGCTCATGTAACTCCTTTACTACCATTTTGTATGGTGCCTTGGATACAGACTCAGAACGCTCAATAATGAAATCAATCTCCCTCGTTGATGGTAGCCCTGGTAAATTATCAAGGAAGACCTCTTACCAGTGGAATATCACCCAAAGACGGCACTTCCTTAGAAGTATCTGCTACCTGAGCAAGAAAACCCTGACTTCCATGATTGAACAATTTGCAAGCTTTCGTGCAGGTAATTATCATAGATGTCAGTCTTCTATCACCCGAAAATTTAATTTCTTCCTCTCGAGTTACATTTATTTTGACAGTCTTCTTATTGCAATCAATAGTGACAAAGTTTTCAGCCATCCAATTTATGCCAAAATCACATGGAATTCCACCAAAGGCAACACAATGAGTTGAGCATTAAAACTCTTTCCACCAATCATAAGCTTCACCTCACATGATTGATCAACTTTCAGAAAAGTATCATTTGACATTCTAACTGACAGTATCACAGACATCGACAAAATATTCAATCACATCACTTTAGTCATTTCATCAGCTATAAAAGAATGTGTTGCTCTTGAATCAAATAGTACTCTTATAGGTCTGAATATATATGATGCCTATCATTTAAAATTATTGCATTAAACATTTAAAGTTAGTTTATGACATGAATCATAAGATGCTTAAGGTATACTGATTAAAATTGCTAAAAGAGACATGCTTATGACAACACATCTTTAGTTGCGACTCGTTCCAAATAGGTCTTTGACGCCGCCTCCTCCCTCTCCTTCTTCCTGGCTAGGCACAAAGTTGTACAGCAGCAACAACTTCATCTTTCTTCCCTCTGCTTTCTCATATGCGGCTTCTTTTACTTTTTCTCGCCCGTTATGCTTTGATTTGTTCGAATGAGGGATGCTAAAGATTTGTTGTAACTGAAGGGATGTGTCCAGCATTTTCTTTTTTTTTAATTCTTTTATTTTTATTAAAATTTTATTTATTACAAGTTTAAGATACATGACTTTACTCAGATTATTATGTGCGTGCATGTGTGAGAGTATGCTGGTATATATATGTATTTTTATGCAAAAAAAAAAATCCTCCACGCAAATGATTTTCTATGTTACTGCCTTCAAATGCAGCATCATAGTAAATAATATTGGAATACAGCCTATCATTAACTTAATGATCTGCTATCATTATTTTCGTATGAATATTAGACTTTTGATGAATTTGATGAATAATTTTTATATAATATCCGAAATTAAAATATAATGACTTTTCTATAATTTTTTTTAAATCAAATCCATTGGAATTTTGTGTATTCTTGCTCAAACATTTTTATTTAATTTGTGTATTCATATGCAACTACGGAAAACAATATAGAATGAGATGGGATGAAAGGGCTTATCCTATACTGAGGCGAGGCAATGCTTGGATACATTTTTTAGCTACATGAGGATTTATCGGCGGACATTTACTATATATATAGATTTATCTTAAAGGTTGTTCTCTTGTTATACTATGCATAGATGTTATTGACAATAAGAGTTTTATATATTACATAAGGTATTAAGCCAAATAAACATTATTCGGGTGGAAAAAAAACACTATTTTTTCCTTTTTTATCTTGAATTTAATACTGTGTTAAAAGTACAGACTTGGGCTAAAATTTCTTCCTGGACATATGTAAACTTGTGTTCTTTCCAAATAAAAATCTGAAGACCTTCATTGAACTATATTATTTGGATTAACTTAACATGTATTGTCATCTATCCTTTTCTAACTGCATACTTGTGGTGTCGATCTTTTCTGACATTGCTTTGGTTTGTGGTCGTTATGGATTAAACCCAACAGGTACTATGACGTTTTCCTAAAGAATTACCAGAAGCTTGCTAAGGAACAGAAGTGGAAGCAACCTCTCTTAAGTTTGTCCTTTTCCTTAGCCATTATAACTTGTTCACAAAAGTTCTCTTTTCTCACATATCATTTCATTTTGTCATTCATGTCTTTACTCATTACATGTTTTAGGTTTAGGCCCTTGGCACGAAGTAATTTACAGAAGTTCACGATTTGTGTCAATGTCCTGATTTTCTTTAAGTGAGAAGTTTTGCTAGGAAAGCAGCTTTTGGAGTTGAATGAAACCACAAAAAACTAAATTAAAACCACTCTTAAACTTTAGTTGGCCAAACAAAGGGGTTTTGCAAGGGATTGTTCGAATCCCTTCCTATATTAGGATTTGGGTTAAGATTTCTAATTTTTAAGAGTTTTTTTTGCTTTGTTCTGGAATTAGTTGCCAAATTGCTCCATGTCACGAAGTGTTTTTTAGTAATGCACGATTTGTGTCAGTGTCCTGATTGCTATAAAAGTAGCTTTTGGAGTTGAATCAAACCGCAAAATCTAAATTAAAACCATCCTTAAACTTTAGTTGGTCACACGGGGTATTGCAAGTGATTGTTCGAATCCCTTCCAATATTTAGGGTTTGTGCTTAGTTTTTGTGTTTAGTTTATAATTCTTAGGAGTTTTTTGCTTTGTTGTTGGAATTAGTTGCCATATTGCTAATTTTATTTATCTTTCTGGATTGTTTATTGATTAATTTATAAATAGCGACTTACTAAGATAATTTTAATGGAGCGAATAAGGTTTGCGCACTAATATTTTAATTCCTCTAAATTCTCTCTCTTGTTTTTAGCTACAACTCCCAATTTTCTTTTTGTTTTGACTTCGTACAACCTGCTCTAGCCAAACCTCATCATTTTCTGTGCCGATCTTCTCAGATGGTATCTGATCATTGGAAATCGAGTTCTAGCTATGAATGTTTCTTTGTTTTGAGGAAAAAAATATAGAGTAATCAAAGGTGCGAACAAAGCCTATAAGGTACAGCAAAGAAGAAAAGGAGAGTTATATTGAAAGAAAAAAGAATTTTTTGACAAAATTCTAGCTTTACATTGTTGAATGATATTTCCTTTTTTCCTATTAATCTATTATTTGGTCTCAAGATATTACTTTTTCTTGCTCAAGTTGTGTGAAGCCCTGACTCGGCTCTTGACCAGTCAATAAGATTTCTAATTGGTAGGATACCTAAAGATTATGCGCCACCTTGTGATATCTAATTTTTCTTTAATACTTGGGATGTGAAATATAATCCTTCAAATAATTGTAATTTTGAGTGAGACAACCTTTCAAATTAGAGCACCAATGGTCACCCTTTAAGCTACCTGATAGGCTTTGGATACTGATAGTTTCGAAGGAGATTCTATTTTGGCATCAAATCACGGTTCTATCCCTAAAATGGAGTGAGTGATTCACAATGGTGAAACCCTAACAACCATATTAATCAAGTTACAATAGGGGTGGAGCAACTAGTCATCAACAAAGGGAAAATAATACGTTGAATGAGACTGATACTAAAATTTCAAAATACCGAAGGAACATTAGGAAAAATGGAGTAAATGACTGAACTTGGGCATTAACTATAAATTAGAGGAATGGTGGAGACCCTTCCACGAGTCATGGCAATGGTCTTATGTTCTCTGAGAATTTTCATCAATAAATCATAATATTTCCTGATGAATATCAATTCCCAGCTCGATAATTGTCTCATGTCAATGTGGATGCCAAGCTGAATTTACCTATTTTTGATAGTTCATTCGATGCAGGGATGATCGGAAATCTGTAGGAGCTAGTAGAGGTTGTTTTTGCCTTCTAAATCTGTATTTCTGCACAAAAGATTTATTTTGTTCGACTGAAAATGTCATCCCACAAACATATGCAGTTTAACGCAAAGTTCTTAAATTATGATGTATATTGCATTTCTAGGGATAGTTTAATCAATTATTTAAAGTCCAATTTCATCTAATCGATCATGAGGAAGAAAAATGGATTCATTTGTAACAAGTAATGTGGAGTTATGATCAGATTGTTAAAGGTTATATTATAGAGTTCAAGTGAAGGGCCTTCTTGCTTAGAATTTCATTACGAGCAAAAGCAACTCTCATTAACTTTATTATACGTTTTTGTGAAAATCTTCCTATGGAATTGATATTCTTCTCAGTAAATATTGCAGAGGTCTCATAAATTCAGAGGTCATATAAGAGAAGAATTAAGTTAGCCAAAGAAGCTGAAAGTTCCCTTGAGGTAGTGGCAAGTTGAAGAACAATCTGAAGGAGATAGAAGGCTGAGAGGGACGCCTATTGTTTTCACTGCCAATATTGAGGCAATTTAAAAGCAGAGTGCTTGAAGCTGCATCCAAAAAAAGGCCATCCATGATGGAGGCAACGTAGACTCTGACCCACCATCATAGAAAGAGTAGTCATTTTGTTGTAAGTGTTCAACAAGCCAATTTAAAACAGTACCCTCGAAATTCCTTTGGCCCGATGTTTTACTACTATTGGAATTCCTTTGGCCCACTGTTGTGCCACTTTTTGTACTGTTGTTGTGTTTTAAGGGAGAAAACGTTTCGTGCTACGAGATGCCGACGTCCGGAGAATCCTGTCCCTCTGAAAATGAGCGAAATGCTAGAATTCTAAGAAGTCGTTTCCGATGCCTTTTGAAGATGAGCTGACCTTTTTCTTCAAGGCCTTGCAAACCAAGTTTTCCAAAGATCGATCCAATTCTTGGCGAGCACAAAAAGGTGAATAACTCTCATACAATACACATTGTTTTTCGTAAATCAATCAGCAAATTGTAGAAACGAAATATTCTCCATGATAGTTTTTCTTTCTCAGCAACACCGAGAACCGATGGGCACTCGAGAAGAATTGAAGGAGACACGGGCAAACCTCGATCATAGCACGGACTTTGCAGGCTTCTCGAGCGAGGATGTTGGCTCTTGAAGAGGAGAATATAAAGTTGCGATACTAGCGCGCAGGAAGAAAATTCTATTGACGCTTCTGACAAAGGGTTTACCGATCATACCGTTGAGCTACAGCTGATCTCGAGAGCATGTATTTTATCTAGGCGCCTAAAGATCCCCCATTTGGATCAAAACGGAGGTCCAACTGAAAGTGATTTGTAGGAGCGTACTCCGAATGCTGAGGGAGATGTTGTAGTAGATTAGTGTCTGTATGTCTGTATTTGTGGCTTTTCCTAAGCACTTTTGTGATAGCGTGTTAGTATTTGTAGCTCTTCTTACGTTTGTTATAGTCAGTATATTGGTTTATGTTGCTCTTTGTCTGTTTGATGTAACTCTGTCACCTTATGTTATTGCATATATTTGACCTCATATTACACTTGTTAAGTGTCACTTGATTATTATACTGCACTGCAATCTTGGCAAATTGCATGGTGAGGTGAGAGTTATCAGAATTTTTTAGAGTTACTCAAACAATGTTAACCTCTCCCAGGTTGCATTAGTGGAGATGAAAAAACTTCCTAGTTAGGGATGCATAACTTATTTTAGGTTGTTAGTTGGAGCACCTACTCAACAATCGTATCCTATAATGGATGAAGTTGATTGTAATCCACTAAGGCCCTTCCTAGGTTGTATAGCTGGAGATGCTCAATGGTGTTAACCTATTATGGACAAAGTCAAATAAAATCCACGTAGACTTTTTGACCTATCCGAGGCTATTAGTCAAAACTTTTTCTTGACGGTCATAGTCTGTTATGGAAAAAGTTGAATCAAGTCCCTTTGGAATTGATTAAGCCTAGAATAAGGTGCCAAATTTGCTTTGCATTTTTTGAGATTGAGGCATAGATTGAGATGGACTGTACCTTTTCTTGGAAATAAGGTTGCGATAATATTTTGCAATGTTTCTATTTTTCCTTTTGAATTTGTTGTCCCCAATGGGGGCATTGTCTACACAAGCCTATAAAACAGTCCATGTATTGAATTTTTAAAAGATCAGCTTTTGGATTGGGTTGAAAAAGAAATCCATTGTGAGGGGGGCGTTGAGGGAACACTCTTTGGCGAACATCTCGGATCAGTGGTTGATGTTAAAATGTTGACGTGAGTGTTCTTCCGATGCTGTAACAAAAAAGTTTCCCCCAGTATGGAGTTGTTTCCTATAGACTTGATATCGAAATGAAATGTGAGATGACCACCCCACCACAATTGTGCTAGGGACGTTGACGTGAACAACCTTTTGAGATTACAATGAAGGTTGCCCCATGGTCTGGAACTGGTTCTTCTAAACTTGATATCTAAATAGATTGCAGGAATACGACCCCAAATAATCGTGCTTAGGACGTTAGCGTGAACGATTTTTTGAGACTGCAGCAAAGATTGCCGCCAACATAGAAATGCATCTCGTAGATTTGATGTTTGAATCAGACGTGGGATGACAACCCTACCATAATCATGCCTGAGATGTTAACGTGAACGACCTTTTGAGACTGCAGTGAAGATTGCTCCAAATCCTGAAACACTTTAAAAGTCATTTTGTGTTGCTTTCATCCCTTTAACAAAACCAAGAAGAGTAAGAGAGGTCTTTGACAATCTTTCACGAGTAGGATAATGTGTACCTTTAGAAAACAAAACAGGTGTTGCGCATCTCAGACTTTAAAGATGTGCCCAACTAGACTTCTTTTTCTTATAAATGACCCCAAACTATTGCGTGCCGAGAGATTCACGGTGGTATAGTAATAAATTATCATCTTAACATTGGATGAAGATTCAACAAACACATAGATAAAAGAGAAGCAGGAGACACTTCAATTTTTTTTGTGAAAAATCCTAGAAAAGGAAAAACCACAAGACCTAGCCTAGTTGAGATAATCCACATGTAATTATAAGTACATAGACCTGCTCTCTTATTAAATTGGAGAAGTTGAATTTACATTGTTGATGTACAATGATAGTTCAACAATAGTAGTTGTAACGGTCTGCAAAGACCATAGTCAATTACTGGAAGGCAGCAATGCTTCATGAATGTTGTAGATGGTGGTTATAGTGTCAGCTTGTCATAGAGAATGTAGTTGCATGTCGTGATAGTAATTGACCACGTAGGCCGTAGAAGGTTTCTTCAAGAGCTTTGGTTGGCCACAGAGGCCTTGCTAGGGAGCTACGGGAGCTGTGAGCCACTTAGGTTATAGTGGTGCGCTGTGATAACATCCACAGGCCATGGAGGCTGGAGTTGTGAACTGCATAAGTTATAAGTCACGCAAGTTGTAATTGGTCACATAGGTCGTAGTTGGTCACATAAGTCACAGTGGTCACCTGTAATAACGTCAGTGGGTCATAAAGGCCGTTATTAGGAGTTTTACATGAGCTATAAACCACATAGGTCGTAGTTGTCACATAGATCATGGTGATGAGCTGCAATAACATTCATAGACCATAGAGGCCGAAGTTACTTGCAATAACGTTCGTAGGCCACAGAGTTCGGAGTTTGGAACTGCGCAATTTGTGAACTATGTAGCTTATAGTTGGTCACGTAAGTCATAACGGTGAGCTATAATAACGCTTGTAGGCCATAATGGCTAGAGTTAGGAGCTGCATGACTTGTGAACCACATAGGTTGTAGTGGTTACATAGACTGTGGTGGCAAGTTGCAAGAGCTTCAGTTGGCCGCCAAGGTCATAGGGGAAGCTGTGATGAGAGAACTTTAGGAGTCTGGAGAAAGCTGTCGTATCCTGAGTATCGGGGTTGTAAGTCATTGCAGTCGGGAGTTATCTCCAGATTTTTCCATACAGTGCTATTTGTTACCCCGCATTGGAGGTAATGTTGTTACACTGAATTCAGGATGCGTCGTTACACGGGATGTGTTGTTACACCGTCTTCGGGTTGCTTTATTACATCACAATGTACGTCGTGACTGCGCAAGGTGCTTCGTTGTAACTTATGGGTTATTCTGTAAGGACCGTCGATTGTGACGAGCAGAGGGTGGTTGACAATGGCCAAAGGAGGCTGATGGGCAATGGTCGACGGCAGCTGGCGGCTGGTGGGAGCAGAATGTGTTTGCCGAGTTTTTGGTCTAGAATAACACTGTAACCCAACTCCTCTCGGTCCAGCTTTAGGTCTCGATCTTTCCCCCTACATGGTAGTAGGGTTGTATTTATCAAGTTCAGGAGTGGTCACCCTGCAACTAAAGAATGAATCTAAACCACTCCATCGGACGACCCATAAATATTCCCTCAATCGAACAACGTTTTGTGGGAATTTAAGTGCCTTAATGATGTCATATGCGAGTAATTTTGGGTTTGTTGAATTTGTCTTGTCGAGACACTCAATTTGACTATAAGTTTGTCAAATTTGGAATCAATTTGCTCTTTAAACTAGCCACTAAGATTCAAAAAGTGAGTTAACAGTTTGATCCTGAATTGATTTGACTTGGATTAGACCAATTTTTATTATTGTGTTCGTCACGTCAAGCCAGTCAGTTTGACTATAAATTTATTGAAATTAGAACTCCATGTGATTTTTAATTTGAGTTTGAATGTTTCTTGCTTAAAAAATATTTCGAAATTTGTGCTAATAACGTTAAGATTCATGTCAAATGATATAACTTGTTGATGACGACGTATCAACCATGTTCCAAAATCGTGTTCTGGTGGTATAAATTCTTATTTCCTTCAGTTTTTGTTGTGTGCTTCTTAAAATTAAAACATTTGTATGCTTTTTTTTTTTTAATTTTGTGTCAGTCCTTTAAGTAAAAATATAATCAAAACCTATATTTCCCTCTGCTTTAAATCACATAATTTGATTAATAATATATTATTGGTTGCAGTCGCTCTTGCTTACTCTCCCCAAATCATTGTTGAAAATGCGATTCCAGTGACTGACACTGATGTTCCTGTAGATGCTCTCGTCTCACCATCAGGTATTATTCGGATTTCTCCTGCATCATTAAAGGACATGTGATTCACTCTTCACTTGATACGTGGCATTAATCAATTATATTTCCCCAGCTAAATGGTATGATATATTACATAATATCACATATTGGTGAGAGCTTTATTCATTAAATACATTCTCTTCAAGAGCAGTTCTGCCTACACTTTCTTATCTTCTGCCCTCAGGCCCCAATTGAGATAATTTCCATATGCTTCAGATCTCTGTTTCCTCTGAACTGCTGTTGAAATATGGTAATTTGTTATTGAACAATTTAAATTTTTCATTAATTTCTTTTGATGTATTGATTTCAAGTTCTATAATATTATATTTTATTCAGAAGATTGAGGGTAGGAGTTGTTTGATTGTATATAAATCAAATATATTCATTTTTTTAAAATAATTTTGTTATGACATATTTCAAATTCATTGAAATATTTTTTGGCCGTGAGTGAACGCTGGCGATAGGAATCACGAGCGAGTGCAACATGTTCTGTAAATCCAAGGATTAACAAAAAGTTAAAATCTTGGTGATGATTAAGTTTGGTTTAATCTTGTTTAGGAATGACATTTCAATCCAAAGCAAATCGGATCAGTTGCTAAGAAGGATATTCATCCTTTGTTGATAGCAGTTGGTAGATGTTGACAATCAAAGCACTGCGTGTGATTCAATCAAATTGATATCCTACATCGGAGATTTTGAATTGCGTCCTCATTAAATAATAAAAAATAACATCATCATCGTCATCATCATCATTGGACTAGGGTTGGATTGTGTTGCAGGATAGCGTATTGTTTGGGAATGTATGCTGTGATGCATTCATATAATATAAAACTACATTGATTGAATAGGGTTAACGTATAGGTTAGAATCAAAGATGTTTTGGGCAATATTCCATCTTGATTCAATTATGGATTAAGTATGGTTTACATAAAATTCAAGCAAGATTCAAATTAGGTTTGAACATGGTCCAAATCTTGGAATATGATTTGAATAATAGTTTAGCATAATTCAATCAAGGTTCAAATATATAATATACTTTGAACTACTTGTGCTAACCAACATTAGTATACTACTAATGATATGTGTCATAATATTAGCTATGATGATAACATAATCATGGTGTGGATAACATATCCTCAAAAATTAGAGTTGCCAAAAATAATTTGATTTCTTTTTGGCACATCTTCTTGTGTATGACTATAGAGTATTATAATCTCTTTTATGAAGAGAATGATTACTCAGATTTCTCTTATACATAAAAGCCAAAGTGTTATTTGTGAATAAAAAATTTAATTTTTTTTTAAAATGAAAAGATCATCCTATTAAATGCCCTCTTTAATGGTGTAATTAAAATATCAGAACTAGAATTGGAAGAAGGATTTTTTTCAATGGCATTGACCAACTTAATATCCATTTTTCTAGATACTATGAGAATTTTAGGTGTAGATATATTTAATTGGATGTAATCAGATGACTTTTGTCGTTGTTAAGACTATTGAATTTAATGGAAGGGCAAATCTTATCTCCACACTATTCTTGCTGTCTCTTTTTTTATATATTAAGGAGGCTTATTAATTTCTTATTATGAGCTATTATATTTATTTAAAAGTTTTCTAAATTTCATTCAATAGGTGTTGATGGTCTCATTAACAATAATATGTGTTTTCGCTTTATAAATATCAATAAAAGAGCGGACCGTCTCTTTCATTAATGATGATTAAAGAGATTTATGATGAAGACTTCTAAAAAAAAATTTAACAATATCTCAAGATTTATATTATTGAGCTTTCGAAGAAAGCTTTAAAATACTCCCGAAGGGCCTCTTATTTTTTTTTTTTTTTGGTTGAATTTTTTTATTTAGGACGTAGGATTTTATATTGTTCGTGGGCTCACACAACCTGAGCGAGATCATATTTGAGATAGGTATTGAAGAAGAAAAAATGGAGTGAAAGTCTCATCTTCAATCCTTGATTCTTAGCTTTTAATAAGAGACGGGACTAGAGAGGAGACGATGAGAGTGAATCTTTCTCCAAAATTGCGAACGCTTAAATTTATCTCTCGCTGCCCTCCGATCATTGAGAAAATGGAATAACAAAACTAGACTTTATAATATGAGACATCTGCATAATGTTCTAGCGAGAAGATAGAGATATGGATGTTGTGCGGCTTTAAATAGATTTGGACGCATGTCTTTCCTTGAGTTATGTCCTTTAGTTGTGTGATTTGCTAATCCCGAGAAATAGTTATAGAGCTTGGCATGTAACTTCAAAAAATGAGCTCGACAAGTCATTTTGACAAATGGGTTTAGTGGTTCACTTCAGAAAGTGCTCGGCAGATTACTATGGCAAGTAAGCTTGGCATCGAAGGTGACCCAAGGTCTTTTTATAAGGGCGGGCCTTCCATTCTATGGGAATCGCGTAGAAGTATACATTTGGTAAATTTTAAAAAGATGTGATTACTCCTTAATAATTCTTTAATTTTAAATAAATCATTCAAAGAAAAATATGACAAGGTTTTTAAATTAAATCATTTAAAGAAAAACTTGACAAGGTTAGTGAATGTGTTAATAGTCTTATAATAGAAGGATGACCTAAAGTGCAGGCTTAATCCTTATAAATGGTAGTCCTAAAAAGCACAAAATTTGTTTAATGTGAATGGTAATCTTGTAATAATCAACACATTTATAGGAATCAAAAGGTCTATAATAAAAATCAATAACATACAACTTTTATCTGATTAGAATGGAATGTTGAAGAATTGCCATAGAAAGGGGTGGAAACTCTTGAAATAATTACCTAAAGGAAAATTCCTCTTAAAGAGGATATTTAAATTCATCTTTATGAAATTATGTGTGGGTTGGGGATATCAATAAAGTGAGGTTAAGTGAAGCTAGTCAATATTGTAGCAACATTATAGGCCATTTGGGCAACATGAGAAGGAAAATTTGAATTGATATGATGATGTCAATGAAATTCCGATAAGATTATGACGAAAGAAATTTTCAAAATGATAATAAGGAGACCCAACATTGGTGCCATTAAATTGATAGTCTTGGCTTGTTGTTAATTTCATCATTGGTATTATATTCTAATGTTATTCTCTCTAAATTAGCCTCTTCTATAAGCTAGAGAATTTAAGCTAGCTATTCCTTTATCCTACAAATACTATGCTCTAAGGATGAGCTTCGAGGATCTTACTAGTTCGATTGTGATGCCCTTGATTGAGGTATTGATTTTTTTTCCCCTTTTCAGTCATTTGATAACTTTTTATATATTTTTAAAATATTTTTCATAAATTTCCTCAAAATATTGTGTTGAAAATACTATGATGATAAATGATATTATCTTATTCTAATATCAGAGAATTGTCAGCGTATACATAAATAAAAAAGTTTAGAAATTAGAAGAGAAATTAGAGTTTTCACTTGAAAGTTTCAGAAAGAAAATTATTAATGATCTTGACCCTTTTGAAACTATCCATTATATAAGTAAAATTATAAAAGTTTAATTTCTACTCATTTGGTGAAGATAAAATTATAAAATATAGATCTTTTGCTTGGTCTCTTATGAATATAGTAAATAACGTTGAAGAAATAATGAAATGTGAAGATGGCAACTAAGAGATGAATGTTGATGTTGTTAAAAAATGATTATTCATTAATAATAATAGGTAGGCGATGATAATCAAATAATAATGGTTGAATATTGATGATTGACAATGCTAATCGAGCAACAATGTTCAGATGACAATGGATGGTGATAGTAATGGCAAATGAATCATTGAACATAGTTATGGAATTCTTTAAATCACTAAAATCTATTTATTTTTAGATCTTCTTCATATAAAGATTGGTACGTATCGCGAAACACACCGAAAACTGATAAAACGAACAACATGGAGGTGTTTTGAAAACACATACGCAGCGGATAAGCTACACCAAACAGACCAGGCCTAATAAATTGTATCCAAGTTAATGATTAAAATAATTGTAATAATTTGCTCAATAATCTTATCATATTTATACATGTAATAATATACAAAATATTTAAATTACATATACTAAGAATAAGTATCATTATTAAATGAATATTTTATTTAATTTTAATAGCTTAACATGTAAGCAAACAAATGAAATAGTGAAATAATTTTCTAATTCATTCACTTTATGTGTCAGAATTTAAAGATTTTAAAACGTTTGATCATTCCAAACTTTAAAATTATTTATAGAACAAATGCCAGTCGTGTCTATTATATTTTATTCTTAGCGGGAGTTAGCCTGCCGTGGCTGCTTGTCCCTTTGACCTTCGGCGGTCGAAACGTCGCCCTCAGTTGGCGTTTGGTACCCTCCATTTCACTATATATATATATATATATATATATATATATATACTCACACACATACACACGCATACATACTGAACTAAGGGGTGTGGTCCATTTGGGTAGACTTATTGGGTGCAGTAGTGTTTAAAACACACTCTACTGTTTTGTAGAACTCGCATTTTGACGAACTTATGCGTTTTCAAAACGCGAAAATGCATTTTTCACGCCGCACTTATCTTGCGTGTAGTAGTCTCGCTACGTGCTCGACTTTTTTTTACTTTTCCAAAAAATAAAATTTTGTAATAATCACCGCACCTAGCTTATCAGTAGATTATTCAATAAGCTGCACCTGCCCCAAACAGACCCGAAGTATTTGGCTTTAGTAGGATTTATTAAATCAAATCTCTTGGATCTAATAAATCTAAATTTAATATAATTGAAGCCAAATTTTCTGAAATTTCATAATTTGGTTGGATTTAGTAAATCCAGGCCACACATCCTATTAGCACGGATCTACCAAACACCCCCTATGACAAACCCACGAGTAGAAGACAGGAGGACCATTCATTCAACTGAAAATAGTAGTTTAAACCAAAGCTACAGCCAATGTCGACGGAAGGCAATTATCCGAGCCAAAATTCACTAGATAAGAGACAGTCGGATTGATCGATCCTGGACTTGAGAAAGGACTCAGCTCCTCAATATCATTAGTCATCTCAAGGACGCCTCAAAGGCTTCTTATCAGTGGCATCTAAATCATCTCTTTGGTTTTCTTTATTAAGGAATGAACTATCTATTAGATTACGGTACTCCACCGTCTGTTCGATAGCCTAACATCGCTCGGCTAACATGATCTCCTCAACAGGGATCGAACGAAATAGATGGTTAAACTTAAGCTCTTAAACATATATCTATTTTATCTTACAAGTTTAAATAAATAGCCAACGAAACTTGGGACTATGCCTGTTATGATGTGCAAAGTTTCATTTTAGCGTGTAGTATTAGTTATAATGTTGCATAGAAAGCGTAATAAAGAGAGACAGCCTCTTAGGACCGAATTTTAGTTGAACTGCCAGAGCACTTTATTATGTTTAATGATTAAAATTAGGGGTATTTACACAAATACCATACAATTTTTATGAATTTATATATCTAACCCCAATACATTCATATTTACATTCATAACCTTTAATTCCTTAAGATCACCTTAAGAAATTTCACTATTCATAACCTTTTCTCTACTAAGTTTTACATACACAGCTTTAATTTTTATGCCTTTTATTCCACCTAACACTATATTCTTATTTTATTTCTTTTTCATATTCAAAAATAATTCTCTAACTAATATTAATGATATTTTTATATGATTTTAGAAATTTAAATGCAATGTAATTATACACTAATATTCTGATTTTAAATATATAAAACACGTCAAAATTATATGGTTTTCCATGTAAATTCCCAAATTTAAATCATTATTTCGTGTGCATTTAGGCCAGTTTGTGCTTATTCAGGTAAGCCGCTTATCTGGAATCACGAACCGCGGGTTTAGACCCCCATTCCTCGTTTAGTGTAAAAAAAAAAATCAACTGGAGCGGCGTTTTCAAAAAACCATTGCAGTGGCTAAGCTGGCCCTTGCAGCCTTTGTTTTAAAAATCATAAGATTCTTTTTTTTTAATTTGACATGTCGGTAAGCTGCTCTGATACCATTAGCGGCAAATTTGACAACCACGGCAAGCTGCTCTGATACCATTAGCGGCGAAGATGGAGTAGCGGTGCGGGAGTCGTCAGAAGCGGCGAAGGATGTGACGGAGGAGAATGCTCTCGGCTTCGCGAGGAGGGGCAGAAGCGGAAACATCGCCCTTAACGCGATCCAGGAAGCGGGCCGTGGGGTAGAAGGAGCTGCTGGCTTTTCGCCAAATTCGCGGCCCGCGGCGAGCGAGACGCCGAAACAAACGGGAAACAGCTCGCGGATTCGAGGCGCTGTGCCGCGCCGCACCGAAAAAGCCGGTTCCAAACAGGCCCTTAGTTGCATTGTATATTGGATTCAGCTCTTCATTCTCTAAATTTCAGATATAAAAAGTAACACATTTGAAAATTTATATATCACTCTATTTTCATGTATTTACATATCTAACATCTAATATTTATTATTTATATTTATAATATTTTGATGTCATAAATCATAATTTTATGCATGAAAAAATGTATTTTAATTTAAAAAAAAATTAATTTTAATGACATTTTTATAAAAAAAAATTATGGATTTAATTGGTATGAATGCAATTATGTATTAGTTATATAAATATATAAAAACTATATGGTAGAGCCAAAAATAATACATCATCATACGACCGGTCAAAGTTTCATTAATTTATTCTTAATATAATATAATTTTAAATACAGCATTTATGCCAAATAAATATTTTTTAATTATAATCGTAAAATTTAATTTTCAAGTAATATAAATATAAAAATGTGCAACTTGTACTGCTGTTCGTCTACGATTTTCTACGATTGCACGAAGGAGAATCCAAGCCCAGAAGAGGACGGCAGCAATAATCCTTTTTTTATTTTTTTTTAATTTTCAATTTTTTTTAATAGGTGTCGTGGCGGCATCAACCGAGCCAGCTTCTCACGCGACCCGTCTCCGGCACGCGTTCTCCCTCATCCCGCCGCAATATTTTTTTATTTTAGATTTGTTTTTTATTTTTATTTAATTCGTTTTATCAAATATGAATAAATTTTCAAATTTCATGATTATATAAATATTATCTTTTTATTATTTATTTTTGCAGATAACTTTATTTAATTGTTAGAAAATAGTGTAAAATTTTTATTCAATCGGAATTTAATTATTTTTAATAACTTTATTGAGTGTTAGAAGATTCACGACTGTAGAGTAATGATTTACTGTTTTAGTGTTGTATGAAGATTCAACACACACTTAAAAGAGAGACGACAACCAATAGAGACGTCAGAACTTTTATGTGGAAAACTGGTAAATGAAAAAAATCATAAAAAATCACTATAATTTGATGATCAAATAAACCCATATCCTACAGACGAGAAAGGGTTACAAAGTTTTCTGAATTATAATATCAACATGCAGATGAACTTGTTGCAAGAAACGGGCGGTGGGCGGCAGATAGTGATTGACAGCCGTCAGCGGCGGCGGTCGACGACGGTAAGAGTGACGTTGTACTTCATCTACTTCTCAAAGCTTTAATCTCTCCTCCCTTGACTTAAAGCTCTCTACCCCCATTTTATGAGAGGGGTGAGACTCTATTTGTAGACTATCGGGTGCAAATTAATGCAGGAATATGAACTATTTTGATCGGACAGTATGGAGAAACTCCTCTGTTTATATGAGGTTTAATGGACATTTGAGTAACTTAACGATGTCATAATTGAGTTGATCTTCGGCTCTGTAGATTCTTCTTATTAAAACACTCGATTTGACCATAAACACGACGAATTTGCATCTATTTAGGCTTTCAAATGTGTCTGAAAAACTTCCAAACTTAATTTAATGTCTTGATCGTGGCTTGATTTGACTCAGACACCATTAGGTCCGTCTCATTGAACCAGGTAGTTTGACAATAAACTTGTTGAAATGAGCTCTAAACGACACTAAATCAAAGTTTAACTATTTCTTGCTCCAACAAAATCCTCAGGATTTGTGTCATGCTTCAAAATTCATATTAGATGTTAGAAATTTGTTGATAGCATATCAAATTTATTGTATATTCATTTTTTTATAAATATAAAAATTAGGAGTAAATAAATAGTAAAAACATATTAAAGATATAATCTATTATTTTAATAAAAATATTAAATAAATACAAAATGTAATTATATTGCCTATAAAATATTAAAGAGATGCTGTAAATTATTATTTATTTTGACAGAAAAAAAAATTATCATGTTTTTATATTATTAACAATCTATAGTCAATTAAAATTTATCAAAACTTAATATCAATCTTATATTTGATAGCAAATTTGATAAATAAAATTTTTAGATTATACCTAAATTTAACTCAAATTTGAGAAAAAAAAACAAACAAAATTGAATAATAGCTATTTTGCTGAATCCAAGTCGAGTTTTAAATCAATTAGACCTATTGAAGCGCGCCACTTGGCAAGTACTATATAGGTGGGAAAAACCACGGAACTATAATAGGCCAAGGCCTCGTGGATTTTGCCTCTCTGCGTCTCTCTCGCTGTCTTGCTTTCTCTGCGGAAAAAAGGGGATAGTTTATAGTGGATTGGAAAGACTTTTCATGCTCCCTGTTGAATCCCAGCTCTGATCCTGGAAATGGGATCTTGCGTTTCCAGGCCGGAGGGCTGCGTTGGAAGACGACGTCGCTCGTCGGCGGATGGCCATTGCCGGCATCGTCGGCGGCGCGTTATACGGAGAAGGGTTAAGTCTATGGTGACGATCCAGGAAGTGGAGGTTGAAGGAACTACCGTGGATCGACTTGATCTGCTTTGCTATACTAGTCCCACGCTACAAGGTTCGGCGCCCTGTTCGTCCCTCTTTTCCTCGGGTTTTTTCTTTACTCATGTGAAAGAATGGTAGACACTTGACCGATCTGGATGATTTCAGATTATTTGCTATTTTGGTTGGTGCATTTGTATTCTTGCTTGATTTCTTGTTCCGTATCGATTGGGTTTACTTTGGTGGGTTTTTTTATTGAATTACTCCGATGGTGATGTTAGTTGTCTGATCTTGTTCATGTTAGTTGTAGCGTTCCTAATTGGCCGTGTTTACGATTTTGGGCTTTTCTGTATATTAATTTGGTTAAGATCTTGGTGATGGAGTGTCGTGGGCTTCTTTCGTTTTGGATGCATGGTGGCGACTGTTACTATGACATACTCTGTAAGATGAACTCCTGGTTTGCTTCTATGTGTTTCACTTGACAGTTTGGTTTCTATGGATTTTATGGTTTTTTTTGTTTTACCTTTTTTTTTTTTTGTCTTTTTGTTTTTTTTTTCTTACAAGTTTTTCTACGTGTGTTGGATTTAGTTGGAAGAAGTGCATATTTTAGGAGGTTTCAGCTCTTTTTAGGCATGTATGAATACTTATTGCAATTACCATTACTTGAGCAGGAAGCATTGAGGAGACATGGTTTGACTCGATTACTGTCATTGAGTCGGACTGTGACGACGATTTTCAGAGCGTCCAGGAAGGTGTAGTAACAGGATGCTGGACACTAGTCTTCTCTTATTGTAGATACTTTTCGTTTCTTCTTTTCTTGTGGACAGTTAATTTTGTATATTTGTTTGCAGATGATTTCTCTTTAAGTGGATTGGAAGAAGCAGTTTCAGGTTTCCCGCCTTCTAAAGATGGCCATCATGGAGATGGAAATTTTAATTTCATGGTGCCTGTCCTTGGCTATAACCAGAAGAGCCACATTTCTGGGGAGTCTTTCGTAGGAAATTCAGATCATGGAAGCAAAGCTCAGCCTGGTGTTGCTGTGAACAGTTTAAAAGTTTTCGTGAGCCACAGTGATGTAACTAACCTTTCAGTGGATGAATCTTCTCATGGGCATGGGGGAGAAGGAATTCTTGATAACTGTGGCATGCTACATAATAATTGCTTGCCTTTCCTCGTCACCTCTGTTACAAATACGGAAAAGAAAAAGTCTCTCACCTCTAGCCCACCAAATTCAGCCAAAAAGGCATCACTGAAGCTCTCCTTCAAACGTAAGCCTGGAGAGGGGCATCCTCCTGCATCTGCATGTGAGTGTTTCCTTATCTTTTCCCCACAGAACATACTGATTCTGTCTCTATTCGCCGATTACAGTAGAGAATACGCCAAAAGCTCTTACATGTTTATTTTCAAAAAAAGAAAAAAAGCTCTTACATGTCTGCTTGTTGCACAATTCTTTGCATGGAAATTTTGTTCATCGCAGCACTTCCATTTAATCATATACTATTTCAAATCATATTAATAAAACAAGTCCATGACAATTTTTTAACCTTAACTACGTGAATACTCTAATGGCGCAATCAGGTTCTATCAGTTCACTACCTTGAAACTTATAACAATTTTCAGCTTCAATTGTTTATTCTTGCCTATTTTGTCAGGATGAGTAATTTTAGATTCATAAATGCCATTTTAGCAATAATTTGCCTGTACTGTACTGTTTTTTGTTTCTAATAGCATTTTAAAAGCATGTAGAGTGTTTTGTTCTTAATTTTTTAGCTCCTTGTTTTTCGCATTTTGTGGTTGTTTGGTTTCTTCAGTTGAAAATGGAAATTGTTTGGTTACACAGCAAGTTCCATGATTCACCGGGTCTCTATTTCTAAAACATTTGAAAATAACCTGTTAAGCTGTTTAAAAAATTTGACGAATTGTTACTTTTTAATTTTGATGCACAACAGAAAGATAAAGCAACTATAAATTTTCATATTCTTAGATATATTTTCACTATAACAACAACAACAACAAGCCTTTAACCCAGTAAGTGGGGTCGGCTGTATGAATCCTTTTTCTCCATTGCGTTCTACTGTCATATTTTCATTTAATTCTAATAGATTAAGATCATTTTTTATGCAATAGGCCCAAGTAGGACTGTCAAAAAAACTCGTTCGCGAACAGTTCGTGTTCGTCTCGCCAGAGATTTCGTGTTCGATTCGTTTGATAAGAGAACAAGACAAACACGAACAATTTGTTTTTCGTTCGGTTTATAAACGAACCAAACACGAACAGTCATGCGTTTGATCATGTTTGAATCGTTATTGTTTCGAAATATAAAATAATTTAAAATACTTATATATAAAAATTTTATCATATTTTAAAAATAATTATATACTCTAAAAATTTATCATATTTTAAAAAATTAAATCCTTTAAAGTTTATCTAAAAATTTAGTATTATTTTAACAATTCAAACAATTCAAATAATACAAACAAATTTGAAAGATTTCAAACAATTCGAATAAATCGAACAATTCAAACATTTCAAACAAATTTCAAACAAATCAAACCGAAATGAAGAGTGGCTTCACGAATAATTTCAAACATGAGCTTATTTCGAACACACTTAATTTCAAATAAACCGAACAGGAACACGAGCTCTGTTTGTTCGTGCTCAATTCGTTTACACCCCTAGGCCCAAGTCTTTTAGGTCTAACTCTGCCTTTCGTAACTTTTCAAATCTAAAACATCTGCTTTCCTAACTGGATCATCAGATAGTTGACGTTTAATGTGACCAAACAATCTAAAACAACTCTCTCTAATTTTGTCCACCACTGGTGCTACACCAACCCTATCACGAATATATTCATTTCACATTTTGTCACTAAATCTTAAGCCACTCATCCACGTAAGCATTCTCATCTCAACAACACTTAATTTTGTTTGATACTTCTCTTTTAAAGGCCAACATTCTGCGTCATATAGCATTGCAGGTCTCACCACCTTCTTATAAAATTTTCATTTAAGTCTAAGTTGTACTTTTCTATCACACAATAGGCCCGATGCATTTCTCCACTTCAACCAACCAACTTAAATTCTACTAATAACATCCCCGTCTATATCACCATCACTTTGAACAATAGACCGGATATATCTAAAACGTTCATACCTTTTAATGATTTTATCACCCATAGCTACAACTCTACCAGAGCTACTACTACTGAAATTACATTCAATGTATTTAGTTTTAGATCTACTAAAATGAAGGCCTTTAGACTCTAATGTAGACCTCCATAATTCAAGTTTTTTTTTAACTCTTTCTCCAGTCTTATCCACAAGAAGGATATCTTTCCACTGAAAGGAAAAAAAAAGAATTAAAGCTAATTATAAATCCAAACATGCTGAGGTGAACTATTGTTGTGGTTCCATTACTTGCAGATCTGACAACTGTACTATTGGGGCGTAATCCTTGGAATGATGAGTAAAAATTGAGCTGAGATTCTTTTTTACTTATTCTTGAATTTTTCCATTGGTAATTGAATCCATTAATGGAATAGTAAATAAAATGCAATTATAGAATAGTCATATCAAATTTAAAGAAGAAATGCATTAGTAGTAGTGCATGTGTAAATAAACTGCACAGTTAAAGTCTGAAACTACTTGCCTCAAAAGTTAAAAGAAGGTGATACAGTGGAACTTATATTGCACTTCCTAGATTTATGAACACTTCTTGTTCTTCATGTGTTCTTCACTTGACTTCCAAAGGGCTTTAGACACGGAGAAGCATCATCAAGCAATCATGTAGTATTCTAGTAGAAAGAGATGGTGTACTTCAGTGGTATCTAATTGAAGATTTGAGAGACTCTATTTATGCAAGATAACCAATCAATTTTGATATGAAAATTACTATTCCGGGAGAAACGAGGGAGGCTGACGTGGCTATGTGCATTACTAGGGGTTCTTCCAATAAGGGTGATGCAGGACTGGTCCAACTGAATTGGCAAGGGGAGCGGGATAGGACTGGTTCAATAGAGGCGGGAAGTGTTGCCCAAATGTTGCCCCCCTCCTTTTTATTTTCTGGCCTAGCTATCCTCTATTGATATGCATGTTTGCTGAGTCTTGGGTTAGATTATGTTTGTTTCATATTTCTGCTTATAGGCTTCTTCCTCTTATTAGGGCTATATCCTAGGATAGATGGTGCTCCGGCTGTATCCTACTTCAAGGTGGTGACTATCCATTTGATTTCTCGTCCGGCTTTTCCCCTACTTGCCTACAACTGCCGGCCTGCTGCTTCTTTTGAGCTTCTAGGCACCAGCTGTGGTACCCTCCCTCTTATTCCCTTCCAGTAATCAGCCGCCTACCCTCTTCCCTCCTCCTCTTCTTCTTATTCCTAGCCACCAGCCCTACCTCCTCCTCCCACACACCTCCTACTCCAGCCGCCCTGCAGCCCCCTCTTCCCATGCCTCCTCAAAAGCCACCCGAGAATCCACCTCCCTTTCCTCCCCTGATTCAGACGGCTTGCCCCAACTCCTGCTCCACCTACCCACCTCCATCTTTTGCTTAACCGACCACCTGCCACCAAGCCACCTCCTCTGCCCACTGATACCAACCCCTCTGGCCCTAGCCAAATTTTGATGTTGGTTGTGTTCTTTCCATTTTGTTTCAAGCCTTGATAGTAAACCTAAATGTTTGCTTAATAATATTTGCTTTATCGTTGCGGGTTGGTTAATTTTGGTATCAAAGGGTCAGACAATGCTATAAATATCTTATGTTGTGAGTTGAATTTTCCCAGTAAAATTGCATGCTTTGGCAGACTTCATGAAGAACTTTTATCGAAAGGGGAGATACTTCACCGTATCCATTACCTCATAGTTGTCTTATGCTTATTCAGCAACCTCAAAAATGAGCATCGTCAGCGTTGTTGTGCGGTGCGGAGCGCCGTAGAAGGTTCGCTCGGCCGCTGGAATCAAAATCCCGTCGCCCGCTTCGAAGGACGCTTTAATTTACACACACACACACACACACACACACACACACACACACACACATATATATATATATATATATATATATATATATATATATATATAATTTTAGAAAAATATGAAATCAAACTGACCCCATATTTTTCATAGTTTAAATGAAAGAGCGCTACATCTCAAGTCATGCATTTATCCCGAAAGACAAACACAAAGACTTGAGGGTGAGACTCGATCAAATAAACTAAGAAATATACGACGTCCGTTTTGGCTCACGAAACCATTTTATTTCGTCGATAAGTTTTCCCTATTTAATACGAAGAATTAAATAGTGTTTATTTTAAATGCGTTCGAAACGTTCCTATAAGGGAAAGTTCCTATAGTTAATTACATCTTAAATGATCGAAATCACTTAAGAACTCTCGATAAAAATCAGGAAATATTATCTTCAAAGAGGCCAAAAGAAAAGAACTTTTCAACGAAATCGGACAAAGAGGTGTGAAAGGGGGTTGACTCAAATTTGGAACATTTTATTATAGAATCCAAAGAAAGAAGGACTAGGGGATGTCGGAGATCCGGAGGCGAACCTCAACGACTTCCAAGTCTATCCCATTGGTTCGACTTCGATTTGGAGATATTATTTAAATGTTTCATCCCGCTAATTTTATTTAATTAGAGTTACATTCGTGTGAAACGATCACACAAATAAACTTAAGATATTGGAGATTTATGTCAGTAATGAACGACAACCTTGAATCCTAAAACGAGTTGGGTTTATATCAGACAATAGAGCTATATAAAGGCTCTAAAGAGGTTGAGGATTTATGTCGCACTAAGCGAACAACCTCGAAATCCTATTGATTGTTGTTTAATCACTAAGGAATTGGCTTAGTTGGTGAAGACATGTTTCATCATTAAGATGGCCGTGTTTCCCATCGTTAGCTCCAAGCTCTCTTGCAGTGAAGTAGTTCGAGTTTTCTAAGCTAGTAAATCACAACGTTAAATCAGTAGTTACATGATTGAAGTTCTCCTAAATATCCCATGCAAATATGTTTAAAGTAGACAACGTATAACAGAGATGTAAGACATGGAAAACAAGAAAACACGCAACAGAAGATTAGTACAACGTGCTAAACAAGAAAGACGCAAGAAGTAGATACGAAAAATAACACGCTGTAAATATAAACAAACCTGTATACCTGGGAGATTCATTTTTTTCTTAAATGCAGCAGGCTGAAATGTGTCGCACAAGTGAAAGCCAGGCAGAAGCATCATCCAGATAACCCGAAAAAGGACGGCGAATGACTCACGGTAGAAAACTCGGAGAAGTAAAAGAAAATCAAAATAAAATCATTAAAACCTCGGGAAAGTCTCGGAAAAAAGGACCACGAGTGCTTCATCAAAATCATACGAAAATCCGAAGAAACCGCAAAGACTCTGGCCTGGCCAGCCAAAACCGCGTGAAGATCGCTCGAGGTCGTCGAAGCGCTACTCGGTCACCCGAGTGTATAGAGCCCGCTACTCAGCTAGAAGAGTGTCCTACTAAACCTAACTCAGGAGGGTGTTCCTTAACCCAAAACTGATAATCAAAAAGTGGACAACCAAGTTTTATAATATGGTTTTAAAATTTATGTTTTAAGCATGAACGTGGATTTCAGGCGTACAAAAGAGAGTTTATGTCGATGTTTTAGTTGTAGTGAAAATATGATTTTTTTTTGTTGTGAAAGTAGTATCATATTCTTATCGTGCTTTAAAATCGGATCGTCCACGAGTCGATTATTTCGTCGGGTGTAGGATCACAAACAATCCTAAGAAGATGCGGTGCCTCGCTAGCTTATAACGGCTGAACGATACCGTCATCCTACGGTTCACCAGGGCCCCGGAGCGAGTCCTGGTGTTGTAGGATGGGATATCATTCTACTCTACCACTGGTGTGCCTTTATCATCATCACCGTCACTGCTCTAAAACAAAAACAAAACCAACTCCGAGTGAAGCGGGGAAAACACGTAAATCAATGAAAAGGGGAAGGACAGGAGATTAACCCACCTCCAAATTCGAGAAGAACCAAAACAGAAGGAGGGTTAGTCTAAAACGCCCCTAAAACAGGTAAGAGCAAAACCCGAGATTCTTAAATCAATCCAGAGGATATCATTTTCTCACTTGGGTATAATTGGATCGATCCAAAGAGGGTGTCCCTTCCATAAAAAGAATGAAATATGGAAATTTTAAAACCTCGTAAATCAAACGGGAAAAAAATGACTCGGGGAAACCCACTACTAACATCTCCTAACCTGTGCCAAAATCCAGATTTTCCAACTCCCAATTCAATTGATAGCCTTTAAAACATAGATCTCCCAATAGGACCACACAAAAGCTCATAGCTAAGACAACAGTAACAGGAAGGTCATCTCAATTATAAAGCTTTCAATACATAAGAAAGTGGATAGACAAACTTCTCTAACAATCCAAATTAACTCCAACTCCATCAAATGAAACATAAAAGGAACGTCCTAAGCGTAGTATTAAATTTATCCCGTTAGGCAAACCAAAAGGTGGGGGGGGGGTCCAAGCCATCACAATCAACCTCATAGGCAAGGATGGCAAAAAGTAAGGCCACCACGATTTAAATCATCACACTAAGGCTCACGGGCAAGGCATAAACAGGAGGGGACAGCTCACGGTTAAGGCTGCAACAGGGGCGAACAAATGGCTCTCGACCAAGGCACAAACAGAAAAGGACAGACCCACGACCAGGGCTGCAACAGAGGTGAAGGTTTGCGGTCAAGGCATAACAAAGGCCCACACTAACACTTCCAAATCAAGCCAACATTAAGATTTCCAAACTCCCAATTTGATTCATAACTTAACATGTCACAAGAGTATAAACTCCTCCAACAAATCCAAACAGAGGCTCTCGGCTGAGGCGGAAAAGGGGAAACAATCCCAGCATAAGATTTATAAAACTATCGTCACAAAGCCGTAACTACAGCTCAACACAAAGCCACAACAGAAAACCACTATAGGAGTGAAACCGAGCCAACACTGGGCTCAAACCCGAGCCAAGTATGATGCTGAAATCGAACCCAGCACAAAGCTAAGGAAAGGAGATCTCAATAAGGCTAAAACCGAGCCATATATGAAGCATAAAACCAAGCCATGAAAACATCTTTTAAAGTATTAAAATGGGAATAAGCATAATATATCAAAGCAGGCTCTCGGGTAGGGGCTAGGACAAGCCAACCAAGCCTCCAAGTGAAGCTAAAAACAAATCTTTTGAAGCTAGATATAAATTTAAACGAGTAAAGCATAACTTCAACATGAAACCAAAGCTCAAGCTTCCATAAAAGCCAATACCCAAACTCCTTTAAAACAAGCCTTCCAAAGGCACCATAAAGCCAAATCAAATCAAGCATGAAGCTAAAACGAATACTTCCATGTTTTTAACATATCAAAATACAAAGCCCACATGCATCTTAAACAAAGAAAAGAGCATATTTAAGCCTTCCTCCAACTTAACCCTTCCAAGCATGAAATAATCTTTCAACAAATAATTAAAGAGGAGAGCACTTTATGAAGGACCAAACCAAGCTATCAAAATAAGTTACAATGCCTTCCAAACCAATTAGGATCTTTATAACATGCATCTTATGGAGACAAAGCTACGAGGAGCAAGAAATGAGCTCCATATGCATATTAAAAAGCTAAATAAATCCTTCCATAACTCATGCCAACCCAAAGTAAGCAAAGAAACATCCTAATATCCATCTCGACATGCTTGCAAAAGAGACTAACCCTTGCCTCAAACTCATGCTTTTAATACATCAAAAGTAAAGGACTAGCACTTGCTTTAAACAAGAACACACATAGGATCTTCTTCCCAACACTTCTAGCATGCACTTTTCTTTTTAAAGAATGAAGCTTAAAGCATTTAAACCCAATCCTTCCATATGCTAGCAAGAGAGGCTAATTTTGCCCCAAAATTACATTTTCATCAATCTCAACTTGCTTTAAATAAGAGAAAAGAGGAGCTGATGCCATGCTATACTTCTACCATATTAAGCAAATAGAGCAAAGGAAGAAACTAATGCTATGCCACATTCCCTACTCCTACACATGCTTCACATAATAACACTCTTCAAACTTTTGCATAAACACATGCTAGCATGCTACTAAAGAGGGGGAGTGAATAATCAGCTTTTACACAACAAGATAAAGCACTCAACATATACATGCCCAGTCGAAATATTAAACAGGGGAAGCTAAGCCAACAACATGAGTTACGGCTTCCCTGGGCCAAACCGAGAAATAGATAGGGGAGATAAGGGGTACCAGCTAGTGTAGAATACACAAAGGAAGCAGGAAATCCAAGCCTCAAACTAGCAGCACCTCCCCTTCCTCACAGAAAATTTCGGGCCAGCCCTAAATTCACCCCAAAATGGGTTATTTATAGGCAGAGGAGGAGCAGAAGTGTCGCTCCTTACCTGCAGAGTCGAGTAGGATCGGGGAAGGTGCGGCGGGATGGAGGGAAATGCCGCAAAGATTAGCAGCAGAGGCTCGGGCAACTTGCTCGCGCAGGGGAGAAGATGGCGCGGCCAGGGATAAGGGATGGTTATCTGCGGCTCGAGTAGGAGACCATAGGAGATGGGGCGAGAGGCGTGCGGCTCGAGCACTGGAGAAGGTTCGTCGAGGCTTCTCTCGTGCGCGTGCGGGAGAGACGGAGTCAACCGAGCGAATCAGAGGAGCGGGAGAGCAAGCCGAGCCAAAATGAGGGAGATTTAGGGCTTAAGATTTTAATTTATAAATGTATAAATATATATATATATATATATATATTATTAAATTAAACCCTAATTCACTAATTTCGCCACCGACAGGCTATCGTCGCAAGGAGAACATCAATTTTAGGTCAAATCGACGTTCCGGACGCATCAGCGCAGTCTGTTTCGTCATCCGAGGTCGTCTAGGCAACCTCGTCGATGGTCGAGTCAAAATCGCATCGAAATTTGGTCTCGTCACAAATTTTTTACTCGAGCTCGATCGATCAGAATGGTGCAGGTGTGTAAGCCGTGCACGAGGCTATCCTAATGTCCGGTGGTCCTATAGGGACTCGATTTGAACTCCTGACGTCAATTTCGACTGGCTACAAACCAGCGGTACGGAATCTTGTACAGGATTTCAAAGAGTAATGAAGTGGTTCCAGACTCTCTAAAACGAGGTGGGTCCCATCACTAGGAATCTAGGATCGTCGGGAAGCTCCTGAGGCTAGAATCCTAAATCTAGGAGGAATACTAAACCTCGACAAAAAGTGAGGTCAACAAGCATCTGCTGGGTTTTATAGATCCTTTAAATGAACAGATTTCATCCCTTACTTGTGTATGAAGCTGTCTTAAACAAGACAATCTGGAATATTATCAAAACATTCTCTTCTTTTTTAGGGAAGCAGCTTAAGTTAAATCTGTGAATTGACATTCTTGAGTATTGGTTGCAGAAGTGGCAATCTGTAAAATTGGCTTATTAAAAAGAAAATTGGATGATCCAGTAGTAAGTTTTCATCAAATCTAATCTCAAAAGAACATCGAATTGAACAATTGGACATTTTAGTAAGTAAGGAAAATGTAATTGGACTTAGCTGTTTAAACTACAAGTTTTTGGTAAATGTGAAGGCATATGCATTAAATAAATTAATTTAGATTTATATATACCAACATTATTTTCTTCCTGATATTGATCATATGAGATAAATTTATGCACCTGTTATCAAAATCATCTGCCTTTTTTTTCTTTTCCAGTAAGGCAATGTTTGAAGCATCATCAAAATTCTTATAATATCGATATACCGCGCTTTTGGTGCTCAAGGGGTTGACATAAGTTACTCTCTACACACGTCACTGTCTTCAAGCAATTATTTGCATTAAGAACCTATTCCTGACGCATGCATACGGATGCAAAAAATTTACTCTTTATCAAATTATGTCTGCATATTTCGATTGTGTATTTGGTTGGTATTCTGTTCTGCTAATTTTTTGCTTTCATTCATATTTCAGCTTTTACAAAGCCTTTCCTTGAAAGACCACTGGCAGGCCATCAGGTTCAGTTCTGCCTTCTGGAGAAGAAAATGCTTGATTGTTGGTCACATATTGACCCTAATACATTTAGGGTTCGAGGAAAAAATTATTTAAGGTGCTTTTGAAGTTCCACTGCTTTATTGCTTTTCATGCTTTTAAAGCAACTAAATTCATATTCCCGAACATGTTTTCATGGCAGGGATAAAAGGAAAGATTTTGCCCCAGACTTTGCCGCATATTACCCGTTTGGTGTTGATGTCTTCTTGTCTCAACAAAAAATAAAACACATTGGCCGCTTTGTGGAGCTTCCCAATGTCAATTCATCTGGCCAGTTACCACCTATCCTCATAGTCAATGTCCAGGTAATTGCACTCTAGAAATTATCTAAATACATATTTTTATTATTTCCTTTCGAGGGTTATTTTTCATGCAAAGTGATCACATTTAATGTTAGTTGAATATGCATGTTTTGAAAATCAAGCAATGTTTTTTTTTTTTTTTTTTTTTTGTTTTTTTTTTTGCCCTCATTATCATCACTAATCCCTAGGGGTCCTGCTTCATTAATACCTCTTGATTTATTCCCATTTAGTGTTATATGAGATTTAAACTCTACATTTTTTTACTATTAATATACTACTTGATTCCCATTTTTTTCTCTCCATTCATTCCTTATTATTTAAATCTATCTAAATTTAGTTGTACTTCTTTTGTCCTCTGTTATGTTGCCAGAAGCACCCATCTTCATTTTGTCTTAAATTCATTACCCCTTTGATCTCTTCAATTTTCGTTAGTAATGGATATTTGCGAGTTTAAGTTGTTGAAAACACAAATTTAGCCTAGCTTTATTATCTTTATAGTTTTTAATATTTTGGTGTTTGACATGCCTCTGATGAATGCCAATAAAAATGTGGTTTATTATTTTCTAATGATTTTCTAATATTAGTTTGGTTTATATGTTGTGGCTTGGATTTGAGCCTGTTCGGTTCATACAAAATTTTGTAAATGTTGTTATATGTCTTTGGTTTTTTGTCACGACCCACAAGCTTAGAATTAATCAAGACGGGAACAAATAGTTGGATGGTGGAAATAAATTTTCTATTATTCTATTTTTTATCACTAACAGTTTAATATTCAAATATTTAAGAAAGAACCACAAAATACGTAATTTAATTAACAAGTAAAAGTTTTACTTTTTCAGTTGTTGTTGTCTCTTGTAAAGATTAGTTTTTTTTTGTATGCACATACAAACATTCATATATATATTATTTAATACTTCGTAACATGGATTCTTTTTTACGAGACATTTTCATTTATCCATTAATGAATGAATGAACTTTATTAGAATAAAAATAAATTACAATAATATAATAATTTTATGGATAAACTATTATACAAATGTTTGATGCGAGATTATTGACATGCGCACTGCTAAATGTCATGTACTAATCTGATGTTCTCTAGGAAAATTAATATACAAATATTTATGCTATAGTGGACTTCTCTTTTAGTACTTATCTGTGATGCGCAATACTTGAATATTGAAGATTAATCATAATTGAATTGGATTAATTTTGTGTCAGCAATATCGACTAATCTTGGGATTAAGAAATGGATCTGAGAGATGTAAATTTATTCTATGCTTGATTCAACAAAAATTTAGATTTCTTTTTCAATTTTTTTTGCACCTGTTAGATTTAGAGTTCCTTCAGTTCTGATTTAAGTATGATATATGAGACTTGGGTTTCCTCTGCTTAGTAAAATTATTTCTCTTAATCAGTTTTCGTCTCAGAAATTTATTATTGATTAGTCTTGATTTTGGTCAAGTCTCTCACGACCATATTTGTAATTATGGTAAAATAAACCATTTGTTGAGATTTGTTTCTTATTTTTGTGGGGTCTAATTGTAAATAGAAATTATAGAAGAATTCTAAGGGTTTTTTGTAAAAAGTTTTGCATTGCTCTATAGAGGCACAACTCTTGAATGGAAAAGAATTAATTCCTTCAAAATTATTTCTTCACATTGTAATAATCCTTTGGTTTAAATTTCATGTATTTTGAGTTTACATTTAAAGAAAAATATATATTTTTTTTCATTTAGTGTTTTTTTGGGTTTGTGAGAACTAATTACTTTTGGTGGGATCTTTATCTATTACATCATCATAATTGCGTTAGAAATCATTGACCCTTAACTTTCCTACATTTACTATTAGATTATACAGTTGCATTTCCATTTCAAGTAAATGCTGGGCGTAATATTTGGTTCAATGACGAAAAACTGCAATGGATACAATTTATATGAAATTTTGTAAGCTGTAGTCCTAGATACCTACAATGTGATTATCACAATATTCAAAATTATGTTCTTAGATTTGGTGTACTCGAGATTTAGAAAAAAAAAATCAAAATGTCTTAATAATTTATAGGCTTTCTTTGGGAAAAAAAAATTCTTAGTTCTGAAAGGTTGAAGGTGTAATAACCAAAATTTGAGTGCATTAAGATAGTCAATTATTAGTATGAATTTATTTGCTTTTCTTTTCAATTTTTTTTCTCTCTCTCTCTCTCTCTTTTTGC
The DNA here is from genome assembly GCA_022702705.1 of Papilionanthe hookeriana x Papilionanthe teres. Taxonomy (NCBI): domain Eukaryota; kingdom Viridiplantae; phylum Streptophyta; class Magnoliopsida; order Asparagales; family Orchidaceae; genus Papilionanthe; species Papilionanthe hookeriana x Papilionanthe teres. Next base: position 109,222,952 of record CM040432.1, read on the forward strand.
TTGTAGTATTAGAAATGGTACATGAATCAGTAGCTTAAGATTGGATTATAACAGAACAACTTTAAGAAGAAAAAGAGTTGTGAAACCCCCTTTCGGCTTTTGAGGCTTATGTCAATTATTAGTGTGAATTTATTTGCTTTTCTTTTCAAATTTTCTCTCTCTCTCTCTCTCTCTCTCTCTCTCTCTCTCTCTATCTCTCGCTCGCTCTCTCTCTTTTCTTGTAGTATTAGAAATGGTACATGAATCAATAGCTTAAGATTGGATTGTAACAAAATATCTTTAAGAAGAAAAAGAGTTGTGAACCCCCCTTTCGGCTTTTGAGGCTTATGTCATCATGTTTTTCGTCTATCCCCCTATGCATCATCGCTATTTGATAGCCTCTCTCACATGAGATGACAGTTCATAGGCTTTTCATTTTTGCATTATCATAACCTTTAGAAAATGCTATATTAACATAAAACATGACATATTAAGGTGTTTTATCGTGCATCATATTCTGAAATACTTGTTACATTTAACTATTATTAAATTTATTAATCTTACTCGATACACATAATTGTATAAAAATAGTTATGATCATCTATTTAGTTTCTAAACTGAATAAGATAAGATGTTGTTTGTTAGCATTATTTAAATGGTATTTAGTCATGGACTTAAGTTAAATTCAGCCACAACAACAACAACAAGCCTTTATCCCACCAAGTGAGGTCGGCTGAATGAATCCTTTTTCTCTATTGCGCCCTATTGAGTGTCATATTTTCATCTAATAGACTAAGATCACTTTTTTATATAATATGCCCTAGTCTTTTTAGGTTTACCTCTGCCTTTCTTAACATAAGTTGAATCTAAAACATCTACTTTTCTAACCGAACCATCAGATGGTTGATGTTTAATGTGACCAAACCATCTAAGACGACTCTCTCAAATCTTGTCTGCCACTGGAGCTACAACAAACTTATCATGGATATATTCATTTCACATTTTGTCTTTAAGTGTCACGCCATTCATCCACCTAAGCATTCTCATCTCAGCAACACTTAACTTTGTTTTATGATTCTCTTTTAAAGGCCAACATTTTGCGCCATAGAGCATTGCAGGTCTCACCGTCTTATAAAATTTTCCTTGCAGTCTAAGTGGTACTTTTCTATCACACAGTAGGCAATACATTCCTTCACTTCAATCAACCTATCTGAATTCTACTAATAACATCCCCATCTATATCACATCATTTTGAACAATGGATCAGAGATAAAACGTTCACACCTTTAATGATTTGAACCTATAGTCACGACTCTGCAACTAAAGCTACTACTACTAAAACTATATTCAATGTATTCAGTTTTAGTCCGACTCGAACGAAGGTCTTTAGACTCCAATTAAGACTTCATAATTCAAGTTCTTCCTAAACTCTGTTTTTAGTCTTATCCACTAGAAGGATATCATCAATGAAACATCACAAAAATGCAGATTAAATCCAACATTGTTAAATCAAAATTTCTCTCTTTCCGTCTCAGATTATCGTGTTTCGTCCCTAGATCTGACTGCGGGCCGGATTTCAATTTTACTCCATCGTTGGGGTCCGAACTTCTAATGGATTTGATAAATCCTACTTAATGAAAAATGAAGGTGCCGCCAAACACCGCTTAATAAATCAAATTTAAAATTCAGATACTTGAGAAAAGTAAATATGTGTGCTAATCATAAATAACCCAAATAATAAAAGTAAGTATCTGTGATCGATTATTTATATAATAAACCATACATGTAATCTATTATAAATGTATCAGAAAAAAGCAAGATAATAGCGCAAGAATTTAAACACTAATACTTTTAACCTTTATTTTAATTAATAATTTTATGTTTTCTTGTATTTCATTTTTAGCTTTAGATTGTCATGTATGGTAATATATGTTATTAGCTATCATAACTTAGCTCAAATGCTACATCATCAAGCTCAATAGGGCCTTGATGAAACCCAACATTATTTCTATTGAACTATTTTGAAGATCCTTTTGCCTCTATGAAAGACCATTTTGCTTTATTGGGGACACTTTTATAAACATATCACTGCACCATGTTCACCATAACATGATATTTCTTAAGTTTCATACATTTTCATAATTATTTATTTTAGTAAACATGTGATTTCTGTTCAAATATATTAAATAAATGCATATGTGAATAAGTAACTTATAAGTACATGTTTTCTGTTAACAATATCAACAACAACTAAATACTTGCGAAGTCAGGTTGCACTTACTTTCGAGCTTGCATCAACCAAATTTTTATATGAATACTTTCTCATAAAGAGGAGGATATAACTATGCATTAAAAAAATATGACGTATTCATAGTGCATTTTTTACTAACAAAAACGTTTGACAAGGAATGACTTGTGATGAGGGAGGGTAGGGTAGAGGTAGAGGGGAGACAACAAATAGAAATCTTTAACCCTAAAACCTACAAAATGGGAGACCATAAGAGATTTTAAATCTCAATTCATGTAGTCCTTAATACAAGATTAAAGCCCTTACATAGACTCGTGACTCACAATACTTGTGTACAATATATTAAGAATAGTACAAAAGGAAATACAGCATCCAAATTAAAATTTTAAAATATGTTTCAACCTAAATGAACATATTTGATGCCTGCTAATTATATGAATAATTAATTAAAAAGGACTTAAAGAAATGCAAACGAGACCTGTGACCAAAGGCTAAAGGATATTGTACTGCATCAATTCCGTTGGGCTGCAAAACGCCAGAGTTAAAAATTTTTAGATGAACTAGAGACCTCTTGAGACCTTCAACTATGCTGTGGAGAGTAAAATTCATTCCAAAGAAGAGAGAGTAATGAAAAATCTATTCCTAGGAGGCAGAGACGAAGGAACTAACATCATTAATTTAACAATCTCAATAGAAGTTCCTTTCCATCCAGTTTCAAGAACATGATTAGCTCTGTAAATATTTTGGGAAATTATGGAGATTTTTGCACTCTCAACTAATCTGTCTTAAAACTGGTTTAATTGAAGCAAGTTCCATTTTTTAATTGGTTTCATGAATGGATTGATCAAATGAATAAGGCTAAATTCTTGGGTTTTGGGGGTGAAGCTAGCGAGAATTGCAAGATTTGCATTGAGCTATGCACATTAGTAGAATTCAAGAAATTCTTGTTATGTGTGCAAGAGAGTGGGTTAAGTGCAAGTGATGTGTGTGGTCGAAGTGGGATGCCGTGACTATGATGTAGAGAACATGATAAGGTTGTGGTTGGGTGTGTGAATGATGTGCTTGGTGAGTTTTAAAAGCCAATGGAGATGCGGAAATGGATCTAGTTGAGATTGCAAGTGAAGATGAGCGCAAAATGGCTGGTGTAGTTAAGTAGCAATGTGTCGGGAAGATGTGACAAACAAAGAAAGAAATAATGAGCAATGAAGTTGTTGAACGGAGTGGAGAGAGGTGTCAAATTTGATGCTATTATGCCTGTGAGTAAATGAATGAAATAAACTTGTAGGTTATGGGAAGCACATGTGATGCCGATTGGCTTGAGGTTGTGCTGGAGTCTTGACTGATTGACTGACAAATTTTGTAATTTTTAAGAGAACCAGAGAAGTGCAGTGGTTCATGGACAAGCGATAGGTCAAACTTTTCTGTTGCTTGCATATGTGTTTCACATTCATGCAATGGATAAGGATCAATAATGTAGTTTTTATCTCCATAATGCCAAGTATAGCTGAATGTATAGCATTTGAGTTAAAGCATGAATTCTGAATAGTTTATCAAACTAATAGATTCTTGTTCATCTTGTTCATTCATTAAGCAATATGTACCTTTTTTTCTCTAATATTTATTTTCTGCAGTTGTTGCATAATTCATATTATTTATCTAGCTACTGTTTGTTACTTGAATTGGCAGATTTCTTTTTCATTTTCAGATTCCACTGTATCCTGCTGCAATCTTTCAAAGTGAAACTGATGGCGAAGGAATAAGCTTTGTCCTATATTTTAAGCTCTCGGAGAAATATTTAGAGCTTCCAACCCACTTCCTGGACCATATTAGAGTAAGTTGTGATACATAATTCCCTAGTGCACTTGCTGTTCTTCCATAGTGGTGTTTATAATGCTCATGTTTGTATATCAATTGTTATGCTAGTTAAAGCTGTCACATCTTTGAGAAACTATGGCAATCGTCGAGATTCATGGCTACAATATGTTTGCATAGGGGAAGTTAAAGTTTACATTTTTCTTGAGTTTTTCTTACACCATTTGGGTATTCCTAGAAGTCGTTTAAGGATCAGATTTAGCAGGTAGAGATTATGGAATAGCAACAGAAAGAATATGAGAAGTCAGGAGTTTGGAAGGGGCTTAGAGAAGTTAGGCAGCTGTCCAGACTGAAAACATTAGGGAGAATGATGAAGTGATGGCTTCTGTAAGGCACACCTGAGCTACAAACAAGCTACAAACACAACTTGTAAAAGGAAATAGATACAACACTCATTATGGCAAAAAAATCAAAGAAAACATTCTCTAAGTGCATAAACCAAAAGCAAATGTCCCAAAACCAGAAAATAACAATATATAAATAGTTCTCAAGAAAAACCCTATTATATTTAAAAAATTATAAAAAAAGGGGCCCACAAGGCCTTGAAGCTAGGCAAAAAAGTCTCACTATAGATAGACTCCATGGGACGGGAGTCAGTCCCGATGCCATATAAGTGGGGCTTGTGGAACTGCTTCCGTATCAATTTTTAAAACATGATTGGGTCAGACAACTTATTGATCAATCTTCTGTTAAAGGTTAATCGGTTAAATCAATGAATTTGCTATACAGGGTGACATATTAAAGCTCAAAGTTAGCCTACAAAATGAAAGAGTAACATTCTCGAGCAAAATACTATTAACGTCAATTTCACGGTAGGGGGATGCTCAATTTCTTACAACTAATGTTCTCAGATTTATCCCCCGTCCTGCCACTTAACTGTAGTTCATTAGTCCTGAATTTGGCCCTTCAGTCTCAAAATGGGGCTCGTCCGCACTGAAGTTCTGGATCATGCAGCTAGATTAGTTATAATATATTGTTAGAGTTAGCATGTCTTGTACATATTTTCATGGACATGCATCCTCTATCTATATACAAAAGACTTTTTATGGATGCTTGTAAGTTTTTTTAATTAAAAGTATTTATAAAGCATCCCTCTCCTTTTTGTCAACTATGGTATTATCATTAAGGTGTTAAATACCATTGTTCAATACTTGTTATTTCTTAATTTAGCTGTTTTATGAAATTTGCTCCCTTCTACAATTGACACCAAGTCTATTGCAGCTGTTATCTGTATTTATAACGCATCATCAACATGTATTTATCCATCTGTAAAAATGTAGAAATTAATTGACGATGAAACGGAAATGGTCAAAGGCTTTGCTATGGATACAATTGTTCCATTTCGGGAAAGGTTGAAAATTCTTGGACGAGTAGCCAATGTTGAGGAACTTCCTCTAAATGCAGCAGAAAGAAAGCTCATGAATGCATATAATGAGAAGCCAGTCCTTTCTCGACCTCAACATGACTTTTACTTGGCAAGTTTTTCTTCCTCTTTTATCATTTTTAGTTTGTTAGCTCAAATATTTTCTGAGTATTAACAACGTAATATTTTGTTTTGTGCAATCAACTTAAAATACCGGCTCACTTTGCAAGTTGATTTTTGGTGCTAGTTACGCAACAAATAAGCATTTCCATTAAGTTCTAGAAACTAAGGGATTATTTGCGTTCACTTTTGATTTTTTTTTTTTTATTTTTTTTAATTTTATTTTGTATATATTTTTACTTTAAATAGAACATATTTGATATATTATAAACATAGTTAATTGTTCTTAAAACACTAAATAAATATTTATATATTTTGAATGTTTTTTAAAGCAAGCTATTTTTTTTTAAATAAAAAATTAAAACATTAAAAAAATGCAAAGTCAAACAAGCCCCATAGAACTCGCCATATTTTTTGTTCATTGGGATAACGCATTGCACTAGTACAGCAGACCTCAATTTGCAAGCGGTAGAATTTCCAAGTTGGTCCTCTTAGTGATATGCTAGAAAATCAATCTTGGTGATGCATTTACTATTTGGGAAATTTAAGTACATGCCACATAATTATTATGTTTATCTTACGCCCAAAGTTTGATATATACACTTGAAACACCTTTGTGTCATAAATCTATATATAAAAAGGTGTATTTCACTTTTAAAAAGATAGTGATGGTGGTATTTTTGATGTGATGTCAAGTATTTGAGTGTTATGCATGTAAATATGAATGTTTAGGTGCTAGATATGTAAATATATAAGAATTGTGTGGTATGTATGTAAATGCCTCTTGCTATTTTTACAATAGAATGAAATTTTATCAGCATTCACTCTCATCATTCCGTAAACTCAGGGTATGATTTCATTGTTGCGCAAACTTGAGGACAGCCATCAAGGTTTTGTCATCTTCTTATATGAAACCGCTTCAATGCTTTTTTTTTATATATTAGAAGTTTTCAATAATATTATTCCTAGAAGAGAACGTTAATCTAGAACATCATCCAAGGAACCCAAGTATATTGAAACTGGTTTTTTGGAAAATTGTATTGACTGGTCAGACAAATTTAGTATTTGATTCTATAATTTTCTTAATATATTGCACATATTTAAATTAACCATCCTCAGAGATAAATATAAATGTATTTGAATTAATTCAAAAGTTGGATTAACTTTTTTATCGGAAAAGTAGATCTTGTTTTGAATTTTGCTTCCCTAAGTTCCACCAACACAAACTCAACCCATTCCTGCTTCTAGATATTGTTCTTTATTTTAAATTAAAATATCTGAAAAATAACCAAAAAAAAAAAAAATGATGATCGGGCTCCTGCTGGTTAAGACGGTGCAGGGTTGATTTGTTCATGTTCCTATATTCTAACCCATCTAATGTTATTCGAAACTCTGAACCATCTTTGCCTTACTCACAGGGAGAGAATTACTTGGAAATTGACTTGGATATGCATCGGTTCAGCTACATCTCAAGAAAAGGATTTGAAACATTCATTGATAGATTGAAATTGTGTGTCTTGGATGTCGGCTTAACTATTCAGGTAAAATCTCCAGTTGTAATTATTCCAATTTTCTCGTTTAAAAAACATAATCACCCATCCTTTTTTTTATTTATCTGAAATCAGGGAAACAAACCCGAAGAACTGCCAGAAAATTTACTGTGCTGTATACGTTTAAGTGGAATCGATTATACCAACTATCCTCAGCTTGCAGTCCATTAAACTCCTCTCAAGTCAGCAAATCATCTCCATCCCCTTATCCCATATTACAAATTGATTTTAATTTCTTTGACATAATTATATTATGATAATGATTCTACAGAAGTGGGTTTTCAGGTCCTGTAGATAGTTTCATTTAATAAAGCAGTATTTTTTTAGGGCACACTTAAATTTCGGTGCTTCTGTAGGGTGATTACCGTCATGACAAAAGCCATGGTACCCTTTCCTGCTTCTGTGGGTTTAAAAAATGCTGGAGAAAGTGTGGTAAAGAAAATCTTTTGTAACCTTGTCAATAACTTTTTTTTAATCCGTTATGTGATCAAATACTTCAATAAAACAAAAAGAGGGCGAGGGAAATGGGGGAGGGAGATTGAGTTTGTTGCTTATTGTATTCTGTGATATTTATTCTTCATTATAAATGCAAATATGCGATTGTTTGCATATTCCCATGTCATGTTGGTTTGGTATACAATCGAGATGATTTTAGGCCATTGAAAATCAGCAACAATTGCATCAGTTTCAAAGAACTAAAGAGGAATATGCCCCTTTCAAGTTCAGTTTTCTTCTAGTCTATTTCAATCTCTCAACCACGCTGCCACTGCACTCGGTTATCTGGTCTGCAGTTGATTTTAGGGAGATTTACATACATATCACTCAATTTCTATGTATTTACATAACCTAAGCTTCAATTTAACATATATATATATATATATATAATATGCCACCTTACTTATGCATAAAAGGTTGTATTTCACTTTAAAAGACAAAAATAATGGTTATTTTTATGTGATATAAAATATTTGAGTGATGTAAATGTTAAAAAAGTAGGTGTTAGATTAGTGAATACATAGGAATTGGGCGGTATATATGCAAATACCCTTAAAATTTCAGAGTTAAAATTTTAATTATTTGATCGAGTACGTTGTGAACTTTCATTTGCTAAAAGGTTCTTCTCGATGGTCGGTTAGAGTCTGGATTTTTTTTTTCACCTGCTTTTTTGAAATTGCATTCTATAATCAAGTTGGCTAATAAATCTGAAATACAGCCGACCTGCCACTCAACTTTTAATACAAACTATTATCTTTATCATCTATATTTGGTATATATTTTAAAATATTTATCGACCTATTACTTGTAAGAATGCTTCTATAGATATATATATATATATATATTATATATGAATACGAAAGTTTAAGTGATGGCTATGTAAAATAAATAAATTATATAATGTGTACGTAATTCTTACGAATATGTATTATATAATAAATCGTCCATCAGTTATAATACTATAATAAACTTTTATCTTTCGGGAAGATTTTCTTCAATAAAATAATGCAATGTTTTCATTAATTCTAATACCTATTATAGGCAGCTGAGCGCATTATTTGATCAAAATTGAACTGAATTGATCAAATTTGGAACCATTCAAAAAGATATTGATTTTTTTATTTATATTTAAAAAAATAATATAGTAATTTAGCTTTCGTTTATTGGTTTGATTTTAATTTTAATTTAACGAAGCAAAATGAAAATTCAAATTTTATATAAAACTTTTTATTCTATTTTAATTTTGGGGAAAAAATCAAAAAAATCAAGGCAAAATTTTTTAAGGAGCACGTAATTTTACCAAATATGAGGTGATTTGGAAAAAAAAAAATTAATTAAGAGCGTTTATAAAATTTGTCATTTTTAAGAATTACAATTTTTTTAATATTTTATTATTAATATATATTAAGTATTATTGTAAATAGTATTGTTCATTATTCTAAACATGAACGAAACTATTATAATTATGAATTAATTTTGACATTAATTAAAAAATTGTAATTAATATTTAATTAATAAAAAAATTGAAAAAATTAAATTAACTAACAAAATATGAAATTCACAAAAATTATTTCATATTTAAATATTTTCGCAACATAATGTTTACAAAAAAAGTACTATCTTCTATGTCCTGATGGAATAGCGTCTAAGCCCTTGTATATCGAGATGGTGGTCGCAGTGATCGGTGCCGCAACTGATGGTCTTGAAATTTCTTTAATATTACCGCCTTCAGTTGTCATTCATAGCATGTTGTGGCATCAAGTAATTTTCTTCGTTGAGATTTAGTAGAGAATAAAATTGGGGTGTATTAAAATCCATGCATGCATCAGAAATAGACGCAGACATAGTAATGTTCTGAAAATTTAAATCCAAGTCTCCAGTAGTAGTTTTCCACAGTAATTCAAATGATAGAACCTCATATGCTGATGGTACTGCATAAATAGAGGGCCCTGCATAGCTAGAAGGTCCTGCATAACTGGAGGGTCCTGCAATTATTGGGCAGGATGAGCAGATGTCTTTAGATTTTATTGTTCTTGTGACTCTTGAAACAAGGATCGATGTGTTATACTAACTGAAGATCTCCTTGGAGCAGATGTTGTTGGAAGACAATCGACTTGGAGATCAAAGGTTCATCTACGGGGGCATTACGGTCCGACATTTGTTCTATGAGACAGCTATGCTTCAAAATCATGTCTACTTAGCCGATCAAATGCAATATAACTAATATGCATTGATTCTTCCACCCTGCGAATAGCTCTAGAATCTCGTAATATCCTTGTTTCATGGAACTGGCACTTGTGTCATGATCCTCTTCAAATCTTTTTGCAATGTCCTTGCCACATATGAACTCTTTCAGTTGTACAGTTGGTAATTTTAGATTATTATTATGCATTATAATAAAATAAATTAGAAGTCGTTATAAAAGAATACAAATACATATCGCTATTCTCTGTCATGGTGATTGTTGGTAATATGTATCAGGAGCTTAAGTTGGAGGCTTCACTAAAAAGAGCGACACCTAAGATTGATATCATTGCAAATAATGACCCAATTCTTCCTTTTTGTCTCCTTATGATGTGCTTAATGGTACAATAAATGTCTGATGATTATTTCATATCTCAATATATTTACGGTAATATTGTTATTAGTTAGATCCTACTCTTCCTCGCTCATCGACTCTCTCAGAACCTTGTTCAATGGGTTCAATAGACATATATTGAATGCTAGAAAACTGTCACATAATGCAATCTGAAAGGTGTCACTCGACACCCTTCCAGTTTATTAGTGGAACATGGACAGTCCAAATATCTATGTTCTCAATACATATGTCATGTAATTACACTATATTTACATCTAAATATGGTACCCAAATTACATGTGTATCAACATATAAATTATTATTTTATTTAATATATTTAAGACAAGAATATGAGATTAAATAGAAAACTTGTATTATACCTGACTTAAATAGAAAACCACTATTACACCTGATTCTGTCTGAACCCATCAAGTTCATCTCTATATATCGTGATATTTAGAAATGTCACTTATTGTACTCACTCTTCATTCCACCTATATGTTATTTAAACAAATGAGTTCAAATAAGTTAAAAAATTTGTCTAGTAAATAGAGAAGATAATTTTGTACCTATATCCGAGTGATTTGTCTGTTGATTTTTGAGGAGCAGGAAGATGAAGAGTGAGTCTGCTAACATGTAAGTGCTCTCAAGCTCAGTTTTGAAGCAAGTGCAAACATCCACCGATCATACATGTAGGCTTGGTTGATAGATTCAATTGTCTATATAGATATTGTAGAACCGCGACACCCAAAGAATAGTGTCTAAATTCATTCAAGTCCTCCAATAATGTTAAATATTCTAAGTGAACATGAGATCAGAGGTATGTGAAACTAGGACACATCATACATGAACGAAATGTAAGACCTAACATGCTTTAAAAATTCACATGGACGTAAATCCTTGTAAGACACCCTGTAGAATTACCGGTTGGCTCAATAAATTGTGATTGAGACTGTCACATATAGAATTTTGATGTAATGTTGTGGTTTATGGAATGGTGGTAGATAAATTCATCTCTGGGATGGTCACCCAATAGGTCATCGCAACTTACCTGCCAACTCAAGTAGCACAACCCAAGCCCAACCGCAACCTAGGCCCAACAGCAATAAACCCTACTAAGGCATTTCCATCTGTTATTATGACAAAGAGTATTTGAATGTCTTGTAAAGGTATAACCATCTCACCTGATAGATATGTATAGTGTATAAGTAATCAAAGTATAATTATTACAAAAATATATAAATCTAAATGTAAATTTATCTTACTGACACTCAAATGAAATGTATTGGTCAAGAGGCACCACCGCTCAACTAGTGCAGTTATAAAATGGTGGTCTAATTTGATGTAGTTCAAGTGTCTGATACATTCGATTTCTACAATTTGCAGTGGATAGATAAATCATGGGCATTGAACTTGTTATTCTCTTGCCATTAGTGCATGACTCGTAGCTTCAAGAATATTGTTGTATAAAACTTCAATTAAATTAGTTGTGATAATGATTTCACATGAAATTTAAAATATGAAAAATAATTTTTTAGATTACATTATTAGAATATGCAACACGATTTGCTTCACCTAATGATGCAATACTAGGAGGTAAGAATGTTCATTGCACCCTTATGGGATGGTGGCGGTGGCTTCGTGAAGCTGCCTCAGCAATCTCTACAAAAAGAATCACAGTGTCCATAAACAGAAAGTCTAATGATAATACCTTCTTGGTGATTGAATGTGGCCATGACTCTTTCTCTGATATCATACGAAACAATGATTCATATGTCTAATGATATAAATCTAGTGTGAAATATTTCAAAATGAAAGTTGTTTGGTCTGAACATTTGGCCCCCAAAGCAGCAATTGCATGCTCACAAAGTATGCGATAGATTTGTGGCTTATTGCATGTGCATGAGTAGTTTTATGAATAAAGGATATCAAAATGAAAAGCTCTACTAGTCATATTGAACACCTAATATTTAATATTATTTATGCAATTCAATTAAGGAAACTAACAAGCCTTGCGCTCAATTCTTTATAGAGTTGACCTTGTGCACGGAATAAAGTTTGAACCCGCTGCTTCAATTCATTATGGCACATTACTGGATTGTTTTAGAAATAAACCAACTAAATTATAATATATAGCACATATGAGACCCAAAATTGGAGACCTCGTGCACGTCTTAAGACCAGTTAAAACATTTCAATGTATTTGTGGTCATTGTGCCAAATCGGGATCCATCATCGTGTATTAAAGACCACTTTGTGGTATCTTTTCAATTAACCTATCATAGGCCCCTTTCTTAATATGTTTAATATTGTTCGAGTGTCTATTAAAAGTCCTGAGTTCGTCGGTGTTCCCAGCCCAAAACATTTTATCACAGATAGTATTGACATCCCTAATTATAAGACGTCTTAATGCCTTTTTAAAATTTTCACGTAGTTGGTGCAAGCAATGTCAATATGCAGCTAATGCGAAAATCTCTTTCCAGCCCCAAACCAAATCTGAGTGCTTTTCCGAGTTAATTTACAGATCTTGATGGGTCCAGATGACTCCCACCAGTGCATACCGTTATTGTAGAAACCATACCCACAACTCAGTATTCTTAGACTCAACTACTGCAAATGCAAGTGGAAAGAGTCCACCATTTTTGTTAATTCCTACTGCAACCAGTAAAATCCCTCTATAACTCTCTAGAAGAAACGTCTCACCCATACCAAGCACGGGTCAGCAAAATCTCCACTCATATATATTGAGGCCAAAAGACCAGAAAATACTATAAAAACGCGTATAATTTTTAACTTCTATTTTTTATATTGTGGCTGGAACTGCACTGCGTCTTGCTTCCATTAAGTGAAATAAAGAGCAATACAACTCCTAAAAACTATCAAAAATAGATTTTATAGTTTTTCTACGTGCAGCTCATGTTTTGATATAGCTAGAATGGACATTAAATTTGGGCTCCATCCAAGCAACAATTTCTTTGGGCTTTAGATCTAGTTGTTGCCTCAGAACTGAACCGATGTAGTGACATGAAATTTGAAGTGTAATTTCAGTCTCCAGTTGACTTTATTGGACAGATACATGTATGTGTTATCCTAATTATAGATATTTTCCATGCACCTTTTAATTGCTGGCTTTTTGCAGCTTGTAGATTCCAATGAATCGGACGTGATTAATGATTATAAGCACTCACTGAAGTATAAGTCATTTTTATTTGAAGTAGTTTTAATGTACTCTACGTTACTAATTATTAATTATCCATGTAGAGAATATTAAAGGGAATCCTTGACAATATCATTCCCTCAATAATACATTTGGGATGACATTATCTTCATGTTAGGGCACATGATTTATGGGAGCATCACAATCTTCAATTGCAGCTCACTCTTCAGTCATATGAATTGGTCTCACAAACTGATTGTTTTCTTTCATTGAATCTACAATCTTCATATTTTAGCACTGTATATTCACGTAGTAAATCATGTCTTGGTAATATGTTATTCAGCTCACCATATTGCTCAATATAATTCTTCATTGCCTCCGCTCAAATTTTCATTAGTGTCACTATTCATCGTTTCATAATCGCTTGCGTTAACATCCAAGTGCATACCTTGCAATTCTCATTGTGTAACTGGCTTAACATGTCTAATAACGTAAGGGTAGAATGAATGTGATAGGTCAAATAATTGACGTGCACTATAATCAATCACTAGTTGATCGAGTATGTTATATAACCCAGTGTTATATGTATTGGAAGAAATTTGGGTTGTCCTGCAAAGTAGAAGTCATAAATTTTATGTATTTTATTGTACGTGAATCTAATTGTTACATAAAATCGATATACTTAATTGTTTTGTACCTAAAATTTCAGTGACATTCTCACTAGGCAGTACAGAAGGGTGTGACGAATCAACAATATTTGAAGGACCGACAATGTCAGAAGTTTCAACAGATAATGACTCGACCTTGACATAAATAACTATTGTGTGTATTGTCGCTTCTAACAACATATACTCACAAAATTCATCACCATCGACATGAGTTATAGCAAAATCGCCCCTCATGGGCAGCTGAAAAACTATATTAACGATATATCTCAAACTATCCGTACGCAGAGAAAGTATTTTTCTCTTCAATCTATCTAGTGTTATTAACTGTGAGACTTGAACATGGCGGTTACGTTCACCAGCATAAGTGGAAGTGAAGTCTTTCACGACTCATTGCTCACTATCAAATATATTAGATCTCGTGACATGCATGTACTCACACTTAAAATTAATTCCAATCATGTAGTTGATTTTATTTAAATGTATAGGCTAAAATTTAGCAAGGAAATGGAAAGCATGTGCGTTACAAATTTTAATTGTTCTGGTATATGCAATGAAAAAAATGCTTTTGTAGTTATAAGAACTTCCATGTGATGGGGGGGGGGGGGGGTGGTACAAAGACTATTTACATTGCAAGCTCTCCTTAGATAATTTATGTCTTTTTGACAAAGTTCTTTATATCTCCAAATGCACTACATTTCATATACATATATCTCTAATAAATATTCTACTATGTGCTCTCACAATAAAGAAGAAATGAGTTCCTCCTTAATTCATATTTCATTTGTGTGTGACTATAATACATATGTTTATTTTAGTATGCTGTAAGAACTTGTATGCAATATAAAGTGTTAATTATTCTGATATATGCAATGAGACAATGCATTCGTAGCTATAAGAACTTCAAGTGAAATGGGGGTATAAATACCGCTTACGTCCCAAGCTCCCCTTAAGTAGTTTAGACATTTTTGACAAAATCTTTTATATCTTTAAATGCACTACATTTTATATACATATATCCCCAACATAAGAATTATTCTATTATGTTCTAGTAATAAGAAATGATGTAAAATGAAAATAAATGTAATTAAACAGACTTTGATTAAAAAAATTAAGATAAAATTAAATTAATTGTACCACGCTAACAAAGAAGTGCAAAACAAGATCTTGACGATACGAGCAACACTTCAACATGGCGCAAATAACTTAGCATATTTTTTATCAGTATTTTGTCACGTCATAAATAAATCACAAAAAGTTAACTGCAGCAGTTCAACATTGCTGAACTAATTGATCATTTTAAAAAATTACTAATTTTAAAATGTTAAATATTGTATAAGATTTGTACGGGTGGTTGTTATACTAAACAGTCGAGGAACTATTTCAACCTCCTTCAGACCAGTAACTTTGTTTCGGTGGGTTTCCAGAATATATACAGATCAGTACATTATTAACAAATAAATTAACATCTACTTGAACGTAATTAAATTTATTGCAACTATAATAAAATAATAATTTTTGACAAAAAGTTAACAGCATATTTATAATACTTTTGTGTTTTTGAAACTTATAATAAATAAAAAATATAAAATTGAATGCAATATAAAGTACTAATTGTTCTCGTATATGCAATGAAAAAAATGCATTTGTAGCTATTGTTTCGTTCTTTTTCTCCTTTTATTTTTGGAGGAGTTGTCAGTTTGTCCATCGTCGTATACTTCTCTTTTCCGAATAAATCTCTCTTCCGGATCATATGAATGATCGGGAGAAGAGAGGAATCAGAAAATACGGACGTACGACAAAGATGACAAATAAGACAAAGAATGTATAGAGCTACGTACGTTAAACCTCGCAAAGATAGTTCAAGTATGTTCGCCTAAACAAAATCTGGTGGAAGCACCTTGAACCAATATCCACGAAATAATACATTCATATACTACCCAAAATTAGAGATTAAGGTGTATTTGTTTGTTCTAGGGTCTAGAGCGCTCCCAAGGGGATGTTTCCCATTTTGTTAGTTACATCTTAAGGTTTGCTCAAGAATTCTCTTGATCCAGGGAAGTTTTTCTTACATTAGTAGTGACGACTAGCACAGAGCTATCAAATGATGCTTATCTCGCAGGAGGATGCTCTGATGCTTTCAAAGCACCCTCTAAGCCAAGGGCGGAGAGTAAGCCTCTCACAGTTCTTATGTGGGTAACAGACTCATCGACATATGAAGCCCGTGAAATAATGAATCATCTCGACGATAAATCACGATACGTCAAAGCATATCCGGACCATAAGGGCAGAGGATAAGTCATCATATCCCAAACATGCATTAACTCATCAGCAATCAAGCCGTCGAGATGATAACAATAAGGCAAAAGGAGAAACAGAACTCAACGAGGGTAGTTAAAAGAAGGGAGTAGTCCCTAAAAGGCAGAAGTAGCCGGGTAAGGGTACCATGGACGCATTATCCCAAGCTATGAAGACCTTAAGGGTCTGTTTGGGGGCAGCTGCAGCTTATTAATAAACTACTGCGTAGCAGCTGCCACAGAAAGCTTCTGCGCAGAAACTACTGTGAATAAGCTGGATAAACCACAAATCAATACCTCCACACAAACAGAACCGCACGCTAAACATCACCTCCACAACCACACTCCAACACCTCTTTACAGACACCACGACCTCCACACACCACAACTCAGACACCATTAGACACCACACTACCTTTAACACCACCAACACCTCCACGCACCACAAATGTTAAAGAAAAAATCCTTCAACACCACCAACACCTCGAAATCTACTACAACAACCACACAGACATCTCTACACACTACCACACAGGCTCGACACACCACCACACAGACACCTCCAACACCACCAATACCTGGACACACCACCAAATGTAAAGATAAAACCCTCCAACACACAGACACCTCCACACACCACTACCTAGACCCCACACACCACCATACAAACACCTTCAACACCACCACCACCTCCACACACTAGCAAAGGCTAACATTAACCCTCCAACACCACCACCAACACACAAATACCTCCACACACCACCACACAGACTCGACATACCACCACACAGACACCTCCAACACCACCAACACCTCCAAACACCATTAAAGATAAAGATAAAACCCTCAACAACTCCAACGCCATCAACACCTCCAACACCACCACTACCACATGGACACGACCACATAGACTCAACACACCACCACAATGACACCAACACCACCAACACCTTCATAACCACCAAAGGTAAAGATAAAACCCTCCATCACGACAAACCCTCTTTCAACCATTTCTCAAATTCCCACTCAAACACCAAATATAAAAGATATAACCCCATCCCATATTTTTCATGTAGGCTACTGCATGCAGAGCACCCGATACATTGCTACCAACAAATCAAGCACCATCTTTCAACTAATTCTCAATATCTCACTCAGACATCCAAGCTAAAGAAAACACTCCAAACCATATTTTGCATATACCGTGAAGTGCATACAGGGCACTCGAAACATTTCTATCAACAAAACAAGCACCATCCTGGCACCATTTATCAAATTTTCATTGACACATAAGGAAAAGATAAAACCCCATTCTATCAGCCACACATGCACAAAGACTGAATTCCAAATCATAAAGTGAAAGCCACAAATCGCAAAGTCCAAATTTTCATTTCAAACCGCAAATGAGAAAGCCACAAACGCATCTGACCACCACCTTCACACATTGCTATCAATAAATCAAACAACCTCTTTCAGTTATTTCTCAAATTCTCACTCAAATATCAAAAGTAAAGATAAAACCCCACCCAATATTTTTCATATAGGCTACTGCATATAGGGCACATGATACATCAACAAATCAAGCACCATCATTCAGTCATTTCTCAATATCTCACTCAAACATCCAAGCTAAAGATAAAACACCACCCCATATTTTGCATGACGGTCACTCGAAACATTACTATCAACAAATCAAGCACCCTCCTTCAACCATTTCTTAAATTCTCACTAAAACACCAAAAGTAAAGATAAAACCCATTCCATCAATCACACATTCATAAAAATCGAATTTCAAATCATAAAGAGAAAGCCCCTTCCAAAAATACACAACCCAGACAAAATGCATCATTTCATATGTTATCATCACAACATTGGTTCCCATAACATTCATGATGCAAATTTGTATTGCATTATACAAACGTACATAGCGTATGGGTGACCTTTATTTTAACATCTAAATAGGAAAAATTCAGATAAAGTATATAAATAATCTCTTTAATTTCTTTCTTCATTGTTATAGGCTCTGCGTCTCCATCAAGAACTATTTTAGCGAAAGATCTACCTCCAAACTCATATCTGGATGAAGCATACAAGTCCTAACTTAATACATCTCTTATGGCCAAAATCATTCCAGTAAAGCAACATACAATAATATATATATATATATATATATATATATATATATAATTCTGTGTGTGTGTGTGTGTGTGTGTGTGTAAATTTCCGTACATTAAAAGAGTAAACACCATCCTCAGCAGACCTCATAAATTCCTCATTAAAAAAATACAAAAAAAATAAAAAAAAATAAACCCAACCAACTTGAAATATTATTTGAAACCAAATTCAATTTTTCAGACAATGGAAGTCCTTTAGATCAGCTTTCTGATACTTGCTGTTCTGTTTTCTGCACAACCTGTAGCATACCATAACAATATCAACATCTGTAGCATTTGGTTCCAGCGGCTTCAATGCAAACAGTTTCCAAAAGTTTATATTATGAAAAAACAAAATTGAATGAGAAGAACCTAAATAAAATTTGATTATGATAAAATACAATACACAAATAATTATTTAAAATTTATAAAAAGGGCATTTACGTACATACCACACAATTCTTATGTATTTATATATCTAACACCTAAACTTTCAAATTTACACGTCACCATAATCTTTAACTCGTATCAAAAACATTACTACTGCTAACTTTTTGAAAGTAGACTCTTCATGAACAGGTTCAAGACACCAAATTGTAACAAATGTAAATACAAAGAAATTGTGTGGTATGAATGTAAATTTTCCTTTATAATCCAACACTTCAGGCATAAATCTTGACCCTTTTTCCCGTAATATTAATCTGATCAACAAATTAACTATCCTTCGCTGGAGATACAGAGCTTCCTCAAAGTCACAGACGTTCTCTTCTTCTGGACAATCTCTCTTCCCTTCCACGTCTGAAATCCTGCTTTCCGGTTGATCTCATGCTTCCAAGAATAACGCGCTTCCCCATGCATCAATACAAGAGAGCCTGGATTCAGTAGAACAGGAATCCTAGCTAGAGAACCTTCTTCACCAGCTTCAGCCTTATGTAAATGAGTCTCTTGATCAGCTCTGGAGAAATGCATAACACACTCCGATTCCATCGAAACAATAGCAATTCCGTCCTCGAATCTCATTAGATCTACATGAGCGCATATTCCCTGCAAGAAAAATGAGATCTATAATGTTTTTTTGGAATGTCTTATAGAAGCTTGTCTGGGTCAACCTCAAGTTTTGAAAATGGAAGTTGAGCGTTACAAAAAAGTTAGGAGGGAACAATAAGGACAAAGAGAAAAGTGTCAAAATGATCCTCATACTCTTTTAATATAGGTTGAAATAATTCTTAGTTGGCCCACTAAAAAAATGACAAAGACTTTAGCATTTTTATAAACAGTTGAGTAAAAAGGCCTCATGTCAATAGTCAAGGGACTATTTTGGCAGCAGCAACAACAACAATCCTTTATCCCATTAAGGAGATAATTTTGGCACTTTGCTCAAAATTTAAATAAAATATGGGATAGAAAAGAAAGCTATACCAGTATTTCTTATTCGAATCCGTCGAAGGGAACTGAGATTGTAGAGTTAAACCACTGTGTTGCCATTAACATTTCTTTTAAGCAAAATTATTTATAAAAATAAAAAAATAAAAAATAAAAATAAATAAAAAAAAAACCTTAGTAAGCTATAGCATAGTATGGGTCATCGCATGTATGCAGCCCCCAAGCTGCCTGCATGTACACAAAAGATCTTCTACTCTTAGTAAGGCAGGGACATGCATAATTTGGTCAAAACCAACAACTGAACCGAATTGGTTGATTCGGTTTGGTTTCAAAAATACACTTCGATTTTGATTTTTAAAGGCTTAATATTCAGTTTTCAGTTGTTGGTTTAATTTGAATTTTTATTTAACCAAATAAACCAAAAAACTAAAATTTAATTAAAATTTCTTATTATATGTTAGGGGAATTTACATGCATACCATCCAATTCCTGCGTATTTATATATCTAACACCTAAATTCAACTTTTTATATTTCTACTATTCAAATCTTTTATATTTCAATAAAAATGCGACCATTTGAACTTATAAAAAGTGAAACACACCTTTCATGCATAGGTAAGATGGCATTAATGTAAAAATTGAAGTTTAGGGGTTATAAATCTAAATACATAGGAATTAAGAGATACGTTTGTAAATCTTCCTATGTTTTAATTTCATTAAAAAAAAACCAAAAATTGATCATATATGCAACATTTTATTAAAAAAAATGATATATACATTTAAGTTATGTAATTCAAAATGTTTGTTCGTAATCAAGCTCCAAAAAACAATAAATTTCAGTTTATTCATAATCAAACCATTTAAATCGAATTGAACTTAGGCTCGGTCGATACAATTTTATCAAAATTTTGATTGTTTCAGTTTTTCGGATTTTGAATTTCGGTTGCAATCGATTTGACAAATTTACAAATGAATTCATTCAAACTGACCGAATGCTCACCCCTAGAGTAAGATGCAATAGGGCAGCAAAATCTTGTAGAGTCCCATTCCCTTAACTCCTTTTTTTTTCTTTTTCTTTGTTAACGAAGAAGGTGACAGCTGAAGCACAAATTTGATGTATGTAGAACTCGGTTTTATAACCTTAATAATAAGTTCCAAAATCTTTACCAACTGAACCAGCTAACACCTGCAAATTATGTACAGTAGATTTTTAACTTGAACTTTCATTGTTCCATGAAATAAGTTTACATGGGTAAATTCATATGACAAATAGAAAGAAAACTAAACCATCAGGCAGAAACAGAGAAAAACACTGGCAACACCTCCACAATAAAACCTATTCAGGTAACACCATTTGATGATCTTAATCTACTAGAATTAAATGAAAATGTGAGATTCTATAGGATGCAATGGAGAAAAAAGATTCATGTAGCCAACCACACGTAGTGGGGTACAAGCTAGTTATTATTGTTGTTGTTGTTGCTGTAGAAGGAAGTAACACCATTCCAAAGAAACCTAATCTGTAACAAAATATGGTTCATTTACTGACATAACCTGCAGTGTAACACCTTCACAAAACAATATCAACCCTAACAAAATATAATGTTTTTCTAAAGGCAATTACATACTTATCACTCGAAACAATACTATTTACAAATCTAACAGTATCTTTCATCCATTTTTCAAACTCTCACTCAAATATCAAAATTCAACATAAAACCCCAGCCCATTTTTTTAAATTTTATCAAATTCTCAATGATTTGATCTTTGACAAGCGTAAATGCAGCGGTTCGGTACTTGAAAAAAATCCACTTGGTGATAGTTTTGTAAATAACAATTTTTCGAGCGTTGTGGATGTAATTATCTCTTTTTTAACATTGCATTCATGCAGCAATGTGTCGTCATAAAAGATGGTAAAAACCATCTTTGAAGAATAGCCTCACAACTATAATTGTATGCACTGCCTTCTAAATGACAATAAAAAACTTGAGTATTCATTACTGTGAACACCTTAATGTGATATACATGACACTCAGATTCATTAACTTGTCTGCACATTGGCTGCCAATGAACATGATTTATTTTTTTGAAATATTAACAAGGGAAGTAAAGAAAATTAGTGTACTCGACAAAGCACTGAACAGCACTGAACACTTTTATGCCTTGCTTATGTTTATTTATTTAGATAATTTAAGAAGATTTCAAACTTTTTAAAGCTTGACATATAAATAAACAAGTTTGAAAATTGATTTATTCATTTAAGTTTACGAATATGTTCATCTTTTGTTTAATCAGTGACTTATTGAGCTCAGAAGGCGCTCATTTCATAATAAATTTATTTCTTATTTGACGACTTGTTCTAGGTTCTTATGTATTTTATTTCATATGCAATGTACTTTGAAAAAGCATTTATATTACTGTGTATGCATGTTGAAAAGTTTGAGTAAATAGCTAAATGAAAGGATTAAATTTTATTTTTTATTAACATTTAAATCCTATAGAAATACTAGAGCAGGTAATAAATTATTCTAATTAAAATGAAAAGTTATGAACACATTTATGTATAATATTAAGGCTATATATATAAATCTTTTGCATCCTAAATACATTAATACTAGTCCAAACTTGATAGGCTCAAAATCGATGATAGAATTTAAAAAAAAAAGTTTTGACAAACTTCTAAAACTGCTCAAACTTAAATAAATAACAATCGCACCTCATAATCTTCACTTAACTTTACATCAGTAAAACAAAAACTTATTTTAATATTTTCTTACACTATTTGGAGGTGATCCTCCAAAAAGTAAACAGATACGTTAAAAGGAAGTAATCCCAATAAATCTAATATTCTGCCGACCCACCATGGCATGACTTAGTTGTCATTGTTTAACCCTCAAAATAGAATAATATGCATTGTGATTTTTTTATTCTCAAGAAAATGGTTGAGTCTGTTTGATATGGTGCATTTGAAAGTAACATTCTACTAGTACGAGGTTCATCAAAAACTCCAAATGCAATATATTCAACTTTTAAAGCAAATAACTAATAAGAACATAAAACACAATTTCTTTAAAGAACATGCAAATGCAACCTACCCAACTACAAAATTTAACATTTTCTAAAAAATAAATAAATAAATTACCAAATTTAATATAAACACCAAAAGTTTATTCCTTCTTCCAACATGTCTAATAGGCAAATCATTATTATAACAGATCTTGAATTGGAATAAGGCATTATAACTCTAATGTTTTTGAGAATGTGCTTTATTAAATATTTCTCATCGCATTCATCATCATTTTTAGCAATGACCAAACAGTGTGGGGGACTTCATGAAACATTCTTCTCCATTCAGTATTATTGATTGTCAATAATGTAAAGATTATGAAGTCATTCCAAAAGAAATTTAACTACTTAACATCAATTACTAGTTTTGGAATTTAAGATGAATCTAAGATAACAAATACAATGAAATATTATCATAAAATTAGATGGGAACACTTAAAAGACACAACAAAAGTCAACAACAATAATAACAACAACAACAACAACAACAACAAAGCCTTAATCCCACTACGTGGGGTCGGCTACATGAATCATTTTTCTCCATTGAGTTTTATTTAGAGTCGTATTCTCATTTAGTTATAATATATTAAGATCATTTTTTATAAAATTAGCCCAAGTCTTCCTAGGTCTACCTCTGCCTTTCTTAACATAAGTCGACTCTAAAACATCTACTCTCTAATCGGATCGTCAGATGGTCGACGTTGAATGTGACCAAACCATCTAAGATGACTCTCTCTAATTTTGTCTGCCACAGGAGCTACACCAACCCTATCACGGATATAATCATTTCACATTTTGTCTCTAAGTGTAAAGCCACTCATCCACCTAATCATTCTCATCTCGGCAACACTTACCTTAGTATTATGCTTCTCTTTTAAAGGCAAACATTCAGCGCCATAGAGCATTGCAGGTCTCACCACCGTCTTATAAAATTTCCCTTTTAATATGAGTGGTCCTTTTCTATCACAAAAAAGGCCCGAAGCATTCCTCCACTTCAGCCAACCAACTTAAATTCTACTATTAACATCCTCATCTATATCACCATCGCTTTGAATAACAGACCCGAGATATTTAAATCGTTCATACGTTTTAATAATTTGATCAACCAAATTTACACTTCTGTCACTAGAGCTACTACTACTAAATTACATTCCATATATTCAGTTTTAGTTCTACTCAAATGAAGACCTTTAGACTCCAGTGTAGACCTTCATAATTCAAGTTTTTCCTGGGTTTTTTCTCTCGTCTTATCCACGAGAAGGATATCATCAGCAAAAAGCATACACCAAGGTACATCCTCCTGTAAATGACCAGTAAGACCAACCATAACTAAAGCAAAAAGATATGGGCTTAAAGCCGACCCCTGATATAATCTAACAGAAATAGAAAAATATTTTGTCAATCCTCCTTCAGTTTGAACACAAGTAACAGCTCTAGTATACATATCTTTAATGACTTCAATATAAGCCATATCAACACCTATCTTCTCAAGAACTCTCCAAAGGATATCTCTTGGAACCTTATCGTAAGATTTTTCTAAACCAATAAAAATCAAATATAGCTCCTCCTTATTATCTCTGAACTTCTCCATCAAACCCCTCAATAAATGTATAGCTTCCATAGTAGACCTGCACGGCATAAATCCAAATTGATTATGAGAAATCTTTGTAATACGTCTTAACCCATGTTCAATTACCCTCTCCCGTAATTTTAAAATATGACACATCAACTTAATTCCTCTATAATTTTCACACTCTTGTGCATCCCCTTTATTCTTAAAAATGGGGACCAATATACTCTTCCTCCACTCATCAGACATCTTTTTAGTTTTTTAAATAATATTAAAGAGTTTGGTAAGCCAAGAAACTCCCAAATCTCCTAAATATTTCCACACTTCTATTGGGATATCATCAGGTCCTACAGACTTTCCAACATTAGTTTTCTTCAAAGCTTCCTCAACTTCTTTCTTACTAATGCGACGGTAAAAATGAAATATTTTATTATTATTAACGATATTAAGATCACTAAGGTCAATCATATTTTCAGAAACTTCATTAAAAAAATTTATCAAAATAACTCACCCACCTATGTTGAATATCTTTCTCTAAGAAAACACCTTTTGATTTTCATCTTTAATACACTTAACCCGAGTTAAATATTTACTTTTTTTCTATTTATTTAGCTAGTTTATACATATATTTTTCACCATATTTGGTATCTAACTTATTATAAAGATCACTAAAAGTGAAATTTTGAACGTCACAAACTGATATTTTAGACTCCTTTGGACCGTTTGATATTTATCTCAGTTCTCTAAACATTTACATTTAAACCAATTTTTATACCATAACTTCTTATATTTAATCTTTTATCGCACATTATTATTTCACCACCAACTATTTTTATTTACGAAATGCTTTCTTTTGATTCTCGTATACATCTTTTCTACTTGTTTAATAGTGTAGTACTTTATCCCATACAGCGTTTGCTTCCTCATGAACATCCGAAATTTTGAAATCTTGAATTTTACTCATAAAAATAATCTTATTTGTGTCTTTTAGGTTCCCCATCTAATTCTACGATGATTAGTTCTAGTATTTTTTATTTTACAACTCATCTTAAAATCGAACTCATAATCGATGTTGTGTACTTAAAACCTCACTTGAAATGACCTTACAATCTCGACGATCTCTTCTTCTCATAAGAAAATAATCAATTTGTGTTATATTAGATCCATTCTTATAAGTAATAAGATGCTCATCTTTTTTCTTGAATAAATTATTAGTAAAAACAAAATCATACGCTAAAACAAAATCTAAAATGACTCTTCCTTTTTCACTTAGTCACTCCAAAACCGTAACCACCAATGAATATTTCTGAAATCTTCTACAACATTACTGACATGTCCATTTAAATCCCCTTCAATAAAAATTCTTTCTTCGAGAGGTATCATTTGTATTAAGTCTTCTAAGTCATTCCAGAATTTATCTTTAGACCCTATATCTAACACCTACTTGAGAGTATAAGCGACTTATAATATTAAAAATCTTGGTGTCAACAATAATCTTAAAGCTTATAATTCATCTCTAGCTCTATTAATTTTTACAACATTATCTCTCAAACTCTTATATATAATTACACCTACACCATTTCTAGTGCGACTTTTACCTGAATATCAAAGTTTAAAACCTAATTATCAATCTCCTAAGCCCTTTCTCCAACCCATCTAGTTTCTTGATACATAAGATATTAATATTTCTAAGAATCATAATATCAACTAATTCCATTAATTTACCATTAAGAGTACCTATATTCCAATGTCCTATCCTCGTATTAGTTTCATGAACTAATTTCTTTACCCGCATTCATCTGTAATGTGGGAACTCTTACTTATTTGACACTACACCCGGGCGGCGGTGCAGCGACCCTTGCACACTTTTCACTATATTTAGGTCATACAGCGCGTCGCTTCCAGGGGATGCCCTAGTACTAACACAATAATTAAAAGTATTCATGCCATGATTTTTCGACAAGTTTTACACAGTTTGTCGACTACCTAACGCAACCCTCCATTTTTCACATCCGAGCTTGGGACCGGTAATGACAGTGTTTGACAATTAAAAGACACAAATAAAAATATTTGTATGGGCAAACTTTAAGATTTTAAGATTTAGAATGTTTATGAAGAAACAAATTCTATATGACGTAAGGTAACAAACACTTTAAACAAGTAAAAAAGATGTACTTGGAGAAACAAAAGAAATAAGAAAAATATAATGTTTATGTTTTTAGTAATACTAAGAATTATGTTTTTAGTAATTTTTATAATATATTAGAAACTAAAGAAGATAAAAGATATATGTATAAACTAGACAAACAAACAGAAAAAAAAGTAAAAGTTTTAATTGAAGTAAAGTGTATTAAAGATGAAAATTAAAAATTAATTTTCTTAGATGAATATATTCCACGGTGATGGGTGAGATATTTTGATAAACATTTCAATGAAATTTTTAAAAATATGATCAATTTTAGTGATCTTAATATTATTAATAATAATACAACTTTTTTTATTTTTATCACCGCATTAATAAAAAAGGTTGAGACAGCTTTAAAGAAAATCAAAGGTGGAAAATCAATAGGATTTCATGGTATCCCAATAGAAGTGTGGAAATATTTAAGAGATATGAGAATTTCTTTGCTTACTAAGTTTTTAATATATTTTAAAAACTAAAAATATGTCTAATGAGCGAACGAAGAGTATTTTAGTCTCTATTTTTAAAAATAAAGGGAATGCACAAGAGTGTGCAAATTATTGAGGAATTAAGTGAACATGTACATTAAAATTGTGGGAGACATTAATTGAACATAGGTTAAAACACGATACAAATATTTCTCATAATTAGCTTGGATTTATGCTAGGCATGTGTACTATGGAAGCTATACATTTATTGAGAAGTTGATGAAGAAGTATTGAGAGAGTAAAGAAGATCAACATGTGATTTTTATTGATTAAAAAAGCTTATGATAAGGTTCCAAGAGTATTTATTTAGATAGTTCTAGAAAAAAAAATGTTGATATGAGTTATATTCAAATCTTTTTAGATATGTATACTAAAGTTGTTACTTCTATGAAAAGGAGGATTGACTGACCAAATATTTTTCTATTTCAGTTGGATTAATCAGAGATTGTCTTTAAGCCCGTATCTTTTTGCTTTAGTTATTGATGCTCTTACTGGACATTTCCAAGCGGATAAAACTTGGTGTATGTTTTTCGTTAATGATATCTTCCTATGGATAAAGACTAGAGAAAGAAATCAAAATATGGAGGTCTACTTTAGAGTCTAAAGGTCTTCGTTTGAGTAGATCTAAAATTGAATATATGGAATATAATTTTAGTAGTAGTAGAACTAGTAGCAAAGTTGTAACAAGGGATGATCAAATCATTAAAAGAAAGGAACATTTTAGATATTGCGGTCAATTGTTCAAAGTGATGGTGATATAGATGAGGATGTCATTAGTAGAATTTAAGTTGGATGGTTCAAGCAAAAGAATGCATCGGGCCTATTGTGTGATAGAAACGAGTCGGTTAAAGGAAAATTTTATCAGATGGTGATGAGACTTGCAATGCCTTATAACACATAATGTTGGCCTATAAAGAAGAGGCATAAAACTAGGTTGTGTTGCTGAGATAAGAATGCTTAGGTGTATGAGTGCTTTCACATTTAGAGGTAAAATGCAAAATGAATATCTCTGTGAAGGAGTTGGTGTAGCTCCATTGGCGAACAAAATTGGAGAGAGTCGTCTTAGATGATTTGTCACATTAAACTTCAGCCATCTAATGATCTGGTTAGAAGAGTGGATATTTTAGATTCAACTTATGTTAAAGTTAAGACATGATCTTAGTAGAATTAAATGAAAATATGCACTCAATAGGACACAATGGAAAAAAAAAAATCATGTAACCGGCCCCACCTAGTGGGATAAAGGGTGGTTGTTGTTGTATATAATACGTTAGTTCTTCATTCTAATCAACCAGCTTTAATTGTAAAAGTTATATTCTCCTTCATGTCCCCCATGTTTTTTATAAAATAATGAACTTTATATCACAAATCAACTTTATAAACTACCAAGTTTAAGGAAAAAAAAATCAAACATGAATGGTTCTCAATTAAGCATTTGAAGTGGCATGCACCTCTTCTCTATCGACATCATCCCAAATTTTCTTAGAACTTGCAACTAATTCATTTAATTAACTACAATTATTCATTATGGAGTCCTTCAAAATGCATTAAACATAATTCCCAGAGATGCAGCTATGGCATCCTATTTTGTAATACATTCTTTTAATTTACATTTCTTTTTCAACAAACCAAACAACCCATTAGTCACAATAGAGACAAAGCTAATTAATATTCTATGCATAATCTCTACTAGTTAAATAATGTCGTCCACTAAATTATGTTAGAATAAACTAATTTTTATTTATCCATTCAAAAAAAACAAAAAATTAAAATTTTAGTAGGAAATGGCGTGCATGATATTTTTGTTGGTGTAAAGAGGCATAATAAAGAGAAAACAAAACAAAATCTAAACATTTAAAAATATATATATTAGGCATAGCTTTAATAAAAGAAAATTTACTCCACAAATATTGTTACGACAAAGATCATAGAAATAATGATTCCAAGTTTCAATGGAGAAGATTACTATAAGGATGTCATTATCATTCTTAAAGAAGTTATACAGTGGGTGAAATGGTGTCGTCTTAGGCCCCAAAGAGAGTTTGAGTGGACAAATTCCCTCAATGCCCCCACAAAAAATATCCTTTAGTGACTATCTATGGTAACGGTTAAAGTTACACCACAAAAGTGTGCTACTAGGAAATGTTACAAAAGTTACTAAACATACAAAATTCATCCCTATATGTGCTTGAAATAAAATTTTCAGGGAAGATATATATTCATACCACAGAATTCCTATTTATTTACATATCTAAGACACAAACTCTAATTTTGACATGCACACCATCTTACATATGCATGGAAAGGTGTAAATACACTTTTAAAACTTAAGATGGTGGTATTTTATATGGAATATGAAAGATTTGGATGGTATAAATGTTAAAATTAAAGTTTAGGTGTTAGATATGTAAATACATAGAAATTAGGTGGTAAGACTGTACATGCCCCAAAATTTCGAAGGATCAAGCTTTAGTTAGGTTGGACTAACTCCTAATGCTACTTCACATCATATATGCTCTAAAACCAGGAACAACAATCCGTTTTTCTAAGAGGTTTGTCAAACTCACCTAGCAAGAAAAATGACCTTTGTAATGAGAGAGATTTTAAAGAGGAAAGGTTAGGAAATGACTTTGTTACACTTGCTGAGATTAAAGCGATTAAGTACGCCAAAAACAATGTGTATGAAAGAGAGATGTAAGTTTATGAATTAAAAGTGTTGTAAATAGCTTCGCAGAAGTCAAATAGGGAAAGATGAGGAGCGAAGGAGAGATGAGAATAAAGAAATATGGGGGAGAGAAGAAGGAAAAGAGAGAAAGTAAAGATTGAGGAGATAAACAAACCATGCAAAAATCAAAATCCATTGAAGAGTAATAAGATCTCTAAGGAGAAGAATTACACATTTGAAAGGGAATAAGACCGACTTGCAGCACTTTCATTGGCAGGACAACTAAATTTAAATTAAATTTATTTAGGTCGAAATTTTAACCCTTTGAAAATTATAGCAATGCTGATGTTAATTGTCATCAATGATGGAAATTCCCCATAGCAAACAGCAAAAATAAGTTAAAAAAAGCTTTGTAAAGAAACTGAAATGATGCAAAGAAGAGCAGTTTTAACAATAGTGTAGTTTGATAGTGAAGATTAAAACCTACAAAGTTAGGTTAAGCTGCATTAACTTAGACCAATGAAGCGTTCAGATTATACAAATCAATAACATATATCAGCAAAAGAACTTGTAAGCTTGAAGTTACAGGAAGTACTTCAGGCATACAATAATTTCTCTTCACCGAAGATGAAGCTGAACACAAGCAAGGATGTTAGAGAAACCAAGGAAAGGTTTTAAGACCCATACACAGCCCGTTTTTAGAAGAAAATTCTACATACATACCATACAATTCTTATGTATTTACATATCTAACACCTAAAGTTTGATATTTACATTTATAATACTTTGGTGTCATATGCATATGCATGAAAATGTGTACGGTTCTTTCAAAAGTTAGTAAAAATTGTACTTTTGATATGATATAAAAGATTTCAGTTATGTATGGAAATGTGAAAGTTTAGATCATAGATGTGTAAATACAAAAGAATTGTGTGATATGTATGTAAATGGCACATTTCAAAATTGTATTCACGGGCCAGGATGTCCCTAATCCCGGGCCAAACGCTACACTGATCCTAAATATGTAAATCCACTGCAAAAAATGATTTAATATAATAAGTTGTGATTGCTAATCAAAGCGCATAACAAGTTAATTTGCAAACATAAGCATCACTAAGGCTGACAATTACAGGTTTTTGTTCAGAGCAAAAACATAACAAGCTACTTCGCTAAAATATGAATTATTACTTTTCTTTGTAAAGTTTACACACAGATATAGTTGGCATTTGACAAGAAATGTTCGCACCTCACCTGGTTGGTACACATTTATAATTAGCTGATCAAAAAGTGGTTCTCTCCAAAGTAAATTGAATGGTAATGGTTCGGATTCTTCTATTTGTTGTTTTTCACAATCCAACTCCGGGTCATTAACAGGACTTTTTTCACTGAAGCATACAGCTTTCCGAATCAATCTAGAAAGATCAGTAGCCCAATTAGGAAGATCTCCAAATCTCATGGCCTGCAGATACGAATACCACATAATACAAAATTATGGGATTTGAGTAGACGAATGAGATGTTACATTTTAATTTTTCATAAATATAAGCACATTCTTTCATTTGGACGAAGAAACTATCAATACTGGTATTCTAACACATAATCCATGCAAGGTGATTTAAAAAGATAAATAAATCCGTGTTATGACAGATTAAATGAAGAAAAGTAAAAAAAGGGGATCTAAACCCTAAAAAGAAGCCTCAATACAAAATAAGAAAGAGAGTAACGAGAACAGAGGGGACTTTTGGTTTTATGAGGCGTCGTATCTGGCAGATTAGCAAATAAGGACAAAGAAGGGAATGCTACTTCAATATAGTTGAATTTGCTTCCTCGTTCCTATGCACTTGCTACATATATATAGATGTTAACGTTAAAACTCCAAATCAGGAAGATCCTTCCATTGATCTCTATACTTAAAAATTCTGAAATTAGACAAAAAACTAGAAAAAGACAGAATAAAAGTTTATGAAGGTTCACAGGTATTTTGATGGACAAAGAAAAGAGCATTATACAAATGAGAGATATTTATTTCATTTCTAAAAAGTTGCATAAAAAATGGAGAAAATAAAACACCTGATTATGAGAACTCTCAGTGAACCATCCTTCTGCAAATAAAAAACAAAAGTCAGAGCAGAAAACAACATTTTGATAAGGAAATGTAAACATATTAACCGAGTTTGCTGTTCTGTTTTCTATTTTGGACCCATTGCACTAACGAGAGCCAAAGTATCATACAATTTCTACAGAAATAGTTCATTTTACGCATAGCATAGATGAACTTTTATCTTCCACCAATATAAAGGAAGATTTTAAGAACAGTCTTCTCAAGCTTTTATCATAACTTCATAATGTAGCGTCTACATGAAAATAGAAAGGTCCAGTCGTTGCAAGCAGCATCTCCAACAAAAAATAAAAAATAATAATAATAATAATAATAATAATAATAATAATAACAATAACAACAAAATTGAAAATACGTTGTTGAACCCAGATATGTCCCTGCTCAAATCTTACTAGCATTGAGGAGAAGAGGGAGATGAGGAGCCTATGGGAAGAGAGAGTCCTCCTTTTCCATCCTCCTTTTTATAGATCTCAAGATGTCGTTTTGAGTTAGTACAAAATTTGACAAAAAAATAAATAAATAGTACAAAGAGATACGAAAAGATCCATAATGTCACGTCACATCTCGTGGTTTTGTATCATGCAATCTCTTATAACAAGACTCAATATGAGTTATGAGAGTAAAAGCTCGGCAGGTCAACTCATCGAGTCAACTCGCCTGATCAACTCGACATATAAATTCATTGGTTCAACTTTGCGTGTCAACTCGGCAAATCAACTTGTCATTTCAACTCCGCACTTGATAGCTTGACAACTCATTTTAGGTTTATAAATTTAATTCTTAAATTCTCTTATATCTTTGACGAACTGCCAAATGAATAAGAGAATGAGAAATATGAAATTATGTATAGCCATCTCGATAAAACAAGTGTATCTTTCTCTTATAAAAAAAATGAATCATTAGATGCGTTATTTTTTCTAAATATGAATAAAAACTATTTAGATAAAGATGGGTGGTGCATTTCACTATGTAAATGACTATTCGTCTGTTAGAAGGTGCTTAGCTCTCCTACAAAGAATCATCCTAGAAGCACTTTGACTCACCTACAAAATTTCATCCTTAGAGCATTTCAGCTCATCTTCAGGGAGTAGTCTTATAGATTGTCAGCTCATCTTTATTATCATTTTTTTCTATTCAGTTATTTGTTTGATTGACTCGATGATATTAAAGGGCGAGTTCCCCGAGTGATATTAGTAAACATAATGTTTTTATAAGAAATTTGAACTTTTGTGTGCGACTAGATGGACTATTCTCCTACAATATAACTCAATTATAAAGGAATTCAAGCAGTTTCGTTAAATTTGAACTATTATTTGCCAAGGGTCGTAGCTCTCCTACAAAGAGTAGTCTTAATTTTGCAAGTTTCCCTAGGGTGAGATCTCTTGATCTTCAATCCTAAAGTTAACTAACTTTATCCTTTATTTTTCCTAGTCATATTATGGAAAACAAATTTCCATATTTGTCCCAATATTCGATTATTGAGCCAAGTACGATCTAAAAATTTTAGCGATTTGTTTTATTATTAAAAAACCTATAAGGAAAAATTTCCCCAATTTATAAAGAATATGACTTGCTCGAGATATCAACACTATTTTTGTATATAAAGTCACAAATAAAAAATAGCAGAAATATAATCAGAGTAATTAAAAACAAATTAAGGATAAGAGTTTAAATGATAAAATGCTAATAGTAAAAAAGAAAATTTTTAAGGATAGAGTATATTATCTCCCCAATATGATTTTCGCTAGTATGATCTTTATAATCCTTCTAGAGATCTCTTAGCGTAACTTTGGATTTAAGATATTTTCACGCTCTTGGCACTTTCAGTGTACTGAACTCAAATATGTCTATGAGTTATGTCCAAATCCTACTAGCATTGAGGAAATATAGAGATGAAAAGCGCGTGGGACGAGTCATCGTTTTCCTCCCTCTTTTTTACAGATCTCAAGGTGTCCTTTTGAGTTGGTACAAAATTGACAAGAAATAAATAAAAAAATATAAAGAGATATGTAAGGATTCATAATATCATATCACATCTCACAACTTTATATCATATCAACCCTTTTAACCATATTAAATGTGATTCCAACTCGGCGGGTCAAATCATCAGATCAATTAGGTAAGTCAACTCGACAGGTCAACTCGACACATGATTTCTTGGCAAATCTTTTTGGGTGTTTGCAAGACATATCTGGGTTCAACATGTCCGTGAGTTATGCCCAAATCCTTCTAGCATTAAAGAGAAGGGAGAGAAAAAGAGAGAGGAGGGAGATGATGAGCCTACGGGAAGAGAGAATACTTATTTTCCTTCCTCATTTATAAATCTCAGGATATCTTTTACATTGGAACAAAATTTGATCAAAAATAAACAAATAATACATGGAGATATGTAAAGATCCATAACTTCATATCACATCTTAAAGTTTATATCATGTCATCCCTTATAGCCATATTAAATGAGTGTTATGAGAGTCAGAACTTGACAAGTCAACTCGGCTGGCCAACTCAAGTCAACCTGCCAAGTCAATTCGGCAAGTCAACTTGCCAGGTCAACTCAACATCTAACAGCTTTATAGGTCATTTTGGTATATAGATATATATGCACATATGATTTAATCCAAAAAATTAAAAAAAAAAAAAAAGACGAAGCATAAGGGAAAATTGTCGATCGAAATGATGATTACATTCCAAAGGTTCAGATAATTTTACTAAAGCACATCAACCAATAAATTAAAGATGCAAAGCTATAAAATGAAAAGAAACTCAAGCAAGTTGGTTTTCCAGTTGTACAGGCACTTATTGGTCTACACCTAGAATGGAACTTCAATGTGAATCGTAAAGAAGACTAATTGTACCATATAAGAATCAATGATAAATGCTCTTTTGAGTAACAGAAAAGTCTAAATCAAGTACAAAATGTGTCATATACATTTGCTGCAACAGTATTAAAAGTTCTTGACTGGAGCCTTCCTTTCCTCCTTCCCGTGTTCTCTCAATGAGACGTATGGAGCACTAAAATGGAGGTGTAGACCCGCACATTGTTCCGAGATTACAACATGGAAAAGCAGACTCTTCCAACCAGTGTTAAGCAAATAGAAATTGGCGAAAGCTCCACCACACATAATACTTTCTATGCTTGTTAATTGGTCATTCCATCTACCGTTTGATATGGTTTCAAAGTCGAAGCCAATAGGTTAGACGAAGATACTGCACTTACTCTATTAGTATTTAACCACCTATGCCAGAATGGAAACGAATTTGATTGGGGAAGAAGGATGCGTTTTCAAAAGCTAATCCCTACCCGAAAGAATATTTCCACAGAAAGTAAACAATAACTTCTGTACACGCGGAATTAAAAACCTGCAAAGGCATTCTCAATTATATAGCCTCCAGAAAACCTAAATTTAATATAACGACATTAAGCATAGCATCCGTTAATGCGTAGATAATTGATTTTCCCCCTTGCACAGCAAGATTGGTATAGAGCGATACCTCGAAGAATGGCTGATAAAAGAAGATTTTGATCCTTGTCAGGAAGGAAGTCACGGCACAGCCATAATCCATCAATCCCTTCCACCGATTCCCAGTTGTAGAGCTCGTCTTCTTCAGTCTACAAAGATTTTGAGACGCAAATCGATCAGAACAGGAGAGGGAAGAGAAGGGAAGAAAAGCGGATCCAGTGAGGGTGACGAACAGTAGGGGAGAAGACATCGCCGCTGCTATCCGATAAATCGCCGAATGCGCATTCGATGGCTCGCCGCGGAAACTGGGCGTCGTCGTCTTCCATTGCAAGGGCAAGGCAAAAATGCAAGATGGCAAGCGGGTATTTCTTTATATAATATTTACATATCTAACATCTAAACTTCAATTTTTAAATATATGACATCTTATTATGGGAAAGTATATTTCACTTCAAAAAAGTGATCTTTTTTTGTGTGATGTGAATTATTTGGATAGTATGAATATGAAAGGCAAAGTTTTGGTATTGGATATATAAATACATAAGAATTCGGTGGTATTTATGTAAATATCCTATTATTTATTGGAAATTACAGGGAAAAAATTTTGCGTACGTCAACCGTACGCAAAGCTGTGTACGTAATAGATTACACGGGAGTTACATGGGGGTTACGAGGGGTTATGGCGTGTTATAACGTTACTCATGCACTACAGTGCGAGCTCGAGCTTGTAGCTGTGACTATTTCATTCGTTTCGTAGGTTACTGAGGGTTACTGAGATTTTCAGAGGGTTACATGGGAGTTACACGGGAGGTACAAGGGAGCTATAACCCTCTTATAACCCCCGTATAACCCTCGTATACATTTTTACATCCGCAACTCCTGCGTACGGTTGACGTACGCAAATTTTTTTCGTCACCAGGGCTGGGATCATGCACTTAATTTGTGTCAAAAATATATTTGAAATAATAATGAATTCAATAAATATTATTTTTAATTCTATGTAGTTGAAAGCATACTTTGAGCTTTAAATTCTAGACTTTTTCTAAAACTTTTAAAAACTAAAATGTTATTGCTATGCTTAAAACAAATTAAGCAATATAATTATTATTTTTTAATTCTAAACAACTAAATTGCACTTATCATGTTATCGTATGCGGAATAAGATTAACGTTCTCTACTTCATTGCGTGTTGAAAATAATGCCTAATTGGAGAAATCTTTCGAGATAGATCATCTTATGTGTGGGTTTATTTTAAAAATATAACTTAGAAAAGATATGATTAATTGGGAATTGTCTTGATGTCAAAATCGGTCTACATGATTTAGCTCAAATTAGTGAAACATGTGAATCCATAAATTTATTATTATTAATATTATAATAATATTATTATTATTATAGCACTGATATTAGTAGTATTAGCAATATTAGTAATAATAATAATATAAGATATGTGTTATATGTCACAAAAATTAATTAAAAAAATACAAATAACTATTTAAAAATTATTATTAATTACGTTATAATCTATTATATTCGCTCTTTTATTTTATTTTTTTAATGAGAAGCATAAACAAGTATTCCCAAAATGATTGTGAAAGAACCTGTTTACACCCTTATTAGGAATAAGGAAGAGAGTGGGATCTGCTCTTCAAAATTAGGAAATTATTTTGAATGAATTTTTTATCTTATATCCATTTTTAATATTTTTATATGTTTTTTTATATCTCTTCACCTTCATTTCATAGCAACCTCTTCTTCCTCATACATAGCATAATCAATAGTTGTGTGCTTTTGAAAGATTCATACATAGTTATAAGTTTTTTTTTGCTTTGATTGAGTCATAAAATATTTTGCAATGAAGTGTAAATAAAAAATTCTTTAGTGATGACATTTTCTTTCTTATGCATAACACAGTCAAGAAGTGCAATACTTGTAATAGACTAAGGGTCTGTTTGGGAAGGAATAAAACCGCGGGCAGCATTTTGAAAACGTCGTCGTTCCGTTTGGTAAAGGCATCTTTGGTGTGTTTCGGGAAAAACTGTTTTCCTTTTGAATTACACATCGCCCGCGAGCAAGACACCGCATCCAACGTTCGGAGAAATTGTTTACGGCTCTGGCCTCCCGCGGTTCCGCGAAAGGCGGTGTTATTGGAGGTGTTATTCGGGTTATATTGAGGTGTTACTGCGGTTCTGTGACAAATGGTGTTATTGGCGGTGTTATTATGATAGTATTGCAGTGTTGTCGTGGTTCCACCACAATGGAGTTATTGGCAGTATTATTATGGTAGTATTGCAGTATTATTGAAGCAGAATTAAAATAATCGGTGTTATTGGCGTGCGGATTTGAAAAACTAGGTATTATTACTTGCTAGTTGCGCGACAGCGGGTGTTATTGCAGGCATATTGAGGTAGTATTGCGGTATTATTGGCTGGAATTTGCCATGGAACCGTGGTATTATTGTTGCGGTGTGGAGGCGGTGTTATTGCGGTAGTTTTTTGGTTGTATTGTGGTGTTATTGCAGAATTTTGTCGTGAAACTGTGGTGTTATTGCGACGGCGGGGAGGCAGTTTTATTGTGGTAGTTTTTTTTGTTATATTGTAGTGTTATTTCAGATTTAATATTACTAAATTATTATATATTATAATGTATAAGATTTAATTTTTAAAAAAATGTTATATTATAATTTATAGAACAAATTTAATCATATTCCACGGTGTTTTATAACTATTTTATATCTATTATATATGTTATAAATTATATACTTATTATTATGTTAATATTAGACTATATTATATGTTAATACTTAATAACATGCATTAACAAAGTATCTTACAAATATTAAGTTATAAACATACTTAAAATATATATAATATTAAGTATTTCATAATATATTTTTAATGCGTTAATAGATAACTAAATTTACACAATTACTTTTAAAATTAAGCATATATTATAATTAATTTAAACTATATAAATTTTAAACATTAAGTTAAAATTATAATACTTAAATTAATTTAATTGTCTTTATAATTAGTCTTTATATATTTATAATACGCTATATAGTTAAAACTAAATTATTTAATAAGTATTAACTAAATTACATAACAAGTGTATGTATTAATTTAGTATAATGAATACATTTAACTAAAATTTATTATAACAATGTTAATTAAATAATATTTTAAATATAGTTAAATTATATCTTAAAATAAATTAAATGCTTTCATTCTATCGTTTCCAATTAAGCTTTATGTGTTTTGTTAAAATTAATATTATCTTAATTTTAATTATTATTGTCATATATATATATATATATATATATATATATATATATATATATATATATATATATATGTATATATTATCAATCTTGATACTCATTCGTTAAGTGATGATTGTTTCTTATTTTTTTTTATCGTTATATATAAGTTTCTTACTTCTCTAATATCAAATATATTGTCAAGACAGTGCTGTTGCAAACAACATTACTTAAGAGGGGCAAAATGATCATCCACAACATAGTAGAATCACTTGCCTCTAATAGTCAGCTAACTTATCGAGATTAGTTGTTGATAAGATAATTCGTTTATCCTGGATGAGTTGGATAAGTCAGCAATTGCCTAAATGCAGACCCTAATTTGAAACATTGACCAATTTGTTTTTTAAATGACCATCATTAGTTATGCACACACACAAATACACACACATGTGCATGCATGTTCATTTTTTTGCCCGATGTTATATTAACTAAAAAATTTAACTCTTTATGTCTATAAATATAATTACCCAAAAGTGAGTTGTATAGTCCACTCAATTATGATATGATAACCAATGCATGTATGACAAGACTGTTTGTATGTACTATTTGTCCAATTTATTAGCCAGCTTTCTAAATAAATAGTACACACATTTTGTTATACGTTTAAGCATATTACAATAATGTGCAAAAAATTTATTATTTGTTAACATTGAGGTATATAATTATACTTTTTTTAGACACAACTTGTGAATGATTTTTGCCATTACATATATACTTAATGAAATAATTTGTTTTTTTTTCTAGCCATTATATTGAAAAATGTGTTGATTTTATATTTGAATTTTGTTGTTTACATTTTTAAATTATTTTAGCTTGCTTATCATTGTTTCTTCCTTTTTTTTAAAACCCATTTTCTGAGCTTATCCATCCAAAAGTGTTAAAGGGTTAGAGAATGAAGAATGGAAACTAAAGAGAAGTGGAATGATTAGGTCAATGATTTTGATTTGCATGTGTTAAATTGTATTTCTTATGCTATATATCAATAAAGCAATTATTTGATGATTAAGGGTCTATGTGTGGTCACTATTTCTTTTAAAAATGAGATCGTAAAATTGCAATGGAAAATTTTTTTTTTTAGAATATCGCTATGAGAATTATAAATATATATATTTTTTCTAAAATAAATTAGACAACAATTTTCTTACAGTCACCGTACTTTAATATGTAAGGTTAAAAAAACAATTTCTTACCACAAAAGATTTTAGAAAGCGACAAGAGGATAATTTTTGAAACAAAATTACGGTGGCACTCTTAAACTCAAAACAAGTTGAAACTTATCCTAAACATACCTTAAATGTCTAATTTCATCCTTGAATTTTGATATTATCCTTAGTTAACACCTTGATTGAGGCTAATCTATACCATCTTGCAAATAATAATAATGAAGCTTTTTTCTATCTTTTTGTTAGAATGATACTTATCATTATTAAATAAGCAGAAAGATGTTGCTTAAATTGGAACCATGGGCTCAGCAAATCATTAGACTGGTCTATAACCTTTGTTATTATTGTTACTATGAGGCTAGTAAGGCAAGTTGCTCACACATGTACATGATTATAATCATATACAAATTCTTTGATGAAGAGAGTTTATCACCCCAAAAGATCCAACCAAAGTGATGTGAGGACCAAAGAAAACTTTCATACAAACTTGCTTAACAATAAGCGTTTGAATTGAAAAGAGGTGGAACTAAACAGTGTTAGTATTAAGTGATTAAATATTTAGGACTTGTACCTGTAATTTCATTTAACATCTTGCACCTAGGGCATTAAACGAATATCTCATATTCGACTCATTTAGTAGTTCATGATCAAACTTTTCATTAAGTAAGCAAGCTAAACACGAATAAATTTTTTAATCTCCAAATATAAACAAACAAATACTATCAATCATTTGCATGATATTGTTATATAACGTCTTGTTTTTATAACCGGAGGAGAAGAAACGAGAAAAACCAAAGGGAGTGGAAGCAAGGATTCGAGCAAAAAGGGGAGATAACGCTAGAAGGTCAAGATGCCAAAGAGAAGAAGAGGAAACGAAGAGTCAAACAAGGCAAGATGAAGAAAAGAGTCAGATAAACAAAGGTTACTTTCACCCTATAAAAAGACGTGTTTGAGGGAGGCATAAGTGTGAAATAGTTTCTTTGGAGTCAAACAATGCGGGAGACATCTTAGCCGTGGACGACCAGGCTTTAAGAAGTATCGACGTCAAGATTCAAGGGATTCGGTGCGAAGGAGAAGCGATAAGAAGCAAGGTCGAGCATTTCACGCAGGGAAAAGGCGGCGCCAGTGTCGGATTCATGTGGCCGATCGAGGGAAAGGAGAATCCCTTTTTCCAAACATTGAAGAAGCAGAAGAGAAGAAGAAGTATCACGCAAGAGGAGACGGGTTAAGCTCTCATCCGATCTGCTTCGCTTAGAGGGAGGAAGATGAAGTCGCTTGGTTTTGGGCTGACCGAGATAAAGTTTTAATGTGTGTGTGTGTGTGTGTTGAATAAAAAAAATTAATTAAGTGAGATTGCATAGAATAAGATATGAAAATTTTATAAATAATAATGAAAAGTTAATAGAAAATTAAAATAATAATTTATATACTATGTTTATGGTATGTTTTCATTTTATTAGAGTCGACATATAGACAAAGAGCAAATTAATCGACATTGAGGTAAATACTGATACTATTAATTTATAGTAATAATTTGTTTCTTGTCAACTATATTCCAGTTAAACTTGAACATTTTTTTATTCTTATTGAGATTTTTTCTTTATCGTTCAATATTGTTATAAATGTTGTAGCTACTTACTCTCATATATTTATTATGTTTTATATAGTATGTTGAATTGAATATGATAAATACATTACTGATATGTTTTATATAGTATGATTGAATGAAGTCACCTCTTATTGGTACTAATAGGGAACACTAAAGTACCCATGCATGTGTATGGAAAAAGATATTGATATTGATGTGTCTTAATTGACACAATTTTTAGAAAGTGCACATGTGATGGTTGTATAGATATAGAATGATATTTGGTATGTTATTGATATAATAAGGTTCTTTGAATAACATCAAATGTTTTATTGATTTATTAAAAGCTTGACTGAAGTGCATATTGCTTTCTTTTCTCTCGTATTATTGTAATTTATGAGTATGAGTATTCACTAACTCGTTTTGTTTATTATTATTTTAAGCTAACTTTTTAGGTTAATTAAGTGATTGATGATTAGCGTTAGAAGAGACAATATTTATAAAAAACGAGGAATCATTAACGAGGTAAATTTAAATATATTGTTTTAATTTATTTTGAATAATTGTTCTTTCATCTGTTAAATTGTAGACGAATATAGAAAATTTAGTTCCCACCGCCCATCTATTTATCCCTTTCTTGATTAATTCCAGGCCCCGGATCACGTTATGACAAAAGTACTATCTAAGACTAAATTTTAGGATTAACTAATGGAATTTTGATGAAAAATGAAATAGAGTAATTATAAGGAAATTTTAATAATTATCTAAATTAAAGTTAACTCAACGTAACAAGTATTATTATTCAAGCATAGTGATACACCTAAAATCATAAAAAAGAGAATTTCATAGAAAACAAAATAATACAACCTATTATTAATGAAAACATGAATGTCCTCACCCAAATGATGGTGTTGATGCTCAATTGATTCAGAAGTACATATCAAATTCTATCAGAAGTGATACAGTCATTATGGATAAATAATTAAAGATATTTCAAAATCTGCATCCACCTTTATTCAAGGGAATGAAGACCTGATTGAAAAAAAAAAATAGGCTAATGAAGGTAGAGAAGATATAGATAGCATTGGCTTGTCCGGATGAAAGAAAAGTATCATTGGCGACATCTATGTTGGATGGAGAAGCCAAACGATGGTGGCGTAGGTAGCATCAAGACAAGCTAGGGGACATATCTAATGTGATGGTCAGTTGAGAGGAATTCATGGAGCTATTTAAAGAATTATTTGTACCCATATCCGCTCGAAGACAGATGCAAGAAAGGTTCAACTATTTGAGGCAAAGAGAGAAGAAAATGATGTTGTATGAAGCAAAATTCACTGCACTATCGATATATGCACCATAGTTAATCGCTGTTGTAGAAGAAAAATGCTACAGGTTCCTTTTAGGATTAATGTATTCAGTCAGTCAGCAGTTGATACCTGTAGAGATCGATAAATATTCGGTATTAGTGGAACAAGCTAGATGAGTGGAGATCGACTGCCAGCTTACTAAAAAGTGTAAACATATGCACAAGAGGAAAATTACATAAGAATATGTGGATCAATCAGATGGGTCCAATGGGAAGAAGACCAAGAACAATTTGACTGGAGATAGTAAAGGTAAGACTCAGGGTACAGTAGTCACTTGTGCCAAATGTGAAAGACAACATAAAGGTGAATGTTTGATGGGCACTACTACTTGCTATTGGTGTTGTCAGCCTGATCATATAACAAATATTGTCCATCTCTTAGCCAGAAGAGTTCTGAAGAACAAAAATAAGGTGGGGCTCTTTCACAAAAGCCTACAGTTTGACAGAAAAAGATTGAGTCAATAGCTTCAACTCCTATCCAAGGTCAACTAAGACAATTTGTTCGACCTCGAGTACATTCTTTTACTCATAGTGAGCCTGAAAAACCTATTGTTATGAATGGTGATGAGGTCCGATGAGTTTGATGTTTTCTTTTATATATATATATATATATAGTATT
This sequence comes from Papilionanthe hookeriana x Papilionanthe teres, assembly GCA_022702705.1. Taxonomy (NCBI): domain Eukaryota; kingdom Viridiplantae; phylum Streptophyta; class Magnoliopsida; order Asparagales; family Orchidaceae; genus Papilionanthe; species Papilionanthe hookeriana x Papilionanthe teres. The sequence continues at coordinate 109,266,418 of CM040432.1, forward strand.
TGTAATTGGAGAAGAAGAAACTAGAAAAACCAAAGGTAGTGGAAGCGAGGAGTCAAAAAAGAGAGGGATAAAGCGAGAAGGTCCAAAAGTCGAAGAGAAGAAGAGGAAACCTAGAGTCTAATAGGAGGGAAGATGAGGCGAGGAGTCGGGGAAATTGAAGGTTACTTTCACCCTATAAAAGGATGCGCTTGAGAGAAGCAGAGGTGAGAAAGAATTACTTGAGAGTCAAATAGTGCCAGAGACATCCTAGCCGGTGACAAGGAGGCTTGAAGAAGTATTGACGTCGAGCTTTGAGGGATTCGGTGCGAAGGAGAAGTGATGAGAAGCAAGGCAAAACAGTGAAATAATTTATTTATTTTTCTAGCCATTATATTGAAAAATGTGTTGATTTTTTATTTGAATTTTGTTGTTTACATTTTTAAATTACTTATCATTGTTTCTTCCTTCTTTTTAAAACCCATTTTTTGTGTATGCAAGTCTTAGCCATCTAAAAGTGTTAAAGGGATAGAGAGTGAAGAATGGAAACTAAAGAGAAGTGGAATTATTATGTCAATGATTTTGATTTGCATGTGTTTGTATTTCTTATGCTATATATCAATAAAGTAATTATTTGATAATTACGGGTCTGTTTGTGGTCACTGTTTCTTTTAAAAATGAGATCGTAAAAATGCAATGAAAAAAATAATTTTTTAGAAAATAGTTATGAGAATTATAAATATATATTTTTTCTAAAAAAATTAGACAACAATTTTCTTACAGACACCGTACTTTAATAGGTGTTGACCTCATTTTTGATGAGGTCTTCTCTTCTTCTCTTTAGTACTTAGGATCTAGCCTTAGGCTTTTCCTTTGACTATCCTAGAGGATTAGAATTGGGACCCACCACTTAGAAATTCAAACCACTTCTTAACTCCCCGCAAACTCCACAAAATTGATTGTAGACCCCTAATCACCTAGAGGGTTGAAATTAAATGTGGAAGTTTAAAGGATGAGTTCCTATAGGATTCTTTGGCCTTAGAGCGCCCTTGCAGGTGGCTCAGTGCAGTGAAGGGGCTGACTTACACACTCACTACACCTATACACTGCACTTTCACACACCTCTTAAAACCACACCCATACCCAATTTGACCTCCGACTCATGCAAGTGGTTCACATGGATGGTCCTTAACCCCTAAGCCCTCGGCTAAGAGGGTTAGAAACAACATAGTGGATGCCTCAAATGAGTCCCTTCATGGCTCATGTGGGCTTGATATGGCTTCATGGCTCAACCAAAATGATTTCATTCCACTTACATTCACCCAAGCTTCAATTTTCCAAATTTTCAATTTTTGACCCCCGGGACCCTACACCCGCTAACTCTACCCAATACCCTTGAAACCACCAAAAATTTGCAAAATCACCTAAATTACCCAAGATTCTCCAAAATCAATCCTAAACATTGCCTCACCAATCAAAGTGATCACCCATACCCAAAAATACCAAAAAATTCCAAAAATACCTCCCAATACCCTCCAAATACCCAAAATACCCCTCTTAGCCAAAAAATCCAAAAATTCAGAAAATTCCCAGAAAATTCCAAAAAATCTCAAATATTCTCAATTTCATTTTGTTCAACTACACCATGGGCCAATTTTGTCAATTTGCCCCACTTTTATCAAAACCCCCAATTTGACCCATTTTAACCCAAAGTGAACCCAATGTCAAACCAAACCTACCCAATTGACCCAAATTCTGGTCCAATTCAATTCTAAACTTCAATTCAACATCCCCAACACCAATCTAGACCAAATCCAAGTTCAATTTGATTGACATTTGGATCCAATTTCACTTTTGGCCTTAAAGCCCAATTTGGACCCATGACCCAAACTTAGCCCAAACTCACCCAATTCAACTCCAATTAACCCCAAATCTTTTCTAAACCTTCCTTAACATCCCCATAAACAAAAAACTAACATGATTTGCCCAAAATTTAGACCCAAACCCCACTCAAATTCAACCCAAAACCAAAATTCCTTAAATGGGCCTACACCCAAACCCAACCCAAATAGGCCCAAGTCCCAAAATCCAAACCCAACCAAAAATTGAAACTTCTTTAAAACAGCCCCACAAACCCTTCTCAACATTAATTTTACATCAATTTCAACTTTAGCCCAACTTTGGCCCATGGTAGCCCATTTTGGCCCACCTTAGCCTCTTTACCAAAAGCCCAAATTCAACCCAATCCAAACCCAAATCACCCCACACTTGTTTCAAACCACTCATGACACATCCCTAAACCAAACTCAACAATTATTTGGCCCAACGTCTTTACAAAATTCCCATCCATAAATTCATTTTTAAACTTAAAGGCCCATTCCTTAAACCATTTTAAAAGCTCATCTTTTACCACATCCAAAGGCCCAAAATTGGTCCCAAAGCCCATATGACATTTCCCCTCATCATACTTTCACTTAAACTCAATACCTAAGTCCTAAATTCATCATCAAATCATCCCAAATCAAGCCTTATCCAAGTTCTCATTAAATTATCAAAAGAATCCCAAAACCCATTTTCATGAAATTGACTAAACCTTTCCCCAAGCCAAAGGTGAGCCATGAAGCCATGCATGAGCCACATGTGAGCCATGAGAGCCTTGGACACTCCACCATGCCATATTGGGTAAGAAGAGGGAGGGCTTTCCTTAATCCCTAAAGCTCATTAGCCTTAATCATGATTCACCTAAACTTAAATTTAATCCGAATATATTTGGATGGAGACTTCTCCATGCCAAACCAATCGATCCCTTTGATCCCCCACAGACCCAAAGCCACCTTGAAGGGTGCACCAAGCCCAAATGGGTGGATTGACCCATTTAGACTCAAAACTAGCCATGCCCCATTCTACTTTGGATCAAAGCCTTTACACATGGCAATTGCCGATTGCTTGCACCAAGTCCCGACCCCGACCCACCCGACCTCGAGGGTGACTCATGCACGGCCGGCCGGCCACCCGGTCGCCGGAAAACACCATGCCCGAGACCTCGGGAGAGGCCAAGCTTTGGAATTCTACCTTGCTCGAGCCGCCCCATGCCCAATGGCCACCATGGTCTGTTCTTCTCCTCACCCTAGCGGCTGATCCCAGCCCTCAACTCCCCCTGGGAGGCCCTCCAGCCTCTCCTATGTAAACCCCTCACCCTCTCGGCCAAAGGAGGTGCTGAACAAAAACCTTAAGGAAACTCTGCCAAAATCATTCCAGATCACTCTCCACACATAGAGCACTTGATCCCCACTGAATTCCAGCCCCGATTCCTCCAGGTCGAGCTCAATTTCGAGCTCGAACTTTAGCCCAAAAACCGGGACACTTCTTCACAGTGAGCCAATCCCCAGATTGATTGGTCCTACACCTTCATCGGACCAAGAGGAGAAGTTTCCCACTCGAAAGCCCCATCTCCGAGCCACCCAGGTTGCTCCGGCCTCCAAGCTTTGTGATCGGCTGTGGTCACTTTCATAGCTAGACAATTCATCGAGCCGAGGGACTTCATCCGGAGCTTACTTGGACCCAATCGAAGGTGACACAACTCTCGGATCGAAGCTTCACTTCTCCGAGCAGAGGTATGGACTCCCTCTTCTTCCCGAGCTTCCGAGAGATTCTCATTTTAATTTGAGTCAATTTAAATGCATGTTTACCGTATGGATGTATTCGTCTCTTCGAGACGAATCCATAGAAGCATAAGAACACGAAAATCCGTTGAGAATCGAGTGAGAAATTAGGGTTAGAAGGTTGACGGTCACGAGTGCACACCAGTCGTAGACGATGACCAGGAGCAGTTGGATCGCGCGTGTATCGAGCGGACGGTTCAGATTGCGCCGGATCAGAGAATGTTACGTGAACTACGGGTCCCGGGACGGCTGACTCAGATGGCGGCGCCCAATCATGGCGCGACACGTACTCCTTCGGAGTCTGCCGATGTTTCGCTGGCGCCGCGTGGATAAGTAGATAAATAGGGTATTTAATGTATTTATTAAATATCGAAACTTTGAAAATTCATATCTTTGTGTAGAAAAATCACAAAAATAAAATAAAAATACCTCTTACTCGGTGAACGAGAGGAGAATAATGTGGAAAAGAAATTAATTAATTTTGTCAAGTATCTTTATTTTTAATTAATTATTTACTCCCTGCATTGTTTTAATTCTCCATTCATTCATACAATTCACCATGGCATGAGACCATAGGAGCTTTGAAGCCTCTGAACTTGGGAACATTCCTCGAATTTTCCAAGGTCGAGGTCATCTCCGTGAAAAGTTATTGATTTTTCAAATGCATGTTGCTCGTTTTGAGTATTTTAATTCCAAAAATTAGCATGTTGTGAAATAAATTCTAGGAAAATTTGGTGATGTTCCTTATGACTAGAGAACTCAGGAAAAATAGGACTTGAGTTAATTCACTCGCATTAACCCTAATTGGCCTAAATACCCAAAATTGAACTTTAATTAATTAGAGTTAATCATAGATCAAATTGACTTGAAATCAATTCTCCACTGACCTTTAGGATCAGAGGAACTCACCATAAAAGTTTGAAGTCAATTGGGTTTGGTTAACCCTATCAAATGGGTTGATTAAGCCATTTAGCCAATTTAAACTTTGAAAATTCATAACTTTCAAAATACTTTTCAAAAATTCACCAAATTGGTTTTGGAGCCTCTCTGATATTAGGGGAATTTAAGAAAATTAAAATTTCAATTTTCTAAAAAGTTGATTTTTTGTATTATTTTAATATTTTAATAATTAAAATAATAATAAAAATTACAAAAATAATAAAATTCACCAAAATGTCACATTTTGAATTCTAACCACTTAGGAACAAACCCCATATTTTTCTTATGTCTTTAGGTAGAGATATTAAATTTTAAAGCATTGGGGTAATTTTTAAAATAAAAAAAAATACATTTTCTAGCATTTCCACTAAAATAATTCCAATAAATTAAGGAAAAATCAGAAAATTGTAAAATTTGGTTCTCTGGAATCCTTGATATTAGAGAGAATTTTAAAAATTATAAAATTCATTTTTCAACTTATATTCTATTTTTAAATTAATTAATACTCCAGAACTTAAAATAATTTTAATAAATAAAATATAATTCAAAAAATCACAAAAATTGGTCCAAGTGGTCCTCTAGTCATTAGAAATGTCCCATAATTTTCTTAAGGACAGAAACTTTCCTTTGGTCATATTATTAAATTTTCCTTGGAAATCCTTATTTTCCACCAAAAATAATTACATAAACAAATTAAATACAGAAGAATCACATTTTCTCCTCTAATGTCTTTATTAACATATGAGTGAAGTCACATAAAAATTTCAAATTTATTTGAGCTCAATTTAGTGAGTTATGAAATTATTAAGCTTGAAGGGCAAAATGGTAATTAAAATTTTAACCCTTAATTAAAACTTTAGAGCTTAATAAAATTAAAGAGTAAAATATTTGATCCTAATCTGATTTGGATGATTGAAATTTAAATAATTAAAGGGTAGAAACCTATTAAACAATTCAACAATAATTGAAATGAACTTTAGTTAAAATAATTAATTAAATTTGGAAGAATAGTAAAATTGGAGTTATTAAAATAGGGATGTTATTAGGAAGAAATTTGTTCTTTAATTTAAGAATCCCTAAATTAATCATCTCAATAATATTTAATCCCTAATTAAAATGATAATCCAAGTTTAAGATTTAAAATGCTAAAAGATTTAATCATTAAATTAAATTAAGGTTAAATTATTTAAAGCAAATTCCTTTAAAATAAAATATTAAATTAAATTAAATTAAATTAAATTAAATTAAATTAAAACAAATTAAATTAAATTAAATTAAAACAAATTAAATTAAATTAAAATTAAATTAAATTAAAATTAAATTAAAATTAAATTAAATTAAAATTAAATTAAATCATATTAAATTAAATTAAATTAAATTAAATTAAATTAAATTAAATTAAACTAAATTAAATTAAATTAAATTAAATTAAATAAATTAAATTAAATTAAATTAAATTAAATTAAATTAAAACTAAATCAAATTAAATTAAATCAAATTGAATTAAATTAAGCTAAAGCATATCATATTAAATTAACTTAAATTAAATTAAATTAAACCACATTAAATTAAATTAAGTTAAGTTAAATTGAATTAAATATAACATCACCTAAGACATGAAGAATTCAAAATAAATCTAAAATAACTTGAACACTATTCCAAACTTAAATTTGAATCACAAATCATTAAATATCATTTTGCCCTTAGGAGCTTTTACTATTATAACTCCTAAATGGAGTATCAAGTGAAATGTCACTTCACTCATAAGGATATTCAAACATCCTAATTCATTGAGCAAGAAATAAAACTTAACTTAAACACCCTGGATGATTAATTCACCTGCACAATAGAATTCATTTGGACTTAGGACAATTCCTGAAATATTGAAAAGATGTTTAAGATTCGTCTTAAACACTTCCTCAATATGATGGAATGTCCTTAAGAACAAATTGAGCTTAATTGTTATTTGGTGAAGAAAATCATCCTTAAAACCAAAATTGAAGACCTAGACGTCATAGGAATGACTAGCTATAGTGATTAGGATTTTGGTAGAAAACCATAACCCTTCCCTTAGCTTTACCAGAAATTGCTATAAATGCTTAAATGCTCTAAATTGTATTTTAAGTGCAGCTTAGGATGACGGGAAGACCCTCCGATGTACGCTTTTATTTTATTGCAATTTATCTTACCGCAATTCATTTACTCGTGTCGCACTTTACCTTTTCTGCATGATAAACAACAATTGCATTGAAAACCTACACCTTTAGGACGTAAACCAAAGCCGAAACCCATAACTAAATTAAAGACACTACAAGATAAAATTCACCGCCACAACATTCAAAATATAAAACAACTCAAAATTTAATCACAAACAGAACAACAAAACTACAACTACAACTAAATTAAAACGTCTCATTGAATGATCGGGAATACCTCAGATGATGTAACCCACGTGTTGCTAATCGGGATTTCCCACTGGTCTAAATGAAAGTGTTGAACTCATTTAGTTGAGTTTAGCAAATTCATCTGGACTAAGTGAATTCGATGAAAATAACGATGCTGGGATGACGGAACCGTGGGATCTTAATCGGTTTCGTTTAATCAACTTTAAGACCTCGTTTTAATTAAAATATTAAAAACACATGGAAATTAAGACTTTCTCTAAAACCAAACACTTCCATCATCTCTCGATTTATCACCTTCTACAACTAAACCTCTACGCAACAACAAGGAGCTTGGAGCTTAATGGGCAAGCACGACCATCGTCATCAATGAAACATGAATCAGCTGAAGCAAAACTTTTCTTTAGTTTAAACAATCAACTCATAGGACTTCGAGGTAGTTTGCTCGGTGCAACATAAAACCTCAACCTTCTTGTTAGGCATTTGCTTTGCAAATTAAGTCCTAATCGACCTTAGGGTTACGAGGTAGTCGTCCGTCACGACATAAACCCTCACACCTTCGAGGTTATTTGTATGATTTTATCATACAAATATAAGTCCTAACTAATTAAAATTGGCAAGATCAAAATATTAAATAAACATTAGGACCTTCCTAAATTCAAGCCAAACAATAGGATAGTCGGGAAATTACCGAAGTTCGCTTCGAATCTGTGATTTCTCCTACCTTTCTACCTTTGAATTCCCAAAAATAAAAATGTTCAAAATTTGATCCATTCCCTATTGAAATTCCAAAAAAAATCAATCCCTTGAAAACTTAAACTTTGAAATTCTTGAGAGCAGAACTACTGATTATTATCGAGAGTTTTCTTAGGTGATTCCCGTCACTTAAGATGTAATTAACTATAGGGGCTTGCCCTTATAGAGAATTTTAAGAACCTGCAGTAATATAAACCCCGCTTAATTCATTTATATTAAGCGGGGAATTTATCGACTTATAAAATTGGTTCGCGAGACCAAACGGATGTCACTAAATCTTCTAGTTTATTTAATCGGGCCCCATCATCAAGCAATGTGTCTATTCTTCGGGATAGATACATGGTTTGTGATACGGTGCTCGTTTATATAAACTATTCGGGATGTGAGATCGATTTGATTCATATCTTAAAATTTTCAAATTTAAAATTATTTTCAAAATCAAATATTACTTTTCAAATTATTTATTTAAATTAAAATTAAAATACGCCGACAATAGGTAAGGTTAAAAAAAACAATTTCTTACCACAAAAAATTTTAGAAAGCAACAAGAGAACAGTTTCTGAAACAAAATTGTGGTGACACTCTGAAACTCAAAACAAGTAGAAACTTATCCCAAACATACCTTAAATGTCTAATTTCATCCTTGAATTTTGATATTATCCTTAGTTAACACCTTGATTGAGGAGGCTAATCTATACCATCTTGCAAATAATAATAATGAAGTGTTTTTTTTATCTTTTTGTTAGAATGATACTTATCATTATTAATTAAGCAGAAAGATGTTGCTTAAATTGGAACCATGGGCTCAGCAAATCATTAGACTGGTCTATACCCTTTGTTATTATTGTTACTATGAGGCTAGTAAGGCAAGTTGCTCACACATGTACATGATTATAATCATATACAAATTCTTTGATGAAGAGAGTTTATCACCCAAAAAGATCCAACCAAAGTAATGTGAGGACCAAAGAAAACTTTCATACAAACAAGCTTAACAATAAGCGTTTGAATTGAAAAGAGGTGCAACTAAATAGTGTTAATATTAAGTGATTAAATATTTAGGACTTGTACCTCTAATTTCATTTAATTTAACATCTTGCACCTAGGGCATTAAACGAACATCTCTTGTTCGGCTTATTAAGTTGTTCATGCTCAAACTGTTCATTAAGTAAGCGAGCTAAAGACAAATAAATTTTTTAATCTCCAAATATAAACAAATGAATACTACCAATCATTTGCATTATAGTGTTATATAATGTCTTGTTTTTATAACCAAAGGAGAAGAAACGAGGAAAACCGAAGGAGTGGAATCGAGGAGTCGAGCAAAAGGGGGAGATAACGCTAGAAGGTCAGGAAGCCGAATAGAAGAAGAGGAAACGAAGAGTACAAACAAGGGAAGATGAGGCAAAGAGTCAGATAAACAAAGGTTACTTTCACCCTATAAAAGAACGTGTTTGAGGAAGGCATAGGTATGAAATAGTTTCTTTGGAGTCAAACAATGTGGGAGACTTCCTAGCCGAGGACGAGTAGGCTTTAAGAAGTATCGACGTCGAGATTTAAGGGACTTGGTGCGAAGGAGAAGCGATAAGAAGCAAGGTCGAGTATTCACGCAGGGAAAGGGCGGCGCCGGTGTTGGAGTCATGTGGCCGATCGAGGGAAAGGAGAATCCCTTTTTCCAACCATTGAAGAAGTAGAGGAGAAGAAGAAGTATCATGCAAGAGGCGACGGGTTAAGCTCATGCGATCTGCTTCACTCAGAGGGAGGAAGACGAAGTCGCTTGGTTTTGGGCTGACCAAGATAATGTTTTAATGTGTGTGTGTGTGTGTGTGTAAAAATAAGTGAGATTGCATAGAACAAGATATGAAATTTTTATACATAATAATGAAAAGTTAATAGAAAATTAAAATAATAATTTATATACTATGTTTATGGTACGTTTTCATTTTATTAGAGTCGACATCTGGACAAAGAGCAAATTAGTCGACATTAATGAGTACTGATACTATTAATTTATAGCAATAATTTGTTTCTTGTCAGCTATATTGCAGTTAAACTTGAACATTTTTTTTTTCTTATTGAGATTTTTTCTTTATCGGTCAATATTATTATAAATGTTGTAGCTACTTACTCTCATAGATTTAGTGTATGTTTTATATAATATGTTGAATTGAATGTGATAAATACATTTCTGATATGTTTTATATGGTATGATTGAATTGAGTCACCCCTTGTTAGTACTAACAGGGAACACTAATGTGCCTATACAAGTGTTTGGCAAAGGATATTGATATTGATATGTCTTAATTGACACAATTTTTAGACTGTGTACATGTGATGGTTGTATAGATATAGAATGATATTGGTATGTTATTGATATAATAAGGTTCTTTGAATAATATTAAATGTTTTTATTGATTTATTAAAAGCTTGACGGACGTGCATATTGCTTTCTTTTCTCTTGTATTATTGTAATTTATAAGTATGAGCATTCACTGACTTGTTTTGTTTATTATTATTTTAAACTAACTTTTCAGGTTAATTAAGTGATTGATGATTAGCGTTGGAAAAGACAATATTTATAAAATCTGAGGATAATCATTAACAAGGTAAATTTAAATATATTGTTTTAATTTATTTTGAATAATTGCTCTTTCATTTGTTAAATTGTAGACGAATATAGAAACTTTAGTTGTCACCGTCCATCTATTTATTCTTTTCTTGATTAATTTCAAGCCCCAGGTCAGGTTAGGACAAAAGTGCTATCTGAGACCAAAGTTTAGGATTCACTAATTAATGTTTGATGAAAAAGAAAATAGAGTAATTATAAGGAAATTTTAATAATTATCTAAATTAAAGTTAACTCAAAGTAACAAGTATTATTATTCAAGCATAGTGATACACCTAAAATCATAAAAAAGATAATTCGATAGAAAACAAAAAAACACAACCTATTATTAATGAGAATATGAATGTCCTCACCCAAACGATGGTGTTGATGACTCGACTAATTCAAAAGTACATATCAAATCCTATCAGAAGTGATACAGTCATTGTGGATAAATAATTAAAGATATTTTAAAATTTGCATCCACCTTTGTTCAAGAGAATGAAGACCTGATTGAAAAAAAAATAGGCTAATGAAGGTAGAGAAGATACTAGATAGCATTGGCTTGTTCGGATGAAAGAAAAGTATCATTGGCGACGTCTATGTTGGATGGAGAAGCCGAAAGATGGTGGCGTAGGCAACATCAAGACAGGCTAAGGGACTTATCTAATGTGATGGTCAGTTGAGAGGAATTCATGGAGCTATTTAAAGAATGATTTGTACCCATATCCGCTCGAAGACAGATGCAAGAAAGGTTCAACTATTTGAGGCAAAGAAAGAAGACAATCATGTAGTATGAAGCAAAATTCACTGCACTATCGATATATGCACCATAGTTGATCGCTACTGTAGAAGAAAAGTGTTACAGATTCCTTTTAAGATTAAAGTATTCAGTCAGTCAGCAGTTGATACCTGTAGAGATCGATAAATATTCGGTATTAGTGGAACAAGCTAGATGAGTGGAGATCGACTGTCAGCTTACTCAAAAGTATAAAGAGATGCACAAGAGGAAAACTACAGAAGAATATGTGGATCAATCATATGGGTCCAATGGGAAGAAGACCAGGAACAATTGACTAGAGTTAGTAAAGGTAAGACTCAGGGAACTGTAGTCATTTATGCCAAATGTGAAAGACAACATAAAGGTGAATGTTTGATGGGCACTACTACTTGCTATTGGTGTCGTCAGCCTGATCATACAACAAATATTGTCCATCTCTTAACCAGAAGAGTGCTGAAGAACAAAAATCAGGTGGGGCTCTTTCACAAAAGCCTATAGTTTGACAGAAAAAGACAGAGTCAATAACTTCAACTCCTATCCAAGGTCAACTAAGACAGTTTGTTCGACCTCGAGTATATTCTTTTACTCATAGTGAGCCTGAAGAACCTATTATTGATGATGGTGATGAGGTCTGATGATTTTGATGTTTTCTTAATATATATATATATATATATATATATATATATATATATATATATATATATATATATATATATATATATATATATATATATATATATATAATTTTCCTAGCATACTTTCTTTCTTCAGTATTGTTATGCAAAGTATAGTTGAGTCACCTTATATCGAGTGTTTACCCTTTATAGTGATTAATTTTTATCTTAATAAATGACCCATAATTTTCATCATCTAAAGTTGGTCTACTTAATGAGATGTGACTTGCGGTCCATTTTTAAATTTTGAGGATGATTTTTTTTTGTAATTAGGGAATATTGTAATGTCTAATATTTGTAATCGGAGAAGAAGAAACTAGAAAAACCTAAGGGAGTGGAAGCGAGGAGTTAAGAAAAAGAGGGAGATAAAACGAGAAGGTCCAAAAGTCGAAGAGAAGAAGAGGAAAGCTAGAGTCGAATAGGAGGGAAGATGAGACAAGGAGTCGGGGAAATTCAAGGTTACTTTCACCCTATAAAAGGATGCACTTGAGGGAAGGAGAGGTGAGAAAGAATTTCTTGGGAGTCAAATAGTGCCAGAGACATCCTAGCCAGTGACAAGGAGGCTTGAAGAAGTATTGACGTCGAGTTTTGAGGGATTCGGTGCGAGGGAGAAGCGATGAGAAGCAAGGCAAAACAGTTCACACAATGAAGAGGTGGTGTCGGTGTCGTTGTCAGAGTTGTGCTGCTGATCGAGAGAAAGGAGAATCCCTTGTTACAACCATCAAAAAAGCAGAGGAGAGGAAGAAGCATCACGCAAGAGGTGACAAGTTGAGCTCCCGCGTGATCTGATTCACACAGGGGGGAGGAAGATGAAGAGTCTGTTTCAGGCAGCTGCAGATTATTAAAAAGCAGATGTGAAGCCGTTGAATAATAATTGATGCTAAAAAAAATGTGGTAGCTATTACAATTTTTTTTAAGTCAGATCGCAGCTAGAAAACTACCATCACGCCTACCCAAGAATGGTGGGAAAAAATGCAGATTTGAGTGACAACTTTTTGAAAAAGCTACTAAAACTCAGTTTACTCAAACAGACAAAGTTGTGGTACGGTGTCGCAATGCCACCTCAAATGGGCTAGAAGTCGCGTGGTTTTGGGAGGTAATGTTTTAATAATAAAATTAATAATATATATGTGTGTGTTTGTGTGTGTGTGTGTTATTGAATAAAAAAAATTAATTAAGCCAGACTACATAAAGTAAGATATGAAATTTTTATAAGTAATAACAAAAATTTAATGGATAATTAAAATAACAATTTATATATTATGTTTAAGGTAGGTTTCAAGTTTTAGAAGAGTCGGCGTCAAGGCAAATAATAAATTAATCGGCATCAATGTGGGTACTCATACTTTTAATCTATAGTAATAATGTGATTCTTTTTAACTATTTTGCAAATGACACTTGTACATACCCTATTCTGATTGAGATATTTTTTTTATTTATTGGTCATATTGTTTTGATTGTTGTAGTTACTTATTCTCATGCATTTGGTGTATATTTATTATAGTATGTTAAATACATGAATGATATGTTTATGTTGACTGTTTTTATGTGTGCGACTGTTTATGATGAGTCACTTCTTAATGGTACTAGTGGGGGAACATTAAAATACTCGTCTATGTATATAAAAAAGGAATATTAATATTGATATGTCTTAATTGACACAATTTTTAAACAGTGTGCATGTGACAAATAATATTGATATGTTATTAATATAATAAGGCTATTTGAATAACATCAATTATTTTTATTAATTTATTAAAAACCTAACTATCATGTATATTGTTTTTTTTTTTCCACATACTACCATGGGTTATGAGTATGAATACTCACTGGCTTGTTTAGCTCATTATTATTTTAAACCAAAATTTAAGTTAATTAAGTAATTAACGATGAGCGTTAGAAGAAATAAAATTTATAGAAAATGCTAACAATCAGTAACAATGTAATTTTAAATATATTATTTTAATTTATTTTGATTTTTTTGCTCTTTCATTTGTTCTGTTATAGATTAATATAGAAAATTTAGTTCACATCGTTTGATCATCTGCTCCCGTCTTGGTTAATTTCAAGTCTCGGGTCGTGTCGTGACATCTTCGACTTGTTTTTAACTCGAAATAAAGAAATTATATATATCATTTATGTAATAACATATTATATATGTTTATTTTTAGGTTTAAATTACCATAGTTCGTTTTTTCATGTTATTCTACACTTTTTATTGCACGAGAATGATGCAACTTCGAATCCAAAGTACCCTACATTTATTTTTCTAATTAATTTAAATGATTATATTTTAAATTGACCACAAACAACATATATACCAAGCTAAACATGAACACACTAATCACAAGCTAATTTCAAACATAATTAATTTTAAATGAGCAGAACACCAGCCAAACCTAAACTCGCTTAACCACAACTATTTACCGCTCCCCGCACATCGGTCTTGTTAATTATTTGTGTGCACCTATTTATATTTTAAAGCCAAGTTGTTAAATTCTATTCAAGTTTTGTCCCAACCACAATGCTTTCAGCATCATCAATTTTGAAATTTTAAGTGATTTTGATGTTTAATTTTAGCAAAGTTTTATTTTTTAAATTTAAAATTATAGATAACCATTTTTTTCTTGGCCGTAAAATTATCATTTTCTTTTAACAAACAAAATTAATATTATGAACATTTTTTTATTTAATCTCTACAGGCAACAAGTACGAATGAAACGGTTAATGTAAAAGTGGAAAGACTATATACTTTCGTATAGCATATAGGAATGGTGCTGATAAAGTGTATATTTGGTTAAAAGAGGTATTTACATTCATACTATAAAATTTATGTGATACGTATCTAAACATCAAAATTTTTATATTTAATTGTATAATAGTTATTTCTAAAACACACCAAAAATATAATTAACATTACCATAAATACTATAAACTCTGCTGTAGTGTGTGTGTGTGCGCGCGCGCGCGTGTGGAAACCGATATTTGGCAGGTTTTCTATGATGAAAGCCTGTACCATATGCCGCGTTCTTGGCCTGGTGGGGTGGGACTTCTGTAATACCCTGAAGGTCAGGAGTTCGAATCCCACCCGTGGCGCGGGGGGTTTCAGTCAGTTATATATATATATATATATATATATATTTCGCTCAATTGAAATTTAGATGCCAAAGTATTATTATTTAAAATGAAAAAAAATAAAACAATAGATTTCTAAAGAAATTTCTGTAAATCCTTAATTGATCGAAGGAAATTTTTGTTCTTTTTATTGAGAACAAATTAGCCACAAATTAAAATAGTCAGAATGTAAAACCACAACAATATCAAGCTGTATTCTGACTGATTTAAGGAGCATTTTTTTTCAACAATAAATAATTCGCACAAATAAAGAAATTCATGAACAATATGCATATAATCTGGAGTTAAGAACCCATAAATAACAAACTGTATTCCTTGTTAAATCTGTACAATTGCAACAATATTATCAGTAACTCATAAAAATTACATTTTCATACACTAAGCGATTAAATGAAATGCTATAGGGATGGTATTAAATTAAATCGATTAGACTGCTATATTAATAAATTTGATACAGATGTCATTCCAATTAGATTGCTGTATTAAACCGATAAGGGTTAGCCGATCGAATGATGACTAATACGTACACATCAAGATTGAGAAGTTATGCTAGGAGAGGTTCTGTTAATCGTTTCGATTCAGTTTCTTCCAATTCCATGGTGCAAGTAACCAATGCTGAAATTAATGCACAAAATGAAGGAATGAGCCCCAGCCCATACCTTGTAACTGACAAGCCTCCATTTTCAGCCAAGGATCTCATAATATGATCCGAATCTACAATACAACAAGAAATAGTTATCATTAGATAAAAAGGTTTGCTAGTTTGAAGAAAATTAGTGGCAAAGATAAGATAGAGTGAAGGTTTCATGATCAAATTTTTAGTTTATAACTTGTTTTGCTTCAAGTGAAATATTATATTTGAGGAGTTGTTGCTTACAACATGCCATCTACTCCTACAAATCCGCATGAAGATGCGATAAAACATAATATGAAATAGGAGAAAAAAGGGGCAAAGAAAACACTGATTAACTTTGAACAAGATGAGTTTCAACATTCTTCAATTGCTTTAAGCTGAGTGTAATATCTGAATAATAAATCAACTGTTGTGTTGATTTCAAAGTAAATCTGACAGTGTTAAAATCAATCCAAATCATGATATACATTTCTTTTTTTGGGAAATTTACACAAGTAGTCCACAAGTCTTATGTATGTACATATCTCACACCTAAACTTTCATATTTACATGGATGGGATTTCCAAAATGAGGGGCGGAGGAACATGAAGATGTCGGCCACAGATAACTAAAACAAATTAAGAGCTAAGATGGTTGCAAAAAGAATAAACCAACCCTCTAATTTACATTTCCATGAAACTTATTTCTCAGCAACCAAGGATGAAAATATGCGAAATCATTTTTATGTTTTCTCATGAACTATTAGAACAGACAGAATGCTATGCATATATATATATTTTTAATAGAATTCAAGGGTATGATGTGAGGAGGGAAACTCTTTTAGATATCGAAATTCCTCTTTGATAGGATCCACTTCATAGGTAGAGGGTAGAGAAAAAAATAGAGGAAGGTTGGTGAATATGCAGTTTACAAATAAAAAGGAGGGTGAGAGAAGGAGTGTGATAAAGAAAGAGGTAGTTTATTTAGGATGTATTTTGGTAGAGGGATGGGAGGATATGAAAGAGGGAGAGAAGAGGAGATTGGCCGTGAGACAATGGAGAGATTAACTAGGAGATAGTGATAGTGATATAGACCAATCAATATTAAGGTTTCCTGATGCAATCAATATGACATGAAATATTAATTGATGCAAATTAATTAAAAGATTCACGGTTCACAAGCCACCAATAAATTTAACAATTTACTTAATTTTAATATAAATAATCAATACGAGAATTACAACCCATAGGACAATGCTATGACCGGATAAATCCAAAAAGAATCAAGAGATTGAACCATACAAAATCAGCGAGTAATGCAATATATTCATCACAATAAAATTCTAACTATATCAAATTTAAACAAAATTAAGAGCGCTAGTAACAACTTATGATGAAGAAATTAGGTCAAGAAAATAATTCACCAAAGACATCTAAGCCTGGTTCTATTATAATGAAAAGCCTAATCCCAAAAAACAGTAGTCTCGCTCAAACAAACTAGAAGAAAATAAGAAGAAATTTTATTAAATCAACAACAACAACAACAGACCTTTACTCCACTAAGTGGGGTCGGCTACATGAATCTTTTTTCTCCATTGCGTCCTATTGAGTGTCATATTTTTTATGCAATTTGCCCAAGCCTTTCTAGGTCTATCTCTGCCTTTATTAGGATAAGTCGAATCTAAATGTCTACTATGTTAATTAGATCATCAGATGGTCGATATTTAATGTGACCAAACCATCTAAGACGACTCTCTCTACTTTTGTCCACCACTGGAGCTACACCAACCCTATCACAAATATATTCATTTTGCATTTTGTTTCTAACTGTAAAGCCACTCATCCACCTAAGCATTCTCATCTCGGCAATACTTAACTTAGTTTTATACTTCTCTTTTAAAGACCAATATTTAAGTCTCACCACCAACTTATAAAATTTTCCTTTTAGTCTAAGCGGTAGACCCGAAACACTCCTCCACTTCAACCAACCAACTTGAATTATGCTAATAACATCCCCATTTATATCAACATCATGTTGGACAATAAACCCAAGATATCTAAAGCGTTCACACCTTTTAATAATTTGATCATCCATAGTTACAACTCTGTCATTAGAGCTACTACTACTAAAATTACATTCCATGTATTCAGTTTTAGTTCTACTCAACCGAAGGCCTTTAGACTCTAATATAGACCTCCATAATTCAAGTTTTTCTTAAACTCTCTTTCTGATTTATTCACAAGAAGGATATCATCAGCGAAAAGCATACACCAAGGTACATACTCCTGTAAATGTCCAATAAGAGCATCCATAACTAAAGCAAAAAGATATGGGCTTAAAGCCGATCCCTTATGTAATCCAACTAAAATAAAAAATATATATTTGGTAAATCCTTCTTCTATTCGAACAAAAGTATGCATATCTTTAATGACTTGAATATAAATCATATCAACACCTTTATTCTCTAGAACTTTCCAAAGGATATCTCTTAGAACCTTATCATAAGTTTTTTTTCTAAATCAATAAAAAACATATGTAGATTCTTCTTATTCTCTTTGAACTTCTCCATCAATCCTCTCAATAAATATATAGTTTTCATAGTAGACTTGCTCGGCATAAATCCGAATTGATTATGAGAAATCTTTGTAATATGTCTTAACCTATGTTCAATTACCCTCTCTCATAATTTTAAAGTATGACACATCAACTTAATTCCTCTATAATTTGCACACTCTTGTGCATCCCCTTTATTCTTAAAAATGGGGACCAAAATACTCTTCCTCCACTCCTCAGGCATCCTTTTAGTTTTTAAAAAGAAATATTAAAGAGTTCAGTAAGCCAAGAAACTCCCAAATCTCATAAATATTTCCACCTAGATATCATCAAGTCCTACAAACTTTTCACCCTTTGTTCTCTTTAAAGCCTCCTCAACTTCTCTTTTACTAATGTGATGGTAAAAATGAAATATTTTATTATTATTAACAATACAAAAACCACTAAGGTCAATCGTATTTTCAAATACTTCATTAAAAAGTTTATCAAAATAACTCACCCATCTATGTTGAATATCTTTTTCTAAGAAAAATATTTTTTGATTTTCATCTTTAATACACATTACTTGAGTTAAATCTATACTTCTCTTTTCTCTTTATTTGACTAGTTTATACATATATTTTTCACCCTATTTAGAATCTAATATATTATAAACATCACTAAAAGCAGAATTTTAGCATGACAAATCATTTTCATAGACTCCCTACGGGTCATTTTATTATTTTCTCCCAGTTCTCTAAGTTTTTACATTTAAACCAATTTTTATAACATAACTTCTTATATTTTATCTTTTATGCGCATTATTATTCCACCACCAACTATTTTTATTTATAAAAACTTTTTCTTTTGATTCTCCGAATACAACTTTTATCACTTGTTTAATAGTGTTTGTTACTCCATCCCACATAGAATTTACTTCTTGATGAACATCCCAAATTTTGAAATCTTGAAGTTTACTCGTAAAAATAATTTTATCTGTCTTTAAGTGCCCCCATCTAATTCTACAACAATGTTCCTAGTATTATTTATTTTATAACACTTGATCTTAAAATCTAGAACTAATAATCGATGTTGAGTACTTAAATCCTCACTTAGAATGACCTTACAATATTTACATTATTGTCGATCTCTTCTTCTGATAAGAAAATAATCAATTTGTATTTTAGATCCATTCTTATATATAATAATATATCCATCTATTTTCTTGAATAAAGTATTAGCAAAACTAAATTATACACTAAAATAAAGTATAATATGACTCTACCTCTTCATTAATCACTCCAAACCGTAGCCAACATAAATATTTTTTAAATCTTCTACTGTTCACTGACATGTCTATTTAAATCTTCTCCAATAAAAATTCTTTTTTGAAAAAGTATCATTTGTATTTAGTCATTTAGGTCATTCTAAAATTTATCTTTATAACTTATATCTGAACCTACTTGAGGAGCATAAACACTTATAATATTGAAAATCTTAATATCAACAATAATCCTAAGAGCTATAATTCTATCACCAATTCTACTAATTTTTACAACATTATCTTTCAAACTCTTATCTATAAGTACACCTACACTATTTCTAGTGTGGCTCTTACCTAAATACTAAACTTTAAAACTTAAGTTATGAATCTCCTTAGCCCTTTCTCCAACCCATTTATTTTTCGAATACACAAGGTATTTATCTTTTTATGAATCATAATATCAACTAATTTCATTAATTTACTTGTGAAAGTACCTATATTCCAATATACATCCTAACATTTGTTTCATGGACTAACTTCTTTACCCGCATCCGTCCGTAATGTGAGAACTTTTGCTTATTTGACCCTACACTTGGTCGCCGGTATAGCGGCCCTTGCACACTTTTCATTGTATTCATGTCATACAACGTGTTGCTTCTAGGGGGCGCCCTAGCATTTACACGATCAAAAGGATTCATGACATGATCTTTCAACAAATTTTATGATGACAGTCGACTACCTAACGCAACCCTCCAGTCTTCATATTCGAGGCTTGGGACCTGACAATGGCAGTGTTTAATCAATCAAAATTAATAATTTCAAAAATATTTATAGATAAGGTGCGGTTTGGATGCCGATCAAGTTAAAATCACAACATCAAACCTCTATAATCATCCATCCCTTATTCCTTGAAATTCTTTGTAGATAAAGCTAAGAAAGACGTAGAACTCAACAATCAATGCTTTTGCCATAAAAATTGAGAAATTAACCATAATAGTAGCCTCAGTGTAACATCCCAACCTATCAAAATGAGAACCCAACACTGGTTGCTGCCAAACATGATATTTTTACCCTCTATTCAAACAACAAAACAACAAAAAATGGGAATGAATAACAGAAAATGCTAAAAAACCCATTGATCCCTAGGTGTAGTCCACAGAACTTCAATAATTTCATCATTAAAAAATGTGTTAGTCTGCATCCTATATATATAAGAAGTATATCACAATGATAAAACAAGATTAAATTAATTCCAACTACCTTGGTGCTAATGTCAATTATATAAGATAATTACAGGCTTCAACTACTTTCTTTTATCATACGCCATTAGAAAAAATGAGGTTAAGGATTAAAAAAAGACTTTATAGTTGATCAAGATCAAATTTTTCCTTCCATGTTATACAGAATTTTAATCATATCTTGTGCATTATTAGAAATGCTTTCTTCAATGCTAGATCACGGGGCGGAGGTGAGGCAAACCAGCAAAAGAAAAACCAATATGGTTTCTTGACCAGAGATATATTCTGGGGAAAGGATATACCAAGGTTCATCTGTACTTTAAAGACAACAGATGAAAATGAGAAAATATTAAATGAAATAAGTGTCAAAATAGTCTCCTGACTTCTGTAGGGGGGTCATTTGTTCCGAAGTTTATAAAAATCTCAATTTAGCCTTAGTCTTTTAAAATGAGTTGAAATAGTCCCATGAAAGACTAATTCAACACTAATTCAAAGAGTATGGGAAATAATTTGGCATTTGTATTGACTCTGAGACTAAAATGGTCCCATGTAAACAGCCAGGGTTTTGGCACTCTACTCATAATTAAACAAACAGTAAAGAACTGTAGCATTAATGAAGTATATCTCTTCAGGCTCAATTCTGATGGAAGCTGTAAGTTTCGGTAGAATTTTTAGGATCCTCTCTTCGGAAACTTTACCTTTTGTGTGAATTATATTTTGTATTGTAGAGACTTTGGAATGAAATTTAACACCATCGATCTTGATCTATCCTATGAGAAATAGTTATCAACCAATATGATTTTAAGATTATTTAGTCAGACCTCAACAATAGAAAAATAATCAATGGTGTATAGACAGTAATGCCACAAAAATCTTATATTATGAGGTTGTTTTGTTAAATAACTTTTTATTCTTATTCTAAAAACAAACTTAGGCCTGCATAAGAAATGTCATTTAAAATTGTTAACAATCAATATTATCCATCCTGCAGACCACCCGAAATATTGATATTTACAAATTAAACAGTCAGGTGATTTTTTTGAACTACGGAACCGATGTATTTACACATGTCACGATCAAACTATTGAGAGTTTGATAAAAATGAAAACATATGGGTTAGGAATGAATTTTGATATGAGTGAAAATTTCAAAAATGAATGAAAGATGAAAGACGGACGAATAGATGCACGCACGCATGCAGATAGAAGGAAATCTTTGCTTATAAACACTGAAATGTTGTATAAACTATGAATCATCCATTGAGAGAAATTATAGATATAAAAGATTGAAGGCCCAATAATTATAGACCCAATGAATTCTGAATGCTTTCCAAGCTTCAATGGCGGAGAGAAGATAAATAATCTTAATTATGATTTTGAGATGCAAAAGATAATAAAGAATACAAACTCAGAATTGAACTTGCATGTCTATCAATAAAACTTTCAGAATTGATCTATTGTACATTATGAAAGAGAGAGAAACTTTACTCCTTAATCATATATGCCTTTCACACACGCGCACGCACACACACACACACACAGAAGTACACATTATTCGTTCCCTTAATGGTAAATGAAATGTTAGAAAACTAATGTAAACTAAAGGGATTATGACTTTTGAATTGAGGAGCTTGATTGATTGAATTGTTTGACTCATATCACTCTCCCAAATGTATCCCTTAGAAGTGCCTTTTATGCATATTATTTGTTAGTAGAGACCTCATTGATCCCTAGGCATCCCACCCACAAACTTGTGCATCTTTTTTGCAAACTTCTTTTCAAGCACTCATCTATGCCTTCTAGTGACCTCACAACACTCAACTCTTACCATCACACATACATAGCTTCACATGACTCCACAAGACAATAGTCGCGTGCAAAGCTTCATGCAACTGTGTATGGGATCCCACAAAAATATTCAGCAACATTCCCCTCCCCAATACCACCAACCCCGTGCAAGCCTATTGCCTCTATTCTTATTGCATCGTCCCATCCTTGCATTAGCATAGCAAATCATAGCTCACCAGCCATATTATCGTGGGGCTCAAACCAACCAAACATGCTTTATCAATCACTTCACATTATACGAGAAAAGGATTGGCACCTTAACACAGCTCAAGAATATTGTGCCAACACTGGATGATAATTTCGCACATCCTGTATCTTCTCCCCAATGGTATTTCTCAAATGCATGCATCATTCAGTTGTTCAGTTGTTAGGTTTGAAAACAAATACACAGCATTACAAACCTTTTTACATAAACTAGCCACCACTTTCGTTTATAGCTTCTTTATAGTGTTCACACCAGATGAACCTAGCAACTACTGCTTATTTTAGATCGCATGATTCCAACACTACCATGCTGTTCTTTATCCCAAAATTTGAATACCACTCTAACTCCTAAGTCACAGCAAAGGTTATTATTTTTATTATTTATCCACCATCAAGTAATTTAAATTGAACTGGTTCAATTTTAAACACAAATCTCAAGCTTTATAAATTTCTTCCTGTCTTAGAATGAAATTGTACATCCAAGAAGATTGAAATGTTTGAGATGTAAAGCTTATAGATGTAAGCTGTATAACAAATATAAAAACACACCTAAGGATTGTCAAAATCTCGATATTTACTATGAACTCATCATTATTATTACTTTCTTGATGAGTTCGATCAAGTTCATCAACATCTTTATAGGAAAAATTCTCTCTGATATGACCAAGATATTGAAAGCCATAATTATATCAAATATTTTTAAAATTTGAAATTAAGGACAGTTATGTTATAAATATCATAAATCAATTTCTCAAATGCATGTTGTTCAAAAATCAATATCAATTCTAGAAGCTCAACAATCCCTATCAAATCTCAAGTTCACAAAAATTTTTAATATCCCAAAGTTACTCTATGAACACTATTATTATAATGGTCTTGGATTTTGCAAATGAATTTGGTGATGATTATGAGAAAATAATAATAGTAAAGCCTCCTTTTTAAACTGAGGTTGTGCTTGAGCAAAATTATGAACCTAATAATTCTATGATTGAAGACGAGCATGAGCCACAACTTGGAAGATATGTTAGGGATCAAACCTGCACATAAGCCTACAAAGCCTTCAATTACTATTATAGTTTTGCGGTCTGCATAAATGAAAGTATATTTTTGACATTAGATTGTCCTAGTGTTTATCATATTACAGTGTCATAATATTGCAAGATGGTTGTATTGTTATAATGCTCTTGGATTTTGCAATTGAATTTGGTGATGATTATGAGAAAATAATATTAGTAGAGCCTCCTTTTGAAACTGAGATTGTGCCTGAGTAAAATTATGAATATATTAGTTGTATGATTGAAGATGAAAATGAGCCACAACTTAGAAGATATGTAGAGATCAAACCAACACAAGTCTACAAAGCCTTCAATTACTATTATAGTTTTGCAGTCTCCATAAATGAAGGTATATATTCCACACTAGATATTCCTATTGTCTATCATATTATAGTGTCATAATATTGCAAGATGTCTAGATTCTCCACTAATAATTGAGAGGATGCTACTCAACTCCTATATTATTATTATTGGCTTTTTATGCTTACATGTTCACTTTACTGTCACTATCAATTTGCGGTAGAATTCTGTCTCATTTAATTCATAATGTTTATCGACATCCAACCTCTAGACTTCCAAATTCTTCATATATTATTTAGTCACTAATAGTGCCACACGTCAATCATGGTGTTATCAATTATGACCACCATACTATATAGTTCATGCATATTTTTGGGTGATTTTAGAGCTTCGCTTGAGGCTCTTTGGCCTCCGCCCTTCAAACTCTTTGAAAAAGAGTTTCTTTTTCCCATGATGAAATGACGCAAGACATATGATCAACAATAATCTCTTATCGTTAGTTCATAGCCACGTCTTTTTAATACATAACTGGTTCATATATATATGTGTGTGTGCGCGCGCGCGTGTGTTAAAGACATGTGATTCCTTTTTTTCATAGTTATTGCAGCATTAGAAAATTATTCTATGACCCAAGCATGAATTAAGGGATCACGACTCTTGTATTAAGGAATTTGATTGATTGAATGGTTAAATAAAATAATTGTCGCTCATTAAGGCCTCCTTTATCTCATGTATCTCTCTTACTTCAGCATTTCTTTCTCCATGAATTTCTTATATATATCCTTTTTATTTGTTATTTTCACGTCACGAGATCAAAATCATCCATCAAAAAATTAGAAATATGTTTAATAAATAATGATATGATTTTATAAATGCATTAAATTGAGTAATTGATGTTCAAGATGACACATTTGTAGGTTATAGCATCAAAAATTGAATTGGACGGGTATAACAGTGCTCCTACTATATGAGAGAAGTACATCCCCTCCCCATATATATTGATATAAAACATACTTTGCAAGTATACATCGGCACATAGAAGTAGGCTTGATTGTTCCTATCCAAGGCAATTAAGAATTTCAGAAAACGCATAAAAATAATAAGCAGCAAGCATTAATTACTTACTGATGAAGTACGCACCTTGGTATGATTCAAGGACATACAAAGCAAGCCCACATGACAATTTGTCCAGGAAACTCAATGAACCATAAACAAATCCACAGCCACTGACATCTTTCCCAACAAGCATGCTTTGCATGCTGACGCCTGTAACCTGCATTCAAAGAAAATATCAAACAAGCTGCCTATTGCAACGTGATGAATAAATTAACTATTACAATAAGCCTTAATATAAGAGAGGCACTAAAATAGTCAAAATTACAACTAAGCCTTCAAAATAATGCCTACATACTTGCTTTTATATAAAAAGCGACAATAAGGCAGTAGCATTTTCAGTTTTAAAGGCACCAGAAGTGACGCATTAAGTTTGCTTGATCTCAGAAGCATGGGTTTCATATGAAACAGCACATGGCATAAGTTCCATTGAGATTCAATTAAGAAGAACACAGCACAAATAAGACTATTAAGGTGTTGTCAACTTGTGGTTTCCCGTTTGTCAAATATTAATAGAGAATAATCCCATTTTTTTCTTCAAAAAGGAGGGATTGTATAATTTTATCTTAACGATGCTCAAACTATCTGAAAGAAAAACAAAAAATTTTAGAACAAAGAATGATGCCTTTAGGTTTTCCTTGTACTTGAGAAGATCTGTCAAGTACCAAATTCACTATCAGATAAATTTTATAGCTCAAACATAACGAACAAGTTATCGATATAAAACATAGTATGGAGTGGCATCATACCATCATTAAAGCATTAGCAACGCCAATAATAATAGATAAAATATACATGGTGCTATGAAGACTGCTTGGAAGAACAAAAATTGCAGAGCCAGACAATATCCAAAGAACGGCTCCACTAGTAAAGGTGGCCTTAAGTCGTGAACTGTTCCAGCTGATCTCCTACAAGTAGGCATACATGCTATTGTCATTCAGAATAATAAAGAATAAAGTTTGACAGTGTTCAGTTACCTGGAGAATCACTGATACAATGAAGCTGCTAATGTAGATAATGGCAGGTACCTGAATGGGTTATATACAAATCAGACATATCATTCAATAATCTTCAAGAAAAAATGTCTCAAAATCTGTCTAATATTTGAATAAAATGTGCCAGACCAAACTTGCATACAAAGACTGAAATTCACAGTACAGATATTGATAAAACCGAAGGACAAAGGAATAAGACAGCTACCAACAGCTAGGGGCTCAGGAAAGCAAGCATGGAATGAATAGATCCCCTGAGAATCTAATCCCATGCAAAAAGAAAGAGAAGTAGGAGCCATGCAACGGAGGATGATGGTGGGATTTTTCTTTTTTGTGTGTGAGGGGTGTGGAAGGGATAAGGAAAGGACATTAAATGGTTTATGAAATACAAAATTAGAAGGGGAGGGCATTCACACTTTAAGTAAGGGAGTGTGCATGTCATCATGAAGATAAATGGTGCTAATAGTACAATTATTAAACCTCAATGCATCTCATGTAGTTTTCATAATTCAAGGGAAGAACTGACCCTCATTTGTGCATACAGTGCATAATGTTGATATTATGTTGATACTAATGTCGATACCTATGTCGCAAAATTCTATATATAAGCAAAACTGCCAAAACATGAAGGATGTCAAATTCCTAAACTGCAAAAATTTCATATTTCCAATCAGATAAAGAACTAGGCCCTGTTTGGGATTACTTTCTGTTCTTTTTTTTTTTTAAACAAAAAATATAAAACAAACCCAAAAATAGTATTTATTTATTCATGTTTTGATTTTTTTTCAATTTTGTTTTTAAAATACATAAGACATGTTTTCAAAACATAAAAAACACATAAATTTTATTTTTGTTGTTTTAAAAACATAAATTTCGGGGCATTATCTTTGCGAGGCTCCGTCGTCCCCTCTGGCTGCTGCTATCCTCCGTCGTTAGCCACTACCAACCGCAGTCACTGCCCGTGTCCGCCACCTGCCCCCTACCCCCTACCCCCTGCCGCTTGTCGTCTGCCCGCCGTCCGTCTGCCCATCTACCCGCCGGCCTGCCCTCCCGCCTATCCATAGGTTATGCTTTGTGTTGGGTGCAGCAAAGAAGACGTCATATGCATCATGAGCGGTAGAGCTTAATACTGGAGCGCACATGGACCTAACCGTTTTATAAAAAGTATAGTTTTCTCTTCAAAAAAAAATAAAAAATACACAACCAAACATATTTTATATTTTTTATTTTTAAAAATAGATAAATTATAATATAATCAAATGCATTTTCTAAAAACAGAAAATAGAAAACAAAAAATATCCCAAACAGGCCCTAAATAGATATAAATTAATAATTTTTTACTGGAAATCACCAAACTGCTGTTAGGTTTCTTGATTAACTCTTAAGAACAAGAGGATAACAAAAAGAAGAGGAAGGCAGAAATTAGGAAGAAACAGAGTTGATAAACATCTAGACTCTTCCAACCTTGCCTCATACCGTAACTTTAACAATATAATTATATAATTATAAAAAATTTTGGTAAGCAATTTAGAGCAAAATGAACTCCATTATATCATGAATTTGGATGGCTACCAAACATGTTTATAAACATTTTTTATTCAATATTATTTAGATACTGCTTGCTCATATTCTAATTTGCAGGGAATAATGAAAAAAAAAATCTGAATAAACGATGCTAAATTGTTGGTATAGGCCAGCCTTTCCCTTTTGGTTCTTGTTATATAATAGATGCCTATAAGCTAAGTGACCAATTAAGTTATGGATAAGTTTCAAAAAGTTAAAGTAGATGTTGTCGTCTCTTTTTATACTACTAAATGAGTCAGCCAAACCAAGTACGTATAACACAGATTGAAGAAATTACCAAAGCTTTTGCAGATTGAGGCATTCCCAAATCGTTGATAACAAAGAATGCGAGTAGTGCCTGGTCAAGGAAAATACATATCATCAGATCTTGCAATGCTTTCTCCTACTTTATATTTAGCTAAAGACAGGCTTCAATTAATACACACCCATCAACCAAAAGAATAATCACTAATAGCACATAGCAATAAAACTAAAAATAAAAAGTTCATTCCATAATAATTTTCCTAGACTAAATAAGCAGATAAAACTCCACTCCCACACTCATTTTCCCAACACCTCAAACAAGAGATTTTCATTCAAATATTACATGCTGTCTTATATTTGAAGTTGCCAGGCATATCCACATGAGTTGAAAAGCGATTACGACAGAAAAAGGTAGAAGCTGTGGCAAACAGCTATTTTACACTCATAATTGGCAAGAAGAGTTTGAATTCATATCAACTATTGGTAAGAAAGAGATATTACAAAGTTGGTCTACTTCTTAAACAATCAGAGATCCTTCTTTAATTAAATGAGCACCCGATGAAGCCAGAAATTTTAAAATAAGAGCCACCAAAAGTGTAACAAAATTGCGGAATAAAAATTTTCTAGAACCATTTCATTAAGCGACCTTAATAGTTCCACCTCATTCATCACACAAATTTTGGTGGACTAACGTGTAAGACATTTGCTGCCACTCTCATGACGACATAACAAGTTTTTTCTACTAAATTTATAATTTAAAGTTAACAAAACTTTCTAAGAAAATGTATATGGGCTCAACCTGTGAGACATTAGTTACTAATCTTATAAGAACATATACGATAGCAACTTGATAGTAAAGAGTCTTCTTGAACCAGTAATTCCAGGATATTTTAGAAAAACTTTCGCAATGTCTTCGCTGCTTCAGCCTACAAAATAGAAGGTAAGAAAATAAAATTTAACTACTCCTAGAAGATGTTTAAGCAGAAGTCAATCTACCAAGAAAATAAATCTCTATTTTAATGTTCCACCTAAACATCCCATTAAGCTTATAGAATTTTGAACAAAATAGCGTCATCATCTTACATTGGCTCTTTGGTTGCAACCAGAAAAACAACGACAAAACAGCAACCCATGAAAATTGACAAGTAAGCTATCCAGCGATACTACAAATCAAAATGAAAAGCGATGAGTAACACACAACAGAATAACATGCTCTTATCTGGAAAACAAAGATACCTCAAGTTTGATGTCGGCATATGCTTTAGCATCATACATATTAAAAACTGCTAAAGCAACAGCATATAAGCTGAGATTGGCAACCTATACAAAAAAATGTTTTAGCAAAAGGAGTTCTACGTATAAAGAGGGAGATATTTGTAGATCACTGAAGGAAAGTTACATCACCATGGTGAAAGCATTACGACAGCTAGTGAGGGAAACTCTACTTGTTGGATTCAATGTAATGCAATTCACCATTGACCTGAAACAGAACAACAATAACCATAGTTAATGAGAACTTGATTGTAAGTCGGCGGATTACAAATACCAAAAATGCAATATTGGCAGAGCTGAACATTACATGTGTGAAACTTGGGTAACCGCCCAGCCCACATTAAAAATTGAAGCAAATAAGCTATAGCCAATAGTTTGTAATGTGGACGAATTATTCCCAATAATTTTGCAAGGAAGGCAGCCACCAAAAACAGAAGAAAATGAAATTGCAACCAGAATTGATCCCCCGCCATGCCATAGCTTGAAATGTCCAAATCGGTCAATCTAAAAAAACAAGGGAATTAGTATGAACAAGCAAAAGTAGTTAACTGCTTAAGTGATTCACAAGTTCCACACCAGCCCAAAACCAAGAATTCAATCGATAGTACTTTAAAGACGATCAACATTATCATCATGATATCACAGTTCTATTACCAGAATCAGAATAAATAAATAAATAAAAACAAAAACAAAAATAAGAAATGCTATTGTATGAATGAGTTGCAATGAGCAATCAAGTGCTGAACTTGTGTAATCATAAAAGGAACATCAGCTAAACCCTCAAAAATGAAAAACCCTGCCTCAACATTCCTCATGCGTTAAAATAACATAAATTTGATAGGTGCAGAAGAAGTAACCGCCTTATTTTAAATATTTGGCTATGAATCCTTCCTCAGTCCAGCTGGTTCAGAGTGCATCCGCTGCCAAAATTAGTGTAACTAAGCATTTGTAAACGTCAAACCAATTTGGAATTGGCCAACCCCGTTCCTGCCAAGCCTTTTGACATTAATCTTTCCCGCAAACTAGCTAGTAAACGATAGACACGTCCAAAATTTAAGAATAATATCTATTGTTCATCGAGCATAAGGATCAACCCTATAATCCAAAAATATTGGAAAGAGGAACAACTCAACATATGAATCTAGAGTAATATCCACATTATAGAAGTCTCAAAGGGGTTAAGGCAAAGGGAGCATCACCCAATAAGCGGGTGGGTGAGCTCAACTTGATCATCAGCATTTACAACATTAGAACCCCTAGAACCAGGGACAACGGGGACGGTAAGCGTCCAACCGGAGCGGTAGAGACAACGACCCGAAGCCCAAGTAGCAATCGGGATGAAATTACCGAACGCAGTGCAGAGGCAAAGGGGACGAAGCACGTGAAGGACGGTGCGATCTGCTAGCAACCGAAAGCAAGAACAGTGAGCGCGAACCGCTACTAGAAACTTGCCAAGCCAGACTATAACGGGCACAACGATCCGCTAAGAAGCAGCGGCACAAAGGTAATAGGCAAATCCGTGACGGTCGCCTTGGGAGTGAGCTAGACGACAGGAGTACGCCCATGGCGCGAGAAGACGACTCCTCATCGCGCGGAACTAGACCGCGACGAGCTGAATTCGACAGGAACATGGGCACGTGAGGCAATTACATAAAAAGCTTCCTCCTTTTTTACACACACAAAACTGGGCGTTGATTCAGAAACCCACAACAATCCAGTCAAGGCCAATCTGAAAGCACAACAGCAGCAAATAATAAACGATAATCAAGAATTGAATCAACAAAGAACTAGAGGACGAGTCCAAAACAAATCAGCACAGAGAACTGAGCCAAATAGTTAGGAGGTGTTTGGGTGCAGGAAGGATTTAGAATTGGTAGGATGGAAAATATCAGAATTAGGTAGAGTTTGGTAGCATGCTATTAATGAATTTAGCCACTGGATTTAACTTAAATACCGCCGCCACATACAAAAAATCGAAACTTAAATCCAACTATTAATTTTTTTTTCCAGATTAACTTAATATCAGAATTCTGTCTAATTTTCCATTTTTCCATCTCCTTTAAAACATAAATCGAGATTTAATAAATCCGATTGCAGGTCGGATTTAAGGAATTACACCGCCATGTGCTCGAGCTCCATTTCTATCATCCAGATTCATCGGATTTATTGGTTTTAATAAATCCTATTTAATCTAAATCTTTGTTGCCACCAAACACCGATTAGAAAAATCTATCTCTTGCTGGATTTATTAAATCTGAACTTAATATAAATTGAACATTGAACGTAAGTAGCTTAAATCTGAAATTTCATAAATTCATAGAACTTGTGTTTTTTTATGTTTGGTTGAATTTAATAAATACGATGGATAAATCTAATTAATAGAGCCCTACCAAACACTCAAGGACAGATTATAAGAAACACTAAAGAGCATATAAAATATCTTGGCAGGAATCATCATATGTGATACGCCACGAACAATTTTTTATCATCCAACACGAATTTCGAGGCATGACAAGGATCTCGATGCAATCTTTTGGGCAAGAATCGTTCAAATCTTGATAAAAAGTCATCCAAAGCTCTGATTTCAACAAACATAGTCAAACTGATCGGTTCGATGAGACGGACATAATGATATAAAAACTAGTAAAATGCGAGTCAAATCAAACCGCGATCAAATCATTAAATCATTCTTAGAAGATTTCTGGACACATTTAGAAGGTCAAACAAATGTCGACACTAGCAAGCTTATACTCGAATTGAGCGTCTCGACAAGACGAATCCAACGAGTCCAAGCTCACTCAATTTCGACATCGTTAAGGCCATCAAATGCCCCTTAAACACCGTCTGATCAAGGGAAGTCCTCTGGACCGTCCAATCAAAATGACAACATTAATTGCACCAAAAATACTGTAAATAGACCCCCACCCTCACATGAGGGGGGAGGAGAAGCTTAGAGAGAGAGTCTGAAGCCTTTAAGAAAAGCTACAGCTCAGCATCACCGCAGACCGTCGTCGACCACCGCCGACCGCTATCGACCACCGCCGACCGTCGTCGACCACCGCCAATCTCCGTTGTCGACCACCGCCGACCATCATCGACCACCGTCGTCCTTCGTCGACCAGTGTTTATCGTCGTTGACCACCGTAAACCTCCATTGACCTCTGTCAATCGGCGTCGACCACCGCTAACCATCATCGTCAATTACAACCAACTAGACGCTGTCAATCGACACTGTAATCTGAAGAATATAATTACATTTTCCCGTCTGTGGGACAAGAGATTTCTGTATTCATCAATTAATAGTGGATTTTCGCAATCTGCCAGTACTCGTGGTTTTCGTTTACTGGTTTTCCACGTAAAAACTTCCTGAATTATCACCGCTTATTTCTTTTTCATTCGTGCTATGCATCGAATTCTCGTACAATGCTAAAACGATAATCAGTTACTCTACTGCCGCGAAATTTCTAGCACACATCAATATGTACAATTAAAATTACCAAAACTAAAACTACAAATTTCTATAAAAAAATTGTCACAAATTAACAAAGGTAAAATAGAAATTCTGGATGTCAATTCTCATCAACATCCCATACAGTCGGCATTACGCCCTCCAAGAATAAAGACATGAAAACGTGTATTTCCGCATATTCATTGTGTTTTTGCAAGCTTTTCAACGCAAGAGAAAACCATATTGACCGGCAAATTTCTTAAGACGGGATTAAGCAGAATTTTTAGGCTCCAAATTTGTATTGTGTTTTCATTAAACGTTTTGCACCAAATTCTCCAAAAGTGATTAAGCAGTTTCTCAACGACTCTAGAAAGCCTAATTCCTCATATTACAAAAATACAATCTTTCCACCATTAGTGTCTCGTAACATTTGACACTACGAGGATCTCTTAAATTTTGTTGTCTCTATTTGACTGAATTTTTCAAATTGATTATGATGTGTTTAGTAAATAGCTATTTTTCAACTAATAAAGTACTTCCCGTCATAAAAAACACATAAATTGAGCTCAATGATGAATGCCCACTCTCCCACCCTAGGGCTCCTCCTATCAGATAAACACATTGAAACAAATGATGTCTACCCCATTAATGGTTTATTTATCAGAATAAACAAGTTAAGATCAACACACAAATCACTAGAAAAAACAAGTTGATCCCTACCTCAAAATATGATAAAATAAATAAATAAATAAAACCAGCAAATTCATCCATTTTACTTGAGTAAAAGAAATAACCAATAGGGAATGGGATAAAAATAACTTTGATCATGTACTTAACTTTGGAAACTAAAAAGTGAATTCATATTATGATCCATGCGATGCATAAATAATATCTGAAGAGAAGAGATTCTACCAATACTCCAGCAAAAATAGTTGTGAATGCATCAGCCACCTGACCTGAAAGCATCACAATGGCTGCATCCCTGCAAAAAATGTAGCATTCAAAATAGTTTAAATGGTACCCACTAAAACATTCAATGGGTGAGGATGGTGCCACAGGAAAGTGTAAAATGTTTCTTAGATATTACATATTCAACTGAATCAGCATTGAAAAAATTCCTTGCATGTTTTGTAGTTAAGAAAAGAGGTTAAAGTGTAGTAGAAGAATCCAAGTATTGTGTTGCCAAAGAGGTAAATAAACATTCAGCTTTTTGGGATGGCAAGTGTTGCGCATAGATTACGCCCTCATATATGATGGTAAATTGCATCTTTTTCTGCAGAATTTTAAGGTAAATTGATTTGAGGTTGTTCGTAGGCTCACAAGTTTATACATACATAGGTGGAAATGCATATGATGTATCTTTCAAGCTTTCATATGGATGTTTTATTTAAAGTGAATGTGTAAATCAGCCACTTTCAATTTGCAAACATTTTTACCAGCAATGCACTTCTTTACAGGGCACTTGGTATCTGTTAGGTAACTTTAAAAACGAGTAAAGTGCCAAAAGAGTTCCTTGACTGGATACATGGAGCCATTTTAATCCCAAAATCTACAAAATTGCCAAATTAGTCCAAATGACCTTTAAATTGGGGCTGAAATAGTCCTCCATGGTGATTATTTCTGCCCACATTAAAAGATTCTGGGAACCATATTAGCATTTTATAGACTATAGGACTAAAATAATCCCCTGCAAAGAGTCTAGCGACTATTTTAACACTTTTCTCTTTTAAAAAGCTTTGACTTACATTACAGATGTTGAATTACCAAATCAGAACTCTCTAGCTTATTGGCCCATGTAATTCTGATGAATCCAAACTCAACATGTAAATTGAAACTAATTGTTCTAAAGAAAGTAACAGGAGTAAATCAAGAAGCCTATGAACTCAAGCAAAGAAAATGAGAGGAATCTTGGCTATATTCAAGATCAGGAAGACGTAAAGAAAGGCCATTAATCCTCTATAGAGATGTAATTGAATCAAGGTTGAGCTTCAAAACTATAATAAACCAAAAGTCTTGAGTTCAAATGCTGGGGACAAATTAGTTTTCAGAGACATGACATAAGAAAGAATGAATTACTGTTTAATGGTTCAAGCTTATAGATCAAACGGTTAGCAGTTTTGAAAAGGTAACAATCATTGCCCCCCATAGTTACAAGTAAGAAATAAGAAAGAATTCTGTGGGGCTTCTACATGTTTCAGTTGAGACCTTAATAACCTAACTAAGAAAAAAATCACAAAAATAATCTGATTCAGAACTAGCCATGGAACAGTCCGCAGCAACTTTGTCTCCCTGACTTCCTGGAAAGATGGCTGGAACAATAGTTAAAATTCTTAAAAATCAAGCATACAGAAGGTATCCACGAGGAGATAGAATATAAACATAGACCAATATATACTTACGACATTTAAGGTAAAGAATACGATGCAGAATTTAAAAGAGAAATGTGAAAAAAGAGCTTTTCATAAAGCACATATAAAGAAATGTGAAATAAGAGTTTTTCATAAATCCCATCAAAAGGGTAAACTTTTTTTAACTTCCATATAACGAAAAAAAAGGCAAAACAATTAGCACCAAGATGAAAGCAGAAGGCTACTTAGCATCATATATTTCTTAAAATCACATTATTATAATACATAAAGAGAAATGTGCACCTTGGACTTAGTCCTAAGTCAGTCAAGAACAATAAAAGATATGTAAACCAACAGGCCGACGTGATGTCATTTAACATATGGCCAGCACCATATCCAAGTATCGCTAGTCGTCCAAGAGGCTCAGCATGTTCTGCTCCGGCAGATAGCTCATCATGTTTTGCATCAACCATAATGGCCATAGGTCCAAAGCAAAAACAAAATTGTCTGAACTCTCTAATAACTTCTTTGTTATCTGTAATCAGAAGACCATGCAAATGCCAAAATCATTAGATAAAGAACTAAGATTATGAAATTCAGATGACAAGAATGATTGACACAGCCGTTGCTACCAATTCTATTCTAAAATCACATAAAAAACCTATTCCAATTCAAAGAAACTTTCAACTTGAGGTTTGACGATTTTCCATGAGATGGTTACCTGACTTAATCGCATAAGCTTACTGTCTCAACAAGCAAATGTATTTATTTTACCTGCAAAAGGTTTTTGATCAATTTTATAATGCTACATGGATAACATTAAGAACTATAACAAAAGAAAAGATTCAGCTTGGCATCCAAAAAGCTATACAGGGTGAGGATGGATAGTAAAATTAAATAGAGTATGTTAGTCTTGTGGAGCCAAAGCACCCAGGGAAGACCGAAAACTCGGCGTCTAAGTGCTGGGCTTGGGCGCTCAAGCACCCACCATGAGGGCGCTGCTTCTGAAGGGGGGATCTTTCCGCCCATGTTTAGGCGCTCGACAGAGAAGGAGGTGCCTTTGCACCCCCCTTGGGACCCAAGCGCCCACCTATGTTGGGCGATTTTGCTTCCTGAGAGACGGTCACTTGTGAGCTTGGAGCAGTTGGTATGCAAAAATTTTTGGTATTAAGTCAATTCGAGCAGTGTATCGTTTAGACTTCCTCAAGTGTGCTTCAACAAGTTCTTGTTGAATGAGAGGAGTTGGAGAAGAGGATTTATGGGATCTCGGCATGTGTTGTTCGCGTCGGATTGGACAAAGAAGATTGTGGTGCATTCTGTAAGTTTCTTCGTATGAGTGTGGAGAAGAAACTTGTATGAGTCATTTGCAAAACTATCTGATTTTCATAGTGAATATGTGGCAGTGTGGCTCCATGGTTTTTTCTCGTTCTCGGATTTTTCCACGTAAAATTCTCGTGTGCTTTTCTGGTTGTTTTGATTTTACTTTTGTGCTTAAATTTATTGTTCAGATTTTCTTGAATCATGTGATCTTATTCCGCAGTGAAACTAGAAGAAGATTCTTTAGGAGCAGTTTCTCCCAATAAATTGGTATCAGAGTGGGATTTGAGTGGGAGCAATGGTTGAAGAAGCAAGGTTCAAGGTGGAGAAGTTCAATGGGATGAACTTTGCTTTATAGAAGATGCAGGTGGAGGATTTGTTGTATCAGAAAAACTATACTTGCCACTACAAGGAATCACAAGGAAGCCCGAGTCTATGTCTATTGAGGAATGAGAAGTGTTGGATCGATGAAGCCTACAATATAGTAGGAAAGGGTGACATTGATATCAAGTTGTCGAATGGAACAGTATGGAAGTTTACTGAAGTCAGACATATTCCTAGTTTAAAAAGAAATCTCATCTCTGTGAGTCAGCCAGCAAAGTCAATACTTGTGACTATTTTCACAGGTGATTCGTGGAAGGAAACCACAAGGCATTAGTGATGGCTCGGGGTAACACTGAAGGCACCCTTTATTTGATAAATGAAATGGTTGATTTCATTGATGTGGCTGGAACCAGAATGCATGCAGGTCTGTGACACCACGGGCTTGGCCATATGAGTGAGAAAAGTATGAAGTCCCTACTTTATAAAAATAAGTTTCAGGGTTTGAAAGAAATTGATCTGGATTTCAGTGAATATTGTATATATGACAAGCAAAAAAATGTTTCTTTCTCGAAGAGCGGGTCAGTGGTGATGTCAAAAAAATTGAAGTTAGTGCATATTGACATATGGGGTCCTATTCAAGTTCAGTCCATAAAAGACTCATTATTTTGTCACATTCATTAATGACCACACAAGAAATGTATGAGTTTATTTCCTAAAACAAAAATTTGATGTATTTGAAGACTTTAAGAAGTGGGAGGCTATGGTAGAAAATGAGACAGGCTTGAAGCTGAAGTGTCTTAGATCAGATAATGGAGGTTAGTAGTGTGATCAGAAGTTTAGGAATTTTTGTGCTACAGAGGGGGTCAGGCATGAGTTCACAACTCCAAAGACACCGCAGCAGAATGGTGTAGCTGAGAGCATGAACAAAACAATCACGGAGCGTGCTAGGAGCATGAGATTGCATGCAAGCTTGCAGAAACAGTTTTGAGCTGAAGAAGTTAACACTGCAGTTTATCTGATTAATCTTAGTCCGTCGGTATCTTTGGAGGAAGGCTTACCTAAAGAAGTTTGGAGTGACAAAAAGTATGTCTGTCTCATTTAAGAGTATTTGGGTGTTCTACATATGTGCATGTCGATGCAGGTTCTAGAAGCAAGCTTGACTCGAAATCTGTCAAGTGCATTGAATATGAATCATATGAGTTTGGGTACAAGTTCTAGGATTATCAAAATTAGAAATGCATCAGGAGTAGGGATGTTACTTTCAACGAAATGGAGATGTACAAGGACGAGGTCAGAACTCATGATAGTTCGTCAGCTACTTCTGAAGAATCCAGGTATGTGGAAACAGATGGTCCTGTTGATCAGAAGGATGGAGAAAGAAGAATTGCTTAATTATAAGGAGCACTGAAAGTTCCTCAGACGGCTACTACATAAGTTAGGAGATCCAGCATAGCGAAACAACTCATACAAAGGTACACCTGCTCTACACTATTTGTTACTAACTGATAATGGTTAACCAGAGTGCTTTGAGGATGTCACTCAAGTCGAAGATTCACGGGAGTGTGAGATTGCCATGAATTAAAAAAGGCATACAACTCATACAAAGGTACACCTTCTCTACACTATTTGTTACTAACTGATAATGGTGAACCAGAGTGCTTTGAGGAGGTCACTCAAGTCGAAGATTAAGGGAGTGTGAGATTGCCATGAATTAAAAAATACAATCTTTGGAGTCAAATCAGACTTGGGATTTGACGGTATTACCAAATGATAAAAGAGCACTGCACAACTAGTGAGTCTACAGACTGGAAGAGGAGTCAAATAGTAGTAAGAGCTAGAAGAAAAGTCTTGTTTTTAAATGTTTCCAGTAGAGGGAATGAATGGATTATATAAAGATCTTCTCCCCAGTGGTGAAGAAGATGACTGTGAGGGTTGCTGAGTCTGGTAGCAATAGAAGAATTATATCTGGAGCAAATGGCTGTAAAAACAGTTTTCTTACATTGAGATCTGGAGAAGGAATTGTACATGGTGCATCCACAAGGTTATAAGGTTCCAGATAAAAAAGATTTGTTTTGCAGATTGAAGAACAGTATCTATGGCTTGAAGTAGGCCCCAAGGCAGTGATACAGTAGGTTTGGCAGGTTTATGTTAGAAAATGGTTACTTGAAGAGTCAAGCAGACCACTGTTGCTTGATTAAACACTTCGATAATTGTTATATTTTGCTTCTTTTGTAAGTAGATGACATATTGATTACAGGGGCAAATATGGAGAAAATCAGGAACTTGAAGAATCAGTTATCAAGTGAGTTCGAGATGAAGGATTTAGGTCCAATCAGAAAGATCTTCGGGATGAGAATCAATAGGGATAGGAGTGCAAGAACACTGAAGTTGTCTCAAGTAGAGTATGTTGAAAAGATCCTACAGAGTTTCAACATGAGTAAGGCGAAACCAATTAGCACTCCCTTATGTAGTAACTTCAAACTAGCCATCGCCTAACTCTGAAGCAGAGCAAGCACAGATGGAGGAACTTTGTATGCTTCAGCAGTTGGAAGTTTAATGCATACCAACTCACTAATCATCCTCCACAGTATCAACAACTCCTCCATACCCTACAAATCCCAAGAACAATTGGTTTTTCAACAGTTTTAATCCTCTTCAATTCCTTACTAAAAATATTTATTATACCCTTGCTTACTCTGCCCATAGCCCCGCCCAAAAAACACTCTCTTATTTCCTTCTTCACATACATGAAGACTTGTACACAACTAGTGCACACCATAGCTCAAATAAAACCCTCCCCAAAGCGTGTTCATGTTAAAAGCCTCCATCATTTAATCTAAGTATTCAAATGAAGAAACTACCAACCAAGCTCTCTCCAGCATTTCATCTATAATGCCCTAAAATAGTTCTACCATCATCATCGCATCATCCATGCTTTGAAATGTCCATCCCTCTATGTTTGCCAAAAATGTCATAAAATTAACGTGGAAATCTCTAATGAGATAGTGAAATTAATAGTATAAAGTAAGCAATATTGGCATATTAAGCCCTTAGTGAAACATAAACTACAGAAACCCCAAATTTGAAAAGAAAGTATGTTAGTGACAATAGCAATCACTGAACTTTCACAAAATTCTAGATGATTTGCATAAGTAAAACCATTGGCAATGATTTAAAACTTAATCCAGCTATGGAGTACTTGAACACACAGCGCATTGGTAAGAAACAAAGTAAACAATCCTAAGATGCTGGTTCAAATGCTCACCTTGCCCAAAAACAAAGCCTATGATGGAAGTTCCCAAATTTCATGGATTGCTTCATACCAAATCATGTTACACAATGTCTAATTTTTATGATCCCAATTTACAATTTCATGTATATATAGAATATTTTGTTTTTCTCAAATACTTCCAGCAAACTCCAATACCATTTTCCATTTTGATATTCTTTCTTCAAAATAGAAACCACATTAAAGGCTTGCTTAATCAAAAAATAGCTACCTCGTATAATCAGTAAATCAATATGGGTTATTGGCAAACGTAGGACTACCGAAACCCTAAATGAGACCCATAACTCAACCCAAAAGTCAGAAAATGGCTAATAAAGCAAGCTGCTGAAGGTAAAGCTAGATCGAACTAAAACATAAACTTTCTTCTCCAAAACATAGCCCCATATAGAAACTATCACAACATCATTACTAAATCAGTCATAAATCCAATCAGGCATGGCAAAACATCAAAACAAAGCGCAGCCTCAAATCCCCCAAAACTCGCATTCCTCTAAATACAGTGAATCATGCGAAGAACATCAATAAAACCCCAACAGAAACGTACTTGGAGATCCACAATTGAGGCAAGCAAAACGTCTAAGCTGGTTCTTGAAGGAGAACTCCTGGATCTTTCCTGCTTCAGAAGACCAAGAATCAAAATAAACATGAGCAGACTTCCGTCTCACTTGGTGAGGACAGTGAAGGCCTCAACGCAATCGATCGAACACATTGGATTCGAAAAGGGAACTAGCTCCGATCTTACAGCCGTGATGGAAGAGGGAAAAGGAAACCATTTCTGTAGCCTGTAAAGAGGTTTGTGTGGACGCGTGCTGAAAAAGACTGCCGCCATACGCAAACAAAGCTGATCGTTTCATTCCGTTATCTTCTCAAAAAATGGCTGCAGAATTTAGCAAGTGCACCCGGACTTCTTTACTTATTACAAATTAATCCAGATTTTAAAAAATAGGATCGTAACTCTTTCTATAATTGGCTGTTTCATTGAAGAATTTCTATATATATATGATAAAAATAAATAAATAATTAATTATTAATAATTAATGTATACTATATTAGTAATGGTAATAAATGTTTGCAATAAACATTATATATTCCATTTAATATTTATAATGAATAATGTAAGCAATTTCTAAATTTTTCTATTATTAGCAATTTTAATTATCAGAAATTTGATTGTTTAAATTTGAAAAAAAATGAATAATAATTTAGGTGAACTCTATAAATTTTTTTAATAAGCTATGAACTATAATAAAACGTCGAGAAAATGTTTAGTTGTTAGAAATACGAGAGAAAATTATAATTTGTAGATTTATATCAGCAAGGAAAAAGATAGGGTGGAATGTTGAAGAAAATAGTTCTCTGAAATCCTACTTAGCTGCACCATCGAAAATGATAATTGAATCGGCACGATGGTTTTTGTTTTCGAAAAAAAGGTCGAGTTTGATCCGGTCATGCATTAAAATATAGATTTTTTTTTTAGTCAGTGGGACCACGTCTTACACGTGGCGATATTTTATTTGAGTCCGGACGCACAGCTGCGTTTGGACTCTCGATGGAATATTTTTTTAGGAATGTTGTGATCTTATTTTCACTATCTTAAATTTTGAATAAATTAAATTTATTTTCAGATAAGTCACATATATATATTGATTGGTTACCTATAATTACACTCACATTTAAATTCTTTCTATATTTGTAAGTGAGAAATCTGACTTTATATGTCTCATAGCACACCTAATTGGAGAAATAACTTTTTTTTTTTCTGATAGATATGCCAAAAATTTTATTTCAAACAATACTATCTCCTGACGAAAATTAACCACTGAGAGATAAACTATTTGTATCGAATGCAATAGGATGAGAAGAAGTCCCGTCTTGAATAGTTCTCTCAAGCTTTTTTTCTTTTCTCACTTTCTTCTTCTTTGCCAAAATTTTTATCTCTTTCATTTACAGTAAAGAGAAGCTCATGTATCCTTTTTCGCAATGCTAATATGATCTACCATAATATCTTCCGTAGATCGGAAATATCACAATGAATAAGGAGAACGAAGAGAGGAAAAGAATGTATTCAAAAGAGTGTATCATCCTCTATTACTTATTTATAAAGGATAATTACAAAAAAGATGTAAGACGCTATCGCTGCCTGACTCAGGAGTTTAAAAATTTCAAGGCTGGTGGACGGTTAAAATGAAATTTAATAATTATCTCAAAATCTGACAATAAAGAAAAAGTCACTAAAAAAGAAAATTGAATGAAGGCACTTACAAAATTTTCTTTTATGTTTGTTGATCTTATTTCTATATATATCATATCTCCTCTATAACTCATCCTTTATATTTTCAACTTGAAGATGTTCATTTAAAACACATTGAGCTGTTAACAATGAGTGAGTAAACCCACTTTAAAGATACAATAACAAAATCGATGAAGAAATAATATAAAGTAGAGTAGGGTAAAATAAATAAATGTTTACAATCAATTGTGTGCATCCAATAAGGTGCATATCATTATATAGTAAAGTATACATAATTTTAGACTTTATATATCATGTCATTTGCAACAATCACAGGAACACCGTCTAAAATGTTTATTAATAAAGGTACATTAATATCAAAATGTTTTTCAGCATATTTACATGTATGGGTGCTTTAGTATCTCTAACTAGTACCATAAAAATATGAACTTCATCATATTCAACATGTATAAACAAGCAATCTTTGGAACTCATATCATTCATATATTATTTCAATTCAACATCTGGAAACACTGGAGCAGGTGTTTAAATACTGCTAATCTCCTCAAAGAAAACATCATGGCGCACAAACTCTTCTTGGAATTTCTAGACATTAACAATGTTATAGAATATTAAGTCCTCTTCACTGGATTGAAACTCGCCTTTCACTGTAAAGTGTGAAACTTGATCATCCACACTAACTCACAGCTCATTGCATCTCAAGTCTTCAAAATAAGGTGCATTGAAGAGATACAGTTTTCTTACATCCAATGCCCTTGGGTGATACAGTATATTGATGAACAAAAGAGGCCTTCTTGGATGGATCAAATCACTTTATTCATTCGAGACACATGGATGCCAACTTCATCATCATTAAGGATGAATTTTATAAGAAGGTATTTATTGGTCCATACCATAATTGTCTTCCACTATCTAAGTCTAACTACTATTCCACTATTCAAGTCTAACTACACTCTACAAGAGTTTTATTTTGTTATATGTGGGGATCACCTCGGAGGCAGAGTTCTCACCCTCAAGATAATGAAGCAAAAGTGTTATTGGCCTATAAGCAATAATGGTGTATTGGTCTTCACGTAAAAATGTAAAAGCTATTAGCTTCACTCCAACCTCACGCATGCTTAGCAAGCAGAACTCACATCTCTCCTAAAGCTTTTCGCCTTTTGCCTAATAAGGGGTA
This sequence comes from Papilionanthe hookeriana x Papilionanthe teres, assembly GCA_022702705.1. Classification (NCBI taxonomy): domain Eukaryota; kingdom Viridiplantae; phylum Streptophyta; class Magnoliopsida; order Asparagales; family Orchidaceae; genus Papilionanthe; species Papilionanthe hookeriana x Papilionanthe teres. The sequence continues at coordinate 109,309,759 of CM040432.1, forward strand.
TACATTATAGGATTGTTTATAATTTTCAATGTATATAAAAAAAAATCATCAACTTGGTTGTTGACTACTTCATTAAGTGGTTAGAGGATAAGCTGGTTTCCAAGATCAACAAAGTTAATGCTAAATAGTTTATTTAGAAGAATATATCCTATCTCTTCGGTCTCTCCACAAAGATTATAACTGACACTATAACTTAATTTTTGGGAAGGAGTTCACAACCTTCTGCAAGGATCTCCATAGTTGACTAGTGCACACAGCCGTAGCTCATCCTCAAATGAACAAGAAAACAAAAGTGACAAATCTTACCATACTCAAAGGGTTGAAGACTTGCCTTGAGAATACTAGGTGGAAATGGGTTGAAGAACTCCACATCATACTCTAGGCTTATTGCAATGCCTCATGAACTCCAAAAGGAGAGTTGTCATGTTTTGGCTAGGAGGGTTCCCAAATCCTTGAGTTCAAGTGTTCACTTGGATAATAAAGCAAATAAACTTCGGTAATAACTAGACTTCATCCCAAAACACACTGTGTTACTCGTCTCAAGGCTACTTCCTACCACTAAAGGGTTGCATGTCACTTCAACTAAAGATTCAAACCTCAACCTATCTCTACTAGAGATTTGGGCGCATGACGTCTCAAGTAGCTAGTCGTAGCCCACAGCGTAATCTCCCCTTTAGGAGGGTGATTACATCATCACTGCCATGACTAAGCTTAGAACTTTCAAGCTTAAAGATTTGGAGGGTTAGACCCTGCCCCAAATTTAGAATATGGAAAATATTCACAAGTACTACCAGTGATAGTAGTATCATGTAATCTTTACTTCACTTATGTTGTTGTTATCATTTGTTTTCATTTCTTAATTATTTTATTCACATCTTGCATTATTGTGTTTGTTTTATCTCTCAGTAGCATCAATATACTCCTAGTTTATTATATATAATTCTTCTTTTGTTTTATCTATACGAATGACATGTTCAATGAATATAATAGTTCATTTACAAACTAATTCAAGTTTTCAAATAGAGAAAAATGAAACTTTAGTTGCATCATAATTAGAGCATGATCAATCCCAAGGGGGTGTGATTTAATAATCTGTTTCATATGAGTTAATATCATCGAGTCTAGCTTTGATCCATCATGCTTAGATAGGTTAAAAGTCCTTATTCAATTTTCATTGAACTCCTCCATATATGTTAACATCATCGAGTGATGCTTTGAATCACAGCCCTAAAAAGGTAAAAATTGTTGGCAATTTGTCTCGCATATGCCTCTCTATTGAAAAGAAACTCCAAATAGCCCTTACATCCACTACAAAATGAAAGAAAAACTTGTTCATACTTAACATCATATGAACACATAGAAGAAAAGAAAAATAAAATATTTGGGAGTCGAATATCCAACACATCAAAGTCACTAAATAACATTTGTTCGATTCATCTAACATAATGTTGATAAAAGTGCAAGAAAGAGCAAAAGAGTCAAAAAGGATGACCACCAGCTCGACTCATACAAAATAACATTTATAAACATGCAAAACAGAGTAGAAAGAAAAAAAAAACTACATTAGTCTAACTCGTACACCAAAACATTAATAAAGAGGAAAAAAATAGGAAAAACAAAAGTAGAGCACTACTCAAAGTCAATGTTCTCTCCCCCTCATCATAGTTGAACACCTTATTCAGCTCGCGCCCCTCACATTCAGAATCTAAATGATGGTCTTCTAAAGTTATATAGGAGTAAGTCCCTCTATGTCAGCCATAGTATGACGAAATACTGCTTGAGCCCTCTTCAGAAAGCCTTGGATGAATCCCTTCTCTATGCCCTCTTTTTGCAGCTCATTCACCTAGACGTCATATATTTGATCGCGAGCTTTCTAAACACAATCCTACATAATTCTCTTGAACTCAATCTAGCTCTTGATGTATTTCATGGCGCTTAACTCAACTCCATCAAATACAACCTTCTTCTCGGACCTTTATTTATTGATCTCTTCCTTAAAGAATTGACATCTTTGATCTCATAGCTTTTGGACTCCTGGTGCTTTGGCTGAGGTTGGCTCATGCATCTACAAAGTCCTCTATGATGTTATACAAATTATGACTCTGTAAAGAAAAAAAAAAGTCACCTCCATGGACAGCTCTGTCCTACACTCTATCAGTTGAGATTCTATGTCTATGGCTTTTTTAATTTTAGAATCGTATCAACATTTTATACTTGTCATGGAAGAATTTGATCTTGACAAATTCAGAATTATAATTTCTTAAAGAAAGGACAAACCTCACTTTATGCTCCATCCATTTTTCCAACTGAAATAAACAATTTAATGTTAGACAAATGAGAGAAAAAAGGAACAACAAAATTCTACACATGCAAGGAAAAACTCATAAAGTCTTCAGCCAGTTGGAACCCGTTGCATGAACAAGTCAGCACACTCTTGGAAATATGAATCTTAGAAGGACTAAATAAAGATTTCTTCACCTCTTTACTTATACTACTCTGTGTATGAGAAAGCAACTCGCATTCATTGCCCGGTAAGAGCCACTCAGCGGCACCGTAGGAGATAGCTTAGGACGGTTCTACTCAAATTTATTTATTATCGTCACAAAAGCTAATCCAAAGTGAACAGAGAGGCCTGACTTAAACAAGGATTCCTAGCTCACAAAGTTGTAGATGTATTGCATCTTGGGCTACCTTTCCTTGAAGTCCCAAACCCAAGCAATTGTGCTATTTCATCTTCAATGATCTAAAGGTAGACGAGCAGTCGATATGCTTTCCCTCGTTTCTTGTGAAACCCCCAACAATTTTGATCAAAGAAAAATATAAAAAATTGTGCCTTACAAAATCCTTTGTTTGAATATCCATCTTGCTCCCAAAAATTGCCTGATCATATATGTCACTGTGAATCTGCCCAATTGAGCTAAAATCTCTTGTGTCAACTATAGCTTTTGTATCCTGAAAAACACAATTAGTTTGATGACATTTATTGTTGTTCGACAAAAAAAATTGTGAAATGTTAACCCCAACCGCTTTTAGAATGTCCATCAACTCAAGCACCATTGAAAATCACAAGCTAGCCTGCATCATTACCTTGTACATGATAGCATATCTTGAGGAAGAAGAATCAACATGATCAATTGGGTTTGATAACTTCACCATCATGTCTTTTGAAAAATGAAATTTATTTTAAAATAACATCATGTCATCCTCCATCAGGATTGATATCGTCTATTAGGGATTTGAGCACTTCGTTTGATTTTCAAAAAGTGGCGCTCCCTAAACACCGACATCTCAAAACATTAAAATCTCCTCCAAAAAATGCACGATAGAGGTGCAGAAGGTGGCCCAAAAGTGTGTTAAGGGAGCTTCATTGATTGTAAAAATAAAAAAATAAAAAAATTAGTGGGACTCTGGTTAGTGGGTCGAAAGATTTTTGTTCATCACATAAAAATAAGAGGCAAGATTCTGAGTGTCCAACAACAACGCCGAACGAGAGCTCTATTGATTGCACAAAAATAGACGGGGAGACTTCTAGGTGGGCAGTAGCAACAATAAGGGAGAGCTTCATCAATCAGATAAAAATAAATAGATCGAGCTTCATTGATCACACAAAAATAGACAGAGAGACTATAGCAAGTAGGCCGAGGGAGCTTTGTTGATCGCACAAGAACAGGCAGGGAGGCTCCAAATTTCTCTCCTTCCTTTTGGTCATTTTATAAGCTCAAAAAGGCTAAAAAATGTCAAAATTACCAAAATTTGAATGTTTTACGACAAACCATGCAAATCTTCAGATTTCAAATTAAGTGTTATTTTTTTTTGTTCCAGCATGGAAAAACTGCACAAGTCCACGCGTAACCGTGATCCCTCCATTTTGAAGTAGATTTCTTCAAGTTCGAGCCATTTGGTTCTGATCCTATGCAACATAAGCAATATGCGACAAGGTACTGCTCTACTATCTACTCCTAATCTGTATGAAAGCGGGACAACGCAAGCGCCTTCCAATCCTATGTCTTGTGGATCACAGATGAGGAGCGATCAATGTCTGACAATCCTAGAACTTGCCGACATGTCGTTGTTCCAGCCCACCAACCTGACCGACTAGCTAATTTTCTACACTCCATCGGTCTACCTACCAATCGATCTATCGACCCACTCTACCTGCCTGCCAGCCCACCATCACCGACCATCTCCACTGGCCCCCTGACCCACCTTTGTCGACCTGATCCACTGGTCTCGCCATCTGTTGTAGGTTCCACATTTACTGTCATCGGCAACAATTCATTAATTTTAGGAAGAAAAAATCATGCTCGCCCAAAAGTTGTGGGACAACTGATACACCATCAACGAATTTTCGTCAATTGGCACAAATCTTGAGGCAATTTTGAGCAAGAAAATTCAAACTCAAATTACAAATCATCTATTGATTTCAGAAACTTACAGTCAAGCTAACTAGCTCAATGAGATGGACCAAATGATACCAAAATTGATGAAATCCAAGTCAAATCAAGCAAGAATCGTCGTTAAACCACTTTTGAATGTTTTACTTGGAATGTCAAATTGATTCTAAATTCAACGTGCTTATAGTCAAATTCAGGGTCTTGATGTGACAAATCCAACAAGTCTAAGATCATTTGATTCCAATATCATTAAGTCACTCAAATGTCCACAATACTCCATCTGATTGAGGGAAATGCCATCAGATTGAGTGGTCCAAATTCGTTTCTTTTTTGTAGGGAGGCCTCTCCCAAATTCCATGCATATAGCCCTACTCCCTTCATGAAAAGGGACCTAGAGCTTGAACACGAGGAAGAGTTGGACCAAAAGCTATTTTGTGAAGAAGAAAATGATTTCTAGTGTCATTTTGGACTGAAAACTTCGCAAACGCTTTTCACTCCTACAGTCGCTAACAACCGTCGTCAGCCCCCTACTCTTTGCAACGAGGCCCCTCACAGAGTCACGACGTGCACTGCAGAGTAATGAAACAGCTATGCATAGTAAAGACTGACATCATAGAGTAGAGACACATCTCGAAGATGGTGCAACATGCACCTCAAAGATGCACCGAAGTCTATACGACCACTCCCAACTGCAACTGCTCCCGACCGTTCTAAAACAAACTCTTATCCATACAACAATTGTACATTCAAGTGTTGTATAACATTCTCTCACCTGTGAGACAAGAGTCAGTTCGTGTAATCATCAACTTAAGTGAATCATTCTGATTCTGCTAGACCCCATAAATTTATTTGACATAAATATATTTAATCCGTTAAATTAAATAAAAAATAAAATAGTCCGCTCTAAATTTCATAGGTCAACAAGCTACCTCCAAGTCTCCAACGACAATCTTAATTTTACGAATTATGATCGCATAAAATGTAATTGTAAATAAAGAGAAGTTGTGGGTTCATTTGCAAAGGAACACAACAAAACTTTAGATGCCCAACTGCAGGCACGATGAGTGAATGGAGGATGAAGTTGACTTGGCGACGAAAGCAATGGCTTAAGGTTACGTGTGAGCCAGGGGCATAACAGGTAATTTGTTATCCTGACCGTATCCGATGCTCTAAAATATAATAAATGATTGCAGACTTAATGGAATCCTATCAAGCAGCTTTCTATATTTAATTTTGACTTTATAACTACGAACTTATCATTTATTATTATTATTATTATTTTTTGAATTGATAATTTCACCTTATCAATTTTAAGTAGGGGATTTTACATGCTTACTATTGAATTCAAATTTGCCATATTTCACGTTCAAGGAATAGAACTTACGAACCGAGAAAGAGCGAGAATGAGACACACCAATTGCCCACAGCAGGGCAAATGGGAGTGTTCCGCGGGCTTTTAGGTCAATAAAAAGATTGTTACAAGAGAATACGAGAGCGATGTCTTAATGACTGGAAAGCTCAAATTGCTTGAATCCCATTACATAAACTATTCTTATTTATAGATGATATGAGAATTAAAATGTATAAATTACATTATTGCCTATTGAATGTTATATGTTATTATTTTCATGAGTATATTTTTGTGTATGTGTCATCTTTCCATATATCTGACACATTTTCATTTGTTTGACACTTTTTTTGTATATCTGACATCTTTTTATTTGTCTGATCTAACACATTTTCATATATCAGATACATTTTCGTATATTTTATACATTTCATTGTTGGATCCATCCAACGATGTGACAGGTCGAATGAGGTGGTCGGCCGGTCGAATGCTACCTTCGACACTCATCTAGATCTGCACGGACATTTTTTCATACATACACAAATGCACCTAAGAGAGCGTTTGGGAGAGATTATTTGTAGCGGTGGCGTTTTCAAAACGCCATAGGTCTGTTTGGAAATCCTATTTCAAAGACTTATTAGAAATCACAATTATTATTTACTATTAGACGCGAATCGCGGGGTCCTCCCCGCGATCCGCGATTCATTTGTTTGAAGGACGAAATTTGCACCTCGCTATCCCGTGATCCCGCACCCGTCTCCCTCACCCGTCTCCCTCACCGATCCCGCAACACCTATTTCCTCCTTCCATCGCCGGCTTCTCAGATGACCCTGATATCAACGACAATCGCTTCCTAGAACAGTACAGGTGTAAACTTTTGTTCCTTCTCCTGTGTCTGCAAGTTTTTCTTTCCCTTTTCTATTAATTGAATACCATTGTAGCGGCTCAGGAAGCGGAGGCTGGCAGAGATGCAAGCGGCGGCTAGGGTTCCTCGGTTCGGATCAGTGCTTCTGATAACGGGATCTGATTTTGTCCGCGAGGTTTCTCAGGCCCCTGCTGATGTCTGGGTTGTGGTGCTTCTCTTCAAGGATGGATATTTCGCTCTCCATCTGTATTTGATCGATGATTTGATTTCCATACTTCTGGTTACTATGATTTTTTAGTCCAAATTATGATTTATTTTCTTTTTCTATGGCTTCATTTGAGTTGTAAGGATGAGAAGAGTTGACTTCCCTCTGTTACGCTGCTTTCGCTTAACTTTTTTAAGTTGAATCCATGTTTAATATCTTTTGCTATTTAAATATGTTGAAAATGAATATGTATTAGTTCATTGCCCTCCTTCAATTTAAAAGCTCTTTGCCGAATATTTAATTTACTTTTTTTTTTTTGTATCCTCACTCTGGCAAGAAGTTATACAGAAAGAATTTTGCTTCAAGTTTTATTACTTCAAGCTTGATAGTCATTGGAACAAATCATGCTCAGGATATCTACAAACCTTCTTAAAATATCTTTAAAGAAGTAACCAAATCATGAAAGCTAGGGTTTTGCTCTGTTCATGCTCAGGCTATCTACAAACCTTCTTAAAATATCTTTTTTGGCAAAATTTATGGCTTTTAATATTTTCTTGAATTTGAAATTGTATAATGATTTTGAAAAAAAATTAGAGGTTCATTTGAGGATATCTTGATCAAGATTTTGACCGACTTCGATCTTAAGCTCTCAGATAAATTTTTAAGATTAGTGTAAAAAACCTGTTAATTTAAATTGAAGCTTGGATTGCCCTATTGTTTGACAATCTATAAAATCTGGTATGTGGATCACTTTAATGTTGAAAGTGTATGAAAATGCTTTCTGCATCAATATTTACTTTGACATTCATATATATCCAATTTTGAGGGAGCTATAAAGGAGAACATATATGTATTCTTAGTAATTTCATTGTTTCACTATTAGGAAACTTCAACTCAGTCTTGGATGAACTAAATACAAAGTGCTGATTTACAATTTTAGGCCAGTTTCACAAACTGTTACAAATCAGTTGGTCTCAAACCGCTGAAACCAAACAACTTAACAGATTATTCAGAACAGGGGCAGAATTATCATTTATCCACAAATAAATGTAATTCAGCTGTTTTCCAAACGCTCAAACCAAACAGACAGACATATCATCCGGATCAGCTACTGATCAGCAGATTATCAAGATAAGCAGATAATCTGCTTATCCTGATAATCTGGATAATCTGCAGCTGCGCCAAACAGACCCTAAGTTTCTTAATTCTTCGAAGGGAAGCATTGATAAAAATGAGAGACTTTAAATGTCAAAATCGCAATCACAATAACACAATAATTTTACTCTCTTGATTACAACATCTCATAGTGTTATATTTTCCCCGGCCTCGAAGTACTCTCCTAAGGTTTTTTAGGGTCAATTTTGTACTTGTGTTGTCAATTGGCTAACCGAGCTTCAACCGGTTGTGGTGTCATTTTATTGGTATTTGGCTTCATCATCACTTACTTAATATTATTATTTTGTTCCATTTATTTTTAAGAAAAACACATAAAAATATTTTGCAACATCTGCGAATATGCAAATAGAGTGAGAGTATATTTTTTTCACCTTTTATTTTAGCATTTTATCTCAACCAAGCTATTTATTTATGATAATTGCTCAGTGATGAATGTTAATTGTTGGCATCAGTTTTTCATGTCACGAGTATAGAGTGTCTACCTGAATGACTTGGGATAGTCTACGGTTCGTTCGTACCATCTGGTAGTTAAACGTACCCACTCAGGACTCTCAATCACTTGGGGCAATGAGCTAAGGTTGGTGGCGATTTAGCCTTATTCGGGATTACCTATCATCAGAGGGGTTTATCCATGATGTAGGACATGCTTGGTGTTTATTCTAATGATTAGAAGACACTGCATGTCTATCTGAAGCCTCTCGTGGCCAAGGGAAGTTACGAAATCCACCCACGCGCTATGAGAAAGTTAGGGTTCGAGACACCCTACCCGCGTCGTGGTTTAGGATGACTGTTGGCAACAATTTTTATGTTGAATGACCAATGAGAATACTCAATCCTAAAGTTATGGGATTACATTTTACTCGTACTGAGTCTCCATAGCTTACAGATTAAAAAATCATCTGTTAGTCATTTCTGATGAAAATCAAGGTTTTGGGCTAGACCACTGTGTTGACTTCAATTTTGGCGAGGTCTTTCTTTCCTCTTAGTATTTAGGATCTAGCAATAGGACTTCTCCTTAACTATCTTAGAAGACTAGAGTTGGAACACACCATTTAGAAAATTGAGCCCCTTTTTAGCTCTTCTTGAAACCCCACATGGATAATCACAAACCTCCAAACAATTTGGAAGGTTAAAACCAACATGTGGAGGTTCAAAAATGAGTTCCTATATGAGTGATTGGACTTAGGGCAACCCTGGATGACTAGGACTTGGTCTTGCACACACACTCCTGGAACCCTTGAATTCCCCACTTGTTCCAGAACCCTAAACCAATTTCCCCTCTACCCTTTAAGAAACTCACATGAATAGTCTCAAGCCTCTAATCTTTGATTAAGATGGCTATAACCAATATGTGAAGGTTCATAAAGTGGTTACCATTTGGCTAGACTTGGTTCCAAAGTGTTTAGACATGGCTAAGACCCATGATCACATACCCCTAAACCCTAATTCCATTCTAAATCTTAATTTTCAAACCAAAAGTCCCAAAACTTACCAAAAACTCCAAATTTATTCCAACACTTCACCCAACCCAATTTGACCAACAATTGACGCAATTGCACCAAAATCTACCAAAATTGACCAAATTACTAAAATACCCCCAAAATACCCAAAATTGCAAAAAAAACCAAAATTCATCCAATAAATCCTAAAAAACATTTGAAATTGCCCCATATTATCCAATTTCCCCAAATTTAATAAATTCGACCAAATTAACCAATTTTGACCAAAATTCTCATTTTACCACTAAATTGCCAAAACCTCAAATTAAGTCTAATTTCCACCGAATTGATCCCAAAATTCCCCAATTTTGATTATAAACTCAAATCAAACATGTTCAATCCTAATTTATACCAATTTGAAGTCCAATTGGACCAACCCCAAACCCTAATTTTAGTTTTGACCAAAAATCCCCAATTTGACCAAATCTCCAAAATCCATCCAGTTGGACCCCATAGCCAACCCAATTTCCTCAATTTTGGATTATAAAATCTTCATAACATTCCTCTAGACCAATTTGGACCATCAATTGGGCTAGACACAAACTCAAACCCAATATAAACCAAAAATCCCCAATTTTGACCTAAAAGCCTAAATTCCCCAAATTGAACCTCATGACCAAACAATTCCCCCAAATTTCAATTTCAAATAAAATTTCAACATGTATAGATCCAATTTCAACCAATTTCAATCCAATTTGATTGTCCCATAATCAATTTCAAAAATCAAAATCATCACATGCATGATAAATGACCCATCACCTTATGCATTTTTCAAATGCCCATCAACCAAATTTTAAAAGCCCAAATTTGAGCCCACATGACAATTAATCATTCCATTGTCATTCCATGGCATTTAAACCCTCTTCCCATGGCATCATACCAAATTTCATCATTCATACATGGCTCTTTACCCAAATTGGGCATCATGGCATTTTCCCTTCAAAATCCATAAAATTGAAATTTCCTTTTGCGTGAAACATCCTCATGACCCCATGCATGACATGGCATGAATCATGGATCCTTCCATGGCTATCATGAGGGTCAACTTTGCCAAATTTGGCAAGTAGAGGTGACCACTCCTCATCCCCTCTCCACTTGGACTTACCCCCTTCATGATACATCTTGGCCTTGGTTTCATGCCCAAACCAGACATCCAAACTCACCAAATCCCACTGGAGGGTCTTAAGACCAGCTCTAATCACTTTGGAAAAGGATTTAGCCAAGTGACCAAAGGACCAAACCCAAGTTAACCACCTTAGCCCAAACCTCAAATGCCCTTTGAATCTTTACCATGGAGCCACTCTTAACCCAAATTGATGCCACCACTCAACCTCCCTGGCTCAACTGAACTCTGACTTGACCTGACCCTGGCCTACCAGCCACCCCAGCCACCGGAAAACACCAGGCCGAGAAGACCAAATATGGCTTAAACCCAAAATTTCACCCAGATGAGTTAGCTAAATTCAACTGGTCACTGCAACTCTTTTTCTCCCCACCAAGGCAGCTGATCCCAACCCCTGGATTGCCCTGGTAACCCCCATAGCCATGGCTATTTAAATAGCTCTCCTCTACGACCACAAAGGATGCTAAACAAAAACCTTAACAAAGCTCTGTCTAATTCACTCCAAACTCTTCCCACATATTAGAGAAGTCAATCCCCATTGCATTCCTGCCCTGAGTCTCATTGATTGAGCTCAATTTTTGAGTCCAATTTCAGGTTAGAAGCAGGACACTTGCTGAAACTCCACCAAATTCAAATTAACCTTGCCCATACCTTCACCAGAGCCAAAGGAGAAGTTCCCCAACAAAATCAACATCAATTGGAGCCTCTGTATTGGACTTCTACCTCAAGCTTCCCACCTGTAGAAGGAAGTCTTACTCAAAAAATTCACCAGAGCTAATCAACACATCAAGAAGGTTTGTCAGACTCCACTAAAGCTTCTCCAAGCATCCAATTGAGGCCACACCTCTTGGACAAAGTTAATTTCCAAAAATCCCTAATTTAGGCTCGGTTTGAGACATTGTGAAGAAAACTTACATATCATGCTTGATTAACCATATAGATAGGTTTGCCTTGAGTAGATGAAGGTTTAGAAACAAACCCCATGTAATTTGTTTAAGGATCCAGGGAGAAAATAGGGTTAGAAAACGTGAGGTCTCGGGTTCACACCAGTTAGGGACAAAGACTCTCAGCCGTCGGATGGCGCGTGTATCCATTAGATGGCCCAGATTACATCGAATGGAAGGAGAGAGCAGAATCGCGGAGCCCATTCATTGCTGACACGGATGCTGAAGCCGAATCAAATAGCGCCACGTAGCCATTCGATTCGCCGTAGGTTGACGTGGTTAAGTGAGACAATATAGATTTTTTGTATTTATTTAATTCAGTAAACTTTAAAAATACATAACTTGGTGTAAAAAATTTAAAAAAAATAAAATAAAAATACTATCTTGCTCAGTGAACAGAGGAGAATAATGTGGAATTAAAATCAAAATTATTTTACTTATATTTATTTTTAAATTATTTAAATACAGTAAAACTCACTTAAGGCATAACTTAGCACACACAATTCACCATGACATGAGACTATAGGGCTTTTGTTCCTTCTGTTCTTAGTAGTCTTCCCTGATTTTTCCAAAGTTAGGGAGCATCCCTAACCAGAGAAAATGTATTGAGAAATTCATACCAATTTTATATTGGTATTGCACTTTAAAGAAATGTGTTTTCTATGTTTTATTGCAGGAATGAAGATTTATAGATAATGGAGCAAAAAGATGAGAAAAAGAGCGAATCTGGAATAAAAAGGACTAAAAGAGACAAAAATTGAACTAGACCGCCGACGGCGAGGAATAGGCCACCGATGGCGTGTTTTTCCCGAGAGAATTCGAATATATTATAAAGGAGCCCGCCGACGGCGAGATCGAGCCCGCCGACAACGAGCCTGAGCAGTTGGCCTATGTTCTAGAAGCTCGCCGACGGCGCCAACGAGCCCGTCGACGGCGAGAAGGTCGGTTCAAGCAATGTTCAATGTATTTGGATGCTTTTTCTAAAGGGTGCTTAAGGGAACTCTTAGGAATTTGTCCATACTCTTTAAAAATGGCAAATTTAGGTAAGAAAAGAGGAGAAAAAAAAGAAACAAGAGAGGAATGTTAGGAAAAACTTGTAGAATGTTTAGGATTCTTAGATTAAGAGTAGAAATGTAGATTTCTACCCTTTTGGAGAGATTGGAGAGGAGATTTAGAGAGAATTTGTAAGGAGATGTTCTAGCATTGTATGGATCGACGGGAGACTTTGTGGGAGAGATCTACGTCTTTCTTTCAAAGGGAAAAAGCTAAGTATTATTCTTCATTATCTTATAATTTTGTAAACAATTACCTAGTGGATTTGCTTTGGTTAAATGAAGATTTTGTTGTATTTTCTTCATGCTTTGTGACTCATCTCTCTTACTCTTTCTTCCTCTTTGAAAATAGTGACATGAGAAGATTATGCCATTATTTTCATTTTACTTTTATTTTGTAATGAGTAGAATTCATGTTTAGGATTTTGTGATGCATGTTAGAAGTGAATTTAATTATAAATGTGATGGTTTTACTTGCACTTCATTTACATTACAAAAAGAGCTCGTCGTAGTGTTAAAATTTGTTGTAATTGCATTGACCTGAAAGGGCGGTGTAATTCTCAACAAAGTGGAACCACATTCAAATTCCATGGATGGTGAAGTTCATGGGAGTTGAGTGCAAATAAATAGGGAAATATATTTTATTGGGCGTAGAATTGGAGATTTTAGAGTGACAGACTAAAATCCATAATTTGGTCCTATTGTTTGAGTACTGAAGCGGAGATGTTAGCCCTCAGGCGAGGGGAACGTGGGAGCTCCGAAGTGAGCCGGTATCCTCCCAGCCTATTCATAGGTTCAGTAACCAAGCATAGGATTAGTCAATGTTCTTTATGCCTTGACCAAAGGGTAAAGAATAGAATTGCTCATATTTGACACATACAATATTTAATGCATCTCATTCCTATACATTATCTATTTCATTACATAAGAAAAGTAGTTTTTAATATCTTAAAATTCTCCAAACCAATTCATCCAAAAAGGGTTATCTTTAGAATTATTATTTGTATTTAGTTATAGTTACTATTACATTTAACACTTGCATTTAAGAGTAGTTGCTAGATAAAACACAATTTTAATCAACATTCCAAACTAAGGATTATTAGTAGTGGACTAGAATTTGACTAAAGTCCTCTTACTTCACTTCCTCGTGGGATCGATACTGTGGTTTTTAAAGAAAACTCTATATTACTTGAAACGATACGTATACTTGCGTAGTATCCCTAGTGTGTAAAATATTTTCTAATTTTTATATTATTTAATATTTTTCACGCTAGACGCTATTTATAAATCGGGTCAAGTTTTTTACTATCTTTTGGAAGTTAAATTACAGCGTAATTGCGGGTCTGGTCAATCCCTAAGTGGAGAACCCTAATTTTCAAGTGAATGATCCCTTTTTGATTAAAAATTTATAATAATTATAATATTGACCCACAAATTTTTGTATTATGATATTTTTAATTTAATTGCAACGACGCCAAAAACTTGACCCTGCTATATTATATGTATAGTAATTGTAATTGTTTATGTTGTGGATGCTACGCAAGTATACGTATCGTATCAAGTAATACGAGGCTCTAGTGAGTCATTGTTATCGATCCCACAGGGAAATAGAAAATTAAATAACAACTAATTTTAAAATAATAATAATAATAATTTTAAAATAGTATACGAAAATTTGGAATTCTAAATTTAAGCGCAATAAAGTAAACTAAGTATTTTAATTGTGTAACTTAACTAAGTAGAAAATTAATACGTATTGAAAGTGTAGGAAATTAAACTAATCGCTAAATAAGTCTTAACTATTCAGTAAAAAGTATCTTTCCCCTTGTTTAGAAATTTAAGTGATCGATGAATTTAAATAGATAATTTTAAGGTATTGCGACAAATAGAGCATTCTTATTCTTTACCCTTTGGTCTGCGTGTAAAGAATATTGACTAATCCTATGTTTGATTATCGAATCCGCGGCTAGCTGGAGGATACCGATCGCCACTTCGGAGCTCCCACGTTCCCTCGCCCGAGGGCTAACATCTACACTTCAGCCTTCAAACAATAGGACCGAATCGAATATTTTAGTCTGTCACACTAAAATGCTCAATTCTACGCCCAAGGATATTATTTCCTATTTATTTCGCACCTTCCTTCCAAGGCTTTTGAATTCTCGAATATCCGATGTAATTTTTACTATAGTTGATAATCAACACATTTTAACAAATCAAATGGCCAGCTTGAAAGTAAATTAAGTTTTAAGTAAAAATTATCACAATTTATTAATATATATAAAAGTACTTCGTTTTAAGTTCAACAAGTCACTTAATTTCATAACAGTGAGAAAGACTAATAAACTACTCGTAATGCATGTGAACTAAACTAAGCATGAATTTCATTTAAAGTTAAAAACAATAAATACAAATACTTATCTCGATTTATCCCTAAGCAGTACTCCTCGTAGCCTTTTCGACTCTTCCTTCCAAGACATAGCAAGACTCACTAAAAACTCACTAACTCACTAATTACACTAATTAAGACTCTAAAGATCGCTCACACACATAAATAAAAGACTCTTAAGACACAAATCGACACACACAACACAAAATAACACACACTTATAAGTCGAATTTCTACCTCTATATATAGAGGTGAGCAAAGGACCAAGAGGTGTGTAAGCATCCCTTCAAAAAGTGTCCGAGTTCAATGTATCCGCGCCATTCAACTACTCTCGCCGTCGGCGACTGAACTACTCTCGACTGTCGGCGAGGAACTACCTCGCTGTCGGCGGGCTCGGGCTCGCTGTCAGCGAGACAGTTATAAATCCTTCAGAATTTCTTCCTCGTACCCTCGCCGTCGGCGACTCAGCACAAATTGCATTATTTTCTTCCTTTTTGCTCCAAATCCGCTCCTTTTTATGATTTTTGCTTTTATCACCTAAATTCTTCATTCCTGCAACAAAATAAAGAAAATACCTTTCTTTAAAGTGCAATTTCATCAAAAATAGGTATGAATTTCTTAATAAATTTTTCAATGATCAAAATCCCCCAAACTTACTTATTACTCGTCCTCAAGTAATTTTAAGTACTACATAAAAATAATGAGTTCTATAATAAGATTTTTCAATTTAAATAAACTATGAATTAGATTAATTAATATCATAATAAAGTTAAATAAAAATAATTCATGTAATTTAATTAATCTTATGAAATAAATTATTTAGTTATCGTGTCTAAGATTTCTAGCTTACTATTCATTTCATGAATGACTATATTTAAAAGAATAACTACTTAAGATATTCATATGATAAGAAATTCAAGAAAACACTTATTAGGTAAAATTCTAATCCATAAACATAAGTTTGGAAATATCTAAGTTTTTCCCTTTAGGTTAATTCAAATGAAGCCAATTTCGATAAGGCATCTCCTCAAGCTTCTCCTCATTTTTCTTTTTCTTTTTCTTTTTCCTTTTTTTTTTTTTTAATGAGGATTATCGTATCCTGATAAGCTCGTTAATAATTTTGAACTTCATTTTCATCTTCCTAAATTTGAAACTTAGAAATATTTCTTAGCTTTATATATACTTCATAGCTTTTACTTCATCGATTTTCAATCTTTTCTTTTTCACTTGAATACTTAAGAATTTTAATTTTAGAATATAGCTTTCCTTACTAAAAATAAGTTTACTATATTCTTATTCCCTTTAACCAAATATTTTATTTTATTTAATTAATTAAAGCACTAGAAATATTTCATTTAACCTTTTATAATAATTAAATAAAATAATTCATATTAATTAAATTGAAAAATTTGCTATAAAAATCATTTTATAATAATTTGAAAATAGAAATCGAGAACAAGTTAATAACTAAATTTGTATTTTACTTTCCCCCAAACTTAAATTTTTATATCTACTCTAAATAATGAAAAAGGGAAAGTAAATAAATCATACCTTTCAAGTTTAGGTATTTCTTTTTTCTTTGAAATTTTTGCAGCTTTTTCATTTTTCATTGAACCCGTACTCGTTAAGTATTCTCCATATATATATAACAATTTAAAGAAAATGCAGTGGATAAAATTTGAGATAAGTATTAAATACAACAATTAAAATTAACTCTACACTACACATATGAATTACTAACATATTAAAAACATTGAACTAATAGATTAACAATTTTAAAAACTTAAAACAATACAAAATAAAATTAAAAAAATACTAAAGAAAACTAACATCCTATTTAACATAAAAACAAATGCAATTAACTAACACAAAAATAAAAACTAAACTACTATAACAATTCAAGCAAATAATCTAACAAACATCCAATGTCTCACAACATAAAGTATCGAATATTACAAACATATAAAAGTTTCCAAAATAACTTAACATCAAACAAACAAAACAAATAAAGTCCTAATCTTCTATATCGAAGTCCCAAACTATATTGTCATCCCCTCCTCGATCCGCAGGCCGAGAAGACCGAGCAGGATGATACCGAGTATACCTCGGCACTCCGGAAAGATGACATCTAAATCTCCACTCCGTAGCGACGTTCAGCCTTCATGATATGCTATCTCGTACTCGAATGTCTCGCAGGTACTCACTATCATAATCATGTCTCTTCTCCGGATTATCAATCCTTTCGATCAAAATGATCAAATCTTCTCCCCATCGTCTCTCCAACCGCTCAAAACTCCTCCTATGCAGATGTCGCCTCATTCATCGCATCTCGTAGGGTAGGGGTGGTAGCTCAGGAGGTTCATAGCTAGTAGAGGGTATATCTCTACTTGACCGAGTGAAATAACTTCTCACTCCCGATCTCCACCCTTCATGAGACTCATATTTCTTAATATCGTCGCCGCGAGTGGGTTCATGGGTTCTATCCACTCCTCATCATTTGCCGCTCAACTCCGCAGAGTTGCGCATTGCATAAATCAACCCGTGATGTCCCAATCCCCTCCACTTTCATTTCCAAGCAGATGGCTAAGATATTTCTATAGATGACACTTCCAATGTTTATACTTCTATCGTTCTAAATACGTAAATTCAAAATCGTTTCTATCCTCGTTACCTCACCGTGTGGTATGTAGGTAACAAAGTAGAACAAATAAAATAAGTGCCATGCTTTAGAATTTGCATTTAACTTAGAAAGAGGAAAATTCACTCTTTCCCGCCGCTTTATCTTCCAAACTCCAGTCCCGTCAAGTAAGAAAATTTATCACATCTTCTAGAGGTTCCGCATAGTTCCAAATGTTTCGTACTCATTCGGACCGTCCCGAACTTCATAGAAGGCGTTAATTCTAAGCAGCGCTGAAGTCAACCATAAATCCACGTACCTTTACTCGGTGCGTCCTCTACAAGCAATCCAGTTAGAATAAAATTCCTTTACTACTTCCACAAAGAACTCTATCGGTGATGTAGCGTAGATTTTCCCAACCTCGTTCTTTAATGATCCGCTCAACTTCGCCTCCCGCATTCTTAAAAACTCGATTCGCAATGCACTTTCTTGCTCGAATGTTTTGAAAATACCGATTTTGTGCTCGTGCATCGACAACTCGGCAAGCATCGTAATCTACTCGTCTTTTCTGTCGCGGAGCCATTTTTCGATCGATCTATGAAATTCACAAAAATCGTCACTAAACTTCCTAATATTACTAAGGAGGCTTCCTACAACATCTAAGATCAAATTAAAACAAATTTTATGGATTTCTACCGAGTAATTCTTCCACATTTAGGATTTTTTTAAAAATTTTTCAATGTGGAGAAAATACATGGTGAAAATAAAAAATTTTTGCATAGGAGTGAAGCACTTACCAAGAGAAGATGAAATCCGGTGTTTTTTAGTGATGAAATCGCCTCTAAGTCCGAAATTTCGTGAGCCCTAGGGTAGTTTTTGCGAAAATGAGAGGTTTGGGGATGATGAATAGTGTTTTTGACCGGTCAATTAAAGTGTTTTTCGCGACCTCGCCGTCGACGAGATTTTTCTCGCCGTCGGCGAGCTAATATTTTTCGAACCAAAAACTCTCGGAAAAATCCGCCGTCGGCGAGAAATTTTTGCTCTAACCTTCGCTCGTCGTCGAGATCGATCTCGCGTCGTTCTCGGCGAGATTCCAAAAATTTAATTTCCGAAATTCGTCACTCATTTTCGTCCTTGATTTGCCTTATATTATATTTCCGATCACATCATTTATTAATTTAATATGAAGATTAACTACTTATACACAAACAAATTCACACAACACAACAAATTAACTTTAATGTTGAAATCCATGAGATGTACAAATTAACATAATTTTAAACTCTATAATCAAACTTCAATTCTCCAATCCTTACTACTAATCAAAGATCGCAAACCAATCCACGACACACTAAATGCTGATACAAAACTATGACGCATATCTCAATTAAGTTTGAGATATTCAAATCATCACTCCTCACATAATAAAATCTAAATCAAATCAAATAACATAAATACAAACATACTATGGAAATCTTTACTACTACTCTTCAATATCAGAATCTTCATCTTCTCTAATATTTCCGATATGACGATGATGCACAAATAAGTTATGAAAGGCCCGAAGGGAAACTCCGGCTGCATTCTTCAAAGATCCAACCCTTCGTCTCGCAAATGAAGAAAGCTAGCTTCCAGTGTGTCCGTAATGATCAAAGTGTTCCTTCATCCTCCAAATCAATGCGATCAAATAAATCAGATATATTGTCGATCGAATCTCTCACTTTCTCCAGCTTCTTTCTCCATTCCTTTAATTTTCTTCATAAGTAACTCCGTTTTATCCGAAATAGCCTTGCTATAGGATTATTCTCGTGAAGCTCTATCGGAGATAAATGTAATTTCATCATTATCGTCCAAAGTAGGGAACATATCCGTAGGATCAAGCGGCTTCCAAGGTAACGTAACCTTTTCCCAAGCTTCATAAGAAACCCGGTACTCGACCGCATAATGCAAAAATAAGTAGATGGGTGTCCTAGTCCGCGAACCGACCCATGCACAATTAAACCCAATGCAGTACTTAACAATTATTGATCCAACATCAATAAGCAATCCATTTTGAATACAATAATTCAATATAGCGCATTCCTTCGAAACCTTGTTTACCCTCATAAGTAGTAACAATTTAGATGAGATGAAAAAGTGCCAGTGCTTTGAGACAGGATTCAAAAGTGATGCAGAGAAACTAACATACCCGTCTTCACGCATTTCCCAATCTTCCGGTTCATCGCCGATATCGAAATATCTCATTCATATTATATCGAGAAGGCACAAAATTTGAATAATGACATACCGAGGTATTTTCTATGAGAATAATTCATTTACTCGATGGAGTAAACGTCACCCATCTTCCCTGACGTAGACATTCCCATCGTTGATCGCATGTAAGCTAGAGTAGAACTCTTTCACAACCGAAATAACAACAACAGACGTAGTGTAACAAAATACCTCCCAAGTAGCCGCCGCGCTATCGTTTCTTCTATCTCCGTAGATGGAATTCTCTAATCCTCGATCGACAAATCCCCGTTCCTCGATAACTCTTTTCTTTACCAAAACCTTGTCGAAGATCCGCCGTGCTTCCGCACTCACAAATTTCCTCCGGTTAAACACTCCGAATTAGAGGAATCTAAGAATTTGGAGGCCATTATGGTGAATGGAATGAATTCTAGTGAAGAAGGCAGATCTAGAATGATTTAAGAATGGGTTTTCACAAAGGAATCGGTGTCGAAACCGTCCAAATCGGCATTCAAATTATAAATAACTCATCTTTATAACTTCCTCGCCGTCGGCGAGAAGTTTCTCGCCGTCGGCGACTCGCTTATAAAACCGCCTCCCATGTTCTCGCCGTCGGCGGGACGTTTCGCCGTCGCCGAGTTCGATAAATAAACCGAATTTAATTTAGGCGCGAACCTCGCCGTCGGCGAGTATCGACTCTCGCCGTCTGGCGAGATTCCAAAATAATGTCCAATTTCGCTCTAAATCGAATAATTTATTTTCTCATCATAATGGTTCGAATATGTGATGATTCTTAATAATAATCGAGTAAGTAAAGTTTCAATAATATGTACTAACTATTAAGATACAATAAAAATAGATAACTAATATGGGTTGCCTCCCATAAAGTCGCTTGGTTTAACGTCGTCACTCGACCTAATTTCAATTATTAATCAAAGTCGACTAAGCATTAAAACCTCTTTATAGCTAGTCTTATACCTTCAAAATATGGTTTTAATCTATGTCCATTAACTTTAAATTTATGTCCAACTTTGGATCTTCGATTTCTATAGTTCCGTATGAAAATATTTCGAGTTATGATGAAAGGTCCTAACCATCGAGACTTCAATTTTCCAGAAATAATTTCAATCTAGTATTATATAACAAAACTTCCTCGTCCCGGTTCAAAATTTCTCCGATTAATCTTCCGATCATGCCATAATTTCATCTTTTCTTTATAAATCCGATCATTATCATATGATTCATTTCTTAATTCTTCCAATTCATTTAATCGCAAGTAATCTTTTCTCACCAGCTCTTCCTTCATATTATAATTAAATTCTTTAATCGCCCAATATGCTTTATGTTCTAATTCAACCTGTAAGTCGACATATTTTTCCATATATAAGCCTCGTAAGGAGTCATTCCAATCGGAGTTTTATAAGCAATCCTATAAGCCCATAATGCAGTTGTCTAATTTAATGACCAATCTAACCTATTTCGGTTTACAGATTTTTCTAAAATACGTTTAATCTCACGATTAGATACTTCAACTAATCCGCTAGTTCATGGATGATAAGCAATGGATATCTTATGAGTAATATTGTATTTTTCTACTAGTTTCGTGAATGTATTTATTTCTAAAATGAGTTCCTCCGTCGATGATAATCACTCTCGCATTCCAAATCTAGTAAAAATATTTTTCATCGAAATTTTCAAACACTCTTAAGATCACACCTGAGTAAAGCTTGTGCTTCAATCCATTTGGAAACATAATCAACAAGCTTACTAATATATATGAGTTTCCAAACGAAGGAATAAAAGGTCCCATAAAATCTAATCCCCAAACATCAAAAATTTCAACTTCTAATATAAAATTCGTAGGCATTTCATTTTTTCTAGATATATTTCCTATTCTTCGACATTTATCGCAAGTTTTAATATATCCGTATACATCTCTAAATAGAGTAAGCCAAGAAAATCCGTATCGTAGAATCTTATAAGCAGCTTTATCGATCCCAAAATGTCCTCCAAAATCGAATCACGACATTTTTGAATAATTGGTTCAGCTTTCTTCATAAGGTACACATCTTCTAATAATTAAATCCTTACATCGTTTATATAAATATGGTTCATCCCAAAATAAGTTTTCGTATCATGGATGAATTTTTTCTGTTTTTGCAAAGTTAGCATATGTGGTAAAATATTACTAACTATATAGTTTACTATATCAAGATACCATGGTATTTTCCACTCATCGATATTATATAGTTGTTCATCGTGAAAATCTGTCTATAATTTCATTTTCAATATCGTATAATTCATGATTTTCTAATCTCGATAAATGATCCGCAATTCGATTATCGCTCCTTTCTTATTAACGATCTCAAAATCGAATTCTCGCATTAATAGCATCCATCTAATTAATCTTGTTCGGAATCTTTCTTTTGCATTAAATATTCGATGTTAGTAACGATCGCATGCACGATACATTTTGTTCCAATCGTATAAGGTCTAAATTTATTAAAACCATATACTACCGCTAATAATTCTCTTTTCAGTAATCGTATAATTTATTTCAAAGATCATTTAGAGTTTTACTAAAGATAAGATATAACTTTAAAAATCTTTTCATATCTTCGCCAAGAACTCGCTCCTACAAAGATAATCACTAGCATCACACATAAGCTCAAATGGTTTCTCCCAGCTAGGTGAAACTATTATAAGTGTTGTAATTAATTTTTCTTTTAAGAGTTCAAAAGCATTCATGCATTCGATCAGTAATTCAAATTTCTTGTCCTTTTCGAGAAGTTGGCATGTAGGTTTAGTAATTTTTGAAAAATCTTTTATATAGCGTCCGTAGAATCCAAGATGTCCAAGAAAACTTCTTACCCCTTTTACCGTAGTCGGAGGTGGTAATTTAGCTATAACTCGAATTTTCGTAGGTCCACTTCCATGCCTTTTTCCGAAATTTTATGCCCTAATACAATGCCGCCCGCAACCATAAATTGAGATTTCTCCCAATTTAGAACTAAATTTGTTTTCTCACATATTTCTAATACTTTTTCAAGATGAGTTAAGCATGTGTCAAATGATGTTCCAAATACAGAGAAATCATCCATAAATACTTCTATTCCATTGTCAATTAACTTACTAAATATGTACATCATACATCTCCTGAATGTTACTTGTGCATTACATAATCCAAAAGGCATTCTTCGAAAAGCGAAAGTTCCATAAGGACTAGTAAATATAGTTTTCTCGATCCTCGTGAGCAATTTGTATTCGATGATAACCGTGTATCCATCTAGAAAACAAAAATACTTATGTCCCGCTAATCTATCTAACATCCGGTCTAGAAATGGTAAAGGAAGTGATCTTTCCCGTGGCGGTATTTAATTTCCTATAATCAATACATATACGCCAACCAAGAACTTGTCTTATAGGAATAAGATCGTTATTTTCATCGAGCAATGACTGGCCACTCCTCCCTTCTTAGAACACAATGAATCGGGCTTACCCAAGCATCGTCGAAATATGATATATAATACCATTATCTAACCATTTTAAAATTTCTTTCTTAACTACTTCTTTCATTATCG
Source organism: Papilionanthe hookeriana x Papilionanthe teres (assembly GCA_022702705.1). Taxonomy (NCBI): domain Eukaryota; kingdom Viridiplantae; phylum Streptophyta; class Magnoliopsida; order Asparagales; family Orchidaceae; genus Papilionanthe; species Papilionanthe hookeriana x Papilionanthe teres. The sequence goes on from CM040432.1 coordinate 109,333,178, forward strand.
GGTTTAATCTCCTTTCGGGATCCGCTTTAGGTTTATGTTCATCATCTAAAATAATTCTATGCATACAGTATCAAGGACTAATTCCTTTAATATCCGCTAAAGTCCAACCAAAAGTTTTCTTATATTTTTTTAAAGTTTCTAAAAGTTTTTGTTCTTCGAGATTCGTTTAATGCAGTATGAAATAATAACCGGTAAAGTTGAAGAATTACCTAAATAAGCATATTTCAAATGATCGTGTAATATTTTTAGCTCAAGTTCAGGAGGTTTAATAATCGATGGAACTATATTCTCATCAGCTGTTTTCGTATTATCCAAAAATTCAAATCTTTCCCGAATATAATCTAGTTCTTCATTATTATCTTCAATTAATTCAAGTGTTTTCTTTTTCTAATTTATCTTCGTAATATTCCTTAAAATGTTCTTGTTGTAAATGTTCAAGTATTTCCATCCGAAAACATTCATCATCTTTTTCTAGCAGCAGATATTTCATCGATTTTGCAATATTAAATGTAACTTTTCGGTCATTTACTCTCATAGTTAATTCTCCTTTCCGAACATCAATCATAGCTTTTCCAAGTAGCTAAAAATGGTCTTCCTAAAATGATAGGAATTTCTTTATCTTCCTCCATATCTAAAACAATAAAATCTACTCAGAAGATAAATTTATCCACTTTTACTAACACATCTTCAATAACTCCCTTAGTGATAGTAACCGAACGATCGCCTAATCAAGGGTTACCGAAGTAGGTGTAATTTTTCCTAATCCTAATCTCTTAAAAATCGATAGAGGCATTAGATTGATGCTTGCTCCTAAGTCACACAAAGCTTTTCCATAAAATTTTTCTCCTATAAGTGCAGGTATAGTGAAACTACCAGGATCTTTCAATTTTTCAGAAGCTTCTTCCGAATAATAAGACTACACTCTTCACTAAGTGCGACCGTTTCATTATCGTTGAATTTTCTTTTCTTATTTAGAATATCTTTCATAAATTTTACATAATTTGGCATCTGATCTAAAGCTTCGACAAAAGGTATATTGATTGTTAATTTCTTTAATATTTTAAGGAATTTAGCAAATTGTTAATTTCTCTTAATGGTCTTTGTTGGTTCATATTTTGAATTTCAGGAATATTCGCCATTTGTGTTAAATTTATAATTTGTTTCTTTTGTTTTCTAATTCTTTTAATTGTACGCTCTAATTCGAATCGTAAGGTATTAAATTTTCGTTTCCAAATTTGCGCATACAATTTTAGAATAGTATATTAATTTATTTATTATGATTATTTTAAAATATTCCGTTACTCTAAGTAAATTTTTCTTACTTTCCCCAGCAACGGCGCCAAAAACTCGACCCACAAATTTTTGTATTATGATATTTTTAATTTAATCGCAACGACGCCAAAAACTCGACCCCGCTATATTATATGTATAGAATCGTAATTGCTATGTTGTGGATGCTACGCAAGTATACGTATCGTATCAAGTAATACAGTGCTCTCAGTGGAGTCCCGGTTATCGATCCCACAGTGGAAATAGAAAATTAAATAACAACTAATTTTAAAATAATAATAATAATAATTTTAAAATAGTATACGAAAATTTGGAATTCTAAATTTAAGCGCAATAAAGTAAACTAAGTATTTTAATTAGGTAACTTAACTAAGTAGAAAATTAATACGTATCGAAAGTGTAGGAAATTAAACTAATTGCTAAATAAGTCTTAACTAATCAGAAAAAGTATCTTTCCCCTTGTTTAGAAATTTAAGTGATTGATGAATTTAAATAGATAATTTTAAGGAAATAAATTTAAGCCCCTATAGTTAATTACATCTTAAGTGACGGGAATCACCTAAGAAAACTCTCGATAATAATCAGTAGTTCTGCTCTCAAGAATTTCAAAGTTTAAATTTTCAAGGGATTGAATTTCAATAGGGAATGGATCAAGTTTGGAACATTTTGTTTTGGGAATTCAAAGGAAGAAAGGTAGGAGAAATCACGATTCGAAGCTAACTTCGGTAATTTCCCGACTATCCTATTGTTTGGTTTGAATTTAGGAAGGTCCTAATGTTTATTTAATATTTTGATCTTCGCAATTTTAATTAGTTAGGACTTATATTTGTATGATAAAATCATACGAATAAATCTCGAAGATGCGAGGGTTTATGTCGTATCCGAACGACTACCTCGGAGTCCTAAGACCTAGGTTAGTGCTTAATTTGCAATGCAAATGCCTAACAAAAGGTCGAGGATTTATGTCGCACTAGGCAAACTACCTCGAAGTCCTATGGTTTTGTTGTTTAATTCTAGGAATGTTTAGCCGATGCGGAGTTGTTTCACTGACGAAGATGGCCGTGCTGCCCACCATGCTCCGAGCTCCTTGTTGTTGCAGAGGTTTAGTTTTAGAAGTCATAAATCGAGAGATGAGAAAAGTGTTCTGGTTTAGAGAAAATCTTAAAATCCAGGTGTTTTTTAATATTTTAATTAAACAAATCTTAAAGTCGATTATAACAACACCTAGCTAAGATCCCACGTGCTCCATCCTTCCGCATCGTTATTTTTATCGGATTCACTTAGTCCGCATGAATTTGCTAAACTCAACTCGAATGAGTTCCACACTTTCATTTAGACCGTGGAAATCCCGTTAGCAACACGTAGGTTACATCATCCGAGGTATTCCCGATCATCCAACAAGACGTTTTAGTTTAGTTGTAGTTGTAGTTTTGTTGTTCGTTTCGTGATTAAATTTCGAGTTGTTTTATATTTTCAAATGTTGTGGCGGTGAATTTTATCTCGTAATGACTTTTAATTTAGTTTTGGTTTCAGCTTTAGGACTATCCTAAAGGTGTGGGTTTTCATGCAATGATTGTTTATCATGCAAGAGAAGTAAGTGCGATGCGATTAAATAAATTGCAAGTAAAGTAAATCGCAATAAAATAAAAGCGTACCCTGGAGGGTCTTCCCGTCATCCCAAGCTCGCACTTAAAACACGATTAGAATATTTAAGCATTTAAAATAAGTTCCTAGTAAAGCTAAGGGAAGGGTTATGGTTTTCTACCAAGTTCCTAATCTTATAGCTAGTCATTTCCTATGACGTCTAGTGTTTTTGTATTTTAGTTTGAGGACGATTTTCTTCATCAAAGAACAATTAAGTTCAATTGTTCTTATAAATATCCTATCATATCGAGGAAGTGCTTAAGACGAATCTTAAACATCTTTTCAACATTTCTAGGATTATTCTAAGTCCAAGTGAATTTAATTATACAAATGAATTAATCGTCCTAGAGTTTAAGTTTTGTTATCTCGCTCAATGAACTGTGACATTCGAATATCCTATAAGTGAAGTAACACTTCATTTAACACTCCTTTTAAGAGTTATGACATCACGAGCTTTCGAGGCAAACGATGTTCAAGTGAGTTCATGATTTGATTTTAGTTAATGGATTTAGGTTTGGAATAGTGTTCAAGTTGTTTTAGATTTATTTTGAATTTCTTTATGTCTTAAGTGATGTTATATTTAATTTAATTTAATTTAATTTAATTTAATTTGACTTAATTTTAATTTAATGTGGTTTAATTTAATTTAATTTAATTTAAGTTAATTTAATATAATATGGTTTAACTTAATTTAATTTAATTCGATTTAATTTAATTTGATTTAGTTTTAATTTAATTTAATTTAATTTAATTTAATTTAATTTAATTTAATTTAATTTAATTTAATTTAATTTAATTTTAATTTAATTTAATTTAATTTAATTTAATTTAATTTAATTTAATATGTTTTAATTTAATTTAATTTAATTTAATTTGTTTTAATTTAATTTAATTTAATTTGTTTTAATTTAATTTAATTTAATTTTTTATTTAAAAAAGGTTTGCTTTAAATAATTTAACTTTAACTTAATTTAATGATTAAATCTTTTAAGCATTTTAAATCTTAAACTTGGATTATCATTTTAATTAGGAATTAAATATTATTGGGATGATTAATTTAGGGATTCTTAAATTAAAGAACAAATCTCTTCCTAATAATATCCCTATTTTAATAATTCAAAATTTATTATTCTTCTCAAATTTAATTAATTATTTTAATTAAAGTTCATTTCAATTATTGTTGAATTGTTTAATAGGTTTCTACCCTTTAATTATTTAAATTTCAATCATCCAAATCAGATTAAGATCAAATATTTTACCTTTTCATTTTATTAAGCCTAAAGTTTTAATTAAGGGTTAAAATTTTAATTACCATTTTGCCCTTCAAGCTTAATAATTTCATAACTCATTAAATCGAGCTTAAATGAACTTAAAATTTTTATGTGACTTCACTCATATATCAATGAAGACATTAGAGGAGAAAATGTGATTTTTCTATATTTAATTTATTTATGTAATTATTTTTGGTGGAAAATAAGGATTTTCATGGAAAATTTAATAATATGACCAAGGGAAAGTTTCTGTCCTTAAGAAAATTATGGGACATTCCTAATGACCAGAGGACCACTTGGACCAATTTTGGTGATTTTTTGAATTATATTATTTTTATTATAATTATTTTGAGTTTTGGAGTATTAATTAATTTAAAAATAAAATAAAGTTTGAAAAATGAATTTTATATTTTTCAAAAATCTCTCTGATATCAAGAAAATCAGAGAACCAATTTTCACAATTTTCTGATTTTTCTCTGATTTATTATAATTATTTTAGTGGAAATGCTAGAAAATACATTTTTTTTATTTTTAAAATTACCTTAGGGCTTTAAAATTTAATATCTCATCATAGAGACTTAAGAAAAATATGGGATTTGTTCCTAAGTGATTAAAATTTAAAATGTGACATTATTGGTGAATTTTATTATTTTTGTGATTTTTATTATTTTTTTAATTATTAAAATATTAAAATAATGCAAAAAATCAACTTTTTTAGAAAATTGAAATTTTAATTTTCTTAAATTCCTCTAATATTAGAGAGGCTCCAAAACCAATTTGGTGAATTTTTGAAAAGCATTTTGAAAGTTATGAATTTTTTAAAGTTTAAATTGGCTAAATGGCTTGATCAACCCATTTGATAGGGCTAACCAAACCCAATTGACTTCAAACTTTTATGGTGGGTTCCTCTGATCCTAAAGGTCAGTGGAGAATTGATTTCAAGTCAATTTGATGCATGATTAGCTCTGATTAATTGAAGATCTATTTAGGGTGTTTAAGCCAATTAGTGGTTATTCCAAGTGAATTAATTCAAAACCTATTTTTCCTAGTGGTCCTCTGGTCATAAGGAACATCACCAAATTTTCCTAGGATTTATTTCACAACATGCTAATTATTAGATTTAAAATACTCAAAACAAGCAACATAAATTTGAAAAATCAATAACTTCTCATAGGATGGCCTCGACATTGGAAAATTCAAGGAATGTTCCCAAATTCAGAGGCTTCAAAAGCCCTATGGTCTCATGCCATGGTGAATTTCCTATATGCATGGAGAATTAAAACAATGCAGACAGTAAATAAACTATTAAAAATAAAATACTTAATGAAATTAAATGATTTCTTTTCCACATTATTCTCCTCTGTTCACCGAGCAAGAGGGTATTTTTATTTTATTTTTCTCGATTTTTCTACACAAAGTTATGAATTTTCCAAGTTTAGGGAATTAAATAAATAAGAAAATACCCTAATTTTCTATTTAAAACGGCGGCGCCGACTCAACCTCGGCGACTCCGAACGCACACGCGTCGCCTTCGATTCGGCGCCGCCATCCAACTCGCCGCTCCGGGGCCCGCCGTATCGTTCCGTCTCCTCATCCGACGCGATCCTCGCCGTCCGTCCGCGCGTGTATTAAATGAACGGCATCCGTTCATCGTCCCCAAGCCTCCTAACCCGAGAACCGTCCACACTAAATCCCTAATATATCACTCAATACTTAACGGATTTTCGTGTTCTTGTGCTCTATGGATTCGTCTCAAGAGACGAACACATCTATACGGTGATCATGCATCGAAATTAAGGCATTCGAAATGGAGAATCTTCGAAACTCGGGATAAAGAGTTAGCTCATACCTTTGCTCGGAGAAGTGTGGCTTCAATCCGAGGGTTGTGTCACCTTCGATTGGATCCCGCAAGCTCCGCGATGAAGTCTCCCGGTCTCGTGAATCGTCTGCAGTATGATTTCGACCAAGCCCGATCACAAAGCTCGGAGTCCGGGAACGGATGGGTGGCCCGGAGAGGGGCTTTTGCCGGCGGACTTCTTCCTCGGTCCGGTGAAGGTGTAGGACCAATCAATTTAAGAATTGATCCACTGTGGAGAAGTGTCCCGGTTTCGGGTGGAATTTCGGCCGAGAAATCGGGCTCGTTGGCGGGGATCGGGGCAAATCGGCACTTGGGATCAACTCGCTCTAAGTATGGAGAATGATCTAGAGCAATTTTGCGCAGTTTCGGCAAGGTTTGGTTCAGCACCCCTCATGGCCGAGAGGAGGTGGTGTTTAAATAGAGAGGGTGGAGGGCCTCCCAGGGGGTTTAAGGCCGGGATCGGCCGCTTCTAGTGAGGAGAAGAAGAGCTATGCTCGTCCATTCGGGCCGAGACAAGTCGACAAGGGAGAATCGAATTTTTGGCTCCTCCCAAGGTCTCGGCCTTGGTGTTTTCCGGCGGCTCGGTGGTCGGCCGGCCGTGCACCGGTCACCATCTTGTTCGTGTGGGTCGTGGTCGGGTTTAGCGCGACTAATCGGCCATGGACATGTGTAAAGGAGTTTGATTTAAATGGAATGGGAGAAGGCTCATTTTGGCTCGGTTTGGTTCAACTCAAGCATTTGGGCTAGGTTCACCATCCAAGGCTTGACCTCGGGCCGAGGGAGAATCATTTGGGTCACTCGAATCGGGGTAGTGAAGTCCCCATCCATGCGTGAGGTGGCTAAGCATGGTATAGTGCGTGACATGCTTAAGGTAAAAAGGTTTAAGGGAGGTTTAAGAAAGAACCCCTCTTCTTGCCATAAATGGACTAATGACAAGTCAAAGTCCTCATGGCTTCATGTGGCTTCGAGAATGGCTTGTTCATGGCTCCATTTGGCTTCGGGAAAGTTTAATCAACTTCATGGAAATAGAATTTAGGAATTTTGGTATTTTGGTGGAGAATTTTCATGAAGCTTGATTTGGAATGGCTTAATGATGATTTTAAAACTTAGGGGTGATTTTGATTAAATGGATGATGTGGGTAAATGTCATGTGGGCTTTGGATTAAAAACTTGGGCTTTTGAAATGGTCTTGGGTGGACTTTTTAAAGTGGTTTAAGGAAGTGGGCCTTTAGGTTTAAGAATGAGTTCATGAATGGGAATTTTTGTAAAAGGTTGGGCCAAATAATTGTTGGTTTTGGTTTAGGGATGTTTCATGAGTAATTTGAAATAGATTTAAGGTGGTTTGGGTTCGAATTGGGTTGAATTTAGGTTTATTCTGGTAAATGGGCCAATGTAGGTCAAATTGGGCTAACTTGGGCCAATGTTGGGCTAGGGTTGAAATTGATGTAAAATAAATGTTGGGAAATGTTTATGGGAGTGTTTCAAAGAGGTTTTGGCTTTGGTTGGGTTTTGACTTTGAGGTTCGGGTTTATTTGGGTTAGGTTTCGGGTTTAGGTCAAAATCGGGCTTTTTGATTTTAGGTTGAATTTGAGTGGGGTTTGGGTCTAAATTTTGGGCAAATCATGTTAGTGTTTTGTTTATGGGGATGTTAAGGAAGGTTTAGAAAAGATTTGGGGTTAATTGGAGTTGAATTGGGTTAGTTTGGGCTAAGTTTGGGTCATGGGTCCAAAATGGGCTTTAAGGCCAAAAGTGAAATTGGATCCAAATGCCAATCAAATTGGACTTGTATTTGGTCTAGATTGGTGTTGGGGATGTTGAATTGAAGTTTAGAATTGAATTGGACCAGAATTTGAGTCAATTGGGTAGGTTTGGTTTGACATTGGGTTCATTTTGGGTTAAAAATGGGTCAAATTGGAGGTTTTGATAAAAGTGGGGTAAATTGAAAAAATTAGCTCATGGTGTAGTTGAACAAAATGAAATTGGGAATATTTGGGATTTTTTGGAATTTTCTGGGAATTTTCTGAATTTTTGGATTTTTTGGCTAAGAGGGGCATTTTGGGTATTTGGAGGGTATTGGGAGGTATTTTTGGAATTTTTGGTATTTTTGGGTATGGATGATCAATTTGAGTGGTGAGGCAATATTTAGGAATGATTTTGGAGAATTTTGGGTAATTTGGGTGATTTTGCAAATTTTGGGTGGTTTCAAAGGTTTTGGGTAGGCTAGGCGGGTGTAGGGTCCCGGGGTCAAAAATCGAAAAGTTGAAAATCGAAGCTTGGGTGAATGTAAGTGGAATGAAATCATTTTGGTTGAGCCATGAAGCCATATCAAGCCCACATGAGCCATGAAGGGACTCATTCGAGGCATCCACTATGTTGTTCCTAACCCTCTTGCCAAGGGCTTAGGGGTTAAGGACCATTCATGCGAATCACCTTCATGAGTCGAGGTCAAACTGGGTATGGGTGTGTTTTTAGGAGGTGTGTGAAAGTGTAGTGTATAGGTGTAGTGTGTGTGTAAGTCAGCCCCTCACTGCACCAGAGCCACCTGCAGTGAGTCCCAAGGCCAAAGAATCCTCATAGAACTCATCCTTTAAACTTCCACATTTGATTTCTACCCTCCAGGTGATTAGGGGTCTACAACCAAGTTTGTGGAGTTTGCAGGGAGTTAAGAAGTGGTTTGAATTTCTAAGTGGTGGGTCCCAATTCTAATCCTCTAGGATAGTCAAAGGAAAAGCCTAAGGCTAGATCCTAAGTACTAAAAAGAAGGAGAGAAGACCTCATCAAAAATGAGGTCGACAAATGGACCCCACAGTGTGTGGTGTGCTAACCAAGCACACCGCGCGTATCGGCGCTGACCGAAGCGATCAACAAAACCAACACGAGATGTCCAAGTGACAAACTTAGGACGAAGTGAAGAATTTCCACCTGGGAGTGTCAAGTATATCTCTGAGACTGGAGATTTCTGAACTCTCGCTGGGGAAAGGAAAAGGAGGTGAGTCCCAAATCACATGATCTGGGGGAATTTCGATTTAGATTTTGTTTCATTTTATGTTCAAGTCATGATGTGTAAGTTTAGATTTTGAGTTTCAATTTAGATTGAAGTTTGATTTAAAATCAATTTGAGGAAATTTGAATTTGAAATGAGAATTGAAACCTAAGTTCCAACCTCGGATTGCAAGGAAAACTGGAATTTAGGTCCCAGCTTCGGAGTGAGAATCGGAGTTTAAGTGTTGATTGAAAAGGATGAGAATCAGAATTTAGGTACTGATCTCGAAAGTTTAAAGAGAACTGGAATCGGGTTCTAGTCTCAAAGGTTTAAAGAGAACTGGAATCTGGTTCCAGTCTCGAAGGTTTAAAGAGAACTGGAATCTGGTTCCAGTCTCGAAGGTTTAAAGAGAACTGGAATCTGGTTCCAGTCTCGAAGGTTTAAAGAGAAATGGAAACTGGTTCCAATCTCGAAGGTTTAAAGAGAAATGAAAACTGGTTCCAATCTCGAAGGTTTAAAGAGAACTGGAATTTGGTTCCAGTTTCGAAGGTTTAAAGAGAAATGGAAACTGGTTCCAATCTCAAAGGTTTAAAGAGAAATGGAAATGGATTCCAATCTCGAAAGTTTAATGAGAATTTGAAATGGATTCCAATCTCGAAAGTTTAATGAGAATTGGAAATGGATTCCAATCTCGAAAGTTTAATGAGAATTGGAACGAGGTTCCAATCTCGGAAGTTTAATGAGAATTGGAAATGGATTCCAATCTCGGAAGTTTAATGAGAATTGGAACGAGGTTCCAATCTCGGAAGTTTAATGAGAATTGGAAATGGATTCCAATCTCGAAAGTTTAATGAGAATTGGAATCCAATCTCGAAAGTTTAATGAGAATCGGAAATGGATTCCAATCTCGGAAGTTTAATGAGAATCGAAATGGATTTCAATCTCGGAAGTTTAATGAGAATTGAAATGGATTCCAATCTCGGAAGTTTAATGAGAATTGAAATGGATTCCAATCTCGGAAGTTTAATGAGAATCGAAATGGATTCCAATCTCGAAGTTTAATGAGAATTGGAAATGAATTCCAATCTCAGAAATTTAATGAGAATTGGAATGAGGTTCCAATCTCGGAAGTTTAATGAGAATTGGAAATGGATTCCAATCTCGAAAGTTTAATGAGAATTGGAAATGGAAATGGATTCCAATCTCGAAAGTTTAATGAGAATTGGAAATGGATTCCAATCTCGAAAGTTTAATGAGAATTGGAACGAGGTTCCAATCTCGAAGTTTAATGAGAATTGAAATGGATTCCAATCTCGAAAGTTTAATGAGAATCGGAAATGGATTCCAATCTCGAAAGTTTAATGAGAATTGGAAATGGATTCCAATCTCGAAGGTTTATTTGTGCGAAGAGGGACCCGATCTCATGCCATCGAACCAAATCGTACAAAGCTCGTGGCTCCGTGTCAATAGACCTCAATCGATCTCCATACAGAAGAAAGGTAGGCCACAAAAGTCGAAATGATTTCGATGCGACGAAAAAAGGTTTAGGGTTCGAAATCGAAGTGTGGGTCTCTTGTGAGGAAGAGTTGTCCCGACGGAGAATTTCAAAGCTTCTTGAGATAAATTTCGATTTGGAGTTGATTTGAAATGTTTGAAAAGATGAATTTAGAGTGGATCCGATTTGAGATTCATTTTCATTTTGTTTGTCCTTTAACTTTCCAAAAATTTTTTTTTTAAGCTGTGTATTTAATGTTCATGTGAATTTTACTTAGCGTTCAAGTGGATTTTGAAGTTATTTCTATGTTTGGATTTTTAAGGAAAAATAATTCTCATTTATTATTTATATTTTTATTTTCTTTTTTTTTTATTTTATTTTATTTTTATTATTTTTTTTTATTTTTTTCTTTTCTGTTCTTTGTTCGAAGTTCGTTTAACTTTAATGGCGTTTCCCAGTCAATTTGCACAAAAGAGGTGAAGGCCAAAAATGTGACATCATCACTTTCATTCCAATCATGTCGAAAATACATCATACAATTCGATCCGGAATACATCTCATACAATCCATATAGACTCAAAACGGACTAAGTATGATCTTCGTCGATCCATCCAAAAAGGTATCCGTCAAAAATCCATGTCCGAATAAGTGAGGTGCATGGTCAATAACATCACCTTCCAAGCCATCCTCGGCAAGGATGCCGTATGGATGTACGTCGGAGGTGTGATATTTTCCATGCAACTCACATCTCGTAAGGTCGGAGGCTCACTAACTCCGGTCCGGCCGGAAGTGGTAAGGTGCTTTCCGTCGTCCATCCTTCTAAAAGTAACTCGAGATCCGCTTCACCGGTACTCCCGGTATGCAATGTTTAGCGACATCCGCTCCGTTGCCCTTCGCATCATGATGGAACCTACCGGTAATGGTATCTTTATCGGCCCTCGGAACTCACTCGGGCTCCGCTATCCGGAGGTCGATCCGAACATGATATTACACTCGTTCGTAAAAGAAACCGTGCGTAGAGGTCCGACAAAGTCGTGGTGATCTATGTGCGGGGGTATGCAATCACCCTTCTTGTAAATATTAATGATGCAACCGGTTGGTATGCAATCCATCGGCAGCACCCTCCATGATATCATTCTTTTTACCATCATTTTAATGACTAATGGCATCGGATCCACTCCGGCCATGACGGAGTATCCCCGGTGGGTTTCCCTTCCCGTCTTCTCGCGAAGTTGTAGCAACGATCCACATCGTATTGTAATTCTCCCCTTCCCCGGCATCCATCTCCGGGTTCCGAGTAAGTGTTTTCTCTAAGCGACCCTGCTCGGCCCATCTTTTTCAAATCCCGGATGCAGTCCACGATTTGTTGTTGTTCGTATTCCGAGAACACGTCCGTATGTAACTCGAGGCCTTCTAAGTATATCGATCCTCCCGCCTCGATTCTCTTGAAGTATTCGAAAGTTTTCTTCTCGACATTCTGTATTCTTTCTAGCTCGTATTCTAGGATAATTTGCAAATGGCGAGGCCTGGTGACGTATTGTGGGATATATGGCTCAATCCCTTCACGTTCTCCTGCATACCTCGGCTCCTCGGGGATGATGTCCGTCGGGACATCCTCCGGGGTTGCTTCGCAACAAGGTCATGCATTACCGGTGACTTTATCCGGTGGCGTAGTAGCCTTCTTTCTTCCGTCCTTCTCGAGATTTCCCGATTTCTTCTCGTTATCCTCGGAGCCGGCCTCCTTCCTTCGGTGTTCCCGGTGAGTCGGTATCCTCGAAGTGTATGTACCGGCAAGAAGCAATCGCCTCGTCGCGCCGGTCCGCCGCTAATTTAGTTAACATCTCGCGGATACGGCGATTTTATTTCTTCGTCGAGTCGTCGCGAGAGTAGCTCTTCGTATTTCCCGAGTTTCCGCGGGCGCGGCGCCGACAAGCCCGCCCTCCGCCGTAGCGACTGACGTACTCGATTCTCTTGTCTTCTTCGGTGTTTGTTTTTCTTTTCTTATCGTCGGATTGGTGGCTTGGGCCACCCACTTTCATTATCGTCCGATCGGCGCCTCCTCTCGGTTAACTGGGACCCGACTCACTTTCCTCGTATTGCAGGCCCGCCGGTGCGAAGTCCGAGTCGATCTCTATTATCGCTCCATCTTTCACCCTCTTTTCGTCGAGTGCAAGGCTTACGCCATTTCTAAAGTTCAGGGCCAACCGCCCGCTCGACATTTCCCTGCGAAAAGACAAGGAAAAGGATCAGGGGCTGTACTAAGAACAAGAACATTAAGAAAATGTTTATTAAAGACAGTTTTTTTTTTTATTCCTTTTATATTCTTCAATTTAATAGGAATGAAGTGGGATAAGATCAGGAAAGAGATTTTGATTTGGAAGAGAGAACAAAGAAAACTTTATTATCATGATTTTATTTATTTTAGCACATTTTTTATTATTTTGGGTTCGGACCCAGTCATAAGTAATTACTTCACCCGTGCTTCTAGGGATGAAGGATTCATTCCTTCGAAACATCAGGTAGCGTAATACTTCTTCAAGTATCGTCCATTGATCGGAAGCATATGTCGTTCTCCTTGGCAGTTCACTGACTGGTAGGAGCCTCTCGAGTAGATCGCCTCAACCACTCAACGGTCCCTCCCAAGTGGGTTCAAATTTTCCTCCTATCTTGCGGTGTGCAAGAATAGGTCTTTTGAGAACGAGAACTAAGTCACCAACTTTGAAGGTTCTTGGACGGACCAGTCGTCATGGGCTTGAACCATCTTAGCCTGGTATAGTTCTAAATTCTGCTGAGCTGCAAGTCTTTTCCCTTCCAGGCTTTCCAATTCTTCTAGTCGTAATTTGGCATTCTCTTCTGTCGTGATTTTGTTTGCAACTACAATCCTAAGTGAAGGAAGCTGGACCTCTAAAGGTAACACTGCCTCGGACCCATACACCAGAGCGTAAGGTGTAGCTTGAGTAGGAGTTCTGAAGGTTGTCCGTAGAGCCCATAAGGCTTCTAATAACTTCTCGTGCCAATTTCTCTTATTGTCGTCTAAAGTCTTCTTTAAAATTTGAACGAGAGTTTTGTTAAAAGCCTCGACCGAGCCGTTTGCTCTTGGGTAGTAAATTGTTGAATATCGCCGGCCGATTCCGTGTCTCCCGACAAAATTGTTGATTTGCGTGCTTCGAATGCCGACCCATTATCCGAGATGATCCTGCGCGGCACTCCGTAACGGTAGACAACTTGGTTCTTGAAAAATTGTAAGCACGTGATGTGCTTTCACTTCTCCGAGTGCGAACCGCCTCCGCCCACTTGGAAAAGTAATCCGTAGCTGCAAGAATGAAGCGATGTCCTTTTGAAGATGGTGGTTCTATTGGACCCGCTATATCCGTGCCCCAACATTCAAATGGCCACGACGCAATTGTCTGGATGTAGCACATTTGGAGGTTGGTGTAGAACCACTCCGTGCACTCGGCATTGGTGACGGCTCTTGGCGATTTTCATGCGGTCGGTCATCATCGAGGGCCGGTAGTACCCTAGTCTTTTAATTTTCATTTTCATCTTCGGACCCGATCGGTGAGCGCCACGAGTCCCGAATGCACCTCTTTAACAATTTCACGGGCCTCGGACCCGCTTAGGCATTTTAGCCACATTTGATCAAAAGACCTTCCGTATAATGTATTGTTTATTAATGCGTAGGACGAGTTCTTTTCTCGATCCGATGGGCTAACGACCTATCGTCCGGTAGTTTTCCCGTTTGCGAGTAATCTATTAATGGTTGTCGCCAATCTTACGTGTTTTCTCGTCACTCGTTGAAATTGATTCTTGTCCCTTTTCGATTTGTGTATTGTGTCTATGTCGAGCCGTGATAGGACCCGACGTCCGTGAACCGACACTTCCACTCGATTCATCTCGCAAACAGCAAATTCTTTTGCGAGACGGGCTAGCGCATCCGCTAAAGCGTTTTCTTTTCTAGGAATTTTGTAGATCGTCACATTCGAATCTGTTCCAACAATTGTATGGCATACTCGGAAGTATTGCTCGAGTCTTGGTTTTAAAATTTCGTATTGTCCGACGATCCGTTGAATGATTAACTCGCGAATCCCCGTAGATGTTGATGTCCGTTATACCCATTCGAATAGTTAATTCCGATCATGTTATGAGGGCTTCGTATTCCGCTTCGTTATTTGTACACGGCTCGTCAAGTGGTAGGAGTATCTTAACATCCCCCGCTCCGGTGTTATAAAGATTAGTCCGATCCCCGCCTTACGGGCACTATCACTGAGATTCTTCGTCTTTATGTGCTCGAAGATGCTCCGTCGAAATACAATTCCCAACGTCGATCATCGGGGTCTTCTAGGTTCATTATTTGTTCATTCGGCAAGTCGTCATTGAGAGGAGATTCGCCGCAAAGGGTGTCTTCGCGAGGAAGTCTGCTAAGACTTGTCCCTTTACGGCACGAAGAGGCACGAAAGTTATATCGAATTGCAATAATATCATTGACCATCCGGCAAGTCCGCTGGAAAGCGTTGGACGGGTCATCGAGTATCGCAATGGATTAAATTTTGAAATCGAGTTGACCTTATGAGAAAGCATGTAATGCCTCGAGCTTTTGAGCGGCGAAGATCGGGGCTAAACGAGTGCTTTTCAATTGCGGGATACCTTATTTTCGTCGGAAGTAAACGACGGCTTAGGTAGTAAAGAGCATTTTCTTTACCCTCATCATTGACTCGAGCTAACGGGGCTCCGAGAGAGTCGTCTAAAGTCGCGGTATAAAGTATCGGCGGTCTACCCGAGACCTGGGGCTGCTAAGACAGGAGGTGTCATTAAATATTGTTTAATTTCCTCGAAGGCCCTCACGGCATTTCTCTTCCCAAATAAATTTGGCGTCCTTTTTAACTAGTGCCGAGAAAGGCCGACACCTACTCGACAAGTTCGAGATAAAGCGTCGAAGATATGCCGACTTCCCTTGAAAAGATCGTAGTTGTTTTAAGGTTTTGGGAGGTGGCATTTCTAGGATAGCTTTAATCTTTTCCGGGTCGATTTCAATTCCACGATGTTGGACAACGAATCCTAAGAATTTCCGGAGGTGACGCCGAAGGCGCATTTTAAGGGATTCATCTTAAGGTTAAATTGTCTTAATCGTTCGAAAACAATTCTCAAATCATACGAGTGGTTTTCCTTTACTTTGCTTTCGATGACCACATCATCCACGTAGCATTCGACTCGATTGTGGATGAGATCATCAAAAATTCTTGTCATCGCTCTCGGTAGGTCGCTCCTGCGTTCTTCGGTCCGAATGGCATCACCTTGTGTAGCAATATACTCCGATCGGCGTTCTGAATGCTGTAAGTTTTTCATCTTCTGGAGCCATTTTTATCTGGTTGTATCCTGATGATCCATCCATAAAAGAGAAGATTTCATGTGTTGAAGCAATGTCGATCATCAGTTTTGGGATTGGTAGTGGAAATTCATCTTTTGGACATGCTTTATTTAAATCTCTGAAATTCACACAAATTCTGATCTGACCATTCTTCTTCCTGACTGGTACCACATTGGCTAACCAAGTTGGGTATTGTTCTTCACGGACAAATTTAGCATCTATTAGCTTTTTAACTTCAGCTATGACTTTTTGTTCGATTTCTAGACGCATTCTTCCGGGACCTCGTCCGACCGGAACGTAGCGGGATCCACCCCTAGCTTATGGATCGCGACCTCCGGAGCTAAACCCGGCATCTCATCGTAGCTCCAAGCAAAACGAGTCTTTAAATTCCATTAATAACTCAATTATTTCTTCGGAGTCTTCTTTATCGAGTAAGGAGCTAACAAAGGTAGGTCTAGGTTCTTCGCTAGTACCTAAGTTAACTTCCGTTAACTCGTCTATCGTAGATTTGATCTCTTCTTCGAATTCGGTGGAGCGTCTCCAATTTGTAAATCTTCGAGTTCTTTCGTAGTTTCCATGCGGCTTTCATTAGACTCGCAAGTGACAACCAAGCAAAATTCGGCATCGTCGACCGATCCTACCGTGCCGAATCCGAGACCATGTTTTGAATTGGGTGGACGACCGGAGTTATTCCATAGATTTTCAAAATGTTGTGACCGACCTTTTGTCCATTGTCGAGGTAAGAAACCACGCTGAATTAAATTTTGAACACAGGGAGAGTACCACTCAAAAGGCAATTCCATTAATTCTGATGAAGTAGCATCTTCAAATTGTACATTATTTTCAGCTTTGGAGGAAGGAGCACCACGGTAGAATTTGATGGGCTTTGCACCACCGCTACGTACCTCTTTGACCTCCATACCCTCGACCTTATTAGAATGGATCGGGGTCAGGGTCATAGTATGTACATAGTGGTTATTCTTCTCGTACATCGATTTATATTCTTCGTTCTTTTCATCTTCGAGAGGGATTCTGAATCGCGGCTTCTTCCGATTTATTATCGCTGCTTCTTGCTTGATCTCTTTTTCTTCTTCAGAACTATCTTCCCAATCAACATTGATGGCTGGTTTCTCTCGTCCAATCGTCCTAACGTCTTCGCCACGACCTCGTCCCCGGCCTCGACCTCGGATGCGAGTTGTGGAGAAACCTTCACCATCTCGCCGTAAGGGAGTGGTGAGTGACCGCTGGACTAGAATTTCGAGGTTCTTCGTTGTCCCAAATTTCCTTTGCTTCATTTGTTATGGTATCTCTCGGAGAAGATTGTTTTCTTCGGGGTGCGTAATAAGTCGCATCTTCATGGATTCCGATTTCATGTACGTAGAACGGTTGTAAGTCACCTTTGATGCACTGTTCTCCTCCATCGTAGTATTTGATGCACTGATGTAGAGATGATGGTACCATCCGGTTTTCATGTATCCACGGTCGGTCCAGTAGAGCGTTGAACGACGTTTCTGAATCAATTATGTGAAATTTCGCGGTTGTCCTTGCTAAGTCACCGGTCTTCATTAGTAGCGTTATTGAGCCGAGGGCTCTTTCTCCTTTCTGGTTGAATCCTCTTAATAACATTTTGTCCGCTTCGAGCTCGCGAGCATCAATTTCCAAGTATGCTAGCGTTCGAAGATTCATTATATTGATTGATGCTCCTGGATCCATCAATACTGCGGAGAGTGTAAACTTCCCAATTGTAACTGAAATGTACAAGGGTCGGTTGTGGTCTGTCGTCCCAAGTAGTAGGTAGTTGTCCGTGAAGGTAACACCTCGTTGTTCTTTTAACGAGCAAACCTCATCTAAGGAATCTCCGGCCATTCGAGCTAAGCAAATTTCCGGATCAAGTAAGGCCTTGATCGAGCTTCTCTCATCTCCTTTGATAAGATGAGAGCGTCGTAGATGCTCAGTTTGGCTGGTAGTCTCCTAAGATGGGCTAGCACATTGTAGTCCACTTTGTTTTCATGTGCCTCGTTTTCTTCTCGAATGGGTATTTCTTCTGCCGGGGTTGGTCCTTCCTGAACAATCACCTATTTTCCTTTGTCCTTTGGACCCATTCTCGGAGGTAGAACTCTTCCACTTCTTAAGTTGACTTCTGTGATTTCTTCTAAGTTTAGCATTGAGTTTGCTGGTGTCTCCTCCTGAATCAGAACAACAAGTTCTTCAGGATTAGTTTCGAAGTCTGAAGGCTCTAACTCTATTGTGATTGGAGCTCCTCGAAACTCGCAAATAGATTCGTCGCTTGTTGAACTCTCGTAGCCTCCCTGGTGGATGTCTTCTTTGTCATTGTGATCGTCGAGATTGTGTATGATTTGAGAATATTTATTTGTATCGGAATCGACGTCCGGATTAGGTTGATTGTCGCTAGTTACGTAATCGTTAGAAACAGTCAAAACGTAGCCAACGCCATAACCCTTATCATTATAAGATCCCACCGGAGGTGAGCGGATAATCATACGGAGTCGGAGGTTCGAGGGATTTCTCCCCGAATCGGAAACAACTATCCTAGGATAAGCAGCCCCTAGTCTAGCCTTAGGTGCCTCGGTCTTCTCTTCTTCGTCAATTTTCTTCTTTTCTTCAATTGTCTCTTGCTGAGGTTGTTCTTCTATCGCAAGTGATAGCGTCGACTTGACAGGTTTCGAACTCTGAATTGAAGCTCGCACCGAAGCGGTTTGGATGTGATCCAAAACCTTCTTCGAAGACTTTGTCCAAGCGGTAGTCCATCCATCATCAATCGCATAGGGATCTATCGGAACAATGAAATCCGTCGAGATAACATTGACGGAACCTCCTTCTGCAGGGTTCCTTCATGTATTCTTTCGGGATCGTTATATTCCCTTTCCGAAGATTGTCGTTGAGCCAACTTTTGAAGGTAATACAATCTTCTATCTTGTGCCCAAGCATCCGGTGGTAAGGGCAAAAGTTGGGATCACCTCTCTTGTCGACTTCTTACGGTCTTTTAGGCTGCTGGCGGTTGGAAATCTGGAGTCTTCATCGAGTGCACGGAACATTTTCGGCTGCTGCCTCATTCTTGAACGGATACTCCACTGCTCGGGAACTCCCTAAACGTACGTTGTGGACGAGGCGGTTGTTCATATCGTTGAGATGATCGATAGCTGGGTCGGGGTTGCTGGTAATTACGTTGAGGTTGCTTGCGGCCGTTCGACGATATTTGTATCGGTTGCTTGCCTTTATCGATCGTCTGCGACGATCCGGACTTCTATTCGAAAGTTTTCACGGGCTTCGTTTGTCTGTTTTATCGGTGAAACTTAGTTGCTTCGCCTCCTCTTACAAGCTTCCGGCCGCTTAACAACTTCTCGAAAGTCTTAATAGTAAATCCCTTGAGGAGAAGTGCTTATCGGGCCATGAATGCTCTTAAGTAAAATGCCGTACCGCATGTTTGTTCTTGTAATCGTGGCTCACACTTCATACTTAAGTTCCTCCATCGAAGTATGTAGTCCACCAAGGTTTCATTCGGCTACGCTTCTCTACCACTAAATCACCTATAGTGATGTGGTGCCGAGCTCCGACAAATCGCTTGATGAAGAGGTTCTCTAATTCGAAAATGTCTTCACCGAGCCGTTTGGTAATTCCGCATACCAATCAAAGGCGATTCACGATAGGCTGCGACAAATTGTCGGAAGAGTAAAGCATCACTTCCGCCGGCATTGCAACAAGCGGCACGAAAATGTGCAACATGCTTGCCGAGGGTTTACGGTTCCATCAAAGGTCTTGAACGAGAGGTGGTACAAAGCCTTTCGGATATTGGACGGCGTCGAATTCTTCGAGGTAAGGTCTACCCGTTCGAATGGATGTCCCGCTTTTTATTGTGCCAAGGCTTCTCGCACTTCTCTGTTCCACCAAGCTCTTGATATCCTTTTCCGGAATCACGCTTTGTGTTGCATCCTTCTTTAATTGATCATCCCCGTTGACGGATGTAATCTCCTTTCCTCCGTCTACGATGTGAATAACTTCTGGGGGTGTTTCTCTTTGGGGTTGAACCTGACTCTGGAGAGTGGCTAGGGCTACAGCCATCTCTTCCATCCTTTTCGCCATTTGGGCGATCGTATCATCTTTCTCTTGAAGCTGCCTTCTCATTACTTCCGGCTCCTCTCTTTCTGCGGCTGCAGGAGCACCTTGTGAAGCCGACGAAGCTCGTGTTTCAACCATGTTAATTTCTGCATATTCATCATCCATGAACTCGACGAGTCAACTTCATCTCCGAACTTCTCTTCTCTTTCCCTTGCTAGTCGCCGAATATCGGTTCTTAGCTTTTCCATAGCATCTTCTGAGTGGTCTTTTCGTACATCCTTGCGGTTGTCATGTGACAATTGTCGAGTTTCTTTCTCATGAGTCCCCTTTCTGTGGTAGCACTTTCTTCGGACTCAAGTCTCTGACGAGACTTTCCTTTTCGAGTCGTTGTTTCGGTCTTAATTGGCGGTAGTGGGACGCCATTACCATCCTTCTAGCGGTAGAAGGCCTGGGACCGGATGGTCCGTCGGTCGAATGTCGGAAGGTGGTATCCTCCACGATTTGTAAACACGAAACAACAACGGGTGGACTAGCCTTCATCTTCTTATTAGGCTCTTCGCGGCGATAGCGGATTCTACTCGCGGCGCAAGACGGGATTTGGCGGCACCCGCCCTATCCTTCTTAAAATTTCCGATACGGGGCATCTTTCTTTCCTTGCTAACTTCTCGATCACGGTCGTAGTCGGGCAAGTGGTGTAACCCTAGCCCTTTTCTTTTCGTTGTCGCTATAGTATGCGGGTCGAGCTAATGTAGAAGCAATCCTGCGGACATTTTTCTCGTCGATTTGCGGCGGAAAGGGGATGGAATCTACTTCCTTCCAAAGGGGTGTATATTCGGACAATGGTATGTATTCGGGTAGTGGTGTGTACTCGGGGATCTCTTCTAGAAAGCGACTTCGAGCGGCTACGGCCTTCACGGCGATCTTCCCGCCTCTGTTTCTCCTCCGAGTCCGTGTTAGGGGTGGAACCCTTGAGCTGGACCCAATTTCAAAACGAAGGTCTTGCACGGAAATCCGTACCCTCCACGGTAACATGCTCGTTACAAATTTGAACTTCCTTCCCCTTCGGTTTGGCGGGAGCCGGGGTAGGTGCGGAGACGACTAGACCGGTGAGGGTAGAGATAACGGTCCTTCCATGGACGGCGGTATTCCTCTCGAGTTGGAATCCTGTGCGGAGGAGGAAACTCTTGAGTTGACTTAAGGTTGAACTCGATCATGGGTTTCTCGGTTTCGGCACTTTGTCCATCGGTGCGAAAAGGGTAACATCGGCGATCTTGACATTTGTGTTCTCGAATCCTTGTCAAACCGGATGATCCCATTGTCGGGCGGCTCATCCTTGTAAACAGCGAAGTCCAGTCCATTGGTGAAGGAGAAAATCAGTTTTGGGGTTTCCATTTCTGCAAGGTAGATTTTGATTGTCAGTCCCAAGTTATGCTTCTTCTCATCAGGACGAAAAGAAAGGAATCGAAAAGAGTCCGAACACATTCTTGTTCATGTATATTTGTTAAAAGCGTCATTCATTAGAGGGTTTGTTTATTTAGGACGGAATGTTCAAAGGTGTAGAGAAGGTAATGAATTTGATTCAGAGTTGGACAGGAAAAGAAAGTCTTATGCAAGACTTCTCGACTCGAAGGATCACTCCTAAACTAACACCTATTGGGGGTCCACCCCATCTCGAAATGAGGTAAAAGGATCTCGGAACCTCTCTGTTTAGGGGTGTCTAAACGGTGGCTCCTAGATCCGAGAGAATGTTGGCTATACTCATTCGAGGTAGAAATGAACATAGTATTCCAACGGAAAGAAGGGTAGATTGATCCATTAGGGACATGGATACACTACCGATTTTTGAAAACGAAGCTATTTGATTAAAAATGGAGAGAGGAATTGTCCCCAGCGGAGTCGCCAGAAATTGTCGGCATTATTTTAGATTTAATTTAAATAGAATAATTTGAAAAATAGTATTTTATTTTGAAAATAATTTTAAATTTTAAAATTTTTAAGATATGAAATCAAACTAATCTCACATCCCGAATAGTTTATATAAACGAGCATCGCACCACAAACCATGTATCTATCTCGAAGAATAGACACATTGCTTGAGGATGGGGCTCGATTAAATAAACTAGAAGATTTGTGACATCCGTTTGATCTGCGAACCAATTTTATAAGCCGACAAATTCCCACGTTTAATATGAAAACATTAAACGGGGTTTATTTTACACAGGTTCTTAAAATTCCCTATAAGGGCGAGCCCCTATAGTTAATTACATCTTAAGTGACGGGAATCACCTAAGAAAACTCTCGATAATAATCGGTAGTTACTGCTCTCAAGAATTTCAAAGTTTAAGTTTTCGAGGATTGAATTTTAGAATTTCAATAGGGAATGGATCAAGTTTGGAACATTTTGTTTTGGGAATTCAAAGGAAGAAAGGTAGGAGAAATCACAGATTCGAAGCTAACTTCGGTAATTTCCCGACTATCCTATTGTTTGGTTTGAATTTAGGAAGGTCCTAATGTTTATTTAATATTTTGATCTTGCCAATTTTAATTAGTTAGGACTTATATTTGTATGATAAAATCATACGAATAGCCTCGAAGATGTGAGGGTTTATGTCGTACCGAACGACTACCTCGGAGTCCTAAGACCGGTTAGGGCTTAATTTGCGATACAAATGCCTAAAAAAGGTTGAGGATTTATGTTGCACTAGGCGAACTACCTCGAAGTCCTATGGTTTTGTTGTTTAATTCTAGGAATGTTTAGTCGATGTGGAGTTGTTTTCTTGATGAAGATGGTCGTCTTGCCCACCATGCTCAGAGCTCCTTGTTGTTGTAGTGGTTTAGTTTTAGAAGTCATAAATCGAGAGATGAGAAAAGTGTTCGGTTTAGAGAAAATCTTAAAATCCGGTGTTTTTTAATATTTTAATTAAACAAATCTTAAAGTTGATTATAACAACACCGGTTAAGATCCCGCGGTTCCATCCTTCGGCATCGTTATTTTTATCGGATTCACTTAGTCCGGATGAATTTGCTAAACTCAATTGAATGAGTTCCACACTTTCATTTAGACCGTGGGAAATTCCGTTAGCAACACGTAGGTTACATCATCCGAGGTATTCCGATCATCCAACAAGACGTTTTAGTTTAGTTGTAGTTGTAGTTTTGTTGTTACGTTTGTAATTAAATTTTGAGTTGTTTTATATTTTGAAATGTTGTGGCGGTGAATTTTATCTTGTAATGACTTTTAATTTAGTTTTTGGTTTCAGTTTTAGGGACTATCCTAAAGGTGTGGGTTTTCATGCAACAGTTGTTTATCATGCAAGAGAAGTAAGTGTGATGCGATTAAATAAATTGCAGTAAAGTAAATTGCAATAAAATAAAAGCGTACCTGGAGGGTCTTCCCGTCATCCCAGTTGCACTTAAAACACGGTTAGAATATTTAAGCATTTAAAGTAAGTTCCTAGGTAAAGCTAAGGGAAGGGTTATGGTTTTCTACCAAGTTCCTAACCATATAGCTAGTCATTTCCTATGACGTCCAGGTTTTTGTATTTTAGTTTGAGGACGATTTTCTTCATCGAAGAACAATTAAGTTCGATTGTTCTTATAAATATCCTATCATATCGAGGAAGTGCTTAAGACGAATCTTAAACATCTTTTCGACATTTCTAGGATTATTCTAAGTCCAAGTGAATTTAATTATACAAATGAATTAATCGTCAGGGAGTTTAAGTTTTGTTATCTTGCTTCGAGTGAACTAGGACATTTGAATATCCTATAAGTGAAGTAACACTTCTTTTAACACTCCTTTTTAAGAGTTATGACATCACGAGCTTTCGAGGGCAAATGGATGTTCAAGTGAGTTCATGATTTGATTTTAGTTAATGGATTTAGGTTTGGAATAGTGTTCAAGTTGTTTTAGATTTATTTTGAATTTCTTTATGTCTTAAGTGATGTTATATTTAATTTAATTTAATTTAATTTAATTTAATTTGACTTAATTTTAATTTAATGTGGTTTAATTTAATTTAATTTAATTTAAGTTAATTTAATATAATATGGTTTAGCTTAATTTAATTTAATTCGATTTAATTTAATTTGATTTAGTTTTAATTTAATTTAATTTAATTTAATTTAATTTAATTTAATTTAATTTAATTTAATTTAATTTAATTTAATTTAATTTAATTTAATTTAATATGTTTTAATTTAATTTAATTTAATTTAATTTGTTTTAATTTAATTTAATTTAATTTAATTTAATTTAATTTAATTTAATTTAATTTAATATTTTATTTAAAAAAGGTTTGCTTTAAATAATTTAACTTTAACTTAATTTAATGATTAAATCTTTTAGCATTTTAAATCTTAAACTTGGATTATCATTTTAATTAGGAATTAAATATTATTGGGATGATTAATTTAGGGATTCTTAAATTAAAGAACAAATCTCTTCCTAATAATATCCCTATTTTAATAATTCAAAATTTATTATTCTTCCCAAATTTAATTAATTATTTTAATTAAAGTTCATTTCAATTATTGTTGAATTGTTTAATAGGTTTCTATCCTTTAATTATTTAAATTTCAATCATCCAAATCAGATTAAGATCAAATATTTTACCTTTTCATTTTATTAAGCCTAAAGTTTTAATTAAGGGTTAAAATTTTAATTACAATTTTGCCCTTCAAGCTTAATAATTTCATAACTCATTAAATTGAGCTTAAATGAACTTGAAATTTTTATGTGACTTCACTCATATGTCAATAAAGACATTAGAGGAGAAAATGTGATTTTTCTATATTTAATTTATTTATGTAATTATTTTTGGTGGAAAATAAGGATTTTCAAGGAAAATTTAATAATATGACCAAGGGAAAGTTTCTGTCCTTAAGAAAATTATGGGACATTCCTAATGACCAGAGGACCACTTGGACCAATTTTGGTGATTTTTTGAATTATATTATTTTTATTATAATTATTTTGAGTTTTGGAGTATTAATTAATTTAAAAATAAAATAAAGTTTGAAAAATGAATTTTATATTTTTCAAAAATCTCTCTGATATCAAGAAAATAAGAGAACCAATTTTCACAATTTTCTGATTTTTCTCTGATTTATTATAATTATTTTAGTGGAAATGCTAGAAAATACATTTTTTTTATTTTTAAAATTACCTTAGGGCTTTAAAATTTAATATCTCATCATAGAGACTTAAGAAAAATATGGGATTTGTTCCTAAGTGATTAAAATTTAAAATGTGACATTATGGTGAATTTTATTATTTTTGTGATTTTTATTATTTTTTTAATTATTAAAATATTAAAATAATGCAAAAAATCAACTTTTTTAGAAAATTGAAATTTTAATTTTCTTAAATTCCTCTAATATCAGAGAGGCTCCAAAACCAATTTGGTGAATTTTTGAAAAGCATTTTGAAAGTTATGAATTTTTTAAAGTTTAAATTGGCTAAATGGCTTGATCAACCCATTTGATAGGGCTAACCAAACCCAATTGACTTCAAAATTTTATGGTGGGTTCCTCTGATCCTAAAGGTCAGTGGAGAATTGATTTCAAGTCAGTTTGATGCATGATTAGCTCTGATTAATTAAAGATCTATTTAGGGTGTTTAAGCCAATTAGGGTTATTCCAAGTGAATTAATTCAAAACCTATTTTTCCTAGGGTCCTCTGGTCATAAGGGACATCACCAAATTTTCCTAGGATTTAATTCACAACATGCTAATTATTGGATTTAAAATACTCAAAACAGCAACATAAATTTGAAAAATCAATAACTTCTCATAGGGATGGCCTCTGACTTTGGAAAATTCAGGGAATGTTCCCAAATTCAGAGGCTTTAAAAGCCACTATGGTCTCATGCCATGGTGAATTTCCTATATGCATGGAGAATTAAAACAATGCAGACAGTAAATAAATTATTAAAAATAAAATACTTGATGAAATTAAATGATTTCTTTTCCACATTATTCTCCTCTGTTCACTGAGCAAGAGGGTATTTTTATTTTATTTTTCTGATTTTTCTACACAAAGTTATGAATTTTCCAAGTTTAGGGAATTAAATAAATAAGAAAATACCCTAATTTTCTATTTAAAACGGCGGCGCTGACTCAACCTAGGCAGCTCCGAACACACACGCGTCGCCTTCTGATTCGGCGCCGCCATCCAACTCAGCGCTCCGGGGGCCCGCTGTATCGTTCCGTCTCCTCATCCGACGCGATCCTGGCCGTCCGTCCGCGCGTGTATTAAATGAACGGCATCCGTTCATCGTCCCAAGCCTCCTAACCCGAGAACCGTCCACACTAAATCCCTAATATCTCACTCAATACTTAACGGATTTTCGTGTTCTTGTGCTCTATGGATTCGTCTTGAAGAGACGAACACATCTATACGATGATCATGCATTGAAATTAAGGCATTTGAAATGGAGAATCTTCAGAAACTCGGGATAAAGAGTTAGCTCATACCTTTGCTCGAGAGAAGTGTGGCTTCGATCGAGGGTTGTGTCACCTTCGATTGGATCCCGGCAAGCTCCGGATGAAGTCTCTGAGTGCAGTGAATTGTCTTGGTATGATTTCGACCAAGCCCGATCACAAAGCTTGGAGTGCGGAACGGATGGGTGGCACGGAGAGGGGCTTTGCTTGGTGGACTTCTTCCTTGGTCCGGTGAAGGTGTAGGACCAATCAATTTAAGAATTGATCCACTGTGGAGAAGTGTCCCGGTTTTGGGTGGAATTTTGGCTGAGAAATTGGGCTCTGTTGGTGGGGATCAGGGCAAATTGGCACTGGGGATCAACTGCTCTAAGTATGGAGAATGATCAAGAGCAATTTTGGCAGAGTTTCAGTAAGGTTTGGTTCAACACCCCTCATGGCCGAGAGGAGGTGGTGTTTAAATAGGAGAGGGTGGAGGGCCTCCCAGGGGGGTTTAAGGTCGGGGATCGAGTTCGCTCCAGTGAGGAGAAGAAGAGCTATCGTTGTCCATTTGGGTTGAGACAAGTCAGCAAGGGAGAATTGAATTTTTTGGCTCCTCCCGAGGTCTCGGCCATGGTGTTTTCCGGCGGCTCGGTGGGTGGCCGGCCGAGCACTCGGTCACCATCTTGTTCGGGTGGGTCGGGGTCGGGGTTTAGTGCGGTCGATTGGCCATGGACATGTGTAAAGGAGTTTGATTTAAATGGAATGGGAGAAGGCTCATTTTGGCTTGGTTTGGTTCAACTCAAGCATTTGGGCTAGGTTCACCATCCAAGGCTTGACCTTGGGCTGAGGGAGAATCATTTGGGTCGATTGAATTGGGGTAGTGAAGTCCCCATCCATGGTGAGGTGGCTAAGCATGGTATAGTGTGTGACATGCTTAAGGTAAAAAAGGTTTAAGGGAGGTTTAAGAAAGAACCCCCTCTTCTTGCCATAAATGGACTAATGACAAGTCAAAGTCCTCATGGCTTCATGTGGCTTGAGAATGGCTTGTTCATGGCTCCATTTGGCTTGGGAAAAGTTTAGTCAACTTCATGGAAATAGAATTTAGGAATTTTGGTATTTTGGTGGAGAATTTTCATGAAGCTTGATTTGGAATGGCTTAATGATGATTTTAAAACTTAGGGGTGATTTTGATTAAATGGATGATGTGGGTAAATGTCATGTGGGCTTTGGATTAAAAACTTGGGCTTTTGAAATGGTCTTGGGTGGACTTTTTAAAGTGGTTTAAGGAAGTGGGCCTTTAGGTTTAAGAATGAGTTCATGAATGGGAATTTTTGTAAAAGGTTGGGCCAAATAATTGTTGGTTTTGGTTTAGGGATGTTTCATGAGTAATTTGAAATAGATTTAAGGTGGTTTGGGTTTGAATTGGGTTGAATTTAGGTTTATTTGGTAAATGGGCCAATGTAGGTCAAATTGGGCTAACTTGGGCCAATGTTGGGCTAGGGTTGAAATTGATGTAAAATAAATGTTGGGAAATGTTTATGGGAGTGTTTCAAAGAGGTTTTGGCTTTGGTTGGGTTTTGACTTTGAGGTTTGGGTTTATTTGGGTTAGGTTTGGGTTTAGGTCAAAATTGGGCTTTTTGATTTTAGGTTGAATTTGAGTGGGGTTTGGGTCTAAATTTTGGGCAAATCATGTTAGTGTTTTGTTTATGGGGATGTTAAGGAAGGTTTAGAAAAGATTTGGGGTTAATTGGAGTTGAATTGGGTTAGTTTGGGCTAAGTTTGGGTCATGGGTCCAAAATGGGCTTTAAGGCCAAAAGTGAAATTGGATCCAAATGCCAATCAAATTGGACTTGTATTTGGTCTAGATTGGTGTTGGGGATGTTTAATTGAAGTTTAGAATTGAATTGGACCAGAATTTGAGTCAATTGGGTAGGTTTGGTTTGACATTGGGTTCATTTTGGGTTAAAAATGGGTCAAATTGGGGGTTTTGATAAAAGTGGGGTAAATTGACAAAATTGACTCATGGTGTAGTTGAACAAAATGAAATTGGGAATATTTGGGATTTTCTGGAATTTTCTGAATTTTTGGATTTTTTGGCTAAGAGGGGCATTTTGGGTATTTGGAGGGTATTGGGAGGTATTTTTGGAATTTTTGGTATTTTTGGGTATGGATGATCAATTTGAGTGGTGAGGCAATATTTAGGAATGATTTTGGAGAATTTTGGGTAATTTGGGTGATTTTGCAAATTTTGGGTGGTTTCAAGGGTTTTGGGTAGGCTAGGCGGGTGTAGGGTCCCGGGGGTCAAAAATTGAAAAGTTGGAAAATTGAAGCTTGGGTGAATGTAAGTGGAATGAAATCATTTTGGTTGAGCCATGAAGCCATATCAAGCACACATGAGCCATGAAGGGACTCATTTGAGGCATCCATTATGTTGTTCCTAACCTCTTAGCGAGGGCTTAGGGGTTAAGGACCATCCATGTGAATCACCTTCATGAGTCGGGAGGTCGAATTGGGTATGGGTGTGTTTTTAGGAGGTGTGTGAAAGTGTAGTGTATAGGTGTAGTGTGTGTGTAAGTCGGCCCCTCACCGGACCGAGCCGACCGGGGCGATCCTAAGGCTAAAGAATCCTATAGGAACTCATCCTTTAAACTTCCGCATTTGATTTCGACCCTCCAGGTGATTAGGGGTCTACAACCGAAGTTTGTGGAGTTTTCGGGGAGTTAAGAAGTGGTTTGAATTTCTAAGTGGTGGGTCCCAATTCTAATCCTCTAGGATAGTCAAAGGAAAAGCCTAAGGCTAGATCCTAAGTACTAAAAAGAAGGAGAGAAGACCTCATCAAAAATGAGGTCAACACTAAGTTCTTTAATATTTCAATTTTCCCCTCGAGGCTCTTCACTCACTTAATTCATAAATGAAACATCAAGTGAATGTTACCCCACTCGAGGGATAATCAGAACATTTAAGTTCGCTGAACATGAAATCAATGCATCATTAAGCATGGATGATTGATTAATCAAGAATAATGAAAATAAATGAGCTCTAAAACGAACCCCAAGCTTTGAGAAAGATGTTCAGGGTTATGCTTTGAACACTTCCTCAATCTAATGAGTTATTTCAAAATAACAATTGGGTTTCATTGTTCTTTGATGAAGAAAATCATCCTTAACATACATTAGGGACCCACTGATCACAGAAAAATGTATTGAGAAATTCATACCAATTTTATATGAAATTGCACTTTAAAGAAAGGGATTTTCTATGTTTTATTGCATGTATGAAGAATTATAGGTAATGGGAGCAAAAAGATCGAAAAGAAGCGAATCTGGAACAAAAAGGACTAAAAGAGATGAAAATTAAACTATCCCGCTGACGGCGAGGAATAGGCCGCCAACGGCGTGATTTTCCATAAAGTTTTTGAATATATTATAAAGGAGCCCGCCGACGGCAAGATCGAGCCCGCCGACAGCGAGCCTTAGCAGTTGGCCAATGTTCTAGAAGCCCGCCGACGATGCCATCGAGCCCGCCGACAGCGAGAAGATCAGTTCAAGCAAATGTTCAATGAATCTGGATGCTTTTTGAAGAGGTGCTTAAGCAACCTTTGGAAATATTTCTCCCTCTTTAAACAGAGACAAATTTAGGCCAAAAAAGTGTGTGTTCTTTTGGTGTGCGTGTCTTAATCTGAGTCTAGAGAGTCTGAGTCTGGAGAGTTTGTAGTGTGTGAGTGTGTTCTAGAGAGTTCATTAATAAGTTTAATTGAGTGTGTTGTACAAGAAGGAAGAGTCAGAGGAACTTTAAGGAGTCTGCTTGGGGAGAAGATTCGAGATAAGTTTTTTGTTTATTGTTTTATAGCTTTAAATGAAATCCAAGTTTTGTGTTATTCTTCCTATGCATTCTGAGTAATTTTCTCTGTCTTTCTCCTTGTTGTTGAGATTTTGTGAAGTGGAAAATTGAATTAGTTGTGCCTTAAATATTAAATAAAAATTCAGATAATCTTTTACTTAAATCTTAATTTACTTTCAATTTGGCCGATTAAACTGTTAAAATATGTTGAATTATCAACTATAGTAAAGATTACATCCAAAATTCAGGGAAATCAAAAGCCTTGAAAGGAGGGTGCAAATAAATAGGGAAATATTATTTATCGGGCGTAGAATTGGATATTTTAGTGTGACAGACTAAAATCTCCAAATTCGGTCCTATCGTTTGGGAGCTAAAGTGTAGATGTTTGCCCTCAGGCGAAGAGAACGTGGGAGCTCTGAAGTGGCAGCCGGTATCCTCCCAGCCTAGCCGCAGATTCAGTAACCAAGCATAAGATTAGTCAATATTCTTTATGCCTGAACCAATGGGTAAAGAATAGGAATGCTTCTATTTGGCACAATATAATTGTGACTAAATTAATTATTCTTTCACTTAATTCTCTTAACAAGGAGAAAGATACTTTTTCTAAATTGCAATCTTTCATTAAGTAATAGAGTTTAGCATAAGCGTTCTTTATTTCTGTATACTAGATAGTAATTGCATCTGTTGAAATTAGTTCTTAATCTCTAAACTTCCTTGTGGGATCGATATCTAGGACTCCATTATAGCCCTTTATTACTTGAACGATATGTATACTTGCGTTGATAAAAAGGGGTACATTTGCTATTTTTTTACTCTGTTAAACACTTATATAGTTATAAAGCTCCGCAAACATATCCACCCTGTGTGTGCCACCTCTGTATTCAAGTTTTTGGTGTCGTTGCCGGGGAAGTAAAGTTATTATTAAAGTAATTAAAAAAATAATTATTAAAGATAATTACTAGAATAACAGACTATTTTAAAATCTACTTAAGTTGTGTATGCGTAACTTTGGTACCGAAAGTTTAATACCATACGATTCAGAATTAGAGCGGACTATTAAAAGAATTAGAAAACAGAAAAAAGAAGTTATAAATTTAAATCAAATGACAAATAATCAAGCAATTGAAAATACAAATTAACCAAGACCTTTAAGAGATTACGCTAACCCTATATTAGATGAAATTCACTTAACTATCCAAAATCCTGATGTAGCGGCTAATTGATTTGAGCTTAAACCTACAATTATTCAAATGGTGTAGAATAATCAATTTAGTGGTTCACCAAACGAAGATCCTAATTTACATCTTGCTAGTTTTTTGAAACTTTGTGCTACTTTTAAATATGACGGAGTATCTAATGATCTGTTAGACTTAGGTTTTTTCCTTTTTCTTTAAGGGATAAGGCTAAGATGTGGTTAAATTCGTTAGCACCTGGATCTATTAGAACTTGGGGAGAATTGTCACAAAAAATTCTATCCAAATACTTTCTTCCTTCAAAAACTGCAAAACTTAGAAATGACATAACATCTTTTAGTCAGTTTGATGGAGAATTAATATACGAAGCTTGGGAGAGATTTAAAGATCTTCTTAGGAAATGCCCACATCATGCGTTACCAGATTGGTTAATTATTCAAACTTTTTATAATGGATTAGTAGGATCTCTTAGATCTATTATAGATGCTGCTGCTGGAGGTTCATTAATGTCGAAGCCATTTGATGAGGCTTATTCATTAATTGAAGAAATGGCTACCAACAATTTTCGATGGCCTTTCGAAAGGTTAAATCCTAAAAAAAATAGCTAGTATTCATGACTCGATGCGATATACTATGTTAGCTTCTCGGATTCTTTGTTATATCTAAGAAATTAGATCATTTTGGAATGAATTATTCTCCTAATATAATAGAAGAAAATTCATCTAGACAACTTATAGATGCTTAAACTTCATATGAAACTTTAAATGTTATTAATAATTGACCTAATAATCCTTATGCAAATTATTACAACCCTAGTTGGAAGAACCATCCAAATTTTAATTGGAATAACAACTCTACTAATCAATAATGGATGAACAACTGAGTAAACCCATTAGGAAATTCATCTAACCAAGGAAGTTCTAATTATAAACATTCTTATCCACCTGGATTTAATAATAACTCTCAATTTAAGGAAAAGAAGTTATCTATGGAAGAATTAATATTAAATATGAGTAAATATTTGCAGAATTAAAGAAATCAGCTACAAATTCAAGGGAACCAATTACAAATCAAGGAACTACAATTAAAAATATTGAAACTCAACTTGGACATATCGCTACTACACTTAATAATAGAATTCCTGGAACTTTTCCTAGTAATGTGGAAATAAATCCTAAAGATCAAGGAAAAGAACAAATCAAAGCGATACAGTTACGAAGTGGAAAAGAGTTAGAAACAAGAATACAAAAAGAAACAGAAAGTGAAAAAGAGAAAGTGGAAACTGAAAATGAAAAGGATCAGCAAGATCGAAATTTAGAATATCCACTAATACCTATGAAAATTTATGTAGAGAAACCAACACCACCATTTCCTCAGCGATTAAAGCAACATAAAAAGGATAAGCAATTTTCTAAATTTCTTGAAATCCTGAAGAAATTAACGGTGAACATTCTTTTTGTAGAAGCATTAGAACAAATGCCCAATTATGTGAAGTTTATGAAAGATATTTTGAACAAGAAGAGAAAGTTCACAGACAATGAAACGGTTGCACTTAGCGAAGAGTGTAGAGCAATTATTCGAAAAAGCTTCTCGAGAAATTAAAGGATCCTGGTAGTTTCATTATACCTTGTCTTATTGGAGAAAAATTTTATGGAAAAGCTTTATGTGACTTGGGAACCGAGCATCGATCTTATGCCTCTATCAATTTTTAAAAGATTAGGATTGGGAGAAGTCTCACCTACTTCGGGAACTCTTCGATTAGTTGATCGTTCGGTGACATATCCTAAGGGAGTTATTGAAGATGTGTTAGTAAAAGTGGATAAATTTATCTTCCCTGTGGATTTTATTATTTTAGATATGGAGGAAGATAAAGAAATACCTATAATTTCAGGGAGACCATTCTTAGCTACTAGAAGAGCTATGATTGACGTTCAAAAAGGAGAATTAACTATAAGAGTAAACGATCAAGAAGTAACTTTTAACATTGGAAAATCAATGAAATATCCTGCTATAGAAAAATATAATGAATGTTTTAGAATGAAAATTCTTGAACATCCACGAAATAAACATTTTAAAGAATACTTTAAAGATAAACCAGAAATAGAAAATACAGAATTAATTGAAGAAACAGACAATGAAAAATTAGATTATATACAAGAAAGATTTGAGATGTTGGATATTACGGAAAACGCTGAAAAGAATATAGTTACGTCGATTATTAAACCTCCTGAACTTGAGTTAAAAATTTTACCTACTCATTTGAAGTATGCATTTTTAGGTAACTCTTTAACTTTACTGGTTATTATATCGGCAGAATTAAACGAATCACAAGAGCAAAAACTTCTGGACAAATTAAAAAAGTATAAGAAAGCTTTTGGTTGGACCTTAGCAGATATTAAAGGAATTAGTCCTTCAATCTGTATGCACAAAATTATTTTGGATAATGAACATAAACCAAGAGTTGATCCCTAAAGGAGATTAAACCCGATAATGAAAGATGTAGTCAAGAAAGAAATATTAAAATGGTTAGACAATGGTATTATATATCCTATTTCGGACAGTGCTTGGGTAAGCCCAATTCATTGTGTTCCTAAGAAAGGAGGAGTGATTTGTTGAAGCTAATGAAAATAATGATTTAATACCTATAAGACAAGATTCTTGGATGGCGTATTTGTATTGATTATAGAAAATTAAATGCTGCTACAAGGAAAGATCGCTTTACTTTACATTTTCTAGATCGAATGTTGGATAGACTAGCTGGGCACAAATACTTTTGTTTTTTAGATGGATATACTGGCTATCATCAAATTCCTATTGCTTCTGAGGATCAAGAGAAAACTACATTTACCAGTCATTATGAAACGTTTGTTTTTCGAATGATGTCTTTTGGACTATGTAATGCACCTGCAACATTCCAGAGATGTATGATGGCTATATTTAGTAAATTAATTGATGATGGAATAGAAGTATTTATGGATGATTTCTCTGTATTTGGAACATCATTTGAAACATGCTTGGATCATCTTGAAAAAGTTTTGGAGTTATGCGAAAAAACTAACTTAGTTCTAAATTGGGAGAAATGTCAATCTATGGTTGCAGGAGGAATTGTATTAGAGCATAAAATTTCGGAAAATGGCATGGAAGTAGACCCCACAAAAATTCAAGTTATAACTAAATTACCACCTTCTACTACAGTGGGAGGGGTACGAAGTTTTCTTAGACATGCCGGATTTTACAGACGCTACATAAAAGATTTTTCAAAAATTACTAAACATCTATGCTAACTTTTAGAAAAGGACAAGAAATTTGAATTCACTATAGAATGCTTAAATGCTTTTGAAGTATTAAAAGATAAATTAATCACAACACCTATAATAGTTTCACCTGATTGGGAGAAACCATTTAAACTTATGTGTGATTATGCTATAGGAGTTGTTCTTGGTCAAATGTATGATAAAGTTTTTAAAGTTATATACTATGCTAGTAAAACTCTCAATCATGCTTGAAATTAACTATACAATTACAGAAAAAGAATTATTAGCAATTGTATATGCTTTTGATAAATTTAGATCTTATTTAATTGGAACTAAATGTATTGTGCATACTAATCACTCTGCTATTAAATATTTAATGCAAAATAAGGATACCAAACTAAGATTAATCAGATGGATATTACTGATACAAGAATTTGATTTTGAAATAATTAATAGAAAGGGAACTGAAAGTCAAATTGCAGATCATTTGTCGAGACTAGAATATAATAAATTATCTGACACTGACAATGAAATTACAGACGGTTTTCCGGACGAACAACTTTATAATATAAATGAGTGGAAAATACCATGGTATGCTGATACAGTTAATTATATTGTAAGTGATATTTTACCACCCATGCTAACTCTGCAACAACAAAAGAAATTCATTCACGATGCTAAAACGTATTTTCGGGATGAACCATATTTATATAAACAATGT
Source organism: Papilionanthe hookeriana x Papilionanthe teres (assembly GCA_022702705.1). Classification (NCBI taxonomy): domain Eukaryota; kingdom Viridiplantae; phylum Streptophyta; class Magnoliopsida; order Asparagales; family Orchidaceae; genus Papilionanthe; species Papilionanthe hookeriana x Papilionanthe teres. The sequence continues at coordinate 109,368,592 of CM040432.1, forward strand.
AAGGATCTAATTATTAGAAGATGTGTGTTGTATGAAGAAACTAAACAGATCATTCAAAAATGTCACGATTCTGAATTTGGAGGACATTTTGGAACTGATAAAACTGCTTATAAAATTTTACAATCTGGATTTTATTGGCCTACTCTTTTTAAAGATGTTTATAGATATATCAAAACTTGTGATAAATGCCAAAGAGTAGGTAATATATCTAGAATAAATGAAATGCCTCTGAATTTTATATTAGAAGTTGAAATTTTTTCTGTTTGGGGATTAGATTTCATGGGACCATTTATTCGTTCATTTGGAAACTCATATATATTAGCTGATGTTGATTATGTTTCTAAATGAATTAAAGCACAAGCCTTACCTCGTTGTGATGCTAAGAGTGTTTCAAAATTTTTAATGAAAAACATTTTCACAAGATACGGAATGCCGAGAGTGATTATCACTTACGGAGGATCCCATTTTAGGAATAAATATATTCAGAAATTTGCAGAAAAATTCAACATTATTCATAAAATATCGACTGCTTATCATCCACAAACCAGTGGATTAGCTGAAGTTTCTAATCGAGAAATTAAACGAATTCTAGAAAAAACTGTAAACCCTAGTAGATTAGATTGGTCTACAAGACTAGACATTGTGTTATGGGCATACAAGACTGCTTATAAAACCCCGATTGGAATGACTCCTTACAGACTTATTTATGGAAAAACTTATCACTTGCCAGTTGAATTAGAGCATAAAGCGTATTGGGCGATTAAAGAATTCAATTATAATTTAAAAGATGTTGGTGAGAAGAGATTGTTGCGGATGAATGAATTAGAAGAATTAATGAATGAATCCTATAATAACGATATAATTTATAAGGAGAAGATGAAATTATGGCATGATCGGAAGATTAACCAAAAAAATTTTGAACCAGGACAAGAAGTTTTGCTTTATAATACAAGATTGAAATTACTTCCTGGGAAATTGAAATTTCGATGGTTAGGTCCTTTCACTATAACTCAAATATTTATATACGGAGCTGTAGAAATTGAAGATCAAAAGACTGGACACAGATTTAAAGTAAATGGACACAGATTAAAACCATATTTTGAAGGAAAAAGACCAAATTTTAAAGAGGTTTTAATGCTCAGTCAACCTGATTAATAACTAGAATAGGTCGGGCTGACGATGTTAAACCAAGCGTTTTATGGGAGACAACCCATAGTTATCTTTATTTATATGTAATGATTGTATATTTATTTGATTTATTATTAATTATGATATAAAATGAATTCTACTACTCATATTTATCTTTATAATCATCATGATATTGGATCCATAGAAAAAAATTGGAAAGCATTTGGACCAGAGCGAAACTGGGTAAATTTTGCCTTAGCCGCCGACGGCGAGATCGACACTGCCGACAGCGAGTTCTGCCCGCCAAAATTCAGTTTATATTATTTAAGAATCCCACTGACGGCGAGATCGTAGTCGCCGAAGGCGAGATCGGATGAATGAACGGTTTAGGGAGTTATTTTGACGGTTTTTGACAATTCTAAGTGTTTTAGCTCTTTAAAAATGCCTAGAACTCGAATTCTAAACCATTTACTTCCTAAAAATGATTTGAAACTCCACAAAACTCATCATTATGGCATCGAATCACCTTGAAATCACTAGATCTTGAGTGTTCAATCGAAGAAAATTTGTCAGTTATGAGGCCCAGCGAATCTTCAACAAAGTAATGATGAAAAAGAGACTGATCAAAGAAAGATGATTCGTGAATAGAAGAGTGGAGAATTCGACAACGCCTATTGAGGAGATGATTGTACGACGACATTGGGAGGTATTATGCTATACAACTTCTGCAGTAGTCATTCCTGTAGTAAAAGAATTCTACTCCAATCTTCACGGAATCAACAACAGAAGCGTCTATGTGCGAGGCAGATGGGTAACTTTCACTCCTTCTAGAATTAATGAGTTATATTCAATTGAGAATACACCCGTTTGCCACTATTCCAATTTTGTTCCTACAAGAAATAATATGAATGAGATTTATCGATATTTGACTGATGAAGCAGAAGATTGGGAAGCAAGAGAAGACGGGTATGTTAGCTTTTCTGCATCACTTCTAAACCCCGTCTCTAAACACTGACACTTCTTTATTTCTTTAAAATTATTACCCACTATGAGGGTATATAAAGTTTCTAAGGAGTGTGTGATTCTAAATTATTGTATTCAACCGGGATTACCTATCGATGTTGGTTCAATGATTGTGAAGTCTGCTTTAGGCCTGATTGTTCATGGATCGATTTATGGGCTAGGACATCCTTCAACAAATTTTTCACTATGTAGTCAGTACCAAGTTTCATATGAAGCCTGGGAAAAGGTACTTTTGCCTTAGAAACCCTTAGATCCAACTGATATGTTTCCTTCTCTGGATAACGATAATGAAACAACCATTATTATGAATCAAGCATCTCAAAATTCTCTTTCAATCAGGCCCTTTACTGATAAAACAAATCTGATCTTACGGAAACTCAACGGATTGGAAAAAGAGGTACAAAACGTGATGAATTCAATTAATAACATCTCTGATTTATTTGATCATATTGATTGGAAGATGAAGGAACACTTCGATCATTCTAGACATTTTGATGCTAGTTTCATACGCCTTTTGAGAAAGAAAGGATGGATTGAAGAAGATTCTACAAAAGAATTTCCTTACAGGCCTTTCTACAATCTATTCGTTCATTTACTTTCTATCGGAGATATCAGAGATGAGTTTAGTATAGACCCTGACGAGTAGAAGGCATTCGTGTTTGTTTATGTGTTGAGTTAGTTTGAATTTAATTTTTATGTAATTTGCACTTTTGATATTTTAGATTTTAAGATTTGATCTCAATATATATGAGATTATGTGTTGTTTGTTTATATTCAGCATTTTGAGTATTGTGGTTTGGATTGCAACGCTAAATTTGGTGTGTTAAGGTTGTAAAAATACCTTGTTAGTAATTTGGTGTATGAATATTGTAAACACTTGGATTTTATATAAATTTTGTGATGTTTTGTGTTGTGTGAATTTAATTGAGTTAAAATAGTATCTAATCACAATAAAATATATTTAATTGATTGATCGGACATTAACGAGGTTTAAAATGAATTGAAAACATTATAAAATATTAAAAATATTAATTTCCAAAAAATCCCGCCGACAACGAGATCGACGCCGCCGACGACGACTTTTTCCAGAGACTTTAACCTATATGAATTAATTAGCTCGCCGATGGCGAGATTTTTCCTGATGACTGCGAGATCCCGAAAAACACTTTTATTTGACTGGTCAACTGTCACTATTCATCGTCCCCTTCCTCAAAACTTTGAAAAAACCGACCTAGGGCTTGAGAGATCCTGGATTTGGAGCAATTTCAACACATTTTGACACCAGATTTTATCTTTCCTTGGTAAGAGCTTCACTCCCAAGCAAAATTTTTTTGATTTTCACCGTGTTTTTCTTCCACATTTAGGGATTTTGAAAAAAATTGAAATATATAGAAAATAGTTGGAAGAAATCCATGAAATTCATTTTAGATTATTTTAGGTCACCTTTGGAAGCCATTCTAGTATTATTTTGGAATTTAGTTGAGATTTTTGTAAATTTGATAGATCGAGAAATGGCTCCACGACAGAAGAGGCGATTAGATTTTGATGAGACACGATTCGTGAATGCTAAAGCTCAATCAAGATACAACTTTAATATCAAAGCAAGAAAATGCATTCAAGATAAAGTTTTTTAAGAATCCGGGAGGAGAAGTGGAACAAATGATCAAACAGAGAAGATGAGAAAATTTCTGTTATACGATAAATAAAGCTGCAGTTGAAGTCGTAAAAGAGTTTTATGCCAATTTGACCCTGATAGGGGATGAGCCTATAAAGGTTAGAGGATTTTTAATCAATTTTAATGCTGCACGAATAAATTCTTCCTATGAAGTACAAGATCTTCATACCAGCTAGTACGATACATTCGAAATAATGGAAGGACCGCTGGAGGAGGTGATTAAGTTTCTCACTGATGGGAAAGGGACTTGGAAAATTACGCAGCGTGAACGGGTAAACTTCCCCCTTTCTATGTTAAATGCAACCTCAAAGGCTTGACACTATTTTATTTGCTCTACTTTTCTACCCACTTATCACCATAGTGAAGTCACAAGAGATAGAGCAGTTCTGAATTTTTGTATTCAGAACCACAGAAGTATCAATGTGGGGAGTATTATTTATAAAAATATATTAGCCATTGCAAAAAGTGAAAGTGGAGGAGGACTAGGACATCCGGGGCTAATTTATGCACTCTGCCAATTGTCTGGAGTAGAGGCGAGAGATGATGAGGAATGGGTTGAACCTATGAAACCAATTACCCAGGCTAATATAAAGACTTATCAATCCCACGAAGGATGGAGATCTGGGACTAGGAGCTATGCACCTTCAACTAGTAGGGATATTCCCTCTACTAGTTATGACCCTCATACCTATAGTTCTCCTACCCTTTATGATTTGATGAATGAAATGACTCTGCGGCGGAAAAGTTTTGAAAAGATTGAAGAAAAATTGGAGCATATTGATCAGAGAATTGGAGGATTAGAGCGGATGCATGATTATGACAGTGATTATCTCCAGAGGCATTCTGAATTTGAGATAGCCTACTATGATGATGAGAATCTTTATCGGAGAGGAGAGCTTGATGTTATATTTCCTGAGTGCCCTCGTTATACTCACTACCATCCTACTCCACCTGCTGAACAAGGAGATGAGGATATAGTTTGGGATTTTAATGTTGATGATTAAATTCTATGATTAGATATTTATGTTGTGTGTCTGTTTAGTTGTTTAGTTTATGTATTTTGATTATTATGTTGTAAGACATTTAAACTTTTTTGTATAAGTTAAATTTGTGTAGTTTTAAATTTTAATATTTCAAATTATGATTGTAACTCTGAAACTGGATTAGTGAAATTTATGTGGATGTTGTGTTAAATTGTGCTTAGTATTATAATAGGTATAAATTGTGTTAGTATTTTGTACTTATTTCAAAACTTCTTTACCCAGCAATTTCTTTGATATTATATATGTGTAGAAAATTATTAACAGTACATGTTAATTAAGTGATGAAAAGAACCTGCATAACTTCAAAAGGAGAAATACCTAAAGCACGAGGTATGATTTTTTACAGTTTGTTTTCTTTTCACCCTATATAAATAGATAGAAAAATTTAAGTTTGGGAGAGGGAAAAACAAAAAATTAATTATTAAATTGTTCTCAATTTATATTTTCAAAAAATTTTATATAAATGATTTTATGTAATAAATTTAATTCAGTAAATTAGAATTAATTTATTTAATTTATTATAGAAAGTTAAAAGAAATACTTTTAGTGATTAAACAAATTTTGTAGATTAAGATATTTGGAATAAATGATAAGAATATAGTTAGCTATTTAAAGTAAGGAAAACTATATTTTAAAATATTAAATTCCGAGATATTTAGAGGAGAAAGAAAAGATTGAAACTTAATGAAGTGAAAACTATGAAATACATATAAGATAAAGAAATATTTCAAGTTTCAAATTTAGGAAGAGGAAAATGAAGTTCAAAATTATTAACAGACTATCCAGATACAGTAATCCTCACTTGAAAAAAAAAGAAAAAGAAAAAGAAAAAGGATTGAAAATCAATCCAAAATGAAAAGAAAAGAAAAAGTAAGTGAGGAGAAGCTTAACGAAACGCCTTATCAAAAATTGGCTTCAGTTGAATCAACATAAAGGGTAAAACTTAGTTATATTACTAAACTTATATATATAAATTAGTATTTTACTAAATAGTGTTCTCATGAATTTCTTATCATCTGAATATTCTAAGTAACCTAATATTGCAAATATAGTCATTCTTGAAATGAATAGAATACTAGAACTCTTAAACTTGATAACCAAATAGCCTTATATTTATAGAATTAATTGAATTATCTAAAATTTTTTTCTAATAAAATTTACTATAATACTTATTTAAATTAAATTCTTAGTTATTCTGAATTAAAACTTTACTACAAATAATCATTACTTTTATGTAGTACCAAGATTATAGGTATATGTACTGAGATAGTTAAGTTTGGGGGATTTTGATCACAGGAATATGTACTGAGAAATTCATACCAATTTTATATGAAATTGCACTTTAAAGAAATGTATTTTCTATGTTTTATTGCAGGTATGAAGAATTATAGGTAATGGGAGCAAAAAGATCGAAAAGAAGCGAATCTGGAACAAAAATGACTAAAAGAGATGAAAATTGAACTATCCCGCCGACGGCGAGGAATTGGCCGCCGACGGCGTGCGTTTCCCGAAAGTTTTTGAATATATTATAAAGAAGCCAGCCGATGGAGAGATCGAGCCCGCCGACAGCGAGCCTTAACAGTTGGCCAATGTTCTAGAAGCCCGCCGAATGCGCCATCGAGCCTGCCGACTGCGAGAAGGTCGGTTCAAGCAAATGTTCAATGAATCTGTACGCTTTTTGAAGAGGTGCTTAAGCAACCTTTGCAAATATTTCTCCCTCTTTAAATAGAGACAAATTTAGGCCGAAAAAGTGTGTGTTCTTTTGGTGTGTGTGTCTTAATCTGAGTCTGGAGAGTCTTAGACTGGAGAGTCTGTAGTATGCGAGTGTGTTCTAGAGAGTTCATTAGTAAGTTTAATTGAGTGTGTTGTACAAGAAGGAAGAGTCAGAGGAACTTCGAGGAGTACTGCGGGAGAAGATTCGAGATAAGTTTTTGTTTATTGTTTTATAGCTTAAAATGAAATCCAAATTTTGTGTTATTCTCCCTATGCATTTTGAGTAGTTTTCTCTGTCTTTCTCATTGTTGTTAAGATTTTGTGAAATGAAAAATTGAATTAGTTGTGCCTTAGATATTAAATAAAAATTGTGATAATCTTTTACTTAATCTTAATTTACTTTCAATTTGGCCAATTGAACTGTTAAAATATGTTGAATTATCAACTATAGTAAAGATTACATCCAAAATTCAGGGAAATCAAAAGCCTTGAAAGGAGGGTGCAAATAAATAGGGAAATATTATTTATCGGGTGTAGAATTAGATATTTTAGTGTGACAGACTAAAATCTTCAAATTCGGACCTATCGTTTGAGAGCTGAAGTGTAGATGTTAGCCCTCAGGCAAGGGAAACGTGGGAACTCCGAAGTGGCAGCCGGTATCTTCCCAGCCTAGTCCAGATTCAGTAACCAAGCATAGGATTAGTCAATGTTTTTTATGCCTGGACCAAAGGGTAAATAATATGAATGCTCCTATTTGACACAATATAATTCTAACTAAATTAATTATCCATTCACTTAATTCTCTTAACAAGGAGAAAGATACTTTTTCTAAATTGCAATCTTCCATTAAGTAATAGAGTTTAGTATAAGCGTTCTTTATTTCTGTATACTAGATAGTGATTGCATCTGCTGAAATTAGTTCTTAATATCTAATCTTCCCTGTGGGATCGATATCTAGGACTCCATTAGAGCCCTTTATTACTTGAACAATACGTATACTTGTGTTGATAAAAAGGGGCACATTTGCTATTTTTTTACTCTGTTAAACACTTATATAGTTATAAAGCTCCGCAAACTTATCTACCCAGTGCGTGCCACCTCTGTAGTCACCCACCAAATTATGAAGTAGGTTCCTAATCTCCCCTTTTCATAATTGCATAGAATATAAAATGCTTCAGCAGGTATACCCTAAGACTGTGATTCAGATAACTATGTTTCGATTTTATCTAAATATTATAGAAAATTCAAGGAAATAATTTTGGTAATGAAAAATTAATTTTCTAGATTAGGATATTTAGTATAAAAGGATAAGACTATAGTTAATTATTTAAAGTAAAGAAAACTATATTTTGAAATATTAAGAATCTTAGGAATTTATTCGAGAAAGAAAAGATTGGGATTCAATGATGTAAAAAACAATGAAGTATATATAAGGTAAAGAATTTTTGAAAGTTTCAAATTTAGGAAAAGAAGAGTGAAGTTTAAAATTATTAACAGACTATCCAGATATAGTAATCCTCACTTGAAAAAGAAAAAGAAAGAAAAAAAGAAAAGGATTGAAAAACAATCCCTGAAAAGAAAAGAAAAATATATAGGATTGAAAAACAATCCAAAAGAATATATATATATATATATATATATATATATATATATATATATATATATATATATATATATATATATATATATATATATATATATATATATATATATATATGTAAGTGAGAGAAGCTTGAGAGATGCCTTATCAAAAATTAGCTTCATTTGGATTAACCTAAAGGGAAAACTAAAAGCATTTCTGAACTTATATTTTTGACTAGTTTCTTTACTTAATAGAATTCTCATGAAGTTCATATCTTTTGAATATTCTAAGTGAATTAATATTACAACATATAGTCATTCTTGAAATGAATAAAAAACACTAGAACTCTTAGACTTGATGACTAGATAGCCTTATACCTGCAGAATTAATCTAATTACTTGAAAATCCTTCTAAGAATTCTTATTATAATATTTATTTAAATCAAAATTATAGTATTTCTGAATTAAAACTTTACCAAAATAAATCATAACTTTTATGTAGTACTAAAGATTACTTGAGGACAAGTAATAGTTAAGTTTGGGGGATTTTGACCCAAGGAAAAAATGTTAAGAATTTCATGCTTATTTTATACTGATTTTGATGATATTGCACTTTAAACAAGGGTATTTTTGGTTTTTTTGCAGGTATGAATATTTAAGGACAATGTAGCGAAAATATGCAAAAATGAGCGAATTTGGATCAAAAAGGACTAAATTATGCAAATTTGACCTAGGGCGTCGACAACGAGGTCGATGGCGCCGACGGCGTGATTTTCCCGAGAGTTCAAAATATATTACAAGGGAGGCCGCCGACGGCGGAGGTCGAGGGAGCCGTCAATGAGGTCAGTTCAAGGCTAAGTTTCTAGACGGCCGCCGATGACGGAGCTCGAGGCCGCCGACGGTGGGATCGACGGTTCTTTCACAAAATACGTCGAATGTGGACGATTTTCGAAGGTATGCCTGGAAAACCCTTGGAAACTCTTCAACAACTTTAAAAAGAACCATTTTAGGCTGAAAAAATGTCCTTTTGGAGTCCTATAAAAGTCACTAAGAGTATGTAAAAAGTTATATTAGATTCTTATAATAGTTACTTAGTGTCCAATAGAGAGTCCACTAGTGTCCATTGTTATTAGTAAGTGTTAAATTGTGAGTTCAATAGAGATATTGAGAGGAATTCTTAGAAGGATTGTAAGAGTGGAAGGGAAGTGAAAGATCTCTTCTGCATTGTTGTTTTGAAGGAGAATTTCGAGTACTGTAAAGAAAGGAAGACATTAAGAGGAACTTCAAGAAGTTTGCTTGGGGAGGAATTTAAAATAAGTTGTGTTTATTTACTTTAGTTTGTAGAACTTTACTTTTATATATGAAATCCAAGTTTTATTGCATCCTCTCCATGAATTCTGAGAAGTTGTTCTGTCTTTCTCCTTGTTTTGATATTTTTCTGAAATGATAAATTAAATTAGTGTGCCATTAAAGTTTAAATAAGTTGTGATAATCTTTTAATTAGATCTTAATTTACTTTCAATTTGACCAATTAAATAGTTAAAATCTGTTGAGTTTGACAACTATAGTTAAGATTACATCCAAGATTCAGAGATGTCAAAGTCCTTGGAAGGAGGGTGCAAATAAATAAAGAAATAATATTTATCGGGCGTAGAATTGGAGATTTTACAGTGACAGACTAAAATCCTCAATTCGTTCCTATCGTTTGGGTGCTGAAGTGTAGATGTTAGCCCTCAGACGAGGGGAACGTGGGAGCTCCGAAGTGAGAGCCAGTATCCTCCCAGCCTAGCCGCAGATTCGGTAACTCAAGCATAGGATTAGTCAATGTTCTTTATGCCTGGACTAAAGGGTAAAGAATATGTATGCTTCTATTTGGCACAACTCAGTTTAAAACTAATTCTAATTATCTATTTACTTAAATATCTTAACAAAGGAGAAATATTCTTGCTTATGTATTTGAACTTCACTTTAGTAAACTTAGTTAATTGTTAGTAGAACTTGTTTAATTTAAATTTCATATTACTGTCAATTGCGTATTAGTGACAGATAGGTAATTTCGATTTAGTTGTGATTCTGAATTGATTTCAATAATCATAGTCTGTAGCCTCTAACATAGTCTGTAGTCTCTAAAATATTCCATGTGGGATCGATATCCACGACTCCACTAAAGCCCTGTATTACTTGAGGGATACATATACTTGCGTTTAAAGGTAACTCTGAGATTAAAGATTATAATATATAATTGTTAAAAGAATTAAAATTACGCTCCAAGTCAATTTGGCGCTATTGATGAGGATTTAGATCTTCTAGTAGTGGTGTCGAATTCTCATATTTTTAAGTATATTAAAAATCGCGGTCATATAGCATGAAAATTGCAGAGTAAAAAACTACTCTAACACACAAGTAATTAAATAAGCTAGAGCGCAAAGCAAACAATAGAGTAGTAAAATAAGAATTGCAATACATGAATCCAACATACATATACACCATAAGTGAATAAAATAAAGTAAATCTAAATGTAGGAAGTAGATCAGAAATGTAAAGACTTCCTAATCTTCATATTAGAAATGTGGGAGAGAATTGTATTCATATTTGTAAGTCCTGAGAAGAAGCACCCGAGCTTCTTTAACCCGACTGACCCATATTTCTACTTAGGTGGTTGTCGCTTAGGGTGTTAGAGGCTGCCCCGACCCAAACGGGGTGTAAGTCCTTTGTGGATAGCATTATAGCTTTATAGCTGAACCTCTTCTTTCCTTCCTGACATGCGACATCCTCTCCCATCTCTTGAAGCCCCACCTTGTATGTTATATGAATATATTTTTCTTCTTTTGAACTTTGGGTTGCAGAGTTCCCCATGATGATGCAATTCACGGATTGCTGACCGGGGATCTCTGGACGTGTTAAGTCGACTAACTTCACGATCGAGTAGATTTAGGGTCTTAGTAGCTTGGAATGACAAGTATGCGGTACCCCATCCCGACTACATCTACCTTTTAGCACTACTTTACCCTTCATCTTGTTGGGCCCCCTCTGAGCTTTGTCGCCCATTTAACTTCATCGATATTATCTTGACGGCTTGATTACCGATGAGCTGCCACCTGTTCTTGATACGATAATTCACTCTCTGCCATTATGTCCCAATGAGCTATGATGTACAGAGATATCCTCGTCGAGATGATTTTGGTTATTTCATAGGCTCCGTATGCTGATGAGTCGTTACCTATTTGGGATATGAGAGATTCACTCTTTGCCTGGTGGCTTAGTGAGAGTTTTGAAATATCGGAGCATTCCTACATGAAATAACCATTTTTTGATGACATATTCTCTAGGTTCGTGATAATACAAGCGAAACCTATTTTATCAAGAGTATTCTTGGATATCCCTGGAGATGTAATTAACCAGATGATTACGTTCTTTTGAGAGACACTTAGCCCCATAAAAATATTCTTTTTTGTTTCGTGGTTACGGTTGACTTATGTAGGGATTCTCTTCATGGATGTTGTGTTTTTATGTACTTTGATCAGTTCTTATTCGGACGTGTACCCTTGACCCATCACACGAGAATTACCCATATATAAGATTTCCAACTGTTTTTTTTATTTGTTTGCCTATTTGTTATTGTACATCCTTATTTTTTATTCTTCTTCTCTTTGAATCCCTGATATGATTCAGTAGAGAGATTTATTCGAATAAGGAAACTATAATACAACATATAAATAGATAAGCTTGTGACTTTGAGTCTCTTAAAAGAACTGAGAAAACATCGAGAATCCAAAACACCATTGATCAGACGACCCATTGAGGTCCCCTTAATTAAGCGACGTTTGATAGACATTGAGTGCCTTAACGATATCAAAATTGTGTGCTCTTGGGCCTGTTGGATTCTTCTTGCCAAGACACTCGATATAAATATAAGCATATCATATTCGACATTCGTTTGACCTTTTAATTTTGTATGAAAAGCTTCAAAAAATATTTAAATTGCTTTTTGTGCTTGATTTAACTCGGATGGGGGCCGATGTTTGTACAGTTGGGTCCGTCTCGTCGAGTCAGTCAATTTAATTATAAGTTTATTCAAAACAGAGTTTGGGAAGACTTTGAATCAAAGTTCAAACAACATTTGCTCAAAAATTTTATCTTGAGATCCGTGTCACGTTTCGAAACTCGTGTTTGATATTTTAAAGTTATTGAAGGTGTATCAACCAGTATGATTAAGTTACTTATTTTATAATCAAACCAGCTTTATCAAGTTTATAAATGAATTACTTATTGAAGTTATAAAATAAATGAGATTTTAACTGAATGAACTATTAAATGAATAACTAAAATAAATATATAAATATGTAAAATAAAACAACAACAAAACAAATAAGTTTATGCTGTTTTATGTACTGCAAATTAAAACTAAGTTTAATATAAATAAAGTTTAAATTAAGTTTTAACTGAGCTTATCCCAAACTTAAATTTAGCTCTAACAAATCTTATTCATAAGCATTAAATCTTTCTTATTTATGAAATTTAAATCAAATTATTTATCAAGATTTTAAAGAAATTTATTCATAAGCTTTAAATGACATTATTTCTGTCCATAAGCAAATTAAATAAAGTAGCATTAAAAGTTATTCATTTAATAATTAAACATTTATAAATATATTTAAATATATTTAATTAATTTTTAGGAAAATTATCGTGTGCGACATGCAGTGGGTTCTCCGCATATAGCTAAGCTGAATAACCTAGTAATAACCATATGAATAACATCAAAATGGAACCACAGAGGTTATTGGAAGGTTATTGCGAAGTTATTGCAGCGTTATTTGAGTTAATGGCCCAGTAACCTCATAATAACCTCACCAAACCTCAAAGTGAAACCGCGGAGGCTATTGAGATTTTATTAGGAGGTTATTAGGAGATTTTTGAGATTATTACTGTAATAATCTTTTAATAATCTCTTAATAATTCTGAAATATATAACTTCAATAATTATTTGCTGATTATTTTCCGCATTATTTTGCCAGAACGCCCGCAGCAATTTTATGATAATTTTAGCTGAATAATTTTCTCAAATTTTATGTTGCCAAGGTCCAAATCCGGTAACCCAACAATTAATCTCAGTGTTCGCTGTTCTGTAACGTACAGCCGCTCCGAGGTATTTTTTGTGGTAAATCTCGCTGGTCATCGACTTCTAGCATCGCAAGCGGCCAAGGGGCTGCCCTTTTGGCTCATTTACCGCTTATTTTATCGTTCCTCTCAATTTACCCGGTGCTCCGTCCCTCCGCCACCGCTCCCTTCACTCTTCTCCCAATACGGAGAAGGAGAGAGGGAAAGGGTTGAAGATCTTGGTTTACGCTATTGCTGATCTCTGTTTTTCGCTTCGTGGCTGCTGGAAAAGAAGATGAGCGCCAATCCTATGCCAGCGAGTTCCCATGGAAACCTGGACGAGCAGATCGCACAGCTGATGCAGTGCAAGCCACTCTCCGAACAAGAGGTTCTTATCGATTCGAGCTTCCTTGTTTTATCTTTGGGTTTTTGTTTTGTTTGATCGGTAAAATTTGTTCGGCTGTGACGGATCGGGTGAATTTCCGTTTTGGTGGAGTTAGGGTTTGTGATTAGGGGGTTTGGATGGGTGAGCACGGGAAGATTTGGATCTCTTTGGGGTTTCTTTTTGTTTTTTCGCTGGATCAAGGATAAAGTCATATTTGTGGACAGTAGAGCTTAATTTATCAGATTTGCAGCCGCAGTGATTTATTTTTGTTAATTGGCAAGTATTTAGTTAGATATGCTATTGAATTGGTTTCAAGTTATACGTAATTTTGGGGGCACGGGTTAGAAGGTTTGGAACTCTTGAACATAGTAAGAATAGTTCCACTCAAATTGATTGTTTGACACAGGAAATTAAACAGCTTCATTTAAAACGAGCACTGTGACATTTTTAAGATACACCAGAATGTAAGCCAGGACCATGATTTCAGTATCAGGTGCTTTCTTCTCACATTTTATTTACCTCTTATTTTCTTTGAAAACCCAAGCGACTTAATATGAAATGGACATTCAAAATTCTGTCTGTCACTCAATATTGTTTTATTTCTGATTTACTAAGATAATTGGCCTCTGGGCCACTTTAAAAAGGTTATATATCTGTCCTTTAGGTTTTTGAACATTTAAACTTGCTTATGTGATAGGATTTTTTAATCTTCACTATACATACTCTAGTATGCATCTTTCTCCATTGATTTTTCTATCTTTTGCTGTAAATGATCAGTCTTTAGCCTCTAAGTAAAAGGAGGATCGTGATTCACTTAATAATGTATGCTTAGATGTGGCTAGATCTCTCGTGGGTATCCTAGATTTTATAAAGTGGATTTAGCGTGGTTCAAAATGTCACTTGTGAAAGAAAAATTTCTTTGATCATCATATTTACTCTTAAGCAATATTTCATGGTGCTAAACTTTTGGGGAAAAAACCAAGATGATTTTTCTATCCAATAGAGTAGATGTTGAAATGGTGAATAAATGAAGTTAGTATTAGTCACTATTAGGCCATTTTGTTTTTACATGTGTATTTAAAAGTGGTTGGGGTTGAGTTATGAAAGTTTTATATTGAAGTGAGTTTTAGGGGCTGTCTGGCTGTCACACACCCCCTTAGTGATGTACATCTGCTTAATATTTATTAATGGCGAATAGTGCACTACAACGCAAATAAGATATACATAAAATTAGGAGATATCATCTATTCAATATTCTATAGGTCGTACAATATGCAAATACAAAAAAGAAACAGTAAGAAAGTAGTAGAAATGAGATGAAGTATCAAAAAGAGAATATTCCAACAGATTCCTTCAAAGGGGCGTTGCTTGGTTGGTATTTTCTTAGTATCCCCTTTCTTTCCTTCTTGGATTGGAACTCAAACACATACATAAAAAATGCAGTATGCAATTTGGATGAGAATATATAGATTGTTTCCAATTAGTTATTGTGGAGGCATAAACAAAGAAGGTTTATTCAGAACTCAAGAAGATGTTTTTTCATCTGAACCTGAAAAGTACTCTGTCAAGATAGTTATTCATTGTTTTGTTTATAGTACACAAAGACTAATTTGTGTCTGCATTCTCGGTCAAAATATGAGCAGTATATTCCATTTCATTGATCACGAAAATAACAATCGAAAAGAAAATAAGACTAGTATGATCACTCTTCAAATACTAAATAGTCTTTATTACTCTAGTAATTAGTAAGAAGTAACGATTTTCCAAATTGACTTATGTTTCCCCCTTACGAATTGGTGCTAGTTGAATAAAAAAAAATTTTCATATTTGTCTGATGAGAAATGTGAAACGAAAAAAAAAAATCCCTTCGAAGATTAGATTTCGTTCCCCATCTTACCTTTCACGGAAAAGGGAAGAGATGAGTTGATCAATTCATCAGATCGGGGGGCTTGAACCCGCAGCTTCCGCCTTTAGGTGCTCTGACCGATTTCACTACAATTCTAGCCATATGCATGGCATACATAGTCTTATGATTTCAGAAGAGCATTCTATTTGTCATGTTGCAACGAAAACACAAATTATATATGAATATCATATTGACATGGATATGAACTATAGTGAGAGTGGCATAGATTACTAGTAATCTATAATATGATTATTTTCTTGTATTTACTAGAATTGCAGAGGAAGAGAAAAAGAATGGATGAGAAAAATGGACTCCTTTTCTTTATGGATCCGTGATTTCTGTTTCTAGAGGACAAATTTTTGAGATCTTCATGGAGCGACAAATTATCGGGTCGAGCTAGATTTGAACCAGCGTAGACATCTCGCCAACGAATTTACAGTCCGTCCCCATTAACCACTTGGGAATCGACCCAGGAAAAATGAATTCTAGGTTTCTTTAGCATCCATTACCAACTTCTTTTTGTAGTCTACCACCCCTAGTGGAAGTCGAGTCCCCGTTGCCTCCTTGAAAGAGAGATGTCCTGAACCACTAGATGATGAGGGCATACCCGCCCACACTGCCATCATACAATGACAATAGTATAAGTAGGCTTTTGTCATTGTCAATCTATCTAATTAGAATCAAATGTATGACTAGATCCGGGGAGTCGTTCCTACTTTTCTGTTAGGATCTCATAGAATTCTTTGGATTTCATGGTTTGTTCATGAATGAGCTATCCCATACTCCCATAAAGAATTGATCGGATTATTATATCAAACTCTCTATTTATATATAGAACAAAATCTCAGTTTATACTCTATATGTAATGAATATGAATTTTGAATATGAAAATCGATTCAATACAATAAAAAGAGATTCAAATTCAAGAATATGAATTCTGAATATGAAAATCGATTCAATACAATAAAAAGAGATTCAAATTCAATAGGAAAATTCCATTTCAATTTTCAAAGT
The DNA here is from genome assembly GCA_022702705.1 of Papilionanthe hookeriana x Papilionanthe teres. Taxonomy (NCBI): domain Eukaryota; kingdom Viridiplantae; phylum Streptophyta; class Magnoliopsida; order Asparagales; family Orchidaceae; genus Papilionanthe; species Papilionanthe hookeriana x Papilionanthe teres. Next base: position 109,385,160 of record CM040432.1, read on the forward strand.
TTCAATAATGACAATTCTACACTCCTCTCCTTTCAGTAGTCTCTGTTATATATGTCAATCTATTATATACGTATATAAATCAAATTTGAATCTTCAGAGTAGCCAGCGCCTAATAGAGCCTAGGCATGAGGACCAAAATAGTCTAGCAAAGCCGGTACCCGCTCGGTGTCATTACTTCTAAAACTTGATGAACACAACTTTTCAGGAGAGAATAATTGAAAGTTTATTTAAAATACATTTCCATCAATTTCCATTCTGAAATTTCAAGATTCAAATGTTCAAATGTGAACTCTTGAAATATCCATTTTGTGGGTGTTCAGTCGAGCGACTTGAATTTCAGGAAATCTCGTAGAGAAGATTGATTTAGGCAGAGCTGAACCTGAGACCGCTGGTGCGGTGCTTGCCGATCCAAGAAAGAAGAGCTAGATCATCTCCTTTGGATTGGGGAAGCCCATTTTCTCAGAGGATCATGACTGAAAGATAGTTATTTGTTTGATTTTTGTACGCTTGAACATTGACTTCTCGATCAACGCCCCTCTTTGTTGCGGCTGTCCTATCCCGGTTCCACAAAGCTGGATAATATAGGGTATGGTCTCACTTCTCGAGCTCAAGCTCAACTTCATCCTCATTTGAAGGTCCAGAAAGGAAGCGACTTGAGTCCACCTTCATCTCAAGAAAAATCGTCAAGCTTGCTGGGTTGCGAGTCTCATTTCATCCATCGCGTCGATTCATCCTTTGCCGTATTTTCCTCATCTGTGAACTCGGCCGTTTTGAACAATGGAATTTCCACTTCCAGTGGGAGGACCGCTTCTGCTTCTTACACCAGTGAATAGGGCGTGGCCTGTGTTGGAGTCTGCTAGGTGGTTCAGTATGCCCATAGCACTTCTGGCCTCCTCAAGTGCCAATCGCGTTTTGAGTCTAAATAAGACACCCTCTTATTTAGGGGGTCGAAGATTTTCAGCTCGATTTTCGAAGGCAAGACTGCAGGTAGGAAGCTCTATCGCTTTTTGTTTTTAATGAAAAGATGAAAACTGTCGCTCGCGATCTCTTAGCATCTCCAGATGTCCCTTTGTTAATTATTTCTTATTGACAAAATGGGTCACCAATTGATAGATTCAAAATTGTGCAATGAGAAAAGAGGAGTGGGTGAAAGGGTTGATCGAATCAAATGAGGTTCTTTTGACTTTCTAACAAAAAGCCATTAGCGCACCTTAGATCCAACCAATGCTTAGTCAGAGAAAGTGGTGTATCAAGAAAAAAAATGAAGTAGATTGCGTCTCACGCATAGAGCATTAAGATTTGATGTAACTCACTTGTGGGGCATGACATTCCACAATTTCTGAGAAAATCTTTGTTCCTTAGAACAAAATTTGATGTATATTGGATCCGCTCTTATTATAGCATGATCACATGAAGACGATTCTCGCTTCGCGTCTTATTCTAAACACTCACCCGAACCTTTCTTAAGACTACCAACACACCGTCTTAGTGTAAAGGATCATACAATCACCAACTCCTCTCTTAGCATACATGGGAACGTACTCGCTTGGACGCTCTTGCTTTGAGAATGCATGCGGGAGAAGCGTGAGGCCACGCCATGCATACGATTGATCCTCCTATCCATCCTAGGTCACATAAGCCAGGGCTCTGGATAAGGATCGAAGCTATATTGGATAGGGCTTCCCGGATCGAGGTTCTACCGTCTTTTCATTCGTTGGAATGGAGTCCGAAGGCCTTGTCATACGCCGAGTCAGGTGAATCATCCACATCGGTAGCCAGAATGGATCAGGATACTCTCTTGGAAAGGCTCAAGGACCGGATCGTTAACGGCTCTAGAACAGGTCAATGTATTCGGGCGCTGACAACCCCTTAGTGATGTACATCTGCTTAATATTTATAAATGGTGAATAGTGCACCACAACAAAAATATCTCTATGGAGCCATTCTGCAACATGCGGCTTCGTCTATTCTAAACATGACAAAAAATGTTACATAAATAAATCATCTTGATGATGAAAACAACCAAAGTAATGTTTGGGTACAGGTGTTCAAGGACTCAATTAAATGATGAAATTGATGACCTGAATAAGAAAAAGTTTGACAATCTTTTTGGAAGTCACATCTCAAAATTGTTAGGAAAGCACATTCTCAACATCAAATGAAATTAATTTATTATTCTAATTATTTAATACTTTTAATCATTTAACATTTTAAAGTCATTGGAAAATATCATAGCTAATAATGCATGTAGTACTTGATCCTAGCGTACAAAAAACATTATTGAATTCCGTTATCATTCTTTTTATAAATAACAAGAGAAGCATTAAAAAGAAAGACTTCAAGTATGACTTTGGGAGTGAATTAGTGAAGCCATTTAATCAAATCACTACTTTAGCACCAAAGAGAAGGAGATCGAGAGCTTTACTTATTCGGTTTGATTTTTAAAATAAAATTAAACCATAAACACTTTAAAATTAGATACAATAAATAAATAATATATGCATAATATTAAAACTAATTTCATGCCCTTATAAAAAAAATATAGCGCTCCATGGTGCAATTCATTGTTCAAGAATAGTGCAAATGGCATACACTACTTTGACTCTATACTGTGCTATGCAAATGATGTTGAGATTGCACCACACTGTGCTATGCAAATGATGTTGAGGTTGCACCACACTGTGCTATGCAACTATTGATATGTATGATCTATTTTGCCTTGGAAAATTAATTCTTTTATTTGCTAGGGCTCAAGTAAGTTCATTTTTACCTCTTTTAATATTTCATTACATTCAATTATTATAATGAGTACGTGCAGAATATTTATCCATCATTCTATTAGATTTTGGAAGTAATTGGAGCTCTGATTCGGGACCGTGTTAGCTCAAATTATGATGACTTAAAAATAGCCTAATTTGCATTGTGAGAAACCCTAAGTGGTCTGCCTTAATTGAATTTTGTAATTTTTTGGAATTTCAATCATGAAACTGCCATCAAAATGATTTGATTCTTATGTATGTTAAACTTCACTGGTTCAAAGAATTTATGCCAAGTAACTTAGCTCAAAAGTTTTTGGCGACTTCTATTAATTTCTGCCTCTTCTTTAACAAGCAAATGTTTAAACATAGGCTCCCATCTCGTGATGAAGGGACAATTTGGAATCAATGAGCTATTAAAATGTAAACAAATAATTATTTGAAATGGAAAATTTCTTACTAAAGGACGACATGCAAACTAACTCTAAAGTTTCAAAAATATTAAATCAGGGCCTAGTATGGCTGAGATAGTAATCATCTTATGAATCACCATGCGATTTCTCATCTGCCTATTTACCCTAATTTGCATTTTGACTGGTGATGGAGCCAATTGCAATTGCATGTGGCTCATCACAGGCTTGTCTAGTGCTCATCATCGTCTTTGATTAGTTTTGAGTCGATAAACTATACTAGAACAAATCACTGGTAAGTTAGTCTCTCTGTACCATTTTTTGTGCTTCATCCCATCTGCTACTTATTGAATGTTATCCTTGAAGTATATGTAACATAAAACTGTTCAAAAGGATGCTTTGGTTTTATCATTTTATAGCAAAGTACTCACATTGTTATCAGTGATGTTGCCAATGGCAACTGTATGTACCTCATTATAGGCTTGTCTAGCGCCCATCGTAATCTATCTTTATTCAGTTTGCGGTGAGAAACTAAATTTGAGTGAAATACTGATTACTTTATTTCTATATACCAAATTTGTTCTTTATGCTGGCAAGTTTGTCTTTTAGACTAATTGTTGAATGTTATCCTTGGAGTTTATGTAACAGAAAGCCATTCACAATGATGATTTGGTGAGATTTCATTTTTTATCACCTGTCTTTGCAGGACTTTTGTTTTAGTGTTTGTAACAATTGTTAAGCACTTAAGCCGTTAATTTTCATTCCATGTTAGGCTATAAGATGTGGAAATATCAAACGGTGCATTTGTGCTATGTTTGTCATTCATACTGAACTTATTGTTTGCACTTTTTGCTGTGTTCCGATAAAATTTTTCCATCTCCCACTTGTTAACTTTGCATACCATTCTTACAGGTGAAGTTTTTTGCTTTGATATTTGAAGGAAGCTCTCCTACCTTTGATCATCTCTTGTATTTGTTATGGTCTATCAAATATTGTGAAGGAGACAGCGTGCCCTTTTACTTAGTTAATTAATGTAGAACTTAATTGGGATGGTGAAAAATTCACAGTATTTTTTGAATGGAAATCAAATATCTTTTGATTTAGAAACTATTTTCTTCTTTTGCACTCTCTGTTTGACATTGATCATTCAAATCATAGTACTTAACATAGATTGGAGATATTAATTATCATATAAGATTTGTTGGTAATTTATAAGACTGAGACCGGAGTAAAATTTTAAATTGAACACTTTACTTGACTGTAGTGGTTCACATACCTACCAAGCTTGATTATCATGCTGATAAGTAAGTACTCATAAGAATATATCGAGTATAGAAAAGGAGTAGTAAAGAAGATAAAATATATATTTGGGGATATATTAAGAAGATTTTAAAAGAGTTTAACCAGCTCATTCAATACCAAGCAAGGACAAATGGAGAATCTTGATTTATAATGCCAACCTTAAATAGTTGGGATAAGTCTATTGATGATGATGTGTTTCATCATTTAGTTAGGGATTAAATTCACGAAGAAAGTGGCATATCTAATTAATGTATGTAGAATTTTCTAGTCAATCATGTTCAACCGATTGCTTCTTTTTGTAGGTGTTTTGTTTTTCATGTCTGACTCAGTGATGAAAAAACTATCTCAAATGAATAAAGAGATGGCGTAATATGGTTTTAAAAAGTCATTGCTTATACTGGGAGATAGATATTATTGATAGGGTCTAGAATTCAGACATAGATATCTTTACAAGGAGAGATAGATAGCATTGTTACGCTGACAATTTGAATGTAGAGACCTTTATCTGTTGGAGTTTTCCATGCCCTTTTCTTGAATGAGTGGGTAGTTATTCAACAAACCAAAATAATGCATGTCAACCTTGTTTTTCTCATTTATTATAAATGCCATTCTGTAATTTTAGGATTCTATTTTTTTTTTCTATTTCTTTTGATTGATTTTGATGTTGAGTTATACATCTTAATGTGATGTCTTTTTTTTTTCATTCCAATTGACAGTTTTGTGCCATTGCTGGTGTTTTGCATGCGATAAACATATTTGTTCTTATTTTCATTTTCCCTTCCTAACCGTTCCAGTTGTCTGTAGCATATGGATTGAACGATGTATATGATACTGCCACAGTGCAATTTAATTTGATATTTTACTAAACTTTTAGGCAACATTGACTATTTAAGATTTCGTTGGCAAATACACAACTAATGTGCTTAAAGTAGTGTAGGCGTCGTAGCCTATTTTTTTCCCCCTTCTCTGCTTATAGAATCAGTACATTGCTATTTGGCAGATAAGCGCATAAAGCACATATCAAGTATTTTGTTGTTTGAAAAATAAAATTTTTTCAAGTAGTTCTTAGAGTTATGTCCAGCAAAGTCGGTGTATCCAGAAGTAGCTCTTAATTTAATGTGATTGTAGGAATGTCTTTTAAATAGTCACTAGTCAGACATGTTTTTTTTAAGAATCTTTAAATTTACTTTTAAAATGTTGTGCAATTTTTAAAAATAAGTACAAAATTTCTATAATTATGTTTTAGATAAGAATTTCCCTGAACAAATGAATAACAAAAAATTCTGAAAAGCTGTATACTTTGAGTATTTATTCTTAGTTTCTAGGCAACTCTTTAATGCGTATGCCTGATATGAACCCATATCCTTTTGTTGTCTGTTGGCTTAACAATTTGATTTTCTTTATCAAATTAACAGTTCGCTGAATGAATATTCATTGTTTAAGTGCTAACTTTAAATGGGAATATTTTGTTGATAGCTTTTTTCATGCTTCCTTTAAGATGTTTGCTTAGATTTCAGCTCAGATGGTTTAAGTCTTGCCATTTTTACTGATTCTAGTTGGCCATTTTTTCTTTATTATTATTATTTTTTAATAATTTTTACAGGTCAGAGTATTGTGTGACAAAGCAAAGGAGATTTTGATGGAAGAAAGCAATGTCCAGGTAATGTTTTGTTTATGTTATTTATAGAAGTACTTGCTTCCCTGATAAACCAATAATATCTTTTCTTGTTATTTGCCTCTGAGGTAGACATTTGTTCCATTTACATGACTGCAGTTTGATTCTTTTTGCTGGTAACATAGGTTTGATGCATGTATTCTTAGTATGACATCATGGAACTCACATATTCATGGAATCAAAGCTGAAGTTTGCGTGAAGGTTGCATTGCAGAGTCATTTCTATTTTGTTGTATTAATCTCACACATCTGCTTTGTACTGTTTTACTATTGTCCCATTTATTATCCATTAGAGTTGTTGTAGCTTAATCATTTTATGGTTCTTTGAATCTCTATTACTTATTGAAAAGCAATAACATGTTCATGTATTTGAAAATTGGAATAGAAGTTTATTGATGTGATTTAAAGCTTTGCCATTGTAAGTGAGAGAGAAAATGTGAAAAGGGTAGAGTTTGTGCAAAAATACCTGCAGATGGTTGAGTTAATACGTCATGCTGCAGTCTTCATGAATAATTGAAGAAGGAAGATCTTTAAAACCCTTCCCAAATAGTAGGTGTAAGGCTGAAGATGAGCTGCAGTTCTTACAGTGGCTTTTATATTGATTTGTTTTACAGTTCCTTACATCCCTCACAAACGTTACCCTTTGTCAACAAATTAACATCGAGGCTTGCATATTTATATGTTCTTATATTCATGGCTTTTATCACAACAAATTCTTCCTCATCGCAGAAAACCTGTATTCTTGAATAATTTTTTTTACCATTTGAAGTTTTTATGAGCGCGCAACTTGGAATTGCTTAGCCAAAAAGGAAGCTAAAAAATTGTCAATTCTGCAATACATGCTAAATAGTTGGGAAGAATCAATTAATATGTTTTTTGTATAGGCTTTATATTTGATGTGTTTTGTGCATTACATTCATTCTATCTATTATTGCAGCCTGTGAAAAGCCCCGTGACAATTTGCGGTGACATTCATGGACAGTTTCATGACCTTGCAGAATTGTTTCGTATTGGTGGAAAGGTATCTCTTTCCAACAACGCGCTCTTAAGAATGTTATGTATGCTATCAATTAATACTTTTCTATTTTAGGGCAAGTAATGCTTGAAAGTTTATTTTTTTTGTAATTTTCTATAACTAGGGATATCTGGCATTATCATTGATAAATTTTCTTTTTGATATTAAGTGTCCAGATACAAATTACTTATTCATGGGAGATTATGTAGATCGTGGGTATTACTCTGTTGAAACCGTTACGGTAAGGTCTCATGTGTAATGTTTTATTCAATTAAATAATTTCTGAATAGTTATGACTTGTATTGCATGAAAAATTTATATTTACATTCCCTACTTAAAAGCAATCAAAAAGGGAAAAAGAAATATCATAATTTTCATCTCCTAGCTATTTAATCGTGGCTGGCTAACTTGAGTGACAATATTCAATTTCTGGCTAACTTCAGTGACAACATTCAATTTCTTGTTTTTGAGGTTCTACTAGTATATTATGATCCTCACAGCTTTCATGTCTTCTTTTCTGTATTGCACAGCTTCTTGTGGCCCTTAAAGTGCGATACTCTCAGAGAATCACCATTCTTAGGGGAAATCACGAAAGTCGGCAGGTATGCTGATCTAGCTCATTTGTTGAGTTACCTATTTTTGTTATCACTATGGTATGACTAAACCATTTCAGTGTATGAACTTCTTGTCCATTTGATGGTGTTTTTCCTCTTTATGCTATTGATGGTGAAACATTCCTCCCAGTGTGATGAAAAATACTTTTGAAATTGCAGATTACCCAAGTTTATGGTTTCTACGATGAATGCTTAAGAAAGTGAGTTTCAATCACCTTAAAATTTTCTTGCTTCGATTTAGTTTATTTTTTTCTTTATCGCATGTGCTACTAAAAAGGCCGTATTGAACTTCTCAGTGTGAACCTTTGATTCTGTTTTAGTGCTGAATTTCTCGCTGTTCAGACGGGCTTTCTCATTTACCTGCTCGAAAGGATCTTTGATGATTGGCATATTAGCGTGCTTATTTCTTTTATTTTGCTCTATAAACCTCTTATTTGTTTTTATTTTTTTCGTTTCTTTCTTAGCTTCAATTTCTCCTATATGATATCACAAAAAGTTTTCTGATTATCTGATTTTCCTGGTACATACGATTGGTTTCTTTTACTCAATGGTTGGCAGTTGCTTCGCCATTTTCTTTTATCTACTTTATGTCTAGGTCTGATAGGTTATTTATAAAAGATGATGACTCACATCTTTTGGTATGATTCTCATTGATTGTATATTCCATTGTATTTATTTTTCTATTATGTGCTCTGGTGAGTAATGATCTGCTAAAATTGCTTTATATTAATTGGTTGGAATACTTTTGGTGGCATTTGTTTCTCAAGTATTGGAAACGTTAAGATTTAGAAACTTTACTGAAAGTCGTGTAGAAAGAATTTTTTTTTAGATGATTCCAAAATCTGTAGGTTTTAGAATGTTAATTTCTAGATCATTCACTGTCTTTCATCGTAATCTACTTTTTGTGTTTCTGTAAAAGAATGACATCACCTTTTGTAGCTCTCTTTGCATGCTAAATTTTGGAGTTAAAGCCTGATTCAAAATTTACAGGTTCAGAACTAGTATTTTACATCATTTCTTTTTAATTTCTCATTCCTAATCTACTAATATATCCTGCCCTTGGGTTTTATTGCTACCTTTTGTTTGTGGTTCTAGTTAAACTAATCTTTCATTCATTTCCGCTGCAATTTATTATTTTTCTTTCTTGATCTTTGGAAAGTTAATGTCTCAACTATTTGTCGACTTGCTTTATGCATTTTATGATGATCATGAAGAAAAAACAGGTGAATTCAAAGTTGTCAATGCCTTCTTCGATCAGGAGCAAAAAGAGGAGGTTGACCTTTTATAAGAACTTTTTCTTGAGAGAAATGAAAAGTAGTAGTATGTTGAAGAGTTTGAAAGATGATGGCTGTCTTTAGTTGAAATCAAACAGTTGTCTTAGATATGATTAATTCTGAAAATCAGACGGATAAACCGTCTTTCTAATATTTATAATAAGAAAAAGATTAAGTGTGCGATTGTTTTGATTGTGAGTGTGTGAAATCTTAAGTTTAAAAGTAACTATGAAAATTCTGCTGTTAAAAAGCTTGTGACTCAAAAGTTGTTGGTCTATTTCAAAAATATAGTAGCGGACTGTGGACAAATTTTTGAAATACCCCCGTGTATATATTATATAGAATTCATAATTTTAATAATATATGTAATCATCTTATTTTGACTGTTTTGGCAGAAGGGCTTTTCTTTTATGTTGGGAATATTTTATATTTTTTTTTAGAAACATGGTGCAAAATTCAACAATGTTGCTACAAATTTACAACAATTTTACCGCAGTTTTTATAGGGGAGACAAAGTTATCATCTGTTATTGATAACTATTTCTTGCATACTCATAAAATAGATGATCATTATTTAACTATTTAGAACCTTTATTTCGCGCCTTACCCAATATACAACTCCATTAATGAAGTCACTATGCAGATTAAGAAAAGAAAAGGTTGTGATGAGAGCTTCGTATAATAACAGGCAACGGCAATGGTTGCAACTATCTCTATTTTGGCATTTAGGAGTTTAGGGATGCGGGAGGAGGCAAGATCAGCAGCAAGCCAAGCGAAATCATACCTTTAGAGAAACGCTAGGTGCGTGCGGGCTTTCTCGAGGGAAAGGGTGACGCGAACTCATGAAGTTGGAGAGGGCGTGCGGGCTTTTTCGCGGAGGCGGAGAGGGCGACACAAGAGAGCAGCTGCTCGCTGTGGGGTTTCTCAATCAGCGGGTTGCTTGGGCATGCTAGTCTTGCCCCTTATTGCGAACATGGGATGCACATCTGAAGCTGCGGTTACGAATAATGAAAAAAGTTGAGCTGCAGTTTTGAAAGGTGATATCTAAAGCATGATTCAATCTCCTGAATTTTACTGTTCGGTTCATAACTCAGTTTGGAAAGCCCAAACAAACGTACCCTAAGCTAATGACAACTAATAATTGTTTGATGATTTGAAGGATAAAAAATATTTCATAGTGAATGAAAATTGAAAATGGTTATAAATGATCATAATCAGTCTTAAATCGATTTTAGTGAAATCAATAATTTCTTGATTTCTCCCTCCAGTTTAGTATAATCTAATTGTACACAACCTTTTCCCTTTTATTTTACACACTTTCTTAATTGTTAACATTTCTAATTTTAGGTATTAGATAAGGTGGTTTTATTGGATTGTAATTTGATATTGCCACTGTTTGTGATATTTTGCTCCATTTAGGATATGTAATGAATAAATTTGTGATAAAATATTCAGCAGATGCTTAACTTTGTTTACCTAATCGTTTATGGGAATTTAATGCTCTTGCGTTTGCTGTGTGATCTGTGCCTCATCAGTAGAGATGGGTTGTTTTGCTAGCAAATAATTTTCATTGGCCACTTATTATCTTGTATTACAAACATGATGATCATTGGCATAGGAAGCGGATTGTTTATGTTAATCTTCTCTTTCTACAATATTTCACATGCCTATGTTGACCTCACTTTTGTTGAGGTTTAGTTTTCCTCCTAGGATTTAGGGTTCTAGCTTCAGGAGCTTCCCCGACGATCTTAGACTCCTAGCAATGGGCCTACCTCATTTTAGAATGCTCGAAACCACTTCGACACTCTTTTGGAATCCCGGACGAAATTCTTGACCTCTAGCTCACAGCAGGTAGGTTGGAATTGGCGTTAGGACTCCAAATTGAGTTTCTATAGGACCACTGGACCTTAGGATAGCATCGTGCACATTTTCTGCACCACCGAGCACAAGTTCTTCTGACCACAGCCTCGACGCTTTTAACCACCTCGCAACGGATCAAGATCAGGGTCAGAATGCCAGAACGAGCGACGTCGAGTCAGAATTTCAGAAAATGTCGGATTTGACGCACTTTCGACGCGATCGTCGACGAGGTTGCCCGAACGACCTCGGATGACGAAACGAACGACCTCGGATGACGAAACGGACTGCGCCGTTGAGTCCGGAACGTCGTTTCCACCTAAAATTGATATTTAATTTGCAAGGATCGCATGCCGGAGCGGAAATTGCGATTTTGGGTTTATTTTAATAAAATTAATAATATATATATATATTTTAAACTTATTTATTCTATCCTAAGCCCTAATCCCTACCCATTCGATCGGTTGGTCGCCTCTCTCGCTCGTTCGATGAAGGCTCCCGTTCCTCGCTTCTCCCGCGCTCGAGCGCGCCTCTTCCTTGTAGCCATTGCTCTCTCGAGCCTCGCGTGGTTCTCCCCAGTACCTTCTCGATTATTATCTCGCGCGAGGGTCACCTCGCGTGATCTGCTGCTCGATCCCTGCTCCTGCTGCCGAGCTTCGGCTCTTGGCTGCGACGCTTTGTCGCCTTCTTCCGCCCTTCCCCCACTTGCGTCCGGCTCTACAGGTAAGGAGCAGCTTTCCTTTCCCTCCTCTGCTATAAAGGCCCCGTTTTTGGATGAATTTAGGGTTGGTTGGCCGATTCCTCTTGAGAAGTTGGTGTTGGATTGGAGCCTCATTTTCTTTTGCTTTTCCTGCGTGCTCTACGCTAGCTGGTACTCTCTTCCTCCCTTTCTCTCCCTCTCGGTTTGGCCCAGGGTGTTCGTGGCCTTACTTTTGGTTCGGCTTTACCTATTACAGTTATGGCTGGATGTTTATGTGTCATGAAATGGCTTGCTTGATTGCTTAAAATGGTGTTTTCTTACTTCTTTTACATAGTGGCATGCTAGTATGGACTCATATAGATGTTTGGGAGTACTTTATTGATTGAAGCATGAGTAGGAGTAGAGATTTTGAGCGTGTTCCATGTGAAATGTTGGTTATTTGCTTAAAGAGGTGGAAATAGGGCATGACATCGGCTCCTCCCTCTCTCTTTTACATGATTTAAGTCATGGAAAATATGTTATGAAGCAAAGTGTTGATTTCTTCTAGCATGTTGGGGTATGCATTCTAAGCCTCTCTTCTCACCTTCTTTCTAGCACGAATCATGGAGTAACTTTTTTTTTAGCGTTAATATGTATGTATGGGGGCTTGACTTTGCTCCTTGTGGCTTTCTTTATAAAAATGGAATGCTAGAGGGAAGTTATAATTTCATTTTGAGGAGCCTCATGTGTATCCTCATCTTAAACGTGCGGCGGCTCTATGTGTTGATGTATGGAAGGTGTGGAGGAATTTGTTTAGCTTTGATATACATGTTCGGGAGCCTTTTTATTTCTCTGTTTTAGTCATGTGAGGGCTGCTCCCTTTGCACTTGATTTGGGGGCTCGGTTTTCTGTTTTGTTGCTCTTGCAGCTGCTCCCTGTGCACCTACTTTGGGGGTTCGGTTTTCGTTTCTTCGTTCTTGCGATAGCCTACTTGCACTTGATTTGGGGGCTCGGTTTTGTTTTGTTGCTCTTGCATTGCTCCCTGTGCACCTACTTTTGGGGGTTCGGTTTCGTTTCTTCGCTCTTGCTAGTTGCTCCTTGCTCTTGATTTGGGGGCTCGGTTTTCGTTTTCTTTGCTCTTGCAGTGCTCCTCGCACTTGATGTTGGGGCTCGGTTTTGGTCCCTGCTTGTTCCTGCTGACCTCCTCCGGTGCTGACCTTTGAATGGCTCGGGTTTGAGTCTCTCCTGGGCTCGAGTTTGTGCTTCTTTTAAGTTCGTAGGTGAGTTTGAATTGCTTGGTTACTTTATAGATTCATTCCTATGCATTTGTGATGAATTTGAATTAGTATGGGTAGTTTGTTGGGACTTGGCCGTGTGCGCTTTGCTCCTGTTTTTAGCCCGGCCGAGAGCCTTATTGGGATGATTATTGTGATGGTGGGCTTTGCTTCTTTCTTCACTTGTCTACGAAATTGATTTAATGAAATTTGGAAGAGCTTCCTAGCTTACTTGTGGGAAATAAATTGAGCACGATATTTGGAATACTTCTCGGAGGTTTTATTTGGTGGAATTGGTCTTAGTTTGGTGAGCATGGGCATGTCATTCTCTTTCTTATGCATTGAAAGTTTGCGGATTCTCCTATTCGCTATAGCTTGAGTCCCGAGCCAGTGGGAGAACGTACTGGGAAGTTTGTGTTTCGAGAATTGAAAGTCGATGTGGGTACTTGGAGTTTGGAGGAATCCGAGCGGTGGCCGGAGTCCGGGACTTGGTCGATGTCTTTGTCACGTTTGTCGTGCTTTTCAGTTGTCGTTTGGGGAAAAGGGGTGTGTTCACTGCGGTCTAGTCCTCATCCTCTTCGAGAGCGTCGTGGTGCGCTTTGGGTCCTTTTTCTAGGATATGTGAGGACGGTCGGGAAGTGTAGGGTGATTTACTTACCTTTGATCGTTGGAAATCGGTTCAGCCTCTTTTTCGAAATTGTGTTAGGTGAACCGCTTTCCTCTTTCTTTCTTGACCTCTCGTCACTAGTTTTCACCTTGTTTTCGGCTCAAGCACACACCTACGGGGACGTGTAGGTGTGCACATATAACCCCCTTTGGGTTATATGTGGGGCCATCAACGAGGACTGCGAGTGCGGTGGGGACAACGATAAGGCTGCAAAAAAAAAAAATTACGAGAATCATAGAATGGGGCCGCCGACTCGGAGGCTCGCAGAGAGTAGAGCGAGAGCACGAAGCCGTTCGCCGTCATCGGGGTTCCTACTGCCAAGCGATCTAAGGATGTTCGTAGTCACAATCCATTGGGATAAACGACGCGTGAACTTAAAATACTTTAAAACGAAAAATACATATGTTTGAAAAATACAAAACTACATCCACTACTACACAGTTCTACTTACCTACGACTTTTTCTTGCGTACGAAACAAAAATGAAATGTGTGAAAATTTATAAAGGTCCACGGTTAGGCTATTCGAGTCGGAGTTAAGACGCATTCCATGGAAAGTCGGTGCAGTAGTCGATATTCAAGTCCGGATATTAGCACGAGTCTGAGTCGAAACACCGCCGTCTTACGGATGTCTTTCTTTCAGGATGCTGCCATGAGCTTTCTTACGTGTCTTGCGTGAGTTTAGTGAGCCATCTGTGCGTTTCTTCGGTGTTCTTTCGCGGTTTTCTGCGACTTTGTTTTGTTTTCGTTCGTGACTTTTGTCGGAGTTTTCTACGGACGTTCTTTTATTTTCCTTTTCGATTTACGCTTTCTCTCATGATTTTATTCGCTCCTCGTCGTCTTTCTTTTGTTTTACGGTTGGGTTTTTCGTCTTTGCTCCTTTGTACGTACCGTAGTACTCTCTGTTGAGCTAGGTTCTTGCCCACTACTCGTACTCTTGCCTTTTCCGCACTAATGACTCTTACACGGGAAATAAGAAAAATATGAAAATGATAATAAACAGAGTAACGATGCGCATGGATGAAGCAAAGCATATGGTACTCCAGTGATACGATCTTTTACTTTCTTCATTGCTTTACTTTTCAGAGACATACTCGCGTTAGTACAGCTCGTCTACTTTCGGTTCTTTTTAAGCACATACTTCTTGTTCATGTCAGCTGTTACTTTCGATATCATCTTTGCTCGGCATGTTTTATCTTTCCAGTACTTTCTCTCGCTTAGCATGTTATTTTAAGCATGTCTCCTGTTTCGCATAGCGATGTTTACCGTTTAGTTCTACTATAACGTCGCTCTTGTTCTTCAACTTCTTTTCTACTACTCATCATTGCATCTGATACGATCATTGTCATGATAAAATGATAATAAAAACGAAATAAACAACTCGCATGCTCACTTTAACTTAAGACTTTAAACACTAAGCTGCGATCCTTCTACTGACGTGGAGCTTGGAGCACGGTGGCAAGCACGACCATCTTCTTCAATGAAACCCAGTGTCGACATCAATGAACCCCATGCTTAGTTTAAATAACAAGCATTAGGATTTCGAGTAGTCAGCCTAGTGCGACATAAACCTCACCTTTCTTTTAGGCACTGCACCGCCTCGCTGCGATATAAGCCCTAACTCGTTTAGGTTTCGAGGTTGTCGTCCGATACGACGTAAGTCCTCCTGTCTTTCAGGTAGTTTGCATAATCAGGACATTATGCAAATGTAATTCCTATAATTAATTTGCAGGATTGAAATTAAAATAAATCTCTTTCCAAAATTTAAAGCCCAACCATAGGATAGTCTGGGACGTCCTCGACTCTTCGAGATCTGTGACATCCCCTACCCTTCTTTCTTTGACTCCAGAAATAACTATTCCTCCTTGCGCCTTTCACCTATTGGATTTCCTACTACCTCATTTCGTTGAAAACCCTACCTTTTGAATTCATGAAGATAGAACCCGCGATCTAAATCGAGAGTTCTCTGCCAGTGACTTCGATCGTTTGAGGGGTAATTAAGCTATAGGGGCATGTCTCATAGGGAGTTTTAAAGCACTCGGATAATATAAACGCTATTTAATTCTTTTGTATTAAATAGAAGAATTTGTCGGTCCACATAAAGGTTCGCAGACCAGAACAGATGTCATGAATTTTGTGGTTTATTTGATCGAGCGGTATTGTTGAGTAGGGTGTCTATTCTTCGGAATAAATGCGTTACTCGTGATATTACGCTTGTTCATCCAAACTACTTAACGAATGAGATTCGTCCTTTCTCATTCTAATATTTTAAAATTTAAAAATCTTATTTTCAAAACTAATATACATATATCCATTAAATTAAATCTAAAAAAAAAGATGCAACTTTAAGCGGCCGACAGCCTAGAAAGTGTTTTACCTTTTTGTGGTCATGATTATGAAAAATCTCATTGCTTGTCCTATGTTAGGAATTCCAAAAATTGCACCCTTTCTTGTGTTTGTGAGAATGCTGGGAATAATCGAATTTCATATTCTTTTGCTCTTATTTTCTTCAACGCCACTTACATATTTTATTGTTGTTGTCTACTAGCATTACAAAGTTTACATTCGTGAGAGATGGCGCTGATTAGTGAGTTTTCAAGGTTGACCATTATGCGGGCCAATTGAACTTCTCCTGAAAAATAAAGATGGATCTCCTTTTAAAGAAATTTTAAAACGGCAAGTTGTTGACTTGTAAGCTTAAGAGCTCCTACTAGCATCAGGAAGGGAAGCACCTGGTGTTGATATTTTTATATAACCATGAAAGTTGGTTATTAATTATGTTGACTTGTTTCACTAATTTTTTAAGGTAATTTTTATTACATATCATAGAAATTGAATCTAAGAGATTTACAAAATTTCAAAATCGATGTTCAGATCCAGATTAGAGACAGAAAAATGTCAACTTGTAAAAAAATCTTCTATTAGAGGGGAAAGAGAAGTGGCAACTTTTGGATTGAAGAGATCATATGATATGCTTGTAACCATCTCTTAGGGACAGTAAAAATGATTTTTTAAAGGGGTGTTGGTAATGAAAATAATGAAAAATTATATTTGTGTTATGAATCTGATTTTTGCATATATGATATATGTATAAATGAAGAATGATCATAAGAAGCAAATTTTTTAGATGAAAATTGATAATTACTTAAAATTGTGACACTCAAAACCTGCTGTGAATGTGTCGTGTATCCATAATCAAATTTCCCAAGTTCTCAAAAAAAAAAAAAAAAAAAAAAAAGAAATCATATAGGAGCCATTAATATACATTTAGAGCGCCAAAAAATAATCAAAAGTATTTCCCATCGGGTGATCATAAAAAAGAAAAAGAAAAAAAAAAGAATATGGTCTAACTTCTTGTGCTAAAACCGCTCACATTCATCTTGTGCTGCTTTTTTACTTCTTTTCCATTTCTTCAATGGACTTCTTCAAAACCCGATGGCTATTTTTTGTGTCTGAAGAGTCAATTATTTACCATTCATCATCGTGACTCATATTTGGCTTTGTTGATCATTCTTATTAAACATTTCATCCATGTAGGCCCCTCTTCATTGATCTTCTTTGCATGAACTACTCAACGTTGGTTTGTGTTACATAGGCCCTGCTTATTTGATCTTCTTTGCATGAACGACTCAAAGTTAGTATGTGTTTGTTTCTTCATTGTAACTTCACCTCTATCGAACATTTTTTTAGGGGTGCAACTTGCATTCTATCATCTCTCCTATTGCTATGCATGTTCTCCTTTGTAATAGAGCATCAGCACTCTTCAACGTCTATCCTGCAACTATTGCAACTTTTGAGTTGCTCAATTCCCAATCATTACTTTAGAGTCCAGATCTTCCATCTCTTTCTCTAAGCTTTATCTTTAAACCAACAATAGTTTTTATTTTATTTAAATTTGTTTTCTTTTCTTTTCAAACTACACACACGAGCACAAGCACGAGCACACACACTTATCACACACGCATAATGTATATGATACATACTTCATTTTGTAAAGCATTGAGTAGAAAATACTATTTTTAGGTGTTTGAATTATACATTTTATACTAATAATTTATAAAATGAATATTATGCCCATTGTATGTTTCTATCCTGTACATGTCAATGTTGTCTTATCTGTGCTTCAAAATATTTTTGTAAGCATTAGCATTAAGTTGAAGCACATCTTTATGGCAACATTTTTTCTTTTATATATGGCATATGTTGCATTTTATACATCTGCATCCTGTAAATTCTTTGTTATGGTATTTTTTTTGGCATAACTATATATTAGAAGTAAATTCAACATGTCACAAAAGTTACAACTTATTTTACTATTTCTATCTGTTTCATATTGCAATGTTTAAACAAAAAGTTGGAACTTATTATAGAAGTATTACTACGAGGAGCATACAATGTATTCATTTGAGAAATTGGATTCATTTCTTTCATCAGCAAGGTGCATGCACTACTACTAATTGTGTCGGATGTGTGGGATACAGTTCTAAGTTTAAGATTACTATTATAATTGGGTTCAAATGAATTTTTCATTGATTTCTTTCTCATACTAAACTTTGAGCTCAATGTTTTTGTGGTCCCAATTGTCTAAAGGTTCTTTTGTATTTGAGTGCTCTTTGATTTGCTGCTAAGTATTAGGTGGTTGAGCTTTTTGTTAACTTCGGTTTGAGATGCATGTACATTTGCTTTGCTGATTTTCTTAGAGTTATTGGTCATCTCCTTGCAGGTATGGTAATGCTAATGTGTGGAAGATTTTTACCGATCTCTTTGATTATTTTCCGTTGACCGCATTGGTTTGTTCGCTGGACTCTCTTTTATACTGTTTATGTTTTATTATCAAGTTATATAGTCATGCAATGATAGTTATAACATCATAGAATTGTTTATTTTAAAGTTAGTGCTATACTTTCTCTCATATACATGTTGTGGTCCTTGTGTTTGTTTGGATAGTTGAAGTGTTGTGATTTGATTAGATTGACATTCAGTTGTAAAATTAATGTTAAAATTTATGAATGAACCCTTTTTCAACTTTTTTTTCTTTTATGACCTAACCTAATTTTAGTGGTAAGTAGTTAAGTTTTTACTAGAATGTCACCTACAGGTGACACACCCCTACTTGATTATGATGCTTAGTTAAGATTTAGCTAGGACATCACTTGCAAGTGAGGCGTCACAAGTTATACTAGTGCTAAAAATTGTGCAATGGCTAGCTATAATGAAGATTAATTTTGTAACATGAAATTTTGGAATTGGGTAGGAAGCTCAAAGAATTATTTGATGTTTACGAGAAGAATATGAAAAATACCAAGATATTGGAGACGCTTATATGCTATTGTATGGTAGGAAGATGATCAAGAGCGATGGGATGATAATAGGTGGGAGGTTAATTAGATAAATTGTTGAGATAATTAAGATTATTGATTGAGAGATTTCTATTAACTTAATGATTAGTAAGGGTATTATACTCAGGTTTAATATTATAATAATTTGAAAAATAATTTTGGAAAGCAGTACAATCTATAGCACCACCTTGCCCAGGAAAAGAGGATAATTATTTATGCTGACTTAAATTACACGCATTATTGGTTGACGAAAGGATGTTAGTAGAACTCAATGTTGCTAGCCAATAAGTAACTTCTGGCCAACTCCCTTTAATTCCACCATAAAACTTTTTGGTTTCGAGTTTAATATGAGTACTAAGAACTATGTATTGTGAAGAAATGCGCAGACAAAGTTTTTTCTAGTATTTCCATGCGTATTTTGAAAGTCAGGCTTTCCAATACATAAATGATTCGTTTTTTCACCATTTACTTGATGATAGAATAAAAGAGGGGGGATTCACCATTACTTTGGTTGAAGTATCGTCTCACCCGTAGCTTTAGAATTACAAGAGCGGGAAATGACGGTGAGGTGGTGAAATCCAAATTTAATTTTATTTTATATAATTAACAATTAATTGTCCAAATAATAAAAAAAATCACTAACAAAAGAAATTTAAATTAACTTAGAATAAAACAATTAAAAGTATATATTACTTCTATGTTATTCAAATATCCAACATACATTTTCTCTTCTATCATTCATTTAAAAATCCAAGTTTTATATGTAAAAATTGTTAGTTTAATATAATGAGTTATCAATAACTCAGTAAACACTTCTATCTCTAAACTACAATAATATAATGGAAAAAATAATAATATGATGTTAGACGAATAATGAATTAATATAAAAGCAAATGAATGTTTCTTGTTCAATTATAGCCATTTTTTGAAAGGTCCAGAATAATTTTTTTTTACAGTACAATACTGTTTTTTATCATTATTGTTTACTTTTTTCGCAGGAGTACCGTTTAAACATAACTTGATACACTCAAATCAATGCATATCTTTTCGTCTCACTGGGTTATATGATATCTTTTATTGTATAAGGTGGAAAGGAAACTACTCACTCTTAGCTGATAAATCCTCATGGTAGACAAGATGTCAATGTGTGCGAGTTAACTTAGTATCCCCCCTTAGTATTATAAGGGGTTGAATTCCACGGGTCAAACATGTTGACATCAACTAGTTGTAAAACGAATCACTAAACAATTCACTTGAGAAGATCAACTGCCAACTTGCAAACTTGCTGCTAATAAATTTCAAGAAAAAAAGTAATAAAACAAAATTGCATTCTGAACTCAGGCTATTATAAACTTTGACACAAATAAATTGTATCCAATACAATACTTAATTAGAAGGGTTCTCACATTTATCCCCCTTGGATTGGTTCAGGTTGAAGATAACTGTCCCTGGGTCTTTATCAATTCTTTCAAGTTTACTCTTTGTTTGTGGCCTGTGATTAGTGGGAGTTAGACATCATTTCCTCCACTTGCAGTTCCTCAGAATTTATGACTTGGAAGCCCGCTGTGATCTGTAGCAAACTAAGGAAAACTACATAGTAGCTTTTTGATCACATAGACTTCTATTATGGTGGACATAAAGAACAAGAAGTAGAAAGAAAACCTGAAGGAAAGTTGTCCTTGAGAAAAGATTGGAAGTGTTTTATCAGTCTTTCAGGTTTTATGTGGTTGGAATTGTGATCAAACTCAAAAGATGTTTGTGGAACTGTAGCTGCAGTGTGTTGAACCCTTGATTCAAGAAGTGGACTCAATCTTGTTGGCTTTTTAACTATGTTTACTGTAGTTTTGGGAGGAGAAAAATAATTATTCTTCTTCAATTCCATATGAATGATGGCATATGACTCCCATATTAGGAACATCATAAATCATTCATAACCCCCATGATAAAAAAAGAAACAATAATTAAAACACACCAATAATATAAAACTCTAATATACGAAAATAGTAAAAAATGTTAAAAATAAAACGTCCTAAATGATTAAACACCCCTTGAAGTTGGGGCATAGATATTTATTATGCTCAACTTGCTTATAAGGAGATCAATTTGGGCCCAAACAATCCTTTGGTGAAGACATTCAATATTTTTTGAGCGGTAGGAATAAATGACATGCAAATAGCTCCACGATCAATCTTCTCTTTTATGAAGTGTCTGTCGATCTCCACATGCTTTGTGCAATCATGTTGTACCTGATTTTCTGCAATGCTTATGACAACTTTAGTGTCAATATAACTTCATTGGCATATCAATCAAAATCCGGTACTCTTCAAGAATTCTCTTCAGTCATAATATTTTATATACTCCATTAGCTATTACTCGATATTCTGGTTCAACACTACTTGCCACCACATTTTGGTTCTTACTTCACCAGGTAATCATATTTTCCTATACAAGTACAATATTCGAAAGTCGTTCTCATGTCAACAACTGAGTCTGTCCAATATGCATCGATGTATGCTTTTATGTTCTATTGTGTGGTCTTCTGTAGGAGTAAAATTTTATCCGGTGTACTTTTAGGTATCCGAGAATCCTGTTAACTGCCTCAAGGTGTTTCTCTGAGGGAGAGTGCATAAATTGACTCTTCGAACATATAATAAAGGCGATATCTGGACGTGTATGTGATAAGAATATCAAATTTCCTACTAACTTTTGATATCGAGTTGTATTCACTAGGTTATCTTCCTCCTCATCTCTCAGCTTTTGATTGCGATCAATTGGAATGTCTGCAAGCCTATAACTACTCATCTCAGTTTCCTTTAAGAGGTGAAGAAGATATTTCCTTTGGAACCAAGGATCCCTTTTTTTTTGATCGAGTAACCTCAATGTCAGGAAAATACCCAAAGATCTTAAGTTTTTTGTCTCAAAAACTGATGAGAGGGAAGCCTTCAATCGGTTCGTTACATCAATGTCATCTCCGGTGAGTATTATATCGTCCACATATACGATTAATATGGCTATCTTACCATCATTTGAATGCTTGAAGAATATATTTTGATTCCCTTGCCTTTTGAGTATACACCTGAATTTTAATAAACAATGTAAACTTCTCAAACCACGCTCTTTCTGACTGCTTCAACCTTGTCAAAGGATTTTTTAGGTTTACACACCTTTTCACCGAAATTCTCATTAAACCACAGAGGTGAATCTATGTACATTCTTCCTTCAAGTCCCCATAGAGGAAGACATTCTTTATATACAACTATTATAGGGGGCCGTCAATACTAGTTGCAAGTGACAGAAGTACCCTTACAGAGTTTAGTTTTATAACTGGAGTGAATGTTTCTAAATCAATAATGTCATATACCTGAGTAAATCCCTTAACAATAAGTCTAGCCTTGTGCTGTTTCAAAGGACCATTAGAATTGTACTTAATTATAAACACTCATTTTTATATGACAATTGTCTTTCCTATAGGTAAATTAACCACTTCCCATGTGTTATTTTTTTCAAAAGTTTTCATCTCCTCATAAACAACCACCTTTCACATCGGGACTTTCAGTCATATGCGATAATTTGTGAGGTAAAAGCACAGAAAATCGGTGAGAGGTTTGAATGTGACACATAATGGGGTAATGGATGTTGGGTGCAAAATCTTTTCCCAATGGGAAGGATAGACTCATTATACTTGGCATTCAAATTTGGTTGAGATTCAGGACTAGAAGATTCCTCTTTTGAAGATGAAGTTGACTGAATGTGAGGTAAAGGTTAGTGAGGACATTACCTTGGTTTGCAGATTCGGGACAGTTCAAAAGATTCATATACCTTTCGCGTCAGTATCTAAAAAACTAAGTGTACTCTCTTCTAATATAATATCGCTTGGTTTTTCATGCTGAACAATTACAATTGGGGATATACTGTGTTGTTATTCTTTGGTTTGAAGAAAATCCTGAAACTCAGTAGACACATCTTTATTTTATTCTCCCCTTGAAGATGAGATGAAAAAAATGGTTGTGATTCAAAAAAGTTCACATCCATAGTATCAAATATATTTTTTGAATTTGATCAAAACAATTTAAACTCTTTTTTGGTTAGGAGCGATAACAACAAACACAGATTTTTAGCTCAGGCTTTGATTTTTCCTTAATTATGAATGTGAGCGATAGCACCTAAATATCTTTAGAGGCATGGAAAATGAGAGCCGATTTTTTGGTTTTTTTTTTTTTTTTTTTTGCATCAAAAGGTGATTCAAAGTTTAAGACCTTATTAGGTGTAGTTTATGAGAAAAATAGCATTGAGAATGACCTTACCTCAAAGATATTTAAACACCTGATTAATAACAATCCACGAGCTACTTTTAATAAATGTTTGTTTTTTCTTTCAGCTAATCTATTTTATTGGGGGGTGTCGACTGAAGAGCTTTGATGAATATTTCTTTTTTCAAGAAAGACTTGACCCAAAATGTTTTTGAGATACCCTCAGTCATCATCATTCCGTAATATTTGAATGGTTGTTTGAAATTTTATTTGTACCATCTCTAAAATTTTTTGAAAGTTTTTTATACTTCAAAATTTTCTTTTATTAGATAAATCCAACTTATCTTATGGTCATAAGTGAAAGTCACAAACTATTTTTTTCAAAAATGTGGAAGAGTTTTATATGGACCTTAGACATCACTATGTATCAAAATAAATGATTTAATTGGTTTGTATATTTGTGAAGAAAATGATACACGATGATGTTTAACAAAACTGACACACTTCATATTGAAACAACATATTTTTATTCTGAAATAATTTAGGAAACAAGTATTTTAGATTAAAGAAAACTGGGATGACCTAACTTATAATAGCATAATATAATTTCATCGTCTTTAGAAACATATACAAAATTTAAACCAACACCTGGGATATTGTTTATTCGAGTCAAGTCTATTTAGAAACATATTTGGGAGTTTCCTGGCTTACTAAACTTTTTAATATTATTTTAAAAACTAAAAAGGTGCCTGAGGAGTGAAGAAAGAGTATTTTGGACCCCATTTTTAAGAATAAAGGAGATGCACAAGAGTGTGCAAATTATAGAGGAATTAAATTGATGTGTCATACTTTAAAATTATGGGAGAGGGTAATTGAACATAGGTTAAGACGTATTACGAAGGTTTCTCATAATCAATTTGGATTTATGCCGGGCAGGTCTACCATGGAAGCTATACATTTATTGAGAGGTTTGGAGAATTACAGAGATGATAAGGAGGATCTACATTTGATTTTTATTGATTTAGAAAAAGCTTACGATAAGGTTCCTAGAGATGTTCTTTGGAAAGTCCTTGAGAAGAAAGGTGTTGATATGACTTATATTCAAGTCATTAAAGATATGTATGCTAGAGCTGTTACATGTGTTCGAACCGAAGGAGGATTGACCAAATATTTTACTATTTACGTTGGTTTACATCAAGGATCGGCTTTAAGCCCATATCTTTTTGCTTTATTTATGGATGGTTTTATCGGGCATTTACAAGAGGATGTACCTTGGTGTATGTTTTTTGCGATGATATCCTCCTTGTGGATAAGACAAGAGAAAAAGTCCAGGAAAAACTTGAATTATGGAGGTTTACATTGGAGTCCTAAAACTGAATACATGGAATGTAATTTTAGTAATAGTAGGTCTAGTGACAGAAGTGTAACTTTGGGTGATCAAATTATTAAAAGGTGTGATCGATTTAGATATCTCGGGTCCATTGTTCAAAGCGATGGTGATATAGATGGGGATGTTAATAGTAGAATTCAGGTTGGTTGGTTGGAGTGGAGGATTGCATCTGGCCTTTTGTTTGATAGAAAAGTACCGCTTAGACTGAAAGGAAAATTTTATAAGATGGTGGTGAGACCTTCAATGCTCTATGGTGCTGAATGCTGGCCTTTAAAAGAGAAGCATAATGTTAAGTTAAGTGTTGCCGAGATGAAAATGATTAGGTGGATGAGTGGCTTTACACTTAGAGACAAAATGCGAAATGATTATATCCGTAATAGGGTTGGTGTTGCACCAGTGACGGATAAAATTATAGAGAGTCGCCTTAGATGGTTTGGTCACATTAAACGTCGACCACCTGATGATCCGATTAGGAGAGTAGATGTTTTAAATACAACTTATGTTAAGAAAGACAGAGGTGGACCTAGGAAAACTTGGGCTTATTGCATAAAAAATGATCTTAATTTATTAGAATTAAACGAAAATTTGACACTAAATAGGACACAATGGAGAAAAAGGATTCATGTAGCCGACCCCACTTAGTGGGATTAAGGCTTTGTTGTTGTTGTTGATTCAAGTCTATAGTCAAAATAGTAGAGTTCACATTTTTCCTTGGCGCAACCAATCATCCTCTTCGCGGGTAATCCCTAAAGCTCATAAGTAGAATAATAGAAGTTTGCTTGACATTAATGATTAACAATAATTTTACTGTTGGATAACAAGTTAGATGATAGATTGAGAACATGGAGAATATCATGAAGACATGACAACGAGAAGAGTTTTACAGTTCCTATCGCAGTAATTACTGGGAGGGAACATCAATAATTTTGACATTTTTATTGCTTGCACAAGGTCTATAGAAAGAAATTAGTTTAGAACAACCAGTTATGTGATCGGTGGCACCAAAATCATTATCCATGAATGAAAAAAATCAGGATTAACACTTAACAAAGCAGTGGCCAAAGAGTAATCATTTTGTACTAAGGAGCAAGATGGAGTTGGGGAAAAATTTGGAAATTGAAAAAAAATTATGCAAGTGCTCTAATTGGTCATTGGTTAGAGAGACTTCATTCGAATTAGCAAGCAGCTCAAGAGTTTTTCAACAATGACCTGATAAGCTTGAGCTTCACTCTTAGATTTTGATTTCTAATTTGTAGGTTAACCATGAAGCTTCCAACATATTTCTTTCACATGTCATGATTTTTTTGTAATGCTCACATAACATATTTCTTTCACATGCCATAATTTTTTGCAATGCTCCCACCTTGGTTTTTTTTTTCTGCCTTTTTTGTTAGTGTAAACCCTTTTTGGCACAAGAGCATAGTTCTTCTATTCAGTATTAACGGACAATTCAGTATTGTACATCATAAATTTTCTCCTTGCCTCTTTACACCTAATTTCCAAAAAACTTTTCGAATTAAGGGTAGAGGTTTTCTATCGAGGATGTGACCTCGGACTTAGTCTAAACTTTAATTAAGACTGGCTAAGAACATATAGATCCGATCATTTTTCTCTCTTTTCTTGTGGTGAGCATAATTATTTGAATTCTCTCAGATGTCATAATGGCATTGATCAAGCTCCTGCCATAATATTATATACTCTTTGTACTACATTGTAAAGTCATTGTTATTTTGTTTGGATTTCTAAAGTTAGAGTTTTCAACTAAAAAATTTAAGAAGAATTCTTCAAGTTTGAATAGAGATCCCGAACGATCTCCGTGACATCTCTAGCGGTGATAATGAATAGATGTGACTTTTCTATGTTAGGTTCCATGGAGTTGACGAGCCAAACCATAACCAGAGAATTTTCTGACTGTCATTTTAATAGATTCGGTTCTTCAATAATAGTTTCTGAAATTTCTTAGTTAACTACCTAATTTTTATTTTTCTTGTCGATCTCCAGTTTTATGGATTGGGACCCCTTGAGGTAGTTATGCCTGTTAAGTTTAATTACTATGAGATACTGTTATAGTTTCTTGGGATATTACTCGGTCAATTCGTGTACAGGTGAGGTGATGTTGTTTCAGAATTATTGGAACAGATTTATGTTGTAGAATTTGTTTGCAACTCCTGTCATTATTGTCGTTTGTTAGACATTCTTAGAATCTTAGCAACGCCACGATTTTGATTAGGTGAGCGGAGCAATACTTCTTTACGTCGCGATCCTGATGGTTGTTTTCAATCGGAAACGACGTTGAACTTATGTACGCTGTGTTTTCGTTCCTTTCTCTTTTTATTTTTGAAGGAATCATCAACCTGTTGATCGTCATATACTTCTCTTTCTCGGATAAATCTCTCTTCCAGATCTTACGATTGATCAGGAGAAGGGAGGAACCAGAAAAGAGAGACATACGAAAATGACGACAATCAAGAGAAAAGAGAAACATGAAGACTCTACGTTCAACAAGATCGGGCGGAGGCAATTTGGACCAATATTCGTGAAAGAATACCTACGTAGGTTACCAATAACCAGAGAGTCGGGTGTAGGTTCATGTTCTAGGGTTAAGAGCATTTCCAAGGGGACATATCCCGCATGTTTAATTTCATCTTGGAGGATACCCAAGATACCCTCGATAAAAGGGGTTTTTGCTTTATTATCGTGGATCTGGGGAAATATTTCATCAAAGGAAGGTTATTCCGAGTGGGAACACTCAAATGCTTCAAAGCTCTCGCTAAGTCATTGGACAGATGGTCAATATCTCACATCCCAATCGGGTAGCAGCTCATCGACACACAGAGCCAACAAAATAACCTCAATCATCTTAACGGGGATGTCTCACAGAATAAGGGCGGAGGATAAATCGTCGTATTTCAAACGCGCAACAACTCATCGACATCGGACCGTCAGATGATACAAATGAAGTCAAGGAGCGACAGTGCTCAACAGGGGTAGTCAAAGAAAGGGAGTAATCCCTAAATGGTAGAGGTAGCTGGGTTAGGGTACCACGGACCAATCATCCCAAACTACTAGGACTCTAAGTCTATCCGGTCATGAAGGTAGTCGACCAACATGCCTAAAAATCCCCAGTCAGCAATCTGTGAATTACGTTTTCCACGGAAAACTCAGTAGCCCTAAGATTAAAGAAAAAAAATATCTATCCTTTGATTATAAGCTAGAGCTCTAAGTAGAGTGACTTATACCCGGCAAAGTGGCGATAATGCCTCAAGAGAAAAGAGAAAGGGAGGTTTAGTTTTAAAGCTACAAACACTCCAACAAAATGACTTAACCCGTCTAGGTCGAATAGCCTTCTATCGACCTAAGTGTACTAGACAACCTCTTATGTAAAGTCGGATTGAAGAAGCACGGGGGCTCCTCCTCGGGACATGCAGATATGATTCAATTGTCTAGACCGGTCCTTAGTTATTATGGAGGCCCAATTGGAATGGCTTAGGTGATACTCATGTTATGCAAATCATTTTAAAAATTTGGCCCGAAGGCCATGCAATAAGTAAAAATAGATTTTAAAAATTCTGAATTTTTTAATTCTAAATTTTAATTTATCTTGAATCTTTTGTGAAGATTTTTATAGAAAAATTTATAATTTTAAGGTCATAGAGAGCCTAAATTACAATTTTCGTAATATCGAAGATCTAGAAAAAACAAGAAAAACAGTCCATGCATGTAGACAAGTAATATATAGTAAAAAGCACTCCATATATATATATATATATATATATATATGTATATATATTTAAGAAGCCAAATGTCGTTGAGTCGGCATCATTTCTCGAGAGAAGCATCATTTCTCTCGATTCACACATTACCCGAGAGATACTCATCGAGCACTCATGCAAACATGCAGGACATGCAACAGAGATATGCAAAAAAGGGTTGAGTGTGTCATGGAGGCAGTGACTCGGGAAGGTGGGTATGTCGTGAGCAGCGACCCGAGAGATGGGTGTGCCGTGGAGGAAGTGACCCAAAAATGTGGACATGTCGTGGAGTCAAGACCCAAAAGATGGGTGTGTCATGGAGGCAGTGATCTAAAATGGTGGGCGTGCCGTGGAGGCACGGGCCTGAAGGATGGATGTGCCGTAAAAGCAATGACCCGAAGGGGTGGGTGTGTTGTAGAGGTTGAGGCCCGAAGGATGGGTGTGACGTGAAGGCAGTGACCCAAAGGCAAGAGCTCAAAAAATGGTTATGACGTGGAGGCAATAATTCGAAGGGGTGGGCATGTCGTAGATGCGTAGGTCTGAAGGATGGGTGTGCCGTGGAGGCAGCAATTGAGGACATGGTATGCCGTGAGGCAATGACCCGAAAGAGTGGGGGTGTCGTGGAGGCAGAAGCCCGACGGATGGGTATGCCATGGAAGCAGTGACCCGAAAGAGTAGGTGTGCCATGGAGGTTGTCTCGGAGGATGGGCGTGCTATTGAGGGAGTGACCCGAAAGAAAGATGTGTCATAGAGGCAGTGACCCCAAAGGGTGGGTGTTTCTTAGAAGCAACAACTCGAGGATGGGTGTGCCGTGGAGGCAACGGCTCTAGGACCGGGTATGTCGTGGAGGCACTGACTAAAAAGAGTTGATGTGTCGTGGAGGCAGAGACCCGAAAGCTGGGTGTGTTGTGGAGGCGGTGACCCGAAAAGGGGTGTGCCGTGAAGGCAACAACCTGACAAATGAGTATGTTATGGAGGCAGTGAACCGAAAGGGCGGGTTAATCGTTGAGGCAGTGACCCGACAAATAAGCATGCATTGGAGGCAGCGACTTGAAGGAGTCAGCGTATCATGGAGGCAGCTGCTCGAGGACCGATGTCGTGGAGGCAGTGACTTGGAAGAGTGGGTGTCTCATGAAGTTAGTGACCCAGAGGTGTGCGTGTGTCGTGGAGGCAGAGGCCCGACAAAGGTGTGTGCTGTGGAAGAAACAACGCGATATAGTGTGCATGCCATGGAGGCAAATGCCCAAATGATGGGTGTGCCATAGAGACAATGACCCGAAGGAGTGGGCGTACCCTGGAGGCAGCGACGCGAAGGAGTGGACATACCCTGGAGATAGTGACCCGAAAGAGTGGACTTACCGTGGAGGCAGTGACCCGAAGGAGTGGGCGTGCCGTGGAGACAGTGTCCCAAAAGAGTGGGCGTGCCGTGGAGGCAACGACTCGAAGGAGTGGGTGTGTCGTGGAGGCAGTGACCCAAAGACTGGGTGTGCCGTGGAGGGAGTGACTCGAAGGAGTGGGCCTATCGTGGAGGCAGCGACCTGAAGGAGTGGGCATGCTGCGGAGATAGAGGCCCGATAAATGGGGGTGCCATGGAGATGGTGACCCGGAGGGTGGGTGTGCTGTGGAGGCTGAGGCTCGAAGGATGGGTATGTTGCAGATGCAAAGGTCCGTAAGGGCGATAGTCTTCGCTAGTGAAAAATATATAAGTAGGCGAGTGTAGTCCTTCCCATCATCACCTTCCCAGCCGCAAGTATCGGGTTAGGGTTAGGTCACTGGCTCTAGTATCATGTAGTTTTGGGAGGGGAAAAATAATTATTTCTCCATTCATATGAAAGGTTGCAAAATAAATAGAGGGAGATGACTCCCATATTAGGAACTTCATAAATCAGCCATAATTGCCCATAATAAAAAAGGAAGCAAGAATTAAAGTTTACCATTAATGTAAAGCTCTAATAAATGAAAATAATAAAAGATGAATAAAACTTCCTAAATAATTTCAACAATTACTAACAACCTCAATGCTGGAAGGGGGCAGTAATGATGTTTCTTGTTTCTAAACTTGGGTGGACAATATCAAGATAACAATTTACAGATATTAAAGAAACACATTAACTATAACGCATAGAGATAACAACAGTTTGCAGATATTAAAGAAGCACATTGACTATATCGCACGAGGCATAATTCAGATCACCTCATAACGCTATGATTCCTTGTATCGTTTCTTGATTTATGATATTGAAGAATAAGTTGCTTTCCACGTCTTTCTTTCTTCCAACGGTGATTGAAACCCTGAAAATTTTGCTGAATAGGGGATGCCAATTGACCAAACAGGTAAGGGAAATCGTGGTGAACAATGTTGGCGAAGTCGTGGACTTCACTATGATCCACCCCCTACCCTACCTCACTGAAATTAGGGAATCCACCCTAAGAATCTCAGGATGACCTGAAAACGAAAAGCCAAAAAAAAAAAGACCCCTCTCCCTTTTCTAAAGATGCCTATTTATAGAACTACTATACCATATTAATCACTAAAATAACGTTATTTATTAAATTAACCTTCTAAATGAAATAAAACTTTCCTAGTAATCTATATTAAAAGGGTTGACTTGTTATCTAACTATATCACATGCTCATGCAAACAATGATATAGTTTATTTCATTCAATATTTATTTATAGTATTTAGTATGTGAAATAATTACTTTCATCATACTGAGGAATCTATAATATTCATTCCAATGTGATCAATATTTTTGGAATAGATAAATATGGACAATTTGTAATAAAAATAACAATATCGAATCATGCATTTAGTTTAGAGGAAACAATAATATTATTGTAATTTAAAAATCTAAGTACTTACTTTGTATCATGTATTTCGTTAACCTAAACAGTGGTTGCTTTTTTTGACCTCTTTGATATGCTATTATGTGGTTCAGTCTGGTTTGATTCTTCTGATTATCCTTGACTTTTCAACTTTATACTTTGTCAAGGTTGAGTCAGAAATATTTTGTCTGCATGGTGGATTATCCCCATCCATCGAGACACTTGATAACATTCGCAACTTTGATCGTGTTCAAGAGGTCCCTCATGAAGGGCCAATGTGTGACCTACTATGGTCTGATCCAGATGATAGATGTGGTTGGGGCATCTCTCCTCGCGGTGCTGGATATACATTCGGACAAGTAAGTTACTTTCACAATTTAGTATGTATTTGAACTCCTTTTGCTCCTCTACTTGAAGCCATTTTCTATTTCAGGACATTTCGGAACAATTCAATCGTACCAACAACCTTAAGCTGATTGCTAGAGCGCATCAGTTAGTCATGGACGGATATAACTGGGGTCATGTATGTTATTGCTCCATTACAATGCTCTCATATGTTTTTTTTTTGGGTGCGGTTGCATTTACATGCATACTGTCCAATTCCTATGTATGTACGTATTTAACATCTAAACTTTGCTTTTTTACTTATAGACTACTTAGTCATTTATATCACATAGAAGATGCCACTATTTTAATTTTTACAGAGTGAAATACACCTTTTCATGCATAGTCAATAAGATGACATATATGCAAAAGTTAATGTTTAGGTATTAGATATGTAAATGCATATTCGGGGCTCACCAGATCACCTTTATTATATTTTTCCATGTTTCACAGGATCAAAAAGTTGTAACCATTTTCAGTGCACCTAACTATTGCTATCGTTGCGGGAACATGGCCTCCATACTAGAAGTTGATGACTGCAAAGGTCACACTTTTATTCAGGTCTCATCCTCTCCCCTTACCCCTTTTTCTCATTACAATGCGTGCATGAAAACTCAAGATGTCATTATTGTCATCCCATGTTCATGAAAGCTGCTGTTTTAGGGTATATATGTGACCACTTTTTGTTTGCACTGCGATTTAGAACGCCACCATAGTTTATGTTTTGGGGGAATTGCTTTCTACTGTTTTTCTAAATTTTTTTTTTTTGTTTAAAGCTGTTTTTTATAAGTTATCTGTGAAAATGTGGTGGTGTAAGGAAGCTATTGTTTGATTTTTTTCCGAAAAAGTTAAATCTATATTTCTCACAACTTTCTAAGAAATTATTTTCCTCATCATAGTTTTACACCATATTTATAAAAGGTTGCAGCGTCCTAAATTGGACCCTTAGTGTCTCGATGTGCTTAACCACAATTTATGATGATTTTCTATAATTCAACCATTTTCTGAGTAACAACAGCGAGTAATTTTTAATTGCAGTTTGACCCCGCACCAAGGAGAGGCGAACCTGACGTAACACGAAGAACTCCTGATTATTTTCTATAATTCATCATCCTTTTATAGCATGTCACTGATTTCTGCTTGCAAGTGTAGACTTGCTAAACAGGGTACGTAACCGATTTAGGGACGACACTTATCGCTTGTTTCAAGCTGCATAACTTGGCAGTTTGAAGGGTAAGAGAGAATGTGTATTGTGGATGGGGAAGGATTTTGAAATTCTTTTTGCGAGATTTTAAGGACTTGTTCTTGATTTTCAATTTGTGGCTGCGAAAGCAGCGGGTTAAGGTGGACTTAGGCTCTCTCTACAGCATGAGGATGTATCATCTCATTTCAGTGTCTGGTGATTCCGCTCCCTTGTTTTGATTTTGCCCCTTTTAGTATATTTACTTTATTTTCGGTCTGTGTAGAGGTTACTGATCAATATTAGTGTGTGCAATTCTTAGCTTTGATCGTTCATTTGAGTAATTTTTTTTTGAAATGATTGTTTTCTGCAATTCAACCTATCGTTTTGACTTCGTGTAATATCTGCTACTAGTTTTGTATGCTATAATTATTGACATTTGTTTTTGTAGTAGAGCTGCTTTTTTGTTCGGTGGTTGGTATTAGTGGGAAGAAAATGTAATCCATGCATACCCTATTCCTACCAAAATTAACATAAAATTATTTGACATGAACCCTAGTTCTACCAAGTGATAAGACTAAGGATCTCTTTGGCACTGCTGCTTGCATTGAGTTTCAGACCACCTTAATAGCTTTATAGGGAAATTTTTATTAGTTTCTGAAATTTTTTGTGACGGAAATTGTTTTTTTCAAC
Source organism: Papilionanthe hookeriana x Papilionanthe teres (assembly GCA_022702705.1). NCBI lineage: Eukaryota > Viridiplantae > Streptophyta > Magnoliopsida > Asparagales > Orchidaceae > Papilionanthe > Papilionanthe hookeriana x Papilionanthe teres. The sequence goes on from CM040432.1 coordinate 109,418,494, forward strand.
GAGGACTATGAAAGTTTGATAATTTCAGGGGTAAAAAAAGGGGGAGTTTACTGTGTTCATCGCATTTTTAGTAAGTTGTTTTGCTCAAGAAGTTTGCCATCATTTTTACAAAAAGTTGTATTTGCTCTAAATAGCCCTTAAATTTCTAAGTAGACGTTAAATCGTGAAAATCAATTTGGGAGGTTCGAAACAAAAACTTTGCATAGAAATGTATAAATTAAGAAGCTCAAAAAATAGAAAAAAAACATGAATGGGGAAAAATTTGTGGAGTTATATTATACCAAGAAATGTATTATGAAAAAAATAAGGAGAGTTGTATAAAATATATCAAACTCGAATATTTCTACATTGCGGCCAAGACGCTGCTCTCTTTTTACGCAATAGAATTCTAAATCCAGCATGAAAAATTGCAGAAATAACTGTTTAAAGCCAACTTTTACTTCCCATAGTTGTGGCGTTGTGATGGTAGTAGCATTGTGGAACTATGATAGTGTAGCGACATGAAGCTCTATAATTTTAGTACAAGTTTTCTTTCAAGAGTAGTGTCATGGCTTTGCAAATACATTGTCGAGGTGGTATATAGTGCTTGGCACAGTTATAATAACACCGGCATTGATATTGTAGTGCTGAGGCATTTTGTATGAAACTAAATTTCTTATCAGGGGTGAGGCCTTCCGTACCCCTGACAAAATATCATCAAGCGGGATTAGTGAAACTGAAAGCCAGACTTCACATAATAACAAAATTTTGCCTTACTCTGACTTTTAGATGTATTACAAGTCTGACCGCAAGAATGCTGTGTATTATCTCTATTTGGTTTCGTTTGATTGATAAAAGATGGGAGTACTTCATTATTGGTTGTAATGGCATCCTAGGCTTCATTCATATAGCTTCAGAATAGCTTAAACACAAAGAGATTTGTGCTGTTCGTCTCTCTATAGCTACTGTCTCCATGCCCCTCTATTAAACATGATTTGCCGCTACCCGCCAGGAGGTGTTGGTTTACCTGATGGTCTATAAATGATCTCCAACAACTAAATGTTTAACCTTATGGTTGTAAATGAACCAATGCACTGGATGAACAACTCGAATTCGGCTCAATTAAGACTCAATTATATTCGTTCAAATTAGTAAATAAGTAAGCTTGAATAATTTTTAAAAGCTCGAAGCTTAAATGAACTAAACATGAACATAGTCGAACTTGTTCATTTATGTTTCGAACAAACTTGTTTGTTATCCAACAAGTAACTTGTTAAATACTCTATATTAAGGTCAATCATAACTTGTATCATATAAGATATACTATTTATGTAAAATTTAATTAACCAAAATATTAACTCATTTGTTGATAGCTCGTATCATATATGTGGGCTTCGAAAATTCACAGTCGCTGCCCAAGAATTTTCTTTGCATTATTTTGTTTTTGATTTGCTAAGAACTTCGGAGGGTTGAATTTTCAGAATATAGATTAGATTGTAGATAAGATATTACCCATAGATTTCACCCTCATTTAGCGAGGACTTTACTAGATCTGGGGTTCGAGTTTTCCTATGGGAGCAAGCCCCTATGGTTAATTACCTCTTCTAAAAACAGAAAAACACTTTAATTAAGGTTAGTTTTTAAGAATTGAATATTTAATATATAACAACAGTATATTTGGGATTTAAATTGTAAAATTCACCACTTAAAGCTTTAAGCAGATGGTGGGGGAATGAAGATGGAACCATGATTCCGTCATCACGGGTGGTCGTGGTTCCTGATCTACTTAGTCAGGGGAGGTAATTAATCCAACCTGACAAAAGAATCATTGTCAGCAGTCATGGATTGCATCATCCAAGAGATCATTTGTTGATCTGGGGTGAATGTTTGTTTATGAGGACAAATTTAAGTCAACATTTGCTAATAAAAGGCTTTATGTAAATCAATTGTACCCTTATGATTCACAACTCAAATAGTAGAAAGCCGTTAGGGAACATATTGACTACCGTCGTGACCGTAATATAATAGTCATTTGGCGGCAACCACCTAGTCAAAGGGCTCTGGTCGTAACCTCTAATTTGTGGTGTCATTTGACAACAAAATCACACAAACAAAGGACTGAAGCAACATCCTTACTAGCATGCGATTGCTTTGATTGTAAATATATTGATACATTCGATATAACATTCACTCTTCGTGATCTAAAGTCAATCAAAAGTTTGTCACCATCGACAAGATATTGTGGAGAGTGGATGACTTTTTTGCTTTAACTTTTAAGTAATTTATTTCTAGCTTGAATTTTAGTTGATTATTTTGAAGATATTGATTTAACAGATTGAACACTCCGTTTGAAATATTTTATCTATTAGGATATCATCGGGGTGTTAGACATTTAAAATATTTATATTTAAAGTGGAACATCTAATTTTGTCAGTTTAAGCTTTTAGGGTATAAGTCATGTCGACTACCATCCTTAAAGGAGCATGATTAGACTAGTTTGGTGATTTGGACTTGTAAATTCTTATTTCAGTATTTAGACATTTATTAAGGCTTACCGGACTCGTCAACTCCAATCCTTAGGATAAGGATCAAACTAGTGAGTTAGAGCTTGTAACCTTATCCAATAAACAAGACGAGTTGATTATCGTGCACCACATTCTTAAAGATAGTATTTCAGCATTCAATATACTATTTGGAGCACATGCGGGTATTTAACTTTCTTGAAAATATGTGATAAAATACTTTGAGATTATGCAAAGTTAACTCATGAATATTTTAAGCTATTTATAGCTTGAGAGTATTCAAATTTTTAAAAGCATTTATGCAAACTTCAAAACCTTGCATTTGACTTTAGGAACAAACTATAAAATTTAGGTTTGAACTTTTCTTATCATTTAGAACTTGGAATACGTGAACTATTATGATTTTATGCTTTAGAAGGACCGTTTTCTGTTCGTTAGTACGAGTATTGTGAATTTGATAGACGGGATTTAACATATTATTGCTCATTTCAACATTTAAAAATAACATTTGTGTTTTAAATTTAGACCCAATGTATGGTATTTAATATTTATATTGAGCTCAGCCCCCAATTTGTAGAACTAGATATTTAATTTTAGTTTACCCTCCCAATTTGTTTCATTTCATATTCAATTTAAGCTTAGCCCTATTAATTTATAATGCCACATTTTTTAGTAAAGCTTACAAACTTAGGCCTCAAATTGTGATATTCTATATTTAAGTCAATTTCAGAACCCAATTTATAGAAATTCGGTTTTCAATTTAAGTTTAGTCTCATAATTTTCTATGTTTAATATTTAATTTAATTTGACATCCCCAAATTTATGTTTTCACTAGGATAAATAAAGATCCATTTGTATTATGACATATCTTTATTTGATCATCTTCAAATATCAGACTTGGTACTTTAAATTAACAATTTGTGTTTTTCTTTTCTTTCTATTTTGATATTATTTTAAGTTCAAATAATTCAATTTTGTAAGTATATTTGCAATTCCAAAATTACTTGAAATATCGGCAGCCTCCCAGCATCGCCCGCGTTTAAGGGAGCTGCATCGGGGTGCTTGTTTGCCTAACTTGTATTGCATAATTCTTTTGAACTCATTTTATTATTATTATTATTATTATTATTATTATTATTATTATATATAATTATTTGACAGGCGGAACCGCTAACCAACCCCTTAAGCTCGTAATCCTGCTAGGTTTGGGATTGAAACCCGTGAGCCAACCAATTTCGAGTACTTATCTTCATATAGCTAACAACTCGCCCGAAGGGATTTGAACTCTCGACTTAAGGGACTTACACTCGACTAGCATCTCGCTCTACCAACTGGCCTAGGAAGCGGCTATATATATATATATATATATATATATATATATATATATATATATATATATATATATATATATATATATATATATAATATGTTAATATTTTTTTTAAGATTTATTTGCTTATGAGTGAATAAGTAGAATCATTTTGTTATATTTGATTTATTATTTATTTATTATTATTATTATTTTGAAAACTCCTAAAAGAAGATATCTTTGAGTAATGCCATTTCTATTGTTTGAATCCATCTCCCTAAAATATTCAACACTTCCATCTCAGGATGTTGTGTTCATCATATTTGGAAAAAAAATTATGTCTGGACTACATTCATAGTTCTACGTGCAGGCTTTCAGTAATATACCGCCATATGTGTTATATCGGACCCACCTAAAAAATATTAAAGTGAAACAACGAACTCCGCAATAACCCCGAAATTACCTCGAAATAACATCTGCGACGTTATTTTGGAGTTATTGTAGTGGAATATGTGTTTCTCTTCAATAACCCCGAAAAAACATCTAACACCGCAGAGGTTATTTCAAGATTATTGAAGTGAAATATATAAACTTATATTCAATAACCCATAAATAACCCCCACGGTGTTATTTCGGGGTTATAGAAAGTGAAATCGCGAATGTTATCTGAGTTATTGAAGTGAAATATACGACTCTCTTCAATTACCCCGAAATAACCTTCACGGTTCCACTTCAATTAACCCCGAAATAATCTTCGCGATGTAGCACACATGATAGCTACGTCCAGAGTCTAGACATAAATTTTCTCCATTTTTGAGTGCATAATCTTTTCGCATTTGTTCATGTCGAGGGGATTTTATGGATTTTTTAATTACTTTGTAGTTGATTTATTTCATTATAAATTAATATATTTAACTAAAAGTGAAATCATTTATAATAATATTAAAAGTAAACAACATATATTAATATTAACAAAATCAGTTTTTCTCATTTTAAATAAATCAATTGCATTGGGCTGGCTTATTGAATAGTTTTTCTTTGAGCTAAGAATTGAATAATTTGGGTCATTTTATTCAGTACATAAGATGCGAGTATCCCTCCTAAACTTAATAAATAAAGTTTTTTGCATATAAATAAATTTAAATAGAAAAAAATAACAAATTTATAGAACCAATCTTGTTAGTTTAGGCTTACATCTTCTCAATCACCCAATATTCTCTAATTCTGCTATCGTTTTCAACTGTAATGCAAGCAAGACAATTTAAAGGTTTTCATATCACCATACTGTATACAAAATCCACATAAATTTCCCCTAAACAAATTTTGTGCAACCATAATTTGAGAGAAAAGGATAATTACATACACATCAAATGAAATATTACTATTCACAAAACTAGCATATGTATTTTTTTTTAAACTATCGAACGGACACATTTAAACGAGTCACAATCAAATCATGAAGAATTCGATAGGAGTGAAAAAATATTGATCGAGGTTTTATAGTGAATTTTGATATTTGAGTGAAAATTTGAAAAATTGAAAAAGAAGGGTGATAGATTTGTAAATAGCAATGTTTGGAGTGCTATAATGTAATAACCACTAAAAAAATAAAACTCATACAAAACAAGGCCCATGCCATACTTGATTTCTGCTTTATATTCACTGCTTTGAATGTGCTAAGCAACTCATTAATTTTACACTCCATACTTGTTCAAGCTATAATCTTTATTTGTACAACAAAATAGACTCCACAAGAACACTAAGCATTACTACACTCATTATAAAACATCTCACAATGCTAATAGTTTCGGGCATTAACATAATTATTATCCCCACTCCATTCATCCATCAAAGATACTAGGTATGTTATATTACAGTTTGCTAAGGGTTGAGCCCTTACTCTTACTCAGTTCATCTCTTAGAACTCGTCGCAGCAGCTTATTTGAAGCAGTTCGTGGAAACTCGGGAACAACTTTAACGAAGCTTACCTGTTCAGTATATAATAAGAGGACACAAAGGGATCAGATTTAATAAAAAACTCACTCCAATATTAATCAAATTTTATTTTATTTTTTTTACGAAGGAATGATAATAAATAACAGTGTTGGATTAAAAATATAAAAAATATCAAATTCCGAAAAATTATTTAGAACCATATTCAAAATATTGAAAAGTGAAATGCCTGAATTAGAATCTTGTTGGTAAAAATAATCAATATTGCATCGTTTAAGTAATTAAAATGTTTATTACATCATCTAATTCTACTCTGGTTCAACAGTTGATTCTTAACTTACATAAGAAAGGCGAAATTTTTAAAATGGCATTCTTAAATATATATTTTTTTAATCGACACCAAAAAAATTATATTGAAAAGGCATCAAAGTCTGCTTCTGATGTGGCGACTTTGAATATATATTATTGGTGTCGATTTAAAAAAAAAAATTAAGGATGCCATTTTAATAGTTTCGTTTATAAGAAATAGTAATAATTTACAAAAAAAAAATGAGTCTTAAGTCTCTACTTTTCTGATTCAAAGTCCAATTCAATTTTCAAGCCTTGTTTCTAGCGTTCTATACATATATGCAAGGTTAGAAATCATCAACTACTTCCAAATTTCTGAGACGTGGGGTGATGGCCAGCCATTAGCATATGACACTTCAGAAACAGCTGTAGCCTTCTTATAAGAAAGGCAAGCCTTCCAGACTTCCTTGAACTAAAACAGTTAAGTATTCAATGAAAATGGTTGATACCTTGAACAAAGGGTTTAGTTCCTTTTGGATTGCTCTCTGAAATTTGGCCCGCAAACTGGTTTCTTGTATTTCAACTCCAGTTTTTAGCACTGCAAAGAGAACCAACTCCTCAGGTCCGCCGGCTCTCGACCGAAAGCTAACTGCAGCTGTCTCCAACACGTTTTCATCAGCTCTATTGCATACCCTTTCAATCTCAACGGCACTTGTCTGCTAGACAGGATACATTATATGATTAAAAAAAATGGAAGATTTACAATTTTACATACATGCTGCTCTATTCTTAAGTATTTACTTATCAATAACACCTAAACATCTATTTTTATACATATGCCTCCTTCCCTATGCATGAGAAGGTGTTTCACTTCTAAAAAAAAAAAAATTAAATAGTGTTATTTTTTACGTCATATGAAAGATTTGGGTGGTATAAATGGTAAAAGCAAAATTTAGGTGTTAGATAAGTTAATACATGAGAATAGGGTGATATGCATGTAAATTCCCTTAGAAGATGCAGCAGAAATCCTACTAATACAAGCTGAATGACAATAAACAACTGCATTATACCTTGATACCTCCAAGATTCATTGTATCATCTACCCTTCCCAGTACGATATAATATCCACCAACGGTTCTCTGAATTATGTCTCCATGCCTTCGTAGAATCTAGCAGCAAATTATACAGTGAGGGAGGTAAAATACAACCAAATTCTACTATTATAGTCGTATAATATACAAATGGGCAAAAAACTAACCATTTATGTATGTGCAAAGAAATGTACATATTTTAAGCTTAAAGAATAAATTATAAATGATTTTTAGGTATTGTAGTCGCATATTGATAATAAGTACACAGCTTTACATGTTTTATCCTGGAATGTCAAAAATGATTTTGACAAAACTGAGTTTCATCATTTGATTATATAATCCCTCTTTGCATTCAATGTTCTAGTTCAGTAAAATGGACATAGAAGTATCTTTACTTCAAAAAAATTCATACAAACCTATCTGTTAAGTTCAATTAAAGTAGCTTAATCATGCCAACAGTTCCATCATCTCCCAAATAAGAAGAAAAAAAAAGCAGTGAAAAGGACAGTTTAATCCGTTGTAATTAACTTATCTTAGTGACATTTTGGCATTTACCTTCTTAGAAAGGCAAACTCGCGGCCTCTGCTCATAAATATCATGCTTTCACATAGGAACTGCGGCATATTATGTTGGTGACTTTTGGAGATTTGCATCTTCTTGCATTCCAGCAAAGTAGGATGACCCGATTTTAGCGCCAAAATTTGTTAACATTACATATATGCATAATAATAAATAAAGAGTTATTCAGAATCTTTAGCCCTGAACTAGGATTTTAATTTGCTTATCTTGGCTGCTGGTATAGAAAGTAATGGTCCTGCTCGTAATAATCACATCCACTCCGAATATAATTACTCACATGAAGCTTGAATGTCTTACTATTTCTCTTGAATTCTCCCGTCTTATTCTTTAATTAACACACCTAATTATATTTCATAAATTTTCTAAATTAATATTTAATCATCAACAGTAATAATTTATAATTAAATCACTATTAATTAAATTTACTATTAACATTTAATAATTAAACACATTCTAAATTCATAAATTAATATAAATAAATCGTAACATACCTTAATGCACAGCTTATTTCCATTTCTTCACTGTTCACACACGAAGCCATTTCTTCTTGTCTAATTGGTCGGGATCAATCCCATTTCCTTCATCCATTACTTGGCTAGGGCACTACCTCACCTCACCTCACCGGCTCGATTCGACGGCACAGAACACTTCGCACGATTGCACAAGAACCACACAACTCTTCCCCTTTAATGTTGGTTTCTGAGTTATTCGCTGAGATGACTTCAGAGGGGAAAGAAATCCTTGCTACACCACGCCCACTTCCATCAATTACAGACCATGCACAATTTTCCCTTCCACGGGCTACAAACCCTTCACTATCTCCCCTGCCATCAAAAAAAGATTATTTATCACATTGTCTTCAACTGATTAAAAACACCTCATTGTCTCCTCACAGCTCCCTTCAATATTCCCCCCAATATTCTCAGAAAAGCTTTCCTCTATCTAGTCCACCAACAACGATAAACGAATCACATTCGACTATTACAGATATCTATAATATAGTTAAAGCCATTGAGAGTAGGGTTAGTTAAATTGAAAATATACTCGTCGGCACAATAACTGACATTGAATTGAGATTGAATCAGATCAAGCCGAGGCTTAGTGGGTCTGAAAGTCCAACACAAGCCTAAGGTCTTAAGAAGGGGAATATTTTCCCATCCTAGGAGAGGAAAAAAAATGAAGCATGCGAGAGTACTCAAGCAGCAGAGGGTGATCACGTTACGAATCCAGTCAAGCACAAGACGATGAACGTACTGATCAAATTTTGTTGACCAGCATTGCTCTTGATGCTAAATTGATAGATGACAAAAAACATAAGAAGACATATACAACTGGCTCCGGGAGACATATAAAGAGAAGAAAGAAAAATACAGATATAAGCACAGCTGTTAAGGTAAATGAAGCAGAGATAGAGCATGATGTTGATCATTCTGAATTTTGGGGAGAACATTATATCCTAAAAGAGAGATTGGGGTAGAGCAGAGGTATGTTCTCAAAGTTTTGTTGTATCTTTAATAAACATATGAATCTCCTTAATCCGATTTGTTAAATATATTGCGTTCAACTCAATCCGACAAATGATGTTTTAATCTCTGAAAATATTAAGGAAAATTTTGTTGAATCTAATATTTGAGTAGAGCAATATACTCAAAAAACTAACATTGAGGCAGAGTAGGAAGTATATTCTCGTTTACATTTTATGAGCTTATTGATTTTCTTAATGTAGTCTGACAAGTATGTTATAACTTCTTAAAGCCGGCTATTAAAGAAATAATACCTGAAAGAGTTGGGCATGGTGACAAAATAAGAAGAGTTGATTTTAGCTGATGAATTAGAAGATAAGGCGCGCTTTAAATTATTTATTATATTATTTAACTTTTAGCACTACACTTTTTCCTGACAAATTTGTGCATAATTTAATATAAAGCCTCATCAAATATTGATTTTCCTATGAGAGATTTCAAGCCAGAGTACATGATAGAATTGATCGATTATTTTTGTGCAGATTCACTAATAAGTTAGTCTTTAGTAAACTATTTATATTCAGTTCAAGTTGTAAATAACTTCACACTCATGTTTTGTTCTTATTTTGTTGACATTGCAGAGGTGATACTGTGCTAACTTGTGAGAAAATTATAATATGCAGGAGAGAAGAAAAATTTATTTGATGATCACGTATATATTTTTGCTTGTATGTTTGTAGAGAAGAAAAATTTATGACTACAATTAGATAAACAATACTTGTACATTTCATGCTTGTATTGGGTGAGTGTAAAACGTATTACGTTAAATCAATCAAAAATAACTTGAAAAAAAATGTTTATATCAACTTATCACTATTATATTTCTTTTTCTCAGGGCTATGTTCAAATAGGATATTAAAAAAAAGTTTGATCTATATTGAAATTATTCTAGTTTTAACAATTGATAAACAATATTGGACTCTACTAGTTGGAGATTTGAGAAAGAAGAAATGAAATTTATATGATTCACTGTCGAATTCTGAACACCGAAAGATTTGCTTTAATATTGTAATGAAATATCAATTATCTTTTAATAAATAACTAGATATTATTCAATTAGTCTAACATATAGTGACTTCATTAAATACATCCAATGCATTCAAGTGGAACATTACAAAATTAAAAACCCACGGTGTCCCACACAAACAAACTATAACTGTGGAATATTTGTGTAAATATATGGAAACATTAATAGGTATAGAAACTGTGGAATGTTTGTATAAATATATGGAAACATTAATAGGTATAGAGCATGTCAATTAGGCTGACAACAAAAATTGACAGAACATAGTGAATTTTTTCAAGACTGAGATGTTGTAGATAAGAAAAATTTATCAGCATACCTCATCTCTTAATTCATCAGCTAGAATAAATCACTTCCTATTTTTTCATCATGCCCAGGCCTTTCAGGCATTATTTCTTTAATAGCTGGCTTTAAGAAGTTATAACGAATTTGTCAAACTACATCATGAAAACCAATAAACTCATAAAACGTAGTGATAAAAAGATGAGAATATACCTCCTACTCTGCCCCAATATCAGTTTTTTAAATTATTTTCTCTACCCAAATATTAGATTTAGCAAAATCTAGGTCAATCTTTTCAGGGATTAAAATTCATTTGTTGGTTTGGGCTGAATACATAATATTTTTAACAAATTATATCAAGGAGATCCATATGCTCGTTAAAGGTACAACAGAAAATTAAAAACATACATTATGCTCTGTCTCAATCTCACTTTCAATAATATTATGTTTTTCTCGAAATTCAGAATGATCAACATAATGCTCTAACTCAGCTTCATTTACCAAAACAGCTGCGCACTCATATCTTTATTTTTCTTTCTCTTTGTATGTCTCTCATAGCTAGGTGTATATGTTTTCTTAACTTTTCTATCATATCTTAATTTGACATCAAGAGGAATGTCAGTCAACAAAATTTAATGAGTAAATTCATCCCCATGTACTTAATCGTATTCATAACTAACTTGATCACCCTTGCATGCTCCATTTAGATGTTTTTGATTCAATAGCATGTTAATGATTACTTGCTGCATCACTCTCTTTTGCCAAAATCGTAGCTCGAAAATGGTCACAGTAAAATGAGTGCGGTAAATGATAAACCCTTGCAATAATAATCATTTCGAGCTGAATCACTATCTCATGCACAAATTCCATTGTTTTTGGAGTTAGTGGGGTCCAGTCACGTGTCTTTATGCTAATGGCATTCGAACGTAATACTTCTTCGTGCTATTGTGTCACGACTCAAGCTACAATACCACAAACTATTTTCACGATTCATCCATCTGGAACAAATCAATCCAGCTTGGGAGGGCCAATCGGCGCTCCCACACTGGTTCGATGATTCCTTACCTTAGAGGGATACGGTCCTAGTCATCTAGGACTTATAGATCTGATTCCAGTATTTTAGGTTTTCAATGTTTCCATGTTTCTGTTCAGGACAGTCATCAACATCCTGTTTTTCCCCTTCTAGGGATGTGTCCAAAGGCAAGTAGTGCTCCGGTTGTCGCTCATTCTTGCGAAGAATTTATGTACCACTCTTCAACCCCTCCCCCCGGGCACCCTTTCTTCTGTTGTCTTCATCATCTTTACTTCTGCTGTAGCCACCTCACACATCATATCTTGCTAAATTTCTGTAGTTCCAGCCGTTTTCATCGCCTTCCCCTCCCTTCTCTTTGCTTCCACTGTAGTCGTAGGCCTTCCCTCCCCTTCTTACTGTTGTCCGCCTGCCATTCCAGCACACCCGACCCATTGCCACCTCCCCAAATGACAATGTGTTATCGTTGTCGGGTAGCTCCCCAATCTCTCTAGCCACCAATCTGCCCTCCCACAGCTGCTACCGCCTCTATAAGCTCACCTAGCTGTTGTTCACTCTCACCCTCGTGCCTCGAGACAAGCTATTTTTGTTGATTTCCTGCCTGTTCCAGCCATTCCCGATTCACTGCAGCATAGGACAAGTTGATGTTGTCTTACCATGATTCCCCGCAATCCTACACCATCTCAATCTTATCGCCATCTTTTCGGAGCTCCTAACGGTCACCACCACCACCACCACCACCAGAGATTCAACCTAGTCGTGTGTCATATCCGTTGCTATTTGTGAGATTGTATTTCCCTATTTTTAAATTCTACAACAATATTTGATTTATCTATTGTTGTTTGGATTAACTACAATATTATTTGTTATCAAAGCTAGCCTAACCTTAGTCCTATCTTAGAGTTTCTAGCATCCCGAAAACCCTTCTCTTTGCTGATTTTCCAAACCCACTACCCCAAAAACATCCACATCACCCCTATATACCTCCCTCCAACAATCCACACCCAAACCCTAATCATGCTCCTGAAGAGATAATTTTCAGAGACCTGAACAGGAGGAAATGCCCCGATTACGTTTATGATAAATTCGTGAATGGGTGTCCAGAAAACTTCTATGAAGGAAGGCGGAGGGGAATCTTCCAACTGCAATAGAAACTTGTCGTATTCGAGAGGAGAAAATCCAGACGAGTCACCTGTAATTCACAACGGAGACTTACTAGATCAAAGGAATGCAGTGAATCTCTTCTATCATGCGGATTCCAATGATGAAGAACCCCCGAAGATTTTACTTGATATATCTAAGAAATCAAAATTTTGAAGTAGATGTGAATTTGCTACATTTTGACGGTCACTTAGGTCCAGACGAGTTCATCGAGTTGCTTCAGACCGTAGAGCTTTTATTTGAGTACCAAGAAGTCACACCGGACAAAATGATGAAACTACTTGCAAATAAGTTAAATAAGAGTGCATTATTTTAGTAAAAAATTTTGAAGCACTTACGCTAGCGGGAAGGAAAAGACAAAATCACTAGATGGTTCAAGATGAAAAGAGAAATACAACATCAATAACTACACCAAAATTCACTTTGGTGGAGCTATCAGTTTAAAAGAGCATTTAGATCAATCCCTAGTTCAACTAAATATTGTAACTATCACAAAACTGTTTCGTTCAAACGTGAAAAAAGATTGTAGTCTTTCCATATCTTTTAGCGCATAATCAGTATAAGAAGTTCAGTCATGTTATATGATCATATCTCACCAAAAAAATCTAATTTCCTTCCTCTTCTTTCCTCACCACACCACGCTCTCCTTGTTCCTCTAGCTTCTCTCTACTTGCACCACTACTATTGCCGGCTTCAGGCAACACTCGAAAACTCTTGCCTACTTGTGATTGAAAGCGTTTTTTAACTTTTCACTGCAACAAAATGGCATAACAGAGATTTCAACATCTTTCCCATCCATTTTGCCAAAAACTTGATAGCTGTCCACTTATAGTCTTACAATCTCCTCAAAACATACTTTTTCATTCCATATTTTTATTTTCCTCACAAAGGAAAAATAACTGAGCTAAAGGGAAAAAAGCAACATGAAACATCTCTTTCATCAAATTACTGATAAATACAGCATATTGCCCACACAAATATTTCATATTCAATACACAGCAAAAGATTTTAATAAAAACCTTGTTAATTTTCCTTGCTAGGATGATATTGAGAAGAATAATTAGATGCTTGAGTTACTACCAAAACTGGATACATTGATATCTAGAGTCAGATAAATAGGATAATCGTTTGAAGCAAAAGTCATATACATAGATAGTAAATACATTTAAACGAACAAATATCAGGAGTCTCACCATTCCTCTATAAGATGGCATACCATCAAAGTAAACCTTCTTGTGATCAGCATTAAGTAGCATATCGCTAGCTCCCATGAATTTTGGAAATAAACCCACTTCTCCAGCACAAGGTTTATCATCAGGCTGGAATACAAGATAACGGAGTTTATAAGTACCAAGTACACTTTTAGAAATACATAACAAAATATAATCCAAAATATTGATTCTTACATAAGGAATTCCTTGTTCATCCAAAATGACAAAACCGGTTGACATGGCAGGAGTGCTAAATGCTCCAAAAGCTTGGGGTTGCAGCAAGCTTCCCTGGATGTAAGATGATGAAAGCTCTGTCCCACCGCAAATTTCAATAATAGGCTTATAAAAGGATGTAGAAGAAAGCCATAAGTCATCATCAATATCAGAGGCTTCTCCAGTGGAGCCAAATACCCTGAAAGGAGATTGCAAACAAAAATAAGAACAGCTTTAAGCTACCAAAATTCAAAAGATAAAGTTCTTAGGATTTGTTTGGGATCAATTTTATTTTTTATTTTTTTCTTCTATTTTTAGAATATATTTGTTTAGTGTGTTTCTTTACCTATTTTTTTTTTGGTTTCTAAAAGCAAATTAACAATCTTTTGAAAACACTCAAAAGAACTTTTTAGGTGTTTTAAGTGTTTTTAAAAACAACCATAATTTAATCAAACAACTAAACATATTTTCTTTTAAATCAAAACATAAACTAAATAAAATAAAAATTAAAAATTAGAAAATAAAAAATAAAAGTGATCCCAAACAGCCCCTCGATAAATCCCAACCTACCTGATCTTTGTCCAGTCAAGCCCTTCCATGCACTTGCTACTCTTCCATGATTTCACTAAACTTGGTACCACTCCTAACATTGTCACCGAAGCATTCTAAATAATGAGGAAAAAAAAAAAAATGTTCCTTACGTACAAAACACCGATGTCAATAAAGTACAGTCAGTGTCTTCCCTTACATATTCATTGTCGTCGTTACCTGAACAAATTTTCCAAAGCCACGTCCAAGGGGTGATCCATGATAAAGAGCTAGTGTAGCACCATTCAGAAAGCATGAGTTGAGTAATATTGGTCCCAACACCCATCCCAAGTTAGTAGGCCAGCAAAATATATCTCCAGCCTGGATATCAAGGTGTGCCCACACATCAGCTGCACTCCTAATTGAGGAAATTTGGGTCCAAGGAATAGCTTTGGGCTCTCCTGATTCAAGTCATATTAATGAACAATGAATTCATTTCCAGAAGTAAATGAAATGCTCAGAGTAATAAAGCATGAGAAAATCATGATTACCAGTGGTTCCAGAAGAAAACAGTATGTTAATCACAGCATCTGCAGGTCGGTAAACAGGGGAATAATCACATGGCCTGCAAGTGTAATAGATAATAAATTAGCAGTTGTTATATCACTTAGTGGTTAGGAGAGTAGATGTTTAGATTTGACTTATGTTAAGAAAGGTAGAGGTAAACCTAAAAGGACTAGGACGTGTATAAAAAATTATCTTAATTTATTAGAATTAAATGAAAATATGATACTCAATAAGACAAAAGAAAAAAAGGATTCATATAGCTGACCACACTTAGTGAGATAAAGGTTTGTTGTCGTTGTTGTTGAGGATCATAACGTATTTAAAAAAAAAAAATCCAACTTTTACCTGGGAAGGCCTGCAACCCGTGACAGAAAATCTCTCCATGATAAATCATGGCTCCTTAATGGAAGCGCCACATCATCACCAGAAGAAGGAACCACAATTGTCTTACAATTGCTCCCCTCTATTACACGACTGAAAAAAATACAGAATAATCAAGATAAAACATTTTTATAATTAAATGAATGGGAGAATATAAATAAGAAAAGGTCAGTTAAATTATCAAATATAAAATAGGGTAATAATTTTGGGTTCCTCTGCACAAAGTTTATCAAAGAGAGAACATTTCATTAGCGATAACATGATATTCAATTTTATTGTTTAATTTGAACCAAGAACAGCACAAGTTCAGCAACAACCATATTTAATGCTTAGTAAAATCACCATGTATAAAAATTAGTTTGTCGCTGTTACCATCAATACGACCAAAAAAATACAAAAGAAGCAATTAAGTCCTAGATTTATATTATTACTTAACTAAGCATATGTTTGCCTTTCCTTATCACTTCCTAAGTTTTGGATAAGTTACTTGATTTATATCAAAAAGAGTCAGGTCGAAATGGCTTGGACTATTTATATGGGATCATTTTAGTCCTACAAATGTATTCTAAGTTAGACTATAAATGTATTCTAAGTAAGATCATTGATTTCTCAAATATGATTCAAAATAATCCCTATGGTAGATTATTAGGGGTCAAATTTGAAGAGTTAATATACTATTTTGGATCAAATTTTGAGAAGTCAAGAGCTTAAATTGGAACAACAGATACTCTGGGACCCCAAAAATAGTTCAAGGACTATTTGACCTTTTTGTCATATTGAAAATGCCATATTGAAAATGAATTTAAAAAAAATCCTCTATGTGGGTTATATTTGACAACGAGACTAAAACATTTCAGGGACTATTTCTTCCCTTTCTAAAAAAAATCCAATGACTAAAATAGACCCTTTATACAGTTTAAGGCTAAAATGACATCTCACAAATAGTCGGCAATTTATTTAGATCATTTTATTTTTTGCTATCTATTTGATGGGCTGGAAAACAAAGCTGTTTCCTTCATTAAATTTAATCCATCAGAGTAAATCATGAAAGAGGATATGATAATATCAAAAGCTCATCATAAAAATTATCTAATATGAACTCATTGCATGAAACTGTTACCTGTAAAGGGGAAATTTCCTCCCACCTCTAATGATGAAATCCTGAAAAAACCTCAAGTCATCAATTTGGTTATAGCTCAACCAAAAAAATAAAATAAAATAAAATCAATCGGTAATCATTTTATCATGGTATCCACACAGAAAATGTTAATGTGTTACCTCGAAGGTAATGAAAGCAATTAATCATTAACTTCCCAAAGTAAAAATTATGTTCCAAATATCATCATAATCATCACACAAAATATCCTCCTTTTATCTTATATTACAAACAGTCAATAACTCATGAATTTCCATAGAATTCTGCTAATGAAATGAAAGAAAACATGAATCAATAATTAGCAAGTTAAGTTTCAAAAACTATCTTCTCAAGGATTTCACGTTGAGAAACATATTCCTTAACAAGACTGAAGCCTTCATTGTAGTTTTGTTATAATATACGCAAAATGATGGAAGTTAAAACTTCAACTTACTGTAATATACTGCAAAAAGTAGATACATTCTAGTAGAGATTTTTAACAAAAATTAAAAGGCTCTAACTTCAATAAATTACATTCAGTCCAACTTGTATGTATAACATTCAAGCTGCCAAAAAGAGAAAGGTGATAATAGCAAATAGAAGAGAGTCAACATGAAATATAAACCAAAATGTAATTCAATTTAAAGTTAATTAATGATAAACCTAAATAGGTGCTCTTTACTTGCTGAAAAGTTTTAAGCAAAACATAAGCTGGTTGCTATTAAATCGTATTAGTTTTTGCCTCGTCACTATTCTCCCATGTTCCAAGAATAACTCACATTACAAAAGAGAAACCAGGCCAACAAATTCTAACATACAAACCTTAAAAAAACCAAAAACCTCTGTTCTCTTTTGTAGACACCAAATATTATAATCATACCAAACATTCAATTCTCAAGCCTCTTCAATTACTTAAGTTGCTCCAAAACAATCAAATGTCTCCATATCTCCCTTTACCCTAATAAGTACTACAAGAGGAAACACAGACTAGCGTAAACTTAATGGCTAAAAAAATTCTAACCTAAACCACGCATATATGAAAAACCTTGAAAGAGAACATTTCCACGGTGCAAATATTGTTTCTAGGTTGTGTGAAGGAATCAAGTGTGAAATAAAAAGAAGATAACGCGAGCAATTTAAAGAAAAAAGCAGTAAAGGTCACCTGCGTAAATATCCCTTTGGCTTTCGATATCCGCATGCGAGTTGCAATCTCCTTGGGAGCAAAACTATCAGCAATGGATACAACAACGTATCCTGCAAGAATGATGGCTAAATATATTATAACTGCAATGGAAGTCATTGGCATGTCAATCGCAATTGCATCGCCCTTTGTAAATAGAGTGTCAAGCGCATTTGAGACCATCCTAACAAACAAGAAAATGGCAAATTTATGTCAGCCACATACAACAATAATTTAAGCTAAACCATTATTTACAGTTTCAAACAAAACAGCTAGTCATGGCATCCATTATGTGGAAAGTGCAATGAAATAAATTCAGAGTTCAAGGTCAGAAATGAGAGTTGTGTACATCACTTGGTCACGGAGCTCTTTTTGAGATAAACTTCTAACAGGAGAATCATCAGGATCTTCATTCATCCAAAGAATAGCCAAATCTTCATCAGTTTTCCTTGGAAAATTTGACGGCAATAGACAACATTCAGCCATGCTTAGAACAGCGCCAGGGAACCAAGCTCCCCCATACTGGAACTTATCAGAAGCATCAAAAATAGATTTAGGTTCTCTGTGAAATTTAACAGAAAGCTCCTTTATTACAATTGACCAGTACACCTGTAAAAAATAATTATAACTGCACCATAAGAAAGACGATGTGCAAAATAAACCAACATAAGAAATTACTCCTCACACAAAAAAATGTCAGAAGCTATTCAATAATTAGAATAGAACATCACCTCCGGATGACGAACAGAATATTTTTGGAAAAGACTAAAGCTTGTAATGGGATCCACATATGACGAACCCAATAACTTTGGGCCATTAGTTTCCATAAGACGCCCAAGGTTTGTCAGTCTAGATTGTGCCCTGTCAATAGAACACATCTATATTGAATAGAAAGCGAAGTAATATTTGAACAACCTATTTTAAGGAAGCCAGCAATATGTGTAACTACAGAAAAATAAAAAAAAATCTGAAATAGGAAAACTATCAGTCGTTATAGGCATGCATCAATCAGCATCCCCATCATCATCATCACCCCGTTATCATCATCATCTTCATCATTAGGTTTATCCCAACTAATAATATTATAAAAACATTGAATGGTATTATAATATTATTATAAAATTATTTAGGTTTGGGTCTTGCATACTTGAAAAGGCAGGAAAATTAAGCTTGATTTAACGGGTTTATTTTATTTTGTGTCGACCCAAATAACTATGTTGATTCTAACATCCTTAGAAAAGATCAAAGGAGGGACTTACAACTTCAAGAACTAGAAAACCCCAAAAGTAGGTATTACAACTCAGATTAGAATTAAAGAGTTCTAAATGGTACTTACAATCTCTGGGATGAGGAATCCCAATAATGGTTCCATATGGCCTTACCCAATAAATAAAGTGACTAGTGTGAGATTTTGATTTAATGGGCTTACCATATTAATTGGCGTGAGGTTTACATCCAAAACAAGGCCCACAAATAGCAAATACAAACTTGAGGGCGGGCGAAAAAGGCCCAAAAGAGACTTCAACTCTGATTGCAGAGGAGAACAATTGGTAAGAATTAGAACCTAAAAGATTGAAAAAAAAAATCCCAGAGATGAGACTTACATCCTAAACCCAAGGGCAATATGATATGAAGCTCACTTATTTTGATTGAATTTAAGTATGTAATTCCATGGTAGGACAAGCTAAAATTTTGAATCAGATTACTAACAATTATAACCCCTAATTTAGGAAGACTAAAAGGCCATTTTATTTAATTTTTATACGAAATTTTGATTTTAGGCTGTGAAATGACGTTCAAAGTTCCTGCTGGGAGTTCATTGCAACCAAGGTTTTCATATGCCAATTGTAGGTCTTATGTCAATGAAGAGGTCGCATGAATCGATGTATAATTCTTATGCATTTAGGTTTGTTTTGAAACATCTCGACTTTATTTTGGTTGGCAAAAGTGAAAACCATAGAGTGAAAGCCCAAAATAGTCCATCGACTATCAACAAGCATTCAATTTAGTTCCAGAGTTTTAGGATGATTCAATTTAATCCCAAACTATTAATAGTTGCTCCAAATTGGTCATAAATCATATTTTTCGTTATTAATAATGGCCTATATGAATTGAAGGATATTTTTGTCATTTCAGTAATTATTTATAAATATATGTACTATAAAAATTACTGTATATGCTGTTTGGCTAGATTTAGGCTAAAACTTGCTTAAAAGCTAATTAAATACTACTCAAATATGATTAAAAGCAAACATCAAAAAATTTGAAAACCCATTTCGCCATAATTTTCTGCTTTTAAATTCGATTATATAATATATTTTTCACATATATTACATTTTCTTCTTTGACAAATTACTTCTCTCCGCAAACTTATAGTGTCGTATTTACCTGAATGAATTTGCAGCTTCTCTAGGTTGAGCCGATGATGATTGAAGCCTCCTCTCTTTGCAATGAATGATAGTCGAGGGGGAATGCGCAAGCGCTCGGATGGAGATGAAGCTTTGTCGTTGATACAAGCACTGCGGATGGAGATGGAGACAAAGACTACTCCGTCAAGTGGAGAAGCAACAAATGAGTACTCTCCATGAGTTGCTTTCTCTCTCGACGGTAAAACAAAGAGGAGAAGCTGCGCTAGGATGGAGACGAAGCCTTTTCATCGACACAAGCAACGCAACTGGAGACGGAGACTACTTCGTCAAGCGGAGAAGCAAAGAATGAGTATCCACGTTAAGTTGCTTGCTCTATCAATGGTGAAACAGAAGGGAAGAAGCCGCACGAGTGGAGGAAAAGTGAAGATTCAGATTAAAGTGAGACTGTTTTGTGTATGAATCATCCAGTGAGAACCGGTGAGCCCTTCGTTTATTTAATTCATGAATTTTGTAAATAGATGGAATTATCTTCATAATGTGAAAGGAGCAGTTAAATTAAATAGAAAATTTTATTTAGGATCGATTCAGAACAATTTTTAATAGTTCAGGATTAAGTTGGAGCATTTTAAAACATGAGGACTAAATTGAACACTTCTTAATAGTCGGGGGACTATTTTGGGTTTTTCCTCGAAAACCATATGTATGTTATTGTTGATATGCATATAACAGTGGACCACATGGGTTCACCCATAATTTCTGAAACCTTGGGTCTGCAACTACATTTGAAAGGGAGAAATTATTCTCCCTTAACTATCCATTATTGCGTTTTTATTTCTTTCCTTCTTATCATGATGATTTGAATTTACCTCCAATTATATGAGGGTTAGTCTGAGCTTGTATATATTTGTTATTTGCTTGCATTAGTTTAATGAGAAAAAAGAGAGTTTTTTCCCTAAGAAAGTTAATCCTAAATTTCACATGCTATCAGAGCCCTAGCTCTTCCTGGGACAAATTCGTAGCTGTCATTTGAATTTCTCTCTCTAGTGGAAATTCCAGACCAACGACTGCATCTTGTCTGTCTACATCCTTGCACGACAATCCTCTATCTGTCGATAGCTACTTTATCTCGGTAGCGCAAATCTTGTGTTGAAGACAGTCAGTTTCTTTCTTCAATAAAAATCCCGTGTTGATAACAGAAAGCTTGTCTCTCTGGTAGAAATCACATGTTTGTCGACAGATGATTTCTCCTTGGTGAAACCCCTTTATGCTGACACCTTATCATGACCAAATACAACATGAAAGCTACTTATTCCTCTTCAGAAGTTACTTTTGAACCTAAACCTAGGATATTTGGTTCTGCAGTATCTAAAATCTCTTCCTCCGTCATCTATCATAAACTACATGATAACAATTTCCTCTAATGGTCTTAATGTGTGATCATGTACATCTATGATAAAAGATAAGATGATCATCTCACCGAAAAAACCCTACAATAGAAATTAAAGATCCTAAACATCGGAACTGAAAGATTAAAGATCACATGGTTATGTCATGACGTCAACTATAAACAACAACAACAACAACAACAAAGCCTTAATCCCACTAAGTGGGGTCGGCTACATGAATCCTTTTTCTCCATTGCGTCCTATTTAGTGTCAAATTTTCGTTTAATTCTAATAGATTAAGATCATTTTTTATGCAATAAGCCCAAGTTTTCCTAGGTCTGCCTCTGCCTTTCATGACGTCAACTATATGACCACAAAAATTAGAGATAACTTCCTCTTGTACAAAATGAAAAAAAAATAATCTAGAATGTCACAAGATAAACCTATTCAAGTGTTATCAACAACTCTAAGTTGTGTGACATTGAAACTAGATTGCATTACTTGTGGTAGAGTAAGTTGAATGCTACTCCATACTTTTAAATTCTCTCTAGATATTAGCTTCAACTAGATATGTATGAACAAACACATAGAGGTACTCACAATTCTCCGCACTTTATAAAACTATTGTTGACCAAAAGAGAACATTCAAGTTCCTTCTAGGAATTAACAAGGAACTTGATATCAAATGAAGAATCATGGGGGACAAAATCTCTTCCTTCAATTTATGAAGTTCATGTTGAAGTACGAAGGGAAGAGAGCAGGAAGAAACTTATGATGACAAGAAAACCCACTGCATCACATATTGACAACTCGGCATTATATACTCTAAAATTATCTCAAGATGACAAATCAAAGAAGAACAAACTGTGGTGTGAACATTGGCAAAAACTATCATATGAAGAAGTGTTGGAAAATTTATGAAAAGCCCGCATATTGGAAGCCCAACAAGGTCAAAGGTAATAGGAAAAATCAAAACACAACATCAAAGTAAGACAAGTCTCATTAACGTATTCTATTCAATAAATAACAACTTGAAGCTCTCCAATGGGTTCAAGGGCAATATTTCGAGCCTTCTAGCACATCAAGGTAATCTTTCCATCTACACTTGTTGCTCTCAATAGGAAGAATCAGCCTTAGTGGACTCTAGAACATCTGATCACATGACAAGTAATATGATTGCTTTTCAATCCTTCTATTCTTGCAAACACCACGATGCAGTTAGAACCGCAGATGAATCCCTCTCATCTGTGGAAGGAAGAAAAACTTTGAAACTTACAAATGATCTTATTATTCAATTTGTGTTTTATGTTCCTAAGCTTACTGTAATTTACTGTCTATCAGCAAACTTACTCGTAACATGAATTGTGTTACTAATTAATTTGTATGAATTTCAGGTGATCGACTTGAGGAAGTTGATTGACAGTGCTAACATGTAACTGCTCATTAGGACATCCACTTTAAAAGAACCGTCCCACCATTCACAATCTTTTGAGTCAAGTCTTATATATGAGTGTTTCCCATGAGAGGCAACTTATATTATTACATTTTCACATCGGGCATCTTAATTTCTATTATATTGAAAATATGTATCCTCATTTGTTTATAAATAAAAAAAAACTTTGTTTTTATCAGTGTGAAACTTGTCAACTTGCTAAACATACTCAACAAATGTACATAAACTTAAAATACAAATCGATGCATCCATTCTCTAAGATTCATAGCGATATTTGGGGCCCTCAAAAAATAAAAATTAGGCTAGGTGGTTTATCATTTTCATTTATGATCACACCAGAATCATTAGGGACTTTTTCATGAATGAATAATTTGAAACTGTTAAAATATTTTAAACCGTCCACAACATGATCGTCACTCAATTTCGAAGCAAAATACATATTTTCAAAACCGATAATGCAAAAGATTACTACAACTCCACTTATCTATCCAAATGACATCATTCATACGAGCTATTGTGTTGACAAACCCCAACAAAATGGTGGCTTAAAGAAATAGCAAACATCTTCTCAAGATGGCCCATTCAATTATATTCACTAACAACATACCCAAACACCTCTAGGGGGATGTAATTCTCACATTCATTTATCTCATAAAGTGGATGCCTAATAGAGTGCTAAATTTTAACAAATCTCTCAAAACCCTCATAAAATCCTACCCTCACATTTAGTTCTTCACCTATATAACCTACCACTAAAAATTTTTGGTTACATTGCTTTTATTCAACATCAACCATATCAGACCAAACTTGATCACAGGTCAATCAAATGCATCTTTAGGGGTTACTCTTAAAACAAAAAGGGGCATACTTGCTATTTTTCAGAAATACAAAAATTCTACAACTCCATGGACGTCACCTCCTTTGAAAACCAACTATGTTACTCTCAATCAAACATTTAGGGGAAGAGTTGGAGAGAATATCAAATTTGAGGTATCATATAGGAACCTCAAGCTCACCTCTCTTATATCTCTAATGAACCCTCTCTTAAACCAACATTAATAGGTTCACCTTATTTTTAAGTGCTATTACATTTTTTGTATCATTGTATTACAAGTTTTACACATCGCTTGCAATGCAATCACATAATCCTATCTGTAACTCCCTCATTATGTAATCCATTCACTCCAACTCCTCTCCATTAATCCCACATACAACTTGCCCATCTCATCGCCCCCCTCCCCCCCTTCCCTTGCTATCATCCCTTCTATTTTTTACATGTCTCTCTTCCATCCCTCTTTCAATTCTCTTTCTCGTAAATTTAGCTACTTTTCATGTCTCAACCACTCGCTTGCATGTTGCAACTTGTTTTTCCTATAAGTGTATCTTTTGTGAGATTCCTACAAAAGAGACTTGCAAGTCTCCTATCCCAATTTTCTTTCTTAGCACCTACTTATACCACAATTTTTTCAACACCCAAACTCAATTGGTTCTTGCACCCCAGCTTCTTTCATGTTTTATCACTGATTTGCTACCCTGCAAAAAGTATCTCCCTTTGGTCAGTCTCCATATCTTCTATTTCTTTCTTCTTCATCTCATCCTCCATTCCTTAACTTGGGATGTTAGTTTTAATTTTAGAAACTTAAGTATACATAATTCTCATTAGACAATTGATCCAAATCCTCTCTCATTTTTTGGTTACATTGCTTTTATTCATCTACATCAACCACATCAGACCAAACTTGATCACAGGTCAATCAAATGCATCTTTAGGGGTTACTCTTAAAACAAAAAGGGGCATAATTGCTACTCTTCGGAAATTAAAAAATTCTACAACTCCATGGACGTCACCTTCTTTGGAAACCAACTATGTTACTCCCAATCAAACATTTAGGGGAAGAGTTGGAGAGAATATCAGATTTGAGGTACCATTCAGAAACCTCAAGCTCACATCTCTTATATCTCTAATGAACCCTCTCTTAAACCAACATTAATAGGTTCACCTTCTTTTTAAGTGCTATTAAATTTTTTGTATCATTGTATTACAAGTTTTACACATCTCTTACAATGCAATCACATAATCCTATTTGTAACTCCCTCACTATGTCATCCATTCACTCCAACTCCTCTCCATTAATCCCACAAAGAACTTGCCCCTCATCTCCCCCCTCCCCCTCGCTATCATCCCTTCCATTCTTTACATGTCTCTCTTCCATCCCTCTTTCCATTCTCTTTCTCATAAATTTAGCCACTTTTCATGTCTCAACCACTCGCTTGCATGTAGCAACTTGTTTTTCCTAGAAGTGTATCTTTTGTGAGATTCCTGCATAAGAGACTTGCAAGTCTCCTATCCCAATTTTCTTTCTTAGCACCTACTTCTATCACAATTTTTTCAACACCCAAACTCAATCGGTTCTTGCACCCACATTCTTTCATGCTTTATCTCTGATCTGCTACCCTGCAAAAGGTATCTCCCTTTGGTCAATCTCCATATTTTCTATTTCTTTCTTCTTCATCTCATCCTCCATTCCAAATTTGTTCTTTGTTTCATCATCCTGATTCCTACATTGTCATAGAATATGAACTACTACCCTAGCCATAACACTTCAATCATGCTATTTTCCCATTTTAGTCAAACCCCTACCCATCAGCTTCTACTCAAAGCAATCCCTAACCTTAAATCCAAAATAAAATGCAAGCCATTAAAACAATCTTAAGCCTTAATCCTAGCTACGGGTCATGAGGAAAAATATTAAGACTAAATAAAGGTATATAATCTTTTTCATCTACCTGGCAATTGTAATTCAAAATAAATTATGTAAAGTTCATGGAATTTAATTAAAATGTTATAGAATAAATGCATTATTTTGTCTACAGAAAATCGTTTGTTTCAAGAGGATCAATAATTAAAAGCTTTTATGGATGTGGTAAATATGAGACGTTGTATCCTTCATCTCTCTCTTTACATAAAAGGGTCAAATTTGTCTCAACTTCTTTGAAAAGCGTTTATACTCATCACTTCTTCTTTCAGATGCGTTCCTAACAGAATGAGTTTCACTGCTTGGCACTAATTTTGAACACCTACATAAACATCCATCAACGGAGAGCCATTTGCAAATATATTATCTCCAAATCCAAACTATTCTAGTAAAGATACTTGTACCATTAGGGGGGAAAAAAACGAAAAGTCACCATTCTCTACACTAATTCTCTACAACCTTGCTATAAGCAGCGCTATATCAATACCCACAATTAATAAAACGTCACAACTTGGTATCGAACAACCATGCTTCATGTTCCATGTCATAAAACCCCTACAGCAATCTATGACTTCATCGTTAACCACAGCGAACATTCAGAGTTATTAAAATGAATTTACACGCATAATGATACATAATTAAGTAAAAATAGTGCTTACGAAGAGGGGAACCAGTAAGGCGGGGGACCCCTCTCAGCCAAATCCCACTTTGCGTACACGGAGTAGTATACAAGCTGGTGGAGAGCATGAGGATGATCCGGCCTCAGCAATCTAGCCGCCACCACTGCTCGCCACACCTCCGCTTCCATTCCCACCCGCCAGCCTGCGTCGGCCACCGATCGGAGCGCCGAATAAAAATCTCTCGCTTCAGTCGGAGTTAGTCCAACGGCAATAATGTCCTCCACCTGGATCTCCCAAACGCTTTCCCTCACCAACACCGCCATCGCCCTGCTGTTCTCGGCTAATCAGACCTAAAAGGATCTGGAGAGCCATTATTATATAGAGGAAAAGGGTAATGGATGGACGCAAAAATGCCCTAAAGACAGAAAAATTGTGTTTGAGAAGGGAGGCTGGAGTTGGTGAAGATGGAAACTGAGGGGGTTAGGTGGCGCGAGTGGCTGACGAGAAGCGACGGGCACAGTTTATATTTGCCTACGAAAAAAATGAAATTGAAAGGTGTTCTGGTCTTCTGGGTTCGAAATTTTCAAAAAATAAAATAAAATAATTAAAAAAAAGTAGAAGATTTACATACGTAGCACTTAATTTTTTTTGCATTTACATTAACACCTAAACTTTAATTTTTAGATATATCGCCCATGCCAAGTTATGTTACAATTTTCAAAAGTTAAAAGGATGGTATTTTATATGTGCAATGAAAGATTTTTGTGGTATATGTGTAAAAAATAAAAATTAGACGTTAGATTTGTAAATAAATAGGAATTGGGGCTGGACCGGCCCGTCCTCAGGAGGGAAAAAAATTGCGTGCAGAAGACGTACGCAGAGTTGCGTACGTAGACGGGTATAAGAGGTTATAATAGGGTTATATTTGCGTTATAACCCCCTGCAATCTATTTATAACCCCTTTGTAACCCGTCTGTAAACTACTAATATATGAAAATACAAGCGCGGTTACAGAAGTTACAAGAGGGTTATAAATAGGTTACAGAAAATTATAACGCGGAAATAAACTACTCTAACCTCCACGTACCCCGTTACACCCTATTTACGTACGCATGTCTACGTACGTGTTCCGCACGTAATTTTTTTCCCCTCAAGTCCTTCCCTTTTTTTCATTCACTTTTCTTTCCTTTCCTTCTTTTCTTATTTCCTTCCTAAGCCATTTCTAATTTAAATCATTTCCTAAAATATTAATCTTGTTTTTATTTCATTTTCCTTCCTTATTTTAAAACTCTTTCTTAAAATCTGAAACTATACTTTCTTCTCCTTTCTTATTTTAAAAGGTTTCCTTAAATTAGTCCGACCTCTTTATAAATAGGAGGTGATATGCTTCTAGTTAGAGGGTTTTTTATATCTGAATTCAAGTTTAAGCCTTTGTACTTTCCCTTCAAAGGTTGGAACCGCTTCTAAGTAGTGCTCTGGTTGTCCCTTGTCCGAGGTAATGATCGTCTCCATGGATCCGAGTGGTGCTTCGACTATAGCTCGACTCCGCCGAGATATTTATATATCCATCCACCCTCCTTGTTGTTGTCAACCACTTCTCAGTCCTATAGTAGGCCCCACCGATCTCCCTACACTCCTTTAGGTCGTTGTCACCCCATGTTCTTCCAAAAGGCTGTCGCAACCCTTCAGCCACCAGCAAGTCGCCGCCCCTTGCCTTCCAACAGGCCGTAAAAACTCGACAACCAACATTAGGCCAACAAAATCTCCACGTAGCTTCCCTGCAGGCCACAATCATCACTGCCTTTGACAATGTCACTCCAATAATAGACCAACGATCCCCCTGCAGCTCCCTTGCAGGCCACAACCATCGTTGTCTCTTGCAAGCTTCGTCCAATTGTGGTTCGATGTCCCTACGCTCGCTACTTTGCTACTCATCCCTTCCATAGCAACGACTCACCTCTTCTGGGTAAGTGGATCAACCTTGGGTATGCAGAATAACCAGAATAGCGGCTACGCAGAAGAAAATAAGTATTTGGATGAATTAGTAATAGAACTAAAGAAGGTGTTACAAAGTCAACTCGAGACCCTTAGAAACATAGGAAATCAAGTTGGGCAATTAGCTATTATTTTATGTAATGAACCCCACGGGAAGTCAGAGATAACAAAGGGCCATAATGTTGAATTCGATGAGTATAACCCTGAAGAGCATGTTCAGTTGGATCACTTTGTTGGAGGATGACCGAAGAAGAATCTACTCTTCTTTTTAAGACACTCTCTTCCATTGTTAAGGAGATAGTTGAGCCTACAATACCACCCATTGGAATGCTCCAAAAGAAAGAATTTTAAGATAACCCTAGGCGGGAGAGTAACCCAGTAGAGATAAACCTTAAACCTAAAGAACTAAGGAGAGCACAAACAAAGAAGTAGTATACCTTTGATTAGCTTTTATAGATCTATTTCTTGTAACTTATTAGGGTAATTTTGATCTAAAAATAGGAGAAATAATTGAGAGAATTTTTGATTTAGAAAGAACTTTTAGGAATGATAATCTGAATTACTCTTATACTTCCCCTCAGGATGACAATTATAGAACTGAGAAAAAAAATTGCAAGAAAAACTAAAATTTGAGGATATAATAGAAACTCCAGGATCAACAAAAGATCGAGAGATTAATCAGTGATTACTAAATCAGATTTTGATCTTGGAGGAAGTTTTTTTCGTCAGAATGAGGAATCTCAAAACAAACATTATCTTGGGAGGCAACCCAAGCATTATCTAATGTGTTCACCATGTTTTTAATTTATGCATTTGTTTCGAAATTTACTTTGAAATTTTCTTTAAAATTCATTTGACGTTGTTCTGAATATTTTTTCTCTAAGAAGTAGCAACCCGTATATTGAGGTCTAACTACACTGTTGCTTCAAATAACTATATTTAGATTTTATCTAAATATTATAGAAACAATTGTTTGCTTCTTACTCTTCCAAGAATTAATTCAAATAACTATATTTAGATTTTATTTAAATATTATAGAAAATTCAAAGAAATATTTTTGGTAATGAAAAATTAATTTTGTAAGTTAAGATATTTAGTATAAGAGGATAAGACTATAGTTAACTATTTAAAGTAAAGAAAACTATATTTTGAAATATTAAGAATCTTAGAAATTTAGTTGAGAAAGAAAAGAATGAGATTCAATGATGTAAAAACTATGAAGTATATATAAGGTAAAGAATTTTTGAAAGTTTTAAATTTAGGAAAAGAAGAGTGAAGTTCAAAATTATAAACAGGCTATCCAGATATAGTAATCCTCACTTGAAAAAGAAAAAAAAGAAAGAAAAAGAAAAGGATTGAAAAACAATCCTTGAAAAGAAAAATATATATATAGGATTGAAAAACAATCCAAAAGAAAGAAAAAAAAAGTGAGGAGAAGCTTGAGGAGATGTCTTATCAAAAATTGGCTTCACTTGGATTAACCTAAAGGGAAAACTAAAAGCATTTCTAAACTTATATTTATGACTAGTTTCTTTAATAATAGTATCCTCATGAAGTTCCTATCTTCTGAATATTCTAAGTGAATTGATATTGCAACATATAGTTATTCTTAAAATGAATAGAGACTAGAACTCTTAGACTTAATGACTAGATAGCCTTATACCTGTAGAATTAATCTAATTACTTGAAAATCTTTCTAACAATTCTTACTATAATATTTATTTAAATCAAAATTATAGTATTTTTAAATTAAAAATTTACCACAATAAATCACAACTTTTATGTAATACTAAAGATTACTTGAGGAATAGTTACGTTTGAGGATTTTGACCCAAGGAAAAAATGTTAAGAATTTCATGCCTATTTTATATTGATTTTGATGATATTGCACTTTAAAGAAGGGTATTTTTGGTGTTTTTCTGCTGGTATAAATATTTAAGGACAATGGAGCGAAAATTTGCAAAAAGGTGCAAATTTGGAGCAAAAATGGCTAAAATATGCAAATTTGACCTAGGGCGCCGACGAAGAGGTCGATGGCACCGACGACATGATTTTCCCGAGAGTTCAGAATATATTACAAGAGAGGACGCCGACGGTGAAGTTCGAGGCCGCCAACAGCAGGGCCAGTTCAAGGCATTATTTCTAGAAGGCCGCCAACGGTGGAGCTCGAGGTTGCCGACGGCGGGATTGACGGTTCTTTCACAAAATACGTCGAATGTGGACGATTTTCGAAGGGATGCCTGGAAAACCCTTGGAGACTCTTCAACAATTTTAAAAAGAACCATTTTAAGCCAAAAAAATGTCATTTTGGAGTCCTCTAAAAGTCACTAAGAGTTTGTAAAAAGTTTTATTATATTCTTCTAATAGTTACTTAGTGTCCAATAGAGAGTCCACTAGTGTCCATTGTTATTAGTGAGTTCAATAGAGATATTGTGAGGAATTCTTTGAAGGATGGTAAGAGTGGAAGGGAAGTGAGAGATCTCTTCCGCATTGTTGTTTCGAAGGAGAATTCTGCGTACTGTAAAGAGAGGAAGAGATTCAGAGGAACTTCAAGGAGTTTGCTTGGGGAGGAATTTAAGATAAGTTGTATTTATTTACTTTAGTTTGTAGAACTTTGCTTTTATATATGAAATTTAAGTTTTATTGCATTCTCTCCATGAATTCTGAGTAGTTGTTCTGTCTTTCTCATAGTTTTGATATTTTTGTGGAATGATAAATTAAATTAGTGTGCCATAAAAATTTAAAGAAGTTGTGATAATCTTTTACTTAGATCTTAATTTACTTTCAATCTGGCCAATTGAATAGTTAAAATCTGTTGAGTTTAGCAACTATAGCAAATATTACATCCGAGATTCAGGGAGGTCAAATCCTTGGAAGGAGGGTGCAAATAAATAGGGAAATAATATTTATCGGGCATAAAATTAGAGATTTTAGAGTGACAAGCTAAAATCCTCAATTCGGTCCTATCGTTTGGGTGTTGAAGTGTAGATGTTAGCCCTCAGGTGAAGGAACGTGGCGACTCCGAAGTGAGAGTCGGTATTCTCCCGACTTAGTCACGTGATTCAGTAACCAAGCATAGGATTAGTCAATGTTCTTTATGCTTGAACTAAAGGGTAAAGAATAGGTATGCTCCTATTTGACACAACACATTTTAAACTAATTCTAATTATTTATTCACTTAAATATCTTAATAAAGGAGAAGATTCTTGCTTATATATTTGAACTTCACTTTAATAGACTTAGTTAATTATTAGTAGAACTAATTTAATTAAAACTTCATATTATTGTCGATTGCATATTAGTGACAGATAGGAAATTTCGATTTAGTTGTGATTCTGAATTGATTTCTATTATTTTACTCTGTAGCCTCTAAAATATTTCCTGTGGGATCGATATCTAGGACTCCACTAAAGCCCTGTATTACTTGAGCGATACATATACTTGCATTTAAAGGTAACTATGCAATTAAAGATTATAATATATAATTGTTACAAAAATTAAAATTACATTCTAAGTCAGTTTGGCGCTATTTCTGAGGATTTAAATCTTCTAGTAGTGGTGTCGAATTCTTATATTTTTAAGTATATAAAAAATCGCGGTCATGAAGACATAATCCTCTTCGCTTAATATGAACCACTTAATGATTGGCGTTAGGCCATCATCTCATATTTGATGAAGGAATACTCCCTGATGATAGCTCTCTCGCTAATCAGATCCAAACGAGAGCGGTGTCTTTCAACATCCTGTATGGTACTGTCGGCATATTTTAGATTTTAAATTTAATTTATATATATATATATATATATATATATATATATATATATATATATATATATATATATAATTTAGAAGTAGCATTTGATTTTTGAAAATAATTTTAAGTTTAAAAATTTTAAGATATGAAATCAAACCGATCTCACATCCCGAATAGTTTATATAAATGAGCACCACATCATAAACCGTGTATCTATCCCGAAGAATAGATACATCGCTCGATGATGGAGCTCGATTAAATAAACTAAAAGATTTGTGACATTCGTTTGGTACGCGAACCAATTTTATAAGCCGACGAGTTCCCCCGCTTAATACAAAGGAATTAAGCGAGGTTTATATTACCTAGGTTCTTAAAGTTCCCTATAAGGGCAAGCCCCTATAGTTAATTACATCTTAAATGTCCGAAGACACTCAAGAAAACTCTCGATAATGATCAATGGTTTTGCTCTCAAGAATTTCAAAGTTTAAGGTTTTCAAACAATTGGACTTTGGAGATTTCAATAGGGAATAGCTCAAATTTAGAACAATTTATTTTCGGAATCCAATGGAGGTAGGGGATGTCACGGACCCGAAGTGAACTTCGGTGACTTCCCGACTATCCTATCGTTTGGCTTCAAATTGAGAGAATTATTTAATGTTGTAATCCTGGCAGTTTTAGTTAATTAGAACTTATATTTATATGACATGATCATATAAATAGCCTCGAAGATGTGGGGGTTTATGTCATACCAAACGACTACCTCAGAGTCCTAAAACCAGTTAGGGCTTAATTTGCATAACATGATTATGCAAATGCCTAACGAAAAGCTGAGGATTTATGTTGCACTAGGCAGACTACCTCGAAATCCTATGGCTTGGTTATTTATTTCTAAGAAAGGTTTTGCTGATGTAGATTCCAGTTTTGCTGACGACGATGGCCATGCTGCCCACTATGCTCCAAGCTCCTTGTCGTTGCAGAGGTTTAGTTTTAGAAAGTGAAAATCAAGAGATGAGAGAAGTATTCTGGTTTAGAAAAGTTTTAGGGTTCAAGTGCCTTAATGTTTTATTAGGGGAATCTTAAAGTTGATTATAACAACACCGGTTAAGATCCCATGGTTCCATCATTCCGGCACCGTTATTTTTATCGGATTCACTCAGTCCAAATGAATTTGCTAAACTCAACTGAATGAGCTCCACACTTTCATTTAGACCATGGGAAATCCCGTTAGCAACACGTAGGTTACATCATCCGAGGTATTCCCGATCATCTAACGAGACGTTTTAATTTAATTGTAGTTGTAGTTTTGTTGTTCTATTTGTAATTAAATTTTGAGTTGTTTTATCTTTTGAATGTTGTGGCGGTGAATTTTATATTTTTGTGACTTTTAATTTAGTTTTGGGGTTTCGGTTTTGTGGCTATCCTAAAAAGTTTCATTTTTCATGCAAGGTGACATTCTTGTTTAACATGCAATTTTTGCAAGAAGGAAAATACGA
Organism: Papilionanthe hookeriana x Papilionanthe teres; assembly: GCA_022702705.1. Lineage (NCBI taxonomy): Eukaryota > Viridiplantae > Streptophyta > Magnoliopsida > Asparagales > Orchidaceae > Papilionanthe > Papilionanthe hookeriana x Papilionanthe teres. The sequence continues at coordinate 109,452,275 of CM040432.1, forward strand.
CGCAGGTAAATAAATTGCAATAAACATAAAAGCGTACATGGTAAGCATTCCCGTCACTTTCACCTACACTTAAAACACATGTCAGAGCATTTAAATATTTGCAACAAACACCTAGGTAAAGCTAAGGGAATGTTCTGGTTGTCTTCCAAAATCTTAATCCTATTGATAGTCACTTCCTATGACGTCTAGGCCTTTGTATTTTATGGATAATTTTTTTTCACCAAAGAACAATTATGTTCAATTGTTCTTCTAAAACATCCCATCGTATTGAGAAAGTGCTTAGGACGAGTATTAAACATCTTTTCAATACTTCTGAGATTATTTCGAGTCCAACTGAATTTTATTGTACAAGTGAATTAATCATTCAAGAGATTTAGTTAAGTTTTGCTTCTGCTCGGTGAACCTGGACATTTGATTATCCGATGAGTGAAGTGACATTTCACTTGATGCTTTATTTGAGGGTTATAATAATAAAAGTCTTTAGGGGCGAATTAGTTTGTTGAGGAATTTAACCATTTTGATTAGATTGATGATTTTAAGGTAATTTTAATTTAATCCCAAAATTCAAGTTGATTTTCTTTTAAGTGTTTTGAGTTTACTTAAGTTGAAAGAGCTATTTAAATTATTTTATTTAATTAAATTTTGATAATTTAAATTTGATTTGAATTGATCATATTAATTTAGGTTAATTTTAATGCTTTTAAAATGATTTAATTTATAATGTTTTAATCATGCATTGTTCTAGGTTGATCTTTAATGTTTTTAATTTTTGTTTTGATTTAAGTCTTATACAATTTTTAGATCAATTTTAACATCTTGAGTTTGTTCCAATTTGATTTTTAATTAATCTCAAATTAGTTTTAAATATCATTAAGTTTATTTAATTTAATTGTTAAATCATTTAATATTTTAAGTTTCAATTTATTTTACAAGTTATTTCCCTTTTAACTATTAACTTTAATCATCATGTCTTTAAAATTGATTAAGAGTTGAGTACTATTGGAATGGTTCATTTAGGGATTTTAGATTAAAAGATTATAATCTTCCTAAATTATATCCCCATTTTAATAATCCAAATTTCAATTATTCTCCCAAAATTTAAATTGAAAGTGATTAATGGGTTTCTACCCCTTGGCTACCTTAGTATCAATCATCTAATAAAAATTTAAGGTCAAATATTTTCCTCCCTTTGGTTTAGCCTAAATTTTAGTTATGGTTAACATTCCTTATTTACCATTATGTCCCTTTTAGGCTTGTTTATTTCATAACTCACTAAATTGAGCTCAAATAAACTTGGAATTTTTTATGTTACTTTACTCATATGTCAATTAAGACATTAGAGAAGAAAATGTGATTTTTCTATTTTTAATTTAATTTATATATTTATTTTAATGCAAAATGAGGTTTTTAAATGAAAATTCAACAGCATGACCAAAGTAAGGTTTCTGTCCTTAAGAAAATTATGGGATGTCCCTACTGACCAGAGGATCACTTGGACCAATTTTGGTGATTTTTTGAATTAATTTGATTTATTTTAATTATTCTGAGTTTTGGGGTATTAATTAATTACAAAACAAAATTAAAGTTGAAAAATATATTTTATATTTTTCTTAAGTCCCTCTGACCTCAAGGAGTCCAAAGAAATAAATTTTATATTTTTCTGATTTTTCTTTGATTTATTAGAATTAATTTGGTGAAAAGGTTAAAAAATCCATTTTTTAATATTAAAAATTGTCTTAAGCCTTTAAAATTCAATATCTTAACCTAGGGACTTAGGAAAAATATTTAGTTGGTTCCTAAGTGATTAGGGGACCAAATATGACATTTTTATGAATTTTAATATTTTTGTGATTTTTTTTAATTTTTTAATTATTAAAATATTTAAAATATGGTTAAAAATGAAAATTTTTAGAAAATTTCAATTTTTTATTTTTTTAGACTCCTCTGATATCAGAGAGCCCACAAAACCAATTTGGTGAATTTTTGAAGTGTATTTTGGGTTTTATGAATTTTTTAATTTTCAAAATGGCTTTGCCACTTAATTAATTCATTTAATTTAAATCATTTCCAATTGACTTGAAATTTTTATGTGAGGTACTCTACATCCTAAATGACAGTGGGGAATTCTTTTCAAGTGATTTTGGTGTGTGGTTACTCGTAATTAATTAAAATTTAATTTTGAGTGTTTAAGCTAATTAGGGTTATTTTTAAAGAATTAAGTCAAACCATAATTTTCCTAAGGTCTTCTGGTCATAAGCTACCTCCCCTAATTTTCCTAGAATTTACTAAGCAACATGCTAATTACTGGAATTAAAATATCAAAACAGACACATGAATTTGGAAAATCAATAACTTACCATAGAGGTAGCCTCTGTTCTTGAAAAATTCAGGGAATGTTCCCAAGAATAGAGGCTACAAAAGCCCTATGGTCTTATGTCATGTTGAATTGTATGCATGCATGGAGAATTGAAATACTTAAAATAGTAGATAATTAATTAAAAATAAAATACTCATCAAAATAAGTTAATTTCTTTTTCACATTATTCTCCTCTGTTCACTGAGCAAGAGGGTATTTTTATTTTATTTTTGTGATTTTTCTACACAAAGATATGAATTTTCAAAGTTCTGGGTATTTAATAAATTCAGAAAAATCCTATTTATCTACTTAAACCAGTCAGCGCCGCGTCATCCTCGGCAGATTCGAGTCGAAAGCATACGCGTCGCTCCGCCATTTGACGCCGCCATCTGACTAGGATGCCACGCGGCCCGTGGTTTCATCCTCAGCTCTCATCCGACGCGATCCTGGCCGTCCATACGATACATGCTCGATCCGACGACGGCTGGTCATCGTCTACGACTGGTGCACCCCGAGAGTCGTCCACCTTCTAACCCTAAGATCTCACTTAATACTCCACCAAATTACATGATCTTGGGCTCTACGAACTCATCTCAACAAGACGAACACATCTATACGGCTAACATGCATTGGAATCGACTCAATCAAAATGGAGAATCGAAAGAAGCTCTTGGGAAGGAGGAGTTCAATACCTTGGCTCTGAGAAGTGAAGCTTCAATCAGAGGGGCTTGGCACGTCCGTTGGAGTCCAGGGAAGCTAGGGATGAAGCCTGGAGCTGTGGCGAAATGTCTAGACCCGATTTCCACCAAGCCCGATTTCAAAGCTTGGCCAATAGAGAGAATGGCTGGCCTGGTGAGGGGGCTTTTGCTAGTGAACTTCTCCTCTTGGTCTGGTGAAGGTGTAGAGTCAATCAATTTGAAGATTGACTCACTCTGGTGAAGTGTCCTGGTTTTGGGCTCAAAATTGAGCTAAAAATTTGAGCTCACAGAGGTGTTTTAGGGCTGGATTTCAGTGGGGATCAAGTGCTCTATGTTAGGAGAAGTGTGTGGAGTGATTTTGGCAGAATTTTGGTAAGGTTTGTTTCAGCACCTCTTTTGGCCTTGAAGGTGGTGGGTTTAAATAAGCATGGCTAGAGGGCTTCCCAGGGCAAGCTAAAGGTTGGGATTAGCTGCCTAGGGGAGGAGAATAACAACCACAATGGTCATTCACCATGGGACAGCTCAGCAGGTGAGTTTTGAATTTTTGAGTCAAATGGGTGCTCTCGGCCTGGTGTTTTCGGCGACCCAGGTGGTGGTCCGGCCAGGGTCAAGTCACCATCTGACTCAGTGAGTCCAGGGATTGAGTTTGGTGCAAGCAATGGGCCATGGCCATGTGTAAAGTGCTTGATTTAAAATGGAATGGGGAAGGATGTATTTTGGGTTCAAATGGGTTCAATGCATGGATTTGGATTTGGTGCACCCACCAAGGGGCATTTGGGTGCTGTGGGGGTCAGGTGAGTCAGCTAGGAAAGGGTGGTGAAGTCCCCATCCATGAATATTTTGATTAATCATGGGTTAAGTTGAAGCATTAAAAGGGTTATAACTTTTTAAGGGGGTTTAAAAGAGGCTCCTCCTTTTGCAATTAATGGCATGGTGAAATGTAAAGTGGCCCCCAAGGCTTGCATGTGGCTTAAGAATGGCTTCATGGCTTGGCCATGGCTTGACTCACTTACATGGAAATGGATTTTGGGATTTTTGATGAATTTAGGGGAAATTGTCATGTGGTTTGATTTAGAATAATTTGATGATTGATTGGAACTTATGGATGGTTTTAATTGAATGCATGATGAAGAAGAGTGTCATATGGGCTTTAGAATGAATTTTGGGCTTTTTAAATTTAGTGAAGATGGGCTTTTTTTTTAAATGTTTTAAAGAGGGGGGATTTTAGGTTTCAAAATAGACTTTTGGATGAAAATTTGGTAAAGGATTGGGCCAAATAAATGTTGCATTTAGTTTAGGAATGTGTCATGAATGGTTTGGAACAAAATTGGGGTAATTTGGAGTTGAATTGGGTTTAATTTGGGTCTTTTAATAATAGGGTCAAAGTGGGTCAAATTGGGCTAACTTGGGCTAATGTTGGTTTTGATGTAAAATTAATGTTTTAAAATGTTTATGGAGGTGTAACAAAGAGTTTTCAATTTTGGTTGGGTCTTAATTTTGGGATTTGGGCTTGTTTGGGTTCATGGTTTGTTTAAACCAATTTAGGGAATTTTGGTTTAAGTTAAGCTTGGGTGAAGTTTGTGTTCAAATTTGGGGCAAATCAAGTTAGTTTTTGTTTTTGGGGATGTTGGGAAGGTTTTAGAAAAGATTTGGGGCTAATTAGAGTTGAGTTGGGTTGGTTTGGGCTAAGTTTAGGTCATGGGCCAAAATTGGGCTTTAAGCTTCAATTTGAAATTGGATCCACATGTTGATAAAATTGGGTTTGGATTTGGTTTAAATTGGTATTGAGGATATTTAATTAGAGTTTAGAATTGAATTGGATCAAAATTGAGGTCAATTAAAGTGATTTGGTTGGACATTGGGTCCACTTAAGTTAAAAAAGGGTCAAATTGGGGGTTTTGGTAAAAGTAGGCTAAATTGACAAAATTGAACTATAGTGTAGTTGAACAAAATGAAATTGGGAATATTTGGGATTTGCTGGAATTTTGTGGGAAATTTTGGAATTTTTGTATTTTTAGGCTAAAAGGGTATTTTGGGTATTTGGAGGTTATTGGGGGGTATTTTGGAAATTTTGGTATATTTGGCCATGGATGATAAATTTGAGTGGTGGAGAATATTTAGGATTGATTTTCAGGGATTTTGGGTAATTTAGGCAATTCTAGCAAATTTTGGGCAATTTCAAGGGCGTTTGGTAGGTTTGGTGGGTTTAGGGTCCCGGGGGTTAAAATTTGAAATTTGGGAAAAATAAAAATTGATTAAGTGTGAGTGAAATAAAACCATTTGATTGAGCCATGAAGCCATATTAAGCTCACAAGATCCATGAGTGGACTCATCTTAGGCACTCAATATGTTGTTCTTAACCCTCTTAGGCAGGGGCTTAGGGGTTAAGGTCCATCCATATGAGTTACCTACACGAGTCAGGGAGTCAAATTGAGTAAAAGTGGTTTTAAGATTTGGAATGTGTGTGAGAGTGTGGTGTGTGCAATCTTGCCCTCACCAAGACCAGACCACCCAGGGTAATTCTAATTCCAAAGAGTCCTATAGGAAACTCATCCTTTAAACCTCCACATACTGATTTCAACCCTCCAAGTGACCTGGGGGTTTACAATCAAAATTGTGGGGTTTGAAGGGAGTCAAGAAGTGTTTGAATTTCTAAGTGGTGGGTCCCATTTCTAGTCCTCTAGGATAGTCAAAGGGAAAACCTATGGCTAGATCCTAAGCACTAAGGAGAAAGATCAGACCTCACCAAAAATGAGGTCAACACCTGGGTCGCCAGAAAACACCATGGCCGAGAGCTCCATGTGAGACAAAAATTCAAATTCTCCCTTGCTAAGCTGTCCCATGGCTAATGGTTACTAGAGCTCTTCTTCTCCTTCCCTGAGCAGCTGATCCCAGCCCCTAACTTGCCCTGATAAGCTCCCCAGCCATGGCTATTTAAACACCACCACCCCACGAACAAAAGGTTGGATGCACTGAACCTTACCAAAACTCTTCCCAATTCATTCCAAACCTCTCTCCTAACATAGAGCAGTTGATCCCCACTGAAATCCAGCCCTAAAACCCCCTCTGTGAGCTCAATTTCTGAGCTCAATTTTAAGCCAAAAACTAGAACACTTCACCACAGTGAGCCAATCTTCAAATTGATTTACTCTACACCTTCACCAGACCAAGAGAAGAAGTTCCCCAACAAAAGCCCCTCACCAGGCCAGCCATTCTTCCTATCGACCAAGCTTTGAAATCGGGCTTGGTGGAAATCGGGTCTAGATATTTCACCAGGACCAGACGCTCCATCCCTAGCTTCCTTGGACTCCAACGAACGTGCCGAGCACATCCAATCGAGGCTTCAACTCTTGGACCAAGGTATAGAGACTTCTCCTTAGCCCGAGCTTTCAGCGATCCATCATCTAATTTGAGTCGATTTCAATGCATGTTAGCCGTATGGATGTGTAGCTCTAGGCTAGATGAACATGTAGGAGAAAACCGCATGTGATTTGGTTAACTATATCTCGAGATCTTAAGGTTTAAGTGTGGACGGTTCTCGGGTAAGAACGCCTGGGGACGTTGAACGGATGCCGTCCATTCGCGTGTGTATCGAATGAACGATCCAGATTGCGCCGGACCGAAGCACGGGACGAGACCGCTGGGCCGCGTGGCACTGAGGTGGAAGGCGGCGTCGAATGGAAAAGCGCCGCGTGGGACTTCAGAGCTACCGAGGATGACAGGGCGCCGCGCTGGATAAGTAGAAAAATAGGATTTTTTCCTATTTATTTAATTCAGCCAACTTCAAAAATCCATATCTTTGCATAGAAAAATCCAAAAAAATAAAAGAAAATTACTCACTTGATCAGTGAATAGAGGAGAATAATGTGGAAAAGAAATTAAGTTATTTTGTTAAGTATTTTTTTTAATTAATTTAATACTGTTTTAAGTATTTCAATTATCCATTCATGCATATAATTCACCATGGCATGGTACCATAGGGCTTTTGTAGCCTCTGTTCTTGGGAACATTCCCTGAATTTTTCAAGGCCAGATGCCATCTCTGTGGCAAGTTATTGATTTTCCAAGTTTATGTGTCTGCTTTGATGTTTTAATTCCAATAATTAGCATAATTGGTCCAAATGGTACTCTGGTCAGTAGCGACATCCCATAATTTTCTTAAGGACAGAAACCTTACCTTGGTCATGTTATTAAATTTTCATTGAAAACCCTTATTTTCCATAAAAATAATTATTAAAATTAAATTAAAAATAGAAAAAAATCACATTTTCTCCTCTGATATTTTAATTGACCCGTGAGTATGGTGACATAAAAATTTTAAAGTTATTTGAGTTATATTTAATTAATTATGAAGTGAACAATCCTAAGGGGCAAAAAATGGTAATTATTGAAATTTAGCCTTAATCAATATTTAGGCTTAATTATGGGTAATGGGTAATGAATGATCCTAATTAATCTCCTTAGATGATTGAAACATGAGGAATTAAAGGGTAGAAACCCATTTATCACTTTTCCAACATAAACAAAATGGTTCTGATTTCTTAAATTATTAAGAATTTGAAGTTAATTAAAGGAGAATGTATTAAGTAAAGGGGTTTAGTATTGGAAGATATTATTTATTAATCTTAACCCCTAATCGATAGAAATCAAATACCACTTAATATTAATTTAATAACTCATTAATTAAAACTAAGATAAATTAAATAATCAAATTAAAACAATTTCTAAGATAATTTAATAAAAAAATAATTTTAAAATAATATAATTAATTAAATTAAAAATAATTTTAAAATGACATGATTAATTCAAAACAATTTACATTAAATATAATTAAATTAAAACAATTTTAAAATAATTTAATCAACTTTAAATCAAAATTAAATCAATTCAACTAAATTAAAATCAATTTCAAATCAACACAATTAAATTAATTATAACTAAAATTAAAGTTAAGACAATTTTAAAATAGCCAAGTCAACTTTTGAAATTACACAATCAAATTGAAATAATATAAGACAGTTATAATTAAACTAAAATATTACAATTAATTTGAATCAATCTTAAAATACATACAATGTATTTGAACAATTTTTGGAAGGTTTCATGAGACATCTCTAGTGAAATTTGTCCCTACATTATAAAATAGTGTTTGTAATGTCAGAAAAAGGTTTTGTATGTTAAAAAAATGAAAGGAATGTTGAGAGATCTTAGAATAGGAGTAGAAATGTAGATTTCTACCTTTTTGGAGAAGTTGGAGAGGGGATTTTGAGAGAATCTGTAAGGGAATGTACTAGCATTGCATGAATCAGCGGGAGACTTTGTGGGTGAGATTTTCATCTTTCTTTCAAAGAGAAAAAGCAAAGTATTGTGTTCTTCACTATCTTATGATTTTGTTAACACTTATCTAGTGGATTTGCTTTGATGAAATGAAGTTTCTCGTTATGTTTTCTTCATGCTTTGTTATGTGTTGTTCTTACTCTTTCTTCTTGTTTGGAAATAGTGGCATGACATGATCATGTCATTGTTTTTATTTTACTTTTATTTTATAATGAGTAGGATTCATGTTTAGGATGTTGGGATGCATGTTAGAAGGGGTTTTAATTATAAATGTAATGGTTTTTACTTAAATTTCATTTACATTAAAATATGGGTCCGTTGTACTGTTAAAATTCGTTGTAATTACATTAAGACCCGAGAGAGCGGTGTAATTCTCAACAAAGTGAAACACATTTAATTTCATGGATGAGAATGTAATCCATGTGGTTAGGTGCAAATAAATAGATAAATATACTTTGATAGACGTAGAATTAGAGATTTTAGGGTGACAGACTAAAATCCCCAATTTGGTCCTAATGTTTGGAAACTAAAGCGAGAGAGCCCTTAGGCGAGGGGGAAGTGGGAGCTCTGAAGTGATAGCCAGTATCCTCTCAGCCTAACCACAAATTTATGGACTAAACCTAAACTTATCCAATGTTCTTTATACACTTGACAGAGGTTAAGGAATGTGATTGCTCTTATTTGACACATACAATATTTAATGTATCTCATTCCTATACATTATCCAATTCACTACATAAGAATAGTAGTTTTTAACATCTTAAAATTCTCCAAACCAATTCATTCATAAAGGTTATCTTTAGAATTAATATTTTAATTTAGGAGTAGTTTTTATTTGTCTTAAACATAAGACTTACCTTTAGGAGTACTTGTTAAAAAAACCATTTAATTCGACCTTTCAAACTAATGACTAATAGTAATAGACTAGAATTAGCCTAAGGGATTTCTTATATTGCTTCTCTGTGGGATCGATACTGGGATTTTTAAAGAAAGCCCTATATTACTTGAAGCAATACGTGCACTTGCGTAGAACCCATAATGTGTGAACTATAATCTACATTTTATGACATTTCAATTTTGCATATTACCAATTAAATATAAATAGGGTCAAGTTTTTGGCCATATTTTAGAAGCTAAATTATTGCATAATTACTAGTCTGGTCAATTTTTTGGCATCGTCTCAGAGGAATTAAGTTGATAATACGGAGAAAAACAACACACACTAGGGCGCATCAAGTTTTTCGCGTCGTTGTCGGAGAAGCTTCGTTAAGAACTTTAAGAGAATTTTAGTTAAAACTGTAAGACTTAGATTTAGACTTTATAGCATTATTATATGTATGTTTAATTCTTGTGTGCTTATTTTTAAGAAAATCCAAAATACCAAAAATATTTTTGATATCTGTCTTATCAGTTAAGTCTTTAAATTTGTGTGTGTATTTTAGGAGCTGCAGGCCTTGAATTTTATGACTCAGATTTGGAGAGAACTTTTAGGAGAATGATGAATCATAAAAGACTCCATGAATTGATTGTAGAAATGGCAGATGAATGATATAATGAATATTTTGATTTGGATTATGATGTTAGTAGCTTTGAAAGAGTAAACACCATGAGAGTGATGAGTTTTCAAGAAGATATGCTTACTACATTAAGTTCTCGGGTTGCTGATATTACGAGGAAGTTAGATCATTATGTAGAAAGTTATCCACAAGAGACCCCAAATATTAAGAAAATTTTATTTGGACAATTGATCGAGCCTAACTATTTTGAAATCAACCATGAGATATACAATCCTTATTCCAATTACTACAATCCAGGTTGGGAAAATTATTCAAACTTTAATTGGAATACTAATTTTATAGGAAAATCCCAATTATGGGAAGATAATCAATTTAATTAGAATGTAATTGGAATAATCAAGGTGATTTTAATGATGAACTCTCGTTTCCACATAATTTTAACTTCAACCCACATAATGAGGAAAATGAGTCACTATTAATTTACGAGTCAGTTAGAAAGTCAAAAGACTGAGTTCGAATGTTAAGGAGCCACAATTAGTAATATGGAAAACCAACTGAGTCAGATTATTAATGTAATTAACAGTTACCGCCGAGAGATTTTACCTAATGACCCTGAGATAAACTCTAAGCAGATGAATGATGAGCAATATAAAGTTATCAAACAAATAATTAGAAGAGAATTTGAGGATATGCTTAAAAAAAACTTTAAGTTGAGAGATGAGAATAAGGAGATTGAAAGGTTGATGGAAGAATTTTCTAAGGAATTAAAAACATATTTCCTCAACTAAGATAAATATAGAAAGACCACATTCACCATTTACTAAGTACCAAGAGGAAGAATTGGAAGATAACTTGAAACAGAAGAGTAACATAGAAGATTTTGATCCAAACTTTGAATTATCTAGAGGGAATCTGATCCAATTTTTGAGAAATTATGAAATATCTTATAGAGATTAATTTCTTATAAATTTCAAGGATGATATTAATATGAAAATTGAGAAAAATAATAGAAGAATATTGGATTTAGAAAGAAATACGTGGAACAATGATATGAATCAATCTGAAAAGGAGGAGCTGAAATAAAAATTGCAATTCGAGGATTTTGTAGGAATCTCTGGATATAAAAAATATTGAGCGATTGATGGAGGATTACTTAAATGGAATTTTGATCCTGTGTTGACCTCACTTTTGTTAAGGTTTAGTCTTTCTTTATAATAGTCTAGGGTATAGCCATAGGAATTTCCTGGTGACTATCTTAGAAGACTAGCAATGAAACCCTCACCCCATAAAAATCCAAAACATTTCTTTGCTTTACTTGAAGTTTTCAAATGATTAAAGTCTAACCTCTAAATTCTTAGGAGAAAGAGACTAAGCATTAGGAAGCTCAAGGGGAGTTCCATATAGGATGGTCAAGCCTTAGGTCTTACTCTGGGTGGTTTGGGTGAGACTCACACACACTTACACATCACACTCTCACACACTACCTCACAACCCTAAACCAAACTTCTCCACACTTGATCCCCTACTCTTTTGGAAACTCATGTGGGTGGTTTCCCCAAGCTCTTAGCCCCAAGCTAGGATTTGATTAGTACCAGCACATGCAGGATCCAAATGGGAAATTCTCTTGGTCCATGGCTCAAATGGGTTATCAATCTCACTCAACTCCAAAATTTACCAAAACTCCCAATTTTTGACCCCTTTTGCCTTAAACTCTATCAAATAACCAAATTACCCATAAAACCCTAATTTAGCCCAAAATTCCCAAAATCAACCAAAATTACCATAACCCCTCAAAAATCACCCCTAAACATCCCTCACAACTCAAAATACCCAAAACACCTTAATTTTTCCAAAATTCCCCAAAATACCTCTAAAATACCCAAAATGACCAAAATACCCCTCCTAGCCCAAAAATTAAAAAAATTCAAAAAATTCGCACAAATTCCCAAAACCCTCCAAATTTCCCAATTTCAGTTTGGAACCACCACATTGACCCAATTAGACCTAATTAGTTCAGTTTGACAAAAAACGCCCAAATTTCTCCTTAAGGCCCAAAATGCCTAAATTACCTCCAATGTCCACCAAATTGACTTCAATCCTCCACAATTTAAATTATAAACTCAAATTCAGAATGCTCAGTATCATTCCAAACCAAATCCAAGCCCAATTTGACCCACATTTAAACTCAATTTCAACCCAAACTAAAAAGGCCCAATTTTGACCATATGACTCAATTCCCCCAAATAAAACCCCATGAGCTAATTAATTCCCCAAATTAATATCCAAAACCCTTCATGAAATTCTCCTAAATTAATTTGAACCATCAATTGCACCATTTTGGGCCAAAATCTCACCCAAGTCAAACCAAACCTAAAATCCCCAAATTTGCCCCAAATGTGTCACATACCCAAATTCCAACTAAATTGAATGTTCTAGCCCTAAAATGTCCACCTAATTAATGTTGAAAACTTTTTCTAACATTCCCATGAACCATTTGGAACTTCCAATTGGCCTTTGACCCCACTCTAGCTTAACCTAAACCCAAGCTAACCCAAATGCCCTTAAATTGACCAAATACCCAATTTAAGCCAAATTAACTCCCCAAACCAATTCAAAATCACTTCAATCCTCTCCCAAACACTTTATGAAATCATACACACCATATTGAACAATTATTTAGAGCTAAAGAAAGCTTGAACCCAACCTAGCCCAATTTAAACCCAAGTGACCCAAATTGAACCCATGAGCAAACTTAACCAAATCAAGCCAAATGTGACCAAACCAAGCTTACCATAGCCAGCCATTGAGTCTAGGGACTAACGTAGATGCCTCTAGACCATCCTACTCAAGCCATGGACCAAGGGTCACCCAAATTGGAGGATCCCCTTCCTTAAATGGGTAAAACCTAGGGAGATTTGCATAATTCATTAACCACTTAAGATCGCCCCACTTATGGCATGCCCACTGGCTCACCTGACAACTGGCCACCTCCCCTGGCCTGGCCAGCTGGCCTAGTTACCAGAGGATCTCATACCTCAAGCCACCTCAAGCTAAATAAACCCAATTGAGCCTACCCAAGCTGTCCAGCTCTGACTACTTAACAGGGCTGATCTGCCTTCCACCTAATCAAAAGTTTCAACCCACATTGGCCCCCTGAGCTTCACCAGGCAGCCATGGTCATAAATAGAGCTCTTCACGGCGCAGAGAGGGTGCTGAAATTTCCTAAGAAACCCTGTCAAATTGCTTCCAGAGCTTCCTTGAGACCTAATGAGTGCAAGCCCATCATCCTTCAGCCCTAATCCCCACTGTCCAGAGCAAATTTCCCATTGAAATTCCAGTCGAAACCAGGACAATTTCAATTGCACCTCTCTACTGCCTAAAATCTCAAACCAAATGATCTACACCATCACCGGAATAAAAGAAGAAGTTCCCCCATCAAAGCCCCATCACAGAGAGACCCCATACCAGACTTTGTTCAACACCCAAAATCGAGCTTGATCAAACTTGGGTCTAGACACTTCACCACGACTAGAGGCTTCATCTGGAGGCTCGTTGGGTTCAATCAAAGCTGCCACAACCATCTGATTGAGGCTTCTCCTCTCAGACAAATGTATTGAACTTCACCTTCATCTCGAGCCATTTTTGATCCTCCATGCATGTTGAGTTGATTTCAAGCTAGGTTAACCGTATATATAGGTTCATCTAAGTTAGATGAGTCCATAGAAACAAACCCCATGTGATTTGGTTGAGTCAAGTTCGAGTTCTTGAGGCTAGAAGGTGGACATGATGAACCAGTCGAAGACGATAAAGGAGGACCGTTCGATCGCGTGTGTTTTAGATGGACGACACTGATGCAGTCAGATGGGGAGATGATACATAAAGCGTGTGATACTTGGCCATTGAGTCAGACGACAGTGTCAAATGGCAGAGCAACGTGTAGCAATTGTCGAGAATATAGTCAGCGCCGCGTGGATAAGTAGAAAAATAAGATTTATTTGAATTATTTAAATCAGACAAACTTTAAAAATACATAACTTGGTGTAGAAAAATCATAAAAATAAAATAAAAATACCCTAGTGCTCAATGAACAGATGAGAATAATGTGGAAATGTTTTGAAATTTGTTTAATGCATGCTTCATTTTTTAATTAATTAAAAACTATTTTTGGTATTTTAATTCTCCATTCACTTAGACATTTCACCATGGCTTGACCTTTGGGGGTCCTGATCTCTCTGTCATGAGGGATCTTCCTTGATTTTTTTAAAGTCAGGGGGAATCTCTATGAAGAGATCCCTAATTTTTAAGCTTATGGTCTTTGTTTTGGTTAATTAATTTTAATATTTAGTGTATTTATCAGAAAAATCTAAAAAATATTTTAGTAGGTTCTTCGTGACCACAGGACCAAAGGAAAAATATATAATTGATTTAACCCATTACAAATCAATCTAACTTTAATCAAATCATTAAAACCATGAAAAAGTAATTTGGATTAAATTTAAATTTGATGGCCTTAATTTTGGTTCCCTATTGTGGGTTAAGGTTAGGGGAAGTCCCATAACAATTTTCAAGTCAATTGGAGTTGATTTGACCATTTAAAACAATTTTCTAAGCTAAATGGTATTTTTTTGACACTGAAATGATTTTTAATAATTAAAATATAACTAAAAAAAATTATAAAATTGGTTTTGGGAATTTCTTGTGACCAAAGAAATTTTCTAAAAATAAAATGATAATCAAAATCAACACTTCATTTTAAGCCTAATTTTGGAATTTTTTAATATTTAAAAAAGTATTAAAATCAATTAAAAATCACTAAAATCACAAAATTAATAAAATTTATGAAAATGTTTTAAATTGCCTCCTAATCACTTAGAAATAATTGGAGTAATTTTCCTAACTCTCTAAAAAAAGATATTAAGTTTTAAAGAATTAATTTTTAAAGGCTAAAATAGAATTTTCCTAATTTCTCATTAAAATAGTTTTAATAATTAAAATATAAATCACAAAAATATGAAATTTGATTCCCTGGATTCACTGATCTCGGAGAGATTTATAAAAATATAAAACTTAATTTTGCAATTAAAATAATATTTTATATTTAATTAATACTCAAAAAATTGAAATAATTATAATAATTAAATTAAAATTAAGAAAATCATGAAATTTGATCTAATGATTCTCTGGTCTATGTGAACCTTTAGTAATTTTCTTTGGGACATATGGTTTATTTTTAATAAGTTATTGAATTTTCTTTGAAAATCCCTATTTTAAATGAAAATAACTATATATTAAATTAAATTAAGAAAAATCATATTTTTCTCCTTTAATGTTCTAATTGACCCATAAGTGGGGTAATTTTAAATTTTTAAAGTCATTTGAGTTAAATTTAATGAATTGTGAAGTGATAAGGCCTTTAGGGACAAAAGTGCAATTTTGAAAATTTAGCCTTAATTAACATTTAGGCTTGATTTAAAGGGTAATGGATAATCTTAATAAACATGTTGGAATGATTGATACATATGAGGGGGTAAATGATGGAAATTCATCTCATTGTTGTCACATTAAAAGATAAGCTTACAATTTTCTTAATCACATTAATTTGGATAAAAAAAAAGAAGAAAATAGATTCTTAAGGTTCGGGGTTTGGCTTTGGAAGTTAATAATTAATCAATTAGATACCCCTTTTGTAATGTTTAAATGATAATTCATTAATTTAATAAGAATCATGTTCATGTAACTTAACTTTTCTAAAAAATTAGAAATATACATACTTAAGTCTTAAGGGCTTAATAGTGAGCTAGGCTTAATTGAAATTTGACTAATGAGGTTTAAAAAAACACAATTAATTTTAAAACACATTTGAAACACTACAAGCCCATAAAAACTGGTTAAATTCTTTCCTAAATTAAGTTGCCTCTAAAGACCCCACTTAGATAACTTATAAATAAAATATCAAGTGACATTTATCCCACTTTCGGGACAATTAAAACATTAGCTCACCGAGCATAAGGAGATGAAATAGATGAATCATTTAATAATTATGATAAGCCTAAATGAACTCAAGAAAGTTCAAAAGGATTGTGAAATATCTAGGTATTCCCTAGATCTTCTCACAAATCTTCTGGAAACCTTGAAGGAAAATTGAACCTATCATAATTATGAAAGGAAGCCATCTCATAAATGAATAAATGGGACTCACCAAGTTATGACATAAGACTTAACGGGCCCGCGACGAACCTATCTATAGGCTTTTACTTTCCTACATATTATACATGTTTACTGAAAAGATACTAAAGTTTCAGGTGGAGGAACGAGACTCGCCAGGTACACTTTTACAAGTTTATAACACCTGCTTTTTAGTACTTCCTTTATTGTACTTTTCTTCTTTGTAAGTTTGCATGCTAAACAACAATGTCACCCTGAATGAAAACCATAACTTTTAGGATAGCCACAGAACTGAAACCAAAAATCAAAACAAAATAAAATTCACTTCCATAGCAGTCAAAATATAAGACAACTCAAAATTTAATCACAAATAGAACAAACATCACAATTAAAATTAAATTAAAGTACATCTATCGGATGATTGAGAATACCTCAGAGAATGTAACCTACAACTGCTACACAGTCTAAATGAAAATATGGAACTCATTTAGTTGAGTTTAATAAATTCACTTGGACTAAGTGAATCCGAACAATATAGTGGTGTTGAAATATGGGAACCGTGGGATCCTAACTAGTATCGCTATAATCAACTTAAATATTTCCCTAATAAGACATTAAGACACCTCAATTTAAATTCTCTCAAGAACATGCTCCTTCTCTTTTATTTTAAATTTGACAATTCTAAAACTAAACCTGCTACGATGAGGAGCTTGGAGCATGCATGGTGGGCAACACGACTATTTTCAATAACAAAACTCCTTAGAATTAAACAACAAAGTCACAGGACTTCGAGGTAGCTAGCCTAGTGCAACATAAACCCTCACTTTATCTCTTTAAGCCTTTTGCACCTCGTACAATAAATCCCTAACTCACCTAAGGATTCTGAGGTTGTCACCATATATGACATAAATCCTCCAATCTTCAGGCTATTTACAAGATTGGTATCAAGCGATGTAAGCCCTAAATAATAAAATTGGCAGGATGAAATATTAAATAAATATCTCATATTGAAGTCAAGCCATAGGATAGTATGAGAAAGAACACCAAGATTCTTCTTGGATCTTTGTCTTTCCCCTGGCTTTCTCTTCCTTTAGATTCCTACAATAATTTTTCCAAAACTTAAGCTACTCACATATTGAATTTCCCATTATCACATTTTTTTGAAGAATCCTACCATTTGAAAGTTATGAATACAATATTTTCTGATCTATATCAAGAGTTTTCTTAGGTGACTTCAGTTGTCTAAGATGTAATTAACTATAGAGGCTTGCCTTTATAGGAAACTTAAAGACCCCAGAGTAATATAAACCCTATATAATACATATTAGATAGGGGAAATTGTCGGTAAATATAAATGGTTCACAAACAAAACGGATGTCATGAATTCTTTAGTTTATTTGATCAAACCTCGCCACCAAGGAATGTATCCATTCTTTGGGATAGATACATGGCTTGCAGTGAAGCGATTGATTATTTAAAATATTGATTGTATGAGATCAATTTGGTTTCATATTTTTCAAAATTAAAAATGATACTTTCTAAAAATATATATGTAAAATATTAAATTAAATCTATCATGGAGATTTTTAACGACCGTTGTAATCATTTTTCGGGCTGGTGACATTAAACCAAGCTCTTTATGGGAGGCATCCCATAGTTATCATGTTGTTTGATTTAGTATGCTTGAGAGTCATGATTGTTAGTGTTATATTGTGTTTACTTTAGTGTGGATTGATCAGATTGATTAATGATTGGTGAATGTTTGGATAGTTAGTGGATTGATTTGATCTTTATGTGTCATTATGGATTGATAAGTTTGATTGTTATTCGTGGATGTTTGGATTGTTAGTGGTTTGATTTGATCGTATAATCTCTTGTAGTGATTGGATTGACGAGTCCACTATGACTCGGGTCTTACTCGGACATGAGTTTACAAGAGACATAATGAATTTGAACAATGACAATTCAATCTCAATTTTGCTACTTCATTTTTCATTTAATAAGAGCCGCGAACTTATTTAATGAAAAACATGTGGATGATCATACACTATCCGTATAACTATTAGAGTTGCTTGATTAAAAGAATAAGGTGATGCCTGAGATTGGGGCTCGAGAGACAATATATCAGGGATTATCTTATCTTTGGGGTTACTATCTATAAAACCATTTAAAATGTACCTAATTTTTTTAGGGTAGTGATTCTGTTAGAATTTGGAAGTAAGATAATGAGATTGTATGAGTTAAATGATGAATTGATCTCATTTATCTTGTGTGTTTTTGTTTGTATTTTATGTTTATTTTTGTGTTAAAACTTTATATATGACTTGAAGAACATTTTTATATTACACTGTCTTTAGGGTGTGTTATTGTACCATATGAGGGGCATGCCATTGCACTTCCTTTTGGGAACCAACTTTAGCATGCATTATTATACCATCTTTGGGGTGTTTCATGGAACAATCTTTAGGGTGTAAGGTGGCCCATCTTTGGGGTGCGTCATGGCACCACCTTTGCAGTGCATCATTGCAAAGTATGTGGAGCACGTCATTGCATAGTATTGTTGTGGGTTATTACACAAAATTTGAAGGACTTTTTTATACCATCTTTGAGTTGCGGCATTGCATAGTTCGAGGTGCATCACTACACTACATTCAAAATGATGCATTGCTCTATCGAGTGCATCGTTACTCCACAACGTACGTATGGATTTCACAATGTACAACATGATTACGGAAGGGATTTCTTTGCAATGTGCAAGAGGTGACTAATGGTGTTCTGCATTGGCTAGCAAGCAGTGATTCATGGTGGTTGGTGGCTACACAAGTAGATGGTGTTGATTGGATCTTCAATGTAGAACATTGTACTTCTTATCCTTCTCATTATCCTACTCTGAGCGCCAGCTCTTCCTCTATGGTCCTTGGTCTTCCTTTGGTTCAACGCCGAGGCTTATATTCATAAAGGGGGTATGACTTTATTTATAGAGTTTGTGAGAGATTTCTCTACAAATAACAACAACAACAACAACAACAACAACAACAATAATAATAATAATAATAATAATAATAATAATCAGGCCAATCCATCAGATAATCTGGAGAGATTCCCTCGATCGAAAAACATTTTGTGGACATTTAATTTCCTTAACAATACTAGAGTTGAGTGATCTTGGGCTCGTTGGATTCATCAAATCAAAATATTCAATTTTATTATAGGCTTATTGGATTTAGAATTTGTTTGAAACTCTAATATATTACCTAAAAATTTTAAAACTGATGTAATGGCTTGATCTAACTTGGATTGGATCAATTTTGATGTCCTTGAGTATGTCTCATTGAGCCAATAAGTTTGATTGTAAGTTTGCATGATTTTTTAATTTTATGTTTAAACATTTCTTACTGAAAAAAAAAGCTTTGAGATTCACGTTAATCACCTCGAAATTCATGTTTGAAGGAAAATATTGACCGTAAATTTTTGCATCAGGTCGTTCCATGTAGAGGTTGATTTGTGTACTGTTAAGTCTAGCCACATCTTAGCTTTATCTATAAATGAGAAATGAAATAACTTTGTCTAAAGGCATTGTTGGTGACACCATTATGAATTAAAGTGACAAAGTTCTAAGAAACTAGCCAAGTGAAGGTTTGGATCTTAGGTTTAAGCTCAAAGGTATTGGCTTTTACGACAAAGTTATTATTCAAGTGGATTTTCTCCACGATTGGGCTAACATATGCTAAGTGGTATATATTTGTTATTCTCTTCTTGAGGTAATTTTGGTCAATGCTAAGTGTTTCGTTTAAGTTCTGTGATTATTTATTTATTTATTTATTTTTTGCTATTTTTTCATTTACAGATAAAAATACAGTAAATCTACAGTTTCGATTCTACACATGAAAACCTAGAACAAACAAGCATGTGACCCTAAATCTAGCATAAAACATAAATTCACATAAATATGCATAAATAAGATAAAATATAATATATGTAAAATAATTGTTACATAAAATGCATAACACAATTTTTTTTTTGGATTTTTTACCACAAAAAGAGTAAATGAAATATGATAAAATGTGACAATTTAATGATCCAGTTTTTAAACCTTAATGGTTTAACTAAAATCTTCATAAAAATGAAAATTTAATGTCCATCCCTTGCAAATGTGCTAAAAAACTTGATGTCTAAAACTACAGTGAAGCGCATGACAATCATATAATTATAAGAGTCACTCAAGTACTATGCAAATATAAGTCCACGAGTTGATCCCATAATGAATAAGTTAAATTTCAAATGACTAGAAGTTCTAGTCTACGGATCTTAAGTCTAGCTTGAAGAATGAAGTATGGTGAATTTTCGAAAGTTAGTTACCTAATTTTTTGCAATAAATTGAATCATAAAAACTAAGTTTTTAGGTTTTAATCAAGTGATAAAACCTCCCTTGAATCAAACTTAGCAATTTAGCCTTAGCATATGACTCCAATGTTGTTGACTAATAGGAATAACAATATTCCTTAACCCTTTCTATGGCCTTAAGAATTATTAGTGTTTCATATTATAGTAAATTCTTTGAACATGCAAATGCTCTTACATTTTTTTTGTTTATTTATGTGAATGCACTACCCTAGCAATAATATTTATATTCTTCCAAAGCAGTGTATGTTAACCTAATCATTCCACTAGCCTACTCCCATAATACTTGATCATAATTCATTTTAACAATCTAAATGGCCAGTTTAAATGTAAATTACATACAAAATGCTAAAATATTAATGCACTTCAATAATAGTTCAAGGTTAACAATTGACCCGACCGCAAATAACGCAGTAATATTTGCTTCCAAAAGATAGCCAAAAGCTTTGACTTAATTTATAAATAGCGGCTAGTGTATAAAATTAATATAATTTAGAAAATATTTTTACACACTGCAGAGTACTACGCAAGTGTACGTATCGTTTCAAGTAATATAGGGTTTTTAAACAAAGACCCCAGTATCGATCCCACATGGAAGATTTATAGAAATAAATTTTCTATGAAGTGGAAGCTAAATAAAATGGTAACAATATTTTTATATTTATCTTTTAATTTGATTATAAATTACTATTTAATTTACTAGATGCAAATAAAGAAAACAATAATAAGAAAATGATTTTATGAATTCTATACATGTTGACCTCATTTTTGAGGTCTTTCATTTTCTCCTCCTTAGATCCTAGGATCTAGCCTTAGGATTTCCTTATTTTGGACTCTCTTAGAGGACTAGACTGGGACCCACCGTATTTAGAAATTCGAGCCATTTCCTTACTCCTTGAAGTTTCATATGGACGGTTCTAAATCCTCGACACCTAGTTGAGTCGATTAAAAGCCGACGTATTGAAACTCTTGTCGAGTTCCTATAGGGATTTGAAAGCCATAGGTGGACCCCACTGCGTGCGACGTTTTACTTTTTGCCGCGAGCAATATACTTGGCTATGGTTCTCGCTTAGGCGAAAACCGGTCGTTAATTTGCTCGATAAGTGGCTCCGGTCGGGTCAAAATAAATTCATTTTTGCCGCGTTGCGCAAATTTAATTTAAACTGATGCGATCGTCGACGAACTTGTCCGAACAGCCCCGGATGACGAAACGGACTGCGCCGATGCGTCCGGAACGTCGATTTTAGCCGAGTAGGATACCCATTTTGCTAGTGTTCCGTGCACGAGCAAATTGCACGGAAATTGATGCATGCAATTAAAAAAAAAAAAAGGAATTTCTCCCTATTTAAATCTCTCCTTCCCGTGCCCTAAGGCGATCGCCCCGAAATTTTTTTTTTTTTTCATTCGGCCGAAACCCTCCTCTCGACCTAGCGCCGAAAGCATCGCAAGGCCCCTCCTCTTCGGCGCGATTTCGTCGCACCCTCCCGGCCGGTGGACGCCACCGGCGAGCTCCCGGCGTTGCTTTCTCCGCGTGCATGAACCCTAAGGTTCCCTGATTCGCAAATACCCTCACCTCTACTTATTCCACTCGATCTCCATTCAGCCGACTCCAGCTTCTTCTCCATCTCGCTCAAAGCTTTAGCCCTAGCTGCCGTTCCTTCTTTGGCCCGACCTGAGAAACCTCGCCGCTCACCGGTCTTCCTCTTCATCTCGCGAGAAGGTCAATTAAGGAGGCAAGGAAGAGTTTCGGCTTTTGGCTCCACCACTCGGTTTGCTCTGTCCTCTCTCTTGATCGATTTTCTTGCTTCATTACTCGGTCTTCTTTGCTTGGTTGCTCGATCTTTTTGCTTTTTCGCTCAGTTTCTTGCTTGAACTTCAGTTTTCTTGCTAGTTTGTTCGATATTCTTGTTCATTGCCCGATTTCTTTCTTGCATCTGCTATTTCCTTGCTCGCTTTTTTTTTTTATTTTTTTTATACGCTTGCTGATTTGCTCATTTGCTTGTCGGTTGTTCAATTTCTTGCTTGGTTCTGCAATTTTCTCGATTGATCTTTTGATATTCTTGCTAGTTTGTTGAACATTCTCGGTAGTTTGCTTGATGTTTTGCTGGATGTTTTCTTTACTAGGCTGTTTGTTTGCCTATCAAGATATGTTGTGAGGATTTTGTTGTGGACTTTACTTTAGCCATAATGCATTTGTTCCACTATTTTCCTCGCTGATTTGTGTGCTAGTTTCTATTTCAAGCCCTTTTGGGGAGTTAAATCAATTTTCTTAGCAGTTGAATGAGGTTATATTTACATGTATAATCCCTTCATTTTTCTTTATCTCATAGCTATGCCACTTAATAAATCCAGGAAATTATATCGCCTTAGAGTAGCATGAATGCATCTTAAGGAATTCTATGAAGCTTAACATTTGGTTTAAAGGGTGAAAGAATCTTTATGAAATGTCCAAAATGTTAGTGACTGATTTGGTAGTCATTGGAATGAAAATATGACTATATGTTTTGGGATATTTACATACATATAATGTAATTGCTTTACATTTACATATTTAACACCAGAAATTTACATAAGGGATGAATTCTTTAATATGTGGATATAAGCTGGATAAAGTTCATTCATTATTATATAAGAATGGAAATCCCTAAAGTATATTGTTTCAATTATTATCCTTGAAACTTACAGAAAACCGATTCTTATCACCAGCTGCGGCCCGGATTGGGCCTACAATCCTTTAGTTCTTAGCTCTTTCAATACTTCTGATTTTTGGCTTTATAATTGATATTGTTGTAATTTGGAGCTGGGCTTTTTTTCATCCTTTCTATGACTCGGTTTTGGCTCTTTTAATACTTATAATTTTGGCCTTATACTTGGGTTGTTATAATTGATAGTTGGGCTGATGTTGTTGGCCTGGCTGGATGTCATATGGTGGCTCGGATTTAGCCTTATAGTGGAGCTAATATAATGTGGAATTGGGCTGGCATTTGTTAGCAGCATTTGGATTCGAATTTGGGTTACTCTTTGCCTTAATTTGTTGAAACAGAACTTTAAAAAAAAAAAAAAAAACTTCTTTTTGAAAGTTGATGTTAGAATAACTTACTTGAGGCTAAATTAAAGGAATGTTTTAACAATTATCCTTACTTTAGTTAGTTGAAATGATATATTGGAGATACATTGGTTTTCTTTATTATGGATTGTAACCTTATGTAAAGTTTTATTGTGTATAAACATATGAAATTTCAAAGTGGGTGTATAAGTTGGAAATGTGAGGTACAGGCAATGATGCACACTCGAATAATCGTGTTTTTATAGCCGAGACAAATAAAAAAATCAATACTCAATATTAGATGCTCATTTCACCTTGAGTTGGGTAATTCTAATCCCTACCCTTAAGAAATTTAGGAACCTATAACGATATACTACACTACACTTGCACGACAATGGATATTACACTACACTCGCACAACGGATACTACACTACACTTGCACAACGCGTACTACACCGCACTTGCACGACAATAAACATTGCACCTGCACGACAACATATACTACGTCAACACATATCACCTTACACACATAAGCATAACGACATATGCGCATCACATACATAGACAATACATATTACCTCACATACATGTCATGACAAATACATATTACATCAAACACATACAATATATTAAATATCACACACTGCATACTATGCACTAGTTATTACACATACACACGCAACATATTAAATATCACACACAAATACCACACATAGCACATCATACACAACACATTCAGTATATCAAACCAAACACGATATATCAAACACATCGCATCAGACACAACACATATAATTATCAAACTTATCATGCACACCCTGCACATAACACATTACACACTGCATATAACACATCATACACTACACATTACACCTTATGCACTACACATTACCCTATTACACACTACCCAATACACACTACACACTACACACTATACACCAGTTAACACACATTGCATATCACAGAACAGATACTACAACGCATCAGATACTTCACTCTCAAGGAATTCAGATACTACAAAACTGGTTCACTCATTAATTAAGTGGTAGGGATTAGGCTAACCTACTCTAGGGTGATTTGCCGGTGACTTGATTTGAGATTGATACAGACTTCGATACTTCGGGTTGCTCGTGGGATCGAGATAAAAAAGAAGTCTATGGGCGAGCCTATCCTCAAATAGAATTCTTATTCCTCCACTTTGACATTTTATATGTTTATGGCTAAACTTGATTATATAGTTGTTTGTAGCTTGCTTCGAGGCATCGACGGAGTTGGCCGAGTACACATTTATTTATTGTACAGTTCATTTACTTTCTTTTATTGCATGCATTCCTTTACTCTTTGTATATACATTTACCTGCATTTATGCTTTTTCTTTTATGCTTGCCCTTAGGATAGGCCATCTAGGGCATGGTTAGTTTATTTTCATTACACATGTTTGTTTTTAATTACTTTTTCTCTTGCATACCTGTACTTGCCCCTAGGATAGGCCCTTTAGTGGCATGTTTGTTTTTTCCTTTTCTTTACACACATTTTCTCTTGTATATGCCCTTAGGATAGGCCGTTCGAGGCATGGTTTTTCTCTTTTCTCTCCCATCTTTACTCTTTCTCGAGACGAGACGACAGAGGACGAATGGAGGACCTTCGATCGGACTTTCGTAGATTTAAATAACATCTATAGGACGTCGAGGTCGTTGTTTGATACGACGTAAACCCTCACACTATCTTTTAGGACTGAGTATGATCGTATATCGTACGATATAAGTCCTAAACCGTTTAGGATTCCGAGGTAGTCGTTTGACACGACATAAATCCTCCTATTTCTTTGGGCTATTTGCATATGATGTGCAGACATAAGCCCCAAATATCTAAATAATTTACAAGATTGAAACATAAAATATAACTTCACTTTCAAAGATATAAAACCCAACCATAGTTTAAGTTGAGATGTCACTGAAGTTCTTTCAGTATCTTCGACGTCTCCTACTCTTTACTTCTTTGGATTCCG
Organism: Papilionanthe hookeriana x Papilionanthe teres; assembly: GCA_022702705.1. Lineage (NCBI taxonomy): Eukaryota > Viridiplantae > Streptophyta > Magnoliopsida > Asparagales > Orchidaceae > Papilionanthe > Papilionanthe hookeriana x Papilionanthe teres. Next base: position 109,477,803 of record CM040432.1, read on the forward strand.
AAAATAACCGTTTCATATTGAACCATTCCCTTTGATTCTCCTACAAGCAATTGTGGAAACCTAAACGTTGAAATACTTGAAGATGAAGCCCATAATCTTAATTGAGAGTTTTCTTAAGTAACTTCGGTTGTCTATGATGTAATTAACTATAGGGGCTTGCCTACATAGGGAATTAGGAACCCGATTAATCTAAACCACGTCTAATCTCGTGTATTAGATAGGGAATTTGTCGACTATAAAATACGCAGACCAAAATAGAGTCATAAACTTTTAAGTTTAGATAGTTAAGCCTACTAACAAATGGTACGCTCATCTTTTGGGATGATGTGTCACTTGTGGTATCGTGCTCAACTATTTAAACTATTTGACATGAGATCTATCTGGTCTCGTTATTTTCAAAATAAAATAATATATCACCATTTTCAAAATCAAAATAAAATACTTTACATATTACATTAAATCTAAATTTTCAAATTTTATTTTCAAAATAAATAAGGAAAAATTAGCCAGACAATTTACGGCGACTCCGTTGAGGACTAATTCTTCTCTCCATTTTGGATCATAAGGATTTGTCTTCATACATCGATAGTGTGCCCATATCCCTAGTGGGCCAGACTATCATTCTTCCGTTGATGTGCTTCGCTCATTTCTTCCTTGAGCAAGTATTGTCAACTCTTTTTTTTTGATTCTGGAGCCACTGTTTAACCATCCTTAAACAGAGAGGTTCCAGAATCTTGAAATCTTTAAAGTGGGGTGGGCCCCCAATAGGTGTGGTAGGTTAGGAGCGGTTTATCGAAGCGAGTTTGATGCGAGGTCGACCCCCTTCGGATCTTGGACAGGGTCCTACACTGAATCTCACTCTCACAACCTTTCATTTAAAATTCGAACCAAATAAAATTTGTTAAAATTTCTAAACAAAACAAAACTTTTTTTTTAAAAAAAAAACATTGTAAATATACAATAATAAAATAAAACACCAAAATTTGAAATAAAAAAAAATTCATATGAATAAATTTCAAAGGAGGCGGTTTATAAGACAAGTGCATTAACTTTAGTACTTCGTTGAAATTTTAAGGTACATGACGTCACTAATTCTTTTTGAAACTCTTCGAATGACGGGAGACAATGTCTTCACCCAAGTCGGTCTTTTCTTTTGCCTACGGAATGGATTTTGCCGTCAATAGGGAGGAAGCGCCGACACGGCGATCATCAAGTTTGGACAAGGATTCGACAATGTTGAAACTAAGTTCGGGAATGTGTACGTTGAAATGATGAAACCCGAAACGAGAAAGTCCGTTGAGCTCTATTGTAGAGTTCAACTTGAGGATTGTTGAAGAGCCCCTATGCCAAAGAAGGAGTGGATTGAAAAGGACTCTTCTATTGTTGTGAAGTATGCCGCTAGAAGCGCCGAGACTTCTCCGAGGACCTGTTTCGGCTCCTACTTGTTAGAACCACCGTCACCACACCAAGCTTGTTTTGTTAGACGAAAGGAAAAGAAATTCTACACGAGGAGAAGTCGGTTGACGTTTATACCTCATCATTTTCGAATTCGGGATTGGGTCCAATTCAAATACCTTGCAACCGATGAAGGCACGGGAAAGGAGGCACGATCGGAAATTTTGAAAATCAAACGAGTCTCGTCGACCTCGCCAACAACGGACACAACGATATGACCAATCTAGCCAACAACTACATCAGCCGGGATCACACCAACCCGGAAATAAACGGATGTCCATTGAAGAGCGACAGAAAGTGGTGTATTCCTTCAAGGAGGAAACTGTGTCGAAGATATTCCACAACTTGTTGATGAAACCAGAATTCAGACTTCCAAAGCCAAAAAAGCCAGAGGAAGTCAGCATGAAAGATCATTCTCAATACTGCCCATACCACCAGTTGCTTGGCCACACAATAGAAAGGTGCTTTGTCTTCAAGGATTGGCTTGAAGATAATCTCAGAAATGGAAATGTGATAATCCCAAAGAAATATTTAAAAGAACCTGAAGAAGGTTCTGTAAATATGGTTTCGAAGGATTCAACCGACTCCTACACGACGCCGGTGCTCGGAGAAATAAATGATGTTTCTCGGAAAGTTTCAGTTGACCTTAAAGTTCTCAGAGGAAGTTCGATTGATTCCGCCATAGAGAAGCTCCGAGTTGACATTGCACAACTATTTGAATACCAGAAAGAATATGTCGAAAATGGAGATTACAGACTACTCGGATTACATGGAAGGTGGTTTTGCAGAAATCAACGTCATTGAGATGGAGGCCACACCATCCTCGTGCGACACTCCTTTACCCACTAAGGAGAACACCGCGGATGAGTTTCAGATGGCCATTCAACAGCGGGATGAGCAGATAAGTCAATCGAAGAAACAACTGGAGGAAGTAATGAGCATCATGGGTACAATTCGAGGGCGATCGCGGTCATTACCAATAGCAACTTTGGAGGCAAAACAACCAGAAATTGTTCACATTACAGTTGAAAGAAAAGAATCCACCTTCGACAAACAACCGAAGAAGGATCTAGTTCAGGGTCCGATGCTGGAGAGTAACATTAAACAAATGATTGAACAACAGGTAAGAGAAACCCTAGCTCAATCAAAAGCAGGGGCATTGATTCTAAAGGGTAGACCCTACCCAGAGGAATTTGATGTCGTCCAATACCCTAAGGGTTTCATACCACCGTCGTTCAAGACATTTGATGGGACGGGAAACCCCCGACAGCATGTTGCACACTTCCGAGCAAGTTGCTGCAACGCGGGGGTAGTGATGCATTGTTGTGCCGCCAATTCGTGAGCAGTCTTTCGGGAATTGCTTTTGACTGGTACGCCGAACTACCCAATGACTCAGTGAAAACATTTGCGAGCTGGAAGACCTCTTTGTTAAGCGGTTCGGCTGGAGTTAAACACCATATCACCATCGGTGATCTCGTGGTGGAGCGACGAAGCCAAGTCGAAACATTGATGGACTATATTCGCGATGGAGAAATTTGAGCATGAAATGTGAACCACAACTCCGGGAGCAACATGCGGTTGAGATACTTTTAAAGAGCATTCATGGTCCAGTAGGCTTCTTACTCAAGGGATTCACCATCAAAACATTCGAGAAGCTGCTTAACAAGGTCAGTAATCTCCAAGAAGAAACTAAGCAACTTGGTTTTCTTGAGAAAGCTTGGAAGCTAGAACCATCGAAGATATCAGAAAAGAAATTCGGGACAGTAACAGTGGTTGGTAAGGGCAAGCGACCGTTGCAGATACAAGCTGAAAAGTCTCGACAGATCTACCAACGTCCTCGGCGGAATGGTCAACAACCATTTCAACAGAGATCTTATCAAACAGGTGGGGAGAAACCCCCAAACATAAAGAATCGTTTGAACAAAATATATCCTTTCAGGGATGAAGCAGTAGAACAAATGTTCCAGAATCTGATGAAGAAACCCGAGTTCAAGCTGCCTGAACCAAAGAAACCATACGAAGTTGATGAAAAAGATCATCAGAGATACCGCCCATATCACGAGTCGATCGGACACACCATAAAAGATTGTTTCACTTTCAAAGATTGGCTTGAGGAGAACATAAAAAATGGGAACATAACGATCCCGAAAGAGTATTTGAAAGAACTCGAAATAGGTTCGATCAATATGATTTCGAATCTGGTCTAGTTGTTCCAATTGACCTTTGACGAATGAAATATTGGCAAGGCTTTCAAAGAAAACTTAAGTCGACCTCATTCAACATAGTATACGACACATAGTTTGAAACCTCTTTCCTCTTGAAGGATGGCAGGTTTCAACTTTGGTTACTATCGTTGATGTGAAGGGATATCAACAAGAACTATTGTTGCTTCATCCCAACCCTCCCACCACAATGAAAATAAGAAAAGAGGAACCTTGTTGTTGTTCAAGTTTCATCTGAAATGAGAGATGTTTTGTTGCTCATATTATGAAAAAGTTTAATTCTGGCGTTCAATGTTCAATCAAGAAAAGGAGTACTTCATTATAAATGTTCTGGTGTTTTAATAATCATGACTAAAGGGGAGAGTGAAATTAATATTTTACTAATTGAATCCTTCACTTTAAGGAATTCGGACTCAGTTCCTAAGTAAATTTCAGAATAATATTTTGTTCTTAAAATACGAGTAATTGATCCGAGGATATCACGGGTCTTTTAATATCCCGCTAATTGATTGGGTCCCGACTTTTGAATGGACTATAATATCTCGTAATTCATATTAAGAAGTATTTCAAAATTATTAATTAAGGGAGTTCAGACATTCAAAATCCTTAATTAAAGATATGCTCTACCAGATATGTTAATTCTCAAAGGGAAACATGGAGAGTTAATTTATATAGGATAGTAAATTATGTGAGAGTTAATTTATATAGGCTAGTAAATTATGTGAAAGAAGTTTCACTGAGAAGAGGCATGAGTGAGCATATAAAAAAAAAAAAATTGGTGTCTGAATTCTCCCTTAATTAATAAAATTTGAAGAATCATCTTAATAAAATTCTTCAGATATTATATTCAGGAAAAGAGTTAAGTGATCATGATCTCCTTGGTTGGCTATTAATTGACCCCGAAATATCTTTGGGAAAATGAAAAATATTTTAATTACATGATCAAAATTCAGAAATTTGCTTAAGTCCAGAAAGAAAGAATTAAAGAATGGATTGTTTTGTCAATAATTAATGGATTTCGAACCTGAAGTCATATTTTTTTCAATGCCCGAATACTTTACTCCAACTTCAATAAAAGAACGTCGAATATCCTTCGAAGATAACATGGATAATTTGTGCGAAAATCGATGAAAAAGAAATGACATATACTATATGGAGCTATAAATTTACAATCTTCAGAATCAAGTATGAAGCGCGAGAGAATCGTCGAAGAAGTGCATTCAAGATTGTGTCTTGCTCACCAATCGGATACCGATTGCCTTTTGAATTTCGGTGTGCGATAAAAGAATCATTTCGGAGAACGAGTCCACATTCAAAAGCATCATGATCAATATTTTCATCGAAGATACGATATTGATTGGAGATACTCCACTATTTACTTCTCGGGAGTAAATAGATTGGCCGAGGCTTTTAATAAGACTCTCTTCTGAATTCAAAGAAAATTTGAAAGAAAAATGGAGAGATGAATTAGCACGAGCAGTTATTAGAAGCCTCATTGGCCTATGGAACGATATTCAAAATTCTAGATCAGTCTACACCTTATTACCTTTTGTATGGGTCCGAGACCGTTCTTCTACTGGAAATGCAACTCCCTCTCTTCAGAGCGGCAATAGCAAACAAATTCACAATAGAAGACAACACCAAACTTCAACTTGAAGGATTACAAAATCTCAAAGAAAAAAGAATGTCGGCACAACAGAGTTTGGAGCTTTAGCAGACAACAATGATACAAGCTCATGATAAACTGGTTCTCCCAAAGATATTTAAAGTCCGTGATCTGATTCTTATTCTCGGGCAACTTATTCTTGCATACTGCGATATAAGGAGTGGATTCTACCAGTTCTTGAATTATCAAGGCAAAAAGAATGATGTTGCTGATAAACAGATGTTACTTGAAGAAGTACTATGCATCGTGATGTTTTAAAGAACGAATTTTAGAAATAAAATATTGTTCTTAGAAGCACCGATGTTGCGTATGTCTAAAACTGGGTCCGAATCCTAAAAAAAAAAAAAAAAATCAAATAAATTCACAACATTCTTCACAAATTTTTTTTTTAAAAAAAAATGTTACAAATTACTACACACACATTCTCACAGAATTTCACACTATAATCACGTTAAATTTTCATAAAATTTAAAGTTTCCACATCTTTATAAATTTTCACCCTTCACAAAATTTCACAAAATTTTCACATTTCCTTAAATTTTCACAAATTACACAAATTTTCACAATTATACCAATTTCCCACAAACTTCACATTTTCATAAATATTCACATCTCACAAATTTCACCATTCTTACAAAATTCAACGTTACATCTCCACATAATTCCCACACATTTTCACACAAATCACCACATTCCTACATGATTTACACAATACATCACATTTTATTCCGGGGTCAGTACTTGTATTCTGATTCCCATCTTCGGGATCGGTACTCATATTCCGATTCTCATTTTGAGGCTGATACCTATATTCCAGTTCTCATCTCAGAGTCAATACCTATATTTTGATTTCCATCCAGCATACATATGATTTATACATATTGTTTATACATTTTTATACATATTTTTTTTTATACATATTCTTTGGATAGGCTTAGTCCTATTCCTTCTCAGCATATATTGATATTCTTTGGATAGACTTAGTTCTACTCCTTCTTGCCTCTTAGGTCGGATGTAAAACCCCCCAAGTGGATGTTAAGGTTTTCCTTCCTAATGTGGTAAATTCAAATCTTTGTGGAGTGGAGTAAGACCCCCTTCAATGGATGTTAAGGCTTCCAACTCCTCCTTGCCTCTTAGGTCGGATGTAAAACCCCCAAGTGGATGTTAAGGTTTTCCTTCCTAATGTGGTAAATTCAAATCTTTGTGGAGTGGAGTAAGACCCCCTTCAATGGATGTTAAGGCTTCCAACTCCTCCTTGCCTCTTAGGTCGGATGTAAAACCCCCCGAGTGGATGTTAAGGTTTTCCTTCCTAATGTGGTAAATTCAAATCTTTGTGGAGTGGAGTAAGACCCCCTTCAATGGATGTTAAGGCTTCCAACTCCTCCTTGCCTCTTAGGTCGGATGTAAAACCCCCCGAGTGGATGTTAAGGTTTTCCTTCCTAATGTGGTAAATTCAAATCTTTGTGGAGTGGAGTAAGACCCCCTTCAATGGATGTTAAGGCTTCCAACTCCTCCTTGCCTCTTAGGTCGGATGTAAAACCCCTAGTGGATGTTAAGGTTTTCCTTCCTAATGTGGTCAATTCAAATCTTTGTGGAGTGGAGTAAGACCCCCTTCAATGGATGTTAAGGCTTCCAACTCCTCCTTGCCTCTAAGGTCGGATGTAAAACCCCAAGTGGATGTTAAGGTTTTCCTTCCTAATGTGGTCAATTCAAATCTTTGTGGAGTGGAGTAAGACCCCTTCGATGGATGTTAAGGCTTCCAACTCCTCCTTGCCTCTTAGGTCGGATGTAAAACCCCCAAGTGGATGTTAAGGTTTTCCTTCCTAATGTGGTCAATTCAAATCTTTGTGGAGTGGAGTAAGACCCCCTTCAATGGATGTTAAGGCTTCCAACTCCTTGCCTCTTAGGTTGGATGTAAAACCCCCCCAAGTGGATGTTAAGGTTTTCCTTCCTAATGTGGTCAATTCAAATCTTTGTGGAGTGGAGTAAGACCCCCTTCAATGGATGTTAAGGCTTCCAACTCCTCCTTGCCTCTTAGGTTGGATGTAAAACCCCCCAAGTGGATGTTAAGGTTTTCCTTCCTAATGTGGTTCTTCAAATTCAAATTTTATCTTGGATCGATATAAGTCCCCCTATAATGGATGTTAAGGCTTTCGATTCCTTTAAATTCAAAATTTTTTTTCTCTTGGATCAGTGTGAGGCCCCCTATATGGATGTTAAGGCTTCTGATTCCTTCAAATTCAAATCTTTCTTTGATTTCTTCAAATTCAATTTTTCTCTTGGATCGATATAAGTCCCCCTATAATGGATGTTAAGGCTTTCGATTCCTTTAAATTCAATTTTTTTCCTCTTGGATCAGTGTGAGTCCCCCTATAATGGATGTTAAGGCTTCTGATTCCTTCAAATTCAAATCTTTCTTTGATTTCTTCAAATTCAAATCTTCGAGGATAGGAGTAAGACCCCCCAAGTGGATGTTAAGGCTTCCGAATCCTTCAAATTCAAATTCCGGGGCTCGGTGCAGGGATTCCGACTCTTTCAAATTCCACAACACAACATCAACCACAAATCCAAGTCAAAGCGACATTCAAATTTGAAAGCACAAACTCACAATTACAATTTGAAAACACACTTGCTAATCCCCAGCATAAACTCCTACACTTTACACTCAAGTCCTTTTGAGCTGGACTTTCTCCAAGTGGGAACCTCAACTCAAACTCAATTATCGGACCCGATTCGACCTTCGATTTGTTTCAAGTATGGTTACTTGAACATTCATTTGTGATTGGGTTGATCATTTCGGTCAACGCCAATAGGCGTGGCGTGTTTAGTACGAAGACACCACACCTATTGGGGGTCCATTTGTTGACCTCATTTTTGAGGTCTTTCATTTTCTCCTCCTTAGATCCTAGGATCTAGCCTTAGGATTTCCTTATTTTGGACTCTCTTAGAGGACTAGACTGGGACCCACCGTATTTAGAAATTCGAGCCATTTCCTTACTCCTTGAAGTTTCATATGGACGGTTCTAAATCCTCGACACCTAGTTGAGTCGATTAAAAGCCGACGTATTGAAACTCTTGTCGAGTTCCTATAGGGATTTGAAAGCCATAGGTGGACCCCACTGCGTGCGACGTTTTACTTTTTGCCGCGAGCAATATACTTGGCTATGGTTCTCGCTTAGGCGAAAACCGGTCGTTAATTTGCTCGATAAGTGGCTCCGGTCGGGTCAAAATAAATTCATTTTTGCCGCGTTGCGCAAATTTAATTTAAACTGATGCGATCGTCGACGAACTTGTCCGAACGACTCCGGATGACGAAACGGACTGCGCCGATGCGTCCGGAACGTCGATTTTAGCCGAGTAGGATACCCATTTTGCTAGTGTTCCGTGCACGAGCAAATTGCACGGAAATTGATGCATGCAATTAAAAAAAAAAAAAAGGAATTTCTCCCCTATTTAAATCTCTCCTTCCCGTGCCCTAAGGCGATCGCCCCCGAAATTTTTTTTTTTTTTCATTCGGCCGAAACCCTCCTCTCGACCTAGCGCCGAAAGCATCGCAAGGCCCCTCCTCTTCGGCGCGATTTCGTCGCACCCTCCCGGCCGGTGACGCCACCGGCGAGCTCCCCGGCGTTGCTTTCTCCGCGTGCATGAACCCTAAGGTTCCCTGATTCGCAAATACCCTCACCTCTACTTGTTCCACTCGATCTCCATTCAGCCGACTCCAGCTTCTTCTCCATCTCGCTCAAAGCTTTAGCCCTAGCTGCCGTTCCTTCTTTGGCCCGACCTGAGAAACCTCGCCGCTCACCGGTCTTCCTCTTCATCTCGCGAGAAGGTCAATTAAGGAGGCAAGGAAGAGTTTCGGCTTTTGGCTCCACCACTCGGTTTGCTCTGTCCTCTCTCTTGATCGATTTTCTTGCTTCATTACTCGGTCTTCTTTGCTTGGCTGCTCGATCTTTTTGCTTTTTCGCTCAGTTTCTTGCTTGAACTTCAGTTTTCTTGCTAGTTTGTTCGATATTCTTGTTCATTGCCCGATTTCTTTCTTGCATCTGCTATTTCCTTGCTCGCTTTTTTTTTTTTATTTTTTTTATACGCTTGCTGATTTGCTCATTTGCTTGTCGGTTGTTCAATTTCTTGCTTGGTTCTGCAATTTTCTCGATTGATCTTTTGATATTCTTGCTAGTTTGTTGAACATTCTCGGTAGTTTGCTTGATGTTTTGCTGGATGTTTTCTTTACTAGGCTGTTTGTTTGCCTATCAAGATATGTTGTGAGGATTTTGTTGTGGACTTTACTTTAGCCATAATGCATTTGTTCCACTATTTTCCTCGCTGATTTGTGTGCTAGTTTCTATTTCAAGCCCTTTTGGGGAGTTAAATCAATTTTCTTAGCAGTTGAATGAGGTTATATTTACATGTATAATCCCTTCATTTTTCTTTATCTCATAGCTATGCCACTTAATAAATCCAGGAAATTATATCGCCTTAGAGTAGCATGAATGCATCTTAAGGAATTCTATGAAGCTTAACATTTGGTTTAAAGGGTGAAAGAATCTTTATGAAATGTCCAAAATGTTAGTGACTGATTTGGTAGTCATTGGAATGAAAATATGACTATATGTTTTGGGATATTTACATACATATAATGTAATTGCTTTACATTTACATATTTAACACCAGAAATTTACATAAGGGATGAATTCTTTAATATGTGGATATAAGCTGGATAAAGTTCATTCATTATTATATAAGAATGGAAATCCCTAAAGTATATTGTTTCAATTATTATCCTTGAAACTTACAGAAAACCGATTCTTATCACCAGCTGCGGCCCGGATTGGGCCTACAATCCTTTAGTTCTTAGCTCTTTCAATACTTCTGATTTTTGGCTTTATAATTGATATTGTTGTAATTTGGAGCTGGGCTTTTTTTCATCCTTTCTATGACTCGGTTTTGGCTCTTTTAATACTTATAATTTTGGCCTTATACTTGGGTTGTTATAATTGATAGTTGGGCTGATGTTGTTGGCCTGGCTGGATGTCATATGGTGGCTCGGATTTAGCCTTATAGTGGAGCTAATATAATGTGGAATTGGGCTGGCATTTGTTAGCAGCATTTGGATTCGAATTTGGGTTACTCTTTGCCTTAATTTGTTGAAACAGAACTTAAAAAAAAAAAAAAAAAAAAAAAAAAAAACTTCTTTTTGAAAGTTGATGTTAGAATAACTTACTTGAGGCTAAATTAAAGGAATGTTTTAACAACTATCCTTACTTTAGTTAGTTGAAATGATATATTGGAGATACATTGGTTTTCTTTATTATGGATTGTAACCTTATGTAAAGTTTTATTGTGTATAAACATATGAAATTTCAAAGTGGGTGTATAAGTTGGAAATGTGAGGTACAGGCAATGATGCACACTCGAATAATCGTGTTTTTATAGCCGAGACAAATAAAAAAATCAATACTCAATATTAGATGCTCATTTCACCTTGAGTTGGGTAATTCTAATCCCTACCCTTAAGAAATTTAGGAACCTATAACAGATACTACACTACACTTGCACAACAGATATTACACTACACTTGCACAACAGATACTACACTACACTTGCACAACAGGTACTACACCGCACTTGCACGACAATAAACACTGCACCTGCACGACAACGAATACTTACGTCAACACATATCACCTTACACACATAGCATAGCACATATGGCATCACATACATAGCACAATACATATTACCTCACATACATGTCATGACAAATACATATTACATCAAACACATACAATATATTAAATATCACACACTGCATACTATGCACTAGTTATTACACATACACACGCAACATATTAAATATCACACACAAATACCACACATAGCACATCATACACAACACATTCAGTATATCAAACCAAACACGACATATCAAACACATCGCATCAGACACAACACATATAATTATCAAACTTATCATGCACACCCTGCACATAACACATTACACACTGCATATAACACATCATACACTACACATTACACCTTATGCACTACACATTACCCTATTACACACTACCCAATACACACTACACACTACACACTATACACCAGTTAACACACATTGCATATCACAGAACAGATACTACAACGCATCAGATACTTCACTCTCAAGGAATTCAGATACTACAAAACTGGTTCACTCATTAATTAAGTGGTAGGGATTAGGCTAACCTACTCTAGGGTGATTTGCCGGTGACTTGATTTGAGATTGATACAGACTTCAGTACTTCGGGTTGCCTGTGGGATCGAGATAAAAAGAAGTCTATAGACTGAGCCTATCCTCAAATAGAATTCTTATTCCTCCACTTTGACATTTTATATGTTTATGGCTAAACCTGATTATATAGTTGTTTGTAGCTTCGCTTCGAGGCATCGACGGAGTTGGCCAGGTACACATTTATTTATTGTACAGTTCATTTACTTTCTTTTATTGCATGCATTCCTTTACTCTTTGTATATACATTTACCTGCATTTATGCTTTTTCTTTTATGCTTGCCCTTAGGATAGACCATCTAGGGCATGGTTAGTTTATTTTCATTACACATGTTTGTTTTTAATTACTTTTTCTCTTGCATACCTGTACTTGCCCCTAGGATAGGCCCTTTAGGGCATGTTTGTTTTTTCCTTTTCTTTACACACATTTTCTCTTGTATATGCCCTTAGGATAGGCCGTTCGAGGCATGATTTTCTCTTTTCTCCTATCTTTACTCTTTCTCGAGACGAGACGACAGAGGACGAATGGAGGACCTTCGATCGGACTTTCGTAGATTTAAATAACATCTATAGGACGTCGAGGTCGTTGTTTGATACGACGTAAACCCTCACACTATCTTTTAGGACGGAGTACGATCGTATATCGTACGATATAAGTCCTAAACCGTTTAGGATTCCGAGGTAGTCGTTTGACACGACATAAATCCTCCTATTTCTTTGGGCTATTTGCATATGATGTGCAGACATAAGCCCCAAATATCTAAATAATTTACAAGATTGAAACATAAAATATAACTTCACTTTCAAAGATATAAAACCCAACCATAGTTTAAGTTGAGATGTCACTGAAGTTCTTTCAGTATCTTCGACGTCTCCTACTCTTTACTTCTTTGGATTCCGAAAATAACTGTTTCATATTGAACCATTCCCTTTGATTCTCCTACAAGCAATCGTGGAAACCTAAACGTTGAAATTCTTGAAGACGAAGCCCATAATCCTTATCGAGAGTTTTCTTAGGTAACTTCAGTTGCCTAAGATGTAATTAACTATAGGGGCTTGCCTCTATAGGGAATTAGGAACCCAGATTAATCTAAACCCTGTCTAATCTGTGTATTAGATAGGGGAATTTGTCGGCTATAAAATACGCAGACCAAAATAGAGTCATAAACTTTTAAGTTTAGATAGTTAAGCCTACTAACAAATGGTACGCTCATCTTTTGGGATGATGTGTCACTTGTGGTATCGTGCTCAACTATTTAAACTATTTGACATGAGATCTATCTGGTCTCGTTATTTTCAAAATAAAATAATATATCACCATTTTCAAAATCAAAATAAAATACTTTACATATTACATTAAATCTAAATTTTCAAATTTTATTTTCAAAATAAATAAGGAAAAATTAGCCGACAATACAAAATAAACAACTTTCTTTCCTTCAATTAATCTAAGATTTCTAAGATAATTTAATATTCGTTGGAGAGTTTGATTTATGGTATTGTGTCAAATAGAAGCATTTCTATTCTTTACCCTTTGATCCAGGCGCAAAGAACATTGACTAATTTACAGAATAGGCCTGGATGTATTGTTAGTAGAATGGGTTAATCTAGGCTCACACTTCTAGATGTCCAAGGGTGGCTATGGTCGGCACTACTAGTGACCCTTTCCTAGTCTATAAATCAAATTATAAGAATTTAGTCTGTCACTATAAAAACTTATCAATTCTACGCCCTTTAATATTATATTCTATTTATTCGCACTTCACCATGAATAGCTCGCTCATAGCCTTACAACTACCCAAAGATTCATGTGACATTTACAAGTTAAGAGTTCTTCTCCTTCAAGGTTTCAAAACTCTTCAACGAGTTTTAACAATTCAAATGTACCAATTTAAAAAGTAAAGTAAGATCAGTATTCATCACAATGTTTTGAAAATATTTTGAATTTTAATTCTCCATTGAATCTTTATATTATCTTATCCATCTCTTCATATTATCTTATCCATCTCTTCATAATTGAAGTAAGAAAGTAACTAACTACTCAGAACACATTGAAAATAAATAACAAAACATGATAATTAAACTTTGAATCAAATATAAAAATATACTTATCTCAAATATTTCTTCTACAGATCTTATGATTCGTACTGACTCCACGGTGTAATGAACTCCAGATGCAATAACTTGAAAATAAACTCACTAAACTAAACAAAAGTGGCCCTAAATTTCTCTCTCTAATTCTCTCTCTAAGGATGAGAGATCCTAAAGTAGATAAGAGAAAGGGGTACAATGGGAGGGGCACGTTTTCTAAAGAAATAAACCTCTATTTATAGGCTTCAAGAGTTGCCTTGAGGCACCTCTTCAAAATATGTCCACATTCAATGAATCTTCTAGAAAGTCGGTCTGGCACCTAGGCACCGGAATCTGGCGCCTAGGCGCCAAACACCGCGTCCAGTTCTTCGCACCTCTTCACTTAGACTCGCACCTCTTCACGATTAAAACCGTTTTGGAGCGTCCAAATGCAATGTATCACATGTCCTATTATCAAGGAACAACTGCCAGCCTTCTAGAATGTCCAATAACCGCTCACTCCGTCAAAATAACTGATCAAACGTTGTAAAAAACTTGACAGTTTTCATATCGAGTTTGGCGCCTAGGCGCCAGACCATATTTTTTTAACACTTTTGGTATTTTGCTCCATTTTTGCTCCTTTTTGCTCCTTTTTCCTTCTTAGACCTTTTTACATTACCTACATCCAAAAACACAAAAAAATACCTTTCATTAAAGCATAATATCCTTAGAAATTAATAAGAATTAAGACATAAAGAAATATGTATTTTTTTATAGATCAAAATTCCCCAAACTTAAATGTTCCTTGTCCTCAAGTAACTCTTTTTACTACATAAAATATAACTTTTGGAAATAAAAGATAAATATTTAAGATTCCTTATAAATTTTGATTTTATAAAGTCTTTAGTAAATTATTAACCCAATTTCACTAATTAGGTTTAATTTTAAGAATTTAAAGAATACTTAACTACCAAATCACAAGATTTCAAACTTTTCATTCACTTTGAAAATAATAGAAGTCTTTTATATTAAGCTTTCATATATTATTTACAAGAAAAAGATCTTCTTGAAAAATCTTTTCTAAATAAATATTTATGTATAAAAATCAAGTAAAATATGTAACTAGTTTTCTTCCTATAAGATAATTCAAGTGAAGCCAATTTTTGATTAGGCATTTCCTCAAGCTTCTCCTCTCTATCTCTTTTTTTTTTATATTTAGAGAGGATTACTGTATCTGGATAGCCTGTTAATGGTTTTGAACTTCACTATCCTTAACTTATATTTTCAAAACTTATACATTTCCACTTAATTATTATAACATAAATAAAAATTCAAAAAGAATTCCAATCTTTTCTTTTTCAAGTGATAATTTTTTATTACTTAATATTTCTAAAATTCTATTATTTCTACCATGAATAGAAAAATTCTTTATCTCATTCTTTTTTAAGTTAAATAATTCTATTCTTAAAACCAATCAAAGTTAGTAAAATTTTGGTTAATTTCACTAAATTGTTTATAATTTCAAAAATAAAAGTGATCTCAAATAAATTCTTTATTCCTTAAGTTATATTAAAAAGTTTTTTTATTTTTATGAAAATATTAGCTTTTTAAGGACAAATAAAATTTAATTTTGAATGGATTTTCCCTTTCCCCAAACTTAAGTTTTAGTATACTATGATAATTTAAAAGTATGAGAGAAAGAAAATCATAAGAATTTTTAATTAGTATGTAAAAACAATCTTAAAAAAAAATTAACTTCTAATCATGCTTTTATGAATAATTGAGAATAAATTAAAACATGTATATAAAAAGTAAGCAGCTAATTGATGATGATATTAAATTTGAAACAGAATTAAAACAGAGCAAAATAATTAAATATTAAACATTAAACTAAAACAACATATAAATTAAGTTTAAATTCAGTCTCAACACAACAGAATCCTAACACTAAACAGTCAACATACATCAAATACAAAACTAACAAACAATCCAAATAAAACAAACTAACAGAGTAACATATCAAAGAAATCTATAACTACTAATCACTAGTTGTAGCCTCATCATCATCTTCATCACCAAAGGAAAATTTTATGTCCTTAGGATCTACAAATGGTGTGAAACTAGGAAAAGTAGGAAAGCTAACATCATGTCCACCCTTCAGAAATCTGACTAGGGCTTCATCATACTCAGCATCGTAATTACTCTTCCTCTGGGTATAATCAGATAAATAATCTAGTTTTCTGTCAATAGTATCAATCTTGCAGTGAGTTTGAAATAACTCATGCTGCTGCTCTAAAAAATGATCATGCATTGATTCCCAAAAATCTGATGGTGGCTCAGCATAAGTAGAGGGTCTAGAAGTAGAAGGTCTACCTGAAGTATGTGCAAAAGTAGAAGGAGCGGTCGATCTCTTCCCTCGAAGACGATCATAGATACTAACACTCTCCTGCCCAATTGGCTTAGTAGACTTTGACTTCTCCTCGAAATATCGAGCGGTGACTCCATTACTAACACATAGTGAGTAGATCAAAGATGGAAATCCCAATCTAACGAAGTGTCGGATCTCGCGAGTAGACTCCACAGAATCATAAATAATGCTCCCGACATCAATAGGCTTCCTCTCCTGAATGCAGTAATTTAAGATCGCTCGATCTCTAGTCACTTCACTCAGGTGGTTGGAAGGTAACAATTTTACAGATATAAAGTAGTGCCATGCTTTAGATACACCATTTAATTCAGAGGATTTGAAATTTACCCTCTTCCCATTTCTGATCTTCCAAGATTCAGTACCGTTAATCAGATAAGCAATAATCATATCCAAATCTCCCTCAGAAGGTGATAATCCAGAATAATAGCACTCAATAGTCGGTGGCAGGCCATAAAATATGTTGATTCTTTCTAGACTAAATCCTACTCTGATACCTCTGACAAATACTTCATAATCCTTGGCATCCAGAAAATTTGCATAAAATTCTCGAACAATCGGGATAACAGATACAGCAGTAAAATAACAAAATCGTTGCCAATTGTGCGCAACAATAGTGTTTTTGGTCATTCCTCCGGGATGGTAGAAACTTCATTCAGAAATGAACTTTCTGGACGTCGCAAATTCATGAAAACGAAAATGCGCAGCCGCAGTAGAGAATTTGCTGCTATCAAAGTTATCTCGTGTCTTCCCGCGTTTAGATTTTGGAGCCATCTAAACGTGAAAGAAAACAAGAATAAATTTAGGAATCAAAGATTTAAACTCTTTTTAAGATTATAAAACTTAAAATAAGTTTAGAAATCCAAAGAAATCACTAAAAATCAAATATTTTTTTTCAAATTTTCGGTTCTTAGCAAAATTTAGGGAAATCTATGGTGAAAATCGAAAATAAATGGTTTAAAGTGTAGATCTGACCTTGAGACGAAGAAATAAAGTGGTTTCGCGCTCAAATCCTTGATGTTTTGACCTCAAAATGGATCTAGAGGATGTATTTTCGCGAAAATGGGGAAGAAGATGAAGCTTAGGCGTCAAAAATGGCTTTTGGGGGTTATTTAAGTAAATTTTCAGGTACGAGGCCGAATCGGCGCTTAGGTGCCGAGTCACGTCGCCTAGCGCCGGACTCGCCTTTCACAAAAATTTTTTTAAAATTTTATTTTCCACCAAAATTCATAAATTCAACTTCCAATTACTCATATCGAGTAGAGCTTCAGCTTCTAACTTCCACAACATTTTTCAAAAATTTATAAAAATTAAATATTAAATCCACTCGTTGACCTCATTTTTGATGAGGTCTTCTCTTCTTCTCTTTAAGATTTCAGGATCTGCCTTGAGCTTTTCCTTTGACTATCTTAGAGGACTAGAATCGGGATCCACCATCTAGAATTTTAAACCACTTCTTAACTCCCCGCAAACTCCACAAACTTGATCGTAGACCCCTAATCACCTAGAGGGTTGAAATCGAATGTGGAAGTTTAAAGGATGAGTTCCTATAGGACTCTTTGGCCTTAGGGACCGCCCAGGTGGCCAGTGCAGTGAGGGGCTGACATACACATACACTACACCTATGCACTACACTTTCACACACCTCCTAAAACACACCCTTACCCAACTTAACTTCCCGACTCATGTAGGTGATTCACATGGATGGTCCTTAACCCCTAAGCCCTTGGCTAAGAGGTTAGGAACAACATGGTGAATGCCTCAAATGAGTCCCTTCATGGCTCATGTGGGCTTGATATGGCTTCATGGCTCAACAAAAATGATTTCATTTCACTTACATCCACCCAATCTTCAATTTTCCAAATTTTCAATTTTTGACCCCGGGACCCAACACCCGTCAACCTACCTAAAGCTCGAATAACCCAAATTTCTCAAAAATTTCCAAATTACCCAAAATTCTCCAAAATCAATCCCAAACATTTCCACATCACTCAAACTGATCATCCATATCCAAAAATATCAAAAATTCCAAAAATACCCCCAATACCTTCCAAATACCCAAAATACCCCTTTTGACCCAAAAATCCAAAAATTCAGAAAATTCCCAGAAAATTCCAGAAAATCCCAAATATTCCCAATTTCATTTTGTTCAACTACACCATGGGCCAATTTTGTCAATTTACCCCACTTTTGTCAAAACCCCCAATTTGACCCATTTTAACCCAAAGTAAACCCAATGTCAAACCAAACCTACCCAATTGACCCAAATTCTGGTCCAATTCAATTCTAAACTTCAATTCAACATCCCCAACACCAATCTAGACCAAATACAAGCCCAATTTGATTGGCATTGGGATCCAATTTCACTTTTGGCCTTAAAGCCCAATTTGGACCTATGACCCAAACCTAACCCAAACTCACCCAATTCAACTCCAATTAACCCCAAATCTTTTCTAAACCTTCCTTGACATCCCCATGAACAAAAAACTAACATGATTTGCTCAAAATTTAGACCCAAACCCCACTCAAATTCAACCCAAAATCAAAAAGCCCAATTTTGACCTAAACCTAAACCTAGCCCAAATGAGCCCAAATCCTAAAATCAAAACCTAACCAAAGCCAAAACCTCTTTGAGACATTTCCATAAACATTTCCCAACATTAATTTTACATCAATTTCAACTCTAGCCTAACTTTGGCCCATGGTAGCCCATTTTGGCCCACCTTAACCTCTTTACCAGAAAGCCCATATCCAACCCAATTCAAACCCAAATCACCTCAAATTTGTTTCAAACCACTCATGAAGCATCCCTAAACCAAACTCAACAATTATTTGGCCCAAGCCTTTACCAAAATTTCATCCCAAAAATCCATTTTAAAATTCAAAAGCCCACTTTCCTAAACCATTTAAAAGCCCATCTAAAACCATTTCAATGAGCCCAAAATTGATTCTAAAGCCCATATGACATTTTCATTTGTCATCCATTTGATGAAAATCATTCCCTAAGTTTCAATTCCATCATCAAATAAATCTAAATCAAGCACCATGCCAAATTGCCCAAAAATACCAAAATATTCCTAAAATCCATTTTCATGAAATTGACCAAGCTTTCCCCAAGCCGAAGGTGAGCCATGAAGCCATGCATGAGCCACATGTGAGCCATGAAAGCTTTGGACACTTCACCATACCCAAAATGGCAAGAGGAGGGGACCCTTTAATGATTCTCTTAAGAGTAATTAACCACTCCCATGTCTCCACTAACTCTTGCTTAAGCTTAATTGTACTTGGATTGTGACTTGACCCCACTAATCAAGCTGATCCAAGTGACTTTCCCTTCAGCCCAAATTGGCCTTGGAAGGTGAACCTAACCCAAAACCAAGGGTTGACCCATTTAGACCCAAAACTAGCCCTTTCCCATTCCACTTTGATTCGAACCCTTTACACATGGCCATGCTTAGTTGATCGCACAAGCCTCAGATCACGACCCACCTGACCTCGAGGGTGACCCATGCCTGGCCGGCCGGCCACCCGATCAGCCGGAAAACGCCATGCCCGAGACCTTGGGAGTGAGCCAACATTGAAATTCTCCCTTGCTTGAGCCGCCACATGCCTAGTGGTCACCATGGCCGTTCTTCTCCTCACCGAGAGCGAGTCGATCCCAAGCCACTAACTCCCCACGGAGGCCCTCCGACCATGCCTATTTAAACACCACCCCCTCACGGCCATGAGAAGAGAGTTGCAAAAACCTTGCCAAAACTGCGCAAAATTGTTCCGGACCCCTCCTCATACACGAGCACTTGATCCCCGGTAAGATCCCCTGCCATTTCTTCTGCTGCGAGCTCGATTTCGAGTTGAAATCCAAGCCCAAAACCAGGACACTCCTCCACGGTGAGCCAATCCCCAAATTGATTGTCTCTACACCTTCACCGGACCGAGGGAAGGTGTCCACCGATAAAAGCCCCATCTCCGGGCCACCCAGGTTGCTCCGGACTCCAAGCTTTGTGATCGAGCTGTGGTCGAAGTCCAACCTAGACAATTCACTGAGACCGGGAGACTTCATCCGGAGCTTGCTAGGATCCGGTCGAAGGTGCGACAACTCTCGGATCGAAGCTTCACTTCTGCGAGCAAAGGTATGAACTCATTCTTCTTCCCGAGCTTACGGAGATTCTCCATTTCATTTGAGTAAATTTCAATGCATGTTTACAGTATGGATGTGTTCGTCTCTTCGAGACGAATCCGTAGAAGCATAAGAACACGAAAATCCATTGAGAATCGAGTGAGAAATTAGGGTTAGAAGGTTGACGGTCACGGGTGCACACCAGTCGTAGACGATGACCAGGAGCCGTTGGATCGCGCGTGTATCGAGCGGACGGATCAGATTGCGCCGGACCAGAGAACGTTACGTGAGCTGCGGGTCCGGGACGGCTGACTCAGATGGCGGCGCCCAATCACAGCGCGACACGTATCGCTTCGGAGAGGCTAAGGATGCGCTGGCGCCGCGTCACTTAAGTAGATAAATAGGGATATTTTCTATTTATTTAATTCCCAGAACTTTAAAAATTCATAACTTTGTGTAGAAAAATCACAAAAATAAAATAAAAATACCCTCTTGCTCGGTGAACGGAGGAGAATAATGTGGAAAAGAAATTAATTAATTTTGTTCAGTATTTTATTTTTAATTAATTATTTACTCTCTGCATACATTTAATTCTCCATGCATTCATACAATTCACCATGGCATGAAACCATAGGGCTTTTGAAGCCTCCGAATTTGGGAACATTCCACGAATTTTCCAAAGTCGAGGCCATCCCTATGAAAAGTTATTGATTTTCCAAATGCATGTTGCTATTTTAAGTATTTTAATTCCAAAAATTAGCATGTTGTGAAATAAATTCTACGAAAATTTGGTGATGTTCCTTATGACCAGAGAACCCTAGGAAAAATAGGATTTGAGTTAATTCACTCAGATTAACCCTAATTGGCTTAAACACCCAAAATAGATCTCTAATTAATTAGAGTTAACTATAGATCAAATTGACTTGAAATCAATTCTCCACTGACCTTTAGGATCAGAGGAACCCATCATAAGAATTTGAGGTCGATTGGACTTGGTTAGCCCACTAATTGGGTTGATTAAGCCACTTAGTCATTTTAAACTTTAAAAATTCATAACTTTCAAAATATCTTTCAAAAATTCACCAAATTGGTTTTGGAGTCTCTCTGATATCAGGGGAGTTTAAGAAAATTAAAATTTCAATTTTCTAAAAAAGTTGATTTTTAATATTATTTTAATATTTTTAATAATTAAAAAATAATAAAAATCACAAAAATAATAAAATTCACCAAAATGTTATATTTTGAATTTTAATCATTTGGGAACAAGTCCCATATTTTTCCTAGGTCTATTTAGTGAGATATTAATTTTTAAAGCTCTAGGGTAATTTTAAATTAAAAAAATATATTTTCTAGCATTTTCACCATAATAATTATAATAAATCAAAGAAAAATCAGAAAATTGCAAAGTTTGGTTCTCTGGAATCCTTGATATCAGAGAGAATTTTAAAAATTATAAAATTTATTTTTCAACATTTATTTTATTTTTAAATTAATTAATACTCCAGAACTTAAAATAATTCTAATAAATAAAATATAATTCAAAAAATTACAAAATTTGGTCTAAGTGGTCCTCTGGTCATTAGGAATGTCCCCTAATTTTCTTAAGGACAGAAACTTTCCCTTGGTCATGTTATTGAATTTTCCTTGGAAATTTCTCTTTTCTACAAAAAATAATTATATAAATAAATTAAATACAGAAAAATCACATTTTCTCCTCTCATGTCTTTATTGACATATGAGTGAAGTCACATAAAAATTTCAAGTTCATTTGAGTTCAATTTAGTGAGTTATGAAATTATTAGGCTTAAAGGGCAAAATGGTAATTAAAATTTTAACCCTTTAATTAAAACTTTAGGTTTAATAAAAAATTAACAAGTAAAATATTTGATCCTAATCTGATTTGGATGATTGAAATTAAATAATCAAAGGGTAGAAACCCATTAAGCAATTTAAAATGATTAAACTTTAATTAAATAATTAATTGAATTTGGAAGAATAATAAATTTGGAATTATTAAAATAGGGATATTATTAGGAAGAGATTTATTCTTTAATTTAAAAATCCCTAAATTAATCATCTCATTAATACTCAACTCTTAATTAAAGTGATAACTCAAATTTAAAATATTAAAAGACTTAATCATTAAACTAAAATTAAATCATTAAACTCTTTCAAAAATTTCAATTAAATTAAATTAAATTAAGATTAAAAGTTGAATTAAATTAAATTAAAATTAAATTAAATTAAATAAACAAATTAAATTAAATTAAATAAATAAAATTAAATTAAATTAAATAAAATAAAATTAAATAAATTAATTAAATTAAATTAAATTAAATTAAATTAAAATTAAATTAAATTAAATTAAGAAATTAAATCAAATAAATTAAATTGAATTAAATTAAATCAAATCAAATTAAATTAAATAAATCAAATTAAATTAAATTAGATTAAATTAAATTAAGTCGAAATAAATAACCTCACTTAAGACATGAAGAAATAAATCTAAAATAACTTGAACAACTATTCCAAACTTAAATCATTAATTTGAACTTAAATTTGAATCACAAATCATTAAATATCATTTTACCCTTAGGAGCTTTAGTTATCATAACTCTTAAATAGAACATTAAAATGAAATGTTACTTCACTTATAGGACATTCAAATGTCACTAGTTACATGACGAAGTTAACAAAACTTGAAAACCTCGGACGATCGATTCATTTACACAATTAAATTCATTTGGGCTTAAAACAATCCTAGAAATATTGAAAAGATGTTTGGGATCTCTCCTAAGCACTTCCTCGATATGATAGGATGTTGATAAGAACAATTGAACTTAATTGTTCTTTGATGAAGAAAATCGTCTTCAAACTAAAAACACAAAGAACACAGACGTCATAGGAAACGACTAGCTATAGGATTAGGAATTTGGTAGAAAACCATAAACCTTTCCCTTAGCTTTACCTAGGAACTTGCTTAAATATTCTAATTGTGTTTTAAGTGCAGCTCGGAATGACGGGAAGACCTTCCAGGTACGCTTTTATTTTATTGCAGTTTATTTTATTGCAAATGCACTTTATTTTTCTTGCATGATAAACAACGAGTTGCATGAAAACCTACACCTTTAGGACGAGAAACCAAAACTGAAACCCAAAATTAAAATAAAAGACACTACAAGATAAAATTCACCTCCACAACATTTCAAAATATAAGACAACTCAAAATTTAATCACGAAACGAACACAAAACTACAATTACAACTCAATTAAAACGTCTCGTTGGATGATCGGGAATACCTCGGATGATGTAACCTACGTGTTGCTAACGGGATTTCCCACGGTCTAAATGAAAGTGTGGAACTCATTCGGTTGAGTTTAGCAAATTCATTTGGACTAAGTGAATCCGATAAAAATAATGATGCGGAAGGATGGAACAGTGGGATCTTAACCGGTGTCGTTATAATCAACTTTAAGATTTGTTTTAATTAAAACACAAAAAAACACTTGGAAATTAAGACTTCTCAAACCGAACACTTCTCTCATCTCTTGATTTATGATTTCTAAAACTAAACTTCGCAACAACAAGGAGCTCGGAGCATGGTGGGCGGCACGGCCATCGTCGTCGGCAAAACTTGAACCTACATCAACAAAACTTTCCTAGAATTAAACAACAAAGCCATAGGACTTCGAGGTAGTTTGCACAGTGCAACATAAATCCTCAACTCTTCGTTAGGCATTTGCATTGCAAATTAAGCCCTAACCGGTCTTAGGATTCCGAGGTAGTCGTCCGATACGACATAAACCCTCATATCTTCTAGGCAATTTGTATGATTCTATCATATAAATATAGGCCCTAATTAAATAAATTGGCAAGATTAAAACATTAAATAAACATTAGGACTTTCCTAAATCCAAGCCAAACAATAGGATAGTCGGGAGATTACCGAAGTACGCTTCGAATCCGTGATCTCTCCTACTTTTCTTCCTTTGAATTCCCAAAATAAAAATGTTCTAAATTTGATCCATTCCCTATTGAAATTTCCAAAATTCAATCCTTTGAAAACTTAAACTTTGAAATTCTTGAGAGCGAGAATTATGGATTATTATCGAGAGTTTTCTTAGGTGATTCCCGTCACTTAAGATGTAATTAACTATAGGGGCTTGCCCTTATAGGGAACTTTAAGAACCTGAGTAATATAAACCCTGTTTAATAGTTTCATATTAAGCGAGGGAATTTGTCGGCTTATAAAATTGGTTCGCAGACCAAACGGATGTCACAAACCTTTCTAGTTTATTTAATCGAGCCCCATTATCAAGCGAGTGTGTCTATTCTTCGGGATAGATACACGGTTTGTGGTGCGGCGCTCGTTTATATAAACTATTCGGGATGTGAGATCGGTTTGATTTCATATCTTAAAATTTTCAAATTTAAAATTATTTTCAAAATCAAATACTACTTTTCAAATTATTTATTTAAATTAAATTAAAATTCGCCGACAACTTCTGTTAGGCGACCCCTTTTTAAAATATCACACAACCTAAAAATATGCCGACACCACCGATCAAACATAAGGTTTTCAATCAAACTCACTAATTTCCATTTAAAATCTTCAATTTTGACTCAATACATTCCAGATAAGTACTACATTTGATTCAAGTTCCTAATACACACTCAATCATAACAATTTCAAAACAAAAACAACACACATTGAACATGAAAGCAAATACACAAACAAACACAATCGATTCTCTAAATCGATACAACGACTCAACAAACCATAATAACTATCTTTTTACCAGAATATTCTAATCTTCACAAGGGAAATTGTGTATTCCACTTGGAAAGAATACTAACGCTCTCGGGAAATCCTAGCCGTCTTTTCGTCAATCCACTTGTTCTTCGCATACATTTCAACTTGAGCATCTTGATAAGCCGCAAAATGATCAAATTGAAGTTTCATTTGTCATTTTAGATGTTCAACTTGATGAAACATCTCATGAAGGTGATCTCCAATCCTTTTAAAATCTTCTTCAAACTTATCCAAACGACTAGAAATTTTCTCTAAACTTACAGCGATGAAACCATTGAAGTAGGGTTGAGGATCCCTTGATACCTTGTCCCTAGCCTCATCTCCATGATTTCTCCTTTCCATTTCTTCAAAAATTTCTCAAATCTCTCAAGAATGAAATGTAAGGGACGTAATTTTGATTGTTTGATGGTTAGGGAAGAAATTGGGTTGATTTAAAGGGGAAAATCGTGTGAAAACTGAAAATTTTCGGTTTTTGCACGACCCAGTAAACGTGGCGCTTTGGGGCCAAATCTGGCGCCTAGGCGCCGGACCTATTGACACATAGTTGATTCTGGCGCCTAGGCGCCGAATTCTGGCGCCGAAACTATGTTCAACTCCGTTTCGCCTAATCGTCAAATTTTCAAAATTTCTTTCTCCAAGATAGGTAAATTATACTGGTAAGAGTAATTTAGACTCGATAACTCACATTGTAAACTATCATAATGAAGGTTAACTTGATCTCCTTTTTACTCATATTCAAAATAGAGTGATCCTATATTTAATTCTTACATACTTCAAAATAATTTTCAGCCTAAGTCAATCAAGACTTATGAGCATCAAATTTTTCTAAAGTAATTTAAAATTAATCAAGATCGAGGCATAACCTTTCATCAAAACACACAAAACACAAGATAATTATGGGTTGCCTCCCACAAAGCGCTTGGTTTAATATCGTCAGCCCGACTTAAGTAAATCTTTAATCAGGTTGACTCAATTCATAAGCCTCTTTATAAATCTTCTTAATATCTCCCAAATAAGGCTTCAATCTTACTCCATTTACTTTAAAAATTTTTCCGGTTTTGGGATCTTTAATATCCACGGCTCCATAATGGTATACTTTCTCAACTAAATCAGGTCCAATCCATTTAGATCTTAATTTTCCAGGAAAAAGTCTTAAACGAGAATTAAACAGTAATACTTTTTATCCATGCTCAAAAATTTTTCCTGAAATTTTCTTATCATGCAACATCTTCATTTTCTCTTTATAAATTCTTGTATTTTCATACAATTCGTTTCTAATTTCTTCCATCTCATATAGTTGCAATAATCGTTTTTCTCCTGCTTTATTCAAATTAAAATTAAACTCCTTTATCGCCCAATAAGCTTTATGTTCAAGTTCTACAGGTAAGTGACAATGTTTACCATAAATTAACCGGTAAGGTGACATTCCGATTGGTGTCTTATAAGCTGTTCTATAAGCCCATAATGCAGAAACAAGTCTCATCAACCCAATCGGTTCTTTTAGGATTAACGATCTTTTCTAAAATTCTTTTAATTTCTCTGTTTGATACTTCGGCCATTCCACTAGTTTGAGGGTGATAAGCGATTTGCAATTCTATGTTTGATTCCAAATTTTTATAGTAATGATTGAATTCTTATATTCCTGAAATAACTTCCACCATCAGTGATAATTACCTTAGGCATTCCAAATCATGAAAATATCATTTTCTTTAAAAATTTTGAAACACTTTTGGAATCACAGTTTGGTAAATCAATAGCTTCAATCCACTTTGAAACATAATCAACTGCTAATAAAATATAAATTTTTCCAGATGATGGAACAAATGGTCCCATAAAGTCTAATCCCCATATATCAAAAATTTCAACTTCCAATATACAGTTTAAAGGCATCTCATCTTTCCTAGATATATTTCTCATCCTTTGACATCGATAACATGTTTTCACATATTGTCTCACATCTTTAAATAAGGTAGGGCAATAAAATCCAGAATTTAAAATTTTAAATGCAGTTTTATCTATGCCAAAATGTCCTCCAAAATCATAATCATGACATTTTTGAATAATAGTAACAGTTTCCTCATAAGGTACACATCTTCGAATCATAGAATCTTTACCAATTTTAAATAAATGAGGTTCTTCCCAAATATAAGATTTAGCATCATATTTAAATTTCTTAATAAATTTGTTATCCAAGTCATAAGGCAAAATATTGCTAACAAAATAATTAACAATATCAGCATAGCACAGTGTTTTGTATATTTGAATAACATATAAAGATTCATCAGGGAATTTCTCATTTATATTTTCTTCCGAAATAATATCATTTTTAATTCTAGACAAATGATCAGCAATTTGGTTTTCATTTCCTTTTCTATCTACTATTTGAAAATCAAATTCTTGTAGAAGTAAAACCCATCTAATAAGTCTAGGTTTAGAATCCTTCTTTGATATTAAATATTTAATAGCAGAATGATCAGTATGAAGTATGCATTTAGTACCAAGAAGATAAGGTCTAAATTTATCAAAGGCATATACTATAGCTAGAAGCTCTTTCTCGGTGGTAGTGTAATTTCTTTGTGTTTCGGTGAGAGTTCTACTAGCATAATATACAACTTTGAAAATTTTCTCATATTTTTGTCCTAATACGGCTCCAATTGCAAAATCACTTGCATCACACATTAATTCAAAAGATTTATTCCAGTCGAGTGCAACAATGATAGGTGCGGTTATTAATTTTTCTTTTAGAATATTAAAAGCATTAATACATTCTTCATTAAATTCAAATTGTGCATCTTTTTCTAATAAATGACAAAGAGGTTTAGCAATTTTAGAAAAATCATTTATATATCTTCTATAAAATCCAGGCATGACCTAGAAAACTTCTCGCATCGATAATGGTAGTAGGTGGTTGCAATTCAGCAATAATTTTCACTTTTGCTTAATCTACTTCCATCCCTTTTTGTGATACTTTGTGTCCAAGTACAATACCTTCTGTGACCATGAATTGACATTTTTCCTAGTTAAGAACTAAATTTGTTTCTTCGCATCTTTTCAGAACTTTGGCTATGTTTTCCAAACAAGATTCAAAAGAAGTTCCAAAGGCGAAAAATCGTCCATGAATATTTCAATTCCTTTATCAATCAAATCACAAAATATGGACATCATACATCTTTGAAAAGTTGCGGGTGCATTACATAAACCAAAATGCATTCTTCTAAAAGCAAATGTTCCATAAGGACTTGTAAATGTTGTCTTTTCTTGGTCCTCGGGAGCAATAAGTAATTGATGATAACCGGAATATCCATCCGAGAAAACGAAATATGAGTGTCCGAGCTAATTTATCGAGCATTTGATCCAAGAAAGGTAAACGAAAATGATCCTTTCTAGTGGCTTTATTTAATTTCCTATAGTCGATACAAATTCGCCATCCGAGTAACTTGTCTTGTAGGAATAAGTTCATTTTTATCATTAACAATGACGAGTTACACCTCCTTTCTTCGAAACACAATGAATATGACTTACCCATTGACTATCCGAAATAGGATAAATAATACCGAGCATCTAACCACTTAATAATTTCTTTTTTAACAACCTCTTTCATGATAGGATTTAATCTTCTTTGCGATTCTATAGTAGGTTTAAAATTTTCTTCCATTAAAATTCTATGCATGCAAATGGAAGGGTTTATTCCTCTTATATCAGCAATAGTCCAACCAAAAGTTTTCTTATAATTCTTTAACACACCTAGTAATTTTTCTTCTTGATCTTTACTCAGTTAGAAGAAATAATAACAGATAAAGTTAACGAATTTCTAAGAAACGCATATTTTAAATGGGAAGGTAACATTTTTAATTCCAGTTCAGGTGCTTTTTTAATTGAGGGTAAAAGTATATCATTTTGAGTTATGTCTAAAGTTTCACAATTATCTTTAATAAAATGAGTCTCTTCTTCTTCTACTACTTCTTCTTTATCAGTTAAAAATTCAAAATTTTCTTCAGAAATAACTTTACATTTTTCTTGATAATGTTTTTCAATTAAATAATCAATTATATCCATTCGATAACATTTCTCTTTATCAGGGTACTTCATTGATTTAAGAACATTGAATTTAATTTCTTGATCATTGACTCTCATGGTTAATTCTCCTTTTTGCACATCAATCATAGCTCGTTCGGTAGCTAGAAAATGTCTTCCTAAAATAATAGGTATCTCTTTATCTTCTTCCATATCAAGTACTATGAAATCTACATGGAAGATAAATTTATCCACTTTAACAAGGACATCCTCTATAACTCCTTTAGGATAAGTGATAGATCTATCAGCTAGCGAAGAGTTACGGTGGTGAGAGTAATATCTCCTAAATCCGATCTTCGAAAGATAGAAAATGGCATGAGATTAATACTTGCTCCTAAATCACATAAAGCTTTTCCGCAAAATTTTTCTCCAATAGCACGGGGTATAGTGAAACTTCCGGGATCCCTAAACTTTTCGAGTAATTTCTTTTGAATTATTGCCTGCATTCTTCACTTAATGCAACAGTTTCAAAAGCTTCAAATTTTCGTTTTTTGCTTAAAATATCCTTCATAAATTTTGCGTAAGTTGGCATTTGTTCCAAAGCTTCAGCAAAAGGTATATTAATAGTAGGTTTCTTAAAAATTTCAAAGAACTTAGAAAATTGAAGATCAAGTTTCTGCTGTTTAAGTCTTTGAGGAAAAGGTGGTGGTGGTTTTCAACTTCCACATTAACGGGTATAACGATCGATCTTGACTAGGAGAGAGAGTTTCTTTAGGTTTTTCAATCTCTTGACCTCGATCTCTTTTTCAATTTCATTCTGCAATTTTTCTTTTAATTCCTTTCCACTTCTAAGTTGCACAGCTTTAACTTGTTCATGTTCTTTTCCAGTTTCCTTTGGATTGATTTCAACATTACTAGGAAGTGTTCCTACAGGTCTGTTATTAATTAAAGTAGCAATCTACCCCATTTGATTTTCAATATTATGAATAACAGTATTTTGATTTCGTAATTGATTATTCATTTGCATAATTAATTCTTCTATTGATAACTTTTTCTGTTGATTATTAAATCCAGGAGGTTTATAATTTGAATTAACTTGATTATTCCAATTTCCGAGTGGGATGAGATTGATTATTACCCTATTGTTGTTGTGAATTATTCCGAGTTAAAATTAGGATGATTTTTCCACCTGGGATTATAATAATTTGAATAAGGATTATTTTTACTTGCGATAGCTTGTAAAGTTTCAATAGTTTGAGAATCTTCGATATTAGTAGAGTTATTATGCAAAATATTAATTGCAAAATTATCTAATTTCTTAGACATTCTTTGCAACTTGTGAAGCTAAGATAGAAAAAGCTTCATTATCTTGAATGCTGGCCATCTTTTTAGGGTTAATCCTTTTGGAAGGCCATTGAAAATTATTATTAGTCATTTCTTCGATTAAAGTGTAAGCTTCTTCGAATGATTTAGACATTAAAGAACCTCCAACAATGACATCGATAATTGATTTTAAAGATCCAATTAATCCATTATAAAATGTTTGAATAATCAGCCAATCGGGTAAAGCATGATGAGGACATTTTCTTAATAGTTCTTTAAATCTTTCCCGAGTTTCATATATTCTCCCGTCAAATTGACTAAATGAAGTAATATCATTTCTTAATTTAGCGAGTTTTAGAAGGAGAAAAATATTTATCGAGAATTTTTGTGCCATTTCAGCTCATGTTTTAATAGAACCGATCGCTAATGAGTTTAAGCACATCTTTGCTTTATCTCTTAAAGAAAAAGGAAAGAGTCTAAAGTCTAATAGCATCATCGAAACATTGTTATATTTAAAGGTAGCACAAAGTTCTAAAAAACTAACAAGATGTAAATTTAGATCCTCATTTGGTGATCCACCAAATTGATTGTTTTGCATCATTTGAATAATAGACGGTTTAAGTTCAAAAGAATTAGCATCTACAGTGGGTATTTGAATACTACTATGAAGTTCATCAACTGTAGGGTTAGCATAATCCCTTAATGGTTTATAAATATTTTGATCATTAAGTTCAATTGGATTTTTTAAAGTAGCCATTTCTTGAAATTTTTGAATTTGTTTTCCCTTTTTAATTTTTCTAATTGTTCTTTCCAATTTAAAATCTAAAGGTATTAATCCTTCAGAACCAAATCTTCGCATAAAACAAGCAATAAATATAAAATTTAACTATTCTATTTCTTTCTTTTTACTTCCTTTTCTTCCCGGCAACGGCGCCAAAACTTGACCGACCAGCAAATAACGCGATAATATTCGCTTCCAAAAGATAGCCAAAAGCTTTGACTTAATTTATAAATAGCGGCTAGTGTATAAAATTAATATAATTTAGAAAATATTTTTACACACTAGGGGTACTACGCAAGTATACGTGTCGTTTCAAGTATTATAGGGTTTTTAAACAAAGACCCCAGTATCGATCCCACAGGGAAGATTTATAGAAATAAATTTTCTATGAATTGAAAGCGAAATAAAATAGTAAAAATATTTTTATATTTATCTTTTAATTTGATTATAAATTACTATTTAATTTACTAGATGCCAATAAAGAAAACAATACTAAGAAAATGATTTTATGAATTCTATATAAAATAAACAACTTTCTTTCCTTCGATTAATCTAAGATTTCTAAGATAATTTAATATTCGTTGAAGAATTTGATTTATGGTATTGTGCCGAATAGAAGCATTCACTATTTTTTACCCTTTGATCCAGAGCGCAAAGAACATTGACTAATTCTGACGAATAGGTCCGGATGTATTGTTAGTAGAATGGGTTAATCTAGGCTCATACTTCTAGATGTCCAAGAGTGGCTATGGTCGGCCCTACTAGTGACCCTTTCCTAGTCTATAAATCAAATTATAAGAATTTAGTACGTCACTCTAAAAACTTATCGATTCTACGCCGCTTTAATATTATCTTCCTATTTATTTGCACTTCACCATGAACAGCCCGCTCATGGCCTACGACTACCCAAGGATTCATGTGACATTTACAAGTTAAGAGTTCTTCTCCTTCAAGGTTTCAAAACTCTTCAACAGGTTTTAAAAATTCAAATGGCCAATTTAAAAAATAAAGTAAGATCAGGTATTCATCACAATGTTTTGAAAATATTTTGAATTTTAATTCTCCATCGAATCTTTATATTATCTTATCCATCTCTTCATAATTGAAGTAAGAAAGTAACTAACTACTCGAACACATTGAAAATAAATAACAAAACATGATAATTAAACTTTGAATCAAATATAAAAATATAATTATCTCGAATATTTCTTCTACGGATCTTCGATTCCTACGACTCCACGGTGTAATGAACTCCGATGCAATAACTTGAAAATAAACTCACTAAACTAAACAAAAGTGGCCCTAAATTTCTCTCTCTAATTCTCTCTCTAAGGATGAGAGATCCTAAAGTAGATAAGAGAAAGGGGTACGATGGGAGGAGCACGTTTTACGAAGAAATGGACCTCTATTTATAGGCTTCAAGAGTTGCCTTGAGGCACCTCTTCAAAACATGTTCACATTCAATGAATCTTCTAGAAGGTCGGTCTGGCGCCTAGGCGCCGGAATCTGGCGCGCCGGAATCTGGCCCCTAGGCGCCGGACACCGCGTCCAGTTCTTCGCACCTCTTCACTTTGGCTCGCACCTCTTCGCGATTAAAACCGTTTTGGAGCTTCCAAATGCAATGTATCACATGTCCTATTATCAAGGAACAACTGCGGTCTTCTAGAATGTCCAATAGCTGCTCACTCCGTCAAAATAGCGATCGAACGTTGTCGAAAACTCGACGGTTTCGTATCGAGTACGGCGCTTAGGCACTGGCGCCTAGGCGCCAGGCCATATTTTTTTAACACTTTTGGTATTTTGCTCCATTTTTGCTCCTTTTTGCTCCTTTTTCCTTCTTAGACCTTTTTACATTACCTACATCCAAAAACACAAAAAAATACCTTTCATTAAAGCATAATATCCTTAGAAATTAATAAGAATTAAGACATAAAGAAATAGGTATTTTTTTATAGATCAACAATTACGTGCATAGATTACGAATTCAACTGAGTGAGATATTTAGTCCTTACTCATTTGAAAGAAACACAACAAGGAATTCAATTCAAAATTAAAAATATATATATATATTAGAACAATCTCGCCAAGATGTTCCATTGAATTAGAAGAGTTTTCAAAATTCTACTATGATCTCTCCTTCTAAGTACACATTATACTCAATATCACTCAACAACACTTGATCTTACTCAAGAGAACACTCGTTCATACTCATAACATTCTTCTGGATTCCTCCTTTGAAGTGCTTTGACTTCTCTCAAGTATTCTCCAGGGATACCTTTCACTTTTGCTTGCTCTCTCCTTCTCCCTTTTAGTCTCTCCCTAAACAATGTAATTTGAGATGGTTGAACTATAATCCCATGCATATGGGCACCAAGGTTCCCAGAACTGGTGTCTAGGCACATGTTGCTCTGGTTTTGGGTGCCTTGGCTTCAAGAACAGGGGTATAGGCACATGTTTCTCTATTTTTGGTCCCTTGGCACCCAAGATTGGCGCCTAGGTGCTTGGTCCTCTAGAGTTAGGTGCCTAGGTAGCCAAGATTGGTACCTGGGCACTCAAGATAGGCTTTTGGGTGCCAGTTCAGCACATTTTTTAGTCTGTATCATCTCTTTTGCACCAAACATTGCTTAATTAACTCTACACTGCATATAAAGTTATAAATATCATGAAAAATATAAAAAATGACAAAAATAATATAAAATAATAAAAAAATATCATACACATTCGATACACATCAATTAATTTCTATCTTTTTTATTAATACACCCTAGTCCTTTCTTATTTATAAGTGAGATTATGATTGGTTTTTGTATGTGGAATTGAAACTTTATTTTGACTATTTTTTATTCTCCTCATATATTGATAGTGGAATAACCTTTTCTCATGGACATAGATGGATTTGTACTTAACCACATAAAATTCTGACATGTTTGATCATTAATTTGTTGTGTGATTTTGTTTTTTGCATTATATTACATAATAATTGGCAACAATGAACAGATGTGATTCTAACAAAGTTACAAACACAAGGCAAAGAGATTGGACCAAGCTAAGTTATGAGATCCAGTGGAGCCAAGGATAATAACATGTTGTTACGTATTCCAACGTCCACCATGATAGGGGAAAGGTGTGGATTCATCTATTAGTTACACATCCCATTTTTTATGAGATTTGATGACAAAGAGAACTTTGTCATGAGCTGACATGAAGTGATGGATGTGTCGTGCTCTTTTGAAATTGAAGTAAGTTCTTGATAGTGATAAACACCATGATAGTATATCAAAAAGATATTGATTAAAGAAGAACAATTGTGTCTTGCTCTAAAATTATTTATCTTTGAAGAATAAATATATAATGATGATAGAGACTTCTGTAGGATATTTATGGAGGATTTTGTAGAGCAAACATCACTTCAAGAGCATGGAGAAATGTCTCCATATAAAACGTCGACTCTACAGGATTAAGATGAAATGCGAGGTTATTATTTATGACTACTTGAATGATTTTGCAAAGCTTTTGACAGATCTGTAAAGTCAGGATTATGAGAATGGAGGTGAACAAAAACTTCATGATGACACTAGTCAAGGGAAAAATATCTTGAATTATGGTGAGGTGACTATAATATTGTTAAATAATGAGTTCCATCAAAGGAAAAAGAAGAGATAGAATCGACCGAGACACTTACACTTCAACATGATAGATCTAAGATGAGGAAGAATTTTTTTCAAAGCAATTATGTTGTCAATTATGAATTTTGATGTGTCAATCAATCATATAAGAAAACGTTTTGAATATTTTCTTGTATATTGAGTAAAAAAGAATAATATCTATGAAAAAAAAAACTCAAAAATTATTCATCAACCTTTTCTCATAAAAGAAAAAGAAAACATAAGTATCTCAAGTCTCTACACATATAAATCATAATCTATAAAAATACACATCCTTGGGACCATATATTTAACTTATTTTCTCACTCACATATAAAAATAAAATAATAAAAAAAGGTATAACAGAATTTTCAAAACTTACTTGCAAAATAATTATTGTCTACTAACTATCAAAATATCCCAAACAAATTTTCTTCTCAACCAAAACAGACAGTCATCCACCTCCCCAAGCATTTACTTCATCATTATTCTCCTCTTCACCGGATCTCCCTTAGCCTTAATCAAATGTTTCAGCACCTTCAAATACTTTCCAACAATGCTCCCCTTCCTCGTCACAATAGCAAGTTTACTGCGCTTCTCCTCTCCAATATCTTCTCTATCGAACCTTTCCATCTCCCCTACTTCATCTTCCTTCTCATCCTCAGCTTTTAAATCCTCACTCTTCAAGATCTCCTCTTCCACCTTCCTCCTGCTGCCATTCTCCGTCGTCAACAGCTCTATAAGAGAAGAACGACGAAGAGAAGCCTGCAGGTCGTCTTCTTCCTTCCTGAGCTCCTCCTCATCACTGAAGATCTTTGGCTTCCTTGTTCTTCTCGACATGTTTAGGTCGTAGCGCCGAGAAGGGGTGATTGTGTTTGTGTTGTCTTCATGATTGAACATTTTTCTGTGATGAAAGGAACAGTGAGGAGCTTTGTTTGATTTAAGGTGAAGGAAGGAGAGAAGTGAGTTCAGTAAGAGTTGGGAGGTCGGTTTCAAGTGATAAAGTTGAGTGAAAGATGATCGATTATAGTCTTCTTTTGTTTTGAGAAGGAGTGTTTAACGGATTGAATGTTATTATTGATGTATGTTAATGAACCACCTTTAATATGTATGTATGTATGTATGCATGTATATATATATATATATATATATATATATATATATATATTTATATGCATGCATACATGTATGTATGTGCTTCGAATAGTTTATATGCAGATGATTCATGTTGATATGAAGCATTGAATTATGTCCATATGAAGCAGCGATTCTACAGAACGTTGGAGAACAAATATCTCACGAATCGCATGAAGAATTGTGTACGTATGAAGCACCAAATCTACAAGTTTTAGATGAGATGCATGTTTACTATTTATGACCACTTGAATGATTTTATAAAGCTTTTGACAAATTTGATAAATATGGATGAAGGAGTTAGAGATGAAGATAAGACACTTGTTTTATTGAGTTTGCTTCCGGATGAATACAAAAACTTCATGATGACTCTCAATCATGAGAAGGGGGTCTTGAATTTTGACAAGGTGACTACAATGCTATTGAATCGAGAGTTCCTTCGAAGTTACAAAGAGTCCTTAAAGAAGCAGTAGGTTGAGGTAGTTACACTCCAATGTGGTAGATCTGAGAAGAACATGAATATGGCAAATAAAAGTGATACTTCTCAAAAGCGGAGCATAGTCATAGGAAAAATCAATGTACATTCTATTTGGAGACTGGCCATTAGAAGAAAGATTGTTCGAAGCTAAAAAAAAAAGAAAAGGAAAAGAAGTTATCTCTTATGTGAAAGCCAATCATATTGTGAAGAGAAGTGACGTGGCGTATTTAGATGTGCCATTATTTGCAGTTTCTCACAGTTTATATAGAGATGATTCGTGCTAAATTTTAGAAACATGTGCTTCGTATCATATTTTTTTCCCATCGAGAGTGGTCTAAAAATACAAGAAACTGGATAGTTGTGTATTGACTATAGGCAACAATCAAGCTTATTGTACTTTTGACATAGGGAACGTCTTTATTTAGATTCATGATAGTAGTGTGAGGGAGCTGACTGATGTTAATTATGTTCTGATATTAAAAAGAATTTAGTTGAGGTTGTAATGGTCAAGGGATACAATGTATGTATTGATACAGGAGTTCTAAGGATATAACATGATTCACTAATTTTTATGAAGGGAGTTCGACATCACAACCTTAGTATCTTTAGGTTAATACAATGAATTAAATAATGGTTGGTGCTGACGATTCTTCTAAAGCCGCCATATTGTGGCATATACGGATAGCTTATGTTGGAGAGGCTTCACTTCAAGCTTTAGTGAAACAAAGATTGATCAAAGGAGAAAGCACATGCAAACTTGATTTCTATGAATATTATGTGTTTAGCAAGAAGAAATGGGTATCCTTTGGTACTACCATCCACAATATAAAGGCTTTCAAAATATATTCACATATATGTTTAGGGCATGAAAAAGAAACCACCATTCAACTATCATATATATATATATATATATATATATATATATATATATATATATATATATATATATATATATTGTCTCTTTTATTGATGATTACTCTAGATATGTTCGAGGGTACATCATGAAGCATAAGAGCAAGGTGCTGAAGATTTTCATAACTTAAATGAGGTGGATTAAGACTCAAATTAGTAAAAAGATCTGGTGTATTAGATCAGACAATGGGGGTGAATACAGATTAAATGCGAACTTGCAGAAGTGTCAGAGCTAGTGTAGAGCACCACAACACTGTTTGAGATATGCTACAAGAGAACTGGTTGCTAAGAGGATGAACCAGACTTTAGTGGAGAAAATTTGATGTATGTTATTCAATATTGGGATGGATAGAGTCTATTACGTCGATGCCATATACCATGCTTCTCACTTGTTGACGACCTGCCTTATGTAACTATTGAAAAGAAGACCCCAAAAGAGATGTTGTCAGAGCATCATGCAAGAGATTAATAGCATATGAAAGTATTTAGACGTTCAGCTTACTACCATGTATATAATGATAAATTGGTACCATGGGCAAATAAAGCAATATTGTTGGCTTCAGGCATGGATTCAAGGGCTTCAAACTGTATAATTAATTATAAAAGAAGATTATATGTAGTATGGATGCTACATTTTATGAGACAAGCTTATTGAAGCCACAAGACTCCAAGCAGGTGAATAGTTGCACCAAGATCACATATGCATAATAGAAGTTGGGAGTTTTATGCAACTTCACTTATTAGACCAATTCCTCCACTTTACTCAGATACTTGATCTAAATGCAGCTTAGGAGGCACTTATTAATAGTGCTCAGGAGTTTGAAGAAGATACTTAGGATGGGGTTCTTGCTCAGGAATATATTGCTGGGAGCAGGACTAGAAGTCAAGATATCTCAAAATCAATTTGTTTAACAGAACATAAGAACATGACCAGGATTTTGGATATCTCAAAATCAATTTGGTTGATAATTCACATTGTATTTTAACTTTCGGTCATATAGGCTGAAATCTCTTGTTATTAAAAAGAAGCTACAGAGAATTTAAATGGTGATCTTTGAAGAGAGACAATGGAAGAAAAGATGGAATCTCTTTGGAAGAATGTTATTTGAAGGTTAGTGAAGCTTCCTTATGAAAGGAAACCCATCTGATGTAAATATAGTTTGAAAAGAAAGAATAATCTTATGGAGCTAATGTGCGGTACAAGGTAAGATTGGTGACAAAATTCTATGTGCATTGATAAAGGATTGTCAATGATCAGTTGTTCTCCACAGCGATCAAGCATTCCTCAATCTGTGTTTGGAGCATCTTGACGTGAAAAATGTGTCCATATATGGGGAATTACAAAAGAATATCTAGATATGAAGCCTTAAAAGACTTGGTTTGTAGATTAAACATGTCTTTATATGGGTTGAAATGGTAACCACGGTAATGGTGTAATAAGTTTGATCAGTTCATGAAAGAACAGAAGAATAGAAGGAGCCAATATGATCATTGTGCATATTCTAAAAGGTTGATTAATGGTGAGTTCATCTAGTTTTTTCGATATGTTAATGACAAGTTGATTGTATCTGCTTGTCAGACTAAGGTTGATAAGATTAAAAAAACAATTTCCCAAATATTTTTAAATGAAGGAGTTGGTTGGAGTTTGTAGAATCCTTGGCATAGAAATTCTCAGGGACAAGACAACTAGAATGATCTGATTCTCTCAGGGAGCATATGTTCAAAAAATACATAAGAAGTTTAAAGTTAATGACGTGAGCAAGGAGGTGAGTCTAATCATTACATCTCACATTTAGTTGAGTCAATATCAGTGTCCTAAAGATGATCAAGAGATAAAAGATATACAATTATTTCCTCATGTTAGTGTATTGTGTAGTTTGATATATGTTGTTATTTGTATTAGACTAGACATCATACAAGCAGTTGATATTATGAGCATGTTTATGCAAGATCCAGAAAGGGTTCATTGGTAGGTTGTGAAGAATATTCTAATGCATCTAAAGAGTATAGTTGATATTAGCTTGGTGTTTGAAAGGCATACATCTAATACGAATTTATGAGTACGTTACATTGTTTCAGACTATGCATGTGATATGAATAGACGCAGGTCCTCAACTTACTATCTATTCAAATTGGTAGGAGGTGTTGTCAGTTGGACATCGGCTCTTCAATCTACTGTTGCTTTGTATACTAAGAATGTTGAGTACATGACACTCACAGAGGGGATGAAGGAAGCAATATAGATGCAAGGCCTACTTGATGACTTGGGAGTTAATCATGAGTCTTTGACAATATTCTGTAATAGTCAAAGTGCGACATTCTTAGAAAAAAAATCAATTTATCATGCACATACCAAACACATTGATGTAAGGTACTACTTTTTCTGGGACTTGACTAAGGACGGCAATATCCTATTGAAGAAGATAAATACGAACGGGAATCCAACTAACATGCTCATAAATGTGCTATCAATCCAGAATTTCACCTAATGTAAAATTTTGGCGATCATCTGAGCTCATGATTCATTGTCTATTCTGGCATTTTGAAGAACTACTCAATACTTGGTTCATTTGGGAGAGGATGGCATGTAGGAAATGATCTTGGTGCGGTCATTATCATCTCCTACTTATCTGGAAGTGAGAGATGAGGTAGAGATTGTTATGAAAAGTATTATAATGTAACATTTATAAATTAGAAAGTATTTATATTATGAAGTTTGATATTAGGTAGATCTAATTTCAGGAGATCTAATTATATCATCTTTTTATATTGTGAAATCAAAATTGAAAAGATCTAAATATACGATGTTTCCTATATTTGAAAAATTCAAAATCTGTAACCCTAATACTCTCTTATTTATATGAGGGATTATGAAGGATTTATGTGTGCTGAGTTGTAACTCTAATTCAATTGATTTTTCTTTTATCCCCACAAGTTGATAGTGGAATAACATCTCTCGTAGACGTGTGGATTTGTGACTTGTAATAACCAAAAAGTCATTCAATAAGCAAAAATTTAAACACAAATATTTGAATTTTTTTTTTAATCAAATTCAGGACCATCCAATTGCTATTTCAAGTTTAAACAGAGTTATAAAATTGCATCTCTAAGTGACTTGTAATGAGCCCAACAACACCACATATTTACATCATTAAAACACTTTCTTACTAAAAAAATATATCAAATATTTAAGAAAGATTACTATTGATCATTCAAGAATGTGTTTGGGATTTTTGACAAAAATTAACCAATCACCAAGAAATCTATAATAGGCCTTCATTGAATAGTTGAAGGGGACTTCAAGAGTGAATTCTAAGATTTGAACAATTCAAAAGCTCTACTAAATGACAAACATCACTGATAACCACTGGCAACTTTTATCGTTTACTCGTCATCAACCTTCTAAAGCGACCCAGTTGTTCGTAATCACCCAATCATACTCTCCCACTATACATCACTAGATTGTTAATCGCCACAAACACCTGTTACTCTTTATTATTTCTCAGCAATTTTCAATACTCATAAGAATCAATGCCATCGATTCAAATTTTGTAATTCCGTCTTTTCGAATGGGAGGGAATGTGGACATTTGTAGTCCTCATCTTATATAATGGTGGCGGCGGTTGACAGTGATAGCTAACATGACACGAATTTATTCTTATAAATTATCAAAAAAATTCTACACTTAACACTAAATGGATTAAATTTGGTGACTGAGTTAAGTGCGGTCATTACAGAGAAATCAATACAAAAAAAGGAAGATTTGCATCCATACCACTCAATTCTTATGTATTTACATATCTAACATCTAAACTCTATATATAATCTTATTTGAGCACGAGAATGCGTTTTTCATATTTTTTTAAGTTAAAATGATAATATTGTTGATGTGATATGAAAGATTTTAAGTGGCATAAATGTAAAAGATAAAGCTAATGAGAAATTTTAGGTAGTGGTAATTAGAAGCATACAGGCGGCAGTACTTTAGTAAGCATTGAAAATGTCATTTTTTGCTTTATACGCATCATCTTAGTCATTATTCAATGTGTAAATTTTTATTTTTATAAAGATTCTAAATAATTTTTAAAGTATTTTAGGTTAACTTTAAAAATAAGCAACTTCACTGAGAGCCACCACCTGGTTCCTTAAAGCCAGGCACCATAGCCATCGCGGCAGTCTCATGACCATTACTTTGTTGGCAACTATAGGACTGTTATCATGACTACATAAACCAATGGATATGTACATACGTATCTCATAAATCTTATATATTTACAACAAAATTTTTATAGTAG
This sequence comes from Papilionanthe hookeriana x Papilionanthe teres, assembly GCA_022702705.1. Classification (NCBI taxonomy): domain Eukaryota; kingdom Viridiplantae; phylum Streptophyta; class Magnoliopsida; order Asparagales; family Orchidaceae; genus Papilionanthe; species Papilionanthe hookeriana x Papilionanthe teres. The sequence goes on from CM040432.1 coordinate 109,519,421, forward strand.
AGTAATGGATTATCGTCTTAACGTCGCACGAGAATTGAACACAAACTCAGATGAAAGAAACAACCGTTTGAGACACCAGAAGTTTTCAAGTCGAAATTTTGGAAAGAGAAAAAACCACGAGGTTTAGCCTAGTTGAAGAAATGCACTATAAGTTGATGATTACAGAGGCTTCTTATCCCACAGACGGGAAGGATTACAAAGTCTTCCAAATTACAACGTCGACGTGCATATGAACGTGTTGTAAGGAACAGGCAGTGACGATAGCAATCGGCAATGGCTACCAGATGGTGGTCGACGGTCAGAGGTGGCTAACGGCGGTCGGCGGTGGTCGATGGTGGCAGAAGTGATGTTGGACTTCAGCTATTCTCAAAACCTTAAGCTGTACTCCTCTCACCATGAGAGGAGCGGGGCTCTATTTATACAGTTCTATATGCAATTAATTCATAAATATGAACTACTTTGAATGAACGGTCTGGAGAAGTTACCCCGTTCAGACGGCGTTTGAAGGACATTTGAGAGCCTTAACGATGTCGAAATTGAGCAATCTTGAGCTCGTTGGATTCGACTTGTCGAGATGCTCGATTTGACCATATTTCAAAAATTGTAAGTAGAAAAAGTAAATTGATCCTAAAAATTATAGTGATGATCATTTGCTAGATCATATTATTAATAAAAGAATGAGAATAAGCCTATTTATATTAATTTTGTAAGTAATTGCATGGCCAAATAAAATGAACTCATTATTACATTCAAAGTTATGAATACTCTGCAAGAGTAATTGTTTTGTGACACTCTCTTTAACTATAAATATCTCATTCAAGATCACCATTCACTTAATGTTTTATTAATCCGTTACAACTTAAATATATAATTACTGGTTAAACTAAAAATATTATTCTTATAATAATATATCACTGTTAAATATATAAATAAAAAATTTCTAGCTAATTACATTTTATTTAAATAATATATCATATATATTATTTGACCTATCAGTAAGTTTAATATCAAGTATTTATTGTTAAACAACAAACAAGCTTCTTCACGAGGATAAATGAACAAGTTTGATTATGTTCATGTTCGGCTCATTTAAGCTTCGAACTTTCAAAAATTGTTCATCTTAATTCATCGAGGGCATTGGTTCATTTACAACCTTACCCTCAATGATGGCTGCTTCAAATGGCTCTTTATTTGGATATCTAATAATCTTTAAAATCATTTAAGGTTTCTATATGTATCATCTTAATAAATCTAATTTCAACTCCCTTATTGATTAAATTCAGAATTTATTAAATTTCATCTGAAATAAATAATTAAACTTTTTATCAGAATGCAGTAAAATATGACAATTCTCATGAAAAATAATTTTGAAGTTTAAATCCTTCTCTGCTTGCTCTTTTGAGACCTCTGTAGAATTGTTTATTATTATTATTATTATTATTATTATTATTGGAAGATTTGCATACATACCACAAGTTTCTATGAATTGACATATCTAACACCTAAACTTCAATTTTTACATATATGACCTTTTCTATGCATGAAAAAATGTACTTCACTTTTCAAAAGCCAAAGTAGAAATATTGTTTATGTAATATGAAAGATTTTGGTGGTGTCAATATGAAAAAAAATAAAAATAATAATTGTTACATATGATGTAAATACATAGAAATTGGGTGGTATGTATGTAAATGCCCTCATTTTTTGGGGGCGAGAAACTTGCTATTTACAAATCAACCGCCCTCTTTCATTCATTTTTCAAATTCTCGCTCAAATATCAAAATTCATGGTTAAACCCCAACTCATATTTTTCATTTTTTTTTATCAAATTCTCAATAAGTGACACGTGTAAATACATCAATTCAACAGTTCAAAAAAAAAAAAACACAGGACGCTTAGTTTGTAAATATCGACGTTTCTCATGGTATTTACGCACTTATCCTTTTTTTAGTTTCAATCATTTCACTAGAAATCAATAAAATCATTAAAAAAAATTTAACATTATTTGATAAATAGTACATGCTTACCATACAACCTTAACTAACAGAAATGATGTACAGCTACAAAATCGCTAAAATTTCAATCATACCCCCCTCATAAACAACTGCTCTAACCTAACACTAATGGAACCAGATAACCAGTAATTATGAACATTACAAAAGAGGCTTTGGTAGTTTCTTAAAAAAAATTGATGTAGCTTATCAGTAAGATGTTAGCAGTAAAAGAAAACGAGCAGCATCACCAGAGCGAGATAGCCTACTGAAAAAGCATGTTGTCTTTCGAAACCGGTGATAGAGCTCGAGTCTGATGCCGCGCCATTGCTCGCCGTCGAGTTCGTCGTTGCGCTGAACGTATAATTAGAAAGAAATATGGATCATTTGGAAAAGAATGTTTGACATAAGAATATAAATTGCTAGAATTATGTTTCTGCCTTACCTTCCTGCAAATATGCAAGAGCCATGGCCTGTAGCAAGAGTTGGACTTGGTTAGTAAATGAATAGAATGACAGAAAAAGATTATTCTTATGTATTTACATATCTAATATCTAAACTTTACTCTTTTTTATATTTATGCAATGCAAATCTTTCATCTCAAATTGAAAATAACACTTTTAACTTTTCATATGTGGAATTTTCATGCATAGGTAAGATGGCATGTATTTAGAAATTAAAGCATAAGTGTTAGATATGTAAAAACATAAGAATTAAAGTGGTATGTATGTAATTCTTCCAAAGGGTTTTGGAAGTAGGGAATGCTTTTAGGATCATCTATATATATATATATATATATATATATATATATATATATATATATATATATATATATATATATATATATAATTACATATATATATTAGTTATCCAAACAATGGGTTTTTAAGCAATAACCAAAGCCTAGATGGGTCTCATGGGTTTAATGGATCGAACCCACCAGCTGTATATTTAGTGATCTGACACTGACCTATATCGATCATACTCATTTATTGTATCTTCGGAAGTGACAAATTATAGAGCTCTTTAGTGTTCAGAAGAATTCTGCGAAAACATTCGAAGTGTGTCAACATTCCAAATACTTTCTTAGAATGGGTCTACTATACCTCAATCTTCAAGTGAGTTATTCTAGTCAAACTTGCCTATATTACCGAAGTTCTTACCATACTCATATGAGCTAATTGAATCTTTTCACCAAATTTGTTGATAACTACCTGACCACACCACCAAGCTCAACGAGGAGGTCTTTGAGGTAGAACGAAGAGAATTCCTGTCTGTCAGCATACATAATGGTATTTATTAATAATATGACAATCCATATCCGCAATATTCTCAACAACGAATTTGCTCACGCTTCGTACTGCATAGCCAATAAACTAATTTCATGATTATTTCCTAGACTTGTGCATGGGTACATAGGCTCCAAAGCGAATAAATAAGAAGAAAAGAGGGAGGATCTTTCTTACTCTCTCGATCCTGCATCCTAAAAAAATTCTCAATCCTTCAATTTCTTCTCACTCCTCATTCAAAATCTCTCTCGAATTGTATGAGTCCAAATATACGGGATTTCACGTCCCAAAAAGATTCAACATTCACACTCACACACACACATACAGACATACATATATACATGAACATTTACCCACCACACAATTCTTACGTATATACAAATCTAAAACATAAAGTTTAATATCTACACTTAAAACATTTTGATGTCGTAAACCTATACATGAACAGGTGTATTCCACTTTTAAGAAGTCAATGATAGTGATACTTTGTATGTGATGTTAAATCTTTTAGTGTTATGTATTTAAATATGATAGTTTAGTTGTTAGATACGTGAATGCATTACAAACATACCATTTAATTCCTGCATATTTACATATCTAAAAAATTGCAATTTTTACATACAAGCCACTTTATCTAGCAATATAAAGGTGTATTTCACTTTTTTTTTTTTATAAATTAAATTAAGACTATTTTGATGTGATAGGAAAGATTTAGGGGGTGTAAATGGTGTAAATTTAAAAACTAAAGTTTAGGTGTTAGCTAATAAATGCATACGAATTGTGAGGTATGTTTGTAAATGCACCCTACTCGTCAAAAATGAAAAAAAAAAAAAATGCAGAAAACTTACTGGGATCATTTGTTGTAATAATGGCGGTGCTGTCAAAATTGCAAGTTCCCCCACTTCCCTGAGTTCTATGGTAATAATCATTATAAGCATAGGAAGCAACGGCGACAAGATCGCCGGATTCATAACACGGCTGCCCCGGCTGGATTAAACTGCAGTTCGCCCCACCAGGTCCGCAAGCCCAATCAAGCCCTCGCTCCAAATCCTTCGTCTTCGCGCTCGACTTCGCCACACAGAAAACACCCGGCAACCCCGGCGAGCTCGTGCCATTATCCCTCCCACTCTCAAAGCTCAGAGAATACACAGCCGTTCCATTTGGAAAAAATAGTCCCCAGTTCTTCTCCGAAAGAGGCCCAGCCCGAAGATCTTCATTGAACAATTCATAGATATAAGCATTAATCGGCGTTTTCCGGCGGCTCGGCGTGCCGGAATTGTTCAGCACGTGAAGCATGAGATTCGTATTGTATGCCAATGCGTTGTCAACATTGGCGTCGGATTCGTTGTCGCCGCCGCTCGACGGCCAACCGGACTCCGTCACGATGACCGGAATGCCTGTGAAATTGAGCGCTTGCATGGAATAGTAAGCGGCATCAACCATGGCGTCGAACATATTCGTGTAGCTCAAAAGCGTGTTGGGATCCAAAATCTGATTATCGGGATCTAGGGCACGAAAAAGGGCGTAGTCGAGGGGGTAGAGGCCGTTCACTTTCGTGTAGAGGTAGTACGGCTGAGCGTTTAACATGAAGGAGGAGCCCGTGTTCTTCAAGAACTGGAGATGTTGATACATTATAGAGTTCAAGGTGGAGTTGAATGTGGCAGTGGAAGGGGGGAAGGATTGGGGAATCACGTTTATAGAATGGGGGCTCGAGACGTGGATCTGAGAGTCGAGATTAGCGGCGAGAAGAGCGGAATGGATGAACTGCATGGCGGGAACGAGAAGCGGAGCAGAGCTTGGAACTGAGGTGAGGGCTTCGTTTCCTACAGATATGTAGGTGATGTTAGTTCCGGGAAGATAGGGTGCGATGTTTTTGTTGATCCAATCTGCGGCGGCTGATCTTGATTCGCCTATTTGTGGAAGCTGGTGGTTGGGGACGCCCACCATGACCTCAATTCCGGTGTTTGAGAGGGCGGATAGTAGCTGATGGTCAGCGTCGAAGAGACGAACATGGTTGATATTTTGAGCTTGGAGGATGGAGACGATGGTTGATGGGGATGGCAAATCGGATATATCAGTGCCGATATTGATACCAACAAATGAACCTGTGGAAGAAGAGAGAGCCAAAAGGAATAGATCATTAGTTATTCAAAGAGTGAAGTGAAGTTATAAATACCAGTTTTAAGGTATGACAGAAGAGAGATACAGGTGAAAATTGGTGGTTTGGAGAATGGATTGTGTTCCAGGAATTCTGTTAGGATTTGTGATTTGAGTTCTAGTTCTGTTAAGCTTTAGATTGAAATGTTATGGTGCAACATATTTTGAGGCCTAATCCTAGAATCCACTAATATGTAGGGGCTATAGCCCCAAAATGGCTCCCACGCGCACGCATATGAACCACCACTCTTCCCTTGGAAAAAATAATGCATTTGCGTCGGACAACGAACTCGATGCACGGATCACAGGCAATGATTTTTTTTCCCTCCGCAATGATTAGTGCATCGCGTCCGTTATCCGGACGTAGTCTGCGTCCGAACTCCGGATGCAATTAATTTTTCCTTCAATATAACTTTCTTTCTTTTTAATGGAGTGAATTAAGCTATCAAATAGTCTGGGGACTATTTATATGAGGTCATTTTAGTTTTAGAGTATAAAAATATCAAACTAATGCTCATATTCTTTTAATTGAGGTTAAATAATCCTTCACCAGGACTATTATAGCCCATATTTTAAAAATACGAGGACAAAATTAACTCTTCATAAATTTTGAGAATAAAGAGATTCCATATAAAGAGTCAAGAGACTATTTTGACACTTTTCTCCTAGCGAATTCTTTTTTCCTGCCCAATTTTTTCGTCTAGAGTTTTCAACATTAATCTAGATCTTTTTTATCTATGTTTTTTTATTTTTCTAGCCAAAATTATTATTTATTCTAGATTCATATTACAAAGTAAGAAATATGGGAAGTTCTTCAATATAAAAACTCAAATAAAATAAAATTACTAGAAATTTCGAAAGAATTTCCTACTTACAAAAATAAGAAGTTATATTTGAGTACCTAGAGAATGTGAAAATAGGAAAACAAGTAGTACAATTCCTCTTCTCCATATTCCAGGCAGCATCTGGCTGCCAAGCCCCCAAGCAACTAAAACCAAATAGGAGAGTTCCACTAGTGCTTATAAGAGCCAACTGAAAAAAATAAAAAAACCACAAATAATCAGCCATATATTTAATGAATTTTCAAGAGAAAAGATACTTCCTCTTGATTTTTGCTAAATAGAGAATGAGAACTACAGCATCGAAAATAATGATAATTTGCATTAGACATAGCCAAGTGGGATACATTTGGAGTGATTCCTTGAAATGCAACAACTACGCAAACACACACGACCAAATCAATATAAAAATTAGAGCTTGCAATCATAAGTTCAATATTACTGGGATCATAATAATTAGAAATTATACATCCTTGTTGATATAGGTTTGTTTTCAGTTATTCATTCAAAAAAAAAAATTTTTTTTGATAGGAGACTACAAGTTTGACATACAGAGATTCATGATATATGTCATCCACAAAAAAGGACAAAGCTAATTGCTTATTAAGAATTATAAAAAAACTTGGGACAAACAATTTAATGACAACCGCCAGAGACAACAACATCACCTTTACCTAGAGAAAGGAGGACATGGAACTGAAACTTAGAATATTTATTGCCTGTTAGCTCCCCTCTTTGTTTCTGATCTTCTGATCTTTTTTTTGGGAAATTTACATTTGTAGTACACAATTCTTATGTATTTACATCTCACACCTAAAATTTCTTATTTATATATATAGTATTTTGGTGCTTTAAACATATCCATGAAAATGCGTATTTCATTTTTAAAAAGTGATAATAGTATTATTTTTGACGTGATATTAAAGATTTGAGTGATATACGTGCAACTGCGAAAGTTCAAGTGTGAGAGATGTAAAAGCATTAGAAATTTGTATTATGTATGCAATTGCCCTCCATTTTTTTCTTGTGAGAAGGATACTTTATGAATGAATTATAATTGCATTCATTACTCCTTTGTACCTCTTCTTTTCTAAATTTATTGTGTTTGACAAATACTTTCGGCCTTTCATTTAGACATCTGTTTTAAGTTTCTTTCCTTCCTCTTCTTTCGCCGCCAACCCTCCAATTTTTGACACTTTGTTGCAGGCTATCAGGTATTTGAAGAAAGGAGGGAAATAAAAGAGAATTTGAGAAGATGGAGAATAATGAAACAAATTCAACCATGATCACTTATTTCTTTAGCTTAATGTCATTGTATTTAATATTACACACATCATTTGGTTCGCAAGCCCAAACAATATTCGAATCTTTTCAAGAGAACATTCGGGATGCAATTCAAAATCATTATAGAAGGCAAAAGTGAAAAATTAACACTTAATTATTTAGCCATTTATGCATGCTTCTTATGACATCTTAAATTTAAAGTAAGGCAGGAGAGAGTGATCAGTAGTGACCAAGAAAAAAAGAGGTTCCCGGTAAGCTTTTAGAACCAAAAAGAGTTGAGAGTAAAGCAATGCTGACATTTAAAAGAGAGGAAATGTTACTACTTCATATAACTAAGGGGTTGTTTGCCTGCAAGTATGACTTAGCATTGCTAAGATTTAGTAAATCCATAAATCAATCAAATCCATCATACCTAGGAATTTAGTAAATCCGGATATATGTCGATTCGAAATCAAAATTTGGGACCCTAAATCCAAAAATTCATAAATTTGCAGAAATATTGCATTTTTGTGTTTGGTGATAGATCCTACTAAATGGTGCTACCAAACACCCCCTTGGAAGTTTAAACCCAAAAATGTGAGTCCTATTTTGAGGTAAAGTGTAGAGTTTCATTGATAACTCTATCATTAAACATGCTCGTGATGGAGCAAAATCAAAGAATAGGTTATCTTCTAGGAAATTCATAAAAAATGGTAAAATCATGAGATTCATCTTAATATCAAATAGGTTGAGCCAAGGTCAATAATATCTCTTTTTTTAATTAAAAATAAATAGTAACTTCACCACCTGGTGGTTTACCTTACATAACCTATTAATAGCAATTGCAAACTATAATAAAAATTTAATGGAGGGGTAATGTTATAATTTAAATGAACTAAGGATATGATAAGAGAACTTTGAGGAGTAGTAAGTCTTCCTCCATTAACAAATGAACGTTATAAGTTTGAGACTCCCAAAAAACCTAAGGATTCGGCCAAATACATCAGCTCCTTCTAACCCACGCATTTGTCAGAAGTTCATGCAATATATAAAAGTTTACAAAAAAAAAAAATATGAGAACTTTTATCAAACCATGACTAATGCCGTATTTGTTAAGTACATTCTCCCATTTAACCATATGCCAATATGCCACAACACTTCAATCAAAGCTGAGTGGACCTTATCATGATCATCTATTAAAATTATTTGCCTCTTTAATTTTTAATCATTTAGAACAACTCAAAAAAATCAAGTAAGCTAATTAAACAATAGAAAAAAAAAACACCTACTTTCATAAATGAGAATAATAAAATGTTTCCTTGATTGAAAAATCAGCCATCCATATCCATACATAAATGTCTGAACTTTATTATATTCTCACCTATCCCCAAAATTAAACAAAGCATTGAATGAACCAAGCTCAAGATAAAGTTTCAAACCCAATTCCAAAAGGTACAGGACAATCTAAATGCTTGGGCTCATCTCTTAAATCCCAAAGTTTCAATTTCAATTGCTTCCTGTTAGAAAATGTTGATCCAATTTAACCCAAAAAAAAACGTCAAAATCCATCTGTAATCCATCCGAAGTTCATGAACACAAAAACCCTTAACCCAGAAAACGCAATCCAGGCAGAAATCTATGGCAGCATAAATTCCAAACACCATCCATTACACCAATCATGAATAGCTAGCAACCTTCGATTTCTTCTCCCCACAAAACCCTATATATTTAAGCTAAGAAAACAAACTTCAGCTGCTTGTTTCCCCCTCAACAGCGTATTTCCAAAACCTTTCCCAAACCTACCTCCATCACTCCCCATACTTCAGCAGCAACAGAAACATAAACCCAAAATCAAAAGCAGAACAAGAAACCGAACAACGGAAAGACGAAATAGAAATAGCGCCCAAACAAATTCTAACCTCAACAGGGCAGAAGAAACCCAGCTAGAGAGAGGTTGAAGAAGACGAACCGGAGCAGGCCCTCAAGCTCACGAGCTGCAGTTACCTTGGGAATCTCCGTACGCCATATATATAATTTACTTCACAGCTTGAGATGGCACAGAGAATCAGAAAAACCTTTGCTCGAAGCCTCTTCCGCTTCCCACCTTCCCATCAACCCATCAATGATACCTGGTCAGCTTTCTTAAATGGAATTATTAGACATGATTAATTAATGTAATGAACGATTTAAGTATAATTAGCTATTAATCAATCGTAATTTACTGAGATCTCTTTGGGTTGGAAAATGCCAGCGACAGCTCACCGTTAATTGTTTTTTAGTAGAGAATATTGAGAGACTTTGGTACCAACCGTTTAATTCTTATGGATTTATAAATCTAAAGTCTAAAATTTAGTATTTTTTTATGTTGATATAAATGTGATTAAAAATTTTATTTTCTTTGTCTCGATTAGGAGAAAATATTTCGACTGGATATCATTGGACGCCGCATCGTCGTACACGTCAGTGGCAGGTGACGTGACGTCTAATAGTTGGTCGTTCGGATATGCAGATATTAGGACGGAAATTTTTTTCCTCATGTACAGACTGCCGAGTGAGTCTTTTTAAATAGTTAAATATTGAGATTGTGCCTGCAATTTCAAATAATTTAGTTATATTTTATGAAAGAGTTATAAATCTATTCAAATAAAAGTTAATGTATTTATCAAATATATTAGTCGCCATTGAGTTGCTTAAATATTAAAAAAGACATTTTTAAAAGTAATAATGATTTTTGTGTTTTGTGTATAAAATAAAATAATTATGTTTGAATGGTTTGTGAGATTTACAAGATAAGTTGCCTTCTAATTATTGAATAATAATAATAATAACTGAAATGTTGTAAATAAATTTTTAACCACTAATATGATTTTAGAGGTACAATACAGATATCGAGATAATTTTTTAAGCAAGAAATTTTTAAAATTCGATTAAAAGTCATCCGAAACTTTACTTTCAATATATTTACAGTCAAACTGACCGACTCAACGTCTAAATATTTTAATAATTATGTGTATTAATATGAATGCGCTTAAAATTTTTATTTTCTTTGCGCTAACAACTCATCCTCATTTAACGGAAAATATTATGTCCGTACACTACATGTCTGGATGGCCAACCTTCGGGCGTCACGTCGTCATACATGTCAGCAACGGGCGACGTGACGTTCGATATTTAGCCTTCGGAACATGCGGACATCCAGACAGAAATTTTTTTTCTCATTTGACTTACGAATAAGCCTTTTTGAATAATTAAATATTGAAATTGGGCCCGCATTCTTAAATTATTTAATTTTATTTTATGAAATAAAGTTACAAATTGTTTTCTATTCAAATAATAGTTAATGTATTTATCAAATATATTAGTCGCCATTGGGTTGCTTAAATATTATAGACGACGTTTTCAAGAGTTTAATTTTATGAGTTTTGTGTATTAAAATAAAATAATTATGTTTGAATAGTTTGTGAGATTTAGAAGCCAAGTTGACTTCTAATTATTGAATGATAATAATAATAATTGATATGTCATTAATAAATTTTTAACATCCAACATGATTTTCGATGTATGATATAGATCACGAGATAATGTTTTGAGCAAGAAATATTTAAACCTCAATTAAAAGTCATTCGAAATTTCAATTTCAATATAATCACAATCGCACTGACCGGTTCGACTAGATTGACCGAACGACTCCAAAATCGGTCCAATCGAGTCAAATCAAGCCTAAATCAAGCTATTAAACAATTTTTAGATACTTTATAAGCAAAATTGGAATCTCAAATGGATTTTGAATATGACATCATTATAATCAGATCAGGCATCTCCACAAGAATAATCCAACGAGCCCAAGGTCACTCAATTACAACATCATTAATGCACTAAAATGTTCATTAAACCTGTCTCATCAAAAGAATATCTTTGGGCCATCCAATCAAGAGTGATATGAATCCCTTCCTTATTCGCAACATGGACTCTATAAAATGGAGCCCTACCCCCTAATGAGAATGGGGCTAGACCCTGGGCAAGATGAAAGCCAGGGACTACCAAAGAGGGAGCCGCAACCCCACATTTGCACCGCAGATCCGGCCAACGCTGGCTGCCATTGCCTCCACTTCTAGCTACCACCGCCTATCGTCAGTGTCCTCCGCGAACAGCTGCCAACCACTGTTGACCGCTCTCTCTCTCTTATGCAGCGATCGACCAATGCCGCCTGTCAACTTCAGTCACCTTTGATCAAATGTCGATGTCGTTGTCTCCGCCATCAGCCTCTTCCGCCACCGCCGCTAAGTCTCCTGCACTTGCAGCCACCACACATTGCTGGTTTCTCGCTTCTACAATCATCGGCAAGCACCTTTTGCCTACTCAAAAACCCATCACATTCCCCTCCAACCAACTATGGTCATCGTCTTTGCCACCTCCGACCAACTTTGGTGGCATGGATGTAAATTCCCTTTTATCATTTAACTATCAAAATTTCGAAAGAAAATAAGCGAGTAAGTGGGCACTCAAGTTCTGCCAAATCTAAATATAATATTTAATACTCGACTTATAAACATTGGAAAATATAAATGATAATACTCTCAATTTGAGATCAATAATTTATTTATTTGCAGTTCAATTGTTCAAATTTAATCAACCAATAGAATATAAATAAATAAATAGCTTTTGCACGATGTTTATAATTGGGTGGAATGTCAGTTTCAATAGAGTATTAAATGGGCCCCATTTTTTAGTGGAAAGATTTCGAATGAGGTTTATTTGATATCCCAGTTAGGATTGTTAATGATCTGATTTCAAGCCGAGCTAGGGTCTAAATTTGGTTTCGCTCGAAATCAGCTTGAATAGATTCAGTGCGGCTCGAAACTGACATGTGGCTTGTTATAATTGATTTTGAGCCGAGCTAGCTTGAAATTAAATCAAGTTCGCACCTGCTCAAAATGAAAACGAGTTTGCTCAAATGGAGTTATTTGGTTCTATTTCAGCTCGAAATCAGCTCTATTCGACTCAATATTAAGGTGACCAGCTCAAATTTAATTTTTTGAATCCGTCCTAGCATGAAATCAACTTGAAATTGGCCCACTACTCTTTATATCAATTTTACTTATTATTATATATATAATTTCTACAAAAAAAAAGAAAAAATTACTACGAGCCGATCTCAAATCAGTTCAAGCTAATTGGGGCATTGCTTGAAATTGACTCAAAAAAAATTTAATCCAAAGTTTTGACTCATAACATCTCATTTATTTCAATCCGAATCAAAATTTAAATAATTTTCGAGCTATTAATAATCTTTGAGCTAAATTCACAGCCCTAATCACATGATTATAAAATGAATATGCATTCAAAATATTCGCTAATGTCACAAAAATAGGCCACAAAATCGGCCTGCAATTACATACAAACCACCTAAAATTTGTTATTTACAATTGTTTTAAGATTTGTGCTGAGAGTTATGATGTATAGAAAAACATAAATTAGAATTTCATAAAACTAGTTAAAATTTTTAACTAAAAAAATAAAACTGAATGTAATTAAAATAAAAAATAATATTTCTTTTCTATACACAGAAGTTTGAGCAACTTTAAATTTAAAGGAACCTACGCTGCATATTCGAAGGTTTGAACTCAGAATCTTTCGGTTAAATGACTAAACTATCGACGAACAAGCCAGAGTAGTTTGCATCTTTTAAACAAGTTTAATATAATAATAATAATAATAATAATAATAATAATAATAATAATAATAATAATAATAATAGAATATATGATTATTTGCATCCAACTCAATTTAATATTCTTAAATAATATTCATAATTCTTAATAATAATAATTTTTAAAAAATAATATTTCATATATGATAAAATTTAAGAATCTACAATTATATACTAAAATATATTATAAATTGGCATTTTTATTAAATTTTAAATAGCAGTATAACATCATTTCAATCAAAGATCTTACAATTAATGTCGTAATGTGTTATTAATGTTAATACCATATTTTACTAATTAAGGCTTCCATAAAAAGTAAATACATTGGCATTGGGTGGTATGTTGAAGATGATTAATTAAACTAATACAACACTAGATACAGTACATCATCATAAATAACATTCATAAATACATCATATATTTGTATTCAATTCTCTATAATTAATTTTCTAAATTAAAAAACAAATAATAATAAAAAAACATAGAAAATCAAAATTCAAACAATTAATCTCCACAAAAAATAATATCTTTTGAGATAAATATATTCAATTGAATCAAAAATTGAAACATATTTTTCTCAAAAGAATTCTCACAAATTTTAGCCTCTATTTTGCACATCAATATTGAGTGATAGTTGGGCTTTAGAAAGGAGTGAAGTATTTTTGCGAGGATCAAAACAACAATAAAAATCGGCCAATTCAACTTCACATGCAACATCAATAACATCGAGCATCGGCATTGTCGCTTCTAAAATTCTGTCGCATCTAATTTTAAGGATATCCAATTAGGTCCAAAATAAGCTTCTCCAACAAGCGCACATATATCTTCGGATCCGATTTCCACTAGACTTCATGCATAAACCACAGTTAGATAATTGCTTGTCAATTGGATCATTCACACCATCAATTTGTAAGAATTGTTTCTGAACCCATAATCTAAACCGGACTAATCTCATCGATGGACACCTTTCGTCGAGCATGTAGAGATTCAAAAATTTGTCGAGAGCATAAATGTGATCGTTACCGATGAGAGCGATATCAATTATGTCATTGGTTTTTTCCTTCAAAAGCATCCAATTTTGGCCAACACCATTCCTGCAAACCACAAACCTTTTCTCCATAATATTTTTATCTCGGTGGAATATTCCAACAATGCGAGCCACTACAATACCAACAGTGAGCTCGAACTAACAACCACCTTAAGCAATGATAAATGTGATATACGACGGAATGTTGGTTTGAGTATGGTACAAGATAGACGAGGAAATATAATTTTATGGTTTGACACGGGATTGAAGAGATGAAGATTTTTGTTGTTGCGGGTTCTACAGACCAGCCATCCATTGGATGTGCAGAAAAAATATATGCGAGAAGATGTGAAAAACGGAAAGGATATGGAATAAGTATTGCAAATATTGTTATTATCATTGTCAATGTTGTTGTTAATTTTTGTGAAGCAAATGATATTATTCTTTCTATTGAGACTTATCTTATAACTTTGGATATGTTCGGGGATCGGAACCACGGAATGCCAATTGCAGCAAACTGAGCGAAAAGAGATGAGATCAGAACGATGTTGAAGCTCTAACTTATCTCTAATGCTTAGCAATATATCAGTTGGGAGATCAGACCATGACGAAAAATTTGAGGAAGGAGACATTGAAGAAGAAGATGATGATGAATATTCTTCTGATATTGAAAGTAGTATTTGCTTTATTGTTTCTTGACGTTAGGGAAAGCGGAGAGGGAATGCCGGAGGTATATAAATAAAAATTTTTTTTGAATATTGACGGAGATGAATTGAGAGTTTTAAAGAATTCCTTTTTAAAATCTTCTAATTATATCTGAAGTTCTCCCTCTATTGAATTCCTCTAATTATGCCCGAAGTTCTCCGTCCATTGGAAGGCAAGAGAGAATGGCGGAGATAAAAGTGAGGATATATTTCTAATTTTAGTCCCATAAATTTGCTATTTTGGGTGGAGATGAATTTTTTTTTAATTTATTTCATTAAAATATAAAATTAAGAGAATATGAATTTTCTTAACTTGCTCTTTTTAAGGTAATAAATATTTTTTTCCTTATTTTATTATTTATATAAAATTTATAAATATAAAAAATTAGGTGCTATATATTTAAAATACATAAAAATTGTGTATACGCAAATAAACTTTCCAAGACTTTATTAGATTTCACGAATATTGTTCTCTATATTAAACTTAATCCTTTGCTGCATATATGAAACTAAAATTGTGTTTTTTATGGAAATATTTAGTTTAATTTACCCCTAAATTAATGTGTTTAAAATAGTTCACATCGTTATGCCTTTTACATCCATAGAGAAATAAATTATAAATATGATAGAATTAAAAATGATTTGGGTGGTATAAATGTAAATAATAGTTTTTAGGTGCTAAAATTTGTGTGATATATATCCAAATGCCTCTGTTTTTTGGGGCATTCATGTGCATAACGATTGCCGCCTAATTCTTTTGTACTTACACATCAAACGCCTAAACCTTACTTCTTACATTTATACCACCCAATCTTGCAAATTACATCAAGAATAACACCATTTTAATTTTTATAAAGTGAGAGACACTTTGTCACGCATAAGGAAGGTGGGATGAATGTGAAACTAGAAGTTTTGAGTGTTAGATATGTAAATACATAGGAATTTTTTGGTACATATGTAATATCTCCTTTTTTAATTAAATTTAAATAAAAAAGAAATTCGAAGAAGTTAAAAACATGGAGCCAACACTGGGTATATAGATCCATTTATCTGAAAGCCACCAAAATGTGGGACATAGCACTGTATATATTACTCGAGAACCACAATAACCTATTAGCCAAAAATACGAGAGTAAAAAGAAGAATTGATGGCCGGAGTATCGAAAGAGATACAGACTTCTCAAGAGTCTCACAACAAAAATCTCTAGCAGATAAGTCTTATAAAAGAAGCTTAAATATTGTAAACGTGCTTCCCGACCTTATTTATAGACCGTATTAGGAACCAAAATAGTAAATGTCCGTCAAAGAAACATAAATGATTATGTTTGAAAAAAACTCATTTCAATGCTACTGCAGAGTTCTCTATGAGAAGATAAGCATATAACACTTATGTTCAATGTATTCCAAAATTAAAGGCTCCATCCAGAAGTATGCTTCCGACAAAGATCCAGAAATATATTCCAAAGGCCAAGTGCAGATATCTAAAATTGCCCGCAAAACCAAAACTCAGACCAAAGAATGTAAGGAAGCAACTGATTGAGCCCATTGCAACACAAGTTGTTGTATTCATCATTGCTCTTCCAAAATATAGAGAGTTACATTCAAGTATGTCAATAAGAAGAATATCAGCTTCTAAATGAATCTCTATAAAAACTAAATATGAGTGTATGCCACAGAGGCAATAAACCAACCATTGATAGCAATTGAAGAAGCTTCAACCAATGCATAAGCATATTCCATAAGAAGATTATCAAAAAATTAAAACTAAATTGGGGGATAAATAGATAGCCAAAACCACACTCATCCAACCAGCATATAAAAATTTTTAATATGAGAGGGAACAATTTCTCAGAGTTTTCATCTTCTGCTATTTTCTTTAATTGCAAGAAAATAAAATTGAAATTAAAAAAAAAAAAGAAAAAAAGATCATTATTTAAGATAAGTGCTTATAGTTAAGAAATATCCATGAAAATCATGAAATTTTTTCAAGCCAAACAAAAAAGCGAGGGGACATGCACATTTCCAATCTTTTTGTTATTTTGCAATTAATTGAATTTGCATAAACCAAAATTTGAGAAAATGTGTAGCCATATTAAGCTTTTGGGAATGTTTTTCTTTAATAAAGAGAAGGAGGATAGGCATTCAAAAAATAAACGTGGATTAGATTCTTGATGAGCATTACATAGAAGACATTAAAGAGGGAGCATAATACCTCTTACTAAAAGAAGGTCAATAATTTTATGACCCCCAATGACAGCTTTCGAAGTGAAGGAAGCAAACAAGAAG
This sequence comes from Papilionanthe hookeriana x Papilionanthe teres, assembly GCA_022702705.1. Taxonomy (NCBI): domain Eukaryota; kingdom Viridiplantae; phylum Streptophyta; class Magnoliopsida; order Asparagales; family Orchidaceae; genus Papilionanthe; species Papilionanthe hookeriana x Papilionanthe teres. Next base: position 109,536,686 of record CM040432.1, read on the forward strand.
AAATTGCCTTTAAATCAAATGAATTTGTGTCATATGACATAAGTATGGCCTTGCATAAAAGCAAGTAGCTAAATGTGACATAAATTTTTCCCTCTTGAGAAAATTTCGGGTGATAGAAGGGGCATTATGAGTGATAGATACGAATATTGTTCCTGGTCATTTTAGAAAATAAAGAGTTGGAAGAGCACTTAAACTAGTTAAAATTTTGATCACTAGACCTCTCATGGAATGAGGTTCTTTCCGACCATGGGTCAAAGAAGAATAATATCATAAATGTAGTAATATTGAGAGTAAGACAACTTTTAACTCTATTAGCAGTTTTATCATATTTTTCTAGAAGTCATACAATTATAGGATGTTATGGATTGGGTTGAGATTTAAATCTTTTTATTTATATTAAAATATAAATTTTAAATAGAATTTAATAAATATTTATTCTATATTTTTAATTAATAATTTTAATTGATTGTAAATCTTGGTAGGTCAATTAAATTATTTTAAAAAAAATACTAATCAAATAAATAAACACACACACACACACACACACACACACACACACACACACACACACACACACACACTATATATATATATATATATATATATATATATATATATATATATATATATATATATATATATATATATATATATATATATAATTTAATTATTTTGAGCCAAAACGAACATAATACGAAAAACAAATCTTTGTTCGTGTTCGGCTTGCTTATATGTTAAGCGCAAAAAATATTATTCATGTTCGGCTCATTTGCTTAGCGAATGAGTTCAACACAAATTACAAAACAAACTGAGCACGAGTTATTCACAAGCAACGAGCCGTTTTGACAACCCAAGCTATAGTGCACTCTGTTGTATACACGTAAGCCAAATCCTATTCTAACCATGTTTTAACACTTTCTAGACTTATCCAAACTATATATTTAAATTATGTTTGTACATAGTTCATGCATTATGTTGAACTAATTCTTGAATTATATCCAAGGAATATTGTAACATTATTCAAAATTTAAAAGAATCATAGAGAAAGTTCTTGTTAAAGATATGATAATTGTTGTTAATGCATTAAGTGATGTAACTTATTACTTTTCATTTTTTTTAAAATAACGAAAAAATTGTGCATGTGTACAATATATGTGTATTGAATATGTTTAAATGAAATTCACAAAATTAGAATGTTTGTAACTTTATTAAAATTTTAAAAGAATCATAGCTGAAGTTCCTGTTAAAAATATAATAATTGTTGCATGAAGTCATGTAATATTTTTACTTATCTATTTTTTAAAATAACAAAAAATTGTGCATATGTGTACTTTATATGTGACTTGAATATGTTTTAAATGAAATTCACACAATTAGAATACTAGGAATATAAAATAATTGGTACTATCATGTGACAATTATTATAAATAAAACAAATATTTTAAGCTAGAAAAGATGATAATGAATTCATGTTTGACTAGATAACATGGTAATGAAGATAGAAAAAAATAACTTGCAATTCAAAAATATTTAATTAATTAGATGTTGGAGGTAACTAAATAAAGTCATGTTTGAGCTAATATTAAGGTAATTTAATTTGTTTAATTTTAGTTTATTTTTCTTAGTAAATGCATATGCTTAAAGCCTTCAAATAGAAATGCACAATTTTATTTGATATAAAAGTTTTAAGTCTTTGATGTAATAGCAAAATCTGGTTAATATAATATTACATGTATTGATCTATTTGTTTATTAAATATAACATCAATAACTTGTATTTCATACTTTATTATTGCAAATTAGAATTTCAAAACAATGAATGTTCTAGTCGTATCCATTAGAGTTGTAACGAGTCAAGCTTGAGCAAGCTCACGCTTAACTTGTGTTTAGCTCATTGGAAATTAATTTTGTATGAAATTGGCTCATATTCGAGATTGTTCGTGAGCAACTCGTTTGTGTTTAGCTCAATTTACATATTCTTATTCTTAAATGCTCAATATTGACATTAAATATAATAAAAAATTTAATAATGAAATCAAGAAGACTTGCAAAAAAGAGCTAAAAAATAAAGAGAGTAAGCCTTATAACCAATTAGACATTCAAAAGAAAAACCTAATAAAACAAAAAAAAGACACTAATGACAGTGTTAAAAAAGCTTATCGTTCATGAATATTTCGTATTCAGCTTGACTTGGAGTTTAAATTTAATTCGTTCGATAAACAAGCGAGGCGAATACAAATAATTTTTTTAAATTCTTTTAATAAATGAACTAAACATGAACAAACCAGTGTTCGATAGTATTCGAATTGTTGTTTTTCAATTTATTAAATAATTATATATATATATATATATATATATATATATATATATATATATATATATATATATATATAATTATAACTAAAGACTAAAAATAATTACAAATTAAATGCATATTCAAAAATTTAAATATTATAAATTATAATTAATTAAATTTTTTTAAATAAAAATTTTATCATATTTTAAAATATTTAAATCATTTAAATATAATTTATAATAAATTAATAATAGTAATATATTAGCTTGAAATATTTGGGGAGTGAAATCTCGCCTATTGCCTCTACATTTATTTTTTTTATGGTTGCGACTATTTTGTATTTGTGATGTGATTCAGTTATTTTGCTTCGCCTGTTCTTGTAAGGTTTTTCAGCTAATCTTAAAAATGATTGATTCGGCTTTTGCTGCATTTGTGTTGTGATTCGGCTATTGTGGACCGAATCACCAAGCTAATCTTAAAAATGCACGATCGGATAAAAAAAGCTTCAAATTTTGTGTGATTTATTTGTGCGTGGCGCCCAAGCAAATGAGTATCTTTCTAAGTGAATTTGACGTTTCGGACGCATCGGTGCGGTCCATTTCGTCATATGGGTCGTTCGGACAACCTCGTCGACGATCGGGTTAAAAACGCGTCGAATTCGATTTTCATCGAAATATCGGCTCGCAATCAATCGTTTCAAAAATTAATTTTGATTCTGATTAATTCCAAAGCAATTAAATGTTCGAGCGATACGAATCGCAATAATTAAACGTGTCGACAGTCTAAATCATGAAAATTGTGCGTGCGGAGATGCGAATTGTGCACGGGGCAACCCTAGGGCTTAACAGTCCTATGGGGTCTTATTTGGAGTTTCGTAATGTTAATTTCGACCTTCTAAATGCTAGAGGTTGGTAATCATACACGCAAAACTTCTAAACGAGTAAAGAGGCGGTTTGAGTTTCTAAAATAAGGTAGGTCCCATTTCTAAGACCGTAGGATAGTCAAATAGGAATCCTATGGCTAGATCTTAAAAATTTTAGAAAGAAAATTGGACCTTGCCAAAAATGAGGTCAACACATGCTAATCCCAATTTTTTTTTTAATAAAACACGTCATGAATGTCTTTTCTTCAGTAAAACATAAGCAGAAAATTTTTTCTTTACTGTTTGGAATGTATCATTCATTAATTATGATGATTAGAGAGGTTTTTTCCTCCTTTTCTATAACAAAATGTATTTTCAAGGCCTGTGGCCGGGCTGGCCTGGTCCCACATTTTGCACAGGCGGGCTTGGATATGAATGTTTAAATAGAAACAAGGCCCAAGCACGGTTCAAGCCCGCTTTGATTGGTTAAAGTCTTTTAGGATGCACTGCGGATTTTTAGGAATATTCACATGCAAACCACTCGAATCTTATTTATTTACATATCTAACACTAAATTTGTATTTTTTTTTGTATTTTTTTATAAATATATCACTCAAACAATTTGCATTTTTTGTTCATGTTTAATTAATTTTTATATTTATTATGTCATCCGCTTCGATTCTTGATTCTAACCTCAATCGAACTAATAAACTTTGAATATTTTATTCTTAGGTTTGATTTTCACCGCCTTCATATAAAATGTAAAAAATTTGCAGTTGTCATGTTGCTCTAATATATTGGTTAATAATGTATGCGCACTAAATGGAATGTAAAATGATCTTAAAAAGTTAAATAATCTATTAGTTCAGATCATAAGTTCAGATCATAAGTGATAAAAATAAGTGCGAACTATTCATATTATTCGAATAATTTCGCTGATACTGGATGAAATTTCTTGATAATGAGTGATCCGGATAGATTTGTCGATCTGTTTGATTTGCTATTTATGAAAAACAGATGATTTGGAAAATTGATCATTCTGCGCTCGTTCGAATAAGTTCGTTTAATTGTTTGGTTAGTGCGTTTGTAAACGAACTTATTAATCATTTTGGGTTTGTTTCACAGATTTGGCGGCAATGAAATCAAGAACAAATATACCTGAACCTCAATTTTCACATATATACCACCATATCTATGCATAAGGTGTATTTGAATTTTTAAAAGCTAAAACAGTTGTATTTTACACATATACACCACCATAAGAAATGTTTTAGTACCTTAGATATTTAAAATTCTTGGCTCTGATTTATATGTCAACATTTATCGCCAATAGAAATAATGCTTGCTTTAAAAAAGGTCAAAATGGTGGATAGTACAAGTTTAAGGTGATGTAAGATCACTTGATAGTTTACGCAAGCAACTTGGAATGTTTATAGAATGATAATCATCATGTTTATAGATGATTATCATTCTATAGACTTGATAAACATCTAAAAGGGATCATTAGATGAATCAATCCTAAATTAGTCATCGTGATAGATATGTATTAAATCAATAGTAAAGCTCACATAATATCCTGAGTTATTTGCTATTTTCCCTGCATCCATAAATACCACCTTTACAAAATTCAATTCATGAATCTGTCATTATAACATAATTCATTAACTTTAAAAGTGTGTCGCAATAACCCTGCATAAAGTACAGACATCACTCCACAACAGTTGGGAGAACTTGATAGAAACATGGAATCATAATCAAATTTCACTTCAAACACCAGTATTAATTCATTGACAGATAAAAAGGTAAAACCAAGTATCCAATGAAGAACAGCATAAACAAACATTTAGATCAACATAATTTCAAAACCTAACATGAACAGCAGGAAAAAGGGACGATAGAAGAATAAGATGATGGTGTTAAGAGATTAAAAAGGAAAATAGTTGTTTTATTCTACCTTTTGCTTGCTGTTCATCCTTCAAAATGTTATTAAAGTTATAATTTGCTTTTAAAGTCATCTTGCTGCCAGTAGTACAATTTATCTCCTTATGCCACTTCAACAATGAAATATTTCACTTGCAAATGGTAGCTTTTTTGAAATTAAAGATGAAGGGAAATATAATCGAATCCATTAAACATATCTTTTCTGCTATATTCAAGTGATCTCAGAATAATCTTCAAAAAATTTTCTTCTTACCATTCCAAGGAGACAACCTTTGGTTATTGGTAGGGCAGCCAGTGGCCTCTGGTGCACAACTTCACATATCTTAAAAGAAGTGGGGCCATCTTCAACCAACTTCTTCTCCCTTTCGTTCCAAACATTGAGAAGTTCAACCTGGAAATTGAACAGCTGTTTTGCATAATACAAAATTCATAGCATTAGTCTCGACTTCTATCAACATTCTCTTTAGCTATTTTTTTGCAGAAAAACAATGTTTTACAAAGAGCACCTGGTATTTGGGGCAAGTATGCGTATATTCCTTCAAAATACCAGATAGCTTTTGTTGCATTGGGGAAGTGGTCCGTCAAAAATCCACCTCCGCTTTCTCAGTCGAAAGTTGCAATATAACCTCATTCATCTCCAGGAAAAGGACCCAAGTTACAGATTTCTACTGCTAAAAGATCACCTGGCCTTGCTGGGGTTCCTTCTTTGTCCAAAACTCTTATAGGCCCACTGAGATAATGTCTCTGCAAAAAATTTTATTCTTTGTGTATCATATCAATTAATCACGGTCCCACCATCTTTATCTTGAGTTCAAGCAAACTGGTTGTTTTCAGAATCATACCAGAAATTAGAGTCAGTATAAACTAATAATTGTCTCTAGTTGTTTTCAGGTTTACTTTAACAATTAGAATTTCATTGTTCCAATTACCTCATCACATCTTATTATTTCGAAACTGACTGAAGAAAACCAGATTTCTCCATACAGAATTAAGAACACTATACAGTATACAACATGAATGCTCTGGTGAGTAATTACAATGGCGATGTCAATGGATTTGATGTCCATGACAGAATCATTATCTCCAACACTTCCACCAGACCAGTCCATCATCTCGACCCTAAATAACTCTCCCTCCGTTACCTCTGCAACTGCCGGTATGTGAGGATGCCAACGGTTGTGGAGAGGGTGCTCCTGCTCCCATGGCTTCTTCTTGAGGTCGATCGGCACCACCAATCTAGGGCTTAGAGGAGCCATCGTTGCACTCCGTGGAGAAGCTCGGCAGGCAGAGGCACTAATTGTTTGTATATTATCGGCATCGGCTTCGGCTTTGCAAGCTCGATCGCAAGGCGAAGGGCGGGGGTGTAAAAGAGACATCGCCCGCGAACAAAACAGCGGCGCGTGTAATACAAATTTCAACCTCGATTTTTAAATCTGCCGTTCATAAGTGTGAGCCAAACAGATGCGAGCGTGTTTTTAAAAACGCCCCGCATTTATAAGCGAGCTCCAAACGGGCACATAAAATGCATTTGTTAGAAGCATTAATTAGTTATTATATTCTAACTCGATTCAAAATAAAGATGCGATCAAGTGCCTTCAAAGTATTTCATTAATTAGCTTCCTATTATGATAAAACTTCTTCCTTTTTGTTTTTATATTTATTTTTGTTTTTTGCACAGTGCAACAAAATTAAAAACCGTAAGATTTTGTTCTCATGGCTTAACATATAAACTTATAACATAACAATAAACTTATTAAGCCTTATTTCAGTACTGATTTTGAGGAGGTATAACGATCCAGAGGAGAAGAATACGATGAAGGAGGTCCCAATGATAAAAAGCTATGAGGCGCAACTTATCCGACCGAGTGCAGTATACGAGCCAAAACCAACAAGGTTAGAGACGACCAAGTCACGAGAGACGACCGAATGAACTAAATCTAAGTTAGGAGGATCATTCGGTTTTCTCTGGTGACTCGGTCAACCCAAGGCAATTCAAGCTTAACCGACTGACTGATTTTATCGATCTGAAGCTAAATAAACTTGAACGACTGAGCTAGAGAGAAGTCAAATGATATACTCATAATTGTTAAATTCTATGAATACTCTATACATATGTAAAATTGTAGCATTATCATATTGTAGTATCTATCTTATAAACTTGAGGATCATTTCATGAATAATGGATAAAAAATTTTAGCCAAAAAAATTTGGGAAAGATAAGCACGATCGATGGAATTCACAACACGTGCAAATTCTGGTCTCACCGCTTAAAAAATAAAAAACAACATGCAGCACCTCAAAATTTGTCTGACCCAACCTGAACTTGCCCCGTCTAGGGTCAAAAAGAAATCCCGCTGAATGATACAACGACAATAATACTGCAATACTGATGGAAATACAACAACAATAATACCGATTAATACAATAACAATACAACAATTAAAAATATAATATTTTTCATGTATAGTAAATGATTTGAGTGGTAAAAATATAAAAAATAACAGCTAGGTTTTATATATTTAAATATATAAGAATTGGGCAGCATATATATATATATATATATATAATATTAATTTGAAAATGAAATTGATGGTTAATGTCACTCAAACCCGAATGAACATTTCCATGCATTGATAAAATTAAATGAATTAAATGAATATACATTTCACCGTGAAATAGTATTGTTGGAATAATCAAGAATTGGGTGGTATGTAAGTAAAACGTCCCAATAAATTGGAAATATTAATTTAAAAATGATATATAACACCGTAGAAAAAATTAATGTTTCAAAATAAAAATAAAAATTTTAAAAATAATTGTCAATAACAGCTTAATAATGCCTCAATAATAACGTAAAAGGACTGCAGAAACAACGCAACATTGAGGTGTTATTGGAACATTTTTTTAGGCGACGTTGTTATTGGCGTATTTTTGCAAAATAACACCGTAAGACTGCTCCAATAATACTATTTTTTATTCGGTGGTGTTATTGTGTTATTATTTAACGTGGTTTTGCGGTGTTAATGGAATGAAACAATGTTATTGGTTTGCTTCTTTTTTTTTTTGGTACTATTCTGCTGTTATTCAAATTTTATTTCACGATTTTGAGATATTACTTGAGAGTTTACACGGTGTTGTTGAAGTGTTATTAGAGAGTTATTAAAGTTTTATTTCGGTGTTATTAAAGAGGAGCAAATGTGTTATTGTAATGTTTTTACTTCACAGGTGTTATTGTTGTTGTTTTTGCATTAATGCAATGTTATTAGCGTTGTGGAGCTGTGTTATTCGACAGTTACAGAGTTGTTATTGACGAGAAAGCTAAGGCGTTATCAGAGTGATATTTTTTTTAATGCGGCGGTATTATTTGAAGGAAAGTGATGTATTATTGAGGTGTTATTTATAAAAAATTCAAAAAAAAAAAATTATATTTTTATTAGTTAATTCCTTTTTTTCATTTCAAGTGCTCTTTTCATTTTATTAATAATTCTATATAAAATTAACAGTTAGTATATCTTATTAATAAATTTATAAATCAAATAAATAGATAAATATAAAAAAATATTTTAATAGTTTTTAAGTATGAGAAAATATTTATTTGTAACCTATTAAAATATTTCCTTATATTTATTTCCTTATAAGGAAATGAATACTTTAAAATATTTCCTTAAATCTTTAATATTAAAATGAATATATTAAAAAATTTCCTTATATTTATTTTCTTCTAATATTTATTTCCCTATATTTAAAATAAAATAATATATTAAAATATTTTCTCATATTTATTTTCTTATAAGGTAATGAATATTTTAAATATAAGGAAATGAATATTGATTTCTTTATAAGGAAATGAATATTTTAAAATATTTCTTTAAATTTTGAATATTAAAATGAATATATTAAAATATTTCTTTATATTAATTTTATTATATTTATTTATTTATATTTAAAATGAAATGAATAGATTAAAATATTTCCTTATATTTATTTTCTTATAAGGAAATGAAGAAGATTTAAAATATTCATTTCCTTATAAAGAAATATTTTTATAGGTTTCAAATACATATTTTCTCATATTTATAATCTATTAAAATAGTTTCTTATACATATCTGTTTATTTGATTTGATAGATTTATTAATAAATATGCTAATGGTTAATTTTAAATAGGATTTTTAATAAAATAAAAATAGGGCATGCAATTGCGAAAAAACAATTAATTAATAAAAGTACAAATAATTATTTTTTTCCAAATTTTTTATGAATAATACCTCAATTTCTTTCAAATAATACCGTTGCGTTAAAAAAATACCACGTTGTTAACACCACGGCTTCCTCGCCAATAATACTTCAGTAACTGTTGTATAACACTAATTCACAACACCAATAACACTAATTCACTAGCACCAATAACACCGCATTAATGCCAAAACCACCGCAATAGCACTGTTTAGAAAAAACGTCGCAATAACAAATTTGTTCCCTTTCAATCACATCAGAATAATGCACTAATAACACTCTAATAACACTATCTAGAACTTACTGTAGAAACTGCAGAATAATACTTGAATAACACTGGAATAATACAAGAAAATCAAACCAATAACACGCCGCATAATACAACCGGCATGTTCGGGCCAGGACTCAATTTTTGATGTGTTATATGTTATTATTTCATTTCTTAAATGGTGGGACCGGATTAGTACGTGAATCACGAAAAAATATTACGTCCCAAGTCTGTTTAGGTGATCAAATTTTTTCCACTTCCATTTGAAGTTCTGAAGGAGTTTAATTTCATTTTAATGCTTTTTAGTTGAACGAGTACTCCTTATTTAACTTTCTTCCAAGTTGACAAACAAGCAATGTATTGTAGGAGGACATTCAGTTGGTTCTGACAAGAAGATAGAGAAGCCCATTAATTATATTTACGTACATACCACACAATTCTTATGTATTTACATATCTAACACCTACTAGCATCACATACATAAGAATTCTGTGGTGTGTCTGTAAATGCCCCTTAATTTAATTAATAATTTTAAATACTTGCAGCACAAATTTTCAGATTTGTCTCAACACAAAGATATAGTATGTAAATTTCCTTTCATTAAATAATCATATTCATAGATTTTAAAGCATCAAGGTGTTATAAATCTAAATATCAAAATTTAGGCGTTAAATATATGAATCCATAAGAATTATGCGGTACGTATATAAGACTTCGTTTGAGAAGACGGCAAAGTTCTGTTCGGTTTAAGTGAATGCTTATGCTTGCAATAAATTTTCGTTTGGTAAAATAGTGAGATACGAACGTCTCCCAAAGTACTTTCGCAAGAAGAACAAATTTTCAACATTTCATATTGCAATTGGCCTACTCTGATTCAGCAAATACGGCTTTTAAAATAAATTGACTGAATTTTTATTAAAGCAAGTTTAATGGTTAGATAAGTGAATACATAGAAATTGGGTGGCATCTATGTAAATGCCACTAGGTATAAATATATAAAATAAAAAAAAAATTATTCTAATTTTTTTTAAAGTATTGTAGCATATTTTTAAAAACCCAGCCTCAGCATACGAAGTTTTGATTTGCTATAAATCAATTTTGAATTTTTATTTAAATTATGTCTAACTTAACTAAATTTAAAATTATGAATAGTTAGGATTATTACTAATTGAAAAGGTCAATTTATCTGTCAGTTCTTTAATTTTGTCCATGTCGAATGCCAAGCTACCGTGTACCAGAATCGCCAGTTCTATCGGTCGAACTTACGGACCTAATACACTTGGCGATTATCAACTGCTAGGTATCGACTACTTAATAAGGAGTTGATGTATGTCTACGTCTAAATAAAGTCCTCTGACACCTAAATTATCACGATCTATTAACAACATACAGCCTTGACAAAAATTACACGATACTTAAATCATTTAATAAATTTTTTGCATAACTCGACGACGGAGAGTGATCTCCTTGAACCCCGTAAGTTGAGATGACCACCTGCCTCTAAGGGATTTATTTTCTCATTATCTTTCTTTCCGTCGGTAGAAACGCTTATTCAATCTTATTTGCGAAACCATTTTGCATTACATTCCCTTCTACTTTCTTCTTTAGTCTAGCATAGATTATTTGAGTCCATAAACAATATGAGATCTAACGTCCCGAAAGAATTCAACAATGCAATTATTTATCTATTAAATTATTATATAAACTTTATTTCATTGGGCAACAGGCAAAACTCGTTTTATCATTAGAATATTTTCATGCATACCACTCATTTTTTATTATTTTCATATCTAATGCCGAAACTTCAAATTGTACATGAATGCCACCTTATCCATGCATTAAGATGCACATCTCATTTTTTGAATGTTCACATTGTGATATTTTTATATATATTTATGAAAAGTATGAATGGCATAAATATAAAAATTAAAGTTTAGGTGTTAGAAATGTAAATACATAAGAATTAGGTGGTATGGATGTAAATTCCCTTTTATCATTTAACTATCAAAATTTCGAAATAAAATATGCCAGTAAGTGGGGACTCATGTACTGCCAAATCTAAATATAATATTTAATAGTCAACTTATAAACTTTGGAAAATATAAAAGATAATTCTCCCAATTTGAAACCAATCATTTATTTATGTGCAGATCAATTGTTCAAGTTTAATCAACCAATAAAATATGAATAAATAAATAGCTTTTGCAGGATGTTGTATAAAATGGGCCCCATTTGTTAGTGGAAAGATTGCGAATCAGATTTATTTGATCTCACGGGTAGGGCTTTTAATGATCTGATTTTGAGACCAACTAAGGTTTAAATTGGGTCCGCTTGAAATCAGTTCGAGTAGATTTAGGATCTGTTTGAGATAATTGCATCTTATTCAATTTATCCATAGAAGCAGTTTATTCGATAAGTTCATTCAATGTAACTTATCACGATAAGTTGGTTAGTGTACTTTGGTTTGTGTGTTTGAGAAATAGTTAATTTGCAGTATTTACGAATAAAATTTCATTCCACTCCTCGATCTTATTTTGATAAGCTGCCGCTTTGGGTTATCTAATCAGTACCAAAAGGAAAAAAAACGGCCAAACTGATCTTATCTTGCAATAATTGCACAAATTGATCCTATTTGTTTCAATCATCATGAAAGAAAAACCATATACTGGAACTATATCACTCACAAATAATACACACTGAGTTACCTAAAATTAAATTTATTCGGAGGGACCTAACCTACTGAAAATAACTGACAGTTAAAAATCTAAACCAATCAAACAAATTCAAGCAAACAAAAAATTTCATAAAACGAAAGAAACAAATAAGGCCAACATAAGCCATCACAACAAATAACACTCATTTTTTATGTTGTAGAAGTGGGGCAGAGAAGCGGAGTAGCGGAGGAGGGGAGGACGTAGCAGAAGAAAAAAAAAAGGCACAGAACTACTGCAGCTGAAGAAGAAGGTGCGACCAATTAGTGCAGAAGAAACAAAAAAAAGAGATTAGTATACCTGAAAGAGAATGAATGCCAAAGAAGAGGGAGCGGGAGCGACTAGGCTTAGCTTATCGCGATTGTTTGGCAAGAGCACCGGAGTACGGGAGCGGAAGCCCTCGCCAATGCCGAACTCCTCGTCGACGCCGAGCTCCTCGCCGACACGAACAAAGGAAGAAGGAAGGGTACGGATCTTGGGTTTAGCTGCGAGAGCGAGGGCAGCTCTGTATTTTGTTTCGGCACAACTCCGCGATCCGCGTCTAATGAAAAAAAAAAAAAATCTCTGTTCAGTAAACGCACTTAAAACATGCGAAACAAACACGAGAGGTGTTTTCAAAAATGTCTCAGCACTTATAAGCTGCCCCAAACGAGTCCTTAGTTCAGCTCAGAACAGTCTTGTGGCTCTTTATAAACGATTTCAAGCCGAGCTAGCTCAAAATTAAATCGAGCTTGTTCCTGCTCAAAATGAAAACGAGCTTGCTCAAATTAAGTTATTTGGATCTGCTTCAGCTTAAAATTGGCTCTATTCGGCTCAATATTGAAGTTAACCAGCTCAATTTTAATTTTTTGGCTCCTTTCCAGCTCAAAATCAACTTGAAATTGGCCCACGACTCTTTATATCAATTTTACTTATTATTATATATATAATTTATATAAAAAAAATACTACGAGCCGATCTCAGATCAGTTCAAGCTAATTGGTGTATTGCTTGAAATTGACTCGAAAAAAATTAAATCCAAAGTTTTGTCTCATAACTCATCTCATTTAGTTCAATCCGAATCAAAACTTAAAAGAATTTTTGAGCTATTAATAATCATTGACCAAAATTCACAGCCCTAATCACGTTATTATAAAGTGAAGATGCATTCAAAATATTCACTAATGCCACAAAAAACACTTCAGGCCACAAAATCGGCATGCAATTACATACAAACCACCTAAAACTTGCTATTTACAATTACTTTGAGATTTGTGCTAAAAGTTATAGTGTATATAGAAAAAATTAAATTAAAATTAAATTAAAATTTCATAAAACTAGTTAAATTTTTTTAATTAAAAAAAATAAAATTGAATGTAATTAAAATAAAAAATAATATTTTTTTTTCTATTCACAAAAATTTGAGCAAATTTAAATATAAAGAAACCTACATATTCGAAGATTTGAATTCAGAATCTTTTGGTTAAATGACTAAACTATCAACCAGCAAGCCAAACTTGCTTGCATTTCTTAGACAAGTTTAATATATATATATATATATATATATATATATATATATATATATATATATAATAGAATATATGATTATTTGCATCCAACTCAATTTAATATTCTTAAATAATATTCATAATTCTTAATAAATAATATTTCATATATGGTAAAATTTAAGAATCGACAATTATATACTAAAATATATTATAAATTGGCATTTTTATTAAATTCTAAATAACAATATAACATCATTTCAACCAAAGATCTTACAAAGAATGCCGTAATGTGTTATTAATGTTAATCCCATATTTTACTAATTAAGACTTCCATAAAAAGTAAATACATTGGCATTGGGTGGTATGTTGAAGATGATTAATTAAACTAATACAACATTAGATACAGTACATCATCATAAATAACATTCATAAATACATCCTATATTTGTATTCAATTCTCTATAATTAATTTCTTAAATTACAAAACAAATAATAATAAAAAACATAGAAAATCAAAATTCAAACAATTAATCTCCACAAAAAATAACATATTTTGAGATAAATATATTCAATTGAATCAAAAATTGAAACATATTTTTCACAAAATAATTCTCACAAATTGTAGCCACTATTTTGCACATCAATATTGAGTGATAGTTGGCTTTAGAAATGGAGTGAAGTATTTTTTGCAAGGATCAAAACAACGATAAAAATCGACCCATTCAACTTCACATGCAACATCAACAACATCAACATCAGCATTGTCGCTACAAAATTCTGCCGCATCTAATTTTAAGGATATCCAAGTAGGTCCAAAATAGCTTCTCCAACAGACACATATATCTTCAGATCTGATTTCCCACTAGCTTCCATGCATAAACCACAACTAGATAATTGCTTTTCAATTGGATTATTCACACCACCAACTTGTAAAAATTGTTTCTGAACCCATAATCTAAACCGCACTAATCTCATCGATGGACAACTTTTGTCGAGCATGTAGAGATTCAAATATTTGTCGAGAGCATAAATGTGATCGTTGCCGATGAGAGTGATATCAATTATGTTATCGGTTTTTTCCTGCAAAAGCATCCGATTTTGCCAACACCATGCCTGCAAACCACAAACCTTTTCTCCATAATATTTTTATCTCGGTGGAATATTCCAACAATGCAGGCCACTACAATGCCAACAGTTGAGCTCGAACTAACAACCACCTTAAGCAATGATAAATGTGATATACGACGAAATGTTGGTTTGAGTATGGTACAAGATAGACGAGGAAATATAATTTTATGATTTGACACGGGATTGAATAGATGCAGATTTTTGTTGTTGCGGGTTAAAGACTACCATCCATTGGATGTGCGAAAAAAATATATGCGAGGAGATGTGAAAAATGACAAGGAGATGCGGTGAGTATTACCGATATTGTTATTATCATCGTCAACATTGTTGTTAACTTTCGTGAAGCAGATAATATTATTCTTTCTGTTGAGACTTATCTCATAGCTTCGGATATGTTCGGGGATCGGAACCACAGAATGCCAATGGGAGCAAACTGAGCGAAAAGAGATGAGATCAGAGCGACATTGAAGCTCTAATTTATCTCTAATGCTCAATAATATGTCTGTTGGGAGATCGGACTGCGATGAAAAAAGTGAGGAAGAATACGACATTGAAGAAGAAGACGAAGATGAAGATCTTTCTGATGTTGAAAATAGTATCTGCTTTATTGTATCTTGGCGTTAGGAAAGGCGGAGAGGGAATGCGAGAGGTATAAAAATAAAAAATTTTTTTGAACATTAATGGAGATGAATTGAGGGTTTTAAAGAAATAATCCTAATCGCACGCGCCTTCCTTTTAAAATCCTCTAAGTATACCTGAATTTCTCCGCCTATTAAATTCTTCTAATTATGCCCGAAGTTCTCCGCCAATTGGAAGTCAAAAGAGAACGGCGGAGACAAAAGTGGGGATATATTTCTATTTTAGTCTCATAAATTTGTTATTTTCGGTGGAGATGAATATATATAGTATATTTTAAATTTATTTCTTTAAAATATGAAATTAAGATAATATGAATTTTCTTAACTTGCTCTTTTTAAGGTAATAAGTATTTTTTTTCTTGTTTTATTATTTATATAAAATTTGTAAATTATGTTGGGATATTTGATTTGGCAAAAAAATCTACCAAAGTTAATATTATGATATTTTTTTACGTGTAGGGGAGTAATGACTAATGAGATAAGGCTCGAGCGAACTCAGGCTCGACTCGTGTTCAACTCATAAAAAAAAATGGTCTTTCGTATTCGGCTCGTAATATATAAAGTGAAAAAAATTGTCCATGTTTGGCTTACTAATTGTGGAAAATTTGTTGTTTGCTATTATTAAATGACAAAGATAAAATGAAATAAGGTCTCCAAATATTTGTGTCGGCATATGAAGATGTTAAACTAATTATTAATAGGGATCACCCCAAATTTGGCACAAATATTTTTTGTCGAAACTTGTCCGACGCAAGTGTGAATGCTATTTAATTAATTTCTTATGGTAAGTTGATTGAATCGAGATCGATTGCATAAGTTGACGAACGGCTCGCCAAACCTGGGAGTGAGAGAAAAGATGGCTCGAAAAGAAAAAATTGCCTCAATAACAATAATATTAACTCTAATCTTGATCGATTGACAATAGAAATTTCGGTGGCATTATCGATATTTCACGATATAACTTCATGTAATATAAATATATGAACAAGAACATGAGACCTTTTATTGGAGGAAGGAGAGGAGTACTTCGGCGACCTTTTTATTTATTTTTCTCTTTTTATTTATATTATATATCTTAGTTGTGATTCACGAAACAAATCTGAATTGAATATTTTTTAAGAATTTTAGGTGATTATTTTACTAATATAACATCACGATTTCTAATACAAAATCAATTTTAATGATGATTCACCTTATAATAATATTTATCATAATATTATTTACATATAAAAATTTATTTTCATGCAAAACAATTTGTGTCCATAAATGAATAACTTCTCTGTGCCAATAAAATATAACTTCCATAATATAAAATAAAATTATAAATTATCTTAATCATTCATACCAAGATATCAAAATATGCTTTGAGAGGGATCAAACAAAAATTAATTGTAATGAAAACCTGAAAACAATTATAGAGTTATGTTTGTATCAATTAAAAAGAAATAAAAACTAATGGATAATAACATAGGTAATTAAATCTGTAGAGTTGGTAAGATGTGTCCTCTGACAATATAAGGCATTGACTTCAGTAGTGGTGTTAGCCAACATGTTCGATGAACTTTTATTCAGAACAATTTGCAAAGAAACAAAATACACTAATAAACCAATTCTGCATGAAGTCTTAGATCAAAACTTCCAAATGTTCACAGCTATGGACAATCAATCCTTAAAACTAATCTGCCCAGTAAGCATTAAATGATACAAACAGTAAGCATTAAATGATGACTTCAACAGGTCTTGCAGGATGCAAGAGAGCTTACTCGAGTATTGTGCAACAGATTAGTCATCCAAATGATTTGAGTTCTCCCTACTAAGAAAGGGAAGTGAACTAAGCTTCCGTAAAAAAAAAAAACCAAAAACGTAAAATAATAGATTTTAGGTGAGAGACACCTAGTCACGCATGTAAGGAAGGTGGGATTTATGTAAAACTAGAAGTTTGGGTGTTAGATATGTAAATACATAGGAATTTATTGGTATATATGTAATTTCTCCTTTTTTTAATTAAATTTAAATAAAAAAAATTTCGAAAAAGTTAAAAACACAGGAGCCAACATAGGGTATACGGATCCATTTATCCGAAAGCCACCAAAATGTGGGACAGAAGCATCGTATATATTACTCGAGAATTACAACAACTCGTTAGCGAAATACGGAAGAGTGAAAAGAAGAATTAATGGCAGAGTACCGAAAGAGAGATACAACTTCCCAGGAGTCTCACAACAAAAATCTCTAGTAGACGAGTCTTATAAAAGAAACTTAAATCTTGAATAGAGCTTCCCGGCCAAGTTTATAGACCGTATTGCAGGATTACCAACATCGTAAATGTCCGTCAAAGAAACATAAATGATTGTGTTTCAATGCTAATGCAAAGTTATATATGAGAGGATAAGCACATAACACTTATGTTCATGTTGACCTCATTTTTACAATAGGTCAACCTTTTGACCTAAAAAGTCAACTTTAGTTAAAATGGTCGATCCAAACCCAATGACCAACCCTGTTAACCCAATACGTCAACCTTTTAACCTAAAAAGTCAACTTTGGTCAAAATGGTCAATCCAGACCCAACGACCAACCCTGTTGACCATATAAGTCAACCTTTTGACCTAAAAAGTCAACCTTGGTCAAAATGGTCAATCCACACCCAATGACCAACCCTATTGACCCCATAAGTCAACCTTTTGACCTAAAAAGTCAACTTTGGTCAAAATGGTCAATCCAGACCCAATGACCAACCCTGTTGACCCAATAGGTCAACCTTTTGACATAAAAAGTCAACTTTGGTCAAAATTGTCAATCCAGACTCAATGACCAATCTTGTTGACCCCATAGGTCAACTTTTTGACCTAAAAAGTCAACTTTAGTTAAAATGATCAATCCAGACCCAATAACCAACTCTGTTGACCCAATAGGTCAACATTTTGACATAAAAAGTCAACTTTGGTCAAAATGGTCAATCCAGACCCATTGACCAACCTTGTTGACCTCATAGGTCAACATTTTGACCTAAAAAGTTAACTTTGGTCAAAATAATCAATTCAGACCCAATGACCAACTCTGTTGACCCAAAAGGTCAACCTTTTGACCTAAAAAGTCAACTTTAGTCAAAATGATCAATCCAGACCCAATGACCAACCCTGTTGACCCCATAAGTCAACAATTTGATTTAAAAAGTCAACTTTTGGCAAAATGGTCAATCCAGACCCAATGACCAACCCTGTTGACCCCATAGGTCAACATTTTGACCTAAAAAGTCAATTTTGGTCAAAATGGTCAATCTAGACCCAATGACCAACCCGGGTCAACCTTTTGACCTAAAAAGTCATCTTGTACTGAAATATAAGGAAAGATGCATACCTTAAAACTTTCCTTGTGTGATTGCCTTCTTGATTCTTTCACTTTAGTCCCAATTCAAAATATCTACATCAGTGATATCTTTCCACGTGTTTTTGAAGTTTTTGGAAGTGAATCTTGCATAGTGCATTTATATCTGTTTTTATTTTATTTTATTTTATTTATGGATTAGCTATGATATAAGGGTTTTGTTGTGAAATTTGACTCGGCTATTGTGCACTTATGTTGTGATTCATACATGTTTAAGCATTAATTTCGTACCGGCTTTAGTATTTGTGTTGTGATTCGGCTATTGCCTCTAAATCTGACTTTTTTATGGATGATGTATGATATAAGGGTTTTATTGCATCACAATTGTTCAATGATTTTTTATTCGAGTGATTAAACAATATGTCGTTTAAGGAACATCAATCACATATAATTAATCATGGAAGTATTCGTGATTCTATGCGGTGAACTTTCAAGAATTATTATGTTTAATATGAGGCATTCCTCATGCAAAGTAGAATGATTCTTAAGTGAATTTAAATCTTTAGTGACACCCATTCAAAATATTGGTATTAGTTGTAAACACTATTATAATTGTTGAGGTGTTGTCAGGAATATGAACCTTAGTTAAAAGAGAACAATTGGGGGGTTGTGTAAAATAACTAAAAGTGTGATATTTGTAACATTTTGGGTGAATGATGCTCTGTACTCATTTTTCAAATAGGATTTGATAGTAGAGGGAAATAATGTATTGCCCTAAAGTTGTCAAGCAACATGGGAGGTCATTGACTTTAGGTGTTCATGATTGATTAGAAGAGATATGTTTAACTTTCAAGTCATCGCCTTCGCTCTTTGTGGTATTAGTAAACATTTGTCTTAATGTACTTGTTATCATTGGTTTTCCGAGTTGTTATCATGGTGAAGCACAATAATGTGGTGCTAAATGGCCACTTCAAAATGCATTTGCAGACATATGTTTTCAATTAGCCCGCTCGTAAGACTAGAAGATGTATTGGTAAAGATCCTGCTCTGTTACATTAATTTTTGCCTCTTATATTTCAATTTTTATCTTGTATTTTTGGCTCATTGTTTCTGAATTAAACTGTTGGTTGGGTAATGCAGCCAGACAAAAGAAGGCAGTGAAGATCTTTCTCCACCCAAAATTTGGCCCCCTTCGCCCAATAGTCCAATGCCCAACTCTTAAATATAATATGAAATCTAGAACTGGTAGAGGTTTCACCCCTGAGGTGCTCTAGGTGATTTTCAAAATTTTATCAAAATTGCACAAATTTATTATTGGTATTTATGTACCAATTGCAAGCTGACTTACTAGGTTAACCTGTCTGATACACCTGACGAGTTCCAGTTGTCACGTACCAACTATTGGGTTGTCTGCTGAACTAGCACGTCGAATGCAAGATGCCGCGTACCAAATGCCTAGTTGACTTGTCAAACTTACAAACCTAATACCCCTCAGCGGCTATCAACTGTCAGGTATTAACTAAAATAAGAAGTGGATGTATATCTATGTCTAAATAAAGTCCACTGACACTTACATTATCATGATTCATTAACAACATACAACTTTGACAAAAATTGCTTGATACTTAAATGAATTAATATACTTTTTGCATAACTCGATGAGGGAGAGGGATCTCCTTGAAGCCCGTAAATTAAGATGATCACCGGCTTCCAAGGATTTTTTTTTCCAATCATCTTTCTTTTCTCTCTGCAGAAAGTGTTGATTCAAGCTCTATGCGAAACCATTTTGCATTACATTCACTTCTACTTTCTTCTTGATCTAGCATAGATTATGCAAGTCCACGAACAATACGAGATCTAACGTCCCAAAAAATTCAACAATCCCATTATTTATCTACTAAATTATCAGATAAACTTTATTTCGCAAAACTTAATTTATTATTAGAATATTTACATGCACACCTCTCAATTTTTTATTATTTACATATCTAATTCCTAAACTTCAATTTGTACCGCCTTATCCATGCAGTAAAAAGCATATCTTATTTTTTGAAAGTTCACAGTGATATATATATATATATATATATATATATATATATATATATATATATATATATATATATATATATTGATATGAAAAGTTTGAATGGCATAAATATAAAAATTAAAGTTTAGGTGTTAGAAATGTAAATACATAAGAATTAGGTGGTATGGATGTAAATTCCCCTTTATCATTTAACTATCAAAATTTGGAAATAAAATATGCCATTAAGTGGGTACTCATGTACTGCCAAATCTAAATATAATATTTAATACTCAACTTATAAACATTGGAAAATATAAATGATAATTCTCCCAATTTGAAACCAATAATTTATTTATTTGCAGTTCAATTGTTCAAGTTTAATCAACCTAAGAGATAACTGATTATTTAATAATACTTTTTATAAATCTCCCAATTCTGGGCAGAAGCTTTGGTATATGCATAAGCATCTTGCTAATAAGTTAAGATCTTGGAATTGGACTGTCTTTGGCAATATTAATAAAATGGTTAATGAGGCTGAGATTAGAGTTAAAGATTTGGAGGTTTTTTACCATCATAAAATTATAAACCTTGATCTTTTTACTCAAGCTCAGAAAGATCTTATTAATGCCATTAATATTGAGGAGAGCTTTTATGCTCAGAAAGCAATTAGAAGTAATTTTATGGATGGAGATAGAAATACATCTTTTTTCCATACTCGCATCTAGAGTAGAAGAAATAGGAATTTTATCTCTGCTATTAAAGATCTTAATGGTAATGTTTTAACTAATGAGGATGATATTATTAATGATGGAATCAATTATTTTTCTACTTTATTCTCTAATGATAACGAATCTCTTGATATGATTAATTTGGATGTTTTTCCTCAATCCGAGAATTTACATCTTATGAATTTCACTTATGTGCCTTCTTCAACAGAGATTAAAAATGTTCTTGATGGCATGGATGATGGTAAGGCTGCTGGACCTGATGATTTTACTGTTGAATTTTACAAACACTGTTGGATATTATTAAATCTGAGTTTGTTGGTACTATTCAGGATTTTTTTCGTGGCATTGATTTGCCTAAGTTTTTTAAAAGTTCTAATATTGTTTTAATCCCTAAAGAGCATGATGTTAATACTTGGAATTCTTTTAGGCCTATCGGTATTAATATCGTTATTTCTAAAATTATTTCTAAGATTATAGTTAAAAGGATTCAGAATGTCTTAGTAAATGTTATTTCTCTAAAACAAACTGCCTTTCTTAAAGGTAAGAATATTAGTGATCATGCTCTTACTGTGCAAGAACTTTTGTTTGATATTGACAAAAGTAAAAGAGATGGGAATGTTATTTTCAAAATGGATATTAAGAAAGCTTTTGATTCTATCAGGTGAGAGTTTTTAATTCATGTGTTGAAGGCTCATGGTTTTAATATTGAGTTATGTAAACTCGTTTACAGAATACTTAAAAATAACTATTACTCTCTTCTTATTAATGGTAGTTCTAATGGGCATTTTATGGCTTCTAAGGGCATTAAGCAAGGAGATCCACTTTCTCCTTATATGTTTATTCTTGCTTTTGATTATTTTTCTAGGAGTATAAATAAGCTTTATGAGGATAATCCTTCCCTTAACTATGTGCATAAATGTAATATTAGTATTTCTCATTTATGTTATGCCGATGAACTGATTATTTTTACTAATTCTAATAAAAGGTCTATTAAGAAAATTTGGAAGCTTATTAGTCATTTTCAAAAAGCCCCTGGCTTACATTTCAATTCTTCTAAGTGTTTTTTTTTTTGTTCTAAGTATATATCCAATGTTAAACTAAATTGGATTGCTGATTATACTTTGTGTCATTTGGTTGTCTTACCTATTAAGTACCTTGGTTTTATTTTGGATAGGAATCCTAAAAGGATTTCTTTGTTTTCTGATCTTGTGGATAAGATTAGGAAGAAAATACATTATTGGGAAAATAAATTTTTGTCTTTTGGAGGGCGTATTACTCTTTTGAAAGTATTATTACTTCTTTTCCCCTGTATATTATACGGAGTTATGAATGTTCCTCTTACTATTATTAAGAAGTTAGAGGTTTTATTTAATGCTTTTTATGGGATGGGCTGTGGTAAGAAAGGTTTACATTGGAAGAGCTGGGAAAAGCTTTGTAGGCCCATTTCTAATGGTGGTTTGGGTTTTCGTAGAATTACTGATTCTATTAAGTACAACTTTATGAAGTTGTGGTTTCATTTTAGAGAAAATAACTCTATTTGGGCTTCTCTTCTTACTTCTAAGTATTGTGGTAATTTACATCCTTTATCCATTACCTCTTCCAATAATGATTCTTATATTTGGAAAGAGATGTTGAATGTCTTTAATATGGTTGAAAGTTTAATGTGCTGGGATATTGGTTATGGTAAAATATCTTTCTGGTATGATGATTGGACCATAATGGGTCCTCTTGCTAGCAATTATGGTGGGCATCATGATATCAATCTTATGGTTAATGATTTCTGGGAGGCTTCTAGCTGGAATTTGGCTAAGTTGAGAAATGTGGTTAATCAAAATGATGCTAATTTCATATCGAACATTCCTTTAGATAATGTCAGATATGATATTACTAAAATTAAAGGCAAAATTGGTGAATCTATTACTAAAACGTTTGCCTCTATTGAATCTGCTCCTGCTGGTTTAGACCTTGCTTGGTGACCCACTTTTTAATATGTTTGCAATTTATGTTTATAGCAACGGCACCAATAATTTGATTCCGCTTTAATATATATATATATATATATATATATATATATATATATATATATATATTTAATTATATGATTGAATGTTAATGTGGATTCTACGCAAGTATATGTATCGTATCAAGTAATACGGGGCTACGAGTGGAGTCCTCGGTTATCGATCCCACAAGGAAGTTTTTAACGAAATTGTTATCGACTAAATTTAAAGGAATTACATACTAATATAGTAGACAGAAATTTAAAGTAACTAAAGCAAATTAAAGTAAACAAATGCTTGAAATAAAGTTGATTTAAATAATTCAGAAAATGTATCCTTCTCCTTGTTTTTAGAAAATTAAGTGAATGATGATTTTAAATAGAATTCTTAAATTGTATTGTGACAAATATAAGCATTCCTATTCTTTACCCTTTGTCTAGGTGCGAGAACATTGACTAATCCTATGTTTGATTACTCGAATCCGCGGTTAGGTTTGGGAGGATACTTGTCGCCACTTGGGAGCTCCCACGTTCCCCTCACCTAAGGCCTAATATCTATACTTCAGCACTCAAACAATAGGACCAAATTGAATATTTTAGACTGTCACACTAAAATGTCCAATTCTACGTCCAATAATTAATATTTCTCTATTTATTTGCACTCTCCTTCAATGCTTTTGACTTCCCTGAATATTGGATCTCATTTTTACTATAATTGATAATTCAACATATTTTAACTACTCAATTGGCCAGATTGAAAGTAAATTAAGTTTTAAGTAAAAATTATCACAATTTATTTTAATATATTAGGTACTTCTATTTAATTTCATCAATTCACATAATTTTCATAAACAAGGAGAAAGACTAAGAAAACTACTTAGAATGCATGTGAATAAAATAAAGCATGAATTTCATTTAAAGTTAACAACAACAATAAACAAAGAAACTTAACTTAATTTCCTCCTCAAGCAGACTCCTTGAAGTTCCTTTGACTTTTCCTTCTAGTACAGCAAACTAAATAACACTAAATTAAACTAATAAACTCACTAAACACACTCAGACTCACTAAAATAGACACATAGAAGACTCAAGAGACACACTAAAACACTAGAATTCGGCCTCTATTTATAGAGGTAGGAAAATGTCCAAGGGGTGCTTAAACATCTCTTCAAAAAGTGTCCAGGTTCAAAGTATTTGCATTTTGAACTATCTCGCCATCGGTGGGAAACGATCTCGCCGTCGGCGGGGCTTCTAGAAGGTCTTCAAACCACGCGATCTCGCCGTCGGCGGGCTCGGGCTCGCTGTCGGCGAGGTAGTTATAAATCCTTCAGAAATGCTCCTTAGTAATCTCGCCGTCGGCGGCCTCGATCTCGTCGTCGGCGACTTAGTTCAATTTACATGAATTTCTTTCTTTTTGATCCAATTTCGCTCCATTTCATGCTTTTTGCTTCCCTCACTTATAAATCTTAATTCTTGCAGTAAAATTAAGAAAATACCTTTCTTTAAAGTACAATTTCATCAAAAATAGATATGAATTTCTTAATGAATTTTTCTGTGATCAAAATCCCCAAAACTTAATTATTACTTATCATCAAGTAATTTTAATACTAAAATAAAAATAATGATTTCCATAATAGAATTTTTCAATTCAGATATACTATGAATTAAATTTAAATAATATTATAGTAAAGTTGAATAGAAATATTTCTAAGTAATTAAATTAACTTTATAGATATAAGATTATCTAGTTATCAGGTTTAAGATTTCTAGTTTCTATTTATTTCGGGAATGACTATATTTAAAAGAGTAAATTACTTAAGATATTTTGATGATAGGAAGTTCAAGAAAACACTATTTAAGTAAAATACTAATATATATATATACATTTAGAAATATAATTAAGTTTTACCTTTTAGGTTGAATCCATTGAAGCCAATTTTTGATAAGGCATCTCATGAACCTTCTCCTCACTTATATATTTTTTTTTCTTTCTTTCTTTATTTTTTTTTCCTTTTTGGATTGATTTTCAATCCTTTTTCTTCTTTTTCTTTTTCAGTGAGGATTATTGTATCCGGATAACATTGTTAATAATTTTGAACTTCAATTTCTCTTCCTAATTTTGAAACTTAAAATATTTCCTTGTTTATATATATTTCATAAATCTTTTACTTCATTGAGTTTCTATCATCTTTTTTTCACTTAAATACTTAAGAATTTTCAATTTTTAGGATATAGTTTTCCTTACTTTAATAACCAAATATCTTATTCTATTAATTAATTGAATTACTAGAAATATTTTATTTAACTTTATATAATAATTAAATAAAGTAATTCATGTTTATTGAATTGAAAAACTACTTATAGAAAATCATTTAATAATAATTTTTGAAAATAGAAATTGAGAACAATTTTAACAATTAAATTTGTATTTTTACCTTCCCCCAAACTTAAATTTTTCTATCTATACTAAATAATGAAAAAGGGAAAGTATATAGTAAAATTCATCATACCTTTGAGCTTTAGGTATTTCTTTTCTTTGAAATTTTTGCAGGCTTTTTATTACTTACAGTAACTCGTATCGTTAGTATTCTTCCACACATATATAATAATTAAAAGAAATGCTGGAGTGAAAATTTTTAAAATAAGTATCAAACATAACAATTGAAAACTTAATCTATTACTACACATACAATCAACTAATCTATTTTAAAACATATTAAAACACCATAAACAATGTTAACATTCATAACTTATAAAAACTTAAACTATTATAAAAAAATTTGCAAACTAATTTAACACACATAAGAAATCTATTATCACAGCTCAAGCAAACAAACAAACATACCAAGTCCATAATCCACAGAAAGTACTGAAATATTACACACATAATAATAAAGTTTTCAAAACAACAAATTTAAACAAACTAAGTAAACTAAACAAAAGCTCTAATCTTCTGCATTAAAATCCCAAGCTATGTCATCTCCCCGATCTCCAGTCGAGAAGGCCGAGCGAGTCGGTACTGTGAATAGCGGGGACACTCAGGAAAGACAACATCTAAATCACCACTCCTATAGCGATGTTGAGCTTCGTAGTAGGCAAATTCATATTCTGAATGACGCTGGAGATATTCACTATCGTAATCATGTCTCCTTTCCAATCTATCATTTCTGTGATCCAGATGATCAAATCTTCTCTCCATGGTCTCTCCAAACTGCTGAAACTTCTTCGACTCAAGGTCAACTCATTCATCAGATCTTGAAGGGTAGGGGTGGTAGGCTGAGGAGGATCATAACTGGTAGAGGGGATATCTCTACTTGATGAAGGCATGTAACTCCTTGTTCCTGATCTCCATCCCTCATGGGATTCATAAGTCTTAATATTGGTGGGAGTGATAGGTTTCATGGGCTCTATCCATTCCTCGTCTTCTCTTGCCTCAACTCCAGAGAGTTGGCAGAGTGCAAAAATCAAACCAGGATGTCCCAATCCTCCTCCACTCTCACTTCGAGCAGTGGCTAAGATATTTCTATAAATAATGTTACCTATGTTGATGCTCCTATTGTTCTGAATACAGAAATTTAGAATTGCTCTATCTCTTGTTACCTCACTATGGTGATAAGTGGGTAACAATGTAGAGCAAATAAAATAATGTCAGGCTTTAGAGATTGCATTTAACATAGAGAGAGAGGGAAATTTACCCTATCCCGCTGCTTGATCTTCCAAACTCCTTTCCCGTAAGTGAGAAAGTCTATAACTTCTTCAAGAGGTCCTTCCGCAGTACCGAAAGTATCATACTCGCTAGTATGCAGATCACGAACTTCATAGAACAAGTTTATTCTTGCAGCATCGAATACAACCATAAATCCCCGTACCTTTACCGGTGCATCCTCGATTGTCGTCAAATTTGCATAGAATTCCTTTACTACTTCCATTAACTGTTCTATATGAAACATACGTAAGTTTTCCCATCCTCGTTCCTTTATAACTCGCTCCACTTCTCCTCCTGGATTCTTGAAAACTCGATCCGCAATGCACTTCCTTCCTTGAATATTTTCAAAATATTGATTTTGCGCTCGTGCATTGATGAATCGGTCAGTGTCGTGATCCACTTTTCATTTTTGTCGAGGAGCCATTCGTTCGTTCTATAAAAATCACAAAAAATTCTAACTAAACTTCCAAATATTAATAAGATGGCTTCCTACAACATCTAAAATCGATTTAAATCAATCTCCATGAATTTCTTCCAAGTAATTTCTCCACATCTCGAATTTTTCCAAAATTTCCCAATGTAGAATAAATCCATGGTGAAAATCAAAAATTTTTGCATAGGGGTGAAGCTCTTACCGAGAGAAGATGAAATCTGGTGTCAAAGAGTCTTGAAATCACTTCAAATCCGAGATCTCTCAAGCCCTAGATCTGTTTTTTCGAAAATTTGAGGAAAGGGATGATGAATAGTGTCAGTTGACCGGTCAAATATAGGTCTTTTCGCAATCTCGCGGTCGGCGAGCTAATTAATTTGATAAGACAAAAGATTCGGGAAAAATCCGCCGTCGGCGAGATCGGTCTCGCTGTCAGTGGGTTTTCTCGCTGTCGGCGAGATAATTCTCGCCGTCGGCGAGATCCCAAAATTTTTAAATTTTTGAAATTCGTCAATCATTTTCAACCTCGATTTGCCTTTAATCAATCTTCCGATCACTTAATTTAATAATAGTATGAAGATTAGATACTAAAACTCACAAAAAGTTCACACAACACAAACAATATAACTTTATATATGAAATTCATGAGACTTACAAACTTCACACTAACAACTTAACACATACTTAACTTAAATATTCAAATCCATAATACTCAGCATCGCAATCCACACCACAACACTCTAAATGTTGACACATAACAATTACATAAAATCTCATCAAATCTGAGATGATCAAATCAATGTTCGACTCATAATAAAACCTAAATCTAAATTAACACATATATACACAAATATATGACATAGACATAGAAATCTTTCCTACTCTTCAGTGTCTGAACTAACATCTTCTCTGATATTTCCGATGCGACACAGGTGCACAAATAAATTGTAGAAAGGCCTGAAAGGAAATTCTGCAATAGATTCTTCATTAATCTATCCTTTCTGTCTTAGTAGATGAATAAAACTGGCCTCCAGATGTCCAGTATGATCAAAGTGCTCCTTCATTCTCCAGTCAATGTGATCAAACATATCAGAGATATTGTCTATGGAATTCATCACATTTTACAATTCTTTCTCCAATCCCTTAATCTTCTTCAGAATGAAATTAGTTTTATCAGTAATGGGCCTTGCTAAAGGATTGTTTCGTGATGCTCGTCGTAAACAATGGTAATCTCATCATTGTTATCCAAAGTTGAAACATATCGGTAGGATCCAAGTGGTTTCCATGGTAGAAGTACTTTTTCCCAAGCCTCATAAGAAACTTGGTATCGATCGCATAAAGCAAATATAGTTGATGGGTGTCCAAGTCCATGCACTGACCCATGCACAATCAATCCCAATGCAGACATTACTATTATTGATCCAACATCGATAGGTAGTCCAATTTGAATACAATAGTTTAATATAGCGCATTCTTTCGAAACTTTATTTACCCTCATAGTAGGTAATAATTTTGATGATATAAAGAAATGCCAATGCTTCGAGACAAGGTTAAGAAGTGATGCAGAAAAACTAACATACCCGTCTTCGTGTAACTCCCAATCATCAGGTTCGTCGGTCAGATATCTATAGATCTCGTTCATATTGTATCTTGAAGGCACAAAGTTGGAAAAATGACAAACAGAGGTATTTTCTATAGAAAATAATTCATTTATCCTTGAAGGAGTAAATGTTACCCATCTTCCTCTGACGTAGACATTTCCATTGTTGATCGCATGTAAATTAGAGTAAAACTCTTTAACTACTGAAATAACTACAGCGGATGTCGTATAACAAAATACCTCCCAATGCCGCTGTGTGATCATTTCTTCAATTTTTGTAGTGGAATTCTCTACTCCTCTGTTAACAAATCCTCTTTCTTTAATAAGTCTTTTCTTCATCAAACGTTTGTTGAAGATACGCTGCGCCTCCGAACTGACGAATTTTCTTCGGTTGAAAACTTCAGTTTTTGTGGTTTCTAAGAGTTTGGTGGCCATTTCGGATCGAAAGGATTAGTCTCTAGTCGTTTCTAAGGAAGAAAACAGTGAAAATTTGGATTTGGGATAGTTTCCTACGAAGAAATGGCTTAGATCCGTCCAAAACTGCACGAAAAATCTTTAAGAAACCAAATTTTCAACAACCTCGCCGTCGGTGGGAAGTTTCTCACCGTCGGCAAGCTAGTTATAGAACTGACTTAAATTTTGCACGAGATCTCGATGTCGGCGAGAATCGACCTCGCCGTCGGCGAGATTTCGTAAAATTGTCCAATTTCGCTCTGGTCCGAATATTTTGTGATCTCATAATATAGGTTCAAATTTGTGATGATTCTTATAAAAAATTTGAGTAGTAAGATTTGTTTTAATAATATAGACTCACTAATTTGCAGATAATTAAAATAAAAGACTACTATGGGTTGCCTCCCATAAAGCGCTTGGTTTAACGTCGTCAGCCCGACCTAATTTAGTTAGTAATCAGGTTGACTAAGCATTAAAACCTCTTTAAAATTTGGTCTTCTACCTTCGAAATATGGTTTTAATCTATGTCCGTTTACCTTAAATCTATGTCTTGTTTTTGGATCTTCAATTTCTATAATTCCATATGAAAATATTTGAGTTATGGTGAAAGGTCCTAACCATCGAGATTTCAGTTTCCCAGGAAGTAATTTCAATCTAGAATTATAAAGCAAAACTTCTTGTACTGGTTCAAAATTTCTCTGATTAATCTTCCGATCATGCCATAATTTCATTCTTTCTTTATAAATTCTATCATTATCATATGATTCATTTCTTAATTCTTCCAATTCATTTAATTGCAACATTCTCTTCTCACCAGCTTCTTTCAAATTATAATTAAGTTCTTTAATCGCCCAATATGCTTTATGTTCTAATTCAACTGGTAAGTGACAAGTTTTTCCATATATAAGTCTGTAAGGAGTAATTTCAATCGGAGTTTTATAAGCAGTCATGTATGCCCATAATGCGATATCTAGTCTTATAGACCGCCTAATCTATTAGTGGTTTACGGATTTTTCTAATATACGCTTAATCTCTCGATTAGAAACTTCAGCTAATCTACTAGTTTGTGGATGATAAGCAGTTCATATCTTATGCATAATATTATATTTTCTACTAGTTTGTGAATATATTTATTTCTAAAATGAGTTCCTCCGTCAGTGATAATCACTCTCGGCATTCCAAATCTAGTAAAAATATTTTTCATTAAAGATTTTGAAACACTTTTAGCATCACACCTAGGTAAAGCTTGTGCTTCAATCCATTTGGAAACATAATCAACGACTACTAATATATATGAGTTTCCAAATGAAGAAATAAAAGGTCCCATGAAATCTAATCCCCAAACATAAAAAATTTCAACTTCTAATATAAAATTCAGAGGCATTTCATTTTTTCTTAATATGTTGCCTACTCTTTGGTATTTATCGCAGGTTTTCATATATCTATATACATCTCTAAATAGAATAGGCCGATGAGAATCCGGATTGTAGAATTTTATACGCTAGTTTTATCCGTTCCAAAATGTCCTCCAAAATCGTAGTCATGACATTTTTGAATGATTGGTTCGATTTCTTCATAAGGTACGCATCTTCTAATGATTAAATCCTTACATTGCTTATATAAGTATGGTTCATCCCAAAAGTATGTTTTAGTATCGTGAATGAATTTTTTTTTTTGTTGCAAAGTTAACATAGGTGGTAAAATATCCCTTACAATATAATTTACTATATATGCATACCAAGGTATTTTTAACTCATTAATATTATAAAGTTGTTCATCAGGAAAACTGTCTAAAATTTCATTATCAGTTTCAGATAATTCATGATTTTCTAATCTTGATAAATGATCTGCAATTTGATTATCGGTTCCTTTTTGTTAATGATCTCAAAATCAAATTCTTGCATTAATAATATCCATCCGATTAATCTTGGTTTAGAATCTTTCTTTTGCATTAAATATTTTATAACGTAATGATCGATATGTACAATACATTTAGTTCCTATTAGATAATGCCGAAATTTATTAAAAGCATATACAATCGCTAATAATTTTCTTTCGATGAATCGTATAATTTATTTCGACGATCATTTAGAGTTTTACTAAGCATAAGTATATAACTTTGAAAATCTTATCATATCTTTGCCCAAGAACTGCTCCTATAAGCATAATCACTAGCATCACACATAAGCTCAAATGGTTTCTCCCAGTTAGGTGAAACTATTATAGGTGTTATAATTAATTTATCTTTTAATAATTCAAAAGCATTCAAGCATTCGATTGTAAATTCAAATTTCTTGTCCTTTTTAAGAAGTTGGCATAGAGGTTTAGTAATTTTTGAAAAATCTTTAATATAACGTCCGTAGAATCCAGCATGTCTAAGAAAACTTCTTACCCCTTTCACCGTAGTTAGAGGTGGTAATTTAGCTATAACTTGAATTTTTGCCGGGTCTACTTCCATGCCTTTTTCTGAAATTTTATGCCCTAATACAATGCCGCCTGTAACCATAAATTGACATTTCTCTCAATTAAGAACTAATTCTTCAAATACTTTTTCAAGATGACTTAAGCATGTGTCAAATGTTGTTCCAAATACAGAGAAATCATCCATAAATACTTCTATTCCATTATCAATTAATCTACTAAATATAGACATCATACATCTTTGGAATGTTGCAGGTGCATTACATAATCCAAAAGGCATTCTTCGAAAAGCGAAAGTTCCATAAGGACTAGTAAATGTAGTTTTATCTTGATCCACGGGAGCAATTGTATTTGATGATAACCGGTATATCCATCTAAGAAACAAACATACTTATGTCTGGCTAATCTATCTAACATCTGGTCTAGAAATGGTAAAGGGAAGTGATCTTTCCTGATGACTGTGTTTAATTTTCTATAATCAATGCATATTCGTCATCCAGTAACTTGTCTTATAGGGATAAGATCATTATTTTTATTAGCTTTGACAGTCACTCCTCCTTTCTTAGGTACACAGATGAATTGGGCTTACCGAAGCTATCATCGGAAATAGGATATATAATACCATTATCTAACCATTTTAAAATTTCCTTTTTAACTACTTCTTTCATTATTGGATTTAATCTCCTTTGTGGATCTGCTTTAGGTTTATGTTTATTATCTAAAATAATTCTGTGCATACAAATTGAAGGATTAATTCCTTTAATATCTGCTAAAGTCCAACAAAAAATTTTCTTATATTTTTTTAATGTATCTAAAAGTTTTTGTTCTTGAGATTCATTTAATTCAGATGAAATAATAACTGGTAGAGTTGAAGAATTACCTAAGTAAGCATATTTTAAATGATTATGTAACATTTTTAACTCAAGTTCAGGAGGTTTAATAATCGATGGAACTATATTTTTGTCAGTGTTTTCTGTGTTATCCAAAAATTCAAATTTCTCTTGAATATAATCTAGTTCTTCATTTATCTAAGATTTTTCAATTAATTCATTATTTTTTTTTCTAATTTTTCTTCATAATATTCCTTAAAATGTTCTTTTTGTAAATGATCGAGTACTTCCATTCAAAAACCCTCATCATCTTTTTCTAGTGCAGGATATTTCATTGATTTAGCAATATTAAAAGTAACTTTTTGGTCATTTACTCTCATAGTTAATTCTCCTTTCCGAACATCAATCATAGACTTTTCCAGATGGCTAAAAATGGTCTTCCTAAAATGATAGGAATTTCTTTATCTTCTTCTATATCTAAGATAATAAGATCTACAGGGAAGATAAATTTGTCCACTTTTACTAAAACATCTTCAATAACTCCCTTAGGATATGTAACAGAACGATCAGCTAACTGAAGAGTTACTGAAGTAGGTGAAATTTCTCCCAATCCTAATCTTTTAAAAATTGATAGAGGCATTAGATTGATGCTTGCTCCTAAGTCACACAAAGCTTTTCCATATAATTTTTCTTCGATAGCGCAGGGTATAGTGAAACTACCGGGATCTTTTAATTTTTCAGGAAGTTTTTTCGAATAATAAGCACTACACTCTTCACTAAGTGCGACCATTTCATTATCGGTAAATTTTCTTTTTTTTAGAATATCTTTCATGAATTTTACATAGTTTGGCATCTGTTCTAAAGCTTCTACGAAATGAAAATTTATCATTAATTTTTTTAAAATTTCGAGGAATTTAGCAAATTGTTTATCTTTTTTATGTTGAATTAGTCGTTGAGGAAATGGTGGTGGAGGTTTTTCAACAGAAATTTTCATAGGTATTAAAAGATTTTCTAAGTTTGGATCTTGTTGATTCTTTTCCTTTTCAATTTCCACTTCCTCTTTTTGACTTTCAAGTTCTTTCTGAATTCGAGGTTCTAATTCTTTTCCACTTCTTAATTGTATCGCTTTAATTTGTTTATTTCCCTTGTCTTTGGGATTTATTTCCACATTACAAGGAAATGTTCCAGGTATTCTATTATTAAGTGCAGTAGCGATATGTCCAAGTTGAGTTTCAATATTTTTGATAGCTGTTCCTTGATTTTGTAATTGGTTTCCTTGTATTTGTAATTGATTTCCTTGATTTTGTAAATGTTGACCCATATTTAATATTAATTCTTCTATCGATAATTACTTGTCTTTAAATTTTGGGTTATTAAATCCAGGTGGATAACTAGGTTTATAATTAGGATTTCCTTGATTAGATGGATTTCTTAATGGTTGTGTCATATTATTCATCCATGGTTGACTAGTTGTGTTATTATTCCAATTAAAATTAGGATGATTTTTCCATCCAGGATTATAATAATTTGCATAAGGATTATTGGGTCTGTTGTTAATTGCATTAATAGTTTCATATTAAGATTGGGATTCTATAAGTTGTCCAGATGAATTTTTTTCTGACATATTTGTAGAGTAATTCATTCCAAAATGATCTAATTTTTTAGATACAACAGCGATTTGTGAAGCTAACATATATATTGCATCATTTTCATGAATACTAGCTATCTTTTTCGGATTCATTCTATCAGCAGGTCGTTGAAAATTGTTTGTTGCCATTTCTTCGATTAGTGCATAGGCGTCATCAAATGGTTTTGACATTAATGATCCTCCAACAGCACCATCGATGATTGATCTTAAAGATCTTACAAATCCATTATAGAAAGTTTGGATAATTAACCAATCTGGTAATGCATGATGTGGGCATTTCCTAAGAAGTTCTTTAAATCTCTCTCAAGCTTCATATATAGACTCTCCATCAAACTGACTAAAAGAAGTTATATCATTTCTAAGCTTAGCAATTTTAGATGGTGGAAAATATTTGGATAGAAATTTTTGTGATAATTCTACCCAAGTTTTAACAGATCCAGAGTCTAACGAATTTAACCACATTTTAGCCTTATCCCTTAAAGAAAAAGGAAAAATTCTAAGTCTAATAAGCATCGTTAGATACTCCTTCATATTTGAAAGTAGCACATAGATCTAAAAAACTAGCAAGATGTAAATTAGGATCTTCGATAGAGTGAACCACTAAATTGATTATTTTGTACCATTTGGATAATTGCGAGTTTAAGTTCAAATGAATTAAGCAACTACATCGTGGTTTTGAATAGTTAAATGAATTTCATCTAATGTAGGATTGGCATAATCTCGTAATGGTCTTGGTTGATTGATATTTTTATTTTCAAGAATATTTGCCATTTGTGTTAAATTTATAATTTCTTTTTTTTGTTT
Organism: Papilionanthe hookeriana x Papilionanthe teres; assembly: GCA_022702705.1. Taxonomy (NCBI): domain Eukaryota; kingdom Viridiplantae; phylum Streptophyta; class Magnoliopsida; order Asparagales; family Orchidaceae; genus Papilionanthe; species Papilionanthe hookeriana x Papilionanthe teres. The sequence continues at coordinate 109,572,222 of CM040432.1, forward strand.
TCTAATTCTTTTAATTGTACGCTCTAATTCTGAATCGTATGGTATTAAATTTTCGTTTCCAAATTTTCGCATACAATTTTATAAAATAAATTTAAAATAGTCCGTTACTCTAGTAAATAATTTCTTTACTTCCCCGACAACGGCGCCAAAAACTTGACCCACTTTTTAATATGTTTGCAATTTATGTTTATAGCAACGGCACCAATAACTTGATTCCGCTTTAATATATATATATTTAATTATATGATTGAATGTTAATGTGGATTCTACGCAAGTATACATATCGTATCAAGTAATACAGGGCTCTAGTGGAGTCCTGGTTATCGATCCCACAGGGAAGTTTTTAACAGAATTGTTATCAACTAAATTTAAAGGAATTACTTACTAATCTAGTAGACGGAAATTTAAAGTAACTAAAGCAAATTAAAGTAAACAAATGCTTGAAATAAAGTTGATTTAAATAATTTAGAAAAAGTATCCTTCTCATTGTTTCTAGAAAATTAAGTGAATGATGATTTTAAATAGAATTCTTAAATTGTATTGTGACAAATAGGAGCATTCCTATTCTTTACCCTTTGGTCCAGGTGCAAAGAACATCGACTAATCCTATGTTTGATTATTGAATCTGCGGCTAGGTTGGGAGGATACTGGCTGTCACTTCAGAGCTCCCACGTTCCCCTCACCTGAGGGCTAACATCTACACTTCAGCTCTCAAACAATAGGACCAAATTAAATATTTTAGTCTGTCACACTAAAATGTCCAATTCTACGTCCAATAATTAATATTTCCCTATTTATTTGCACCCTCCTTCCAAGGCTTTTGACTTCCCTAATATTGGATGTAATTTTTACTATAGTTGATAATTCAACATATTTTAACTACTCAATTGGCGGATTGAAAGTAAATTAAGTTTTAAGTAAAAATTATCACAATTTATTTTAATATATTAGGTACTTCTATTTAATTTCATCAATTCGCATAATTTTCATAAACAAGGAGAAAAGTAGAAAACTACTCGAATGCATGGGAATAAAACAAAGCATGGATTTCATTTAAAGTTAACAACAACGATAAACAAAGATACTTATCTTAATTTCATCCCTAAGCATGACTCATCAAGTTCCTTTCGACTTTTCCTTCTACAGTACGACAAACTAAATAGCACTAAAGTAAACTAATAAACTCACTAAACACACTCAGACTCACTAAAATAGACACACAGAAGATTCAAGTGACACAGTAAAACACTAGAATTCGACCTCTATTTATAGGGGTAGGCAAAGGTCCAAGGGGTGCTTAAACATCTCTTCAAAAAGTGTCCAGGTTCAAAGTATTTGCATTTTGAACTATCTCGCCGTCGGCGGGAAAAGATCTCGCCGTCGGCGGGGCTTCTAGAAGGTCTTCAAACCGCGCGATCTCGTCGTCAGCGGGCTCGGGCTCGCTGTCGGCGAGGTAGTTTTAAATCCTTCAGAAATTCTCCTTAGTAATCTCGCCGTCGGCGACCTCGATCTCGCCGTCGGCGACTTAGTTCAATTTGCATGAATTTCTTCCTTTTTGATCCAAATTCGCTCCATTTCATTCTTTTTACTTCCATCACTTATAAATCTTAATTCGTGCAGTAAAATAAAGAAAATATCTTTCTTTAAAGTGCAATTTCATCAAAAATAGATATGAATTTCTTAATGAATTTTTCTGTGATCACCTGGCTGTGGAATCAATGACTTAAGTCATCTATTTCTTTTTTTACTTGGAGGCTTTTACACAATTGCATTCCTATTGATGATCTTCTTAAACTTAAAGGTTTAAGAATTGTTTTTAAATGCTATTTATGTAAGAATGAGGAAGAATCAATTATGCACACTTTTATTAATTGCAAATTTGCTTTTGATATTTGGAATAAGGTCTTTGCTTTATGTGGTCGGTTAGACCTGTTTAATAGCTACAATTCTATTTTAAAAATGTTTAGAGACTGGAACAATAAAGGTCATTCCTTTCTAAGTATTATTCTCTCTATTATTGTGTGGTTCATTTGGATTACTCGTAATAATGTTAAGTTCAATGGTATTATTATCAATTCTTTTCAGGTGAATGGACAAATTTTTTCTTATATTTATAAATGTTTATCTGTTTATGACATTAAGCCTACTAGCAATAATTATGTTATTGCTATAGCTAATAATCTCAACCTTCGTTTGAGTTTTACAAATAAATCTTTTAGCACTGTATCTTGGTGCAAACCACCTGCTCCTTTTATTAAGATCAATACAGATGCTGCCTGGAATAAGTCAAAAGCTGGTATTAGAGGCATTTGTCGTGACTAGAAGGGCATAGCTATTACCTGGTTTGCTGCTTCTCTTTGTGCTATGTCTCCTTTAATTGCTGAAGTTGAAGCCTTACTTTTTGCACTGATTATTGCTCGACATAGGGGTTGGCTAAATATTTATTTAGAAACTGACTCTTCATATCTATAGAATATTTGTTCTTTAAACTATACCTGTCATTGGAGTATTGTTTTACAGATTAGAAAGATTAAAGCTTTGACTGCTGGAATGAATGTTATTTGGACTCATACAAGGCGTGAAGGCAACTTGGTGGCTGATTGGATTGCAAAACTTGGATCTCGTTTGCAAAAACACATAGTTCTAATTTTGTCCCTGTGTTCTTAAAATCTGTGTTTGCTTTAGACAATTAATGTTTTTATTTTTGTGTGGTTGTGTCGTGTGAGTTGTATGTTTTTATTTTTTTGAAAAAATGACCCAGTCTTTTTATTTTTTTAGGGTTTTGTAGGGTGTGTGAGTTGGAATCTTTCTCCCGGTTTTGTAATTTTTTATTGGAGCAATAAAATTGAGCCATAAGCGCTCTTTTATTAAAAAATAAAGTTTAATCAACCTATAAAATAGAAATAAATAAATAGCTTTTGCCCGCTGTTTCTCATTTGGTGGAATGTCAGTTTCAATGGAGTATTAAATGAGCCCCATTTTTTAGTGAAAAGATTTCGAATCAGATTTATTTGATCTCCGGAGTAGCGTTGTTAATGATCTGTTTTCGAGCCAGTAGAGTCTAAATTTGGTTTCACTCGAAATCAGCTTGAATAGATTAAGTGCGGCTCCAAACTGGCATGTGGCTTGTTATATTTGATTTTGAGCCGAGCTAGCTCAAAATTAAATCGAGCTCGCTCCTGATAAAAATGAAAACGAGCTTGCTCAATTTAAGTTATTTGGATCTGTTTCATCTCAAAATCGGCTCTATTCAGCACAATATTGAAGTTAACCAGCTCAATTTTAATTTTTTTGGTTTCGTTCTAGCTCGAAATTATCTTGAAATTGGCCCACGACTCTTCATATCAATTTTACTTATTATTATATATATAATTTCTATATAAAAAAAAATACTACAAGCCGATCTCTAATCAGTTCAAGTTAATTGGTGTACTGCTTCAAATTGACTCAAGAAAAATTTAATCCAAAGTTTTGGCTTATAACTCATCTCATTTATTTCAATCCCAATCAAAACTTAAAATAATTTCCATGTTATTAATAATCTTTGAGCTAAATTCACAGCCCTAATCACAGGATTATAAAACGAAGATGCATTCAAAATATTCGCTAATGCCACAAAAAAAAAAAAAAACACTTTAGGCCATAAAAATCGGCCTGCAATTACATACAACCCACCTAAAACTTGATATTTACAATTATTTTGAGATTTGTGTTGATAATTATGGTGTATATAAAAAAAATTTAATTAGAATATCATAAAATTAGTTAAATTTTTTAATTAAAAAAAAATTAATGTAATTAAATAAAAAAAATATTTTTTTTCTATTCACAGAAATTTGAGCAAATTTAAATTTAAAGAAACCTACGCTGCATATTCGAAGGTTTGAACTCAAAATCTTCCCGTTAAATGACTAAACTACCGACGAACAAGCCAAACTAGCTTGTATTTTTTAGACAAGTTTAATATTTCTTGACCTAGCTCTGTCGACCGTGGTTGTCGCTCCCCTCCTACATCGGTGAGAAACTGCTCGAGGCAGTGGTTGGCCCGTTCATGCCCTAGCGCCCGCCCGCGTCTCTCTCCCCACAGGATTCCCTTTTTCCCGTCTCGGTTCGTCCCCGCAGCGAGCCGCTGCCATCATTGACCTCCTTCTCCCGTCACGCTCTCCGCCTCCGTGAGAAAGCCCGCAACAACTCCGAAGTATCTTTCCGCCAGCTCCCCCAAGGCTCAGAGAAAGTTCAACCGCTCTCATTCGAGGAAAAACGTACTTCGACAGATATGATTATCTTGGAAATTCCTTTGAGCAGACATATCGCTGCTATCCAACGTCTTTTATTGATAAGCCACAACTGGAAGGTGGTGACAAAATTATAATGCCTCCCTCAGCCGTCGACCGCCTTGCATCTTTGCATATTGAATATCCAATGTTATTTGAACTGCTTAATGCGGCGACCGAGAGGATTTCTCATTGTGGTGTGCTGGAGTTTATTGCTGAGGAAGGGATGGTTTACATGCCATATTGGATGATGCAAAATTTGCTCTTACAAGAGGGGGATATTGTCCAAATCAAGAATGCCACTCTGCCAAAGGGAACATATGTCAAGCTGCAGCCACACACAAAAGACTTGTTAGATATTTCCAACCCCAAGGCCATTTTGGAAAAGACGTTGAGGAATTAGTCTTGCTTGACTACGGGTGACAGCATCATGGTACCATACAATAATAAGAAGTATTACATCGATATCGTTGAAACCAAGCCCACTTCTGCAATTAGCATTATTGAGACGGATTGTGAGGTGGATTTTGCACCCCCGCTGGAGCCTGTACGGACCCAACCATCTGCTCTCTCTAAAAAAGCCCAAGTTCAAGTTCCAGATGGTGAAGCTGAACCTGTTGCTGAACCGAGGTTCAAACCCTTTAGTGGTTCAGCAAGGCGGCTGGATGGAAAGCCTTCAAATCCCTTTACCGGTTTTGTATTTTTTTATCGGAGATATATATATAACAAAATAATAGAATAGATGATTATTTGCATCCAACTCAATTTAATATTCTTAAATAATATTCATAATTCTTAATAATAATATTCATAATTTTTAATAAATAATATTCCATATATGATACAATTTAAGAATCTACAATTATATACTAAAATATATTATAAAGTGGCATTTCAACGGAAGATCTTACAATGAATGCCATAATGTGTTATTAATGTTAATCCCATATTTTACTAATTAAGACTTCCATAAAAAAGTAAATACATTGGCATTGGGTGGTATGTTGAAGATGATTAATTAAACTAATACAACATTAGATACAGTACATCATCATAAATAACATTCATAAATACATCCTATATTTGTATTCAATTCTCTATAATTAATTTCTTAAATTAAAAAATAAATAATAATAAAAAACATAGAAAATCAAAATTCAAACAATTATTCTCCTCAAAAAATAACATATTTTGAGATAAATATATTCAATTGAATCAAAAATTGAAACATATTTTTCTCAAAATAATTCTCACAAATTGTAGCCTCTATTTTGCACATCAACATTGAGTGATAGTTGGCTTTAGAAATGGAGTGAAGTATTTTTTTTGCAAGGATCAAAACAACAATAAAAATCGACCCATTCAACTTCACATGCAACATCAACAACATCAGCATCAGCATTTTCGCTACATAATGCTGCCGCATCTAATTTTAAGGATATCCAATTAGGCCCAAAATAGCTTCTCCAACAGCACACATATATCTTTAGATCTGATTTCCCACTAGCTTCCATGCATGAACAACAACTAGATAATTACTTGTCAATTGGATCATTCACACCACCATCTTGTAAGAATTGTTTCTGAACCCACAATCAAAACCGCACTAATCTCATCGATGGACACCTTTTGTCAATCTATACCGCACTAATATTATACTTCTAGACTTTTTTATTTCTCTCTTTCTCTCCTTATTTATAGTGTAATAGTTTATAAGAATAGCCAATAAATTTTTGGGGCATTTACACTTAACATCTAAACATCACACTATTTTCTTTACAGTGAAATATATCTTTTATGAATAGATTTATGACACTAAAATGTTATAAGTGTAAATATTAAAAATTGGGTGTTATATATTTAAATACATAAAAATTGTGTATACGCATATAAATTTTCCTATATTTTATTAGATTTCACGAATATTGTTCCCTATATAAAGTTTAATCCTTTGCTGCATATATGAAATTAAAATATTATTATTTATCGAATTATTTAGTTTAATTTACCCCTAAATTAATGTATTTAAAATAATTCACATCGTTATGCCTTTTACATCCATGGAGAGATAAATTATAAATATGATAAAATTGAAAATGATTTGGGTGGTATAAATGTAAATAATAGTTTTTATGTGCTAAAAATTGTGTGATATATATGCAAATGCCTCTGTTTTTTGGGGCATTCATATGCATAACGATTACCGCCTAATTCTTTTGTACTTACACATCAAACGCCTAAACCTTACTTCTTACATTTATACCCCCCAATCTTTCAAATTACATCAAGAATACCACCATTTTAATTTTTAAAAAGTGAGAGACACTTTGTTACGCATAAAGAAAGGTGGGATGAATGTAAAACTAGAAGTTTGGGTGTTAGATATGTAAATACATAGGAATTTATTGGTATATATGTAATTTCTCATTTTTTTAGATAAATTTAAATAAAAAAGAAATTCGAAGAAGTTAAAAACACGGAGCCAACACTGGGTATATGGATCTATTTATCTTAAAGCCACCAAAATGTGGGACAAAGCACTGTATATATTACTCGAGAACTACAACAATCTGTTAGCCAAAAATACAAGACTAAAAAGAAGAATTGATGGCCAGAGTATCGAATGAGAGATACAACTTCCCAAGAGTCTCACAACAAAAATCTCTAGTAGACAATCCTTATAAAAGAAGCTTAAATCATGTAAAAGAGCTTCCCAGCCCTGTTTATAAACAGTATTCGGAATCAAAATAGTAAATGTCCGTCAAAAATACATAAATGATTACGTTTGAGTCAAAAATACATAAATGATTACGTTTGAGAAAAACTCATTTCAATGCTAGTGCAGAGTTCTATATGAGAAGATAAACACATAACACTTATGTTCAAAGTATTCCAAAATTAAAGGCTCAATCCAGAAGTATGTTTACGGCAAAGATCAAGAAATATATTCCAAAGGCCAAGAGCAATATCCAAAATTGCTCGCAAAACCAAAACTCAGACCAAAGAATATAAGGAATCAACTGATTGAGCCAATTGCAACACAAGTTGTTGTATTCATCATTGCTCTCCCAAAATATGGAGAGTTCCATCCAAGTATGCCGATAAGAAGAATGCCAGTTTCTGAATGAATTTCCATAAAAATTAAATTTGAGTGTATGCCACCAGAGACAATAAACCAAACAGTGACAGTAATTGAAGAAGCTTCAACCAATACATAAGTATATTTCATAAGAAGATTATCAAAAAATCAAAACTAAATTGGGGGATAACCAGATAGCCATAACCGTACTCATCCAACAAGCATATAAAAATTTTTAATATGAGAGGGAACAAATTTTCGGAGTTTTCATTTTCTGCTATTTTTTTTAATTGCAAGAAAAGAAAATTCAAACTTCAAAAAAAAAAAAAAGATCATTATTTAAGATAAGTGCTTATAGTTCAAAAATATCCATTAAAATCATGAAATTTTTTCAAGCCAAACAAAAAGCAAGGGACATGCACATTTCCAATCTATTTGTTATTTTGCGATTAATTGTATTTGCATAAACCAAAATTTCAGAAAATGCGTAGCCATATTAAGCTATTGGGAATGTTTTTCTTTAATAAAGAGAAGGTAGATGGACATTCAAAAAATAAAAGTGGATTAGATTCTTGATGAGCATTACATAAAATACATCGAAGAGGGAGCAAAATACCTCTTGCTTAAAGAATATCAACAAATTTAAGACCCCCAATAACACCTGTCTAAGGAATTGCCTTTAAACTAAATGAATTTGTGTCATATGACATAAGGTTGGCCTTCATAGACATAAAAGTAAGTTCATGTTAAAAATATGATAATTATTGTTAATTTATGAAATGATGTAACTTCGTACTTTTCTTTTTTTTTTAATAACAAAAAATTGTGCATGTGTACAATATGTGTGCATTGAATATATTTTAAATGAAATTAACACAATTAGAATGTTTGTAACTTTATTAAAATTTTAAAAGAATCATAGCTAAAATTCATGTTCAAAATATGATAATTATTGTTAATGCATGAAATCATGTAACTTTTTTATTTGTCACTTTATTAAAATACAAAAAAATTGTGCATATGTATACAATATATGTGCCTTGAATATATTTTAAATGAAATTCACACAATTAGAATGCTAGGAACTAAAAATAATTGGTACTATTATGTGGCAATTATTATACAAAATATAAATATTTGAAGTCATTATATCTATTTTAAGATGATAATGAAGCTAGAGAAAAACAACTTGTAATTCAAAAAATATTTCAAGTAATTAGATTTTAGAAGTAACTAAATCAAGTAATGTTTGAGCTAATATTAAGGTAATTTAATTTGTTTCATTTTAGTTTAATTTTCGTTTAATTTTCTTAGTAAATCTATGTGGTTAATGCCTTCAAAAGAAACACTCAATTTTATTTGATATAAAAGTTTTAGTCTTTAATGTGATAACAAAATTTGGTCAATATAATATTGCAAGTATTAATCTTTTTTATCATTAAACATAGCTTCAATAACTTATATTTCATATATTTTATTATTGCTAAAATTTCAAAACAATGAATGTTCTAGTTGTATCAATTAGGGTTGTAAATAAGTCGAGCTTGAGGAAGCTCGCACTTAACTTGTGTTTAGTTCATTAGAAATTAATTTTGTTAGAAATTGGCTCATGTTCGAAATTGTTCATGAGCAGTGCGCGCGCGTTCAACTCAATTTACATATTCATATTCTTAAACATTCAATTGTTACATTAAATAAAATAAACATTTTAATAATGAAATGAAGAAGGCTCACAAGAAAAGCTAAAAAAAAACGAGTAAGCCTTATAATCAATTTGACATTCAAAAGAAAAACCTAAGAAAAACAAAAAAAAACCACCTGTGACAGTGTTAAAAAAGCTCGTTGTTCGCGAACAGTTCGTGTTCGGCTCCCCATGGAGTTCTTGTTCAATTCGTTCGATAAGCAAGCGAGACGAACACAAATATTTTTTTTTAATTCGGTTTATAAACGAACCAAACACGAACAGACCTGTGCTCGATCGTGTTTGAATTGATATTATTCGAATTATAAAATAGTTATATATATACAATAATAACTATAGAATTAAAAAAATTATAAATTAAATGCATTTTCATAAATTTAAATATTATAAATTATAATTAATTAAAAATTTTTAAATAAAAAAGTTATCATATTTAAAAAAAGATCAAATCCTATAAAGTATAATTTATAATAAATTAATAATAATAATACATTAGTTTGAAATTTTCGGGAGTAAAATCTTACCAATTGCCTCTACATTTGGTTTTTTTATGGTTGCCATTATTTTTATTTGTGAAGTGTTTTGGTTATTTTGCTGCACTTGTTCTTATAAGACTTTTTAGCTAATATTGAAAATGCTTGACTTTTGCTGCATTTGTGTTGTGATTCAGGTATTGTGCACCGAAACAAAGGAAGACAAGAATAATGGACAAATATTAGAGCAATTTTCATCATTAATAGTAAAATAGACAATATTAAGACTTAATTGTTGACTTTTATGTTCAAAATAGTTAAGAAAAATAGTTATCCTGTATCACTTTAATTTGTTAAAGAATAGCATAAATGGCTGCCCATTTATAAATTTTTCTTCTTGCTTATTTAAAATAACAAAACTTGTAGTGAAATATAAAAAAAGATGTTTGCCTTAAAACTTTCACAGTGTGATTGTCTTCCTGAACCTTTCACTTTAGTATTGGCTCAATTCAAAATATCAACATCTGTGATGTCTTTCTATGTGTTTTTGAAGTTTTTGGGAGTGAAATCTCGCATATTGCATTTTGATTTTTTTTTTAATGGACGAGATCTGATATAAGGGTTTTGTCGTGAAATTTGACTCGGCTATTATGCATTTTTGTTGTGATTCATACAAGTTTAAGCATTAATTTCATATAGGCTTAAGTATTTGTTTTTCATTCTGTTATTACCTTTAAATCTGACTTTTTTTATGAATGAGATATGATACAAGGATTTTGTTGCATTGATCCACTGAAAACTTGATAGTCTTTTACTATTTATTTCATACATATTTTTTATGATATCACACTTTAAAGGAAGATATTTTTGATGATTTTATACAGACACAATGATTTTAGGCCTTTGGAGCAAAAAAAAACAAAAATGAGTAAATTTAGAGCGAAAAATGACAAAAGTGCATTTTATTGAACTAGCGCCAGACAGACCAGTTTCCAGGGAGTTACGTTGTTTTGGCGAAATAATTGCCGAACGGCGCTCCTACCAGCACCGGACAGCTATGCATTGGAATGAAATAAAAATATATAATTAGCACACTAAGCATTGTCATTTACAATTCAAACACTCAGTAGATATTTTGAATTGCCAAACCAATGTAATTATATCAAAAATGAGAATTATGAGTTGGGGCTTTATCAAGAATTTTGATATTTGAGTGAGAATTTGAAAATTGGGTAAAAGAGAATGGCTGATTTGTAAATAGCAAGTTTTGGGTGGTCTCTATGTAACCGTCCTTCTCAGCGCGTGGTGATTTTATGGCTTTTGCTAATATTTTGAATGCATCTTTATTTTATAATAGCAGAAATTTGTATTTTTTTTCCAAATATAAGAGAATCAGTGAACTAAATATATGCATAAAAGTACTCATCATTAGTTGGAAGGATATTCATAGGCCTAAGATGCCTAGAAATTTCATTTTTTTATAGCAGTTGCCATGTACCAACTGCAAGCTTGACATGTCAGCTGTCATGTGGCAACTATTGGGTTTATATATCAAACTCACTTGATAAGTGTCAACTGTTATGTACCAATTGCGGGTTTACCTACTCGGTTAACCTGTCTGATACACCTGACATGTTTCAGTCACATACCAACTATTGGGATGCCTACTGAACTCACACATTGAATGCCAATTGCCGCGTACCAAATGCTTAGTTGACTTATCAGACTTCAAACCTAATACCCCTCAGCGGCTATTAACTGCTAGGTATCAACTACTGATAAGGAGTTGATGTATGGCTACGTCTAAATAAAGTCTTCTGACACCTACATTATTACGATCTATTAATAACATACAGCTTTGACAAAAATTTCACGATACTTAAATCATTTAATATAATTTTTGCATAACTCGATGAGGGAGAGTGATCTCCTTGAACCCCGTAAATTAAGATGATCACCAGCCTCTAAAGATTTTTTTTCCCAACATCTTTCTTTGGGATACCATTTTGTATTACATTCCCTTCTACTTTTTTCTCAATTCTAGCATAGATTATTTGAGTCCACCAACAATACGAGATCTAACGCCCCGAAAAAAATTCAACAATGCCATTGTTTATCTACTAAATTATTGAATAAACTTTATTTCATAGGGCAACAGGCAAAACTCATTTTATTATTAGAATATTTACATGCATACCACTCAATTTTTAATTATTTACATATCTAACTCCTAAACTTCAATTTGTACCACCTTATCCATGCATTAAAAAGCATATCTCATTTTTTGAAAGTTCACATAGTGATAATTTTTTTTTTATATATATATGAAAATTTGAATGATATCAATATAAAAATTAAAGTTTAGGTGTTAGAAATGTAAATACATAAGAATTAGGTGGTATGGATGTAAATTCCCCTTTATCATTTAATTATCAAAATTTGGAAATAAAATATGCCATTAAGTGGGGAGTCATGTACTGCCAAATATAGATATAATATTTAATACTCAACTAATAAACATTGGAAAATATAAATGATAATTCTCCCAATTTGAAACCAATAATTTATTTATTTGCAGTTGAATAGATCAAATTTAATCAACCAATATAATATAAATAAATAAATAGCTTTTGCACCATGTTTCTCATTCGGTGTAATGTCAGTTTCAATGGAGTATTAAAGGGGCCCTATTTGTGAGTGGAAAGATTTCGAATCAGATTTATTTGATCTCCAAAGTAGGGTTGTTAATGATCTGTTTTGGAGCCGAGATAGGGTCTAAATTTGGTTTCGCTCGAAATCAGCTTGAATAAATTAAGTGCGGCTCGGAACTGGCATGTGGCTCATTATAATTGATTTTGAGCCAAGCTAGCTTGAAATTAAATCGAGTTCGCTCATGCTCAAAATGAAAATGAGTTTGCTCTAATTAAGTTATTTGGATTGTTTAAGCTCAAAATCGGCTCTATTCGGCTAAATATTGATGTTAACCGGCTCTATTTTAATTTTTTGTATCAGTTCCAGCTCGAATTCAACTTGAAATTGACCCACGACTCTTTATATCAATTTTACTTAGTACTATATATATAATTCCTATATAAAAAAAATACTATGAGCCGATCTCTAATCAGTTCAAGTTAATTGGTGTATTGCATCAAATTGACTAAAAAAAAATTTTATCCAAAGTTTTGGCTTATAACTCATCTCATTTATTTCGATCCGAATCAAAATTTAAAATAATTTTCGAGTTATTAATAATCTTTGAGCTAAATTCACAGCTCTAATCACAGGATTATAAAATGAAGATGCATTCAAAATATTCGCCTATGCCACAAAAAAACACTTTAGGCCATAAAATTGGCCAGCAATTACATACAAACCACCTAATACTTGCTATTTACAATTACTTTGAGATTTGTGCTGACAATTATGATATATATAGAAAAAATTTTAATTAGAATTTCATAAAACTAGTTGAATTTTTTAATTAAAAAAAATAAAATTGAACGTAATTAAAATAAAAAAAAAAAATTTTATTCACAGAAATTTGAGCAAATTTAAATTTAAAGAAACCTACGCTGCATATTCGAAGGTTTGAACTCAGACTTTCGGTTAAATGAATAAACTATCAACGAACAAGCCAAACTAGCTTGCATTTTTTAGACAAGTTTAATATTATGTATATACATATATACATACATACATACATAGGGCTGTCAAAACGGCTCGTTGTTCGCGAACAGCTCGTGTTCGGCTCGTTAAGAAGCTCGTGTTTGGCTCATTACTAAGTTAACAAGCCTTAACGAGCCGAACATGAACAAAGATTTGTTCGTTCGTGTTCGGCTCGTTTTAGCTCAAAATACTATTCTTCAAGTATATATATATATATATGTATTTATATAATAATGAGTAGTATTTTAAAAAAAATTAAAAGATTTATAATCAATTAAAATTATAAATTAAGTAAATAAAATAAAAATTATTAAATTAGATTCAAATTATGTTTTAATATAAATTATAATTCTTAAATCTTTGCATCAACACGCTTAACGTCTTATGATTACGTGATTATGATTGTCAAAACGACTCTTTGTTCGTGAACAGCTCGTGTTCGGCTCGTTAAACAAACGAGCCGAACACGAACACACTTTTTGGGCTCAAAATATAAACGAACTGAACACGAGTTGAGCCTTGGCTCGCTCGTGTTCGGCTCATTTATACCCCTATACATACATACATACATACATACATACATATATATATACATACATATATATATATATATATATATATATATATATATATATATATATATACATACATATATATATATATATATATATATATATGGTAATATTTTTCAACAAAATAATAGAATATATGATTATTTGCGTCCAACTCAATTTACTATTCTTAAATAATATTCATAATTCTTAATAATAATATTCATAATTCTTAATAAATAATATTTCATGTATGGTAAAATTTAAGAATCGACAATTATATACTAAAATATATTATAAATTGGCATTTTTATTAAATTCTAAATAGCAATATAACATCATTTCAACCAAAGATCTTACAATGAATGCCGTAATGTGTTATTAATGTTAATCCCATATTTTACTAATTAAGACTTCTATAAAAAAGTAAATAACATTAAACTAATACAACATTAGATACAATACATCATCATAAATAACATTCATAAATACATCCTATATTTGTATTCAATTCTCTATAATTAATTTCTTAAATTACAAAACAAATAATAATAAAAAACATAGAAAATCAAAATTCAAACAATTATTCTCCACAAAAAATAACATATTTTGAGATAAATATATTCAATTGAACCAAAAATTAAAACATACTTTTCTCAAAATAATTCTCAAAAATTGTAGCCACTATTTGGCACTTCAATATTGAGTGATAGTTGGCTTTAGAAAAGGAGTGAAGTATTTTTTGCAAGGATCAGAACAATAATAAAAATCGACCCATTCAACTTCGCATGCAGCATCAATAACTTCATGCATCCGCATTGTCATTACAAAATCTGCGCATCTAATTTTAAGGATATCCGATTAGGTCCAAAATAAACTTCTCCAACAACACACGTATATCTTGGATCCGATTTCGCATACACTTGTCATGAACACAGTTAGATAATTGCTTTATCGATTGGATTATTCATACCACCAACTTGTAAAAATTGTTTCGAACCCATAATCTAAGCCGCGCTTAATCTCATCGATGGACGACTTTTGTCGAGCATGTAGAGATTCAAATATTTGTCGAGAGCGTAAATGTGATCGTTGCCGAGTAAGTGATATCGATTATGTCATCGGTTTTTCGCTATAGCATCCGATTTTGTCAACACCAGTGCCTGCAAACCACAAACCTTTTCTCCATAATATTTTTATCTCGGTGGAATATTCAAACAATGCGAGCCACTACTGATGCCAACGGTTGAGCTCGAGCTAACAAGCACCTTAAGCAATGATAAATGTGATATACGACGAAATGTTGGTTTGAGTATGGTACAAGATAGACGAGGAAATATAATTTTATGATTTGACACGGGATTGAATAGATGCGAGATTTTTGTTGTTGCGGGTTCTAAAGACTAGCCATCCGATTGGATGTGCGAAAAAAATATATGCGAGGAGATGTGAAAAATGAAAAGGAGATGCGGTGAGTATTACCGATATTGTTATTATCATCGTCGACATTTTTGTTAACTTTCGTGAAGCGGATAATATTATTACTTCACGTTGAGGACTTATCTCATAGCTTCGGATATGTTCGGGGATCGGAACCACAGAATGCCAATGGGAGCAAACTGAGCGAAAAGAGATGAGATCAGAGCGACATTGAAGCTCTAATTTATCTCTAATGCTCAATAATATGTCTGTTGGGAGATCAGACCATGATGAAAAAAGTGAGGAAGAATACGACATTGAAGAAGAAGACGAAGATGAAGATCTTTCTGATGTTGAAAATAGTATCTGCTTTATTGTATCTTGGCGTTAGGAAAGGCGGAGAGGGAATGCGAGAGGTATAAAAATAAAAATTTTTTTTGAACATTAACGGAGATGAATTGATGGTTTTAAAGAAATAATCCTAATCGCCCACCTATTAAATTCTTCTAATTATGCCCGAAGTTCTCCGCCAATTGGAAGTCAAAAGAGAACGGCGGAGACAAAAGTGGGGATATATTTCTATTTTAGTCCCATAAATTTGCTATTTTCGGTGGAGATGAATATATATATTAAATTTTAAATTTATTTCTTTAAAATATGAAATTAAGATAATATGAATTTTCTTAACTTGCTCTTTTTAAGGTAATAAGTATTTTTTTCTTGTTTTATTATTTATATAAAATTTGTAAATTATGTTGGGATATTTGATTTGGCAAAAAAATCTACCAAAGTTAATATTATGATATTTTTTTACGTGTAGGGGAGTAATGACTAATGAGATAAGCTTGAGCGAACTCAGGCTCGACTCGTGTTCAACTCATAAAAAAAAATGGTCTTTCGTATTCGGCTCGTAATATATAAAGTGAAAAAAATTGTCCATGTTTGGCTTACTAATTGTGGAAAATTTGTTGTTTGCTATTATTAAATGACAAAGATAAAATGAAATAAGGTCTCCAAATATTTGTGTCGGCATATGAAGATGTTAAACTAATTATTAATAGGGATCACCCCAAATTTGGCACAAATATTTTTTGTCGAAACTTGTCCGACGCAAGTGTGGATGCTATTTAATTAATTTCTTATGGTAAGTTGATTGAATCGAGATCGATTGCATAAGTTGACGAACGGCTCGCCAAACCTGGGAGTGAGAGAAAAGATGGCTCGAAAAGAAAAAATTGTCTCAATAACAATAATATTAACTCTAATCTTGATCGATTGACAATAGAAATTTCGGTGGCGTTATCAATATTTCACGATATAACTTCTATGTAATATAAATATATGAACAAGAACATGAGACCTTTTATTGAAGGAAGGAGAGGAGTACTTCGGAGGCCTTTTTATTTATTTTTTCTCTTTTTATTTATATTGTATATCTTAGTTGTGATTCACGAACAAATCTGAATTGAATATTTTTTAAAAATAGACATTATTTTTTTGGGGGCATTTATACTTAGCATCTAAACATCGAACGAAAAAATATTACTATTCTTTTGAACAATGAAATATATCTTTTATGAATAGATTTATGACACTAAAATGTTATAAGTGTAAATATTAAAAATTGGGTGTTATATATTTAAATACATAAAAATTGTGTATACGCATATAAATTTTCCTATATTTTATTAGATTTCACGAATATTGTTCTGTATATAAAATTTAATCCTTTGATAAATATATGAAATTAAAATTGTGTTTTTTTATCGAATTATTTAGTTTAATTTACCCCTAAATTAATTTATTAAAAATAATTCACATTGATTTGCCTTTTACATCCATGGAGAAATAAATTACAAATATGATAATATTAAAAATGATTTGGTTGCTATAAATGTAAATAATAGATTTTAGGTGAGAGACACCTAGTCACGCATAAGGAAGGTGGGATTTATGTAAAACTAGAAGTTTGGGTGTTAGATATGTAAATACATAGGAATTTATTGGTATATATGTAATTTCTCCTTTTTTTAATTAAATTTAAATAAAAAAAATTTCGAAAAAGTTAAAAACACAGGAGCCAACATAGGGTATACGGATCCATTTATCTAAAAGCCACTGGAATGTGGGACGAGCACTGTATATATTACTCGAGAATTGCAACAACCTGTTAGCCAGAAATACAGAAGAGTGAAAAGAAGAATTGATGATCAGAGTACCGAAAGAGAGATACAACTTCCCAGGAGTCTCACAACAAAAATCTCTAGTAGACGAGTCTTATAAAAGAAACATAAATCTTGAATAGAGCTTCCCGGCCAAGTTTATAGATCAGTATTGCGGGATTACCAACATCGTAAATGTCCGTCAAAGAAACATAAATGATCTGTGTTTCAATGCTTAATGCGAGTTATATATGAGAGGATAAGCACATAACACTTATGTTCATGTTGACCTCATTTTTACGATAGGCGACCTTTTGACCTAAAAAGTCAACTTTAGTCGAAATGGTCGATCCAAACCCAATGACCAACCACGTTAACCCAATAAGTCAACCTTTTAACCTAAAAAGTCAACTTTGGTCAAAATGGTCAATCCGGACCGATGACCGACCACGTTGACCATATAAGTCAACCTTTTGACACAAAAGTCAACCTTGGTTAAAATGGTCGATCCACACCCGATGACCGACCACTATTGACCCCATAAGTCGACCTTTTGACCTAAAAGTCAACTTTGGTCAAAATGGTCGATCCGGACCAATGACCGACCCTGTTGACCCGATAAGTCGACCTTTTGACATAAAAAGTCGACTTTGGTCGAAATTGTCGATCAGGACCGATGACCGATCTTGTTGACCCCATAGGTCGACTTTTGACCTAAAAAGTCGACTTTAGTTAAAATGATCAATCCGGACCCGATGACCAACTCCGTTGATCCAATAGAGTCGACATTTTGACCTAAAAAGTCGACTTTGGTCAAAATGGTCAATCCGAGACCCATTGATCGACCTTGTTGACCTCATAGGTCGACCTTTTGACCTAAAAGTTAACTTTGGTCAAAATAATCAATTCGAACCAATGACCAACCTCGATGACCCGAAAGGTCGACCTTTTGACTAAAAAGTCGACTTTAGTCAAAATGATCAATCCGAACCCAATGACCAACCACTATTGACCCCATAAATCGACCATTTGATCTAAAAAGTCGACTTTTGGCAAAATGGTCGATCCGGACCCAATGACTGACCCTGTTGACCCTATAGGTCAACCTTTTGACTTAAAAAGTCAACTTTGGTCAAAATGGTCAATCCAGACCAAATGACCAACCCTGTTGACCCAATAGTTCAACATTTTGACCTAAAAAGTTAACTTTGGTCAAAATGGTCAATCAAACCCAATGACCAAACACTGTTGACCCCATAGAGTTAACCTTTTGACCTAAAAAGTCAACTTTGGTCAAAATGATCAATCCAGACCCAATGACCAACCCTGTTGACCCAATAGGCCTACCTTTCGACCTAAAAAGTCAACTTTGGTCAAAATGGTCAATCCATACCCAATGACCAACATGTTGACCCCATAGGTCAACCTTTAGACTTAAAAAGTCAACTTTGGTCAAAATAGTCAATCCAGACCCAATGACCAACCCTGTTGACCCAAAAGATCAACCTTTTGACCTAAAAAGTTAACTTTGGTCAAAATGGTCAATCCAGACCCAATGACCAACCTTGTTGACCCCATAAGTTAACCATTTGACCTAAAAAAGTCAACTTTGGTCAAAATGGTCGATCCAAACCCGATGACCGACCCTATTGACCCTATAGGTCGACCTTTTGACTTAAAAGTCGATATTGGTCAAAATGGTCAATCCGGACCAAATGACCAACCCTGTTGACCCAATAGTTCAACCTTTTGACTACAAAAGTCAACTTTGGTCAAAATGATCAATCTAAATCCAATGACCAACCCTGTTGACCCAATAGGTCTACCTTTCGACCTAAAAAGTCGACTTTGGTCAAAATGGTCAATCCGGACCCGATGACCGACATGTTGACCCCATAGGTCAACCTTTTGACCTAAAAAGTCAACTTTGGTCAAAATGGTCGATCCGGACCCGATGACCGATCACGTTGACCCCATGAGTCGACATTTTGACCTAAAAAGTCAACTTTGGTCAAAATGGTCAATCTAGACCCAATGACCAACCCGAGTCAACCTTTTGACCTAAAAAGTCAACTTGTACTGAAATATAAGGAAAGATGCATACCTTAAAACTTTCCTTGTGTGATTGCCTTCTTGATTCTTTCACTTTAGTCCCAATTCAAAATATCTACATCAGTGATATCTTTCCACGTGTTTTTGAAGTTTTTGGAAGTGAATCTCGCATAGTGCATTTATATCTGTTTTTATTTTATTTTATTTTATTTTATTATTTTTTTATGGATTAGCTATGATATAAGGGTTTTGTTGTGAAATTTGACTCGGCTATTGTGCACTTATCTTTGTGATTCATACATGTTTAAGCATTAATTTGTACCGGCTTTAGTATTTGTGTTGTGATTCGGCTATTGCCTCTAAATCTGACTTTTTTATGGATGATGTATGATATAAGGGTTTTATTGCATCACAATTGTTCAATGATTTTTTATTCGAGTGATTAAACAATATGTCGTTTAAGGAACATCAATCACATATAATTAATCATGGAAGTATTCGTGATTCTATGCGGTGAACTTTCAAGAATTATTATGTTTAATATGAGGCATTCCTCATGCAAAGTAGAATGATTCTTAAGTGAATTTAAATCTTTAGTGACACCCATTCAAAATATTGGTATTAGTTGTAAACACTATTATAATTGTTGAGGTGTTGTCAGGAATATAAACCTTAGTTAAAAGAGAACAATTGGGGGGTTGTGTAAAATAACTATAAAGTGTGATATTTGTATGGGTGAATGATGCTCTGTACTCATTTTTCAAATAGGATTTGATAGTAGAGGGAAATAATGTATTGCCCTAAAGTTGTCAAGCAACATGGGAGGTCATTGACTTTAGGTGTTCATGATTGATTAGAAGAGATATGTTTAACTTTCAAGTCACTGCCTTCGCTCTTTGTGGTATTAGTAAACATTTGTCTTAATGTATTGTTATCATTGGGTTTCCAGTTGTTATCATGGTGAAGCACAATAATGTGGTGCTAAATGGCCACTTCAAAATGCATTTGCAGACATATGTTTTCAATTAGCCCGCTCGTAAGACTAGAAGATGTATTGGTAAAGATCCTCGCTCTGTTACATTAATTTTTGCCTCTTATATTTCAATTTTTATCTTGTATTTTTGGCTCATTGTTTCTGAATTAAACTGTTGGTTGGGTAATGCAGCCAGACAAAAGAAGGCAGTGAAGATCTTTCCCCACCCAAAATTTGGCTCCCTTCGCCCAATAGTCCAATGCCCAACTCTTAAATATAATATGAAATCTAGAACTGGTAGAGGTTTCACCCCTGAGGTGCTCCAGGTGATTTTCAAAATTTTATCAAAATTGCTCAAATTTATTATTGGTATTTATGTACCAATTGCAAGCTGACTTACTAGGTTAACCTGTGTGATACACCTGACGAGTTCCAGTTGTCACGTACCAACTATTGGGTTGTCTGCTGAACTAGCACGTCGAATGCAAGATGCCGTGTACCAAATGCCTAGTTGACTTGTCAAACTTACAAACCTAATACCCCTCAGCGGCTATCAACTGTCAGGTATTAACTAAAAATAATAAGTGGATGTATATCTACGTCTAAATAAAGTCCACTGACACTTACATTATCATGATTCATTAACAACATACAACTTTGACAAAAATTGCTTGATACTTAAATGAATTAATATATTTTTTGCATAACTCGATGAGGGAGAGGGATCTCCTTGAAGCTCGTAAATTAAGATGATCACCGGCTTCCAAGGATTTTTTTTTCCAATCATCTTTCTTTTCTCTCTGCAGAAAGTGTTGATTCAAGCTCTATGCGAAACCATTTTGCATTACATTCACTTCTACTTTCTTCTTGATCTAGCATAGATTATGCAAGTCCACGAACAATACGAGATCTAACTTCCCAAAAAATTTAACAATCCCATTATTTATCTACTAAATTATCAGATAAACTTTATTTCACAAAACTCAATTTATTATTAGAATATTTACATGCACACCTCTCAATTTTTTATTATTTACATATCTAATTCCTAAACTTCAATTTGTACCGCCTTATCCATGCAGTAAAAAGCATATCTTATTTTTTGAAAGTTCACAGTGATATATATATATATATATATATATATATATATATATATATATATATATATATATATATATATATATATATTGATATGAAAAGTTTGAATGGCATAAATATAAAAATTAAAGTTTAGGTGTTAGAAATGTAAATACATAAGAATTAGGTGGTATGGATGTAAATTCCCCTTTATCATTTAACTATCAAAATTTGGAAATAAAATATGCCATTAAGTGGGTACTCATGTACTGCCAAATCTAAATATAATATTTAATACTCAAAAAATAAACATTGGAAAATATAAATGATAATTCTCCCAATTTGAAACCAATAACTTATTTATTTGCAGTTCAATTGTTCAAGTTTAATCAACCTAAGAGATAACTGGTTATTTAATAATACTTTTTATAAATCTCCCAATTCTGGGCAGAAGCTTTGGTATATGCATAAGCATCTTGCTAATAAGTTAAGATCTCGGAATTGGACTGTCTTTGGCAATATTAATAAAATGGTTAATAAGGCTGAGATTAGAGTTAAAGATTTGGAGGTTCTTTACCATCATAATATTATAAACCTTGATCTTTTTACTCAAGCTCAGAAAGATCTTACTAATGCCATTAATATTGAGGAGAGCTTTTATGCTCAGAAAGCTTTTAGAAGTAATTTTATGGATGGAGATAGAAATACCTCTTTTTTCCATGCTTGCATCAAGAGTAGAAGAAATAGGAATTTTATCTCTGCTATTAGAGATCTTAATGGTAATGTTTTAACTAATGAGGATGATATTATTAATGATGGAATCAATTATTTTTCTACTTTATTCTCTAATGATAACAGTCCTCTTGATATGATTAATTTGGATGTTTTTCCTCAATCTGAGAATTTACATCTTATGAATTTCACTTATGTGCCTTCTTCAACAGAGATTAAAAATGTTCTTGATGGCATGGATGATGGTAAGGCTACTGGACCTGATGGTTTTACTGTTGTATTTTACAAACACTGTTGGGATATTATTAAATCTGAGTTTGTTGGTACTATTCAGAAATTTTTTCGTTGCATTTATTTGCCTAAGTTTTTTAAAAGTTCTAATATTGTTTTAATCCCTAAAGAGCATGATGTTAATACTTGGAATTCTTTTAGGCCTATCAGTATTAATACTGTTATTTCTAAAATTATTTCTAAGATTATAGTTAAAAGGATTCAGAATGTCTTAGGAAATGTTATTTCTCTAAATCAAACTCGCCTTTCTTAAAGGTAGGAATATTAGTGATCATGCTCTTATCGTGCGAGAACTTTTGTTTGATATTGACAAAAGTAAAAGAGATGGGAATGTTATTTTCAAAATGGATATTAAGAAAGCTTTTGATTCTATCAGGTGGGAGTTTTTAATTCATGTGTTGAAGGCTCATGGTTTTAATATTGAGTTCTGTAAACTCATTTACAGAATACTTAATAATAATTATTACTCTCTTCTTTTTAATGGTAATTCTAATGGGCATTTTATGGCTTCTAAGGGCATTAAGCAAGGAGATCTACTTTCTCCTTATCTTTTTATTCTTGCTTTTGATTATTTTTCTAGGAGTATAGATAAGCTTTATGAGGATAATCCTTCCCTTAACTATGTGCATAAAGGTAATATTAGTATTTCCCATTTATGTTATGCTGATGATCTGATTATTTTTACTAATTCTAATAAAATGTCTATTAAGAAAATTTGGAAGCTTATTAGTCATTTTCAAAAAGCCTATGGCTTACATTTCAATTCTTCTAAGTGTTATTTTTATGGTTCTAAGTATATATCCAATGTTAAACTGAATTGGATTGCTGATTATACTTTATGTCATTTGGCTGCCTTACCTATTAAGTACCTTGGTTTTATTTTGGATTGGAATCCTAAAAGGATTTCTCTGTTTTCTGATATTGTGGATAAGATTAGGAAGAGAATACATTCTTGGGAAAATAAATTTTTGTCTTTTGGAGGGCGTATTACTCTTTTGAAAAGTATTATTACTTCTTTTCCCCTGTATATTATACAAGTTATGAATGTTCCTCTTACTATTATTAAGAAGTTAGAGGTTTTATTTAACGAGTTTTTATGGGATGGTCGTGGTAAGAAAGGTTTACATTGGAAGAGCTGGGAAAAGCTTTGTAAGCCCATTTCTAATGGTGGTTTGGGTTTTTGTAGAATTACTGATTTTATTAAGTACAACTTTATGAAGTTGTGTTTTCATTTTAGAGAAAATAACCCTATTTGGGCTTCTCTTCTTACTTCTAAGTATTGTGGTAATTTACATCCTTTATCCATTACCTCTTCCAATACTGATTCTTATATTTGGAAAGAGATGTTGAATGTCTCTAATCTGGTTGAAAGTTTAATGTTCTGGGATATCAGTTATGGTAAAATCTCTTTCTGGTATGATGATTGGACCATAATGGGTCCTCTTGCTAGCAGTTATGGTGGGCCTCATGATATCAATCTTATGGTTAATGATTTCTGGGAGGCTTCTAGCTGGAATTTGGCTATGTTGAGAAATGTGGTTAATCAAAATGATGCTAATTTCATATCTAACATTTCTTTAGATAATGTCAGATATGATATTCCTAAAATTAAAGGCAAAATTGGTGAATTTATTACTAAAACGTTAGCCTCTATTGACTCTGCTCCTGCTGGTTTATACCTTGCTTGGCTGTGGAATAAATGGCTTAAGCCATCTATTTCTTTTTTTACTTGGAGGCTTTTACACAATTGCATTCCTATTGATGATCTTCTTAAACTTAAAGGTTTAAGAATTGTTTCTAAATGTTATTTATGTAAGAATGAGGAAGAATCAATTATGCACACTTTTATTAATTGCAAATTTGTTTTTGATATTTGAAATAAGGTCTTTGCTTTATGTGGCCGGTTAGACTTATTTCTTAGCTACAATTCTATTTTAGAAATGTTTAGGGACTGGAAAAATAAAGTTCATTCCTTTCTAAGTATTATTCCCTCTATTATTGTGTGGTTCATTTGGATTACTCGTAATAATGTTAAGTTCAATGGTATTATTATCAATTCTTTTCAGGTGAATGGACAAATTTTTTCTTATATTTATAAATGTTTATCTGTTTATGACATTAAGCCTACTAGCAATAATTATGTTATTGCTATAGCTAATAATCTCAACATTCGTTTGAGCTTTACAAATAAATCTTTTAGCATTGTATCTTGGTGCAAACCGTCTGCTCCTTTTATTAAGATCAATACAGATGTTGCCTGGAATAATTCGAAAGCTGGTATTGGAGGTATTTGTCGAGACTGGAATGACATAACTATTACATGGTTTGCTGCTCCTCTTTGTGCTCTGTCTCCTTTAATTGTTGAAGCTGAAGCCTTACTATTTGCACTGATTATTGTTCGACATAGAGGTTGGCTAAATATTTATTTAGAAACACTCTTTATGTCTATGGAATATTTGTTCTTTAAACTATACCTGTCATTGGAGTATTGTTTTACAGATTAGAAAGATTAAAGCTTTGACTGCTGGAATGAATGTTATTTGGACTCATACAAGGCGTGAAGGCAACTTGGTGGCTGATTAGATTGCAAAACTTGAATCTCGTTTGCAAAAACCTATAGTTTCTAATTTTGTCCCTGTGTTCTTAAATTCTGTGTTTGCTTTAGACAATTAATGTTTTTATTTTTGTGTGGTTGTGTCATGTGAGTTGTATGTTTTTTTTTTAGAAAAAGGACCCAGCCTTTTTATTTTGTTGCGGTTTTGTAGGGTGTGTGAGTTGGGACATTTTTCCCTCTTTTGTAAATTATTATTGTAGCAACAAAATTGAGCCATAAGCGCTCTTTTATTAAAAAAAAAATTTAATCAACCTATAAAATATAAATAAATAAATAGCTTTTGCCCGATGTTTCTCATTTGGTGGAATGTCAGTTTCAATGGAGTATTAAATGGGCCCCATTTTTTAGTGAAAAGATATCGAATCAGATTTATTTGATCTCCGAAGTAGCGTTGTTAATGATCTGTTTTCGAGCCGAGCTAGAGTCTAAATTTGGTTTCACTCGAAATCAGCTTGAATAGATTAAGTGCGGCTCGAAACTAGCATGTGGCTTGTTATAATTGATTTTGAGCCGAGCTAGCTCAAAATTAAATCGAGCTCGCTCCTGATAAAAATGAAAAAGAGCTTGCTCAAATTAAGTTATTTGGATCTGTTTCAGCTCAAAATCGGCTCCATTCAGCTCATTATTGAAGTTAACCAGCTCAATTTTAATTTTTTGGATCCGTTCTAGCTCGAAATTATCTTGAAATTGGCCCACGACTCTTGATATCAATTTTACTTATTATTTGAACTGCGCAATGCGGCGACCGAGAGGATTTCTCATTTTGGTGTGCTGGAGTTTATTGCTGAGGAAGGGATGGTTTACATGCCATATTGGATGATGCAAAATTTGCTCTGACAAGAGGGGGATATTGTCCAAATCAAGAATGCCATTCTGCCAAAGGGAACATATGTCAAGCTGCAGCCACACACAAAAGACGTTGAGGAATTAGTCTTGCTTGACTACGGGTGACAGCATCATGGTACCATACAATAATAAGAAGTATTACATCGATATCGTTGAAACCAAGCCCACTTCTGCAATTAGCATTATTGAGACGGATTGTGAGGTGGATTTTGCACCCCCGCTGGAGCCTGTACGGACCCAACCATCTGCTCTCTCTAAAAAAGCCCAAGTTCAAGTTCCAGATGGTGAAGCTGAACCTGTTGCTGAACCGAGGTTCAAACCCTTTAGTGGTTCAGCAAGGCGGCTGGATGGAAAGCCTTCAAATCCCTTTACCGGTTTTGTATTTTTTTATCGGAGATATATATATAACAAAATAATAGAATAGATGATTATTTGCATCCAACTCAATTTAATATTCTTAAATAATATTCATAATTCTTAATAATAATATTCATAATTTTTAATAAATAATATTCCATATATGATAAAATTTAAGATTCTACAATTATATACTAAAATATATTATAAAGTGGCATTTCAACGGAAGATCTTACAATGAATGCCATAATGTGTTATTAATGTTAATCCCATATTTTACTAATTAAGACCTCCATAAAAAGTAAATACATTGGCATTGGGTGGTATGTTGAAGATGATTAATTAAACTAATACAACATTAGATAGAGTACATCATCATAAATAACATTCATAAATACATCCTATATTTGTATTCAATTCTCTATAATTAATTTCTTAAATTACAAAACAAATAATTAAAAAAAACATAGAAAATCAAAATTCAAACAATTAATCTCCACAAAAAATAACATATTTTGAGATAAATATATTCAATTGAATCAAAAATTGAAACATATTTTTCTCAAAATAATTCTCACAAAATTTAGCCTCTATTTTGCACATCAATATTGAGTGATAGTTGGCTTTAGAAAAGGAGTGAAGTATTTTTGCAGGATCATAACAACAATAAAAATCGACCCATTCAACTTCACATGCAACATCAACAACATCGCATCCGCATTGTCGCTACAAAATTCTGCCGCATCTAATTTTAAGGATATCCAATTAGGTCCAAAATAAACTTCTCCGACAATGATATCTTCGGATCCGATTTCCACTAGCCTATGTCACGAACCACAGCTGATAATTAGTCATCAATTGGATTATTCACACCATCAACTTGTAAAAATTGTTTCGAACCCATAATCTAAACCGCACTAATCTCATCGATGAACGAACTTTTGTCGAGCATGTAGAGATTCAAATACTTGTCGAGAGCATAAATGTGATCGTTGTACGATGAGTGATATCGATTATGTCATCGTTTTTTCCGCATAAGCATCCAATTTTGCCAACACCATGCCCGCAAACCACAAACCTTTTCTCCATAATATTTTTATCTCGGTGGAATATTCCAACAATGCGAGGCCACTACTAATGCCAACGATTGAGCTCGAACTAACAACCACGCTTAAGCAATGATAAATGTGATATACGACGAAATGTTGGTTTGAGTATGGTACAAGATAGACGAGGAAATATAATTTTATGATTTGACACGGGATTGAATAGATGAAGATTTTTGTTGTTGTGGGTTCTAAAGACTAGCCATCCATAGGATGTGCAAAAAAAATATATGCGAGGAGATGCGAAAAATGACAAGGAGATGAAGTGAGTATTACCGATATTGTTATTATAATCGTCAACATTGTTGTTAACTTTCGTGAAGCAGAGGATATTATTCTTTCTGTTGAGACTTATCTCATAGCTTCGGATATGTTCGGGGATCGGAACCACAGAATGTCGATCGAGCAACGGCGAGCGAAAAGAGATGAGATCGGAAGCGACATCGAAGCTTCAATTATCTCTAATGCTCAATAATATGTCTGTTGGGAGATCAGACCATGATGAAAAAAGTGAAGAAGAATACGACATTGAAGAAGAAGACGGAGATGAAGATCCTTCTGATGTTGAAAATAGTATCTGCTTTATTGTATCTTGGCGTTAGGAAAGGCGGAGAGGGAATGCGAGAGGTATAAAAAAAAAAAAAAAAGTTGAACATTAATGGAGGTGAATCGAGGATTTTAAAGAAAAATCCTAATCACACGTGCCTTACTTTTAAAATCCTCTAATAATACCTGAAGTTCTCCACCTATTAAATTCTTCTAATTATGCCCGAAGTTCTCCGCCAATTGCCAATTGGAAGTCAAGAGAGAACGGGACGGAGACAAAAGTGGGGATATATTTCTATTTTAGTCCCATAAATTTGCTATTTTCGTTCGGTGGAGATGAATATATATATATTTTAAATTTATTTCTTTAAAATATGAAATTAAGATAATATGAATTTTCTTAACTTGCTCTTTTTAAGGTAATAAATATTTTTTTTTCTTGTTTTATTATTTATATAAAATTTATAAATTATTTTGGGATATTTGATTTGACAAAAAATTCTACCAATTAATATTATGATATTTTTTTACGTTCAGGTGTGTAGAGGAGTAAATGAGAAGAGCTTTGAGCGAGCTCAAATTCGGCGTTAGGATATTATCTTGGCGTTAAGATATTATTCTCTAATTATCTTGGCGTTAGGATATTCTTCGTGTTCAACTCATTAAAAAAATATTGTCATTTGTGTTTCACTTGTTAATATATGAAGTGATATATATATATATATATATATATATATATATATATATATATATATATATATATATATATATATATATATCATGTTTGACTTCCTAAGTGCTGAACACAAGCTGTTTGTTATTAAGTGACAAAGATGTCAAAAAATAATGTCGCTGTTAATCTCTATGCTAAATGTTTGTATTTCTATATGACGATGTAAAACTCATTATAAATAGAGCATCACCTCAAATTTGACAAAAATATTTTTTGTCTAAACTTGCTGACGCAAGTGTTAATGCTATTTAACTATTTTCGTATAGTGAGTTGATTGAATCGAGATTGATTACTTAAGTTGATGAACGGAAATTATGGCTCGAAAAGAAAAAAGAAATTGTCTCGATAACAATAATCTTAACGATTATCTTGACCGACCGACAATAGACATGTAAATGGCATCATCAATATTTCACGTTATAACTTCTATTTAATATAAATATATGAATAAGAGCATCTAAATGAGACTTTTTTTTGGAGGAAGGAGAGGAGTATTTTTTAGGCATTTTTATTTTTTCTCTCTCTCTCTCTCCTTATTTATATTGTATATCTTAGTTGTGATTCTGAGACAAATCTGAATTAAATATTTTATAAGAATAAACATAAATTTCCTTGCTGCATTTATACTTAACATCTAAACATTGAACGAAAAAATATTACTATTCTTTTTAACCGTGAATTATATCTTTTTATGCATAGATTTATGACATTAAAATGTTATAAGTGTAAATATTAAAAATTGGGTGTTATATATTTAAAATGCATAAAAATTATGTATACGCATATAAATTTTCCAAGATTTTATTAGATTTCACGAATATTGTTCTCTATATAAAATTTAATCCTTTGCTACATATATGAAATTAAAATTGTGTTTTTTATTGAATTATTTAGTTTAATGTATCCCCTAAATTAATTTATTAAAAATAATTCACATCGTTTTGCCTCTTACATCCATGGAGAAATAAATTATAAATATGATAATATTAAAAATGATTTGGGTGGTATAAATGTAAATAATAATTTTTAGGTGCTAAATATTGTGTGATATATAAGTAAATGCCTCTGTTTTTTGGGGCATTCATATTCATAACGATTACCGCCTAATTCTTTTGTAGTTACACATCAAACGCCTAAACCTTACTTCTTACATTTATACCACCCAATCTTTCAAATTACATCAAGGGTACCACCATTTTAATTTTTAAAAAGTGATAGACGCCTTGTCACGCATAAGGAAGGTGGGATGAATGTAAAACTAGAAGTTTGGGTTAGATATGTAAATACATAGGAAGTTATTGGTATATATGTAATTTTACTTATTTTTTAATTAAATTTAAATAAAAAAGAAATTTGAAGAAGTTAAAAACACGGAGCCAGCACTAGGTATACGGATCCTTTTATCTGAAAGCCATCAGAATATGGGAGAGAGCACTGTATATATTACTCGAGAACTGCAAAAATTTGTTAGCCAGAAATACATAAGAGTGAAAAAAAGAATTGATGGCCAGAGTACCGAAAGAGAGATACAACTTCCCAGGAGTCTCACAACAAAAATCTCTATTAGACGAGTCTTATAAAAGAAGCTTAAATCTTGTAATAGAGTTTCCCGGCCTAGTTTATATACCGTATTGCAGGATTGTCGAAAATAGTAAATGTCCGTCAAAGAAACATAAATGATTGTGTTTCAATGCTAATGCAGAGTTCTATATGAGAGGATAAGCACATAACACTTATGTACAAAGTATTCCAAAATAAAAGGCTCCATCCAGAAGTATGCTTAAGGCAAAGATCAAGAAATCTGTTTCAATGACCAAGTGCTGAAATCCAAAATTGTCTGCAAAACCAAAACTCGGACCAAAGAAAGTACAAAAGCAACTGATTGAGCTCATTGCAACACAAGTTGATGTATTCATCATTGCTCTCCCAAAATATGGAGGGTTACATCCAAGTATGTCAATATAAAGAATACCAGCTTCTAAATGAATGTCTATGAAAACTAAATATGAGTGTATGCCACCAGAGACAATAAACCAACAATTGATAGCAATTGAAGAAGCTTCAACCAATACATAAGTATATTCCATAAGAAGATTATCAAAAAGCTAAAACTAAATTGGGTGATAACCAGATAGCCAAAACCACACTCATCTAACACGCATATAAAAATTTTTAATATGAGAGGGAAAAAATTCTCAGGTTTTTCATCTTCTGCTATTTTCTGTAAATGCAAGAAAAGAAAAATGAAATATAAAAAGAAAAATGATCTTTATTTAAGATATGTTCTTTTAGTTCAAAAACATCGGCGAATATCATGGAATTTCTTTCAACCCAAACAAAAATCGAGGGGACATACACATTTCCAATCTTTTTATTATTTTGCGATTAATTGAATTTGCATAAACCAAAATTTGAGAAAATGTGTAGCCATATTAAACTATTGGGAATGCTTTTCTTTAATAAAGAGAAGGTGGATAGGCATTCAAAAAATAAACGTGGATTAGATTTTTGATGAGCATTACATAGAAGACATTAAAGAGGGAGCATAATACCTCTTATTAAAAGAAAGTCAACAATTTTATGATCCCCAATAACACCTTTCGAAATGAAGGAAACAACAAGAAGGAATTGCCTTTAAACCAAATGAATTTGTGTCATATGAAATAAGTATGGCCTTCATAAGCATAAAAGCAAGTAGCTAAATGTGACATAATTTTTTCCCCTCCTGAGGAAATTTCGGGTGATAGAAGGGGCATTCTGAGTGATAGAAATATACTAAATATTGTTTCTAGTCATTTCAGAAACTAAAGTGTTGGAAGAGCTCTTAAACTAGTTAAAGTTTTGATTACTTGACCTCTCATGAAATGAGGTTCTTTCCAGCCATGGGTCAAAGAAGAATAATATCATAAATGTAGTAATATTGAGAGTAACACAACTTTTAACTCTATTAGCAGTTTTATCATATTTTTCCAGAAGTCATGCAGCTGTAGGATGTTAGTGATTGGGTTGAGATTTAAATCTTTTTATTTATATTAAAATATAAAATTTAAATAGAATTTAATATATTTTTATTCTATTTTTTAATTAATAATTTAATTGATTATAAATCTTGGTAGTTCAATTAAATTATTTTAAAAAAATACTCATCAAATAAATAAACACGCACACACAAATATATATATATATATATATATATATATATATATATATATATATATATATATATATATATATATATATATAATATTTATTTATTTATTTATTCTAAGCCAAAATGAACACAATACGAAAAATAAATCTTTATTTGTGTTCGGCTTGTTTATATGTTAAGCGCAAAAAAATATTACTCATGTTCAGCTCGTTTGCCTAGCAAATGAGTTGAACACGAACTACATAACAAACTAAGCACAAGTTATTCACAAGCAACGAACCGTTTTGACAACCCTAGCTATAGCGCACTATGTTGTATACAAATAAGCCAACTCCTATTCTAACCTTGTTTGAACACTTTCTAGACTTATTCAAACTATACTTTCAAATTATGTTTTTGCATAGTTCATGCAATAAGTTGAACTAATTCTTGAATTATATACGAGGAAAATTGTAACCTTATTTAAAATTTAAAAGAATCATAGAGAGAGTTCTTGTTAAACATATGATAATTGTTGTTAATGCATGAAGTGATGTAACTTATTACTTTTTACTTTTTTAAAATAATGAAAAATTGTGCATGTGTACAATCTGTGTGCATTGAATATGTTTAAATGAAATTCACACAATTAGAATGTTTGTAAATTTATTAAAATTTTAAATTAATCATAGCTGAATTTCATGTTAAAAATATAATAATTGTTGTTAATGTATGAAGTCATGTAACTTTTTTACTTATCTGTTTTTTAAAATAACAAAAAATTGTGCATATGTGTACTTTGTACGTGACTTCAATATGTTTTAAATGAAATTCACACAATTAGAATATTTGGAATATAAAATAATTGGTACTATCATGTGGCAATTATTATAAATAAAACAAATATTTTAAGTCATTATATCTATCTTAAGCTTTTAAGTAGATAAGATGATAATGAAGCTAGAAAAAAAATAGCTTGCAATTCAAAAATATTTAATTAATTAGATGTTGGAGGTAACTAAATAAAGTCATGTTTGAGCTAATATTAACGTAATTTAATTTGTCTAATTTTAGTTCATTTTTCTTAGTAAATATATATGCTTTAAGCCTTCAAATAGAAATGCACAATTTTATTTGATATAAAAGTTTAAGTCTTTGATGTAATAGTAAAATCTGGTCAATTTAATATTACATGTATTGATCTATATGTTTATTAAATATAACTTCAATAACTTGTACTTCATATACTTTATTATTGCAAAATAGAAATTCAAAACAATGAATGTTCTAGTCGTATCCATTAGAGTTGTAACGAGTTAAGCTCGAGCAAGCTTGCCCTTAACTTATGTTTAGCTCATCGGAAATTAATTTTGTTTGAAATTGACTTATGTTCAAAATTATTCGTGAGCAATGTGCTCGTGTTTGGCTCAATTTACATATTCATATTCTTAAACGCTTAATATTGACATTAAATATAATAAAAATTTTAATAATGGAATCAAGAAGACTTGCAAAAAGAGCTAAAAAACAAATAGAGTAAGTTTTATAACCAATTAGACATTCAAAAGAAAAACCTAAGAAAAACAAAAAAAAGACACTAATGACTGTGATAAAAAAGCTTATCGTTCATGAACATTTCGTATTCAGCTCGACATGGAGTTTATGTTTGATTCGTTCGATAAGCAAGCAAGACGAATACAAACAATCTTTTTTAATTCTTTTAATAAATGAACCAACAAGAACAAACCTGTGTTCGATAATGTTAGAATCGTTATTGTTCGAATTATAAAATAATTATATATATATATATATATATATATATATATATATATATATATATATATATATATATATATATATATAACTAAAGACTAAAAATAATTACAAATTAAATGCATATTCATAAATTTAAATATTATATATTATAATTAATTAAATATTTTTAAATAAAAAAATTATCATATTTTAAAAAATTTAAATCATATAAATATAATTTATAATAAATTAATATTAATAATATATTAGTTTGAAATTTTTCAGGAGTGAAATCTCGCCTATTGCCTCTACATTTAGTTTTTTAATGGCTGCGACTATTGTGTATTTGTGATGTGATTCAGTTATTTTGTTTCACATGTTCTTATAAGGCTTTTCAGCTAATCTTGAAAATGTTTGATTCTGCTTTTGGTGCATTTGTGTTGTGATTCGGCTATTGTGCACCGAAACGAAGGAAGACAAGAATAATGAACAAATGTTAGAGTACTTTTCATCATTATTGGTAGAAACAGACAATATTAAGAATTAACCGTTGATCTTTATGTTCAAAGTAGCTATCCCGCATCACTTTAATTTGTTAAAGCATAGCGTGAATGGTTGTCCATTTAAAAATTTCTTTTCATGCTTATGAAAAATGACAAAACCTGTAGTGAAATATAAGAAAAGATGCATAGCTTAAAACTTTCCTCATGTGATTGCCTTCCTGAATCTTTCACTTTAGTTTTGGCCCAATTCAAAAAATCTACATCAGTGATATCTTTCCATGTGTTTTTGAAGTTTTTGGGAGTAAAATCTCGCATATTGCATCTCGATCTGTTTTTATTTTTTTATGGATGAGATATAATGGTTTTGTTGTGAAATTTGACTCGGCTATTGTGCATTTCTGCCGTGATTCATACAAGTTTAAGCATTAATTTCATATAGGCTTAAGTATTTGTGTTGTGATTCGACTATTGCCTCTAAATCTGACTTTTTTATGGATGAGATATGATATAAGGGTTTTGTTGCATCACAATTGTTCAATGATTTTTTATTCGAGTGATTAAACAATATTGTCGTTTAAGGAACATCAATCATATATAATTAATCATGGAAGTATCGACGATTCTATGCAGTGAACTTTCCAGAATTATTATGTTTTATATGAGGCATTCCTCATGCAAACTAGAAGGATTCTTAATTGAATTTAAACCTTTAGTGACACCCATTCAAATATTGGTATTAGTTGTAAACGTTGTTATAACTGATGAGGTGTTGTCAGGAATATGAACCTCAGTTAAAAGAGAATATTGGGGGGGGGGGGGGGTGATACTCATTTTTCAAATAGGATTTGACAGTAGAGGGAAATAATGTATTGGCCCAAAGTTGTCCAACAACATGGGAGGTCATTGTCTTTTTTGATAGGAGTTCATGATTGATTAGAAGAGATATGTTTAAATCACTGCCTTCGTTCTTGGTGGTATTAGTAAACATTTGTCTTAATGTATTGTTATCATTGGTTTTCCAGCTGTTATCATGGTGAAGCACAATAATGTGGTGCCTAATGGCCACTTCAAAATGCATTGGCAGAGATATGTTTTCAATTATCCCGCTCGTAAGACTAGAAGATGTATTGGTAAAGATCTCGCTCTGTTACATTAATTTTTGCCTCTTATATTTTAATTTTTATCTTGTATTTTTGGCTCATTGTTTATTGATTAAACTGTTGGTTGGGTAATGCAGCCAGACAAAAGAAGGCAGTGAAGATCTTTCCCAACCCAACATTTGGCTCCCTTCGTCAAATAGTCCAGTGCCCAACTCTTAAATATAATATGAAATTTAGAACTGGTGGAGGTTTCACCCTTGAGGTGCTCAAGCTGATTTTCAAAATTTTATCAAAATTGCTCAAATTTACTATTGGTATTTGTGTTGCTTCTTAGGCCTTCATTTGATTGTCTTCATGTAGCTTTATAATTTATGCATATGATTGCTACCTATAATAACTATTGTATCTTTTATCCAATTTGGGCATCCATTTGTATTTTGTTTAGACGCATGCCAATTATATTTTCTCTTTGGCTTACAAATTTGTAAATCTTCCAAATTCTCGAGATATTTGCTGGCAGATGTTGACAATGAGTGCAATATTTTTGGTATATTTCTTAGGCTGTGGGAATTCCAAAGCAGCTTGCTTCCACAATTGGCATTAAGAATCGTTCGCTAGAAGGTCTCCAAGCCACACAGATGAAGGGTGACTCCTTGCCTATTGTCTACAGGAAACCTGCAGTCGAGTTGGTGAAGGTTACTGAGGAGATGAAAGCATTTAAGGCTTACGGAAAGCTTCAGGTGGAGAGAAT
The DNA here is from genome assembly GCA_022702705.1 of Papilionanthe hookeriana x Papilionanthe teres. Lineage (NCBI taxonomy): Eukaryota > Viridiplantae > Streptophyta > Magnoliopsida > Asparagales > Orchidaceae > Papilionanthe > Papilionanthe hookeriana x Papilionanthe teres. The sequence continues at coordinate 109,608,114 of CM040432.1, forward strand.
GAATGCTAGGCAGGTTTGCGTCAGGCTGAAGGAGGCTGCAGAAGCAGAGAAAGAAGAGAAGCTCTAGGTTAGGCAAGAGTTGGTGAGTGCCCTAGAGGTTCTTCTCCTCCTTCCTTAGGGAGAAAGCCTTTAGTGTTATTTTTCTTTATACTTTGAAAGAGTTGTTGAGGTGGAGCCCGGTAAAACCAATAAAAAAAAAGGGATTGCCGCCATTTTTATTACCTGTTCCCGCCACCTTTATTGTGAGAGAATAATGGTGGGTCCCGCTACCATTATTAAGGTGAAAAAGAAATTCAATTCTAAAAAAAGAGGTTTTCAGCGGTTCCAATTTTTTCTTCTTGCCTTAGCAGACGGAAATCCAAACAAGGATGAAAAGAATTGCTATTGAAGGCTACGGATTCTTGTTATTTTTGGCATAGGCTTGCGGCAAGGAGTGGGAAGATTCATCGTACGCAGAAAGCAAAAGAAGCTCTCTCTCTCCTATTTTCTTCTTCACGCGGTGCTTTCGGGACAGCAAAGTTCTTTTGGCGTGTAGTAAGATTACCATACTTCTCCTTATAAATTCTGAATTTTCAGGGAAAGAAAGAGCAGTTTTTCTTGCTCTCTGTTTCTACTTCTTTCTGTGACTTACGTTAGAGAGAAAGAAGCAGAAGAAGGAGAAAGAATCAGAGAGACGAAGAAGAGAGTATTTCCTTGTAATCGTCGAGGTGATCGACGTGATTGACGGTGTATATTCTTCAATTATTAAAATCCTCTGCAACTCCGTGGATGTAGGCAAAAATTGCCGAACCACGTAAATCTACGATGTCTCTTTTCGATGTGAATTTTCTCGTTTTATTTTTACTTCGTCGTCGATCGTTATATTTTAAATATATCATAACAACCTGGTATCGAGTAATTACGTTGCACGACAGTGAAAGTTTCGGGGATCGAGAAATTTGATGGCACGGACTTTGGTTATTGGAGAATGCGGATAGAGGACTACCTACTATGGGAAGAAACTACATCTTCCGTTATTGGGGAAAAGACCGGAAAGGATGGATGAGATCGGAATGGAATTTGTTGGATCGACGAGTTCCGGGGTTATTCGATTGACCCTATCGAGGTCTGTTGCACACAACGTCGTCAAGGAAAGGACTACTGCAGATCTTATGGCAGCACTTTCAGGTATGTATGAAAAGCCGTCGGCGAATAACAAGGTGTATCTGATGAAAAAGTTATTCAATTTGAAGATGGCAGAAGGTATGTCTGTTGTACAACACCTAAATGATTTCAATACTATTACAAATCAATTATCTTCTGTGGAAATTGAATTTGATGACGAGATACGTGCACTGATCATGTTGGCTTCATTGCCAAATAGCTGGGAAGCTATGAGGATGGCTGTCAGTAATTCTGCAGGTAAATCTAAATTAAAATTTGATGATATTCGTGATTTGATTTTGGCTGAGGAGGTTCGCAGGAAAGATTCTGGCGAGATCTCAGGTTCGAGTTCAGCATTAAATGTTGATTCCAGAGGGAGATCACAGGACAGGAACTCAAACAGAGGAAGATCAAAATCAAAGCATAGAAGCAGGAGCAAGTCAAGGCCTGGTCGGAAAGTAACTTGCTGGAATTGTGGCAAAACTGGCCACATAAGGAAGAATTGCAGAAATCCCAAGAAGGCGGAGAATGACAGCGCAAATGTGGTAACTGAAGAAGCACATGATGCACTACTGCTGGCAGTTCAAAGTTCTGTTGATGACTGGATATTGGATTCAGGGGCTTCTTTTCATACAACTTTCCATCAGGAATTGATGCGGAATTATGTTGCAGGTGACTTTGGGAAAGTATATCTGGCAGATGAAGAAGCCTTGAATGTGGTAGGAATGGGAGACATCGACATTACACTTCCAAACAAGAATAAGTGGACACTGCAAAAGGTCGGACACATTCTCGAACTGAAGAAGAACCTCATTTCATTGGGCGAATCGATGAGTGTGGACATTCAGTAGTGTTCTCAAATGGCACTTGGAAGGTTACTAAAGGAGCACTGGTACTGGCTCGGGGTAAGAAAACAGGTACGCTATATATGACTACTGGTTTAATTAACAGTGTTGATACTACTATTGCAGAGAGCACAACAGAGTTGTGGCATTGCAGACTTGGCCACATGAGCCAGAGAGGTATGAAGGAACTTCAGTCCAGAGGCAAGCTACCAGAATTGAAGTCAGTTGATCTTGGCATATGTGAGAGTTGCATTATGGGGAAACAGAGGAAGGTCAGTTTCTTGAAAAGTGGCAGAACGCCAAAGGCAGGAAAGCTGGATTTAGTACACACAGATGTGTGGGGACCTTCTCCAGTGGCATCTCTTGGAGGCTCTCGTTACTACGTTACATTCATTGATGATCATAGCAGAAAGGTATGGGTCTATTTCTTGAAGCATAAATCTGATGTATTTAATGTGTTCAGGACTTGGAAGGCTATAGTTGAGACAGATACAGGCTTAAAGCTGAAATGTCCGATGTCTGATAATGGTGGTGAGTACATTGATGGTGGATTCAAGGAGTATTGTGCAGCTCAGGGCATCAGAATGGAGAAAACCATTCCAGGGACACTACAGCAAAATGGTGTTGCAGAGCGCATGAACAGAACCATTAATGAGCGGGCTAGAAGCATGAGATTGCACGCCGAACTACCACTTACTTTCTGGGCAGAAGCAGTTAGCACTGCAGTTTACTTGATAAACAGGGGGCCATCTGTTCCATTGGATTGTAAATTACCTGAGGAGGTCTGGAGTGGGAAAGAGGTCAGATTTTCTCACCTTAAGACTTTTGGTTGTCTTTCATATGTTCTTATTAATCCAGATGCTCGAAGTAAGCTTGAGGCTAAGTCAAAGAAGTGTTACTTCATTGGCTATGGAGATGATGCATTTGGGTATCGTTTCTGGGATGATCGAGATCGGAAGATCATAAGGAGCAGGAACGTGATTTTCAATGAAATTGTTATGTACAAGGACAAGTCCAGTACAGTTTCTGAAACAGCACTGCAGAAATCTGAGTTGGTAAAGTTTGATGATTTACCAGAGGTTACAGTGCAGGGCAGAGATGCAGGTGAAGAGGAGAGTGGGCCTGGGGCACCAATTCCTATTGCTCCTCAGTCAATTTCAGAGCAATCTACTCCTACAGTTGCAGTTCGCAGGTCAGAAAGGACTAGACGCTCTCCACGAGAGGTATTCTCCTACTTTAAACTACATTCTGGCGACGGATGGTGGAGAACCTCGAGTTATGAGGTAACATTGCAAGATGAAAACTCGAGCAAATGGGAGCTAGCCATGAAGGAGGAGATGGACTCTCTGCTAGAGAATCGGACTTGGGAGCTGACAGATCTTCCATCAGGAAAGAAGGCATTACACAACAAGTGGGTGTACCGGGTGAAGACTGAGCATGATGGCAGTAAGAGGTACAAGGCTAGACTTGTTGTAAAAGGTTTTCAGCAGAAGCATGGTATTGATTATTCCGAAATTTTCTCCCCTGTGGTGAAGCTTACAACCATCAGAATGGTACTGTCTATGGTGGTTACTGAAGATCTCTTCCTTGAGCAGTTAGATGTGAAGACAGCTTTTCTTCATGGGGATCTTGAAGAAGACATCTACATGCACCAACCTGAAGGGTTCGTGGTACAGGGAAAGGAAGACTCAGTTTGCAGATTGAAGAAGAGCTTGTATGGCCTGAAACAAGCTCCTAGACAGTGGTATAAGAAGTTTGATAAATTCATGCTAAATGCGAGGTACAACGGATGTCGGGCGGATCACTGTTGCTACATCAGGTATTTTGACAATTCCTATATCATCCTACTGTTGTATGTGGATGATATGCTTATTGCAGGGGCTAATATTGATGAGATCAATAATCTGAAGGAGCAGATGTCAGAGCACTTTGCAATGAAGGATTTAGGAGCTACAAAGCAAATCCTTGGTATGAGAATTGTCAGAGATAGAGTCAGAGGCATGTTGAAACTCTCTCAGGCTGAATATGTGAAAAAGGTACTTAGCGAGTTCAATATGGATAAGGCCAAACCGATTAGGACACCTTTGGGCGGTCACTTAAACTCAGCAGAATCGATCACCTAAGTCGGAGGAGGAACGAGATCACATGAGTAAGGTTCCTTATGCTTCGAATTCGTTGGTTCACTTATGTATGCTATGGTTTTCACCAAATTGGATATTGCCCATGCAATGAGAGTTGTTACAAGATACATGAGTAATCCTGGAAAGGAACATTGAGAAGTTGTGAAGTGGATCTTGAGGTACCTAAGAGGCTCTTCAGAAACTTGCTTGTGTTTCTCAGGTAAGAGTTCAGAGGTACGGGGCTATGTTGATGCTGATCTAGCTGGAGATATTGATACTAGAAGGAGCACTACGGCTATATTTATACTTTTGGTGGCACTGCGGTATCATGGTGCTCTAATCTGCAGAAGACAGTTTCGTTGTCTACTACATAAGCAGAGTATATAGCAGTGTCAGAGGTACGCAAAGGAGATGATGTGGCTACAGGGCTTCTTGAATGAATTGGGCAAGAATGATCAGAAGGGCATTCTCTACAGTGATAGTCAGAGTGCCATATTCCTTGCTAGGAATCCAGCATTTCAGTCCAGGACCAAGCACATACAGATCAAGTATCACTTCATACGGACATTGTTGGATGACAGACAATTATTACTTGAGAAGATTTGTGGAAGTGAAAACCCTGCTGATATGTTGACTAAGGGTGTTACTCTTGAGAAACTGAAGCTGTGCGCAGCTTCAGTTGGTCTTCAGTGTGAAGACGAGTGCGCTTGAGTTGCATAGGTGGAGGATAACACATTTGAAGGAAATGACATCACCGTCAGTGGAGGATATCAATTTGAAGAAGAAGACGTTGCATTTTTGTACCGGTCTCCAAGTGGGAGATTTGTTGAGGTGGAGCCCGGTAAAACCAATAAAAAAAGGGATTGCCGCCATTTTTATTACCTGTTCCCGCCACCTTTATTGTGAGAGAATAATGGTGGGTCCCGCTACCATTATTAAGGTGAAAAAGAAATTCAATTCTAAAAAAAGAGGTTTTCAGCGGTTCCAATTTTTTCTTCTTGCCTTAGCAGACGGAAATCCAAACAAGGATGAAAAGAATTGCTATTGAAGGCTACGGATTCTTGTTATTTTTTGCATAGGCTTGCGGCAAGGAGTGGGAAGATTCATCGTACGCGAGAAAGCAAAAGAAGCTCTCTCTCTCCTATTTTCTTCTTCACGCGGTGCTTTCGGGACAGCGAAAGTTCTTTTGGCGTGTAGTAAGATTACCATACTTCTCCTTATAAATTCTGAATTTTCGGGGAAAGAAAGAGCAGTTTTTCTTGCTCTCTGTTTCTACTTCTTTCCGTGACTTACGTTAGAGAGAAAGAAGCGGAAGAAGGAGAAAGAATCAGAGAGACGAAGAAGAAGTATTTCCTTGTAATCGTCGAGGTGATCGACGTGATTGACGGTGTATATTCTTCAATTATTAAAATCCTCTGCAACTCCGTGGATGTAGGCAAAAATTGCCGAACCACGTAAATCTCTGTGTCTCTTTTCTGGTGTGAATTTTCTCGTTTTATTTTTACTTCGTCATCGATCGTTATATTTTAAATATATCATAACAAGAGTGTTTTTGAGAGAGAGGTGTGGCTTTTATGATGGTACGATTACAGAGTGAATTCATTATACACCGATGATCATTGCTGGTATAAAGAGTAAATTGTGTATTTGACTTTATTAAATGATTTTGATGAATCATTTTCCATTGGTTCATCTCATGCCTTGTAGATAAGTCTCTTTGTGATTCTATGATGCAAGGTTAGATTGTTTTTCATGGTTCTGCAAGTGATTTCCCCATATATGTTTCTTGCGCTGTTCATGCATGTATGTTATTATGTTTACCTTTTGCATTTAGTTTACTTCTGATTTTGCCAATTAGGATGTTAAAAAAGCTTGTGATCTATGACTTATGACCATTGTCTAGTGGAACGAGTAGGTTAACATACAAAAATCTAGTGGAAAATGTTTATTTTGATTAAGATTTTGCAACCAAGATTGAGGATCCAAAGAGTCCTGGGAAGCACTGTATGGTTAATCCCCGCTTAACTGTACTATAATTTTCTAACTCTTTTTGACATAGTCATAGTTATGAAGAACTTTATCCCTAGTAGACAACTGTCACATAGATAAATTTCTAGCAGCACCACAAAAACACTCTACACTTGAATCACAAAAGCATGAGTCTCGTCCTCTTTTAAGGACGCTCAAAACTCGTGCCTCATGTCGTTACTTGATTTTGTTATTTTGCTAAGATAATTGCATACAGAGCACCCTAAGCATTGTTATTTACAAATCAAGCACTTAGTTGATGTTTTGGATTGCCAAACCAATGTAATTAGATCAGATACATCACCAACAAATTTTCATCATCCAACATGAATCTTGAGGCGTGGCACGGCTCTCGGAGCAATATTTTTTAGCAAGAAATATTCAAATCTTGATAAAATGACATCCAAAGCTCTGATTTCAGTAAACTTATAGTCAAACTGACCGGCTCGATGAGACAACCGTAATGATATAAAAACTAGTTCAATCCGAGTCAAATCAAGCTTAGATCAAGTTTTTAATCCATTCTTAAAATATTTCCAGACACATTTGGAATGTCAAACAAATGCCGACACAAGCAAGCCTATACTCGAATCGAACATCTCGACAAGAAGAATTCAACGAGCTTAAGATCACTCAATTCTGGCATCGTTAAGGCCATCAAATGACCCATAAGCGCCGTCTGATCAAGGGAAGCTCTCTTGACCGTCTGATCAAAATGGTTGCATTAATTGCAGCAAAAATACTATAAATAGACTCTCAACCCTCACATGAGTGGAGGCACAAGCCTAGACAAAGCCTGAAGCCTTGAGGAGAAGCTGCAGCTTAGCACCACCGCCGACCTTCGTTGATCACCGCCTACCGTCGTCAACCACCACTTACCATCGTCAAACACGGTCGATCTCCGTCATCAACCATCACCGGCCTCTGTTGACCTCCGCCAACCGTTGTCGACCACCGCCAACAATTGTCGCCCACCGCCTTCCTTCGTCAACCATCACCGTCCTACGTCGATCACCGCAGACCTCCATTGACCTTTGTCAATCGGCGTCGACCACTGCTAACCACCATCGTCAATCACCACCAACTAAACACTGTCAATTAACACCGTAATCTGAAGAATATAATTACTCTTTCTCATCTACGGGACAAGAGATTTTTGAAATAATTAATCAGTATTGGATTTTCGCAACTGGGCCAGGCCCTGTTGTTTTTCCGTTTACGGGATTTCCACGTAAAAACTTCTGAAGTCGTTACCGTTTATTTCTTTTTCTTCTGTGTGTGTGCTAAATTCTCGTACAACACTAAGACGATAATCAGTTACTCTACCGCCACGAATTTTCTAACACGCATCAAGATCAAACCATTGAGAGTTTAATAAAAATTAAAATTTTGAGCTGAGATTTTATCAAGAATTCTAATATTTGAGTGAAAAAGAGTGCTTGATTTGTAAATACTAATGTTTCTTGTATTATGGGATAATTATATATAGACCACCTGAAATATTTATATTTACAAAATTAATTACCCAAGTAATATTTTTTAGATCCCAAACTAATATATTTATGTGTGCCACGATCAAACTATTTAGGATTTTGATATTTGATCGAGAATTTGAAAAGTGGGTGAAAGTGAATGGTTGATTTGTAAATAGCAAGTTTTGGGTGGTCTCTATGTAATTGCGCTAAAATAAACCAATATAAAGGCTGGTCAAATGCCCATTTAACCTGTCCTTCTAAGCGCATGGGGATTTTATTTCCTTTGCCAATATTTTGAATGCATCCTTATTTTATAATAAAATAAATTTGTAGGTTTTTTCTCAAAAATAAGAGAATCGGTGAATTAAATATATGCATAAAAGTGCTCGTTATGAGCTGAAAATGAAATTCATTTGCCTAAGATGCCTAGAAACCCCATTTTTTTTATAGCTGTTGCCATGTACCAACTACAAGCTTGACATGTCAGCTGTCATGTAGCAACTGTTGGGTTTACATATCAAACTCATTTGATAAGTGTCAACTGTTATGTATCAATTGCGGTTTCACCTACTAGGTTAACCTATCTGATATACTTGACGAGTTCTAGTTATCACATACCAACTATTGGGTTGTCTACTGAACTCACACATCGAATGCCAGCTACCGTGTACCAAATGCCTAGTTAACTTGTCAGACTTACAGACCTAATATTCCTCAGCGGTTATCAACTGTCAGATATTACCTAATAATGAGTGGATGTATGTCTACATCTAAATAAAGTCCTCTGACACCTATATTATCACGATCTATTAACAACATACTGCTTTGACAAAAATTACACGATAATGAAATCATTTAATATATTTTTTGCATTACTCGATGAGGGAGAGTAATCTCCTTGAACCCCGTAAATTGAGATGATCATCTGCCTCCAAGGGATTTTTTTTTTCTCATCATCTTTCTTTTCTCTCGGCATAAAGTGTTGATTCAAGCTCTTTGTGAAATCATTTTGCATTGCATTCCCTTCAACTTTCTTCTCAAGTATAGCATAGATTATGCGAGTCCACAAATAATACGACATCTAACGTCGTGAAAGAATTCAACAATGCCATTACTTATCTACTAAATTATTAGATAAACTTTATTTCACAGGGCAATAGGCAAAACTCAATTTATTATTAGAATATTTACATGCATACCACTCAATTTTTTATTATTTACATATCTAATTCCTAAACTTCAATCTGTACCACCTTATCCATGCAGTAAAAAGCACATCTTATTTTTTGAAAGTTCACAGTGATATATATATATATATATATATATATATATATATATATATATATATATATATATATTGATGTTTAGGTGTTAGAAATGTAAATAAATAAGAATTAGGTGGTATGGATGTAAATTCCCCTTTATCATTTAACTATCAAAATTTGGAAATAAAATATGGCATTAAGAGGGGACTCATGTACTGTCAAATCTAAATATAATATTTAATACTCAACTAATAAACATTGGAAAAATATAAATGATAATTCTCCCAATTTGAAACGAATAATTTAATCAACCATTAAAATAGAAATAATTAAATATCTTTTGCACGATGATGTTTCTCATTTGGTGGAACGTCAGTTTCAATGAAGGTATTAACTGGGCCCCTTTTGTTAGTGGAAAGATTTAACGGTCTGATTTTGAAATTGGGTCCGCTTTAAATCGGTTTGAGTAGATTTAGTGCGGCTCAGAAGACTCTTGTGGCTCTTTATAATCGATTTCGAGCCGAGCTAGCTCAAAATTAAATCGAGCTCGCTCCTGATAAAAATGAAAACGAGTTTGCTCAAATTAAGTTATTTGGACCTGTTTCAACTCAGAATTGCCTCTATTCGGCCCAATATTGAAGTTAACTGGCTCAAATTTAATTTTTTGGATCCGTTCCAGCTCGAAATAAACTTGAAATTGGCCCACGATTCTTTATATCAATTTTACTTATTATTATACATATATAATTTCTATAAAAAGAAAATACTATGAGCCAATCTCAAATCAGTTCAAGCTAATTGGTGTATTGCTTGAAATTGACTCGAAAAAAATTTAATCCAAAGTTTTGGCTCATAACTCATCTCATTTGATTCAATCCGAATCAAAATTTAAAATAATTTTCGAGCTATTAATAATCTTTGAGCTAAAATCATAGCCCTAATGACGGGATTATAAAATGAAGATGCATTCAAAATATTCACTAATGCCACAAAAAAAACACTTTAGGCCTACAATTACATACAAACCACCTAAAACTTGTTATTTACAATTGCTTTGAGATTTATACTGACAGTTATGATGTAAATAGAAAAAATTAAATTAGAATTTCATAAAACTAGTTAAATTTTTTAATTTAAAAAAAATAAAATTGAATGTAATTAAAATAAAAGATAATATTTTTTTTCTATTTACCGAAATTTGAGCAAATTTAAATTTAAAAAAACCTATGCTGCATATTCGAAGATTTGAACTCAGAATCTTTCGGTTAAATGACTAAACTATCTACTTACAAGCCAAACTAGCTTGTATTTTTCAGACAAGTTTAATATAATATATATATATATATATATATATATATATATATATATATATATATATATATATATATATATATGACAATATTTTTCAACAAAATAATAGAATATATGGTTATTTGCATCCAACTCAATTTAATGATCTTAAATAATATTCATAATTCTTAATAAATAATATTTCATATATAGTAAAATTTAAGAATCTACAATTATATACTAAAATATATTATAAATTGGCATTTTTATTAAATTCTAAATAGCAATATAACATCATTTCAACCAAAGATCTTACAATGAATACCGTAATGTGTTATTAATGTTAATTCCATATTTTACTAATCAAGACATCCATAAAAAGTAAATACATTGGCATTGGGTGGTATGTTAAAGATGATTAATTAAACTAATACAACATTAGAAGCAGTACATCAGAAATAACATTCATAAATACATCCTATATTTGTATTCAATTCTCTATAATAAATTTCTTAAATTACAAAAATAATAAAAAAACATTGAAAATCAAAATTCAAACAATTAATCTCCACAAAAAATAACATATTTTGAGATAAATATATTCAATTGAATCAAAAATTGAAACATATTTTTCTCAAAATAATTCTCACAAATTTTAGCCTCTATTTTGCACCTCAACATTGAGTGATAGTTGGCTTTAGAAATGGAGTGAAGTATTTTTTGCAAGGATCAAAACAACAATAAAAATTGACCCATTCAACTTCACATGCAACATCAACTACATCAGCATCAGCATTGTCACTACAAAATTCTGCCGCATCTAATTTTAAGGATATCCAATTAGGTCCAAAATAGCTTCTCCAACAGCACACATATATCTTCAAATCTGATTTCCCACTAGCTTCCATGCATGAACCACAACTTGATAATTGCTTGTCAATTGGATCATTCACACCGCCTACTTGTAAGTACTGTTTCTGAACCCATAATTTAAACCGCACTAATCTCATCGATGGACACCTTTTGTCGAGCATGTAGAGATTCAAATATTTGTCGAGAGCATAAATGTGATCGTTGCCGATGAGAGTGATATCAATTATGTCATCGGTTTTTTCCTGCAAAAGCATCCAATTTTGGCCAACACCATGCCTGCAAACCACAAACCTTTTCTCCATAATATTTTTATCTCGGTGGAATATTCCAACAATGCAAGCCACTACAATGCCAACAGTTGAGCTCGAACTAACAACCACCTTAAGCAATGATAAATGTGATATACGACGAAATGTTGGTTTGAGTATGAGTACAAGATAGACGATGAAATATAATTTTATGATTTGACACGGGATTGAATAGATGAAGATTTTTGTTGTTGCGGGTTCTAAAGACTAGCCATCCATTGGATGTGCAAAAAAAATATATGCGAGGAGATGTGAAAAATGACAAGGAGATGCAGTGAGTATTACTAATATTGTTATTATCATTGTCAATGTTGTTGTTAATTTTTGTGAAGCAAATGATATTATTCTTTCTATTAAGACTTATCTCATAACTTTGGATGTGTTCGGGGATCGGAACCACGGAATGCCAATTGGAGCAAACTGAGCGAAAAGAAATGAGATCAGAACGATGTTGAAGCTCTAACTTATCTCTAATGCTTAGCAATATATCTGTTGGGAGATCAAACCATGACGAAAAATTTGAGGAAGAAGGCGACATTGAAGAAAAAGACGATGATGAATATCCTTCTGATATTGAAAGTAGTATCAGCTTTATTGTTCCTTGACGTGAGGGAAAGCGGAGAGGGAATGCCGGAGGTATATAAATAAAAATATTTTTTGAATATTGATGGAGATGAATTGAGGGTTTAAAAGGAAGAATCCTAATCCCACGCGCCTTCTCTTTAAAATCCTCTAATTATACCTGAAGTTCTCCGCCCATTCAATTCCTCTAATTACTCCCCAAGTTCTCCGCCGATTGGAAGTCAAGAGAGAATGGCGGAGATAAAAGTGAGGATATATTTCTAATTTTAGTCCCATAAATTTGCTATTTTTGGTGGAGATGAATATATTTTTTTTAATTTATTTCTTTAAAACATGAAATTAAGAGAATATGAATTTTTTTAACTTGCTCTTTTTAAGGTAATAAATATTTTTTTCCTTATTTTATTATTTATATAAAATTTATAAATATAGAAAATTAGGTGCTATATATTTAAAATACATAAAAATTGTGTATACGCATATAAATTTTCCAAGATTTTATTAGATTTCACGAATATTGCTCTCTATATAAAACTTAATCCTTTGCTGCATATATGAAATTAAAATTATGTTTTTTATCGAATTATTTAGTTCAATTTACCCCTAAATTAATTTTTTAAAAATAATTCACATCGTTTTGCCTTTTATCCATGGAGAAATAAATTATAAATATGATAAAATTAAAAATGATTTGGGTGGTATAAATGTAAATAATAGTTTTTAGGTGCTAAAATTTGTGTGATATATATGTAAATGCCTCTGTTTTTTGGGGGCATTCATGTGCATAACGATTACCGCCTAATTCTTTTGTACATCAAACGCCTAAACCTTACTTCTTACATTTATACCACCCAATCTTTCAAATTTCATCAGGAATACCACCATTTTAATTTTTAAAAAGCGAGAGACATCTTGTCACGCATAAGGATGGTGGGATGAATGTAAAACTAGAAGTTTGGGTGTTAGATATGTAAATATATAGGAATTTATTGGTATATATGTAATTTTACCTATTTTTTTAATTAAATTTAAATAAAAAAGAAATTCGAAGAAGAAGTTAAAAACACGGAGCCAACACTGAGTATACAGATCCATTTATCTGAAAGCCACCAAAATTTGGGACAGAGCACTGTATATATTACTCGAGAACTGTAACAATCTGTTAGCCAGAAATACAGAAAAGTGAAAAGAAGAATTGATGGCCAGAGTATCAAAAGAAAGATACAACTTCCCATGAGTCTCACAACAAACATCTCTAGTATACATGTCTTATAAAAGAAGTTCCCGGCATAGTTTATAGAATGTAGTGCAGGATTACCAAAATAGTAAATGTCCGTCAAAGAAACATAAATGATTGTGTTTCAATGCTAATGCCGAGTTATTTATGAGAGGAAACGCACATAACATTTATGTTCAAAGTATTTCAGAATTAAAGGCTCCATCCAGAAGTATGCTTACGACAAAGATCAAAATGTCTATTCCAAAGGTCAAGTGCAGATATCCAAAATTGCTCGCAAAACCAAAACTCAGACCAAAGAAGTTAAGGAAGCAACCAATTGAGCCCATTGCAGCACAAGTTATTGTATTCATCATTGCTCTCTCAAAATATGGAGCGTTCAATCCAAGGATGCCAATAAGAAGAACACCAACTTCTAAATGAATCTTTATAAAAACTAAATTTGAGTGTATGCCACCAGAGGGAACAAACCAACCATTGATAGCAATTGAAGAAGCTTCAACCTATACATAAGTATATTTCATAAGAAGATTATCAAAAAATCAAAACTAAATTGGGGGATAATCAGATAGCCAAAGCCGAACTCATCCAACAAACATATAAAAAATTTTTAATATGAGAAGAAATAAATTCTTGGAGTTTTCATTTTATGCTATTCTCTTTAATTGCAAAGAAAAATCCCCAAAATAAAAAAAGAACTTTATTTGAGATAAGTTCATTTGTTCAAAAATATCCATGAATATCATGGAATTTCTTTCAAGCAAAACAAAAAGCGAGGAGACATGCACATTTCAGGTGAATCTTTTAGTTATTTTGTGATTAATTGGATCTGTATAAACCAAATTTTTAGAAAATGTGTAGCCATATTAAAAGAAAAAGCTATTGGGAATGCTTTTCTTTAATAAAGAGAATGTGAATGGGTATTCAAAAAATAAATGTGGATTAGATTCTTGATGAGCATTTTGTAGAAGACATTGAAGAGGGAGCAGAATACCTCTTGCTAAGAGAATATCAACAATTTTAATACCCCCAATAACACCTTTCTGAGTGAAGGAGGCAAACTTGAAGGAAGTGCCTTTAAACCAAATGAATTTGTGTCATATGACAAAAGGTTGACCTTCATAAGAATAAAAGTAGCTAAAAGTGACAAATAATTTTTCCCCCTCCCAAGGCAATTTAGGGATATAGAAGGGGTATTCTGGGTGATAAAAATATGTGAAATATTGTTCAAATCATTTCAAAAACTAAAAAGTTGGAAGAGCACTTAAACTAGTTAAAATTTTGATTACTAGACCTCTCATGAAATGAGGTTCTTTCCAGCCATGGGTCAAGGAAGAATAATATCATAATTGTAGTAATATAGAGAGTAAGACAACCTTTAACTCTATTAGCAGTTTTATCATACTTTTCCAGAAGTCATGTAATTGTAGGATGTTAGGGATTGGGTTGAGATTTAAATCTTTTTATTTATATTAAAATATACATTTAAATAGAATTTAATATATTTTTATTTTATTTTTTAAATAATAATTTTAATTGATTGAAAATCTTGGCAGGTCAATTAAATTATTTTAAAAAATACTTATCAAATAAATGAATACACACACACACACACACACATATATATAATTTAATTATTTTGAGCCAAAATAAACATAATACGAAAAACAAATTTTTGTTCGTGTTCGACTTGTTTATATGTTAAGCGCAAAAAATATTACTCATGTTCGGCTCGTTTGCTTAGTGAATGAGTTGACAAAAACTACATAACAAAATGAGCACAAGTTATTCACGAGCAACGAGCCATTTTGACAACCCTAGCTATAACGCACTTTGTTATATACACATAAGCCAAATCCTATTCTAACCATGTTTGAACACTTTCTAGCCTTATTCAAACTATATTTTCAAACTTTGTTTGTACATAGTTCATGCATTATGTTGAACTAATCCTTGAATTATATTCGAGGAAAATTGTAACCTTATTCAAAATTTAAAAGAATCATAGAGAAAGTTCTGGCTAAATATATGATAATTGTTGTTAATGCATGAAGTGATGTAACTTATTACTTTTCACTCTTTTAAAATAACGAAAAATTGTGCATGCGTACAATGTGTGTGCATTGAATATGTGTAATGAAATTCACACAATTAGAATGCTTGTAACTTTATTAAAATTTTAAAAGAATCATAGCTGAACTTCATGTAAAAAATATAATAATTGTTGTTAATGCATGAAGTTATGTAACTTTTTTATTTATCTCTTTTTTAAAATAACAAAAAATTGTGCATATGTTTACTTTGTATGTGACTTGAATATGTTTTAAATGAAATTCACACAATTAGAATACTTGGAATATAAAATAATTGATACTATCACGTGGCAATTATTATAAATAAAACAAATATTTTAAGCCATTATATTTATCTTAAGCTTTTAAGTAGATAAGATGATAATGAAGCTAAAAAAAAATAGCTTGCAATTCAAAAATATTTAATTAATTAGATGTTGGAAGTAACTAAATAAAGTCATGTTTGAGCTAATATTAACGTAATTTAATTTGTCTAATTTTAGTTCATTTTTCTTAGTAAATATATATGCTTAAAGCCTTCAAATAGAAATGCACAATTTTATTTGATATAAAAGTTTAAGTCTTTGATGTAATAGCAAAATCTGGTCAATTTAATATTACATGTATTGATCTATATGTTTATTAAATATAACTTCAATAACTTGTACTTCATATGCTTTATTATTGCAAATTAGAATTTCAAAACAATGAATGTTCTAGTCGTATCCATTAGAGTTGTAACGAGTTAAGCTTGAGCAAGCTCTCGCTTAACTTGTGTTTAGCTCATTGGAAATTAATTTTGTTTGAAATTGGCTCATGTTCGAAATTATTCGTGAGCAAAGCGCTCGTGTTTGGCTCAATTTACATATTCATATTCTTAATCACTCAATGTTGACATTAAATATAATAAAAAATTTAACAATGGAATGAAGAAGACTAGCAAAAAGAACTAAAAAACAAACAGAGTAAATCTTATAACAAATTAGACATTCAAAAGAAAAACCTAAGAAAAACAAAAAAAAGACACTAATGATAGTGTTAAAAAGGCTTATCGTTCATGAACATTTCGTATTCAGCTCGACATGGAGTTTATATTTGATTCGTTCGATAAGTAAGCTAGATGAATACAAATAATTTTTTTAATTATTTTAATAAATGAACCAAACACGAATAAACCTGTGTTCAATAGTATGTGAATCGTTATTGTTCAATTAATAAAATAATTATGATATATATATATATATATATATATATATATATATATATATATATATATATATATATATATAAAATTATAACTAAAGACTAAAAATAATTACAAATTAAATGCGTATTCATAAATTTAAATATTATAAATTATAATTAATTAAAATTTTTTAAATAAAAATTTTATCATATTTTAAAAAAATTAAATCATTTAAATATAATTTTTAATAAATTAATAATAGTAATATATTAGCTTGAAATATTTCGGGAGTGAAATCTCGCCTATTGCCTCTACGTTTATGTTTTTTTATGGTTGTAACTATTGTGTATTTGTGATGTGATTTAGTTATTGCTTCGCCTGTTCTTATAAGGTTTTTCAGCTAATCTTAAAAATGATTGATTTGGCTTTTGCTGCATTTGTGTTGTGATTTGGCTATTGTGTACCGAATCACAAAGCTAATCTTAAAAATGCACGATCGGATAAAAAAAACATCAAATTTCATGTGATGCGGCGCCCAAGCAAAATGAGTATCTTTTTTAAGTGAATTTGACGTTTCGGACGCACCGGTGCGGTCCATTTCGTCGTATAGGGTCGTTCGGACAACCTCGTCGACGATCGGGTCAGCAACACGTCAAATTCAATTTTCATCGAAATATCGGCTCGCAATCGATCGTTTCGAAAATTAATTTTGATTCTGATTAATTCCGAAGCAATTAACTGTTTAAACGATATGAATCGCAATAATATAACGTGTCGACAATCCAAATCGCGAAATTTGTGCGTATGGAGGTGCGAATTGTGCACAGGGCAACCCTAGGGCTTAACGATCCTATGGGGACTCATTTTGAGTTTCGTCATGTTAGTTTCAACCTTCTAAATGCTAGAGGTCGGTAACCATACATGCAGAAATTCTAAACGAGTAAAGAGGCGGTTCGAGTTTCTAAAATATGGTGGGTCCCATTTCTAAGGCTCTAGGATAGTCAAATAGAAATCCTATGATTAGATCCTAAAAATTTTAGGAAAAATATTTGACTTCGCCAAAAATGAGTTCAATACATCCTAATCCCAATTACTTCAAAAAAATAAAACACGTCATGAATGTCTTTAGTTCAGTAAAACATAAGCCGAAAGTTTTTTCTTTACTGTTTAGAACGTATTATTCATTAATTATCATGATTAGAGAGGTTTTTTCCTCCTTTTCTATAACAAAATGATTTTTAAGGCCTGTAGCCGGGCTGGCCCGGTCCCATGTTTTGCACAGGCGGGCTTGGATATGAATTTTTAAACAGAAACAAAGCTCAAGCCCGGTTCAAGCCCGCTTTGAAAGGGCTACAATTACATGGCCTAATTAAGTCTTGTTGATTGAATGTCTTCTTTATTGTCTTCTTAAATACATCTTTCATAATGCTACGCTCATAAATGTAATAATAAAAAAAAAAAGTTGACATAATGTAACAATAAACTTATTAAGCTTCATGAAACTTTTTATTTTTTATTGTTTGTAAATAAAAAATATGCCAGCACTGATCTTGAGGAGATGAAACAGTCTAGAGGAGAAGAATACGATGAAGGAGGACCTACTGACAAAAAATCATGAGGCTCACTTATTCGACCGAGTGCAGCTATTTGAGTTAAAACCGATACTGCCAATAACGATCATGTCACGAGAGACAACCGAATGCACCAAATCTGAGTTAGGACGATCATTCGGTTCATTCGGTTGTCTCTGGTGATTCGGTCGACCGGAGGCCATTAAAGCTCAACCGACCAACTGATTATGTCGGTCTGAAGCCAAATAAGCTCGAATGACTGAGGCAAAGAGTAGCCAAACAATAAACTCATACTTGTAGAATAGTAAGAATACTTCTCTACATCTCTTATTAAAAGAATGGTAAAAATTTAATATTATCATATTGTATTCTCTCCCTTATAAACTGGAGGATCATTTCATGAACAATGGATAAATGATTTTAGCCAAAAAGGTCGGAAAAGATCAACGCAATCGATAGAATTCAATGTTCATTATTGTTCACACTCTCTCTAGGTTGAGAAAGGTCAACACAATGGATAGAATTCACTATTCATTATCCTCTCTCTCTCTCTCTCTCTCTAATCCTCTCTCCCTCCCCCCTCCATTTCACATTTCTTATATTTTATTCCTTGGAGCGTGATTCACATGAAATATTGCGTCCAAACTCTGGAAGCAAAGCTACACCCGGAAGCCAATGAAATTCAGCCACATTTAAATTTCAGTCCCACAGTTAAAAAAATAAAAAATAACATATAGCGCCTCAAAAATTGTTTGACCCGACCCAAACCTGTCCTTTAAGGGTCGAAAAGAAAACCCGCCAAATGATACAACGCCAATAATACCATAGTACAATGGAAATACAACGACTATACAACAGTTAAAATTATAATATTTTTCATGTGCAGTAAATGATTTTGGATAATAAACATATAAAAAACAACGGCTAGGTGTTACATATTTAAATATATAAGAATTGGGTGTCATATATATATATATATATATATATATATATATATATATATATAAAATATATATATGTAAATGCCTCTGTTTTTTTATAAATTGAAAATGTAATTAATTATTAATGCCACTCAAACCCGAATACACATTTTCACGCATGAGTAGGATTAAATGAATTAAATGAATATACATTTTCACCGTGAAGCGGTATTATTGGCGTATTCAAGAATTGAGTGGTACGTAAGTAAATGCCCCAAGTTCTTTTTAATAAATTAGAAATATTAATTTTGAAATGATATATAACACCGTAAAAAGTAAATGTTTCAAAATAAAAATAAATTTCAACGAAAGCTTAATAATATCTTAATAACACCTCAATAATAATGTAATAAGACTGTAGAAACAACGTAAAATCGAGATGTTATTGGTGCATTTTTTATGCGTCGTTGTTATTGGTTTGTTTTTGCAAAATAACACCATAAGACTATGCCAATAATGCCATTTTTTTTTTATTCGGTGGTGTTATTGTGGTATTATTTTACGTGATATTTTGCGGTGTTATTGGAAGGAAACTGTGTTATTGGTTTGTTTTTTTTCTTTTTTTTGTTGTATTATTCCGGTGTTATTTAATTTTATTCCGCAGTTTTGCGGTATTTTCTGCAGTGATGTTGAGGTACTATTAGAGAGTTATTAGCGTGTTATTTTGGTGTTATTGAAAGGGAACAAAGGTGTTATTGTGACATTTTTTTCTTCTAAAATGTTATTGCAGCTATTTTGGCAATAATGCAGTGTTATTTGTGTTGTGAAGCGGTGTTCGACAGTTACCGAGGTGTTATTGACAAGGAAGCCAAGGTGTTATTGACGAGGAAGTCAAGGTGTTGTTAGCGTGATATGTTTTTAATGTGGCGGTGTTATTTGAAGTAAAGTAAGGTTTTATTGAAGTGCTTTTGATAAAAAATTCGAAAAAGACAATAATTTGTATTTTTATTAATTTTTTTTTTTCATTGCATGTACTATTTTTATTTTATTAATAATTATATATAAAACTAACGGTTATTATCTCTTATTAGTAAATCTATCAAATCAAATAAATAGGTAAATATAAGAAAATATTTAAATAGGTTAAAAATGGAAGGATATATTTATTAGTAACGTATTAAAATATTTCCTTATATTTATTTCCTTATAAGGAAATGAATACTTTAAAATATTTCTCTAAATCTTTAATATTAAAATTAATATATTAAAACATTTCCTTATATTTATTTTCTTATATATTTTATAATATTTATTTCCCTATATTTAAAATAAAATAATATATTAAAATATTTTCTTGTATTTATTTTCTTATAAGTTAATGAATATTTTAAATATAAGGAAATGAATATTGATTTCTTTATAAGGAAATGAATATTTAAAATATTTCTTTAAATTTTGAATATTAAAATGAATATATTAAAATATTTCTATATATTAATTCTGTTATATTTATTTATTTATATTTAAAATGAAATGAAGAATATTTAAAATATTCATTTCATTATAAAGAAATATTTTAATAGGTTACAAATAGATATTTTCTTATATTTATAATCTATTAAAATATTTTCTTATATATATCTGTTTATTTGATTTGATAGGTTTATTATTAAATATGCTAACCGTTAAGTTTAAGAAGAATTATTAGCAAAATAAAAATAGGACATGCAATTGTGAAAAAAAAAATCAATTAATAAAAGTACAAATTATTATTATTTTTTTAAAATTTTTTATCAATAATACCTCCATTTCTTTCAAATAATACCGTTGCGTTAAAAAAATACCACGTTGTTAACACTAAAGCTTCCTCGCCAATAACACTTCAGTAACTGTTGTATAATACCAATTCACGACACCAATAACACCGCAATAGACTGCAGAAGAAAAAACATCGCAATAACACATTTGCTTCCCTTCAATAACACGACCAGAATAATAAACTAATAACACTCTAATAACCCTACAATAACACTATAGAAACTTACCGTAAAAATGCAGAATAATACTTGAATAACACTGGAATAATACAAAAAAATCAAACCAATAACACACCGCATAATACAACCGACATGTTCGGGCCAGGAGTCAATTTTTGATGTGCTATATGTTATTATTTCATTTCTTAAACGGTGGGACCGGATTAATACATGAATCACGAAAAAATATTACATCCCAAGGCCGTTTAGGTGATCGAATTTTTTCCACTTCCATTTGAAGTTTTGAAGGAGTTTAATTTCATTTTAATGTTTTTTAGTTGAATGAGGACTCCTTATTTAACTTTGTTCCAAGTTGACAAACTAGCAATGTATTGTTGGAGGACATTCAGTTAACCGGTGGTTCTGATAAGAAGATAGGGAAGCCAATTAATTATATGTACGTACATACCACACTGTTGCGTGCTGGAAAATTCGCGGCAGTAGAGTAACAAATTATCGTCTTAACATTGTACGAAGATTCAGCACACACACAGATGAAAAAGAAATAAGCGGTGATGACTCCATAAGTTTTTACGTGGAAAACCCGTAAGGAAAAAACCACGGGGCCTGATCCGATTGTGAAAATCCACTATTGATTGATGATTACAAAAATTCTTTTTCCCACAGACGGGAAAGGGTAACTATCTTTTTCAGATTACAGCTTCGACTGACGGAGGCTGGTTGGTGGTGATCAATGGTGGTTAGCGGTAGTCGACGAAGGATAGCGGTGTTCGACGATAGTAACCACAGGTCGACGGAGGGCGGCGATGGTCGACGAAGGTCGACGGTGACAGAGGTCGATGGTGACGGAGGTCGAAAGTAGTCGACGGAGGTCAGCCGTGGTCGACGGCGGTCGGAGTTGGTCGACGGCGGTCGGCGGTGTTCGATGGCGGTCGGCGGTGTTCGACGAAGGTCAGCGGTGGTTGACAGCGGTCAGCGGTGGTCTTAGCGCGAGCTTACGCTCAAGGCCTCAGGCTCTCTCCAGGCCTCCTCCCCCCTCATGTGAGGGTTGGGGGTCTATTTATAGTGTTTTAGGTGCAATTAATGCAGCCATTTTGATCGGACGGTCCATAAGGTTTCCCTTTGATCAGATGGTGTTTAAGGGGCATTTGATGGTCTTAACGATGTTGAAATTGAGTGATCTTGGGCTCGTTGGATTCGTCTTGTCGAGACGCTCGATTCGAGTATGGGCTTGCTAGTGTTGGCATTTGTTTGACCTTCCAATGTGTCCGAAAATCTTCTAAAAGTGGTTTAATGACTTGATC
Organism: Papilionanthe hookeriana x Papilionanthe teres; assembly: GCA_022702705.1. Lineage (NCBI taxonomy): Eukaryota > Viridiplantae > Streptophyta > Magnoliopsida > Asparagales > Orchidaceae > Papilionanthe > Papilionanthe hookeriana x Papilionanthe teres. The sequence goes on from CM040432.1 coordinate 109,630,330, forward strand.
CGGGCTTGATTTGACTCGAATTGGACTAATCTTGATATCATTGGGTCTGTTTCATCGAGCCGGTCGGTTTGATTATAAGTTTGCTGAAATCAGAGCTCTGAATGATTTTTTATCAAAATTTGAATGTTTCTTGCTCAAAAGATTGTATCGAGATTCGTGTCATGCTTCGAGATTTGTGCCCGATGTTGAAAATTTGTTGGTGACGTATCAATTGCCCCCTTATTTTTGGGCGAGATCAATTTTATCGTCCAAAAATATCAATATTTGAAGCACCCCTTTTTTTTTTTTTTTAATCTTTATATATATACATATATATATATATATATATATATATATATATATATATACATATCTATGGTATTTTTTAAGCAATGCATTTCCAGCTTTTGATAATCCTTGGTTTGCTTTGATGATCCTTGTAATTACGTGTAAGTGTATATTAATGGTATTACCATATGACAGGAAATGGTGGCGGAAGCGGGATCGGCGAAAAGTTTAATAAATGGTACCGGAAGGGGAAGCTGAAGCGGAGGGTAGCTGAAAAACTTTTATTTGTTTAATTTTATTATTATTATTATTATTTAATAAATGAGCATTTAATGGCCCAAGTCATTTTTTAGCCTATAATAGGCCTAAAGGAGGGGGGTAGAATTGCCGCGGCACGTTGCGGCGGAGCGTTGCAGCGGCGCGTTGTGGCGGAGAGTCGCGGCGAAGCTTCGTGGCAGCGCGTTGCGGTGGATGCAGCACGACGACGTGTTGCTGCAAAGCGTCGCGGTGACGCGTTGCGATGGAGCTTCTCGGCGGAGCGTCGCGGAGGCGTGTTGTGCGTCGCGGCAACGCGTCGTGGCGGAGCGTCGCGGTGCGTTGCGAGGGCGCGTTGCAGCGTTGCATCGCGGTGATGCGTTGCGACAGAGCATCACAGCGGGTTGTCATGGTGACATCTTGTGGCGTGGCGTCGTGATGACGCGAAGTGTTGAGTCGTTGCAGTTGGGCGATGTGTTGCGGCGGTGCATCGTAGCGTAGTGTTGCGACGACATGTTGTGGCGGAGCGATACAGTGGCGCATGCGGTGAAGCGTCGCATTGCGGCGTGCTTCACGGTGATGCGTTGCGGCGGAGCGTCGTGACGGCACGTTATAATGGTGCATTGCGGTGAGGCGTTGCAGCGGTGCTTTGCGGCGAGTCGTCGTAGCAGCGTGTTGCTGCGAGACAACGCGACGACATGATGCGGTGAAGCATCGCTTTGCGATAGTACTTTACGGTGATGCATTGCGACGGAGTTGCACGGCGATTACAGCGGAGCGCCGAGGCGACGCGTTGTGGTGGATCATCGCGGCAGGGCGTCGAGGTGACGCGTTATGGCGGAGCATCGTGGATCTTGTACTTGATGTCGCGTATTTCGGAGGAGATTTTCGTGCTACTCTTGCACGTTTTGAAGGTGATAAAGAAATGTTGTAGTTTTCCTGCCGTGCCATGAGGCAAGGATATTCATGCTTATGTGGTGGAGATATTTGAAGACTCCTTGATGATCAACAGAAGTACTGGAATTTTTGGAAGGCGATGCCGACTCTAATTGAAGATGAACTGATTTGTTGTAGCCCTTGTACATGTATATGTTGGTATTCGTAACCTTTTTAATCATTTGGTGTGACAATTGTAAGATAACAATATATTTCTTTGTTGCTTCAACGGTTATCGTGGCTTCTTAATTGTGCAAAAAACTGCAATTTAAGTTAGCACACACTTTATAAAATGATGAACCGGGTACCTTTTATGGCTCTTGTCTTCTAAGGTTATCCCCTTTCGGGCTTATGCCTTATAGGAGCTTGAAATGAACCGGTACCATCCGAGGCTTGTAGTCTTCTGTGAAATTTTATGCACGTGTGTCTTCTGAGACTTGCAACCTTCTGAGGTCTTTGAGTGTACCTGTGCCTTTTGAGGCTTGTAGCCTTCTGAGGTCTTTGAGTGGAGAACCTGTCAACCACTTGCACTCATGAAGTCTTTCTAGTGAGGACCCTGTCCACTACTAGCTTCCGATCGAGACTTGCCTCTTGGGCTTGTCTTCCAGGGGCATGGTAGTTTCTCATTGAGTCTTGCCTCTTGGGCTTGACTTTTAGGAGTACCATATCTTCCCGTCGAGTCTTGCCTCTTGGGCTCGACTTCTAGGGGTATAGCACCTCCTTTCACCAAGAGGACTTTCAACACAAAATTCTTTCATAAAAAAAAAATTTTAATGAAATGAAATTTTAAAACAACATGAAGATTTTGTAAAATTAAGAGTTTATTAGCCAGTTTTTACTCAGATAAGATGAGTTGGAAGTATATTTCTCATTCGATAATTCCAACGATTCCATTCTGGTTTCCCTCGCATTGTTCTTGTAAGTAGCGACCTAGATGTCCTTGGCGTACCAGACGTTCAATTTCTTCCTTTAATTGAAAACATCTTTTTGTTGAATGTCCCTTTGTACGATGGAAATGACAATATTGTGACTGGTCTCCACCATTTGGATTTCTTAATGGCTTTGGCTACTTGACAATATCTTCATCCTTGATGGCCATTAAGATGTTAACACGAGACGTGTTGAGTGGCGTGTATTCTTTTTCTGATCGTTGCTCGTGATTCCTCTGTGGGCTAAATTTTTTTCGCTGTGAAATTTTGGTATCCTCAACGTTATTCTTACGCTTGCCCCCCAATCGCTCAAATTGTTCCTTGTGAGCAATGATGGCCTCATCTGCAGAGATTTGTGCCTCAACACGGTGCACAAGGTCAGCATAAGAATGAACTGTCTCTCGCATAAGTGATGAGTAGAAGGGTCCTGGGCGGAGTCCCCCAAGAAAGACTCCTCTTAGTAACTCCGGATCTACTCCCGGAATCTGTCGGGCTTCAGTAGAAAACCTGCTGAAGTAGTCCTTGAGTGATTCTCCTTCACTTTGACGAATTCCTGATAGATGGGATGAATCCTTGATGATTCATCGATTTGCTATGAACTGCTCCACAAATTGTCTGGCCAGCTCGGTAAAGGTGTTTACAGTGCCCCCCGGCAGAGAGTAGAACCAGGTTCGAGCTTGACCCTTAAGAGTGATAGGGAACACTTGACACAAAAGCTCGTCAGAGGCACGTTGAATGTGCATGATGGTTCGACAATGATCAATATGTTCATAAGGGTCAATCATTCCTTCATATGTGTCAATGTTCGACAGCTTGAAGCCAGTTCGGATGGGGTGTTTGAGGACCGCATTCGCTAAGGGAGAGGATTCATTGATGTTATGGTGAGTGTGGAAGCGATCCTTTTTCTCGATGGGGAACTCTTCTTGGACGAGGCGACGTAGTTCGTTACGAATGACATCATTTGAAAAGGTAGTGAGATGTGGCGGTGTCAGGTGAGCTGCATGAGATGGATGAGTAAAACTTGCTGTGTCTAAGAGTTCAACATCACGACCTTGTACGGGAAGTGTTCCTTCTTGGGGAGGCGGGCCGGTTCGACTTCCTCCGGGCATGTTTCTTGAAGGATGCGGATTTAAAGGTAAACGAGTTTCATTCATCGGTGGTTGTTGGGTCCCACGTAAAAGTTGTAAGTTCTGCAGTTGAGACTCCTCCATTCTACGCATCTGTTCTTCCATAGAAGGACCCGAAGCCCCCTCGTTGGTGGGACATTGTGTTCCAGGACGGGAAGATGAAGAAACATGTCGCCCTTGACTACGTGACAGTTCTCTGGAATGATGGGTGTTGGAGCGAGCTACTCTGTTGTCCAGAATATTGTTACTGTTTCCATGTAGGAAAATTAAACAAGTACTTCAGTGGTGGAAATGAGAGTTTCCCATAGACGGCGCCAAACGGTTGCGTGCTGGAAAATTCGAGGTAGTAGAGTAACAAATTATCGTCATATCATTGTACGAAGATTCAGCACACACACAGATGAAAGAGAAATAAGCGGCGACGACTCCATAAGTTTTTACGTGGAAAACCCGTAAGGGAAAAACCACGGGGCCTGGCCCGATTGTGAAAATTCACTATTGATTGATGATTACAAAAATTCTTTGTCCCACAGACGGGAAAGGGTAACTATCTTTTTCAGATTACAGCTTCGACGGCGGCTGGTTGGTGGTGATCAATGGTGGTTAGCGGTAGTCGACGAAGGTTGGCGGTGTTCGACGATAGTAACCACAGGTCGACGGAGGGCGGCGATGGTCGACGAAGGTCGACGGTGACAGAGGTCGATGGTGACGGAGGTCGAAAGTAGTCGACGGAGGTCAGCGGTGGTCGGCAGTGTTCGATGGCGGTCGGCGGTGTTCGACGAAGGTCAGCGGTGGTTGACAGCGGTCGACGGTGGTGCTAAGCCGCAGCTTCTGCTCAAGGCCTCAGGCTCTCTCCAGGCCTCCTCCCCTCTCATGTGAGGGTTGGGGGTCTATTTATAGTGTTTTAGGTGCAATTAATGATGCCATTTTAATCGGACGGTCCATATGGCTTCCTTTGATCAGATGGCGTTTAAGGGGTGTTTGATGGCCTTAACGTTGTCGGAATTGAATGATCTTGGGTTCGTTGGATTCATCTTGTCGAGACGCTCGATTCGAGTAAGGGCTTGCTAGTGTTGGCATTTTTTTGACCTTCCAATGTGTCCGAAAATCTTCTAAAAGTGGTTTAATGACTTGATCCCGGCTTGATTTGACTCGAATTAGACTAATCTTGATATCATTAGGTCTGTTTCATCGAGCCGGTCGGTTTGATTATAAGTTTGCTGAAATCGGAGCTCTGAATGATTTTTTATCAAGATTTGAATGTTTCTTGCTCAAAAGATTGTATCGAGATTCGTGTCTTGCTTCGAGATTTGTGCCTGATATTGAAAATTTGTTGGTGACGTATCAATTACCCCCCTATTTTTGGGCGAAACCAAATTTGTCGTCCAAAAATATCCATATTTGAAGCACCCCTTCTTTTTTTTTTTAATCTTTATATATATATACTTATATATATATATATATATATATATATATATATATATATATATATATATATATATACTATATATATATATATATATATATATATATATATATATATATATATATATATATATACATATATATGGTATTTTTTAAGCAATGCATTGCCAGCTTTTGATAATCCTTGATTTGCTTTGATGATCCTTGTAATTACGTGTAAGTGTATATTAATGGTATTGCCATATGACAGGAAATGGTGGCGGAAGCGGGATCGGCGAAAAGTTTAATAAATGGTACTGGAAGGGGAAGCTGAAGCGGAGGGTAGCTGAAAAACTTTTATTTGTTTAATTTTATTATTATTATTATTACTATTATTATTATTTAATAAATGAGCATTTAATGACCCAAGTCATTTTTTAGCCTATAAATAGGCCTAAAGGAGGGGGTAGAATTGCCGCGGCACGTTGCGGCGGAGCGTCGCGGCGACGCGTTGTGGCGGAAAGTCGCGGTGGAGCTTCGTGGCAGCGTGTTGCGGTGAATGCAACACGACGATGTGTTGCTGCAGAGCGTCGCAGTGATGCGTTGCGATGGAGCTTCTCGGCGGAGCGTCGCGGCGGCGTGTTGTGCGTCGCGGCAACGCGTTGTGGCTGAGCGTCGCAGTGCATTGCGACGGCGCGTTGCAGCGTTGCGTCGCGGTGATGCATTGCGACAGAGCATCACAGCGGATTGTCATGGTGACATCTTGTGGCGTGGCGTCGTGATGAGGCGAAGTGTTGAGTCGTTGCAGTTGGGCGATGTGTTGCGGCGGTGCATCGTAGTGTGGTGTTGCGATGACATGTTGTGGCGCATGCGGTGAAGCGTCGAATTGCGGCGTGCTTCACGGTGATGCGTTGCGGCGGAGCGTCGTGACGGCACGTTATAATGGTGCATTGCGGTGAGGCGTTGCAGCGGCGCTTTGCGGCGAGTCGTCGTAGCAGCGTGTTGCTGCGAGACAACGCGACGACATGATGCGGTGAAGCGTCGCTTTGCGATAGTACTTTACGGTGATGCGTTGCGGCGGAGCTGCGCGGCGACGTATTACAGCGGAGCGCCGAGGCGACGCGTTGTGGTGGATCATCGCGGCAGGGCGTCAAGGTGACGCGTTTTGGCGGAGCATCGTGGATCTTGTACTTGATGTTGCGTATTTCGGAGGAGATTTCCGTGCTACTCTTGCACGTTTTGAAGGTGATCAAGAAATGTTGTAGTTTTCCTGCCGTGCCATGAGGCAAGGATATTCATGCTTATGTGGTGGAGATATTAGAAGACTCCTTGATGATCAACAGAAGTACTGGAATTTTTGGAAGGCGATGCCGACTCTAATTGAAGATGAACTGATTTGTTGCAGCCATTGTATATGTATAGGTTGGTATTCGTAACATTTTTAATCATTTGATGTGACAATTGTAAGATAACAATATATTTCTTTGTTGCTTCAACGGTTATCGTGGCTTCTTAATTGTGCAAAAAACTGCAATTTAAGTTAGCACACACTTTATAAAATGATGAATCGGGTACCTTTTGTGGCTCTTGTCTTCCAAGGTTATCCCCTTTCGGGCTTATGCCTTATAGAAGCTTGAAATGAACCGGTACCATCCGAGGCTTGTAGTCTTCTGTGAAATTTTATGCACTTGTGTTTTCCGAGACTTGCAACCTTCTTAGGTCTTTGAGTGTACCTGTGTCTTCTGAGGCTTGTAGCCTTCTGAGGTCTTTGAGTGTACCTGTGCCTTCTGAGGCATGTAGCCTTCTGAGGTCTTTGAGTGGAGACCCTGTTAACCTCTTGCTCTCATAGAGTCTTTCTAGTGAGGACCCTGTGACTTGCCTCTCAGGCTTGTCTTCCAGGGGCATGGTAGTTTCTCATTGAGTCTTGCCTCTTGAGCTTGACTTTTAGGAGTACCGTATCTTCCCGTCGAGTCTTGCCTCTTGGGCTCGACTTCTAGGGGTATAACACCTCTTTTCATCAAGAGGACTTTCAACACAAAATTCTTTCATAAAAAAAAATTTAAATGAAATGAAATTTTAAAACAACATGAAGATTTTGTTAAAATTAAGAGTTTATAAGCCAGTTTTTACTCAGATAAGATGAGTTGGAAGAATACTTCTCATTCGATAATTCCAACGATTCCATTCTGGTTTCCCTCGCATTGTTCTTGTAAGTAGCGACACAGATGTCTTTGGCGTATCAGACGTTCAATTTCTTCCTTTAATTGAAAACATCTTTCTGTTGAATGTCCCTTTGCACGATGGAAATGACAATATTGTCACTGGTCTCCACCATTTGGATTTCTTAATGGCTTTGGCCACTTGACAGTATCTTCATCCTTGTTGGCCATTAAGATGTTAAAACGAGACGTGTTGAGTGGCGTGTATTCTTTTTCTGATCGTTGCTCATGATTCCCCTGTGGTCTAAATTTTTTTTCTTGTGAAATTTTGGTATCCTCAACGTTATTCTTATGCTTGCCCCCAGATCGTTCAAATTGTTCTTTGTGAGCAATGATGACCTCATCTGCAGAGATTTGTGCCTTAACACGGTGCACAAGGTCAGCATAAGAATGAACTGTCTCTCGCATAAGTGATGAGTAGAAGGGTCCTGGGCGGAGTCCCTCAAGAAAGACTCCTCTTAGTAACTCAGGATCTACTCCCGGAATCTGTCGGGCTTCAGTAGAAAACCTGCTGAAGTAGTCCTTGAGTGATTCTCCTTCACTTTGACGAATTCCTGATAGATGGGATGAATCCTTGATGATTTGTCGATTTTCTATGAACTGCTCCACAAATTGCCTGGCCAGCTCGGTAAAGGTGTTTACAGTGCCCCCCGGCAGAGAGTAGAACCAGGTTTGAGCTTGTCCCTTAAGAGTGACAGGGAACACTTGACACAAAAGCTCGTCAGAGGCAAGTTGAATGTGCATGATGGTTCAACAATGATCAATATGTTCATAAGGGTCAGTTATTCCTTCATATGTGTCAATGTTCGGCAGCTTGAAACCAGTTGGGATGGGGTGTTTGAGGACCGCATTCGCTAAGGGAGAGGATTCATTGATGTTATGGTGAGTGTGGAAGCGATCCTTTTTCTCGATGGGGAACTCTTCTTGGACGAGGCGACGTAGTTCGTTACGAATGACATCATTTGAAAAGGTAGTGAGATGTGGTGGTGCCAGGTGAGCTGCATGAGATGGATGAGTAAAACTTGTTGTATCTAAGAGTTCAACATCACGACCTGGTACGGGAAGTGTTCCTTCTTGGGGAGGCGGGCCGGTACGACTTCCTCCGGGCATGTTTCTTGTAGGATGCAGATTTAAAGGTAAACGAGTTTCATTCATCGGTGGTTGTTGGGTCCCACGTAAAAGTTGTAAGATCTGCAGTTGAGACTCCTCCATTCTACGCATCCGTTCTTCCATAGAAGGACCCGAAGCCCCCTCGTTGGTGGGATATCGTGTTCCAGGACGGGAAGATGAAGAAACATGTCGCCCTTGACTACGTGACAGTTCTCTGGAATGATGGGTGTTGAAGCGAGCTGCTATGTTGTCCTGAATATTATTACTGTTTTCCATGTTGGAAAATTGATAAAGTACTTCAGTGGTGGAAAAGAGTGTTTCCCATAGACGGCGCCAAACTGTTGCGTGCTGGAAAATTCGCGGCAGTAGAGTAACAAATTATCGTCTTAGCATTGTACGAAGATTCAGCACACACACAGATGAAAGAAAAATAAGTGGTGACGACTCCATAAGTTTTTACGTGGAAAACCCGTAAGGGAAAAACCACGGGGCCTGGCCCGATTGTGAAAATCCACTATTGATTGATGATTACAAAAATTCTTTGTCCCACGGACGGGAAAGGGTAACTATCTTTCTCAGATTACAGCTTCGACTGACGGTGGCTGGTTGGTGGTGATCAATGATGGTTAGCGGTAGTCGACGAAGGTTGGCGGTGTTCGACGATAGTAACCACAGGTCGACGGAGGGCGGCGATGGTCGACGGTGACAGAGGTCGATGGTGACGGAGGTCAAAAAGTAGTCGACGGAGGTCAGCGGTGGTCGGCGGCGGTCGGAGTTGGTTGACGGCGGTCGGCGGTGTTCGACGGCAGTAGGCGGTGTTCGACGAAGGTCAGCGGTGGTTGACAGCGGTCGGCGGTGGTGCTAAGCCGCAGCTTCTGCTCAAGGCCTCAGGCTCTCTCCAGGCCTCCTCCTCTCTCATGTGAGGGTTGGGGGTCTATTTATAGTGTTTTAGGTGCAATTAATACAGCCATTTTGATCGGACGGTCCATAAGGTTTCCCTTTGATCAGATGGTGTTTAAGGGGCATTTGATGGTCTTAACGATGTTGAAATTGAGTGATCTTGGGCTAGTTGGATTCGTCTTGTCGAGACGCTCGATTCGAGTATGGGCTTGCTAGTGTTGGCATTTGTTTGACCTTCTAATGTGTCCGAAAATCTTCTAAAAGTGGTTTAATGACTTGATTCGGGCTTGATTTGACTCGAATTGGACTAATCTTGATATCATTGGGTCTGTTTCATCGAGCCGGTCGGTTTGATTATAAGTTTGTGTCGGTATATTTTTAGGTTGAGTGTTGTATTTTAAAAAAGGGGTCGCATACAGAAATTGTCGGCGAATTTTAGATTTTAAATTTAATTTATATATATATATATATATATATATATATATATATATATATATATATATATATATATATATATATATATATATATAATTTAGAAAGTAACATTTGATTTTGAAAATAATTTTAAGTTTGAAAATTTTAAGATATGAAATCAAACCGATCTCACATCTCAAATAGTTTATATAAACGAGCACCGCATCATAAACTGTATATCTATCTCGAAGAATAAACATACTGCTTGATGATGAGGCTCGATTAAATAAACTAGAAGATTTGTGACATCCTTTTGGTCTGCGAACCAATTTTATAAGCCGACAAGTTCCCCTGCTTAATATAAATGAATTAAGCGAGGTTTATATTACCTGGGTTCTTAAAGTTCCCTATAAGGGCAAGCCCCTATAGTTAATTACATCTTAAATGACGGGAATTGACCCACTTTTAATATGTATGCAATTTATGTTTATAGCAACGTAACCAAAAACTTGATCCCGCTTTAAATATAGATATATGTTTTAATGTATAATGTAGATTCTACGCAAGTATACGTATCGTATCAAGTAATACAGGGCTCTAGTGGAGTCCTCGGTTATCGATCCCACGGGAAGTTTTTAACGATTTATTATCAGCTAAAATTAAAGGAATTACTTACTAATAAAGTGAACAGAAATTCAAAGTAACTATAATAAACTAAAGTAAACTAATGCTTGAAATAAGTTGATTAATTCAGAAAAAGTATCATTCTCCTTGTTTTTTAGAAAATTAAGTGAAATGATGAATTTAAATAAAATTTTTAAATTGTATTGTGACAAATAGGAGCATTCCTATTCTTTACCCTTTGGTCCAGGTGCAAAGAACATTGACTAATCCTATGTTTGATTATCGAATCGCAGCTGGACCGGGAGGATACCTGCCGTCACTTCAGAGCTCCCACGTTCCCCTCACTCGAGGGCTAACATCTACACTTCGACTCTCAAACAATAGGACCGAATCGAGTATTTTAGTCCGTCACACTAAAATATCCAATTCTACGCCCGATAATTAATATTTCCCTATTTATTTGCACCCGCATTCCAAGGCTTTCGACTTCCCGAATATTGGATGTAATTTTTACTATAGTTGATAATTCAACATATTTTAACTACTCAATTGGCCGTATTGAAAGTAAATTAAGTTTTAAGTAAAAATTATCACTATTTATTTATATTATATTAGTGTGCTTCTATTTAATTTCATCGATCCGCATAATTTTCATAAACGAGGAGAAAGACTAAGAAAACTACTTAGAATGCATGAGAATAAAACAAAGCATGAATTTCATTTAAAGTTAACAACAATAAACAAAGATACTTATCTTAATTTCCTCCCCAAGCAGACTCCTTGAAGTTCCTTTGACTTTTCCTTCTAGTACAACAAACTAAAAATCACTCAATTAAACTAATAAACTCACTAAACACACTCAAACTAAATTAAACTCACACAAATGACACTTAAGACACTAGAAATGGACACACAGAAGACTCAAGAGACACACTAAGACACTAGAATTCAGCCTCTATTTATAGAGGTAAGTAAAGGTCCAAGTGGTGCTTAAACACCTCTTTAAAAAGTGTCCAGGTTCAATGTATATGCATTTTGAACTAGCTCGCCGTCGGCGGGAACGACCTCGCCGTCGGCGGGGCTTCTGAGGTCTTCAAACCGCGCGATCTCGCCGTCGGCGGGCTCGGGCTCGCTGTCGGCGAGGTAGTTATAATTCTTTCAGAAATTTCTCCTCACGATCTCGCCGTCGGCGGCCTCTATCTCGCCGTCGGCGAAGTAGTTATATTTGCATGAATTTCCTCCTTTTTGATCCAAATTTGCTCCATTTCATGCTTTTTGCTTCTATCACTTATAAATCTTCATTCCTGTAATAAAATAAAGAAAATACATTTCTTTAAAGTGCAATTTCATCAAAAATAGATATGAATTTCTTGATGTATTTTTCTGTGATCATGAATCATTTAAGAAAACTCTAAATAATGATCAGTGGTTTTGCTCTCAAGAATTTCAAAGTTTAAGGTTTTCAAAGGATTGAATTTTAGAAATTTCAAAAGGGAATGAATCAAATTTGGAACAGTTTATTTTCAGGAGTCCAAAGAAAGAGAAGTAGGAGAAGCTGAGGATCCAAGAAGAAATCTTGGCAACTTCCCAAACTGTCCTATTGTTTAGCTTCAATTTAGGAATTTATTTAATATTGCAATCCTACCAATTTTAATTAATTAGGACTTATATTTGTATGACATGATCATACAAATAGCCTGGAAGATGTGAGGGTTTATGTCGTACCGAACGACTACCTCAGAATCCTAAGACTGGTTATGGCTTAATTTACATGATATAATCATGCAAATGCCTAACAAAAGGGTTGAGGATTTATGTTGCACTAGGCAAACTACCTCGAAATCCTACGGTTTGGTTGTTTAATTCTAGGAATGTTTAGTCGATGTAGAGTTGTTTTGCTGACGACGATGGCCGTGCTGCCCACCATGCTCCGAGCTCCTTGTTGTTGCAGAGGTTTAGTTTTAGAAGGTGACAATCAAGAGGTGAGAGAAGTGTTTTGTTTTAGAGAAATCTTAAAATCCAAGTGTTTTTTATATTTTAATTAAAACAAATCTTAAAATTGTTTAAACAGAACCGATTAAGATCCCACGGTTCCGTCATCCCGACACCGTTATTTTCATCGAATTCACTTAGTCCGGATGAATTCGCTAAACTCAATCGACTTAGTTCCACACTTTCATTTAGGCACGTGGGAAATCCCGTTAGCAACACGTGGGTTACATCATCCGAGGTATTCCCGATCATTCAACGAGACATTTTAATTTAGTTATAATTGTAGTTTTGTTGTTCTATTTGTGATTAAATTTTGAGTTGTTTTATATTTTGAATGTTGTGGCGGTGAATTTTATCTTGCAATGACTTCTAATTTAGTTTTGGTTTCAGTTTAGGGGCTATCCTAAAGGTTTTGGTTTTCATGCAACAGTCTTGTTTAACATGCAAGAAAAAGTAAAGTACAATGCATGTAGGTAAATTGCAATAAAGTAAATTGCAATAAAATAAAAGCGTACCTGGAGGGTCTTCCCGTCATCCCAAGTTGCACTTGAAACACATGTTAATGCATTTAAATATTTTGCGAGAAATACCTAGGTAAAGCTAAGGGAAAGGGTCTTGGTTGTCTACCAAATTCCTAATCTTATAACTAGTCATTTCCTATGACGTCTAGGTTTTTGGTTTGGTTTAAGGATGATTTTATTCATCAAAGAACAATTAAATTCAGTTGTTCTTCTAAAACATCCCGTCATATTGAGGAAGTGCTTAGGACGAGTCATAAACATCTTTTCAATATTTCGGGGATTGTTTTGAGTCCAAGTGAATTTTTATTGTACAGATGAATTGATCATCCAAGAGTTTGAATTTTTGTTTTGTTTCTTGCTCAGTGAACTTAGATATTTGACTACCTGATGAATGAAGTGACATCTCACTTAATACTCTATTTAAGAGTTATAATAATTAAAACCTTTAAGGGCAAGTTGGTTTATTGAGAATTTTAATCAAATTTGAGTTAATGATTTAAAGTGTTTTAGTTTGATTATGAGGTTTTAATTAATAGTTTTAAGTTTGGAATAGTGTTCAAATTATTTTAAATTTAATTCTTAATGATTTCATTTAGGTTTGTTGTTAAATGATTTTAATTTAATCTAATTTTAATTTAATTTAATTTTATTTAATTTTAATTTAATTTAATTTTAATTTAACTTAATTTTAATTTACTTTAATTTAATTTAATTTAATTTAATTTAATTTTTGATTTAATTTAATTTAATTTTAATTTTAATTTAATTTAATTTGAATTTGAATTTAATTTAATTTTAATTGAATTTAATTTTAATTTAATTGGATTTAATTTAATTTAAATTTTGATTTTAATTTTAATTTTAATTGTCTTAATATATTAAATATGATTTAATTTAATCGTTAAGGTGTTAACTTGATTTAGATTTTGATTTGATTTAATTTCAACATCTTAAATTTAATTTAATTTAATTGTTAAATTGTTTAGCATTTAAATTTTAAGTTAGGATTATCCTTTTAGTTAAGGGTTAAATATTATTGAAGTGATTAATTTAGGGATTGTTAAATTAAAGAATAAATATCCTCTTAATAATATCCTTACTTTAATAATTCCAATTTTTATTATTCTTCCAAAATTTCAATTAATTAATTAATTAAAGGTTTATTTTAATTATATTTGAAATGGTTAGTAGGTTTTTACCCTCAATCATTTAAGTTTCAATCATCCAAAATCAGTTTAAAATCAAATATTTTACCCTCCCCTTTTTGATTAATCCTAAAATTTTAATTAAGGGTTGAAATTTTTAATTATTCTTTTGCCCTTTAAGCTTAATAATTCTATAACTCACTATACTAAGCTCAAATGAACTTAAAATTTTTATGTAACCTCACTCACATGTCAATTAAGACATTAGAGGAGAAAATGTGATTTTTTCTGTTTTTAATTTATTTATGTAATTATTTTTAATGGAAAATAGAGGTTTTCAAAGAAAATTCAATAACATGACCAAAGAAATGTTTCTATCCCTAAAAAAATTATGGGATGTTCTTAATGACTAGAGGACCATTTGGACCAATTTTGGTGATTTTTTGTATTATATTTTATTTATTAGAATTATTTTGAATTTTGGAGTATTAATTAATTTAAAAATGAAATAAAGGTTGAAAATTGGATTTTATATTTTTCAAAAATCTCTCTAATATCAGGGAAGTCAAAGAACAAAATTTAATATTTTTCTGATTTTTCTTTGATTTATTGGAATTATTTTAGTGGAAATGTTAAAGAAAATTATTTTTTAATTCAAAAATTGTTTTATGCCTTTAAAATTCAATATCTTACCCTAGAGACTTAGGAAAAATATTTGGTTTGTTCCTAGGTGATTAGAATTCAAAATGTGACATTTTGGTGATTTTTAATATTTTTATGATTTTTATTATTTTTTAATTATTAAAAATATTAAAATATGGTGTTAAATCAACTTTTTTAGAAAATTTTAATTTTAATTCTCATAGACTCCTCGGACATCATAGAAGCCCCAAAACCATTTTTGTGAATTTTTTAAAAGTATTTTGTGAGTTATAAATTTTTAAAGTTTAATTTTGGTTGTGTGGCTTAATTAATCCATTTGGTGGGGTTAATCAAATCAAATTAACTTCAAATTTTTATATGATGTTCCTCTAATCCTAAAGATCAGTGGATAATTTTTTTCAAGTTAATTTGATGTGTAGTTAACCCTAATTAATTAAAATTCAGTTTTGAGCAATTAGGTCAATTAGGGTTGTTCCAAGTGAATTAGTTCAAACCCTATTTTTCCTCGAGTCCTCTAGTCATAAGAAACATCACCAAATTTTCCTAGAATTTATTTCTCAACATGCTAATTATTGGAATTAAAATACTTAAAACAGTAACATGCAATTGAAAAATCAATAACTTCTCATAGGGATGGCCTCTGATCTTGGAAAATTCAGGGAATGTTCCCAAGTTCAGAGGCTTCAAAAGCCCTATGGTCTCGTGACATGGTGAATTACCTATGCAAATGTAGAATTAAAACAATGCAGAGAGTAAATAAATCATTAAAAATAAAATACTTGATGAAATGACTTGATTTCTTTTTTACATTATTCTCCTCTGTTCACTGAGCAAGAGGGTATTTTTATTTTATTTTTATAATTTTTCTACACAAAGTTATGAATTTTTGAAATTCTGATAATTAAATAAATAGAAAAAAATACCTCATTTTCCTACTTATCCACGCGGCGCCACGCAATCCTCGGCAGCTCCGAAAGGCCACGCGGCTAGTTTTAATTCAGCGCCTCCATCTAAGTCAGCTGCCACGGGGCCCGCGGTTCACGTACCATCTCCTGGTCCTACGCCATCTGAGCCGTCCGCTCGATACACGCGCGATCCAACAGCTCCTAGTCATCGTCTACAACTGGTGTGCACCCGTGACCGTCCACACTAAAACCCTAAGATCTCACTCGATTCTCAACAGATTTTCGTGTTCTTATGCTCTATGAATTCGTCTTGAAGAGACGAACACATCCATACGGTTTATGTGGCATGAAATTAACCCAATCAAAATAGAGAATGTTCAGAAGCTCGGGAAGAAGATAGAGCTCATACCTTTGCTCAGAGAAGTGTGGCTTCGATCTGAGAGTTGTGTCACCTTCGATTGGACCTAAGCAAGCTCCGGATGAAGTCTCCGGCCCTGGGGAATTGCTCAGACCTGATTTCCACCGGACCCGATTTCAACCTTTGGAGGCTAGAACAAATGGGTGGCCCGGAGAGGGGGCTTTCACTCTGGGAACTCCTTCTCTTGGTCTTGTGTAGGTGTGGGTGAGTTTAATTTGATTTTGGTGGAGGATTTGGGAGTGTCTCGTTCGGCTCGAGAATCGAGCTCCAAAATCGAGCTCAATCGGTGAGAGTTAGGGCGGGAGAACGAGTGGGGATGGATTGCTCTTGGCTAGGGAAGCTTTGTGAGGAGTTTGGAGGGATTCGTGAAGGTCCGGCTCGACCTGACCTTTTTGGCCGAGAGGAATGGTCGGTTTAAATAGCCATGGCCATGGCTTCCTGGGGGAGTTAATGGCCGGGATCGAGCTGCTGCAGGCAAGGAAAGAACGAGCTCCAATGGCCATTGGGCATGGGGCGGCTCGGCGGTGGGAATTCCAAACTTTGGCTCCTCTCGAGGTCTTGGCCATGGTGTTTTCCGGCGGCCGTGGTGGTCGGCCGGCCAGGGGTCGAGTCACCATCTTGACCGGTGAGGGCGGGGCTTGGCAATGGTGAAGTCAGTGGAGTTGGCCATGTGTAAATAGGGTGAATTGAAATGGAATGGGGGAAGGCTATTTTTGGCTAAGTTTGGTCAAATACATGGGTTGGGCTAGGTGCACCCTCCAAGGAACTTTGGGTGCTGTGGGGAATCAGGTAAGTCAGCTGGTTTTGAGTGGAGAAGTCCCCATCCAAACATATTTGGATTAATTTTGGGTTAAGGGTAATCATGATTAAGGCTAATGACCTTAAGGGAATCTAGAAAGAGCTTCCTCCATTTGCCCAATGTGGTATGGTCTCATGTCAAACCTTTCATGGCTCCACATGGGGCTTAAGGATGGCTTCATGGCTCTTATATGGCTCGGGAAAAGTTGGCTTGGTTTCATGGAAGTAGGTTTTAGGAATTTTGGTATTTTGGTGTGAAATTTGGATGGTTTGTCATATGGCTTAGTTTAGAAAAGTTTGATTGTTGATTTAGAACTTAGGGATGATTTTAATTGAGTAAGGATGAGATGAGATTGTAATGTGGGCCTTAGGATGGTTTGGGCTTTTAAAATTTGGTAAAGGTGGGCTTTTAAAATGGTTTAAGGGAATGAGCTTTTATGTTTCAAAATGGGCTTTTAGATAAAAAAATTTTGGAAAGGGCCATGCTAAATAAATGTTGGGTTTGGTTTAAGGATGTGTTATGAGTGATTTGAGACAAATTTGAGGTGATTTGGAATTCAATTGAGTCTAATTTGGGTCCCCTTGGTGATAGGGTCAAAATAGATTAAAATGGACTAACTTGGGCTAAGGTTGGGCTAATGTTGGATTTGATGTAAAATCAATGTTGAGAAATGCTTAGAGGAATATTATGAAGAGTTTTCAACTTTGGTTGGGGTTCAATTTTGGGACTTGGGCCCATTTGGGTTAGGTTTGGGTGTAGGTCCATTTCAGGGATTTTGGGTTTGGGTTGAATTTGAGTAAGGTTTGGGTCCAAATTTTGGGTAAAATATGTTATTGTTTTGTTTATGGGGATGTTATGGAAGATTTAGAAAAGATTTGGGGCCAATTGGGGTTGAATTGGGTTGGTTTGGGCTAAGTTTGGGTTATGGGTCAAAATTGGGCTTTAAGCTTAAAAATGAAATTGGGCCCAAATGTCAATCAAATTGGGCTTGAATTTGGTCTAGATTGATATTGGGGATATTGAATTGAAGTTTAGAATTGAATTTGACCAAAATTGAGGTCAATTGGAAAGGTTTGGTTTGACATTGGGTTCATTTGGGTTTGACTTTTGGGCAAATTGGGGGTTTTGGCAAAAGTGGGGTAAATTGACAAAATTGGCCCATGATGTAGTTGAACAAAATGAAATTGAGAATATTTGGGATTTTCTGGAATTTTCTGGATTTTTGGGTCAAGAGGGGTATTTTGGTAATTTGAAGGGTATTTGGGGTATTTTTGGAAATTTTGGTATTTTTGGTTATGGATGATCAATTTGAATGGTTGGGAATGTTCAAGGATAATTTTGGGGAGTTTTGGGTGGTTTGGAAATTTTGGAGGTTCTGGGTAATTTTAAGGGCTTTTGGTAAGTGGGTCCAGAGCTACAGGGGTCAAAAATTGAAATTTTGGAAAAATGAAGATTGATCAAATTTGAGTAGAATAAAATCATTTTGGTTAAGCCATGAAGCCATATTAAGCCCATATGAGCCATGAGAGGACTCATTTAAGGCATTTACTATGTTGTTCCTAACCCTCTTAGCCAGTTGCTTAGGGGTTAAGGATCATCCATGTGAATTACCTACATGAGTCAAGAGGTCAAGTTGGGTGAGAGTGTGGGTTTTAGGACTTGGAATGTGTGTGAGAGTGTAGTGTCTGTGCAAGTCAACCTCACTGCAGCCAGAGCACATCCAGGGTATTCCTAAGGCCAAAAAGTCCTATAGGGAACTCATCCTTTAAACCTCCACATTTGCTCTCAAACCTCTAGGTGATTAGGGGTTTACAATCAAGCTTGTGAGGTTTGTAGGGAGTTAAGAAGTAGTTTGAATTTCTAAGTGGTGGATTCCATTTCTAGTCCTCTAAGATAGTCAAAGGAAAACCCTAAGGCTAGATCCTAAGTACTAAAAGAAGAAGAGAAGACCTCATCAAAAATGAGGTCAACAGTTTGCTGAAATCGGAGCTCTGAATGATCTTTTATCAATATTTGAATTTTCCTGCTTAAAAGATTGTATCGAGATTCGTGTCATACTTCGAGATTCGTGCCCGATGTTGAAAATTTGTTGGTGACATATCACACACAATTCTTATGTATTTACATATCTAACACCTGCTAGCATCACATACATAAGAATTTTGTGGTGTGTCTGTAAATGCCCCTTAATTTAATTAATAATTTAAATACTTGCAGCACAAATTTTCAGATTTGTCTCAACACAAAGATATAGTAAGTAAATTTCCTTTCATTAAATAATCATATTCATAGATTTTAAAGCATCAAGATGTTATAAATCTAAATATCAAATTTTAGGCGGTAGATATATAAATCCGTAGGAATTATGCGGTACGTATATAAAGCTTCATTTGAGAAGACGGCAAAGTTCTGTTCGGTTTGAGTGAATGTTTATGCTTGCAAAAAATTTTCGTTTAGTAAAATAGTGAGATACGAACGTCTCCCGAAGTACTTTCGCAAGAAGAACAAATTTTCCAACACTTCATATCGCAATTGGCTTACTCTGATTCAGCAAATACGGCTTTTAAAATAAATTGGCTGAGTCTTTATTAAAGCAAGATTAGTGGTTAGATAAGTGAATACATAGAAATTGGGTGGCATGTATGTAAATGCCGCTAGGTATAAATATAAAAAAAAAAAATATTTATTCTAATTTTTTTTAAAGTATTGTAGCATATTTTTAAAAACCCAGCCTCAGCATACGAAGTTTTGATTTGCAATAAATCAATTTTAAATTTTTATTTAAATTATGTCTAACTTAACTAAATTTAAAATTATGAATAGTTAGGATTATTACTAATTGAAAAGCTCAATTTGTCTGTCAGTTCTTTAATTTTGTCCACGTCGAATACCAGCTACCGTGTACCAAATGCCTAGTTTACTTGTCAGACTTACAGACCTAATACCCCTTGACGGCTATCAACTGCTAGGTATCAGCTACTAATAAGGAGTTGATGTATGTCTACGTCTAAATAAAGTCCTCTGACACCTAAATTATCACGATCTATTAACAACATACAGCCTTGACAAAAATTACACGATACTTAAATCATTTAATAAATTTTTTGCATAACTCGATGACGGAGAGTGATCTCCTTGAACCCCGTAAGTTGAGATGACCACCTGCCTCTAAGGGATTTATTTTCTCATTATCTTTCTTTCCGTCGGTAGAAACTGCTTATTCAAGCTATCTGCGAAACCATTTTGCATTACATTCCCTTCTACTTTCTTCTTTAGTCTAGCATAGATTATTTGAGTCCACTAACAATATGAGATCTAACGTCCCGAAAGAATTCAACAATGCAATTATTTATCTATTAAATTATTAGATAAACTTTATTTCATTGGGCAACAGGCAAAACTCGTTTTATCATTAGAATATTTTCATGCATACCACTCATTTTTTTATTATTTTCATATCTAATGCCTAAACTTCAAATTGTACATGAATGACACCTTATCCATGCATTAAGATGCACATCTCATTTTTTGAATGTTCACATTGTGATATTTATATATATATATATATATATATATATGAAAAGTCTGAATGGCATAAATATAAAAATTAAAGTTTAGGTGTTAGAAATGTAAATACATAAGAATTAGGTGGTATGGATGTAAATTCCCCTTTATCATTTAACTATCAAAATTTGGAAATAAAATATGCCAGTAAGTGGGGACTCATGTACTGCCAAATCTAAATATAATATTTAATAGTCAACTTATAAACATTGGAAAATATAAATCATAATTCTCCCAATTTGAAACCAATCATTTATTTATGTGCAGATCAATTATTCAAGTTTAATCAACCAATAAAATATAAATAAATAAATAGCTTTTGCAGGATGTTTCCCATTTGGTGGAATGTCGGTTTCAATGGAGTATTAAATGGGCCCCATTTGTTAGTGGAAAGATTGCGAATCAGATTTATTTGATCTTATGGGTAGGGCTGTTAATGATTTGATTTTAAGCCCAACTAAGATTTAAATTGGGTCCGCTTGAAATCGGTTTGAGCAGATTTAGTGTGGCTTAGAACAGTCTTGTGGCTTTTTATAATCGCTTTCGAGCGGAGTTCGCTCCTGCTCAAAATGAAAATGAGTTTGCTCAAATTAAGTTATTTGGATCCGTTTCAGCTCAAAATGGGCTCTACTCGGCTCAATATTCAAGTTTTAGCTTTTTGGGTCCGTTCCAGCTCGAATTCAACTTGAAATTGGCCCACGACTCTTTATATCAATTTTACTTATTATTATGTATATAATTTCTATATGAAAAAAAATTCTAACGAGCCGATCTCAAATTAGTTCAAGCTAATTTGGGCATTGCTTGAAAATGGCTCGAAAAAAATTTAATCCAAAGTTTTGGCTCATAACTCATCTCATTTATTTCAATCCGAATCAAAATTTAAAATAATTTTCGAGCTATTAATAATCTTTAAGCTAAATTCACCGCCCTAATTTCGGGATTATAAAATGAAGATGCATTCAAAATAGTCGCTAACGCCACAAAAAAACACTTTAGGCCACAAAATCGGCCTGCAATTACATACAAACCACCTAAAACTTATTATTTAAAATTGATTTGAGATTTGCATATATAAAAAAAAAATTAAATTAGATTTTCATAAAAGTAGTTAAATTTTTTAATTAAAAAAAATAAAATTGAATGTAATTAAAATAAAAATATATATTTTTTTCTATACACAAAAATTTGAGCCAATTTAAATTTAAAGAATCCTACGCTGTATGTTCGAAGGTTTGAACTCAGAATCTGTCGGTTAAATGACTAAACTATCAACGAGCAAGCCAAACTAGCTTGCATTTTTTATGCAAGTTTATATATATATATATATATATATATATATATATCAACAAAATAATAGAATATATGGTTATTTGCGTCCAACTCAATTTAATATTCTTAAATAATATTCATAATTCCTAATAAAAAATATTTCATATATGGTAAAATTTAAGAATCTACAAATATATACTAAAATATATTATAAATTGGCATTTTTATTAAATTCTAAATAGCAATATAACATCATTTCAACCAAAGATCTTACAATGAATGCCGTAATGAGTTATTAATGTTAATCCCATATTTTACTAATTAAGACTTCTATAAAAAGTAAATAACATTAAACTAATACAACATTAGATAGAGTACATCATCATAAATAACATTCATAAATACATCCTATATTTGTATTCAATTCTCTATAATAAATTTCTTAAATTACAAAACAAATAATAAAAAAAAACATAGGAAATCAAAATTCAAACAATTAATCTCCACAAAAAATAACATATTTTGAGATAAATATATTCAATTGAATCAAAAATTGAAACATATTTTTCTCAAAATAATTCTCACAAATTGTAGCCACTATTTTGCACATCAATATTAAGTGATAGTTGGCTTTAGAAATGGAGTGAAGTATTTTTTGCAAGGATCAAAACAACAATAAAAATCGACCCATTCAACTTCACATGCAACATCAATAACATCATCATCGGCATTGTCGTTACTGAAATTCTGCCGCATCTAATTTTAAGGATATCCAATTAGGTCCAAAATAAGCTTCTCCAACAAGACACATATATCTTCGAATCCGATTTCCCACTAGCTTCCATGCATAAACCACAACTAGATAATTGCTTGTCAATTGGATGATTCACACCACCAACTTGTAAGAATTGTTTCTGAACCCACAATCTAAACCGCACTAATTTCATCGATGGACACCTTTTGTCGAGCATGTAGAGATTCAAATATTTGTCGAGCGCATAAATATGATCGTTGCCGATAAGAGTGATATCAATTATGTCATCGGTTTTTTCCTGCAAAAGCATCCAATTTTGGCCAACACCATGCCTGCAAACCACAAACCTTTTCTCCATAATATTTTTATCTTGGTGGAATATTCCAACAATGCAGGCCACTACAATGCCAACAGTTGAGCTCGAACTAACAAGCACCTTAAGCAATGATAAATGTGATATACGACGAAATGTTGGTTTGAGTATGGTACAAGATAGACGAGGAAATATAATTTTATGATTTGACACGGGATTGAATAGATGAAGATTTTTGTTGTTGCGGGTTCTAAAGACTAGCCATCCATTGGATGTGCAAAAAAAATATATGCGAGGAGATGTGAAAAATGACAAGGAGATGCAGTGAGTATTACTAATATTGTTATTATCGTCGTCAACATTGTTGTTAACTTTCGTGAAACAGATGATATTATTCTTTATGTTGAGACTTATCTCATAGCTTCGGATATGTTCGGGGATCGGAACCACAAAATGCCAATGTGAGCAAACTGAGCGAAAAGAGATGAGATCAGAGCGACATTGAAGATCTAACTTATCTCTAATGCTCAGTAATATGTCTGTTGGGAGATCAGACCAAGATGAAAAAAGTGAGGAAGAATACGACATTGAAGAAGAAGACGACGATGAAGATCCTTCTGATGTTGAAAATTGTATCTGCTTTATTGTATCTTGGCGTTAGGAAAGGCGGAGAGGGAATGCGAGAGGTATAAAAATAAATTTTTTTTTTTAACATTAATGAAGATGAATTGAGGGTTTTAAAGAAAGAATCATAATCAAACGTGCCTTACTTCTAAAATCCTCTAATTATACCTGAAATTCTCCACCTATTAAATCCCCTAGTTATGCCCGAAGTTCTCCGCCAATTGGAAGTCAAGAGATAACGGCGGAGACAAAAGTGGGAATATATTTCTATTTTAGTCCCATAAATTTGCTATTTTCGGTGGAGATGAATTTTTTTTTTAATTTATTTCTTTAAAATATGAAATTAAGAGAATATAAATTTTCTTAACTTGCTCTTTTTAAGGTAATAAATATTTTTTTTCTTATTTTATTATTTATATAAAATTTATAAATTATTTTGGGATATTTGATTTGACAAAAAAATCTATCAATTAATATTATGATATTTTTTTACGTTCAGGTGTGTAGGGGAGTAAATGAGAAGAGCTTGAGCTAGCCCAAACTCGGCTCGTGTTCAACTCATTAAAAAAATGTCGTCGTTAATCCCTATGCTAAATGTTTGTCTTTCTATATGACGATGTAAAACTCATTATTAATAGGCATCACCTCAAATTTGACGAAAATATTTTTTGTCTAAACTTGTCTGGCGCAAGTGTTGATGCTATTTAACTATTTTCGTATAGTTAGTTGATTGAATCGAGATTGATTGCTTAAGTTGATGAACGGCTTGCCAAGCCTGGGAGCGAGAGAAATTATGGCTCAAAAAGAAAAAAAAAAATTGCCTCAGTAACAATAATCTTAACGATTATCTTGACCGACCGACAATAGAAATGTAAATGACATCATCAATATTTCACGTTATAACTTCTATTTAATATAAATATATGAACAAGAGCATGTAAATGAGACTTTTTTCGGAGGAAGTAGAGGAGTACTTCTGGGCCTTTTTATTTTTTTCTCTCTTTATTTATATTGTATATTCATAGACAAATCTGGATTGAATATTTTATAAGAATAGACATTATTTTTTTGGGGGCATTTATACTTAACATCTAAACATCGAACGAAAAAATATTACTATTCTTTTTAACAGTGAAATATATCTTTTTATGCATAGATTTATGACACTAAAGTGTTATAAGTATAAATATTAAAAATTGGGTGTTATATATTTAAATACATAAAAATAGTGTGTACAGAAAAATTTTCCTAGATTTTGTTAGATTTCACGAATATTGTTCTCTATATAAAACTTAATCCTTTGCTCCATATATGAAATTAAAATTGTGTTTTTTATCGAATTATTTAGTTTAATGTACCCCCTAAATTAATTTATTAAAAATAATTCACATCTTTTTGCCTTTTACATCCATAGAGAAATAAATTATAAATATGATAATATTAAAAATGATTTGGGTGGTATAAATGCAAATAATAGAATTTAGGTGCTAAAAATTGTGTGATGTATATATAAATGCCTATGGTTTTTGGGAAGAAATATTACATCAGGACTCCGCACATATAGCTACGTGCGAAGTCTAATAAAATAACTTCACGTGAAAGTGACAGAAAAATAAAAAAAACGGTACGGTAACACGGAAGTAACACGGGGGAATATTTATGTCGTGTTATTCCGCATTATTAAGTATTGTTGTGATGATTTTGATGTGTTATTGGCGTTTTATTGTGTTATTATAACACAAGGAGTATTTTCACAATACAATAACACACAATAACACATGAATAACACATAATAACAAATGAATAACACAAGGGGAATATTCCCCTATCAGCCTAGTAACACAGGAAATATTATCCCCGTGTTATTCTGCGTTATTCAGAAGTTATTATGTGTTTTTCAAGTGTTATTGTGTTATTATAACACCGAGAATATTCTCATAACACAATAACACATCAAAACGACCAAAATAACACTTAATAATGCGGAATAACGTGGGGAGAATATTCTCGTGTTACCGAGCCGTTTTTTTATTTTTCTGTCACTTTCATGTTGAATCATTTTATTGGACTTCGCACGTAGCTCTATATCCAGAGTCCTGATGTAATATTTCTTCATTTTTTGGGGCATTCATATGCATGACAATTACCGCGTAATTTTTTTGTACTTACACATCAAACGCCTAAACCTTACTTCTTACATTTATACCAACAAATCTTTCAAATAACATCAAGAATACCACCATTTTAATTTTTAAAAGGTGGAAACACCTTGTCAAGCATAAGGAAGGTCGGATGAATGTAAAACTAGAAGTTTGGGTGGTAAATATGTAGATACATAGGAATTTATTGGTATATATGTAATTTCTCCTTTTTTTAATTAAATTTAACTAAAAAAGAAATTTTAAGAAGTTTAAAACACAGAGCCAGCATTGGGTATACAGATCCACTTATCTGAAAGCCACCAGAATGTGGGACAAAGCACTGTAAATATTACTCGAGAACTGCAACAACCTATTAGCGAAAAATACAATAGTAATAAGAAGAATTGATTGTCAGAGTATCGAAAGAGAGATACAACTTCCCAAGAGTCTCACAACAAAAATCTCTAGTAGACAAGTCTTATAAAAGAAGCTTAAATCTTGTAATAGAGCTTCCCGACCTCGTTATACACCATATTGCAGGATTACCAAAATAGTAAATGTCCGTCAAAGAAACATAAATGATTGTGTTTGAATGCTAATGCAGAGTTCTATATGAGAAGATAAACACATAATACTTATGTTCTAAGTATTCTAAAATTAAAGGCTCCATCCAGAAGTATGCTTACGACAAAGATCAAGAATTATATTCCAAAGGCCAAGTGCAAATGTCCAAAATTATCCGCAAAACCAACAATCAGACGAAAAAAAGTAAGGAAGCAACCGATTGAGCTCATTGCAACACAAGTTGTTGTATTCATCATTGCTCTCCCAAAATATGGAGAGTTCCATCCAAGGATGCCAATAAGAAGAATACCAACTTCTAAATGAATCTCCATAAAAACTAAAATTGAGTGTATGCCACCAGAGACAATAAACCAACCATTAATAGCACTTGAAGAAGCTCCAACTAATACATAAGTAAATTCCATAAGAAGATTATCAAAAAATCAAAACTAAATTAGGGGATAATCAGATAGCCAAACCACACTCATCAAACAAGCATATAAAAATTTTTAATATGAGAAGGAACGAATTTTCAGAGTTTTCATCTTCTGCTATTTTCTTTATATGCAAGAAAAGAAATTGAAATTTCAAAAAAAAAATGATTATTTAAGATAAGTGCTTATAGTTAAAAAATATCCATGAAAATCATGGAATTTTTTCAAGCCAAACAAAAAGCGAGGGGACATGCAAATTTCATATAAAGAATCTTTTAGTTATTTTGCGATTAATTGAATCTGCATAAACCAAATTTTGAGAAAATGTGTAACCATGTTAATAGAAAAAGATATTGGGAATGTTTTTCTTTAATAAAGAGAAGGTGAATGGGCATTCCAAAAATAAACTTGGAGTAGATTCTTAATGAGCATTACATAGAAGACATTGAAGAGGGAGCATAATACCTCTTACTAAAAGAAGATCAACAATTTTATGACCGCCTATAACACCTTTCTAAGTGAAGGAAGCAAACTAGAAGGAATTGTCTTTAAACCAAATGAATTTGTGTCATATGACATAAGTATGGCCTTCATAAGCATAAACACAAGTAGCTAAATGTGACATAATTTTTTCCCCTCCTGAGGCAATTTCAGGTGATAGAAGGGGCATTCTGGGTGATAGAAAGATACGGATATTATTCCTGGTTATTTCAGAAACTAAAGAGTTGGAAGAGCACTTAAACTAGTTAAAATTTTGATTACTAGACCTCTCATGAAATGAGGTTCTTTCCACCCGTGGGTCAAATAAGAATAATATCATAAATGTAGTAATATTGAGAGTAAGACAACTTTTAACTCTATTAGCAGTTTTATCATATTTTTCCAGAAGTCATGTAGTTGTAGGATGTTTAGGATTGGGTCAAAATTTAAATCTTTTTATTTATATTAAAATATACATGTAATAGAATTAAATATGTTTTTATTCTATTTTTTAATTAATAATTTTAATTGATTATAAAATCTTGGTAGGCCAATTAAATTATTTAAAAAAAATACTCATCAAATATATATATATATATATATATATATATATATATATATATATATAATTTAATTATTTTGAGCCAAAACGAACATAATATGAAAAACAAATCTTTGTTCGTGTTCAGCTCGTTTATATGTTAAGCGCAAAAAATATTACTCATGTTCGGTTCATTTGCTTAGCGAATGAGTTGACAAGAACTACGTAACAAACTGAGCACGAGTTATTCACAAGCAGCGAGCCGTTTTGACAACCCTAGCTATAGCACACTCTGTTGTATACACATAAGCCAAATCCCATTCTAATCATGTTTGAACACTTTCTTGACTTATTCAAACTATATTTTCAAATTATGTTTGTACATAGTTCATGTATTATGTTGAACTAATCCTTGAATTATATTCGAGGAATATTATAACCTTATTCAAAATTTAAAAGAATCATAGATAAAGTTCTTGTTAAACATATGATAATTGTTATTAATGCATAAAGTGATGTAACTTATTACTTTTCATTTTTTTTAAATAACGAAAAATTGTGCATGTGTATAATGTGTGTGCATTGAATATGTTTAAATGAAATTCACACAATTAGAATGTTTGTAACTTTATTAAAATTTTAAAAGAATCATAGCTGAAGTCACGTAACTTTTTACTTAACTCTTTTTTAAAATAACAAAAAATTATGCATATGTGTACTTTATATGTGACTTGAATATGTTTTAAATGAAATTCACACAATTAGAATACTAGGAATATAAAATAATCGATACTATCATGTGGCAATTATTATAAATAAAACAAATATTTTAAGCCATTATATCTATCTTAAGCTTTTAAGTAGATAAGATGATAATGAAGCTAGAAAAAAATAACTTGCAATTCAAAAATATTTAATTAATTAGATGTTGGAGGTAACTAAATAAAGTCATGTTTGAGTTAATATTAAGGTAATTTAATTTGTTTAATTTTAGTTTATTTTTCTTAGTAAATATATATATGCTTAAAGCCTTCAAATAAAAATGCACAATTTTATTTGATAGAAAAGTTTAAGTATTTGATGTAATCGCAAAATCTGGTCAATATAATATTACATGCATTGATCTGTTTGTTTATTAAATATAACTTTAATAACTTGTACTTCAAATTCTTTATTATTGCAAATTAGAATTTCAAGACAATGAATATTCTAGTCGTATCCATTAGAGTTGCAAATGAGCCGAGCTTGAGCAAGCTGAAGCTTAACTTGTGTTTAGCTCATTAGAAAATAATTTTGTTTAAAATTGGCTCATGTTCGAAATTGTTCGTGAACAACGCGCTCGTATTTGGCTCAATTTACATATTCATATTCTTAAACGCTCAATATTTTCATTAAATTAAATAAAAATTTTAATAATGGAATCAATAAGACTTGCAAAAAGAGCTAAAAACACAAACAGAGTAAGCCTTATAACCAATTAGACATTCAAAAGAAAAAACTAAGAAAAAAAAAATCCGCTAATGACTGTGTTAAAAAAGCTCATCTTTCACGAACATTTCGTATTCAACTCGACATGGAGTTTAGGTTCGATGAAGCGAGACGAATACAAACAATTTTTTTTAATTCTTTTAATTCATGATTGATTAGAAGAGATATGCTTAACTTTTAAGTAATTTCTTTCGTTCTTGATTGTGTTCGTAAACATTTGTATTAATGTATTGTCATCATTAGTTTTCCAGTTCTTATCATGGTGAAGCAAAATAATTTGGTGCCTAATGGCTACTTCAAAAACCATTGGCTCAGAAATGTTAGAACATGGTTCAATCAGCCTGCTCATATGACTAGGAGATGTATTGGTAATGATCTTGCTCTGTTACATTAATTTTTGCCTCTTATATTTCATTATTTATTATTATTATTATTATTATTATTATTATTATTTTTTGCTCATTGTTTATGGATTAGACTGTTGGTTTGGTTGGTTAATGCAGCCGGACAAAAGAAGGCAGTTAAGATCTTCCCCACCCGACATTTGGCCCCCTTCGCCCAATAGTCTAGTGCCCAACTCTGAAATATAATATGAAATCTAGAACCGGTAGAGGTTCACCCTTAAGGTGCTAAAGGTGATTTTCAAAGTTTTATCAAAATTGCTCAAATTTACTATTGGTATTTTTATTGCTTCTTAGACCTTCATTCGACTGTCTTCATGTAGCTTTATGATTTATGCATATGCTTGTTGCCTATAATAACTAGCTATATCTTTTATCCAATTTAGGCTTACATTTGTATTTTGTTTAGACGCATGCCAATTATATTTTCTCTTTGGTTTACAAATTTGTAAATATTATAAATTCTCGAGATATCTGCTGGCATATGTTGACAATGAGTGCAATATTTTTGTTATATTTCTTAGGTTGTGAGAATTCCAAAGCAGCTTGCTCCCACAATTGGCATTAAGAATCGCTCGCTAGAAGGTCTCCAAGCCACACAGATGAAGGGTGACTCCTTGCCTTTTGTCCACAGGAGGCCTTCAGTCGAGTTGGGGAAGGTTACTGAGGAGATGAAGGCATTTAAGGCTTACAGAAAGCTTCAAGTGGAGAGAATGAATGTTAGGCAGGTCGGTGCCAGGCTGAAGGATGCTGCAGAAGCAAATAAATAAGAGAAGAAGTGAAAACTTGTTGACCTCATTTTTTATAATGAGTCACCCTTTTGACCTAAAAAGTCAACTTTGGTCAAAATGGTCAAACCAGACCCAATGACCAACCCTGTTGACCCCATAGGTCACCCTCTTGACCTAAAAAGTCAACTTTGGTCAAAATGACCAAACCAGACCCAATGACCAATCCTGTTGACCCCATAGGTCAACCTTTTGATCTAAAAAGTCAACTTTGGTCAAAATGGTCAAATCAGACCCAATGACTAACCCTGTTGACCCCATAGGTCAACCTTTTGACCTAAAAGTTAACTTTGGTCAAAATGGTCAAACCAGACCCAATGACCAACCCTGTTGACCCCATAGGTCACCCTTTTGACCTAAAAAGTCAACTTTGGTCAAAATGACCAAACTAGACCCAATGACCAAACTAGACTCAATGACCAAACCTGTCGACCCCATAGGTCAACCCTTTGACCCAATGACATGTTTAAAACCCCACAAGGATAAAATCACAAATATTGTGATCAAATCAACCATGACAAAGTTGAAAAAGGTCACATTAGACATCTTGAAATTAAATTGATTAATTTAGGCTGACTTGGGTCAACCTAAATCAAAATTGGTCAACACTTATCTATTTTAATCAAAATAGGTAAAAATGAAATAAAAACAACAAAATTAATCAAATAATTAATTTCAAAATTATTTTGATTAATTAAATTAATTAATGATTTAATTTTCAATATTTTAATTAAATGACATAATTAATTAAAATGAAAATTAAATTAAAATCATAAAATGACAAAATTAAATAAAAATGATAAAATTAATCAATTAATTAATTTGAAATTATTTTCAATTAATAAATTGATTAATGAAATAATTTCCAACAATTTTTAATAACATAATTAATTAAAATGGAAATGACACATTGTTTTCCCATAATTAATTAAAGATAAAATTAAATTAAACCCATCATAAGACATAATTAACACATGACAAAGCCTAACTTAAATCATGACTAACCATGGGTTAACACCCATCATGGTGAATAAAATGAGGTGGCTCTTTCTCCTTCATTCTAAGCCATGACTCATCACCTCCCTAAAGTGAGGTGGCCGGCCAAACAAAAGCCATTTTTAGGCCACCCAATGAGAAGAAAACATTACATGTAACCATGCCTTCACCATGGTTAAATGAAATCATGAGGGGGAAACATATGTGTCACCATTTGCCAAAGCTAAGGGGTGACTTGTAAGCTCATGAGGAAGAGAAATTACAGCTCATTTCAAAGAGCTAAACCACCTCATGCATGATCCAATGGGAAGGAGCCAAAACAATGAGCTCATGATGGAAAACTTTGGAAAGACAACCATAGTTATCCTCTCAGCTGAAATTTCATCTTTAATTCATTAATAGGGAAGATAACAACTCCCCTAGTACAGCCTAAGCCAAGCCATGGCCTCCCCATGGCTATAAATAGAGCCATACCCGAGCCCTACAAAGGAGAAGAAAAAAATTTAGTGAGACCTATAGGCTGCTTAAATCTTCTGGCTCCCAACACAAAAACTCTTCCCAAGAGTCTTAACAATCCATTTTGATCAAACCCAAGCCATAGATTGAGCCCAATCGAGCCAATTTGATCAAAATTCAAAAACAGCCCAAACCAGCCACCTTTTCAAAATTCTCCTCTGAGGCCGACTTTTGAACCAAATTGGTGCAGCAACAATCTTCCTCTGGAGTCCTAGAAGACAACTACAAGGTCTGATCAAGCTTGATTTACTTGTGGCAAAGGTATGGAATTATTTTTCTCAAAATAATTCGTATTTTTGAAATATCATGTGTTATACTAGCCCAGAAATGTTGCATCACCGTATGGATATATTCTACATGTTTAGATGATTCCATAGGTTCAAAAATCACTCAATTTCGTTAAGAAATGAGTGAGATGTTGTTATTTGACGTTTAACGGTTCGAAATTTTTTTGAATTTTCGGTCGATTTTTCTCAGCCGTTCGATCCCGTGTTTCGGGATGGACGGCGCTGATCGCGTCCCGCGGTGTCCGCTGTTCCTCGTCGCGCAGCGGATCTTCTCGCCCGTCGATCGGTACGAGGACACGCGGCGTGTCCTCAAATTTTCTGGAATTATTTAATTACAGAAAACCTTAAAAACTTCAAAAATTCATATCTTTTGATCCAAAGGTCATAAAAATAAAACAAAAAAACCTCTGGAAAGCTCTTGAAGAGAGGAAAATTATGAAATAGAAATCATAATTTTATTCCTATTATTTAATTTTTAAATAATTAAATACTCTCTGGAGTATTTTAATTATTAAAAATTAATTATAAATCAGAAAAATATGAAATTTTGAGGCATTTATCTTTATGCTCTTAGGAATGTTTCATGATTTTTCCAAGGACAAAAAACATACCTATGACACCTTTTTATAATTTTCAAGACATTTTGTAATTACTTCAAATAATAATTACAGAAAAATGAAAATTATGAAAAATAAAATAAAAATGATTAGAAATGTTAGGGTAACAGAAAATGACCCAAGGAAAATAATTTCTAAGTCATAAAAATAATTTTAAATGATATTTTAAAATTTAGGATTAAAATTCATTATTAAATAATAAATTTAATCCTAAAAATCACCCTTTTAGAAACTTAACCTATTTTCTTTAAGAGTCTAAGTTTGAAATGAATCTAGTCCATGTTAGACTCATGAAAAACTTTAGCTAAGTCTAAAATATGATAAATTAGACTTGATAAACCTTAATTAGGTTTAAAACATCACTTAAACCTATTAAACCTTAAGCTTAATTAATTAAGTCTAAAATGACAAAATTAGACTTAATTAGGTTTAAAACATCATTTAAACCTATTAAATCTTAAGCTTAATTAATTAAGTCTAAAATGACAAAATTAGACTTAATTAGGTTTAAAACATCATTTAAACCTATTAAACCTTAAGCATAATCAATCAAGTCTAAAATGACAAAATTAGTTTTAATTAGGTTTAAAACATCATTTAAACCTATTAAACCTTAAATAATTAGACTTAACCCATAATAAGTCTAATTAATCAATTAAACCTTACCTAAATTAGGTTTAATTAACCTTAAACAAATTAGACTTAACCCATATTAAGTCTAATTAAATCAATTAAACCTTACCTAAATTAGGTTTAATTATTAGACTTAACCCATATTAATTCTAATTAAATCAATTAAACCTAATCTAAATTAGGTTTAATTAAACCTAAACAATTATACTTAACCCATATTAAGTCTAATTAAATCAATTAAACCTTACGTAAATTAGGTTTAATTAACCCTAAACAATTAGACTTAACACATATTAAGTCTAATTAATCAATTAAACCTTACCTAAATTAGGTTTAATTAACCTTAAACGATTAGACTTAACCCATAATAAGTCTAATTAAATCAATTAAACCTTACCTAGATTAGGTTTAATTAACCTTAAGCAATTAGACTTAACCCATATTAAGTCTAATTAAATCAATTAAAGCTTACCTAAATTAGGTTTAATTAACCTTAAACAATTAGACTTAACCCATATTAAGTCTAATTAAATCAATTAAACCTTTCAATTAAACCTTTCCTAAATTACATTTAATTAACCTTAAACAAATTAGACTTAACCCATATTAAGTCTAATTAATCAATTAAACCTTACCTAAATTAGGTTTAATTAACCTTAAACAATTAGACTTAACCCATAATAAGTCTAATTAATCAATTAAACCTTACCTAAATTAGGTTTAATTAACCTTAAACAAATTAGACTTAACCTATATTAAGTCTAATTAATCAATTAAACCTTACCTAAATTAGGTTTAATTAACCTTAAACAATTAGACTTAACCCATATTAAGTTTAATTAATCAATTAAAACTTGCCTAAATTAGGTTTAATTAACCTTAAACCAGTCTAATAAAGTCATTAAACCTTACATAAATTAGGTTTAATAAACTTTAAACAATCAAATTTAACTCATATTAAATCTAATATAACCTGAATACAACCTAACTTGAACTCAAGTTAAACTAAACCTTAAGTTCAATTTACATTGAATCTAACATAACCTAAACCTAACTTAAGTCTAACCTACATTAGACTTAAGTCAAACCAAACTTAGGTTCAATCCGACATGAACCCAAGTCAAACCTAAACCTAACTTAAATCTAACCTACATTAGACTTAAGTCAAACTAAACTTAAGTTCAACCCGACATGAACCTAAGTCAAACCTAAACCTAACTTAAGTCTGACCTACATTAGACTTAAGTCAAACCAAACTTAGGTTCAACCCGACATGAACTTAAGTTAAACCTAAACCTAACTTAAGTCTGACCTACATTAGACTTAAGTCAAACCAAACTTAGGTTCAACCCGACATGAACCTAAGTCAAACCTAAACCTAACTTAAGTCTAACCTACATTAGACTTAAGTCAAACCAAACTTAGGTTCAACCCGACATGAACCTAAGTCAAACCTAAACATAACTTAAGTCTGACCTACATTAGACTTAAGTCAAACCAAACTTAGGTTTAACCCGACATGAACCTAAGTCAAACCTAAACCTAACTTAAGACTGACCTACATTAGACTTAAGACAAACCAAACTTAGGTTCAACCCGACATGAACCTAAGTCAAACCTAAACCTAACTTAAGTCTAACCTACATTAGATTTAAGTCAAACCAAACTTAGGTTCAACCCGACATGAACCTAAGTCAAACCTAAACCTAACTTAAGTCTGACCTACATTAGACTTAAGTTAAACCAAACTTAGATTCAACTTGACATGAATCTAAGTCAAACCTAAACCTGAACCTAAGTCTAACCCAAACTTAATCTTAACTCAAGACTCAACCCATATTAAACTCAAACCAACTTTAAGTATAGGTTCAACTTAACTTGAACCTAACTTAAGTCAAACCTTAACTTAAAACCAAATCATATTGAACTT
This sequence comes from Papilionanthe hookeriana x Papilionanthe teres, assembly GCA_022702705.1. Lineage (NCBI taxonomy): Eukaryota > Viridiplantae > Streptophyta > Magnoliopsida > Asparagales > Orchidaceae > Papilionanthe > Papilionanthe hookeriana x Papilionanthe teres. Next base: position 109,665,301 of record CM040432.1, read on the forward strand.
TTAACTTAACTTAATTCAAACCTAAATTCAAAATAAAATTTTAATTAAGTCTAACATATTAGACTTAATTAAATCATCAAACCATAAATTAGTTGAGATTTAAATCAACAAACCTTGATTAATTCTAATTCATTAATATCTCAATAAACTACAGCTAAATAGACTTAAAGTCTTACCTAAAAAGGACTTAGATGGTCAGTAATTCTAATTAAGTCTACTTTATTAGACTTGATTAACCTTTAAGTCCTATTTAAACAAGGCTTAAAACTTAATTAAGTTTATTCTAAACTAACCTTTTAACTTAAAGTTCGAACAGTACATGAACTCAAGTTAATTAGATTCAATCAACATTGAATTTAACTTAGGTTTAACCAGACATGAGCCCAAGTTAATTCAATCAATATTGAATCTAACTTTAAAACCTTTTAACTTAAGTTCAAACAGACATGAACTCAAGTTAATCTAATACAATTTAAGTGCAAACAGACATGAACTTAAGTTAATCTAATTCAACTTAAGTGCAAATAGACATGAACTCAAGATTTAAGTTTAAATTGACATAAAATCCACGTTTTAAACCAAAATCGACATAATCGACATAAATTTAATATTTCAAACAAAAATCGACAAAACTGACATAAAATCGACATTTCAAACATAACCGACATAAAATCGGCATTTTAAACCAAAATCGACATAATCGACATAAATTTGACATTTCAAACAAAAATCGACAAAACCGACATAAAATCGACATAAAATCGACATTTCAAACATAACCGACATAAAATCGACATTTTAAACCAAAATCGACATAATCGACATAAATTTGACATTCTAAACAAAAATCGACAAAACAGACATAAATTCGACATTTTAAACATAACTGACATAAAATCGACATCTTAAACCAAAATTGACATAATTGACATAAATTTGACATTTCAAACATAGATCAACATAACCGACATAAATTTGATTTTTCAAACATAAATCGACATAAATCCGACATTCCAAACGAAACTCAACAAATTTAACATTTCAAATTAAATTTTTTGACATTAATCGACATTTCAAACCAAATATATCTCGACATAAAACGACATAATTCTTAAAGTTCGACCCACATTGAACTTAACTCGACATAAGATTAAAAATTAACAATCCAACCCAAATCAATATTCAAGACAAATAAAAATTTAAACATAAATTGACATAAACTTAAATCGACATTTCAACCAAACTCGAACATCCGACAACTCTGGATCAACAGACACTTCGACTGAGTAATCTAAATATCTTGACTACGACATTGTTTCTAACTTTATTTTCCTTGCAGGATGAAGACAAGAAGTTTCGTCTAGATTTTTTTTGCATGTTATAGGGTGTGCTAACTCTGTTTTGCAGGACGTCGACAACAGAACATTGACAACAAAACCAGGACTTTTGATAGCCATAAAACCTAAACTTTCTACAAACAACAAAACAAAAATGACATGACAACAAAGACAACTGAACTTTTAAGTTAGCCATGAAATCTAAGATAAAACGACAAAATCATTAACATTGACATCGACATACAACGACATTTCTATACCACAATAAACATAATGACATGACACTAAACCAAAACAAATACTTGATGAAATGACATGACAAAATAAAAATTAGGAAGACCACAAAACTAAAATTTAAAACGAAAGGGAATCATAAACAAAATAACAAAAATAAATAAATAATGATATCTTCTTAACATTATAGAAGGTATCTCATGACATAATAACGACATCTTCTTATAGGAGATAAAATATCTCACGACAAATCGAGATATTAATCACGACATTTTATGACATTACAACATCACATGTCATTACGACATGACATAAGACAATATGACATACAAATTACGACATCTCGACATGACACATGACATGACACCAAAACAACAAAACAATCCACCGCAAAGGAACAACATAAACCCAACATAAACAAAACTTTCTGGTAGTATTGATTCTTCAGAAACACACTGCCACGACAATACTTACACGTTTTCGAGGACAAATGTTAACCTTAATCGGGAGTTTTCCTAGGCAGTATTAATTGCTCAGGATGTAATTAACTATAGGAGCTTGTTCCTATAGGAGATTAAAGAACTTAGGATAGGTATTTCACCTACAAGACCTCTCTGGTTACCCAATATCTTCATATGATTTTCTTATATGAAAAACTTCAGTAATTACCCAATCTGAAGACTTGTTCTATGAGATTATCATTTGATCTCCTTTTTCTCTCAATCTCTATCATGATTAATCCTTCTTCAAATTCTCCAAAGACTTCTGAGTATAAATCTAGGAAGGATAAGAATTAGGGCGATAGATAGAGAAAGAGAATGGCGACTCCTTGACAATGACATGATACAGGAATTAACGGCGACGACATGCGATCCATATATTTCATCGCCATCAAAACTGTTAGCCGATTATATAGCCAATTAGGTTATATGATTGGGCCATTTTCATACCTATCACACAAATCTTATGTATTTACATGTCTCATAAGTAAATTTATATTTACACACATTAAAAATTCTAATACTACATCAAAAATAACACTGATATATATTTTAAATCATGCATAGTTTAAAAGCATCAAAGTGTTATGTACATAAATATGATCGTTTAGGTGTGAGATGTGAGATGGGAAAATACGTAAGAATTGGGTGATATGTGTGTAAATTTTCCTATATTTATTCTTAGGTTGGTTTATTGTAATCGTTGTGTCCTTAATTAAGAGATTGTTATAATAATAAATGTAATACTTGTGTGACCGTTTTCTCACCAACTCCAACCGACTTTCGCTGCCGGTTATAAATTTCGGTAATACTTGTGTAACCATTTCCCCGCTCAAGTGGATAGAATCACCTTCATTTTATTGATTCTTGGTTTCTCTCTTCGCTGCGGTTTGTTTGTGCTCACCGCCGGTCTTCGCCGTCAGTAGGTCCCCTTTTCCTCATCCAGCTATAAATACCCCTAGGTGGGAGAGTATAGAGAGGTTGGCGATTCGTTTGTTAGATTTGGGAATTCTCATTTGTCACTACTTCTGAGTTGTTTTTTTATTTTCTGGAGATAAGTCTTCTTCCTTCTTCTTTCCTTAGTCATTTAATGAGATATCTTCATATAGCTTTATTTAGAGTAATTGAAAATTAAAAATTAAGATTCTCATTTATGAGTTAATATGACCTATGATTATTTTGTGATATCTTCTTTCGAAGAGCATTTTGGATAGTTGATCTGTTTACTTGGGTGACATTCACCTTAAAATTAGGAAGCATTTGAATATAGTTTTGCTTACTTATTCACATAATTTAAACAATGCACTTACTCTCAATAGGAACTAAGTAAATACATCATGTCTGGCTTTTCTTGGGCTAAAATGTGAGGTTTCATGAATTATGTTATGAGGGCATACAAGAATTCGGGGCAGAATTAAGAACGAACAGATAATTATGGTTTTAGTTGGAAATTGAAACTTATGGCTTCGTTCAGAAGATACATCTCAAATCAGCAATACATTGTTTATTCTCTTATGATAGTTTAATAGCTTATAACTCCAATTTTTAAGGTTATATTTACTTTGTCAACGAGATTATTTTTTTTTATGTTTAATTTCTTTAAACAATGAGTTTTGGTCCAATGATGTGAATTATATTCCATCTTAGTTTTATCCTTGCAAAGTGCATGATGTCCATTTTGTGTGATCTAATTGAAAAAGAAATTGAAGTTTTCTTAGACGGCTTCTCAATTTTTAGAATCTTCTTTAATTCATGTTTAAATCATTTAGCGAGAGTTCTAAAATACCGCGAAGAAATAAATTTAGTTCTTAATTGGAAAAAATGTCAATTTATGGTCGCAGAAAGAATTGCATTAGGACATAAAATTTTTGAAAATGGTGTGAAAGTAAATTTAGCGAAAATACAAGTTATTGCTAAACCACATCCTTCTATAACCGTGAGAGGAATTATAAATTTTTTAGGACATGTTGCATTCTACAGGTGTTATATTAAATATTTTTCTAAAATTGTCAAGCCTCTGTGTAATCTTATATAAGAGATGCAATATTTGATTTTAATAAGGAATGTCTAAATCTATTCAATTTATTAAAGAAAATATTAATCACTACACATATAATTGTTTCACCTGATTGAGAAAAATCATATGAATTAATCTCTGATGCTAGTAATTATTTTATTAAGACAATATTGGCTAGATTTGAAAAAATTATTCCGTCCGTCGTCTGCACGCGAGCTGCTCCGGACAACGGCTGTGATACAGCCGAGGTCGGCTGTGATACAACTGAGGTCGGCTGTGATCTCCAACCTCGACTGTATCACACCCATCGTCCGGACACAGTTCTGTATCCGGACTCCAGACGAAATAATTTTTCTAACGTCTGGACTCCAGTATTGGCTAGGCTTCGATGGACCAAAAGCCTAATGATGTGAAGTGGCACCTTGCAAGAAATGACGCAAAGGCAGCAAAGTAAACTTTTTTTGAGCTGTGGCTTCCAATTCCTATGTACTTACTTATATAAACTTTATTATTTTACATTAATATCAGATAAATATTTAATATCACATAATAATATTACTATTTTAAAATACACATTTTCATATATAGATAAATTAGCATGTATAGAAATTAAAATATAGATGTTAGATATTAAAATACAAAAGAATTAAACGGTGATACGTCCCTAAAAAATCATATCGATTCTCATGAATTTGAGTGAACATTTAGACCAAAAGTTTCAAAAATCAAATTTAGTAATGTCTACACATTAGTTTAAGTGAAGTGTCTCAATGAGAAGAGCCAAACAACATTAAAAATAATTCGATCATGCACTTGAAGCATGGAGCGAAACTTTGAAACATATTTTAGGCAAATAAATGATCATTAACTAAGAAGTTCATAGTCAAATTTAGCGTTTCGCCAATATGAATCCAATGAGCTTAATATCATTTAATTCAGACATTATTAAAATATTCAAATACTGAAAAAATTATATTTGATCAAGAGAATCAGTCTAAGTCGTCTGATTGAGTGTTCTGATTCATATAATATTTACAGATGACGCTACTCCCAAAATCTATAAATAGACTTTGGGAATAAATTATCATGCTACTCCCAAAAATTTTTTAAAATAAAACTTCTATGTATGTCTCTTCTTCAGTAGAACAGAAGTAAAATTTTTTTTCTTTACTGTTTAAAGTGTATTATTCATTAATTACCGTCATTAGAGAGGTTTTCTTCCTCCTTTTCTATAACAAAATGATTTTTGTTTTAAGGCCTGTTGGGCCGGCCCACGTTTAATGCAGAGGGGCTTGGTTATGAGTCCCCGGCGCCCGGTTGGATGCACCAAGATTTTTAGGAATATTTACATGCATGCCACTCAAATTTTATTTATTTACATATCTAATACTTAAATTTGTATTTTTATAAATATGCCACTCAAATACTTTTTAAAAATAAAAAATGTTAGCATTTGTTTAATATATATAAAAATTTAATATAAAAAGTTGTTTAATTATTTAATTATTTTGAACTAAATAAACCAAACACAAACGAAAAAAATATTTATTTACGTCCGGCTCATTTATAAATCAAGCCCAAAAAATATTTGTATTATTAATTTATTATATTATTATTATATTATTTTGATCATATTTAATTAATTTTTATATTTATTATGTTATCCATTTCAACTCCTAGTTCTCTTCCGATCGAACTATTAGACTTTAAATATTTCATTCTTTCGATTTATTATCCGACCTGTCATGTTCCTCCAATCTATTAGTTGATATTGTATGCGCACTAAATGGAATGGAAAATGATCTAAAAAAGTTAAATAAGTTCAGATCATATTTGCAGTTTAAGGGATAAAAACATAAAATGCTTTTGTTAGAAGCATTAATTAGTTATTATATTCTAACTCGATTCAAAATAAAGATGGGATCAAGTGCCTTCAAACTATTTCATTAATTAGCTTCCTATTATGATTATGATAAAACTTCTTCCTTTTATTTTATTTTATTTTTTATTTTTTGCATATGCAACAAAATTAAAAAGCGTAAGATTTTGTTCTCGCGGCTTAACTTATAAACTTATAATTACTCTATGATTACTGTTTAACTCTTCAAGCTTAACTTACAAACTTATAATATAACAATAAACTTATTAAGCCTTATGAAACTTTTTTTTTCTAGTATGTAAATAAAAAATATGTCAGCACTGTTCTTGAGGAGATATAACAGTCCAGAGGAGAAGAATACGATGAAAGAGGTCCCACTAATAAAAAACTATGAGACACACTTATCTGACCGAGTGCAGCTATCTGAGCCAAAACCAACACGGTTAGAGATGATCATGTCAAGAGAGACGACCGAATGAATTAAATCTAAGTTAGGAGGATCATTCGGTCGTCTCTGGTGACTCGGTCGACCCAAGGCAATTGAAGCTTAACTGACTGACTGAATCTATCGATCAGAAGCTAAATAAACTTGAACGACTAAGCTAGAGAGAAATCAAACGATATACTCATAATTGTAAAATTCTAAGAATACTCTATACATCTGTGAAATTGTAGTATTATCATATTGTACTCTCTCCCTTATAAACTTGAGGATCATTTCATGAACAATGACGCACCCCCCCCCCGGCTGTGATTCACCTGAAAATATTACCAATGAAATCTCGTCACGTGTAAATTCCGATCTCATCACTTAAAAAACAAAAAACAACATGTAGCACCTCAAAATTTGTCTGACCCGATCTGTACTTGCCTCGTTCAGGGTCGAAAAGACAACCCGCTGAATGATACAACTACGAAAATACCGCAATACAACATAAATACAATAACAATAACATTGGTTAAAACAACATCAAAACAACAGTTAAAATTATAATATTTTTCACGTATAACAAATGATTTGAGTGGTAAAAATATAAAAACAACAGCTAGGTTTTATATATTTAAATGTATAAGAATTGGGCGGCATATATATATATATATATATATATATATATATATATATATATATATATATATATATATATATATATATATATAAATGCCCCCGTTTTTTTTCTATAAATTGAAAATATTAATTTGAAAATAAAATTGATCGTTAATGTCACTCAAACCCGAATGTACATTTCCATGCATTGATAAGCTTAAATGAATTAAATGAATATACATTTTGACCGTGAAGCAGTATTATTGGAGTAATCAAGAATTGGGTTGCATGTAAGTAAACGTCCCAACAAATTGGAAATATTAATTTAAACATGATATATAACACCGTAGAAAAAATTAATCTTTCAAAATAAAAATAAATATTTTAAAAATAAATTTCAATAATAACTTAATAACGCCTCAATAATAACGTAATAGGCTACAAAAACAATGTAGCATTGAGGTGTTGTTGGCGCGTTTTTTTAGGCGACGTTGTTATTGGCTTATTTTTACAAAATAACATCGTAAGCCTACATCAATAATATTGTTTTTTATTCGGTAGTGTTATTGTGGTATTATTTAACGTGATTTTGAGGTGTTATTGGAATGAAACAGTGTTATTGGTTTTTTTTTTTTTTTGTATTATTCTGGTGTTATTTAAGTATTATTTCGCGGTTTTGAGATATTATTCGAGAGTTTCTGCGGTGTTGATGAGGTGTTATTAGAGAGTTATTAGCGCTTTATTCCGGTGTTATTGAAGAGGAACAAAGGTGTTATTGTGATATTTTTTCTTATGCAATGTTATTGATGTTGTTTTAGCATTAATGCAGTGTTATTGGTGTTGTGAAGCGTTGCTATTCAACGGTTACAAAGATGTTATTGACGAGAAAGCTGAGGTGTTATCAGAGTGATATTTTTTTAATGCGGCGCTGTTATTTGAAGTAAAGTGATGTATGATTGAGGTGTTACTGATAAAAAATTCAAAAAAATAATAATTTATATTTTTATTAATTAATTCCTTTTTTTCATTCCATGTACTCTTTTCATTTTATTAATAATTCTATATAAAATTAACAGTTGGTATCTTTTATTAATAAATTTATAAATCAAATAAATAGATAAATATAAGAAAATATTTTAATAGTTTTTATGTATAAGGAAATATTTATTTGTAACCTATTAAAATATTTCCTTATATTTATTTCCTTATAAGGAAATGAATACTTTAAAATATTTCGTTAAATCTTTAATATTAAAATGAATATATAAAGACATTTCCTTAAATTTATTTTCTTATATATTTTCTAATATTTATTTCTCTATATTTAAAATAAAATAATATATTAAAATGTTTTCTTGTATTTATTTTCTTATAAGGTAATGAATATTTTAAATATAAGGAAATGAATATTGATTTCTTCATAAGGAAATGAATATTTTAAAATATTTCTTTAAATTTTGAATATTAAAATGAATATATTAAAATATTTCTTTATATTAATTTTCTTATATTTTTTTTATTTATATAAAGAAATATTTTAATAGGTTACAAATAACTATTTTCTTAAATTTATAATCTATTAAAATATTTTCTTTTATATATCTGTTTATTTGATTTGATAGGTTTATTAATAAATATGCTAACCATTAATTTTAAAAAGAATTATTAATAAAATAAAAATAGTGCATGCAATTGTGAAAAAAAAAAAATTAATAAGAGTACAAATTATTGTTTTTTTTTTCAAATTTTTTATCAATAATACCTCCATTTCTTTCGAATAATACCGCTGCATTAAAAAAATACCACGTTGTTAACACCACGGCTTCCTCGCCAATAATACTTCAGTAACTGTTGTATAACACCAATTCACGACACCAATAGCACCTCATTAATGCCAAAACCAACGCAATAGCACTGCAGAAGAAAAAACATTGCAATAACACATTTGCTTCCCTTCAATAACACGACCATAATAATACACTAATAACACTCTAATAACCCTACAATAACACTACAAAAATTTACCGTAAAACTGCAGAATAATACTTGAATAACACTGGAATAATACAAAAAAATCAAATCAATAACACGCCGCATAATACAACCGGCATATTTGGGCCGGGAGACAATTATTGATGTGCTACATATTATTATTTCATTTCTTAAACGGCGAGACCGGATTAGTACGTGAATCACGAAAAAATATTACGTCCCGAGTCTATTTAGGTGATCAAATTTTGTCCACTTCCATTTGAAGTTCTGATGGAGTTTAATTTCATTTTAATGCTTTTAGTTGAATGAGGACTCCTTATTTAACTTTCTTCCAAGTTGACAAACAAGCAATGTATTGTAGGAGGACATTCAGTTAACCGGTGGTTCTGACAAGAAGATAGGGAAGCCAATTAATTATATTTACGTACATACCACACAATTCTTATGTATTTACATATCTGACACCTGCTAGCATCACATACATAAGAATTCTGTGGTGTGTCTGTAAATGCCCCTTAATTTAATTAATAATTTTAAATACTTGCAGAACAAATTTTCAGATTTGTCTCACCACAAAGATATGGTATGTAAATTTCCTTTCATTAAATAATCATATTCATAGATTTTAAAGTGTTATAAATCTAAATATCAAAATTTTAGGCGTTTGATATATAAATCCATAAGAATTATGCGGTACATATATAAGATTTCATTTGAGAAGACGGCAAAGTTCTGTTCGATTTGAGTGAATGCTTATGCTTGCAAAAAATTTTCGTTTGGTAAAATAGTGAGATACGAACGTCTCCCGAAGTACTTTCGCAAGAAGAACAAATTTTCAACATTTCATATTGCAATTGGCCTACTCTGATTCAGCAAATACGGCTTTTAAAATAAATTGGCTGAATTTTTATTAAAGCAAGTTTAATGGTTAGATAAGTGAATACATAGAAATTGGGTGGCATGTTTGTAAATGCCACTAGGTATAAATATAAAAATAAAAATAAAATATTTATTCTAATTTTTTTTAAAGTATTGTAGCATATTTTTAAAAACCCAGCCTCAGCATACGGAGTTTTGATTTGCAATAAATCAATTTTAAATTTTTATTTAAATTATGTCTAACTTAACTAAATTGAAAATTATGAATAGTTAGGATTATTACTAATTGAAAAGGTCAATTTGTCTGTCAGTTCTTTAATTTTGTTCACGTCGAATGCCAGCTACCGTGTACCAAATGCCTAGTTTACTTGTCAGACTTACAGACCTAATACGCCTTGGCGGCTATCAACTGCTAGGTATCAGCTACTAATAAGGAGTTGATGTATGTTTACGTCTAAATAAAGTCCTCTGACACCTACATTATCACGATCTATTAACAACATACAGCTTTGACAAGAATTACATGATACTTAAATTATTTAATAAATTTTTTGCATAACTCGATGAGGGAAGTGATTTCCTTGAACCCCGTAAATTGAGATGATCAACTGCCTCTAAGGGATTTTTTTTCTCATCATCTTTCTTTTCCATAATTAGAAACTGCTTATTCAAGCTATTTGCGAAACTATTTTGCATTACATTCTATTCTACTTTCTTATTTAGTCTAACATAGATTATTTGAGACTATGAACAATATGAGATCCAACGTCCATAAAGAATTCAACAATGCAATTATTTATCTACTAAATTATTAGATAAACTTTATTTCATTGGCCAACAGGCAAAACTCATTTTTTTATTATTTTCGTATCTAATGGCTAAACTTCAAATTGTACATGAATGCCACCTTATCCATGCATTAAGATGCACATCTCATTTTTTGAATGTTCACATAGTGATATATATATATATATATATATATATATATATATATATATATATATATATATATATATATATATATATATGAAAAGTATGAATGGCATAAATATAAAAATTAAAGTTTAGGTGTTAGAAATGTAAATACATAAGAATTAGGTGGTATGGATGTAAATTCCCCTTTATCATTTAACTATCAAAATTTCGAAAGAAAATATGCCATTAAGTGGGTACTCATGTACTGCCAAATCTAAATATAATATTTAATACTTAACTAATAAACGTTGGAAAATATAAATCATAATTCTCCCAATTTGAAACCAATAATTTATTTATTTGCAGTTCAATTGTTCAAGTTTAATCAAAATGAAAATGAGCTTGGTCAAATTAAGTTATTTGGATCCGTTTCAGCTCAAAATGGGCTCTACTCGGCTCAATATTGAAGTTAACCGGCTCTATTTTAACTTTTTGGATCTGTTCCAGCTCGAATTCAACTTGAATTTGCCCACGACTCTTTATATCAATTTTACTTATTATTATGTATATAATTTCTATATGAAAAAAAAAATTCTAACGAGCCGATCTCAAATCAATTCAAGCTAATTGGGGCATTGCTTGAAATTGACTCGAAAAAAATTTAATCCAAAGTTTTCGCTCATAGCTCATCTCATTTATTTCAATCTGAATCAAAATTTAAAATAAATTTCGAGCTATTAATAATCTTTGAGCTAAATTCACAGTCTTAATTTCGGGATTATAAAATGAAGATGCATTCAAAATAGTCGCTAACGCAACAAAAAAACACTTTAGGCCACAAAATCAGCCTGCAATTACATAGAAAGCACCTAAAACTTATTATTTACAATTGATTTGAGATTTGCCCTGTCAGTTATGGTATATATATAAAAAAATTAAATTAGATTTTCATAAAACTAGTTAAATTTTTTAGTAAAAAAAATAAAATTGAATGTAGTTAAAATAAAAAAAAAAAATTTTTCTATTCAAAAAAATTTGAGCAAATTTAAATTTAAAGAACCTAAGCTGTATGTTCGAAGGTTTGAGCACAAAGTCTTTCGGTTAAATGACTAAACTATCAACGAGCAAGCCAAACTAGCTTGCAATTTTTAGGCAAGTTTAATATATATATATATATATATATATATATATATATATATATATATAACACAAAATAATAGAATATATGATTATTTGCATCCAACTCAATTTAATATTTTTAAATAATATTCATAATTCTTAATAATAATATTAATAATTCTTAATAAATAATATTTCATATATGGTAAAATTTAAGAATCTACAATTATATACTAAAATATATTATAAAGTGGCATTTTTTATTAAGTTCTAAATAGCAATATAACATCATTTCAACCAAAGATCTTACAATGAATGCCGTAATGAGTTATTAATGTTAATCCCATATTTTACTAATTAAGACTTCTATAAAAAGTAAATAACATTAAACTAATACAACATTAGATACAGTACATCATCATAAATAACATTCATAAATACATCCTATATTTGTATTCAATTCTCTATAATTAATTTCTTAAATTACAAAACAAATAATAATAAAAAACATAGAAAATCAAAATTCAAACAATTATTCTCCACAAAAAATAACATATTTTGAGATAAATATATTCAATTGAATAAAAAATTGAAACATATTTTTCTCAAAATAATTCTCACAAATTTTAGCCTCTATTTTGCACATCAACATTGAGTGACAGTTGGCTTTAGAAATGGAGTGAAATATTTTTTGCAATGATCAAAAAAACAATAAAAATCGACCCATTCAACTTCACATGCAACATCTACAACATCAGCATCAGCATTGTCGCTACAAAATTCTGTCGCATCTAATTTTAAGGACATCCAATTAGGTCCAAAATAGCTTCTCGACAACGACACATATATCTTCAGATCTGATTTCCCACTAGCTTCCATGCATGAACCACAACTAGATAATTGCTTATCAATTGGATCATTCACACCACCAACTTGTAAGAATTGTTTCTGAACCCATAATCTAAACCGTACTAATCTCATTGATGGACACCTTTCGTCGAGCTTGTAGAGATTCAAATATTTGTCGAGAGCATAAATGTGATCGTTGCCGATGAGAGTGATGTCAATTATGTCATTGGTTTTTTTCTTCAAAAGCATCCAATTTTGGCCAACACCATTCCTGCAAACCACAAACCTTTTCTCCATAATATTTTTATCTCGGTGGAATATTCCAACAATGCAGGCTACTACAATGCCAACAGCTGAGCTCGAACTAACAACCACCTTAAGCAATGATAAATGTGATATACAATGAAATGTTGGTTTGAGTATGGTACAAGATAGACGAGGAAATATAATTTTATGGTTTGACACGGGATTGAAGAGATGAAGATTTTTGTTGTTGTGGGTTTTAAAGACTAGCCATCCATTGGATGTGCAAAAAAAATATATGCGAGAAGATGTGAAAAATGGAAAGGATATGGAATAAGTATTGCTAATATTGTTATTATCATTGTCAATGTTGTTGTTAATTTTTGTGAAGCAAATGATATTATTTTTTCTATTGAGACTTATCTCATAACTTTGGATATGTTCGGGGATCGGAACCACGGAATGCCAATTGCAGCAAACTGAGCGAAAAGAGATGAGATCAGAACGATGTTGAAGCTCTAACTTATCTCTAATGCTTAGCAATATATCAGTTGGGAGATCAGACCATGACGAAAAATTTGAGGAAGAAGGAGACATTGAAGAAGAAGACAATGATGAATATTCTTCTGATATTGAAAGTAGTATCTGCTTTATTGTTTCTTGGGGTTAGGGAAAGCGGAGAGGAAATGTCGGAGGTATATAAATAAAAATATTTTTTGAATATTGATGGAGATGAATTGAGAGTTTTAAAGAAAGAATCCTAATCACAGGCACCTTCCTTTTTAAAATCCTCTAATTATATCTGAAGTTCTCCATCTATTGAATTCCTCTAATTATGCCCGAAGTTCTCCGTCCATTGGAAGGCAAGAGAGAATGGCGGAGATAAAAGTGAGGATATATTTCTAATTTTAGTCCATAAATTTGCTATTTTTGGTGGAGATGAATTTTTTTTTAATTTATTTCTTTAAAATATAAAATTAAGAGAATATGAATTTTCTTAACTTGCTCTTTTTAAGGTAATAAATATTTTTTTCCTTATTTTATTATTTATATAAAATTTATAAATATAAAAAATTAGGTGCTATATATTTAAAATACATAAAAATTGTGTATACGCAAATAAACTTTCCAAGACTTTATTAGATTTCACGAATATTGTTCTCTATATTAAACTTAATCCTTTGCTGCATATATGAAACTAAAATTGTGTTTTTTATGGAAATATTTAGTTTAATTTACCCCTAAATTAATGTGTTTAAAATAGTTCACATCGTTATGCCTTTTACATCCATAGAGAAATAAATTATAAATATGATAGAATTAAAAATGATTTGGGTGGTATAAATGTAAATAATAGTTTTTAGGTGCTAAAATTTGTGTGATATATATCCAAATGCCTCTGTTTTTTGGGGCATTCATGTGCATAACGATTGCCGCCTAATTCTTTTGTACTTACACATCAAACGCCTAAACCTTACTTCTTACATTTATACCACCCAATCTTGCAAATTACATCAAGAATAACACCATTTTAATTTTTATAAAGTGAGAGACACTTTGTCACGCATAAGGAAGGTGGGATGAATGTGAAACTAGAAGTTTTGAGTGTTAGATATGTAAATACATAGGAATTTTTTGGTACATATGTAATATCTCCTTTTTTAATTAAATTTAAATAAAAAAGAAATTCGAAGAAGTTAAAAACATGGAGCCAACACTGGGTATATAGATCCATTTATCTGAAAGCCACCAAAATGTGGGACATAGCACTGTATATATTACTCGAGAACCACAATAACCTATTAGCCAAAAATACAAGAGTAAAAAGAAGAATTGATGGCCAGAGTATCAAAGAGAGATACAACTTCTCAAGAGTCTCACAACAAAAATCTCTAGCAGATAAGTCTTATAAAAGAAGCTTAAATATTGTAAACGTGCTTCCCGACCTTATTTATAGACCGTATTAGGAACCAAAATAGTAAATGTCCGTCAAAGAAACATAAATGATTATGTTTGAAAAAAACTCATTTCAATGCTACTGCAGAGTTCTCTATGAGAAGATAAGCATATAACACTTATGTTCAATGTATTCCAAAATTAAAGGCTCCATCCAGAAGTATGCTTCCGACAAAGATCCAGAAATATATTCCAAAGGCCAAGTGCAGATATCTAAAATTGCCCGCAAAACCAAAACTCAGACCAAAGAATGTAAGGAAGCAACTGATTGAGCCCATTGCAACACAAGTTGTTGTATTCATCATTGCTCTTCCAAAATATAGAGAGTTACATTCAAGTATGTCAATAAGAAGAATATCAGCTTCTAAATGAATCTCTATAAAAACTAAATATGAGTGTATGCCACAGAGGCAATAAACCAACCATTGATAGCAATTGAAGAAGCTTCAACCAATGCATAAGCATATTCCATAAGAAGATTATCAAAAAATTAAAACTAAATTGGGGGATAAATAGATAGCCAAAACCACACTCATCCAACCAGCATATAAAAATTTTTAATATGAGAGGGAACAATTTCTCAGAGTTTTCATCTTCTGCTATTTTCTTTAATTGCAAGAAAATAAAATTGAAATTAAAAAAAAAAAGAAAAAAAGATCATTATTTAAGATAAGTGCTTATAGTTAAGAAATATCCATGAAAATCATGAAATTTTTTCAAGCCAAACAAAAAAGCGAGGGGACATGCACATTTCCAATCTTTTTGTTATTTTGCAATTAATTGAATTTGCATAAACCAAAATTTGAGAAAATGTGTAGCCATATTAAGCTTTTGGGAATGTTTTTCTTTAATAAAGAGAAGGAGGATAGGCATTCAAAAAATAAACGTGGATTAGATTCTTGATGAGCATTACATAGAAGACATTAAAGAGGGAGCATAATACCTCTTACTAAAAGAAGGTCAACAATTTTATGACCCCCAATGACAGCTTTCGAAGTGAAGGAAGCAAACAAGAAGAAATTGCCTTTAAATCAAATGAATTTGTGTCATATGACATAAGTATGGCCTTGCATAAAAGCAAGTAGCTAAATGTGACATAAATTTTTCCCCTCTTGAGAAAATTTCGGGTGATAGAAGGGGCATTATGAGTGATAGATACGAATATTGTTCCTGGTCATTTTAGAAAATAAAGAGTTGGAAGAGCACTTAAACTAGTTAAAATTTTGATCACTAGACCTCTCATGGAATGAGGTTCTTTCCGACCATGGGTCAAAGAAGAATAATATCATAAATGTAGTAATATTGAGAGTAAGACAACTTTTAACTCTATTAGCAGTTTTATCATATTTTTCTAGAAGTCATACAATTATAGGATGTTATGGATTGGGTTGAGATTTAAATCTTTTTATTTATATTAAAATATAAATTTTAAATAGAATTTAATAAATATTTATTCTATATTTTTAATTAATAATTTTAATTGATTGTAAATCTTGGTAGGTCAATTAAATTATTTTAAAAAAAATACTAATCAAATAAATAAACACACACACACACACACACACACACACACACACACACACATAATATATATATATATATATATATATATATATATATATATATATATATATATATATATATATATATATATATATATATATATAATTTAATTATTTTGAGCCAAAACGAATATAATACGAAAAACAAATCTTTGTCTGTGTTCAACTTGTTTATATGTTAAGCGCAAAAAATATTATTCGTGTTCGGCTCATTTGCTTAGCGAATGAGTTCAACACGAACTACAAAACAAACTGAGCACGAGTTATTAACGAGCAACGAGCCGTTTTGACAACCCAAGCTATAGCGCACTCTGTTGTATACACGTAAGCCAAATCCTATTCTAACCATGTTTTAACACTTTCTAGACTTATTCAAACTATACATTCAAATTATGTTTGTACATAGTTCATGCATTATGTTGAACTAATTCTTGAATTATATCCAAGGAATATTGTAACATTATTCAAAATTTAAAAGAATCATAGAGAAAGTTCTTGTTAAAGATATGATAATTGTTGTTAATGCATTAAGTGATGTAACTTATTACTTTTCATTTTTTTTAAAATAACGAAAAAATTGTGCATGTGTACAATATATGTGTATTGAATATGTTTAAATGAAATTCACAAAATTAGAATGTTTGTAACTTTATTAAAATTTTAAAAGAATCATAGCTGAAGTTCCTGTTAAAAATATAATAATTGTTGCATGAAGTCATGTAATATTTTTACTTATCTATTTTTTAAAATAACAAAAAATTGTGCATATGTGTACTTTATATGTGACTTGAATATGTTTTAAATGAAATTCACACAATTAGAATACTAGGAATATAAAATAATTGGTACTATCTTGTGACAATTATTATAAATAAAACAAATATTTTAAGCTAGAAAAGATGATAATGAATTCATGTTTGACTAGATAACATGGTAATGAAGATAGAAAAAAATAACTTGCAATTCAAAAATATTTAATTAATTAGATGTTGGAGGTAACTAAATAAAGTCATGTTTGAGCTAATATTAAGGTAATTTAATTTGTTTAATTTTAGTTTATTTTTCTTAGTAAATGCATATGCTTAAAGCCTTCAAATAGAAATGCACAATTTTATTTGATATAAAAGTTTTAAGTCTTTGATGTAATAGCAAAATCTGGTTAATATAATATTACATGTATTGATCTATTTGTTTATTAAATATAACATCAATAACTTGTATTTCATACTTTATTATTGCAAATTAGAATTTCAAAACAATGAATGTTCTAGTCGTATCCATTAGAGTTGTAACGAGTCAAGCTTGAGCAAGCTCACGCTTAACTTGTGTTTAGCTCATTGGAAATTAATTTTGTATGAAATTGGCTCATATTCGAGATTGTTCGTGAGCAACTCGTTTGTGTTTGGCTCAATTTACATATTCTTATTCTTAAATGCTCAATATTGACATTAAATATAATAAAAAATTTAATAATGAAATCAAGAAGACTTGCAAAAAAGAGCTAAAAAATAAAGAGAGTAAGCCTTATAACCAATTAGACATTCAAAAGAAAAACCTAATAAAACAAAAAAAAGACACTAATGACAGTGTTAAAAAAGCTTATCGTTCATGAATATTTCGTATTCAGCTCGACATGGAGTTTATATTTGATTCGTTCGAAAAACAAGCGAGACGAATACAAACAATTTTTTTTTAATTCTTTTAATAAATGAACCAAACATGAACAAACCTGTGTTCGATAGTATTCGAATTGTTGTTTTTCAATTTATTAAATAATTATATATATATATATATATATATATATATATATATATATATATATATATATATATATATATATATATATATATATATATATAATTATAACTAAAGACTAAAAATAATTACAAATTAAATGCATATTCAAAAATTTAAATATTATAAATTATAATTAATTAAATTTTTTTAAATAAAAATTTTATCATATTTTAAAATATTTAAATCATTTAAATATAATTTATAATAAATTAATAATAGTAATATATTAGCTTGAAATATTTGGGGAGTGAAATCTCGCCTATTGCCTCTACATTTATTTTTTTTATGGTTGCGACTATTTTGTATTTGTGATGTGATTCAGTTATTTTGCTTCGCCTGTTCTTGTAAGGTTTTTCAGCTAATCTTAAAAATGATTGATTCGGCTTTTGCTGCATTTGTGTTGTGATTCGGCTATTGTGGACCGAATCACCAAGCTAATCTTAAAAATGCACGATCGGATAAAAAAAGCTTCAAATTTTGTGTGATTTATTTGTGCGTGGCGCCCAAGCAAAATGAGTATCTTTTCTAAGTGAATTTGACGTTTCGGACGCACCGGTGCGGTCTATTTCGTCATATGGGTCGTTCGGACAACCTCGTCGACGATCGGGTTAAAAACGCGTCGAATTCAATTTTCATCGAAATATCGGCTCGCAATCAATCGTTTCAAAAATTAATTTTGATTCTGATTAATTCCAAAGCAATTAAATGTTCGAGCGATACGAATCGCAATAATTAAACGTGTCGACAGTCTAAATCATGAAAATTGTGCGTGCGGAGATGCGAATTGTGCGACGGGCAGCCCTGGGGCTTAACGGTCCCATGGGGTCTTATTTGGAGTTTCGTCATGTTAATTTCGACGCTTCTAAATGCTGTGAGGTTGAGTAATCATACACGCAAAACTTCTAAACGAGTAAAGAGGCGGTTTGAGCTTTAAAATAAGGTAGGTCCCATTTCTAAGACCGTAGGATAGTCAAATAGGAATCCTATGGCTAGATCTTAAAAATTTTAGAAAGAAAATTGGACCTTGCCAAAAATGAGGTCAACACATGCTAATCCCAATTTTTTTTTTAAATAAAACACGTCATGAATGTCTTTTCTTCAGTAAAACATAAGCAGAAAATTTTTTCTTTACTGTTTGGAATGTATCATTCATTAATTATGATGATTAGAGAGGTTTTTTCCTCCTTTTCTATAACAAAATGTATTTTCAAGGCCTGTGGCCGGGCTGGCCTGGTCCCACATTTTGCACAGGCGGGCTTGGATATGAATGTTTAAATAGAAACAAGGCCCAAGCACGGTTCAAGCCCGCTTTGATTGGTTAAAGTCTTTTAGGATGCACTGCGGATTTTTAGGAATATTCACATGCAAACCACTCGAATCTTATTTATTTACATATCTAACACTAAATTTGTATTTTTTTTTTGTATTTTTTTTATAAATATATCACTCAAACAATTTGCATTTTTTTGTTCATGTTTAATTAATTTTTATATTTATTATGTCATCCGCTTCAATTCTTGATTCTAACCTCAATCGAACTAATAAACTTTGAATATTTTCTTCTTCCGGTTTGATTTTCACCGCCTTCATATAAAATGTAAAAAATTTGCAGCTGTCATGTTGCTCTAATATATTGGTTAATAATGTATGCGCACTAAATGGAATGTAAAATGATCTTAAAAAGTTAAATAATCTATTAGTTCAGATCATAAGTTCAGATCATAAGTGATAAAAATAAGCTGCAGCTTATTCATATTATTCAGATAAGCTCATTGATCTGGATGAGCTGCTGATAAGCAGCTGATCCGGATAAGCTGTCAGTCTGTTTGATTTGCGCTTATGAAAAACAGATGATTCTGGAAAATTGATCATTCTGCCCCTGTTCTGAATAAGCTGTTTAGCTGTTTGGTTAGTGCGTTTTGTAAACAGCTTATTAATCATTTTGGGTTTGTTTCACAGATTTGGCGGCAATGAAATCAAGAACAAATATACCTGAACCTCAATTTTCACATATATACCACCATATCTATGCATAAGGTGTATTTGAATTTTTAAAAGCTAAAACAGTTGTATTTTACACATATACACCACCATAAGAAATGTTTTAGTACCTTAGATATTTAAAATTCTTGGCTCTGATTTATATGTCAACATTTATCGCCAATAGAAATAATGCTTGCTTTAAAAAAGGTCAAAATGGTGGATAGTACAAGTTTAAGGTGATGTAAGATCACTTGATAGTTTACGCAAGCAACTTGGAATGTTTATAGAATGATAATCATCATGTTTATAGATGATTATCATTCTATAGACTTGATAAACATCTAAAAGGGATCATTAGATGAATCAATCCTAAATTAGTCATCGTGATAGATATGTATTAAATCAATAGTAAAGCTCACATAATATCCTGAGTTATTTGCTATTTTCCCTGCATCCATAAATACCACCTTTACAAAATTCAATTCATGAATCTGTCATTATAACATAATTCATTAACTTTAAAAGTGTGTCGCAATAACCCTGCATAAAGTACAGACATCACTCCACAACAGTTGGGAGAACTTGATAGAAACATGGAATCATAATCAAATTTCACTTCAAACACCAGTATTAATTCATTGACAGATAAAAAGGTAAAACCAAGTATCCAATGAAGAACAGCATAAACAAACATTTAGATCAACATAATTTCAAAACCTAACATGAACAGCAGGAAAAAGGGACGATAGAAGAATAAGATGATGGTGTTAAGAGATTAAAAAGGAAAATAGTTGTTTTATTCTACCTTTTGCTTGCTGTTCATCCTTCAAAATGTTATTAAAGTTATAATTTGCTTTTAAAGTCATCTTGCTGCCAGTAGTACAATTTATCTCCTTATGCCACTTCAACAATGAAATATTTCACTTGCAAATGGTAGCTTTTTTGAAATTAAAGATGAAGGGAAATATAATCGAATCCATTAAACATATCTTTTCTGCTATATTCAAGTGATCTCAGAATAATCTTCAAAAAATTTTCTTCTTACCATTCCAAGGAGACAACCTTTGGTTATTGGTAGGGCAGCCAGTGGCCTCTGGTGCACAACTTCACATATCTTAAAAGAAGTGGGGCCATCTTCAACCAACTTCTTCTCCCTTTCGTTCCAAACATTGAGAAGTTCAACCTGGAAATTGAACAGCTGTTTTGCATAATACAAAATTCATAGCATTAGTCTCGACTTCTATCAACATTCTCTTTAGCTATTTTTTTGCAGAAAAACAATGTTTTACAAAGAGCACCTGGTATTTGGGGCAAGTATGCGTATATTCCTTCAAAATACCAGATAGCTTTTGTTGCATTGGGGAAGTGGTCCGTCAAAAATCCACCTCCGCTTTCTCAGTCGAAAGTTGCAATATAACCTCATTCATCTCCAGGAAAAGGACCCAAGTTACAGATTTCTACTGCTAAAAGATCACCTGGCCTTGCTGGGGTTCCTTCTTTGTCCAAAACTCTTATAGGCCCACTGAGATAATGTCTCTGCAAAAAATTTTATTCTTTGTGTATCATATCAATTAATCACGGTCCCACCATCTTTATCTTGAGTTCAAGCAAACTGGTTGTTTTCAGAATCATACCAGAAATTAGAGTCAGTATAAACTAATAATTGTCTCTAGTTGTTTTCAGGTTTACTTTAACAATTAGAATTTCATTGTTCCAATTACCTCATCACATCTTATTATTTCGAAACTGACTGAAGAAAACCAGATTTCTCCATACAGAATTAAGAACACTATACAGTATACAACATGAATGCTCTGGTGAGTAATTACAATGGCGATGTCAATGGATTTGATGTCCATGACAGAATCATTATCTCCAACACTTCCACCAGACCAGTCCATCATCTCGACCCTAAATAACTCTCCCTCCGTTACCTCTGCAACTGCCGGTATGTGAGGATGCCAACGGTTGTGGAGAGGGTGCTCCTGCTCCCATGGCTTCTTCTTGAGGTCGATCGGCACCACCAATCTAGGGCTTAGAGGAGCCATCGTTGCACTCCGTGGAGAAGCTCGGCAGGCAGAGGCACTAATTGTTTGTATATTATCGGCATCGGCTTCGGCTTTGCAAGCTCGATCGCAAGGCGAAGGGGCAGGGGTGTAAAAGAGACATCGCCCGCGAACAAAACAGCGGCGCGTGTAATACAAATTTCAACCTCAATTTTTAAATCTGCCGTTCATAAGTGTGAACCAAACAGTGCGAGCGTGTTTTTAAAAACGCCCCCGCATTTATAAGCAGCCCCAAACGGGCACATAAAATGCATTTGTTAGAAGCATTAATTAGTTATTATATTCTAACTCGATTCAAAATAAAGATGCGATCAAGTGCCTTCAAAGTATTTCATTAATTAGCTTCCTATTATGATAAAACTTCTTCCTTTTTGTTTTTATATTTATTTTTGTTTTTTGCACAGTGCAACAAAATTAAAAACCGTAAGATTTTGTTCTCGCGGCTTAACATATAAACTTATAACATAACAATAAACTTATTAAGCCTTATTTCAGTACTGATTTTGAGGAGGTATAACGATCCAGAGGAGAAGAATACGATGAAGGAGGTCCCAATGATAAAAAACTATGAGGCGCACTTATCTGACCGAGTGCAGCTATCTGAGCCAAAACCAACAAGGTTAGAGACGACCAAGTCACGAGAGACGACCGAATGAACTAAATCTAAGTTAGGAGGATCATTCGGTTTTCTGCAGTGACTCGGTCAACCCAAGGCAATTCAAGCTTAACCGACTGACTGATTTTATCGATCTGAAGCTAAATAAACTTGAACGACTGAGCTAGAGAGAAGTCAAATGATATACTCATAATTGTTAAATTCTATGAATACTCTATACATATGTAAAATTGTAGCATTATCATATTGTAGTATCTATCTTATAAACTTGAGGATCATTTCATGAATAATGGATAAAAAATTTTAGCCAAAAAAATTTGGGAAAGATAAGCACGATCGATGGAATTCACAACACGTGCAAATTCTGGTCTCACCGCTTAAAAAATAAAAAACAACATGCAGCACCTCAAAATTTGTCTGACCCAACCTGAACTTGCCCCGTCTAGGGTCAAAAAGAAATCCCGCTGAATGATACAACGACAATAATACCACAATACAATGGAAATACAACAACAATAATACCGATTAATACAATAACAATACAACAATTAAAAATATAATATTTTTCATGTATAGTAAATGATTTGAGTGGTAAAAATATAAAAAATAACAGCTAGGTTTTATATATTTAAATATATAAGAATTGGGCGGCATATATATATATATATATATATAATATTAATTTGAAAATGAAATTGATGGTTAATGTCACTCAAACCCGAATGAACATTTCCATGCATTGATAAAATTAAATGAATTAAATGAATATACATTTCACCGTGAAATAGTATTGTTGGAATAATCAAGAATTGGGTGGTATGTAAGTAAAACGTCCCAATAAATTGGAAATATTAATTTAAAAATGATATATAACACCGTAGAAAAAATTAATGTTTCAAAATAAAAATAAAAATTTTAAAAATAATTGTCAATAACAGCTTAATAATGCCTCAATAATAACGTAAAAGGACTGCAGAAACAACGCAACATTGAGGTGTTATTGGAACATTTTTTTAGGCGACGTTGTTATTGGCGTATTTTTGCAAAATAACACCGTAAGACTGCTCCAATAATACTATTTTTTATTCGGTGGTGTTATTGTGTTATTATTTAACGTGGTTTTGCGGTGTTAATGGAATGAAACAATGTTATTGGTTTGCTTCTTTTTTTTTTTGGTACTATTCTGCTGTTATTCAAATTTTATTTCACGATTTTGAGATATTACTTGAGAGTTTACACGGTGTTGTTGAAGTGTTATTAGAGAGTTATTAAAGTTTTATTTCGGTGTTATTAAAGAGGAGCAAATGTGTTATTGTAATGTTTTTTCTTCTGCAGTGTTATTGTTGTTGTTTTTGCATTAATGCAATGTTATTAGCGTTGTGGAGCTGTGTTATTCGACAGTTACAGAGTTGTTATTGACGAGAAAGCTAAGGCGTTATCAGAGTGATATTTTTTTTAATGCGGCGGTATTATTTGAAGGAAAGTGATGTATTATTGAGGTGTTATTGATAAAAAATTCAAAAAAAAAAATTATATTTTTATTAGTTAATTCCTTTTTTTCATTTCAAGTGCTCTTTTCATTTTATTAATAATTCTATATAAAATTAACAGTTAGTATATCTTATTAATAAATTTATAAATCAAATAAATAGATAAATATAAAAAAATATTTTAATAGTTTTTAAGTATGAGAAAATATTTATTTGTAACCTATTAAAATATTTCCTTATATTTATTTCCTTATAAGGAAATGAATACTTTAAAATATTTCCTTAAATCTTTAATATTAAAATGAATATATTAAAAAATTTCCTTATATTTATTTTCTTCTAATATTTATTTCCCTATATTTAAAATAAAATAATATATTAAAATATTTTCTCATATTTATTTTCTTATAAGGTAATGAATATTTTAAATATAAGGAAATGAATATTGATTTCTTTATAAGGAAATGAATATTTTAAAATATTTCTTTAAATTTTGAATATTAAAATGAATATATTAAAATATTTCTTTATATTAATTTTATTATATTTATTTATTTATATTTAAAATGAAATGAATAGATTAAAATATTTCCTTATATTTATTTTCTTATAAGGAAATGAAGAAGATTTAAAATATTCATTTCCTTATAAAGAAATATTTTTATAGGTTTCAAATACATATTTTCTCATATTTATAATCTATTAAAATAGTTTCTTATACATATCTGTTTATTTGATTTGATAGATTTATTAATAAATATGCTAATGGTTAATTTTAAATAGGATTTTTAATAAAATAAAAATAGGGCATGCAATTGCGAAAAAACAATTAATTAATAAAAGTACAAATAATTATTTTTTTCCAAATTTTTTATGAATAATACCTCAATTTCTTTCAAATAATACCGTTGCGTTAAAAAAATACCACGTTGTTAACACCACGGCTTCCTCGCCAATAATACTTCAGTAACTGTTGTATAACACTAATTCACAACACCAATAACACTAATTCACAACACCAATAACACCGCATTAATGCC
This sequence comes from Papilionanthe hookeriana x Papilionanthe teres, assembly GCA_022702705.1. Taxonomy (NCBI): domain Eukaryota; kingdom Viridiplantae; phylum Streptophyta; class Magnoliopsida; order Asparagales; family Orchidaceae; genus Papilionanthe; species Papilionanthe hookeriana x Papilionanthe teres. The sequence goes on from CM040432.1 coordinate 109,690,820, forward strand.
AAAACCACCGCAATAGCACTGTTTAGAAAAAACGTCGCAATAACAAATTTGTTCCCTTTCAATCACACCAGAATAATGCACTAATAACACTCTAATAACACTACAGAAACTTACTGCAAAACTGCAGAATAATACTTGAATAACACTGGAATAATACAAGAAAATCAAACCAATAACACGCCGCATAATACAACCGGCATGTTCGGGCCAGGACTCAATTTTTGATGTGTTATATGTTATTATTTCATTTCTTAAATGGTGGGACCGGATTAGTACGTGAATCACGAAAAAATATTACGTCCCAAGTCTGTTTAGGTGATCAAATTTTTTCCACTTCCATTTGAAGTTCTGAAGGAGTTTAATTTCATTTTAATGCTTTTTAGTTGAACGAGTACTCCTTATTTAACTTTCTTCCAAGTTGACAAACAAGCAATGTATTGTAGGAGGACATTCAGTTGGTTCTGACAAGAAGATAGAGAAGCCCATTAATTATATTTACGTACATACCACACAATTCTTATGTATTTACATATCTAACACCTACTAGCATCACATACATAAGAATTCTGTGGTGTGTCTGTAAATGCCCCTTAATTTAATTAATAATTTTAAATACTTGCAGCACAAATTTTCAGATTTGTCTCAACACAAAGATATAGTATGTAAATTTCCTTTCATTAAATAATCATATTCATAGATTTTAAAGCATCAAGGTGTTATAAATCTAAATATCAAAATTTAGGCGTTAAATATATGAATCCATAAGAATTATGCGGTACGTATATAAGACTTCGTTTGAGAAGACGGCAAAGTTCTGTTCGGTTTAAGTGAATGCTTATGCTTGCAATAAATTTTCGTTTGGTAAAATAGTGAGATACGAACGTCTCCCAAAGTACTTTCGCAAGAAGAACAAATTTTCAACATTTCATATTGCAATTGGCCTACTCTGATTCAGCAAATACGGCTTTTAAAATAAATTGACTGAATTTTTATTAAAGCAAGTTTAATGGTTAGATAAGTGAATACATAGAAATTGGGTGGCATCTATGTAAATGCCACTAGGTATAAATATAAAAATAAAAAAAAAAAATTATTCTAATTTTTTTTAAAGTATTGTAGCATATTTTTAAAAACCCAGCCTCAGCATACGAAGTTTTGATTTGCTATAAATCAATTTTGAATTTTTATTTAAATTATGTCTAACTTAACTAAATTTAAAATTATGAATAGTTAGGATTATTACTAATTGAAAAGGTCAATTTATCTGTCAGTTCTTTAATTTTGTCCATGTCGAATGCCAGCTACCGTGTACCAAATGCCTAGTTTACTGGTCAGACTTACAGACCTAATACCCCTTGGCGGCTATCAACTGCTAGGTATCAGCTACTAATAAGGAGTTGATGTATGTCTACGTCTAAATAAAGTCCTCTGACACCTAAATTATCACGATCTATTAACAACATACAGCCTTGACAAAAATTACACGATACTTAAATCATTTAATAAATTTTTTGCATAACTCGACGACGGAGAGTGATCTCCTTGAACCCCGTAAGTTGAGATGACCACCTGCCTCTAAGGGATTTATTTTCTCATTATCTTTCTTTCCGTCGGTAGAAACTGCTTATTCAAGCTATTTGCGAAACCATTTTGCATTACATTCCCTTCTACTTTCTTCTTTAGTCTAGCATAGATTATTTGAGTCCATAAACAATATGAGATCTAACGTCCCGAAAGAATTCAACAATGCAATTATTTATCTATTAAATTATTATATAAACTTTATTTCATTGGGCAACAGGCAAAACTCGTTTTATCATTAGAATATTTTCATGCATACCACTCATTTTTTTATTATTTTCATATCTAATGCCGAAACTTCAAATTGTACATGAATGCCACCTTATCCATGCATTAAGATGCACATCTCATTTTTGAATGTTCACATTGTGATATTTTTATATATATTTATGAAAAGTATGAATGGCATAAATATAAAAATTAAAGTTTAGGTGTTAGAAATGTAAATACATAAGAATTAGGTGGTATGGATGTAAATTCCCTTTTATCATTTAACTATCAAAATTTCGAAATAAAATATGCCAGTAAGTGGGGACTCATGTACTGCCAAATCTAAATATAATATTTAATAGTCAACTTATAAACTTTGGAAAATATAAAAGATAATTCTCCCAATTTGAAACCAATCATTTATTTATGTGCAGATCAATTGTTCAAGTTTAATCAACCAATAAAATATGAATAAATAAATAGCTTTTGCAGGATGTTGTATAAAATGGGCCCCATTTGTTAGTGGAAAGATTGCGAATCAGATTTATTTGATCTCACGGGTAGGGCTTTTAATGATCTGATTTTGAGACCAACTAAGGTTTAAATTGGGTCCGCTTGAAATCAGTTCGAGTAGATTTAGGATCTGTTTGAGGCAGCTGCATCTTATTCAGCTTATCCATAGAAGCAGCTTATTCTGATAAGTTGCTAATTAGCAACTTATCCTGATAAGTTGGTTGGCTGTTTGGTTTGTGTGTTTGAGAAATAGTTAATTTGCAGCTATTTCTGAATAAAATTTCATTCTGCCCCTGATCTTATTTTGATAAGCTGCCGCTTTGGGTTATCTAATCAGTACCAAAAGGAAAAAAAACGGCCAAACTGATCTTATCTTGCAATAATTGCACAAATTGATCCTATTTGTTTCAATCATCATGAAAGAAAAACCATATACTGGAACTATATCACTCACAAATAATACACACTGAGTTACCTAAAATTAAATTTATTCGGAGGGACCTAACCTACTGAAAATAACTGACAGTTAAAAATCTAAACCAATCAAACAAATTCAAGCAAACAAAAAATTTCATAAAACGAAAGAAACAAATAAGGCCAACATAAGCCATCACAACAAATAACACTCATTTTTTATGTTGTAGAAGTGGGGCAGAGAAGCGGAGTAGCGGAGGAGGGGAGGACGTAGCAGAAGAAAAAAAAAAGGCACAGAACTACTGCAGCTGAAGAAGAAGGTGCGACCAATTAGTGCAGAAGAAACAAAAAAAAGAGATTAGTATACCTGAAAGAGAATGAATGCCAAAGAAGAGGGAGCGGGAGCGACTAGGCTTAGCTTATCGCGATTGTTTGGCAAGAGCACCGGAGTACGGGAGCGGAAGCCCTCGCCAATGCCGAACTCCTCGTCGACGCCGAGCTCCTCGCCGACACGAACAAAGGAAGAAGGAAGGGTACGGATCTTGGGTTTAGCTGCGAGAGCGAGGGCAGCTCTGTATTTTGTTTCGGCACAACTCCGCGATCCGCGTCTAATGAAAAAAAAAAAAAAAATCTCTGTTCAGTAAACGCACTTAAAACATGCGAAACAAACACAGAGGGGTGTTTTCAAAAATGTCTCAGCACTTATAAGTTCGCCCAAGCGTAGTCGCTTAGTTCAGCTCAGAACAGTCTTGTGGCTCTTTATAAACGATTTCAAGCCGAGCTAGCTCAAAATTAAATCGAGCTTGTTCCTGCTCAAAATGAAAACGAGCTTGCTCAAATTAAGTTATTTGGATCTGCTTCAGCTTAAAATTGGCTCTATTCGGCTCAATATTGAAGTTAACCAGCTCAATTTTAATTTTTTGGCTCCTTTCCAGCTCAAAATCAACTTGAAATTGGCCCACGACTCTTTATATCAATTTTACTTATTATTATATATATAATTTATATAAAAAAATACTACGAGCCGATCTCAGATCAGTTCAAGCTAATTGGTGTATTGCTTGAAATTGACTCGAAAAAAATTAAATCCAAAGTTTTGTCTCATAACTCATCTCATTTAGTTCAATCCGAATCAAAACTTAAAAGAATTTTTGAGCTATTAATAATCATTGACCAAAATTCACAGCCCTAATCACGTTATTATAAAGTGAAGATGCATTCAAAATATTCACTAATGCCACAAAAAACACTTCAGGCCACAAAATCGGCATGCAATTACATACAAACCACCTAAAACTTGCTATTTACAATTACTTTGAGATTTGTGCTAAAAGTTATAGTGTATATAGAAAAAATTAAATTAAAATTAAATTAAAATTTCATAAAACTAGTTAAATTTTTTTAATTAAAAAAAATAAAATTGAATGTAATTAAAATAAAAAATAATATTTTTTTCTATTCACAAAAATTTGAGCAAATTTAAATATAAAGAAACCTACATATTCGAAGATTTGAATTCAGAATCTTTTGGTTAAATGACTAAACTATCAACCAGCAAGCCAAACTTGCTTGCATTTCTTAGACAAGTTTAATATATATATATATATATATATATATATATATATATATATATATATATATAATAGAATATATGATTATTTGCATCCAACTCAATTTAATATTCTTAAATAATATTCATAATTCTTAATAAATAATATTTCATATATGGTAAAATTTAAGAATCGACAATTATATACTAAAATATATTATAAATTGGCATTTTTATTAAATTCTAAATAACAATATAACATCATTTCAACCAAAGATCTTACAAAGAATGCCGTAATGTGTTATTAATGTTAATCCCATATTTTACAAATTAAGACTTCCATAAAAAGTAAATACATTGGCTTTAGGTGGTACGTCAAAGATGATTAATTAAACTAATACAACATTAGGTACAGTACATCATCATAAATAACATTCATAAATACATCCTATATTTGTATTCAATTCTCTATAATTAATTTCTTAAATTACAAAACAAATAATAATAAAAAACATAGAAAATCAAAATTCAAACAATTAATCTCCACAAAAAATAACATATTTTGAGATAAATATATTCAATTGAATCAAAAATTGAAACATATTTTTCACAAAATAATTCTCACAAATTGTAGCCACTATTTTGCACATCAATATTGAGTGATAGTTGGCTTTAGAAATGGAGTGAAGTATTTTTTGCAAGGATCAAAACAACGATAAAAATCGACCCATTCAACTTCACATGCAACATCAACAACATCAACATCAGCATTGTCGCTACAAAATTCTGCCGCATCTAATTTTAAGGATATCCAAGTAGGTCCAAAATAAGCTTATCCGACAAGCACATATATCTTCGGATACGATTTCCACTAACTTACCATCATAAACCACAGCTAGATAATTGCTTTCGATTGGATTATTCACACCACCAACTTGTAAAAATTGTTTTTGAACCCATAATCTAAACCGCACTAATCTCATCGATGGACAACTTTTGTCGAGCATGTAGAGATTCAAATATTTGTCGAGAGCATAAATGTGATCGTTGCCGATGAGAGTGATATCGATTATGTTATCGGTTTTTTCCGCAAAGCATCCGATTTTGGCCAACACCATGCCTGCTAAACCACAAACCTTTTCTCCATAATATTTTTATCTCGGTGGAATATTCCAACAATGCAGGCCACTACAATGCCAACAGTTGAGCTCGAACTAACAACCACCTTAAGCAATGATAAATGTGATATACGACGAAATGTTGGTTTGAGTATGGTACAAGATAGACGAGGAAATATAATTTTATGATTTGACACGGGATTGAATAGATGCAGATTTTTGTTGTTGCGGGTTCTAAAGACTAGCCATCCATTGGATGTGCAAAAAAAATATATGCGAGGAGATGTGAAAAATGACGAGGAGATGCGATGAGTATTACCGATATTGTTATTATCATCGTCAACATTGTTGTTAACTTTCGTGAAGCGAGATAATATTATTCTTACGTTGAGACTTATCTCATCAAACCGGATATGTTCGGGGATCGGAACCACGGAATGCCGATGGGAGCAAGCGAGCGAAAAGAGATGAGATCGGAGCGACATTGAAGCTCTAATTTATCTCTAATGCTCGATAATATGTACGTTGGGAGATCGGACGACGATGAAAAAAGTGAGGAAGAATACGACATTGAAGAAGAAGACGAAGATGAAGATCTTTCGATGTTGAAAATAGTATCTGCTTTATTGTATCTTGGCGTTAGGAAAGGCGGAGAGGGAATGCGAGAGGTATAAAAATAAAAAATTTTTTTGAACATTAATGGAGATGAATTGAGGGTTTTAAAGAAATAATCCTAATCGCACGCGCCTTCCTTTTAAAATCCTCTAAGTATACCTGAATTTCTCCGCCTATTAAATTCTTCTAATTATGCCCGAAGTTCTCCGCCAATTGGAAGTCAAAAGAGAACGGCGGAGACAAAAGTGGGGATATATTTCTATTTTAGTCTCATAAATTTGTTATTTTCGGTGGAGATGAATATATATAGTATATTTTAAATTTATTTCTTTAAAATATGAAATTAAGATAATATGAATTTTCTTAACTTGCTCTTTTTAAGGTAATAAGTATTTTTTTTCTTGTTTTATTATTTATATAAAATTTGTAAATTATGTTGGGATATTTGATTTGGCAAAAAAATCTACCAAAGTTAATATTATGATATTTTTTTACGTGTAGGGGAGTAATGACTAATGAGATAAGCTTGAGCGAACTCAGGCTCGACTCGTGTTCAACTCATAAAAAAAAATGGTCTTTCGTATTCGGCTCGTAATATATAAAGTGAAAAAAATTGTCCATGTTTGGCTTACTAATTGTGGAAAATTTGTTGTTTGCTTATTATTAAATGACAAAGATAAAATGAAATAAGGTCTCCAAATATTTGTGTCGGCATATGAAGATGTTAAACTAATTATTAATAGGGATCACCCCAAATTTGGCACAAATATTTTTTGTCGAAACTTGTCCGACGCAAGTGTGAATGCTATTTAATTAATTTCTTATGGTAAGTTGATTGAATCGAGATCGATTGCATAAGTTGACGAACGGCTCGCCAAACCTGGGAGTGAGAGAAAAGATGGCTCGAAAAGAAAAAATTGCCTCAATAACAATAATATTAACTCTAATCTTGATCGATTGACAATAGAAATTTCAGTGGCATTATCAATATTTCACGATATAACTTCTATGTAATATAAATATATGAACAAGAACATGAGACCTTTTATTGGAGGAAGGAGAGGAGTACTTCGGCGACCTTTTTATTTATTTTTTCTCTTTTTATTTATATTATATATCTTAGTTGTGATTCACGAACAAATCTGAATTGAATATTTTTTAAGAATTTTAGGTGATTATTTTACTAATATAACATCACGATTTCTAATACAAAATCAATTTTAATGATGATTCACCTTATAATAATATTTATCATAATATTATTTACATATAAAAATTTATTTTCATGCAAAACAATTTGTGTCCATAAATGAATAACTTCTCTGTGCCAATAAAATATAACTTCCATAATATAAAATAAAATTATAAATTATCTTAATCATTCATACCAAGATATCAAAATATGCTTTGAGAGGGATCAAACAAAAATTAATTGTAATGAAAACCTGAAAACAATTATAGAGTTATGTTTGTATCAATTAAAAAGAAATAAAAACTAATGGATAATAACATAGGTAATTAAATCTGTAGAGTTGGTAAGATGTGTCCTCTGACAATATAAGGCATTGACTTCAGTAGTGGTGTTAGCCAACATGTTCGATGAACTTTTATTCAGAACAATTTGCAAAGAAACAAAATACACTAATAAACCAATTCTGCATGAAGTCTTAGATCAAAACTTCCAAATGTTCACAGCTATGGACAATCAATCCTTAAAACTAATCTGCCCAGTAAGCATTAAATGATACAAACAGTAAGCATTAAATGATGACTTCAACAGGTCTTGCAGGATGCAAGAGAGCTTACTCGAGTATTGTGCAACAGATTAGTCATCCAAATGATTTGAGTTCTCCCTACTAAGAAAGGGAAGTGAACTAAGCTTCCGTAAAAAAAAAAAAACCAAAAACGTAAAATAATAGATTTTAGGTGAGAGACACCTAGTCACGCATGTAAGGAAGGTGGGATTTATGTAAAACTAGAAGTTTGGGTGTTAGATATGTAAATACATAGGAATTTATTGGTATATATGTAATTTCTCCTTTTTTTAATTAAATTTAAATAAAAAAAATTTCGAAAAAGTTAAAAACACAGGAGCCAACATAGGGTATACGGATCCATTTATCTGAAAGCCACCAGAATGTGGGACAGAGCACTGTATATATTACTCGAGAATTACAACAACCTGTTAGCCAGAAATACAGAAGAGTGAAAAGAAGAATTAATGGCCAGAGTACCGAAAGAGAAATACAACTTCCCAGGAGTCTCACAACAAAAATCTCTAGTAGAAGAGTCTTATAAAAGAAACTTAAATCTTGAATAGAGCTTCCCGGCCAAGTTTATAGACCGTATTGCAGGATTACCAACATCGTAAATGTCCGTCAAAGAAACATAAATGATTGTGTTTCAATGCTAATGCACAGTTATATATGAGAGGATAAGCACATAACACTTATGTTCATGTTGACCTCATTTTTACAATAGGTCAACCTTTTGACCTAAAAAGTCAACTTTAGTCAAAATGGTCAATCCAAACCCAATGACCAACCATGTTAACCCAATAAGTCAACCTTTTAACCTAAAAAGTCAACTTTGGTCAAAATGGTCAATCCAGACCCAATGACCAACCCTGTTGACCATTTAAGTCAACCTTTTGACCTAAAAAGTCAACCTTGGTCAAAATGGTCAATCCAGACCCAATGACCAACCCTATTGACCCCATAAGTCAACCTTTTGACCTAAAAAGTCAACTTTGGTCAAAATGGTCAATCCAGACCCAATGACCAACCCTGTTGACCCAATAGGTCAACCTTTTGACATAAAAAGTCAACTTTGGTCAAAATTGTCAATCCAGACCCAATGACCAATCTTGTTGACCCCATAGGTCAACCTTTTGACCTAAAAAGTCAACTTTAGTCAAAATGATCAATCCAGACCTAATGACCAACCCTGTTGACCCAATAGGTCAACATTTTGACCTAAAAAGTCAACTTTGGTCAAAATGGTCAATCCAGACCCATTGACCAACCTTGTTGACCTCATAGATCAACCTTTTGACCTAAAAAGTCAACTTTGGTCAAAATAGTCAATCTAGACCCAATGACCAACCCTGTTGACCCAAAAGGTCAACTTTTGACCTAAAAAGTCAACTTTGGTCAAAATGATCAATCCAGACCCAATGACCAACCCTGTTGACCCCATAAGTCAACCATTTGACCTAAAAAGTCAACTTTGGGCAAAATGGTCAATCCAGACCCAATGACCAACCCTGTTGACCCCATAGGTCAACCTTTTTTACTTAAAAAGTCAACTTTGGTCAAAATGGTCAATCCAGAACAAATGACCAACCCTGTTGACCCAATAGTTCAACATTTTGACCTAAAAAGTTAACTTTGGTCAAAATGGTCAATCCAAATCCAATGACCAAACCTGTTGACCCCATAAGTCAACCTTTTGACATAAAAAGTCAACTTTGGTCAAAATGATCAATCCAGACCCAATGACCAACCCTGTTTACCCAATAGGCCTACCTTTCGACCTAAAAAGTTAACTTTGGTCAAAATGGTCAATCCATACACAATGACCAACATGTTGACCCCATAGGTCAACCTTTTGACTTTAAAAGTCAACTTTGGTCAAAATAGTCAATCCAGACCCAATGACCAACCCTGTTGACCTAAAAGGTCAACCTTTTGACCTAAAAAGTTAACTTTAGTCAAAATGGTCAATCCAGACCCAATGACCAACCCTGTTGACCCCATAAGTTAATCATTTGACCTAAAAAAGTCAACTTTGGTCAAAATGGTCAATCCAAACCCAATGACCAACCCTGTTGACCCTATAGGTCAACCTTTTGACTTAAAAAGTCAATTTTGGTCAAAATGGTCAATCCAAACCAAATGACCAACCCTGTTGACCCAATAGTTCAACCTTTTGACCTAAAAAGTCAACTTTGGTCAAAATGATCAATCCAAACCCAATGACCAACCCTGTTGACCCAATAGGTCTACCTTTCGACCTAAAAAGTCAACTTTGGTCAAAATGGTCAATCCAGACCCAATGACCAACATGTTGACCCTATGGGTCAACCTTTTGACCTAAAAAGTCAACTTTGGTCAAAATGGTCAATCCGGACCCGATGACCGATCTCGTTGACCCCATAGGTCAATATTTTGACCTAAAAAGTCAACTTTGGTCAAAATGGTCAATCTAGACCCAATGACCAACTCAGGTCAACCTTTTGACCTAAAAAGTCAACTTGTACTGAAATATAAGGAAAGATGCATACCTTAAAACTTTCCTTGTGTGATTGCCTTCTTGATTCTTTCACTTTAGTCCCAATTCAAAATATCTACATCAGTGATATCTTTCCACGTGTTTTTGAAGTTTTTGGAAGTGAATCTCGCATAGTGCATTTATATCTGTTTTATTTTATTTTATTTTATTATTTTTTTATGGATTAGCTATGATATAAGGGTTTTGTTGTGAAATTTGACTCGGTTATTGTGCACTTATGTTGTGATTCATACATGTTTAAGCATTAATTTCGTATCGGCTTTAGTATTTGTGTTGTGATTCGGCTATTGCCTCTAAATCTGACTTTTTTATGGATGATATATGATATAAGGGTTTTATTGCATCACAATTGTTCAATTCGAGTGATTAAACAATATGTCGTTTAAGGAACATCAATCACATATAATTAATCATGGAAGTATTCGTGATTCTATGCGGTGAACTTTCAAGAATTATTATGTTTAATATGAGGCATTCCTCATGCAAAGTAGAAGGATTCTTAAGTGAATTTAAATCTTTAGTTACACCCATTCAAAATATTGGTATTAGTTGTAAACACTATTATAATTGTTGAGGTGTTGTCAGGAATATGAACCTTAGTTAAAAGAGAACGATTGGGGGGTTGTGAAAAATAACTATAAAGTGTGATATTTGTAATATTTTGGGTGAATGATGCTCTGTACTCATTTTTCAAATAGGATTTGATAGTAGAGGGAAATAATGTATTGCCCTAAAGTTGTCAAGCAACATGGGAGGTCATTGACTTTTTTGATAGGTGTTCATGATTGATTAGGAGAGATATGTTTAACTTTCAAGTCACTGCCTTCGCTCTTTGTGGTATTAGTAAACATTTGTCATAATGTACTGTTATCATTGGTTTTCTAGTTGTTATCATGGTGAAGCACAATAATGTGGTGCTAAATGGCCACTTCAAAATGCATTTGCAGAGATATGTTTTCAATTAGCCCGCTCGTAAGACTAGAAGATGTATTGATAAAGATCCTGCTCTGTTACATTAATTTTTGCCTCTTATATTTCAATTTTTATCTTGTATTCTTGGCTCATTGTTTATGAATTAAACTGTTGGTTGGGTAATGCAGCCAGACAAAAGAAGGCAGTGAAGATCTTTCCCCACCCAAAATTTGGCCCCCTTCGCCCAATAGTCCAATGCCCAACTCTTAAATATAATATGAAATCTAGAAATGGTAGAGGTTTCACCCCGAGGTGCTCTAGGTGATTTTCAAAATTTTATCAAAATTGCTCAAATTTATTATTGGTATTTATGTACCAATTGCAAGCTGACTTACTAGGTTAACTCGTTCGATACACTCGACGAGTTCCGGTTGTCACGTGCCAACTATTGGGTTGTCTGCTGAACTAGCACGTCGAATGCAAGATGCCGCGTACCAAATGCCTAGTTGACTTGTCAAACTTACAAACCTAATACCCCTCAGCGGCTATCAACTGTCAGGTATTAACTAAAAATAAGAAGTGGATGTATATCTACGTCTAAATAAAGTCCACTGACACTTACATTATCATGATTCATTAACAACATACAACTTTGACAAAAATTGCTTGATACTTAAATCAATTAATATATTTTTTGCATAACTCGATGAGGGAGAGGGATCTCCTTAAAGCCCGTAAATTAAGATGATCACAGGCTTCCAAGGATTTTTTTTTCCAATCATCTTTCTTTTCTCTCTGCAGAAAGTGTTGATTCAAGCTCTATGCGAAACCATTTTGCATTACATTCACTTCTACTTTCTTCTTGAGTCTAGCATAGATTATGCAAGTCCACGAACAATACGAGATCTAACGTCCCAAAAAATTCAACAATCCCATTATTTATCTACTAAATTATCAGATAAACTTTATTTCGCAAAACTTAATTTATTATTAGAATATTTACATGCACACCTCTCAATTTTTTATTATTTACATATCTAATTCCTAAACTTCAATTTGTACCACCTTATCCATGCAGTAAAAAGCATATCTTATTTTTTGAAAGTTCACAGTGATATATATATATATATATATATATATATATATATACATATATATATATATATATATATATATACATATATATATATATATATTGATATGAAAAGTTTGAATGGCATAAATATAAAAATTAAAGTTTAGGTGTTAGAAATGTAAATACATAAGAATTAGGTGGTATGGATGTAAATTCCCCTTTATCATTTAACTATCAAAATTTGGAAATAAAATATGCCATTAAGTGGGTACTCATGTACTGCCAAATCTAAATTTAATATTTAATACTCAACTTATAAACATTGGAAAATATAAATGATAATTCTCCCAATTTGAAACCAATAATTTATTTATTTGCAGTTCAATTGTTCAAGTTTAATCAACCTAAGAGATAACTGATTATTTAATAATACTTTTTATAAATCTCCCAATTCTGGGCAGAAGCTTTGGTATATGCATAAGCATCTTGCTAATAAGTTAAGATCTTGGAATTGTACTGTCTTTAGCAATATTAATAAAATGGTTAATGAGGCTGAGATTAGAGTTAAAGATTTGAAGGTTTTTTACCATCATAATATTATAAACCTTGATCTTTTTACTCAAGCTCAGAAAGATCTTATTAATGCCATTAATATTGAGGAGAGCTTTTATGCTCAGAAAGCTATTAGAAGTAATTTTATGGATGGAGATAGAAATACCTCTTTTTTCCATACTCGCATCAAGAGTAGAAGAAATAGGATTTTTATCTCTGCTATTAAAGATCTTAATGGTAATGTTTTAACTAATGAGGATGATATTATTAATGATAGAATCAATTATTTTTATACTTTATTCTCTAATGATAACAGTCCTCTTGATATGATTAATTTGGATGTTTTTCCTCAATCTGAGAATTTACATCTTATGAATTTCACTTATGTGCCTTCTTCAACAGAGATTAAAAATGTTCTTGATGGCATGGATGATGGTAAGGCTGCTGGACCTGATGATTTTACTGTTGAATTTTACAAACACTGTTGGATATTATTAAATATGAGTTTGCTGGTACTATTCAGGATTTTTTTCGTGGCATTGATTTGCCTAATTTTTTTAAAAGTTCTAATATTGTTTTAATCCCTAAAGAGCATGATGTTAATACTTGGAATTCTTTTAGGCCTATCAGTATTAATACTGTTATTTCTAAAATTATTTCTAAGATTATAGTTAAAAGGATTCAGAATGTCTTAGTAAATGTTATTTCTCTAAATTAAACTGCCTTTCTTAAAGGTAAGAATATTAGTGATCATGCTCTTACTGTGCAAGAACTTTTGTTTGATATTGACAAAAGTAAAAGAGATGGGAATGTTATTTTCAAAATGGATATTAAGAATGCTTTTGATTCTATCAGGTGGGAGTTTTTAATTCATGTGTTGAAGGCTCATGGTTTTAATATTGAGTTCTGTAAACTCGTTTACAGAATACTTAATAATAACTATTACTCTCTTCTTATTAATGGTAGTTCTAATGGGCATTTTATGGCTTCTAAGGGCATTAAGCAAGGAGATCCACTTTCTCCTTATCTGTTTATTCTTGCTTTTGATTATTTTTCTAGGAGTATAAATAAGCTTTATGAGGATAATCCTTCCCTTAAGTATGTGCATAAATGTAATATTAGTATTTCTCATTTATGTTATGCTGATGATCTGATTATTTTTACTAATTCTAATAAAAGGTCTATTAAGAAAATTTGGAAGCTTATTAGTCATTTTCAAAAAGCCCCTGGCTTACATTTCAATTCTTCTAAGTGTTTTTTTTGTTCTAAGTATATATCCAATGTTAAACAAAATTGGATTGCTGATTATACTTTGTGTCATTTGGTTGTCTTACCTATTAAGTACCTTGGTTTTATTTTGGATAGGAATCCTAAAAGGATTTCTTTGTTTTCCGATCTTGTGGATAAGATTAGGAAGAAAATACATTCTTAGGAAAATAAATTTTTGTCTTTTGGAGGGCGTATTACTCTTTTGAAAGTATTATTACTTCTTTTCCCCTATATATTATACAGGTTATGAATGTTCCTCTTACTATTATTAAGAAGTTAGAGGTTTTATTTAACAGTTTTCTATGGGATGGCTGTGGTAAGAAAGGTTTACATTGGAAGAGCTGGGAAAAGCTTTGTAGGCCCATTTCTAATGGTGGTTTGGGTTTTCGTAGAATTACTGATTCTATTAAGTACAACTTTATGAAGTTGTGGTTTCATTTTAGAGAAAACAGCTCTATTTGGGCTTCTCTTCTTACTTCTAAGTATTGTGGTAATTTACATCCTTTATCCATTACCTCTTCCAATAATGATTCTTATATTTGGAAAGAGATGTTGAATGTCTCTAATCTGGTTGAAAGTTTAATGTGCTGGGATATTGGTTATGGTAAAATCTCTTTCTGGTATGATGATTGGACCATAATGGGTCCTCTTGCTAGCAATTATGGTGGGCATCATGATATCAATCTTATGGTTAATGATTTCTGGGAGGCTTCTAGCTGGAATTTGGCTAAGTTGAGAAATGTGGTTAATCAAAATGATGCTAATTTCATATCGAACATTCCTTTAGATAATGTCAGATATGATATTACTAAAATTAAAGGCAAAATTGGCTATTACTAAAACGTTTGCCTCTATTGACTCTCGCTCTGCTTGGTTTAGACCTTGCTTGGTGACCCACTTTTTAATATGTTTGCAATTTATGTTTATAGCAACGGCACCAATAACTTGATTCCGCTTTAATATATATATATATATATATATATATATATATATATTTAATTATATGATTGAATGTTAATGTGGATTCTACGCAAGTATACGTATCGTATCAAGTAATACAGGGCTCTAGTGGAGTCCTGGTTATCAATCTCACAGGGAAGTTTTTAACAGAATTGTTATCAGCTAAATTTAAAGGAATTACTTACTAATCTAGTAGACAGAAATTTAAAGTAACTAAAGCAAATTAAAGTAAACAAATGCTTGAAATAAAGTTGATTTAAATAATTCAGAAAAAGTATCCTTCTCCTTGTTTTTAGAAAATTAAGTGAATGATGATTTTAAATAGAATTCTTAAATTGTATTGTGACAAATAGGAGCATTCCTATTCTTTACCCTTTAGTCCAGGTGCAAAGAACATTGACTAATCCTATGTTTGA
Source organism: Papilionanthe hookeriana x Papilionanthe teres (assembly GCA_022702705.1). Lineage (NCBI taxonomy): Eukaryota > Viridiplantae > Streptophyta > Magnoliopsida > Asparagales > Orchidaceae > Papilionanthe > Papilionanthe hookeriana x Papilionanthe teres. The sequence continues at coordinate 109,706,297 of CM040432.1, forward strand.
TTGCGAATCTGCGGTAGATGTGGGAGGATACTTGTTGCCACTTCAGAGCTCCCACGTTCCCCTCACCTGAGGGCTAACATCTACACTTCAACTCTCAAACAATAGGACCAAATTGAATATTTTAGTCTGTCACACTAAAATGTCCAATTCTACGTCCAATAATTAATATTTCCCTATTTATTTGCACCCTCCTTCCAACGCTTTTGACTTCCCTGAATATTGGATATAATTTTTACTATAATTGATAATTCAACATATTTTAACTACTCAATTGGCCAGATTGAAAGTAAATTAAGTTTTAAGTAAAAATTATCATAATTTTTTTTAATATATTAGGTACTTCTATTTAATTTCATCAATTCGTATAATTTTCATAAACAAGGAGAAAGACTAAGAAAACTACTCAGAATACATGGGAATAAAACAAAGCATGGATTTCATTTAAAGTTAACAACAACAATAAACAAAGATACTTATCTTAATTTCCTCCCAGACGATACTCCTGAAGTTCCTTTGACTTTTCCTTCTAGTACATCAAACTAAATAGCACTAAATTAAACTAATAAACTCACTAAACACACTCAGACTCACTAAAATAGACACATAGAAGACTCAAGAGACACACTAAAACACTAGAATTTGGCCTCTATTTATAGAGGTAGGCAAAGGTTCAAGGGGTGTTTAAACATCTCTTCAAAAAGTGTCCAGGTTCAAAGTATTTGCATTTTGAACTATCTTGCCGTCGGCGGGAAACGATCTCGCCGTCGGCGGGGCTTCTAGAAGGTCTTCAAACCGCGCGATCTCTCCGTCGGCAGGCTCGGGCTCGCTGTCGGCGAGGTAGTTATAAATCCTTCAGAAATGCTCCTTAGTAATCTCGCCGTCGGCGGCCTCGATCTCGCCGTCGGCGACTTAGTTCAATTTGCATGAATTTCTTCCTTTTTGATCCAAATTCGCTCCATTTCATGCTTTTTGCTTCCCTCACTTATAAATCTTAATTCCTGCAGTAAAATAAAGAAAATACCTTTCTTTAAATTACAATTTCATCAAAAATAGATATGAATTTCTTAATGAATTTTTCTGTGATCAAAATCCCCCAAACTTAATTATTACTTGTCCTCAAGTAATTTTAATACTAAAATAAAAATAATGATTTCCATAATAGAATTTTTCAATTCAGATATACTATGAATTAAATTTAAATAATATTATAGTAAATTTGAATAGAAATATTTCTAAGTAATTAAATTAACTTTATAGATATAAGATTATCTAGTTATCAGGTTTAAGATTTCTAGTTTTCTATTTATTTCAGGAATGACTATATTTAAAAGAGTAAATTACTTAAGATATTTAGATGATAGGAAGTTCAAGAAAACACTATTTAGTAAAATACTAATCTATATATATACATTTAGAAATATAATTAAGTTCTACCTTTTAGGTTGAATCCATTGAAGCCAATTTTTGATAAGGCATCTCCTCAAGCTTCTCCTCACTTATATTTTTCTTTTTTCTTTCTTTCTTTCTTTCTTTTTTTTCCTTTTTGGATTGATTCTCTATCCTTTTTCTTCTTTTTCTTTTTCAAGTGAGGATTACTGTATCTGGATAGCCTGTTAATAATTTTGAACTTCAATTTCTCTTCCTAATTTTGAAACTTAAAATATTTCCTTGTTTATATATATTTCATAGCCTTTACTTCATTGAGTTTCTATCTTCTCTTTTTCACTTAAATACTTAAGAATTTTTAATTTTTAGGATATAGTTTTCCTTACTTTAATAACCAAATATCTTATTCTATTAATTAATTGAATTACTAGAAATATTTTATTTAACTTTATATAATAATTAAATAAAGTAATTCATGTTTATTGAATTGAAAAACTACTTATAGAAAATCATTTAATAATAATTTTTGAAGATAGAAATTGAGAACAATTTTAATAATTAAATTTGTATTTTTACCTTCCCCTAAACTTAAATTTTTCTATCTATACTAAATAATGAAAAAGGGAAAGTATATAATAAAATTCATCATACCTTTGAGCTTTAGGTATTTCTTTTCTTTGAAATTTTTGCAGGCTTTTTATTACTTACAGAACCTGTACTGTTAGTATCCTTCCACACATATATAATAATTAAAAGAAATGCTGGGGTGAAAATTTTTAAAATAAGTATCAAACATAACAATTGAAAACTTAATCTATTACTACACATACAATCAACTAATCTATTTTAAAACATATTAAAACACCATAAACAATGTTAACATTCATAACTTATAAAAACTTAAACTAACATCCTATATATATAAAAATTTGCAAACTAATTTAACACACATAAGAAATCTATTATCACAGCTCAAGCAAACAAACAAACATACCAAATCCATAATCTACAGAAAGTACTGAAATATTACACACAGAATAATAAAGTTTTCAAAACAACAAATTTAAACAAACTAAGTAAACTAAACAAAAGCTCTAATCTTCTGCATTAAAATCCCAAGCTATGTCATCTCCCTGATCTCTAAGCTGAGAAGGCTGAGAAGGCTGGTACTGTGAATAGCGGGGGCACTCAGGAAAGACAACTGTGCGGCTTATTTTTAGGTTGTGTGTTTTGAAAAGGGGTCGCCTACAGAAATTGTCGGCGAACTTTCATATTTAATTTACATATATATATATATAATTTGGAAAGTAGTGTTTTGATTTTGAAAATAATTTTAAAAAATTTTAAGATATGAAGTCAAACTGATCTCACATCTCAAATGGTTTATATAAACGAGCACCGCACCACAAACCGTGCATCTATCCCGAAGAATAGACACACTACTTGATAATGGAGGTTGATTAAATAAACTAGAAAGGTTTGTGATATCCGTTTGGTCTGCGAACCAATTTTATAAGCCGACAAGTTCCCCTGCTTAATATAAATGAATTAAGCAGGGTTTATATTACCTGGGTTCTTAAAGTTCCCTATAAGGGCAAGCCCCTATAGTTAATTACATCTTAAGTCACGGAAATCACCCAAGAATACTCTCGATAATAATCAGTAGTTCTGCTCTCAAGAATTTCAAAGTTTAGGTTTTCAAGGGATTGAATTTTAGAATTTCAATAGAGAATGGATCAAGTTTGGAACATTTTGTTTTGGGAATTCGAAGGAAGAAAGGTAGGAGAAATCACAGATTCGAAGCGAACTTCGGTAATTTCCCGACTATCCTATTGTTTGGCTTCGAATTTAGAAAGGTCCTAATGTTTATTTAATATTTTGATCTTGCCAATTTTAATTAGTTAGGACTTATACCGTATGATAAAATCATACAAATAGCCTTGAAGATGTGAGGGTTTATGTCGTATTGGACGACTACCTCGAGTCCTAAGACCGATTAGGGCTTAATTTACATGACATAATCATGCAAATGCCTAACGAAGAGTTGAGGATTTATGTTGCACTAGGCGAGCTACCTCGAAATCCTATGGCTTGGTTATTTAGTTCTAAGGAAAGTTTCTTTGAAGTAGACTCGGGTTTCTTCGATGACGATGGCCGTGCTGCCCACCATGCTCCGAGCTCCTCGTTGTTGCAGAGGTTTAGTTTTAGAAGTCATAAATCAGGAGATGAGAGAAGTGTTTGGTTTTAGAGAAAGTCTTAATTTTCATGTGTCTTTAATATTTTAATTAAAACGGGTCTTAGAGTTGATTAAACGGAACCGATTAAGATCCCACGGTTCCGTCATCCCTAGCATCGTTATTTTCATCGAATTCACTTAGTCCGGATGAATTTGCTAAACTCAACTGAATGAGTTCCGCACTTTCATTTAGGCCGTGGGAAATCCCGTTAGCAACACGTGGGTTACATCATCCGAGGTATTCCCGATCATTCAATGAGACGTTTTAATTTAGTTGTAGTTGTAGTTTTGTTGTTTCGTTTGTGATTAAATTTTGAGTTGTCTTATATTTTGAAATGTTGTGGCGGTGAATTTTATCTTGTAGTGTCTTTTAATTTAGTTATGGGTTTCGGTTTTGGTTTACGTCCTAAAGGTGTAAGTTTTCATGCAACGATTGTTTATCATGCAAGAAAAGTAAGTGCGATGCGATTAAATAAGTTGCGATAAAGTAATTCGCAATAAAATAAAAGCGTACCTGGAGGGTCTTCCCGTCATTCCAAGTCGCACTTAAAACACGGTTAGAATATTTAAGCATTTATAGCAATTTCTAGGTAAAGCTAAGGGAAAGGTTATGTTTTTCTACCAAAATCCTAATCCTATAGCTAGTCATTCCTATGACGTCTAGGTTCTTGTATTTTGGTTTTAAAGATGATTTTCTTCACCAAAGAACAACTAAGCTCAATTTGTTCTTAAGGATATTCCATCATATTGAGGAAGTGTTTAAGACGAATCTTAAACATCTTTTCAATATTTCGGGAATTGTCCTAAGTCGGAATGAATTCTATTGCGCAGGTGAATTAATCATCTAGGGTGTTCAAGTTATTTTAGATTTATTTTTGAGTTCTTTATGTCTTAGGTGATGTTATTTTTAATTCAATTTAATTTAACTTTAAATTAATTTAATTTGGTTTAGTTTCAATTTTAATTTAATTTGATTTATTTAATTTAATTTAATTTTAATTTTAACTTGGTTTTATTTTAATTTAATTTAATTTAATTTAATTTAATATGTTTTAATTTAATTTAATTTAATTTAATTTAATTTAATTTAATTTAATATGATTTAATTTAATTTAATTTAATTTAATTTCATTTAATTTAATTTAATTTGATTTAATTTGATTTAATTTAATATGTTTTAATTTAATTTAATTTAATTTAATTTAATTTAATTTAAATTTTAATTTAATTTTACTTTTAATTTTAATTTAATATTTTATTTTTTTTATGTTTTAAAGATGTTTTAATTTTAATTGTTAAAGTATTAATTTAATTGAAATTTTAAAAGGATTTAATTTAAATAATTTAACTTTAATTTAATTTAATGATTAAGTCTTTTAGAATTTTAAATCTTAAATTTGGATTATCATTTTAATTAGGAATTAAATATTATTGAGATGATTAATTTAGGGATTCTTAAATTAAAGAACAAATCTCTTCCTAATAATATCCCTATTTTAATAATTCCAATTTTTCATTCCTCCAAATTTAATTAATTACTTAATTAAGGTTTATTTTAATTATTTTTAAATTGCTTAGTAGGTTTTTTACCCTTTAATTATTTAAATTTCAATCATCCAAATCAGATTAAGATCAAATATTTTACTTTTTCATTTCATTAAACCTAAAGTTTTAATTTAAGGGTTAAAATTTTAATTACCATTTTGCCCTTCAAGCTTAATAATTCCATAACTCACTAAATTGAGCTCAAATGAATTTGAAATTTTTATGTGACTTCACTCATATGTCAATAAAGGCATTAGAGGAGAAAATGTGATTTTTCTGTATTTAATTTATTTATATAATTATTTTTGGTGGAAAATAAGGGTTTCCAAGGAAAATTTAATAATATGACCAAGGGAAAGTTTCTGTCCTTAAGAAAATTATGGGACATTTCTAATGACCAGAGGACCACTTGGACCAATTTTTGTGATTTTTTGAATTATATTTTATTTATTAGAATTATTTTAAGTTATGGAGTATTAATTTATTTAAAAATAGAATATAAGTTGAAAAATGAATTTTATAATTTTTTAAATTCTCTCTGGTATCAAGGATTCCAGAGAACCAAATTTTACAATTTTCTGATTTTTCTTTGCTTTATTATAATTATTTTAGTGAAAATGTTAGGAAATACATTTTTTAATTTTAAAATTACCCTAGGGCTTTAAAATTTAATAACTCATCATAGAGACCTAGGAAAAATATGGGATTTGTTCCTAAGTGATTAGAATTCAAAATGTAACATTTTGGTGAATTTTATTATTTTTGTGATTTTTATTATTTTATTAATTATTAAAATATTAAAATAATACAAAAAATCAACTTTTTTAGAAAATTGAAATTTTAATTTTCTTAAATTCTCCTGATATCAGAGAGGCTCCAAAACCAATTTGGTGAATTTTTGAAAGGTATTTTGAAAGTTATGAATTTTTTAAAGTTTAAAATGACTAAATGGCTTAATCAACCCATTTAGTAAGGCTAACCAAGTCCAATTGACTTCAAACTTTTGTGGTAGTTTCCTCTGATCCTAAAGGTCAGTGGAGAATTGATTTCAAGTCAATTTGATGTATAGTTAGCTCTAATTAATTTGGGGTCTATTTTGGGTGTTTAAGCCAATTATGGTTGTTTTGAGTGAATTACTCAAGTCCTATTTTTTCTAGGGTTCTCTGGTCATAAGGAACATCACCAAATTTTCCTAGAATTTATTTCACAACATGCTAATTTTTGGAATTAAAATACTCAAAACAGCTACATGCATTTGAAAAATCAATAACTTTTCACAGAGATGGCCTCGACCTTGGAAAATTCAGGGAATGTTCCCAAGTTTAGAGGCTTCAAAAGCCCTATGATCTCATGCCATGGTGAATTGTATGAATGCATGGAGAATTAAAACAATGCAGTACAATAAATAAATTATTAAAAATAAAATACTTGATGAAATTAAATGATTTCTTTTCCACATTATTCTCCTCCGTTCATCTGAGCAGAGGGTATTTTTATTTTATTTTTATGATTTTTCTACACAAAGATATGCATTTTTGAAGTTCGGGTATTTAATAAATAAGAAAAATCCCTATTTTCCTACTTATCCACGCGGCGCCGCGTCAACCTCGGCAGACTCCGAATCGACACGCGTCGCTCCTCGATTCGGCGCCGCCATCCGACTCGGCTGTCCGGGCCCCACGGTTCACGTACCATCCGCCGGGTCCGACGCAATCCAAGCCGTCCATCCGATACACGCGCGATCCAGACGGTTCTCGGTCATCGTCTACGACCGGTGCGATCCCGTGACCGTCCACACTCTAACCCTAAGAACTCACTCGATTCTCAACGGATTTTCGTGTTCTTATGCTTCTATGGATTCGTCTTGAAGAGACGAACACATCCATACGGTAAACATGCATTGAAATTTATTCGAATGAAATGGAGAATCTCCGTAAGCTCGGGAAGAAGAATGAGTTCATACCTTTGCTCGGAGAAGTGAAGCTTCGATCCGAGAGTTGTGTCACCTTCGATTGGGTCCAAGTAAGCTCCGGATGAAGTCCCTCGGCTCAGTGAATCGTCTAGCTATGAAAGTGACCACGGCCGATCACAAAGCTTGGAGGCCGGAGCAACCTGGGTGGCACGGAGATGGGGCTTTCGGTGGGAAACTTCTCCTCTTGGTCCAGTGAAGGTGTAGGACCAATCAATTTGGGGATTGGCTCACCGCGAAGAAGTGTCCCGGTTTTTGGGCTAAAGTTTGAGCTCGAAATCGAGCTCAGCTGGAGGGAATTGAGTCGGAATTCGGTGGGGATCAAGTGCTCTATGTGTGGAGAGTGATCCGGAATGATTTTGGCGAGTTTCTTTAAGGTTTGGTTCAGCACCTCCTTTGGCCGAGAGGGTGAGGGGTTTAAATAGGAGAGGCTCGGAGGGCCTCCCGGGGGAGTTGAGGGCTGGGATCAGCTGCTCTTGGCATGTGAAGAACAGCCATGGTGGCCACTGGGCATGAGGCACCTCAGCAAGATGGAATTCCAAAGTTTGGCTCCTCGCAAGGTCTCGGCCATGGTGTTTTCCGGCGACCCAGGCGGCTGGCCGGCAGGCATAGGTCACCCTCAGGTCCAGGTGGGTCAGGGTTAGAGGTTTGTGCAATCAATTGGCCATTGCCATGTGTAAAGTGGCTGAATTAAAATAGAATGGGGAAGGGGTCATTTTGGCTTCGATTTGGTCAACCCATTGGTTTGGGTTGGGTGCACCTCCCCATGGCCTGATTTTGGGCTGAGAGGATCGGTTGGGTCGACCAGGGAGGATGGTGTGGTCTCCATCCATGATGAGGTGGCTAAACATGGTTTAGTGTGTGTCATGAATAAGGTTAAAAAGGCTTAATGAAAGGTTAGGAAAGGAGGCCCTCCTTTTACCATTAATGGTATGGTCACATGCCAAACTTTCATGGCTTCCTATGGCTTGTGAATGGCTCATGCATGGCTCCATGTGGCTTAGGGAAAAGTTTAGTCAATTTCATGAAAATGGGTTTTGTGACTTTTGGCATTTTGGTGAGAGTTGTCATGAGGTTTAATTTGGAACAATCCAATGATGAATTTAGGACTTAGGTATTGAGTTTAACTGAAATTATGATGAGGGGAAATGTCATATGGGCTTTGGGACCAATTTTGGGCCTTTGAATTTTGAAGGAAATGGGCTTTTAGGAGGGTTTAAGGGAAGTGGGCTTTTAAGTTTAAGAATGTGTTCATGGATGAGAATTTTTTGTGAAGGGTTGGGCCAAATAATTGTTGGTTTTGGTTTAGGGATGTTTCATGAGTAATTTGAAATAGATTTAAGGTGGTTTGGGTTTGAATTGGGTTGAATTTGGGTTTATTTGGTAAATGGAGCCAATGTAGGTCAAATTGGGCTAACTTGGGCCAATGTTGGGCTATGGTTGAAATTGATGTAAAATAAATGTTGGGAAATGTTTATGGGAGTGTTTCAAAGAGGTTTTGGCTTTGGTTGGGTTTTAATTTTGGGGTTTGGGTCTATTTGGGTTAGGTTTGGGTTTAGGCCAAAATTGGGCTTTTTGATTTTGGGTTGAATTTGAGTGGGGTTTGGGTCAAAATCTTGGGCAAATCATGTTAGTGTTTTGTTTATGGGGATGTTAAGGAAGGTTTAGAAAAGATTTGGGGTTAATTGGAGTTAAATTGGGTGAGTTTGGGCTAGGTTTGGGTCATGGGTCCAAATTGGGCTTTAAGGCCAAAAGTGAAATTGGATCCCAATGCCAATCAAATTGGGCTTGGATTTGGTCTATATTGGTGTTGGGGATGTTGAATTGAAGTTTAGAATTGAATTGGACCAGAATTTGGGTCAATTGGGTAGGTTTAGCTTGACATTGGGTTTACTTTGGGTTAAAATGGGTCAAATTGGGGGTTTTGATAAAAGTGGGGTAAATTGGCAAAATTGGACCATGGTATAGTTGGACAAAATGAAATTGGGAATATTTGGGATTTTCTGGAATTTTCTGGGAATTTTCTGAATTTTTGGATTTTTTTGGCTAAGAGGGGTATTTTGGGTATTTGGAGGGTATTGGGAGGTATTTTTGGAATTTTGGTATTTTTGAGTATGGATGATCAATTTGATTGGTGAGGACATGTTTAGGAATGATTTTGGAGAATTTTGGGTAGTTTAGGTGATTTTGCAAATTTTGGAGGGTTTGAGGGTTTTGGGTAGGCTAGGCGGGTGTAGGGTCCCGGGGTCAAAAATTGAAAATTTGGAAAATTGAAGATTGGGTGAATGTAAGTGGAATGAAATCATTTTGGTTGAGCCATGAAGCCATATCAAGTCCACATGAGCTATGAAGGGACTCATTTGAGGCATCCACTATGTTGTTCCTAACCCTATAGCAGCGAGGGCTTAGGGGTTAAGGACCATCCATGTGAACCACCTGCATGAGTCAGGAGGTCAAAATGGGTATGGGTGTGTTTTAAGAGGTGTGTGAAAGTGTAGTGTATAGGTGTAGTGTGTGTGTAAGTCAGCCCCTCACCAAATCAGGCCACCTGGGCAGGTCCTAAGGCCAAAGAATCCTATAGGAACTCATCCTTTAAACTTCCACATCTAATTTCAACCCTCCAGGTGATTAGGGGTCTACAATCAAGTTTGTGGAGTTTGCGGGGAGTTAAGAAGTGGTTTGAATTTCTAAGTGGTGGGTCCCAATTCTAATCCTCTAGGATAGTCAAAGGAAAAGCCTAAGGCTAGATCCTAAGTACTAAAGAGAAGAAGAGAAGACCTCATCAAAAATGAGGTCAACAACAACATCTAAATCACCACTCCTATAGCGACGTTCAGCTTCGTAGTAGGCAAATTCATATTCTGAATGACGCTAGAGATATTCACTATCGTAATCATGTCTCCTTTCCAATCCATCAATTCTGTGATCCAGATGATCAAATCTTCTCTCCATAGTCTCTCCAAATTGCTGAAACTTCTTCGACTCAAGGTCAACTCATTCATCAGATCTCGAAGGGTAGGGGTGGTAGGCTGAGGAGGATCATAACTGGTAGAGGGGATATCTCTACTTGATGAAGGCATGTAACTCCTTGTTCCTGATCTCCATCCCTCATGGGATTCATAAGTCTTAATATTGGTGGGAGTGATAGGTTTCATGGGCTCTATCCATTCCTCGTCTTCTCTTGCCTCAACTCCGGAGAGTTGGCGAGTGCAAAATCAAACCGGGATGTCCCAATCCTCCTCCACTCTCACTTCGAGCGAGTGGCTAAGATATTTCTATAAATAATGTTACCTATGTTGATGCTCCTATTGTTCTGAATACAGAAATTTAGAATTGCTCTATCTCTTGTTACCTCACTATGGTGATAAGTGGGTAACAATGTAGAGCAAATAAAATAATGCCAGGCTTTAGAGATTGCATTTAACATAGAGAGAGAGGGAAATTTACCCTATCCCGCTGCTTGATCTTCCAAACTCCTTTCTCGTCAGTGAGAAAGTCTATAACTTCTTCCAGAGGTCCTTCCGCAGTACCGAAAGTATCATACTCGCTAGTATGCAGATCACGAACTTCATAGAACAAGTTTATTCTTGCAGCGCTGAATTCAACCATAAATCCCCGTACCTTTACCGGTGCATCCTCAATTGCCGTCAAATTTGCATAGAATTCCTTTACTACTTCCACAACTGCTCTATATGAAACATAACAGAAGTTTTCTCATCCTCGTTCCTTTATAACTCGCTCCACTTCTCCTCCTGGATTCTTGAAACTCGATCCGCAATGCACTTCCTTCCTTGAATATTTTCAAAATATCGATTTTGCGCTCGTGCAATGATGAATCGGTTAGTGTCGTAATCCACTCTTCGTTTTTGTCGAGGAGCCATTCGTTCGTTCTATAAAAATCATAAAAAATTCTAACTAAACTTCCAAATATTAATAAGATGGCTTCCTACAACATCTAAAATCGATTTAAATCAATCTCCATGAATTTCTTCCAAGTAATTTCTCCACATCTCGAATTTTTCCAAAATTTCCCAATGTAGAATAAATCCATGGTGAAAATCAAAAATTTTTGCATAGGAGTGAAGCTCTTACCGAGAGAAGATGAAATCCGGTGTCAAAAAGTCTTGAAATCACTTCAAATCCGAGATCTCTCAAGCCCTAGATCGGTTTTTTTGAAAATTTGAGGAAAGGGATGATGAATAGTGTCGGTTGACCGGTCAAATATAGGTCTTTTCGCGATCTCGCGGTTGGCGAGCTAATTAATTTGATAAGGCAAAAGATTCGGGAAAAATCCGCCGTTGGCGAGATCGGTCTCGCTGTCAGCGGGTTTTCTCGTTGTCGGCGAGATCCCAAAATTTTTAAATTTTTGAAATTCGTCAATCATTTTCAACCTCGATTTGCCTTTAATCAATCTTCTGATCACTTAATTTAATAATAGTATGAAGATTAGATACTAAAACTCACAAAAAGTTCACACAACACAAACAATATAACTTTATATATGAAATCCATGAGACTTACAAACTTCACACTAACAACTTAACTTAAATATTCAAATCCGTAATACTCAGCATCGCAATCCACACCACAACACTCTAAATGCTGAGACATAACAATTACATAAAATCTCATCAAATCTGAGATGATCAAATCAAAGTTCGACTCATAATAAAACCTAAATCTAAATTAACACATATATACACAAATATATGACATAGACATAGAAATCTTTCCTACTCTTCAGTGTCTGAACTAACATCTTCTCTGATATTTCCGATGCGACGCAGTGCACAAATAAATTGTAGAAAGGCCTGAAAGGAAATTCTGCAATAGATTCTTCATTAATCCATTCTTTCGTCTTAGTAGATGAATAAAGCTGGCCTCCGGATGTCCAAGTATGATCAAAGTGCTCCTTCATTCTCCGATCGATGTGATCAAACATATCGGAGATATTGTCTATGGAATTCATCACATTTTGCAATTCTTTCTCCAATCCCTTAATCTTCTTCGAATGAAATTAGTTTTATCAGTAATGGGCCTTGCTAAAGGATTGTTCTGTGATGCTCTGTCAGAAATAATGGTAATCTCATCATTATTATACAAAGTTGGAAACATATCAGTAGGATCCAGTGGTTTCCATGGTAGAAGTACTTTTCCCAAGCCTCATAAGAAACTTGGTACTGACTGCATAAAGCAAATATAGTTGATGGGTGTTCAAGTCCATGCACTGACCCATGCACAATCAATCCCAATGCAGAATTTTCTATTATTGATCCAACATCGATAGGTAGTCCAATTTGAATACAGTAGTTTAATATAGCGCATTTCTTCGAAACTTTATTTACCCTCATAGTAGGTAATAATTTTGATGATATAAAGAAATGTCAATGCTTCGAGACAGGGTTAAGAAGTGATGCAGAAAAACTAACATACCCGTCTTCGCGTAACTCCCAATCATCAGGTTCGTCGGTCAGATATGTATAGATCTCGTTCATATTGTATCTTGAAGGCACAAAGTTGGAATAATGACAAACAGAGGTATTTTCTATAGAAATTAATTCATTTATCCTTGAAGGAGTAAATGTTACCCATCTTCCTCTGACGTAGACATTTCCATTGTTGATCGCATGTAAATTAGAGTAAAACTCTTTAACTACTGAAATAACTACAGCGGATGTCGTATAACAAAATACCTCCCAATGCCGCTGTGTGATCATTTCTTCAATTTTTGTAGTGGAATTCTCTATTCCTCTGTTGACAAATCCTCTTTCTTTAATAAGTCTTTTCTTCATCAAACCTTTGTTGAAGATACGCTGCGCCTCCGAACTGACGAATTTTCTTCGATTGAAAACTTCAGTTTTTGTGGTTTCTAAGAGTTTGGTGGCCATTTTGGATCGAAAGGATTAGTCTCTAGTCGTTTCTAAGGAAGAAAACAGTGAAAATTTGGATTTGGGATAGTTTCCTACGAAGAAATGGCTTAGATCCGTCCAAAACCGCACGAAAAATCTTTAAGAAACCAAATTTTCAACAACCTCGCCGTCGGCGGGAAGTTTCTCGTCGTCGGCAAGCTAGTTATAGAACTGACTTAAATTTTGCAAGAGATCTTGCTGTCGGAGAGAATCGACCTCGCCGTCGGCGAGATTTCGTAAAATTGTCCAATTTCGCTCTGGTCCGAATATTTTCTGATCTCATCATATAGGTTCAAATTTGTGATGATTCTTATAAAAAATTTGAGTAGTAAGATTTGTTTTAATAATATAGACTCACTAATTTGCGGATAATTAAAATAAAAGACTACTATGGGTTGCCTCCCATAAAGCGCTTGGTTTAACGTCGTCGACCGACCTAATTTAGTCGGTAATCGAGTTGACTAAGCATTAAAACCTCTTTAAAATTTGGTCTTCTACCTTCGAAATATGGTTTTAATCTATGTCCGTTTACCTTAAATCTATGTCCTGTTTTTGGATCTTCAATTTCTATAGTTCCATATGAAAATATTTGAGTTATGGTGAAAGGTCCTAACCATCGAGATTTCAGTTTCCCAGGAAATAATTTCAATCTAGAATTATAAAGCAAAACTTCTTGTAATGGTTCAAAATTTCTCTGATTAATCTTCCGATCATGCCATAATTTCATTCTTTCTTTATAAATTCTATCATTATCATATGATTCATTTCTTAATTCTTCCAATTCATTTAATTGCAACATTCTCTTCTCACGACTTCTTTCAAATTATAATTAAGTTCTTTAATCGCCCAATATGCTTTATGTTCTAATTCAACCGGTCGGTGACAAGTTTTTCCATATATAAGCTCGTAAGGAGTAATTCCAATCGGAGTTTTATAAGCGATCATGTATGCCCGGAATGCGATATCTAGTCTTATAGACCAGTCTAATCTATTAGGGTTTACAGATTTTTCTAATATTTGCTTAATCTCTGGATTAGAAACTTCAGCTAATCCACTAGTTTGTGGATGATAAGCAGTTGATATCTTATGCATAATATTATATTTTTCTACTAGTTTGTGAATATATTTATTTCTAAAATGAGTTCCTCCGTCAGTGATAATCACTCTCGGCATTCCAAATCTAGTAAAAATATTTTTCATTAAAAATTTTGAAACACTTTTAGCGTCACACCTAGGTAAAGCTTGTGCTTCAATCCATTTGGAAACATAATCAACGGCTACTAATATATATGAGTTTCCAAATGAAGGAATAAAAGGTCCCATGAAATCTAATCCCCAAACATCAAAAATTTCAACTTCTAATATAAAATTCAGAGGCATTTCATTTTTTCTTGATATGTTGCCTACTCTTTGGCATTTATCGCAGGTTTTAATATATCTATATACATCTCTAAATAGAATAGGCCAGTAGAATCCAGATTGTAGAATTTTATACGCAGTTTTATCTGTTCCAAAATGTTCTCCAAAATCAAAGTCATGACATTTTTGAATGATTGGTTCAGTTTCTTCATAAGGTACGCATCTTCTAATGATTAAATCCTTACATTGCTTATATAAGTATGGTTCATCCCAAAAGTATGTTTTAGTATCGTGAATGAATTTTTTTTGTTGTTGCAAAGTTAACATAGGTGGTAAAATATCACTTACAATATAATTACTATATCTGCATACCAAGGTATTTTTAACTCATTAATATTATAAAGTTGTTCATCAGGAAAACTGTCTAAAATTTCATTATCATTTTCAGATAATTCATGATTTTCTAATCTTGATAAATGATCTGCAATTTGATTATCAGTTCCCTTTTGTTAATGATCTCAAAATCAAATTCTTGCATTAATAATATCCATCTGATTAATCTTGGTTTAGAATCTTTCTTTTGCATTAAATATTTTATAGCAGAGTGATCGGTATGTACAATACATTTAGTTCCTATTAGATAATGCCGAAATTTATTAAAACATATACAATCGCCAATAATTCTCTTTCAATAATCGTATAATTTATTTCGAGCATCATTTAGAGTTTTACTAGCATAAGTATATAACTTTGAAAATCTTATCATATCTTTGCCCAAGAATCGCTCCTATAAGCATAATCACTAGCATCACACATAAGCTCAAATGGTTTCTCCCAGTTAGGTGAAACTCTTATAGGAGCTGTAATTAATTTATCTTTTAATAATTCAAAAGTATTCAGGCATTCAGTTGTAAATTCAAATTTCTTGTCATTTTCAAGAAGTTGGCATAGAGGTTTAGTAATTTTTGAAAAATCTTTAATATAACGTCCGTAGAATCCAGCATGTCTAAGAAAACTTCTTACCCCTTTCACCGTAGTTGGAGGTGGTAATTTAGCTATAACTTGAATTTTTGCAGGGTCTACTTCCATGCATTTTTCTGAAATTTTATGCCCTAATACAATGCCGCCTGTAACCATAAATTGACATTTCTCCCAATTAAGAACTAATTCTTCAAATACTTTTTCAAGATGACTTAAACATGTGTCAAATGTTGTTCCAAATATAGAGAAATCATCCATAAATACTTCTATTCCATTATCAATTAATTTACTAAATATAGACATCATACATCTTTGGAATGTTGCATGTGCATTACATAATCCAAAAGACATTCTTCGAAAAGCGAAAGTTCCATAAGGACTAGTAAATGTAGTTTTATCTTGATCCACGGGAGCAATTGTATTTGATGATAACCGGTATATCCATCTAAGAAACAAAAATACTTATGTCTGGCTAATCTATCTAACATCTGGTCTAGAAATGGTAAAGGGAAGTGATCTTTCCTAGTGGTTGTGTTTAATTTTCTATAATCAATGCATATTCGCCATCCAGTAACTTGTCTTATAGGGATAAGATCATTATTTTCATTAGCTTTGACGATCACTCCTCCTTTCTTAGCTACACGATGAATTGGGCTTACCTAAGCACTGTCAGAAATAGGATATATAATACCATTATCTAACCATTTTAAAATTTTCTTTTTAACTACTTCTTTCATTATTGGATTTAATCTCCTTTGTGGATCTGCTTTAGGTTTATGTTCATTATCTAAAATAATTCTGTGCATACAAATTGAAGGATTAATTCCTTTAATATCTGCTAACGTCCAACAAAAAATTTTCTTATATTTTTTAATGTATCTAAAAGTTTTTTGTTCTTGAGATTCATTTAATTTAGATGAAATAATAACTGGTAGAGTTGAAGAATTACCTAAGTAAGCATCTTTTAAATGATTAGGTAACATTTTTAACTCAAGTTCAGGAGGTTTAATAATCGATGGAACTATATTTTTTTCGATGTTTTCCGTGTTATCCAAAAATTCAAATTTCTCTTGAATATAATCTAGTTCTTCATTTATCTCGCATTTTTCAATTAATTCAATATTTTCTTTTTCTAATTTTTCTTCATAATATTCCTTAAAATGTTCTTTTTGTAAATGATCGAGTACTTCCATTCGAAAACCCTCATCATCTTTTTCTAGTGCAGGATATTTCATTGATTTAGCAATATTAAAAGTAACTTTTTGGTCATTTACTCTCATAGTTAATTCTCCTTTCTGAACATCAATCATAGCTTTTCTAGTGGCTAAAAATGGTCTTCCTAAAATGATAGGAATTTCTTTATCGTCTTCCATATCTAAGATAATAAGATCTACAGGGAAGATAAATTTGTCCACTTTTACTAATACATTTTCAATAACTCCCTTAGGATATGTAACGAACGATCGACTAATCGAAGAGTTATCGAAGTAGGTGAAATTTCTCCCAATCCTAATCTTTTAAAAATTGATAGAGGCATTAGATTGATGCTTGCTCCTAAGTCACACAAAGCTTTTCCATAGAATTTTTCTCCGATAACGCGAGGTATAGTGAAACTACCAGGATCTTTTAATTTTTCAGGAAGTTTTTTCTGAATAATAGCACTACACTCTTCACTAAGTGCGACCATTTCATTATCGGTAAATTTTCATTTTTTTTAGAATATCTTTCATGAATTTTACATAATTTGGCATCTGTTCTAAAGCTTCTACGAAAGGAATATTTATCGTTAATTTTTTTAAAATTTCAAGGAATTTAGCAAATTTTTTATCTTTTTTATGTTGAATTAGTCGTTGACGAAATGGTGGTGGAGGCTTTTCAACAGAAATTTTCATAGGTATTAAAGGATTTTCCAAGTTTGGATCTTGTTGATTCTTTTCTTTTTCAATTTTCACTTCCTCTTTTTGACTTTCAAGTTCTTTCTGAATTCGAGGTTCTAATTCTTTTCCACTTCTTAATTGTATCGCTTTAATTTGTTCTTTTCCCTTGTCTTTGGGATTTATTTCCACATTACTAGGAAATGTTCCGAGTATTCTATTATTAAGTGCGGTAGCGATATGTCCAAGTTGAGTTTCAATATTTTTGATAGATTGTTCCTTGATTTTGTAATTGGTTTCCTTGTATTTGTAATTGATTTCCTTGATTTTGTAAATGTTGACCCATATTTAATATTAATTCTTCTATCGATAATTTCTTGTCTTTAAATTGTGGGTTATTAAATCCAGGTGGATAATTAGGTTTATAATTAGGATTTCCTTGATTAGATGTATTTCTTAATGGTTGTGCATATTATTCATCCATGGTTGACTAGTTGTGTTATTATTCCAATTAAAATTAGGATGATTTTTCCATCCAGGATTATAATAATTTGCATAAGGATTATTGGGTCTGTTGTTAATTGCATTAATAGTTTCATTTTGAGATTGGGATTCTATAAGTTGTCAAGATGAATTTTCTTCTGACATATTTGTAGAGTAATTCATTCCAAAATGATCTAATTTTTTAGATACAACAGCGATTTGTGAAGCTAACATATATATTGCATCATTTTCATGAATACTAGCTATCTTTTTCGGATTCATTCTATCAGCAGGCCGTTGAAAATTGTTTGTTGTCATTTCTTCGATTAGTGTATAGGCGTCATCAAATGGTTTTGACATTAATGATCATCCAGCAGCAACATCGATGATTGATCTTAAAGATCCTACTAATCCATTATAGAAAGTTTGGATAATTAACCAATCTCGTAATGCATGATGTGGGCATTTCCTAAGAAGTTCTTTAAATCTCTCTCAAGCTTCATATATAGACTCTCCATCAAACTGACTAAAAGAAGTTATATCATTTCTAAGCTTAGCAGTTTTAGATGGTGGAAAATATTTGGATAGAAATTTTTGTGATAATTCTACCCAAGTTTTAATAGATCCAGGTGCTAACGAATTTAACCACATTTTAGCCTTATCCCTTAAAGAAAAAAGAAAAAGTCTAAGTCTAATAGCATCGTTAGATACTCTTTCATATTTGAAAGTAGCACATAGTTCTAAAAAACTAGCAAGATGTAAATTAGGATCTTCAGTAGGTGAACCACTAAATTGGTTATTTTGTACCATTTGGATAATTGCGGGTTTAAGTTCAAATGAATTAGCAGACTACATCGGGGTTTTGAACGATTAAATGAATTTCATCTAATGTAGGATTGGCATAATCTCGTAATGGTCTTGGTTGATTGATATTTTCATTTTCAGGAATATTTGCCATTTGTGTTAAATTTATAATTTCTTTTTTTTTGTTTTCTAATTCTTTTAATTGTACGCTCTAATTCTGAATCGTATGGTATTAAATTTTCGTTTCCAAATTTTCGCATACAATTTTTGAAAATAAATTTAAAATAGTCCGTTACTCTAGTAAATAATTTCTTTACTTCCCCGGCAACGGCGCCAAAAACTTGACCCACTTTTTAACATGTTTGCAATTTATGTTTATAGCAACGACACCAATAACTTGATTCCGCTTTAATATATATATATTTAATTATATGATTGAATGTTAATGTGGATTCTACGCAAGTATACGTATCGTATCAAGTAATACAGGGCTCTAGTGGAGTCCTGGTTATCGATCCCACAAGGAAGTTTTTAACAGAATTGTTATCAGCTAAATTTAAAGGAATTACTTACTAATCTAGTAGACGGAAATTTAAAGTAACTAAAGCAAATTAAAGTAAACAAATGCTTGAAATAAAGTTGATTTAAATAATTCAGAAAAAATATCCTTCTCCTTGTTTTTAGAAAATTAAGTGAATGATGATTTTAAATAGAATTCTTAAATTGTATTGTGACAAATAGAAGCATTCCTATTCTTTACCCTTTGGTCCAGGTGCAAAGAACATCGACTAATCCTATGTTTGATTTCTGAATCTGCAGTCTAAGCTGGGAGGATACTTGTCGTCACTTGCAGCTCCCACGTTCCCCTCACTCCGAGTGCTAACATCTACACTTCAGCTCTCAAACAATGAACCAAATTAAATATTTTAGTCCGTCACACTAACATGTCCGATTCTACGTCCGATAATTAATATTTTCCTATTTATTTGCACGCTCCTTCCAAGACTTTTGACTTCCCTGAATATTGGATGTAATTTTTACTATAGTTGATAATTCAACATATTTTAACTACTCAATTGGTCAGATTGAAAGTAAATTAAGTTTTAAGTAAAAATTATCACAATTTATTTTAATATATTAGATACTTCTATTTAATTTCATCAATTTGCATAATTTTCATAAACAAGGAGAAAGACTAAGAAACTACTTAGAATGCATGAGAATAAAACAAAGCATGGATTTCATTTAAAGTTAACAACAACGATAAACAAAGATACTTATCTTAATTTCATCCCCAAGCAGACTCCTTGAAGTTCCTTTGACTTTTCCTTCTAGTACAACAAACTAAATAGCACTAA
This sequence comes from Papilionanthe hookeriana x Papilionanthe teres, assembly GCA_022702705.1. Lineage (NCBI taxonomy): Eukaryota > Viridiplantae > Streptophyta > Magnoliopsida > Asparagales > Orchidaceae > Papilionanthe > Papilionanthe hookeriana x Papilionanthe teres. The sequence continues at coordinate 109,726,201 of CM040432.1, forward strand.
ATTAAACTAATAAACTCACTAAACACACTCAGACTCACTAAAATAGACACACAGAAGATTCAAGAGACACACTAAAACACTAGAATTCGACCTCTATTTATAGGGGTAGGCAAAGGTCCAAGGGGTGCTTAAACATCTCTTCAAAAAGTGTCCAGATTCAAAGTATTTGCATTTTGAACTATCTCGCCGTCGGCGGGAAACGATCTCGCCGTCGGCGGGGCTTCTGGAAGGTCTTCAAATCGCGAGATCTCGCCGTCGGCGGGCTCGGGCTCGCTGTCGGCGAGGTAGTTTTAAATCCTTCAGAAATTCTCCTTAGTAATCTCGCCGTCGGCGGCCTCGATCTCGCCGTCGGCGACTTAGTTCAATTTGCATGAATTTCTTCCTTTTTGATCCAAATTCGCTCCATTTCATGCTTTTTGCTTCCATCACTTATAAATCTTAATTCCTGCAGTAAAATAAAGAAAATATCTTTCTTTAATGTGCAATTTTATCAAAAATAGATATGAATTTCTTAATGAATTTTTCTGTGATCACTTGGCTGTGGAATCAATGACTTAAGCCATCTATTTCTTTTTTTACTTGGAGGCTTTTACACAATTGCATTCCTATTGATGATCTTCTTAAACTTAAAGGTTTAAAAATTGTTTTTAAATGCTATTTATGTAAGAATGAGGAAGAATCAATTATGCACACTTTTATTAATTGCAAATTTGCTTTTGATATTTGGAATAAGGTCTTTGCTTTATGTGGTCGGTTAGACTTATTTAATAGCTACAATTCTATTTTAAAATTGTTTAGAGACTGGAACAATAAAGGTCATTCCTTTCTAAGTATTATTCTCTCTATTATTGTGTGGTTCATTTGGATTACTCGTAATAATGTTAAGTTCAATGGTATTATTATCAATTCTTTTCAAGGTGAATGGACAAATTTTTTCTTATATTTATAAATGTTTATCTGTTTATGACATTAAGCCTACTAGCAATAATTATGTTATTGCTATAGCTAATAATCTCAACCTTCGTTTGAGTTTTACAAATAAATCTTTTAGCACCGTATCTTGGTGCAAACTACATCGCTCCTTTTATTAAGATCAATACTGGATCTTTGCTGGAATAAGTCAAAGTTAGTATTAGAGGTATTTGTCGTGACTGGAAGGGCATAGCTATTACCTGGTTTGCTGCTTCTCTTTGTGTTATGTCTCCTTTAATTGCTGAAGTTGAAGCCTTACTTTTTGCACTGATTATTGCTCAACATAGGGGTTGGCTAAATATTTATTTAGAAACTGACTCTTTATATCTATAGAATATTTGTTCTTTAAACTATACCTGTCATTTGAGTATTGTTTTACAGATTAGAAAGATTAAAGCTTTGACTGCTGGAATGAATGTTATTTGGACTCATACAAGGCGTGAAGGCAACTTGGTGGCTGATTGGATTACAAAACTTGGATCTCGTTTGCAAAAACATATAGTTTGTAATTTTGTCCCTGTGTTCTTAAAATCTGTGTTTGCTTTAGACAATTAATGTTTTTATTTTTGTGTGGTTGTGTCGTGTGAGTTGTACGTTTTTATTTTTTTGGAAAAATGACCCGGTTTTTTTATTTTTTTAGGGTTTTGTAGGGTGTGTGAGTTGGAATCTTTCTCCCGGTTTTGTAATTTTTTATTGGAGCAATAAAATTGAGCCATAAGCGCTCTTTTATTAAAAAAAAAAGTTCAATCAACCTATAAAATAGAAATAAATAAATAGCTTTTGCCCGCTGTTTCTCATTTGGTGGAATGTCAGTTTCAATGGAGTATTAAATGAGCCCAATTTTTTAGTGAAAAGATTTCGAATCAGATTTATTTGATCTCCGAAGTAGCGTTGTTAATGATCTGTTTTCGAGCCGAGCTAGAGTCTAAATTTGGTTTCACTCGAAATCAGCTTGAATAGATTAAGTGCGGCTCGAAACTGGCATGTGGCTTGTTATAATTGATTTTGAGCCGAGCTAGCTCAAAATTAAATCGAGCTCGCTCTTGATAAAAATAAAAACGAGCTTGCTCAAATTATGTTATTTGGATCTGTTTCATCTCAAAATCGGCTCTATTCAGCTCAATATTGAAGTTAACCAGCTCAATTTTAATTTTTTTGGATCCGTTCTAGCTCGAAATTATCTTGAAATTGGCCCACGACTCTTGATATCAATTTTACTTATTATTATATATATAATTTCTATTTAAAAAAAAATACAACGAGCCGATCTCTAATCAGTTCAAGTTAATTGGTGTACTGTTTCAAATTGACTAAAAAAAAATTTAATCCAAAGTTTTGGCTTATAACTCATCTCATTTATTTCAATCCGAATCAAAATTTAAAATAATTTCCGAGTTATTAATAATCTTTGAGCTAAATTCGCAGCCCTAATCACAAGATTATAAAACGAAGATGCATTCAAAATATTCGTTAATGCCACAAAAAAAACACTTAAGGCCATAAAATCGGCCTGCAATTACATGCAAACCACCTAAAACTTGCTATTTACTATTATTTTGAGATTTGTGTTGACTTATAGTGTATATAAATAAAAATTAATTAGAATTTCATAACATTAGTTAAATTTTTTAATTAAAAAAATTAATGTAATTAAAATAAAAAAAAAAATTTTTTTTATTCACAGAAATTTGAGTAAATTTAAATTTAAAGAAACCTACGCTGCATATTCGAAGGTTTGAACTCAAAATCTTCCTGTTAAATGACTAAATTACCGACGAACAAGCCAAACTAGCTTGTATTTTTTAGACAAGTTTAATATTTCTTGACCTAGCTCTGTCGACCGTGCGCTAGCTGTCGTCGCTGCCCTCCTACATCGGCGAGAAACTGCTCGAGGCAGTGGTTGGTCCGTTCATGCCCTAGCGCCCGCCCGCGTCTATCTCCCCCTCTCCCCACGGGATTCCCTTTTTCCCGTCTCGTTTCGTCCCTGCAGCGAGCCGCTGCCATCATTGTCCTCCTTCTCCCGTCACGCTCTCCGCCTCCGTGAGAAAGCCCGCAACGACTCCGAAGTATCTTTCCGCCAGCTCCCCCAAGGCTCAGAGAAAGTTCAACCGCTCTCATTCGAGGAAAAATGTACTTCGACAGATACGATTATCTCGGAAATTCCTTTGAGCAGACATATCGCTGCTATTCAACGTCTTTTATTGATAAGCCACAACTGGAAGGTGGTGACAAAATTATAATGCCTCCCTCAGCCCTCGACCGCCTTGCATCTTTGCATATTGAATATCCAATGTTATTTGAACTGCGCAATGCGGCGACCGAGAGGATTTCTCATTGTGGTGTGCTGGAGTTTATTGCTGAGGAAGGGATGGTTTACATGCCATATTGGATGATGCAAAATTTGCTCTGACAAGAGGGGGATATTGTCCAAATCAAGAATGCCATTCTGCCAAAGGGAACATATGTCAAGCTGCAGCCACACACAAAAGACGTTGAGGAATTAGTCTTGCTTGACGACGGGTGACAGCATCATGGTACCATACAATAATAAGAAGAATTACATCGATATCGTTGAAACCAAGCCCACTTCTGCAATTAGCATTATTGAGACGGATTGTGAGGTGGATTTTGCACCCCCGCTGGACTATAAAGAGCCTGTACGGCCCCAACCATCTGCTCTCTCTAAAAAAGCCCAAGCTCAAGTTCCAGATGGTGAAGCTGAACCTGTTGCTGAACCGAAGTTCAATCCCTTTAGTGGTTCAGCAAGGCGGCTGGATGGAAAGCCTTCAAATCCCTTTACCGGTTTTGTAATTTTTTATTGGAGATATATATATATATATATATATAACAAAATAATAGAATATATGATTATTTGCATCCAACTCAATTTAATATTCTTAAATAATATTCATTATTCTTAATAATAATATTCATTATTTTTAATAAATAATATTCCATATATGATAAAATTTAAGAATCTACAATTATATACTAAAATATATTATAAAGTGGCATTTCAACGGAAGATCTTACAATGAATGCCATAATGTGTTATTAATGTTAATCCCATATTTTACTAATTAAGACTTCCATAAAAAGTAAATACATTGGCATTTGGTGGTATGTTGAAGATGATTAATTAAACTAATACAACATTAGATACAGTACATCATCATAAATAACATTCATAAATACATCCTATATTTGTATTCAATTCTCTATAATTAATTTCTTAAATTACAAAAACAAATAATAATAAAAAAACATAGAAAATCAAAATTCAAACAATTAATCTCCACAAAAAATAACATATTTTGAGATAAATATATTCAATTGAATCAAAAATTGAAACATATTTTTCTCATAATAATTCTCACAAATTTTAGCCTCTATTTTGCACATCAATATTGAGTGATAGTTGGCTTTAGAAAAGGAGTGAAGTATTTTTTGCAATGATCAAAACAACAATAAAAATCGACCCATTCAACTTCACATGCAACATCAACAACATCAGCATCCGCATTGTCGCTACAAAATTCTGCCGCATCTAATTTTAAGGATATCCAATTAGGTCCAAAATAGCTTCTCCAACAGCACACATATATCTTCAGATCTGATTTCCCACTAGCTTCCATGCATGAACCACAACTAGATAATTGCTTGTCAATTGGATTATTCACACCACCAACTTGTAAAAATTGTTTCTGAACCCATAATCTAAACCGCACTAATCTCATCGATGGACAGCTTTTGTCGAGCATGTAGAGATTCAAATATTTGTCGAGAGCATAAATTTTATCATTGCCGATGAGAGTGATATCAATTATGTCATCGGTTTTTTCTTTCAAAAACATCCAATTTTGGCCAACACCATGCCTGCAAACCACAAACCTTTTCTCCATTATATTTTTATCTCGGTGGAATATTCCAACAATGCAGTCCACTACAATGCCAACAGTTGAGCTCGAACTAACAACCATCTTAAGCAATGATAAAGGTGATATACGACGAAATGTTGGTTTGAGTATGGTACAAGATAGACGAGGAAATATAATTTTATAGTTTGACGCGAGATTGAAGAGAGAAGATTTTTGTTGTTGCGGGTTCTAAAGACTAGCCATCCATTGGATGTGCAAAAAAAATATATGCGAGAAGATGTGAAAAATGGAAAGGATATGGAATAAGTATTGCTAATATTGTTATTATCATTATCAATGTTGTTGTTAATTTTTGTGAAGCAAATAATATTATTCTTTCTATTGAGACTTATCTCATAACTTTGGATGTTTTCGGGGATCAGAACCACGGAATGCCAATTGGAGCAAACTGAGCGAAAAGAGATGAGATCAGAACGATGTTGGAGCTCTAACTTATCTCTAATGCTTAGCAATATATCAGTTGGGAGATCAGACCATGACGAAAAATTTGAGGAAGAAGGCGACATTGAAGAAGAAGACGATGATGAATATCCTTCTGATATTGAAAGTAGTATCTGCTTTATTGTTTCTTGGCGTTAGGGAAAGTAGAGAGGAAATACCGGAAGTATATAAATAAAAATATTTTTTGAATATCGATGGAGATGAATTGAGGGTTTAAAAGAAAGAATCCTAATCCCACAAGTCTTCCCTTTAAAATCCTCTAATTATACCTGAAGTTCTCCACCAATTAAATTTCTCTAATTATGCCCCAAGTTCTTCGCTCATTGGAAGTCAAGAGAGAATGTCGGAGATAAAAGTGAGGATATATTTCTAATTTTAGTCCCATAAATTTGTTATTTTCGGTGGAGATGAATAATTTTTTTTAATTTATTTCTTTAAAATATGAAATTAAGAGAATATGAATTTTCTTAACTTGCTCTTTTTAAGGTAATAAATATTTTTTTTCTTATTTTATTATTTATATAAAATTTATAAATTATGTTGGGATATTTGATTTGACAAAAGAATATACCTAAGTTAATATTATGATATTATTTTATGTTTAGGTGTGTAAGGTAGTAAATGAGACGAGCTTTAGCAAGCCAGACTCGCTCGGCTTGTGTTCAATTCATTAAAAAAATATCGACGTTCGTGTTCGGTTCGTTAATATATCAAGTGAAAAAAAATTATTCATATTTGTTTGCTAAGTGCTGAACACAAGTTGTTTGCTATTAAATGATTAAAACAATAAGAAATAACGCTGTCATTAATCTCTATGCTAAATGTTTGTATCGGCATATGTCGATGTAAAACTCATTATTAATAAGAATCACTGTAAATTTGACGCAAATATTTTTGTGGAAACTTGTCTTACGTAAGTGTTGATGCTATTTAGATATTTTTTTATGGTGAGTTGACCGAGGTCGATCTCATAAATTGAAGAACGGCTTACCAGCTCGGGAATGAGCAAAATGATGGCTCGAAAAGTGAGAAAAATTGCCTCAATAACAATAATCTCAAAGATTATCTTTACTGACTGATAATAGAAATTTTAATGGCATCACCACATAACTTCTATTTAATATATAATGATACTTTTTTTGGGGGAAGGAGAGGAATATCACTAATATTATATTTTTGAGACTTTTTTTATTTCTCTCTTTCTCTCCTGATTTATATTGTAATATTTTATAAGAATACCCAATAATTTTTTGGGGCATTTACACTTAACATCTAAACATCGAATGAAAAAATATGACTATTTTTTTAACAGCGAAATATATCTTTTTACGCATAGATTTATGATTCCAAAATATTATGAGTGCAAATATTAAAATTGAGTGTTATATATTTAAATACATAAAAATTGTGTATACGCATATAAAATTTCCAAGATTTTATTAGATTTCAGGAATATTGTTCTCTATATAAAACTTAATCCTTTGCTGCATATATGAAATTAAAATTGTGTTTTTTATCGAATTATTTAGTTTAATTTACCCCTAAATTAATTTATTAAAAATAATTCACATCGTTTTGCCTTTTAGATCCATGGAGAAATAAATTATAAATATGATAATATTAAAAATGATTTGGGTGGTATAAATGTAAATAATAGTTTTTTAGGTGCTAAAAATTGTGTGATATATATGTAAATGCCTCTGTTTTTTGGGGCATTCAAATGCATAGCGATTACCACCTAATTCTTGTGCACTTACACATCAAACGCCTAAACCTTACTTCTTACATTTATACCACCCAATCTTTTAAATTACACCAGGAATACCACCATTTTAATTTTTAAAAAGTGAGAGACACCTTATCACGAAAAAAGAAGGTGGGATGAATGTAAAATGAGAAGTTTGGGTGGTAGATATGTAAATACATAGGAATTTATTGGAATATATGTAATTTTACCTATCTTTTAAATTAAATTAAAATAAGAAAAAAATTGGCAGAAGTTGGAAACACGGAGCCAGCATTCGGTATACAGATCCATTTATCTGAAAGCCACCAGAATGTGGGACAAAACACTATATATATTACTCGAGAACTGCAAAAACCTGTTAGCCAAAAATACAAGAGTAAAAAGAAGAATTGATGGCCAGAGTATCGCAAGAGAGATAAAATTCTCAAGTGTCTCACAACAAAAATCTCTAGCAGACAAGTCTTATAAAAGAAGCTTAAATCTTGCAATAGAGCTTCCCGGCCTCATTTATACGCCGTATTGCAGGATTACGAAAATAGTAAATTTCTGTCAAAGAAATATAAATGATTGTGTTTCAATGTTAATGCAGAGTTCTATATGAGCGGATAAGCACATATCACTTATGTTCAAAGTATTTCAAAATTAAAGGCTCCATCCAGAAGTATGCTTAAGGCAAAGATCAAGAAATATGTTTTAATGACCAAGTGCTGACATCCAAAATTGTCCGCAAAACCAAAACTCAGACCAAAGAATGTAAGGAAGCAACCAGTTGAGCCCATTGCAGCACAAGTTATTGTATTCATCACTGCTCTCCCAAAATATAGAGAGTTCCATCCAAGGATGCCAATAAGAAGAATACCAGTTTCTGAATGAATTTCCATAAAAATTAAATTTGAGTGTATACCACCAAAGACAATAAACAAACCAGTGACAGTAATTGAAGAAGCTTCAACCAATACATAAGCATATTCCATAAGAAGAATCTAAAAAAATTAAAACTAAATTGGGGGATAACCAGATAGCCAAAACCACACTCATCCAACAAGCATATAAAAATTTTTAATATGAGAGGGTACAAATGCTCTGAGTTTTCATGTTCTGCTATTTTCTTTAATTGCAAGGAAAGAAAATTGAAATTTCAAAAAAAAAAAAAAAAGATCATTATTAAAGATAAGTGCTTATAGTTCAAAAATATCCATGAAAGTCATGGAATTTTTTCAAGCCAAACAAAAAGCGAGGGGACATGCACATTTCCATTCTTTTTGTTATTTTGCGTTTAATTGAATTTGCATAAACCAAAATTTGAGAAAATGTATAGCCATATTAAGCTATTGGGAATGCTTTTCTTTAATAAAGAGAAGGAGGACAGGCATTCAAAAAATAAATGTGGATTAGATTCTTGATGAGCATTACGTAGAATACATTAAAGAGGGAGCATAATACCTCTTACTAAAAGAAGGTTAACAATTTTATGACCCCCAATAACAGCTTTCGAAGTGAAGGAAGCAAACTAGAAGAAATTGCCTTTAAACCAAATGAATTTGTGTCATATGACATAAGTATGGCCTTGCATAAAAGCAAGCAGCTAAATGTGACATAAATTTTTCCCCTCTCGAGGAAATTTCGGGTGATAGAAGGGGCATTATGAGTGATAGATACGAATATTGTTCCTGGTCATTTTAGAAAATAAAGAGTTGGAAGAGCACTTAAACTAGTTAAAATTTTGATTATTAGACCTCTCATGAAATGAGGTTCTTTCCAGCCATAGGTCATAGAAGAATAATATCATAAATGTAGTAATATTGAGAGTAAGACAACTTTTAACTCTATTAGCAATTTTATCATATTTTTCTAGAAGTCATGCAGTTGTAGGATGTTAGGGATTGGGTTGAGATTTAAAACTTTTTATTTATATTAAAATTTAAATTTTAAATAGAATATAATAAATTTTTATTCTATATTTTTAATTAATAATTTTAATTGATTATAAATCTTGGTAAGTCAATTAAATTATTTTAAAAAAATACTAATCAAATAAATAAACACACGCACAGATATATATATATATATATATATATATATATATATATATATATATATATATATATATATATATATATATATATATATATATATATATGTTAAGCGCAAAAAAAATATTACTCATGTTCGGCTCGTTTGCTTAGCGAATGAGTTGAAGACGAACTGCATAACAAACTGAGCATGAGTTATTCACGAGCAACGAGTCGTTCTAACAACCCTAGCTATAGTGCACTCTGCTGTATACACATAAGTCAAATCTTATTCTAACCATGTTTGAACACTTTCTAGACTTATTCAAACTATACTTTCAAATTATGTTTGTACATAGTTCATGTATTATGTTGAACTAATTCTTGAATTATATTCGAGGAAAATTGTAACATTATTCAAAATTTAAAAGAATCACAGAGAAAGTTCTTGTTAAACATATGATAATTGTCGTTAATGCATTAAGTGATGTAACTTACTACTTTTCATTTTTTTTAAAATAACGAAAAATTGTGCATGTGTACAATTTGTGTGTATTGAATATATTTAAATGAAATTCACACAATTAGAATGTTTATAACTTCATAAAAATTTTAAAAGAATCATAACTCAAATTCATGTTAAAAATATAATAATTGTTGTTAATGCATGAAGTCATATAACTTTTTTACTTATCTCTTTTCTAAAATAACAAAAAATTAGGCATATGTGTACTTTATATGTGACTTTAATATGTTTTAACTGAAATTCACACAATTAGAATACTAGGAATATAAAATAATTGGTACTATCATGTGACAATTATTATAAATAAAATAAATATTTAAGCTAGAATAGATGATAATGAAGTCATGTTTGACTAGATAACATGGTAATGAAGCTAGAAAAAAATAACTTGCAATTCAAAAATATTTAATTAATTAGATGTTGGAGGAAACTAATAAAGTCATGTTTGAGCTAATATTAAGTTAATTTAATTTGTTTAATTTTAGTTTATTTTTCTTAGTAAATACATATGCTTAAAGCCTTCAAATAGAAATGTACAATTTTATTTGATATAAAAGTTTAAGTCTTTGATGTAATAGCAAAATCTGGTCAATATAATATTACATGTATTGATCTATTTGTTTATTAAACATAACATCAATAACTTGTACTTCATACTTTATTATTGCAAATTAGAATTTCAAAACAGTGAATGTTCTAGTCGTATCCATTAGAGTTGTAAAGAGTCAAGCTTGAGCAAGCTCGCGCTTAACTTGTGTTCAGCTTATTGGAAATTAATTTTGTTTGAAATTGGCCCATATTCGAAATTGTTCGTGAACAACGCGCTCGTGTTTGACTCAATTTACATATTCATATTCTTAAACGCTCAATATTGACATTAAATAAAATAAAAAAATTAATAATTGAATCAAGAGGACTTGCAAAAAGAGCTAAAAAACAAACAGAGTAAGCCTTATAACCAGTTAGACATTCAAACGAAAAACCTAACCAAAACAAAAAAAAAGACACTAATGAGAGTGTTAAAAAAGCTTATCGTTCACGAACATTTCGTATTCAGCTCGACATGGAGTTCATGTTCGATTCGTTCGATAAGCAAGCGAGACGAACACAAACAATTTTTTTTAATTCTTTTAATAAATGAACCAAACATGAACAAACCCGTGTTCGATAGTGTTTGAATCGTTTTTGTTTGATTTATAAAATAATTATATATATATATATATATATATATATATATATATATATATATATATATATATATATATATATATATATATATAATTATGACTAAAGACTAAAAATAATTACAAATTAAATGCATATTCATAAATTTAAATATTATAAACAATAATTAATTAAAATTTTTTAAATAAAAATTTTATCATATTTTTAAAAATTTAAATCATATAAATATAATTTATAATAAATTAATAATAATAATAATATATTAGTTTGAAATATTTCGAGAGTGAAATCTCGCCTATTGCCTCTACATTTAGTTTTTTTATGGCTGTGACTGTGTATTTGTGATGTGATTCGGTTATTTTGCTTCACTTGTTCTTATAAGACTTTTCAGCTAATCTTAAAAATGCTTGATTTGGATTTTGCTGCATTTGTGTTGTGATTCGGCTATTGTGCACCAAAACAAAGGAAGACAAGAATAATGAACAAATATTTGAGTACTTTTCATCATTATTGGAGAAACATACAATATTAAGACTTAATTGTTGATCTTTATGTTCAAAATAGTTATCCTGCATCACTTTAATTTGTTGAAGCATAGCGTGAATGGTTGTCCATTGATAAATTTCTCTTCTTGCTTATGCAAAATGACAGAACTTGTAGTTAAATATAAGAAAAGATGCATAGCTTAAAACTTTCATCGTGTGATTGCTTTCCTGAATCTTTCACTTTAGTTTTGGCCCAATTCAAATCTACATCAGTGTTATCTTTCCATGTGTTTTTGAAGTTTTTGGGAGTGAAATCTCGCATATTGCAGCTATATCTGTTTTTATTTTTTTATGGACGAGAACTGATATAACGGTTTTGTTGTAAAATTTGACTTGGCTACTGTGAATTTCTGTTGTGATTCATACAAAGCATTAATTTCATATAGACTTAAGCATTTGTGTTGTGATTCGGCTATTGCCTCTAATTCTGATTTTTTTATGAATGAGATATGATACAAGGGTTTTGTTGCATCACAATTGTTCAATTGTTCAATGATTTCTTATTTGGGTGATTAAACAATTTTTCCCTTTGAGAAACATTGAATCATATATAATTAATCATGGAAGTATGGATGGTTCTATGTGGTGAACTTTCTAGAATTACTGTGTTTTCATATGGGGCATTCATCATTGAAACTAGAAGGATTCTTAATTGAATTTAAACATTTAGGGGCATCCATTCAAATATTGGTATTAGTAGTAAACATTGTTATAACTGATGAATGGTTGTCAGGAATATGAACCTCAGTTAAAAGAGAACAATTGGGGGGGTTGAGAACAATTACTATAAAGTGTGATGTTTGTTATATTTTGGGTAAATGATGTTCTCTATACTCATTTTTCAAATAGGATTTGATAGCAGAGGGAAATAACGTATTGCCCCAAAGTTGTTAAACAACATGGGAGGTCATTGTCTTTTTTTGATAGGTGTTCATGATTGATTAGAAGAGATATGTTTAACTTTTAAGTAATTACCTTTGTTTTTGGTTGTGTTCGTAAAAATTTGTATTAATGTATTGTCATCATTGGTTTTCCAGCTGTTATCATGGTAAAGCACAATAATGTGGTGCCTAATGGCCACTTCAAAATGCATTGGCAGAGATGTGTTTTCAATTAGCCCGCTCGTAAGACTAGAAGATGTATTGGTAAAGATCCGACTCTGTTACATTAATTTTTGCCTCTTATATTTCAATTTTTATCTTGTATTTTTGGCTCATTGTTTATGGATTAAACTGTTAGTTGGGTAATGCGGCCAAACAAAAGTTGGCAGTGAAGGTCTTTCCCTTCCCGACATCTGGCCCCCTTCACCCAATAGTCCAGTGCCCGACCCTTAAATATAATATGAAATCCAGAACTAGTAGAGGTTTCACACTTGAGGAGCTCAAGGTGATTTCCGAAATTTTATCAAAGTTGCTAAAATTTACTATTGGTATTTTTATTGCTTCTTAGGCCTTCATTCGACTGTCTTCATGTAGTTTTATGATTTATGCATATGCTTGCTGCCTATAATAACTAGCTATATCTTTTATCCAATTTGGGCTTACATTTGTATTTTGTTTAGACGCATGCCAATTATATTTTCTCTTTGGTTTACAAATTTGTAAATATTATAAATTCTCGAGATATCTGCTGGCAGATGTTGATAATAAGTGCAATATTTTTGTTATATTTCTTAGGTTGTGGAAATTCCAAAGCAGCTTGCTCCCACAATTGGCATTAAGAATCGCTTGCTAGAAGGTCTCGAAGCCACACAGATGAAGGGTGACTCCTTGCCTATTGTCTACAGGAGGCCTGCAGTCGAGTTGGGGAAGGTTACTGAGGCGATGAAGGCATTTAAGGCTTACGGAAAGCTTCAAGTGGAGAGGATGAATGTTAGCAGGTTGGTGCCAGGCTGAAGGAGGCTGCAGAATCAGAGAAAGAAGAGAAGAAGTGAAATTTGTCAGCCAATTATATAGTCAATTAGGTTATATGATTGGGTCATTTTCATACCTATCGCACAAATCTTATGTATTTACATGTCTCATAAGTAAATTTATATATTTACATACATAGCACTTAAAATTTTAATATTACATAAAAAATAACACACACACACACACACACACACACACACACACACACACACACACATATATATATATATATATATATATATATATATATATATATATATATATATATATATATATATATATATATATGAATTCATGCATAGTTTTAAAGCATCGATGTGTTATGTACATAAATATGATTGATTAGGTGTGAGATGTGAGATGGGAAAATAGGTAAGAATTGTTCCATAAATATGATTGATTAGGAGTGATCAGATTCATACAATATTTACGGATGATAATACTCCTAAAAGCCTAAAAATAGACAGTGGGAATAAATTATCATGTTAATCCCAAAGTTTATTTAAAATAAGACACGTCATGAATGTCTTTTCTTCCGTAAAACAAAAGTAAAAATTATTTTCTTTACCGTTCAGAATGTATTATTCATTAACTATCATGATTAGACAGGTTTTTTCCTGTGGCCGGGCTGGCTCGGTCCCACGTTTTGTACAGGCGGGCTTAGTTATGAGTTGGTAAATAGAAATAACGCTTAAACTCGGTTCAAGCCCGCTTTGATTAGTCAAGGTCTTTTGGGGTGCACTGAAGATTTTTAGGAATATTCATATGCATACCACTCAAATCTTATTTGTTTACATATCTAACACCTAAATTTATATTTTTATTATAAATATATCACTCAAATAATTTACATATTTTTTAATATTTAATTAATTTTTATATTTATTATATCATCCGCTTCAACTCCTAATTCTACCCCAATCGAACCAAAAAACATTGAATATTTTCTTCTTCCGGTTCGATTTCACCACCTTCATATGAAATGTAAAAATTTGCAGCTGCCATGTTGCTCTAATCTATTCGTTAATATTGTAAGGGCACTAAATGGAATGGAAAATGATCTAAAAAAGTTAAATAAGTTCAGATCATATTTGCAGTTTAAGTGATAAAAATATAAAATGCGTTTGTTAGAAGCATTAATTAGTTATTATATTCTAACTCGATCCAAAATAAAGATGGGATCAAGTCCCTTCAAAGTATTTCATTAATTAGCTTACTATTATGATTATGATAAAACTTCCTTTATTTATTTTTTTGCATAGTGCAACAAAATTAAAAATTGTAAGATTTTGTTCTCGCTTCTTAACTTGTAAACTTATAATTACTTTATGGTTACTGTTTAACTCTTCTTCAAATAAAATTACGTTGATCGAATGTCTTCTTCATTGTCTTCTCAAATACATTTTTTATGATGCTACGCTCATAAATATAATAATTAAAAAAAGTTGACATAATATAAAAATAAACTTATTAAGCCTTATGAAATTTTTTTTTTTCTCTTAGTCTGTAAATAAAAAATATATCAGCACTGATCTTAAGGAGATATAACGGTCCAGATGAGAAGAATACGATGAAGAAGGTCCCACTGATAAAAAATCATGAGGCCCACTTATCCGACCGAGTGCAGCTATCTGAGCCAAAACCAACAAGGTTAGAGACGACCATATCACGAGAGACGACCGAATGAACTAAATCAAAGTTAGGAGGATCATTCGGTCGTCTCTGGTGACTCGGTCGACCCAAGGCAATTCAAGCTTAATCAACTGACTGATTCTATTGATCCGAAGCCAAATAAGCTAAAAAGAATGAGCCAGAGAGAAGTCAAATGATATACTCATACTTGTACAATTCTAAGAATACTCTATACATGTGTAAAATTGTAGCATTATCATATTGTACTCCCTCTCTTATAAACTTGAGGATCATTTCATGAACAATGTATAAAAGATTTTAGTCAAAAAAAGTTGGGAAAGATCTGCACGATCGACAGAATTCACTGCTCATTATTGTTCACACTCTCTCTAGGTTAAGAAAGAATCAATAGAATTCTCTTGTAAATTTTCTTCAAGAGAATCTCTCATAAAAATCCTTAACCACTCTCAAATCCTCATCTATGTACATCTGGAAGAAGGTGAGGCTTGATGCTATTGCAGTGTAGTAAATGTGCATGTCTTGGACACCGAGTGAAGTGGAGAAGAAAACAGAGTAGGAGAATTGCATCGTGAGGGTTCGGTCTCCCAGGTGATGGTTTTGGGTCAAAATGAGAGAGGAGATAGGGACATAGACAAGCATTTATGGAGGGAGGAGAAGGGGAGTGAAGTAGATTACCTTAATCTGGAAGAAGATGAGGTTGGATACTTCACGCGGCGGTGGAAGAAAGAAGCCGCACTTCGCGAGATGATCGGAAGCAGTGGACGGTCGGAAAGCGAGACGAGACGTGTCTCCTTCGGCTTTGTGAGACGTTAGGGCATGGGCTGGCTTGCGATAGGCGCATCGGTAATGCGGGCCTAAATTAGCAGCTCCCGCCAGCAGCGGGTTAAGCTTCTCCGCGGTCAGTCGGTGGTGGAGGACAAGAGGACAGTGAGGTCCTTGGGCAACGCCTGGGAAGTCTTCTCGCATGAACGAAAAAGCTATGGCGGAGGCTCAATCGCTGGGGCAGCAAAGCTCGGTCGCTAGAGACCGGGAGCTCGGGGCGAAGGAGGAAAAGTCACTCCACAACGCTAGGCCGCGGGGTTGATCCCGTGGCCCGCGTTCTGCCTATTTTATCAGCAGGCAGCCGTGAACGTGGTATCCAAACAGAAAATTTCAAGTGCTACTTCGTTGTTTGGGGTTGCGCCACTCGAAAAAGCAGCCCCAAACGAACCCTAAATTAATATTAAGGCCGGTCAAATGCCAATTTAATCTGTCCTTCTCAACGCGTGGTGACTTTATGCCTTTGCGAATATTTTGAATGCATCTTTATTTTATAACAGCATAAGTTTGTAGTTTTTTTTTCAAAGATAAGAGAATCAATGAACTAAATGTATGCATAAATATGCTTTTTATGAGCTGAAAAGGATATTCATGGGCCTAAGATGCCTAGAAACCCCATTTATGATAGCAGTTGCCATGTACCAACTGCATGCTTGACATGTCAGCTGTCATGTAGCAACAGTTGGATTTACATATCAAACTCACTTGATAAGTGTCAACTGTTATGTACCAATTGCGGGTTGATCTACTAGATTAACTGTCTGATACACCTAACGAGTTCCAGTTGTCACGTACCAACTATTTGATTGCCTACTGAACTCACACGTCGAAAGCCAGCTACCGTGTACCAAATGCCTAGTTGACTTGTCAGACTTACAGACCTAATACCCCTCGGCGGCTATCAACTGCTAGGTATCAGCTACTGATAAGGAGTGAATGTATGCTTACGTCTAAATGAAGTTCTCTGACACCTACATTATCACGATCTATTAGCAATATACAGCTTTGACAAAAATTACACGATACTTAAATCAATTAATATATTTTTTGCATAACTCGATGAGGGAGAGGGATCTCTTTGAACCCCGTAAATTGAGATGATCACCGGCCTCCAAAGATTTTTTATCTCATCATCTTTCTTTTCTCTTGGCAGAAAATGTTAATTCAAGCTATATGCGAAATCATTTTGCATTACATTCCCTTCTACTTTCTTCTAAGTCTAGCATAGATTATGCGAGTCCACGAACAATACGACACCTAACGTCCCGAAAGAATTCAACAATGCCATTATTTATCTACTAAATTATTAGATAAAATTTATTTCTTAGGGCAACAGGCAAAGCTCATTTTATTATTAGAATATTTACATGCATACCACTCGATTTTTTTATTATTTACATATCTAATACCTAAACTTCAATTTGTACATGAATGCCACCTTATCCATGCATTAAAATGCACATCTCTTTTTTTGAAAGCTCATACAGTGATAATTTTTTTTTTCTTTTATATGAAAAGTTTGAATGACATAAATATAAATATTGAAGTTTAGGTGTTAGAAATGTAAATACATAAGAATTAGGTGGTATGGATGTAAATTCCACTTTATCATTTAACTATCAAAATTTGGAAAGAAAATAAGTCATTAAGTGGGGACTCATGTACTGCCAAATCTAAATATAATATTTAGTACTCAACTTATAAACATTGGAAAATATAAAAGATAATTCTCCCAATTTGAAAACCAATCATTTATTTATGTGCACATCAATTGTTCAAGTTTAATCAACCAATAAAATATAAATAAATAAATAGCTTCTGCAGGATGTTTCCCATTTGGTAGAATGTCGGTTTCAATGGAGTATTAAATGGGCCCCATTTGTTAGTGGAAAGATTGCGAATCAGATTTATTTGATCTCACGGGTAGGGCTTTTAATGATCTGATTTTGAGACCAACTAAGGTTTAAATTGGGTCCGCTTGAAATCAGTTCGAGTAGATTTAGGATCTGTTTGAGGCAATTGCATCTTATTCAGATCTTATCCATGAAGCGAGCCTTATTCGATAAGTTGCTAATTAGCAACTTATCCTGATAAGTTGGTTGGCTGTTTGGTTTGTGTGTTTGATAGCTAATTTGCAGCTATTTCTGAATAAATGATCATTCTGCTCCTGATCTTATTTTGATAAGCTGCCGCCTTGAGTTATCTAATCAGTACCAAAAGGAAAAAAAAACGGCCAAACTGATCTTATCTTGCAATAATTGCACAAATTGATCCTATTTGTTTCAATCATCATGAAAGAAAAACCATATACTGGAACTATATCACTCACAAATAATACACACTGAGTTACCTAAAATTAAATTTATTCAGAGGGACCTAACCTACTGAAAATGACTGACATAGTTAAAAATCTCAACCAATCAAACAAATTCAAGCAAACAAAAAATTTCATAAAACGACAGAAACAAATAAGGCCAACATAAGTCATCACAAACAAATAACACTCATTTTTTATGCTGTAGAAGTGGGGCAGAGAAGCGGAGGAGTGGAGGAGGGGAGGACGTAGCAGAAGAAAAAAAAAAAAGGCACAGATCTACTGCAGTTGAAGAAGAAGGTGCCACCAATTAGTGCAGAAGAAACAAAAAAAAGAGATTAGTATACCTGAAAGAGAATGAATGCCGAAGAAGAGGGAGCGGGAGCGACTAGGCTTAGCTTCTCGCCGACGCGAACAAAGGAAGAAGGAAGGGTACGGATCTTGGGTTTAGCTGCGAGAGCGAGTGCAGCTCTGTATTTTGTTTCGGCACAACTCCGCGATCCGCGTCTAATGAAAAAAAAAAAAAAAATCTCTGTTTAGTAAACGCACTTAAATCATGCGAAACAAACACAGAGGGGTGTTTTCAAAAATGTCTCAGCACTTATAAGCTGCCCCAAACGAGTCCTTAGTTCAGCTCAGAACAGTCTTGTGGCTCTTTATAAACGATTTCAAGCCGAGCTAGCTCAAAATTAAATCGAGCTTGTTCCTGCTCACAATGAAAACGAGCTTGCTCAAATTAAGTTATTTGGATCTGCTTCAGCTTAAAATTGGCTCTATTCGGCTCAATATTGAAGTTAACCAGCTCAATTTTAATTTTTTGGCTCCTTTCCAGCTCGAAATCAACTTGAAATTGGCCCACGACTCTTTATATCAATTTTACTTATTATTATATATATAATTTCTATAAAATAAATACTACGAGCCGATCTCAGATCAGTTCAAGCTAATTGGTGTATTGCTTCAAATTGACACGAAAAAAATTAAATCCAAAGTTTTGTCTCATAACTCATCTCATTTAGTTCAATCCGAATCAAAACTTAAAAGAATTTTTGAGCTATTAATAATCATTGAGGAAAATTCACAGCCCTAATCACGTTATTATAAAGTGAAGAAGCATTCAAAATATTCACTAATGCCACAAAAAACACTTTAGGCCACAAAATCGGCATGCAATTACATACAAACCACCTAAAACTTGCTATTTACAATTACTTTGAGATTTGTGCTGAAAGTTATAGTGTATATAGAAAAAATTAAATTAAAATTAAATTAAATTTTCATAAAACTAGTTAAATTTTTTTAATTAAAAAAAATAAAATTGAATGTAATTAAAATAAAAAATAATATTTTTTTTCTATTCACAAAAATTTGAGCAAATTTAAATATAAAGAAACCTGCGCTGCATATTCGAAGATTTGAATTTAGAATCTTTTGGTTAAATGACTAAACTATCAACCAGCAAGCCAAACTAGCTTGCATTTCTTAGACAAGTTTAATATATATATATATATATATATATATATATATATATATATATATATATATATAATAGAATATATGATTATTTGCATCCAACTCAATTTAATATTCTTAAATAATATTCATAATTCTTAATAAATAATATTTCATATATGGTAAAATTTAAGAATCTACAATTATATACTAAAATATACTATAAATTGGCATTTTTATTAAATTTTAAATAGCAATATAACATAATTTCAACCAAAGATGTTACAATGAATGCCGTAATGTGTTATTAATGTTAATCCCATATTTTACTAATTAAGACTTCCATAAAAAGTAAATACATTGGCATTTGGTGGTATGTTGAAGATGATTAATTAAACTAATACAACATTAGATACAGTACACCATCATAAATAACATTCATAAATACATCCTATATTTGTATTCAATTCCCTATAATTAATTTCTTAAATTACAAAACAAATAATAATAAAAAACATAGAAAATCAAAATTCAAACAATTAATCTCCACAAAAAATAACATATTTTGAGATAAATATATTCAATTGAATCAAAAATTGAAACATATTTTTCACAAAATAATTCTCACAAATTGTAGCCACTATTTTGCACATCAATATTGAGTGATAGTTGGCTTTAGAAATGAAGTGAAGTACTTTTTGCAAGAATCAAAACAACAATAAAAATCAACCAATTCAACTTCACATGCAACATCAATAACATCATCATCGGCATGGTCGCTACAAAATTCTGCCGCATCTAATTTTAAGGATATCCAATTAGGTCCAAAATAGCTTCTCCAACAGCACACATATATCTTCGGATCCGATTTCCACTGACTTACCATGCATGAACCACAACTAGATAATTGCTTCATCAATCGGATTATTCACACCACCAACTTGTAAAAATTGTTTCGAACCCATAATCTAAACCGCACTAATCTCATCGATGGACAACTTTTGTCGAGCATGTACAGATTCAAATATTTGTCGAGAGCATAAATGTGATCGTTGCCGATGAGAGTGATATCAATTATGTTATCGGTTTTTTCCTGCAAAAGCATCCAATTTTGGTCAACACCATGCCTGCAAACCACAAACCTTTTCTCCATAATATTTTTATCTCGGTGGAATATTCCAACAATGCAGGCCACTACAATGCCAACAGTTGAGCTCGAACTAACAACCACCTTAAGCAATGATAAATGTGATATACGACGAAATGTTGGTTTGAGTATGGTACAAGATAGACGAGGAAATATAATTTTATGATTTGACACGGGATTGAATAGATGCAGATTTTTGTTGTTGCGGGTTCTAAAGACTAGCCATCCATTGGATGTGCAAAAAAAATATATGCGAGGAGATGTGAAAAATGACAAGGAGATGCAGTGAGTATTACCGATATTGTTATTATCATCGTCAACATTGTTGTTAACTTTCGTGAAGCAGATAATATTATTCTTTCTGTTGAGACTTATCTCATAGCTTCGGATATGTTCGGGGATCGGAACCACAGAATGCCAATGGGAGCAAACTGAGCGAAAAGAGATGAGATCAGAGCGACATTGAAGCTCTAATTTATCTCTAATGCTCAATAATATGTCTGTTGGGAGATCAGACCATGATGAAAAAAGTGAAGAAGAATACGACATTGAAGAAGAAGACGAAGATGAAGATCTTTGTGATGGTGAAAATAGTATCTGCTTTATTGTATCTTGGCGTTAGGAAAGGCGGAGAGGGAATGCGAGAAGTATAAAAATAAAAAAAATTTTTGAACATTAATGGAGATGAATTGAGGGTTTTAAAGAAAGAATCCTAATCGCACGCGCCTTCCTTTTAAAATCCTCTAAGTATACCTGAATTTCTCCGCCTATTAAATTCTTCTAATTATGCCCGAAGTTCTCCGCCAATTGGAAGTCAAGAGAGAACGGCGGAGACAAAAGTGGGGATATATTTCTATTTTAGTCCCATAAATTTGCTACTTTCGGTGGAGATGAATATATATATTATATTTTAAATTTATTTCTTTAAAATATGAAATTAAGATAATATGAATTTTCTTAACTTGCTCCTTTTAAGGTAATAAGTATTTTTTTTCTTGTTTTATTATATATATAAAATTTGTAAATTATGTTGGGATATTTGATTTGGCAAAAAAATCTACCAAAGTTAATATTATGATATTTTTTTACGTGTAGGGGAGTAATGACTAATGAGATAAGCTTGAGCGAACTCAGACTCGGCTCGTGTTCAACTCATAAAAAAATATGGTCTTTCGTATTCGGCTCGTAATATATAAAGTGAAAAAAATTGTCCATGTTTGGCTTACTAATTGCGGAAAATTTGTTGTTTGCTATTATTAAATGACAAAGAAAAAATGAAATAACGTCTCCAAATATTTGTGTCGGCATATGAAGATGTTAAACTAATTATTAATAGGGATCACCCCAAATTTGGCACAAATATTCTTTGTCGAAACTTGTCCGACGCAAGTGTGGATGCTATTTAATTATTTTCTTATCGTAAGTTGATTGAATCGAGATCGATTGCATAAGTTGACGAACGGCTCGCCAAACCTGGGAGTGAGAGAAAAGATGGCTCGAAAAGAAAAAATTGCCTCAATAACAATAATATTAACTCTAATCTTGATCGATTGACAATAGAAATTTCAGTGGCATTATCAATATTTCACGATATAACTTCTATGTAATATAAATATATGAACAAGAACATGAGACCTTTTATTGAAGGAAGGAGAGGAGTACTTCGGAGGCCTTTTTATTTATTTTTTCTCTTTTTATTTATATTGTATATCTTAGTTGTGATTCACGAACAAATCTGAATTGAATATTTTTTAAAAATAGACATTATTTTTTTGGGGGCATTTATACTTAGCATCTAAACATCGAACGAAAAAATATTACTATTCTTTTGAACAGTGAAATATATCTTTTATGAATAGATTTATGACACTAAAATGTCATAAGTGTAAATATTAAAAATTGGGTGTTATATATTTAAATACATAAAAATTGTGTATACGCATATAAATTTTCCTATATTTTATTAGATTTCAGGAATATTGTTCTGTATATAAAATTTAATCCTTTGATAATATATGAAATTAAAATTGTGTTTTTTATCGAATTATTTAGTTTAATTTACCCCTAAATTAATTTATTAAAAATAATTCACATTGATTTGCCTTTTACATCCATGGAGAAATAAATTACAAATATGATAATATTAAAAATGATTTGGTTGCTATAAATGTAAATAATAGATTTTAGGTGAGAGACACCTAGTCACGCATAAGGAAGGTGGGATTTATGTAAAACTAGAAGTTTGGGTGTTAGATATGTAAATACATAGGAATTTATTGGTATATATGTAATTTCTCCTTTTTTTACTTAAATTTAAATAAAAAAAATTTCGAAAAAGTTAAAAACACAGGAGCCAACATAGGGTATACGGATCCATTTATCTAAAAGCCACTCGTAATGTGGGACGAGCACCGTATATATTACTCGAGAATTGCAACAACCTGTTAGACGTAAATACGGAAGAGTGAAAAGAAGAATCGATGGTCGGAGTATCGAAAGAGAGATACAACTTCCAGGAGTCTCACAACAAAAATCTCTAAGTAGACGAGTCTTATAAAAGAAACTTAAATCTTGAATAGAGCTTCCTGCCAAGTTTATAGATCGTATTGCAGGATTACCAACATCGTAAATGTCCGTCAAAGAAACATAAATGACTGTGTTTCAATGCTAATGCAGAGTTATATATGAGAGGATAAGCACATAACACTTATGTTCATGTTGACCTCATTTTTACAATAAGTCAACCTTTTGACCTAAAAAGTCAACTTTAGTCAAAATGGTCAATCCAAACCCAATGACCAACCCTGTTAACCCAATAAGTCAACCTTTTAACCTAAAAAGTCAACTTTGGTCAAAATGGTCAATCCAGACCCAATGACCAACCCTGTTGACCCCATAAGTCAACCTTTTGACCTAAAAGTCAACCTTGGTCAAAATAGTCAATCCGGACCCAATGACCAACCCTATTGACCCCATAAGTCAACCTTTCGACCTAAAAGTCAACTTTGGTCAAAATGGTCAATCCGGACCTAATGACCAACCCCGTTGACCCAATAGGTCAACCTTTTCGACATAAAGTCAACTTTGGTCAAAATTGTCAATCCAGACCCAATGACCAATCTTGTTGACCCCATAGGTCAACTTTTTGACCTAAAAAGTCAACTTTAGTTAAAATGATCAATCCAGACCCAATGACCAACTCTGTTGATCCAATAGGTCAACATTTTGACCTAAAAAGTCAACTTTGGTCAAAATGGTCAATCCAGACCCATTGACCAACCTTGTTGACCTCATAGGTCAACCTTTTGACCTAAAAAGTTAACTTTGGTCAAAATAATCAATTCAGACCCAATGACCAACCCTGTTGACCCAAAAGGTCAACCTTTTGATTTAAAAAGTCAACTTTAGTCAAAATGATCAATCCAGACCCAATGACCAACCCTGTTGACCCCATAAGTCAACCATTTGATCTAAAAAGTCAACTTTTGGCAAAATGGTCAATCCAGCCCCAATGACCAACCCTGTTGACCCTATAGGTCAACCTTTTGACTTAAAAAGTCAACTTTGGTCAAAATGGTCAATCCAGACCAAATGACCAACCCTGTTGACCCAATAGTTCAACATTTTGACCTAAAAAGTTAACTTTGGTCAAAATGGTCAATCCAAACCCAATGACCAAACCTATTGACCCCATAGGTTAACCTTTTGACCTAAAAAGTCAACTTTGGTCAAAATGATCAATCCATACCCAATGACCAACCCTGTTGACCCAATAGGCCTACCTTTCGACCTAAAAAGTCAACTTTGGTCAAAATGGTCAATCCGTACCCAATGACCAACATGTTGACCCCATAGGTCAACCTTTAGACTTAAAAAGTCAACTTTGGTCAAAATAGTCAATCCAAACCCAATGACCAACCCTGTTGACCCAAAAGGTCAACCTTTTGACCTAAAAAGTTAACTTTGGTCAAAATGGTCAATCCAGACCCAATGACCAACCTTGTTGACCCCATAAGTTAACCATTTGACCTAAAAAAGTCAACTTTGGTCAAAATGGTCAATCCAAACCCAATGACCAACCCTATTGACCCTATAGGTCAACCTTTTGACTTAAAAAGTCAATATTGGTCAAAATGGTCAATCCAGACCAAATGACCAACCCTGTTGACCCAATAGTTCAACCTTTTGACCTAAAAAGTCAACTTTGGTCAAAATGATCAATCCAAATCCAATGACCAACCCTGTTGACCCAATAGGTCTACCTTTCGACCTAAAAAGTCAACTTTGGTCAAAATGGTCAATCCAGACCCAATGACCAACATGTTGACCCCATAGGTCAACCTTTTGACCTAAAAAGTCAACTTTGGTCAAAATGGTCAATCCAGACCCAATGACCAATTCTGTTGACCCCATAGGTCAACATTTTGACCTAAAAAGTCAACTTTGGTCAAAATGGTCAATCTAGACCCAATGACCAACCCGAGTCAACCTTTTGACCTAAAAAGTCAACTTGTACTGAAATATAAGGAAAGATGCATACCTTAAAACTTTCCTTGTGTGATTGCCTTCTTGATTCTTTCACTTTAGTCCCAATTCAAAATATCTACATCGTTGATATCTTTCCACGTGTTTTTGAAGTTTTTGGAAGTGAATCTCGCATATTGCATTTATATCTCGTTTTTATTTTATTTTATTTTATTTTATTATTTTTTAATGGATTAGCTATGATATAAGGGTTTTGTTGTGAAATTTGACTCGGCTATTGTGCACTTATGCTGTGATTCATACATGTTTAAGCATTAATTTCGTACCGGCTTTAGTATTTGTGTTGTGATTCGGCTATTGCCTCTAAATCTGACTTTTTTATGGATGATGTATGATATAAGGGTTTTATTGCATCACAATTGTTCAATGATTTTTTATTCGAGTGATTAAACAATATGTCGTTTAAGGAACATCAATCACATATAATTAATCATGGAAGTATTCGTGATTCTATGCGGTGAACTTTCAAGAATTATTATGTTTAATATGAGGCATTCCTCATGCAAAGTAGAATGATTCTTAAGTGAATTTAAATCTTTAGTGACACCCATTCAAAATATTGGTATTAGTTGTAAACACTATTATAATTGTTGAGGTGTTGTCAGGAATATAAACCTTAGTTAAAAGAGAACAATTGGGGGGTTGTGTAAAATAACTATAAAGTGTGATATTTGTATGGGTGAATGATGCTCTGTACTCATTTTTCAAATAGGATTTGATAATAGAGGGAAATAATGTATTGCCCTAAAGTTGTCAAGCAACATGGGAGGTCATTGACTTTAGGTGTTCATGATTGATTAGAAGAGATATGTTTAACTTTCAAGTCACTGCCTTCGCTCTTTGTGGTATTAGTAAACATTTGTCTTAATGTATTGTTATCATTGGTTTTCCAGTTGTTATCATGGTGAAGCACAATAATGTGGTGCTAAATGGCCACTTCAAAATGCATTTGCAGACATATGTTTTCAATTAGCCCGCTCGTAAGACTAGAAGATGTATTGGTAAAGATCCTGCTCTGTTACATTAATTTTTGCCTCTTATATTTCAATTTTTATCTTGTATTTTTGGCTCATTGTTTCTGAATTAAACTGTTGGTTGGGTAATGCAGCCAGACAAAAGAAGGCAGTGAAGATCTTTCCCCACCCAAAATTTGGCCCCCTTCGCCCAATAGTCCAATGCCCAACTCTTAAATATAATATGAAATCTAGAACTGGTAGAGGTTTCACCCCTGAGGTGCTCTAGGTGATTTTCAAAATTTTATCAAAATTGCTCAAATTTATTATTGGTATTTATGTACCAATTGCAAGCTGACTTACTAGGTTAACCTGTGTGATACACCTGACGAGTTCCAGTTGTCACGTACCAACTATTGGGTTGTCTGCTGAACTAACACGTCAAATGCAAGCTGCCGCGTACCAAATGCCTAGTTGACTTGTCAAACTTACAAACCTAATACCCCTCAGCGGCTATCAACTGTCGAGTATTAAATAAAAATAAGAAGTGGATGTATATCTACGTCTAAATAAAGTCCACTGACACTTACATTATCATGATTCATTAACAACATACAACTTTGACAAAAATTGCTTGATACTTAAATCAATTAATATATTTTTTGCATAACTCGATGAGGGAGAGGGATCTCCTTGAAGCCCGTAAATTGAGATGATCGCCGGCCTCCAAGGATTTTGTTTCCAATCATCTTTCTTTTCTCTCGGCAGAAAGTGTTGATTCAAGCTCTATGCGAAACCATTTTGCTTTACATTCACCTCTACTTTCTTTTCGAGTCTAGCATAGATTATGCAAGTCCACGAACAATACGAGATCTAACGTCCCAAAAGAATTAAACAATCCCATTTTTTATCTACTAAATTATCAGATAAATTTTATTTCGCAAAACTCAATTTATTATTAGAATATTTACATATCTAATTCCCAAACTTCAATTTGTACCACCTTATCCATGCAGTAAAAAGCATATCTTATTTTTTGAAAGTTCACAGTGATATATATATATATATATATATTGATATGAAAAGTTTGAATGGCATAAATATAAAAATTAAAGTTTAGGTGTTAGAAATGTAAATACATAAGAATTAGGTGGTATGGATGTAAATTCCCCTTTATCATTTAACTATCAAAATTTGGAAATAAAATTTGCCATTAAGTGGGTACGCATGTACTGCCAAATCTAAATATAATATTTAATACTCAACTTATAAACATTGGAAAATATAAATGATAATTCTCCCAATTTGAAACCAATAACTTATTTATTTGCAGTTCAATTGTTCAAGTTTAATCAACCTAAGAGATAACTGGTTATTTAATAATACTTTTTATAAATCTCCCAATTCTGGGCAGAAGCTTTGGTATATGCATAAGCATCTTGCTAATAAGTTAAGATCTTGGAATTGGACTGTCTTTGGCAATATTAATAAAATGGTTAATGAGGCTGAGATTAGAGTTAAAGATTTGGAGGTTCTTTAACATCATAATATTATAAACATTGATCTTTTTACTCAAGCTCAGAAAGATCTTACTAACTCCATTAATATTGAGGAGAGCTTTTATGCTCAGAAAGCTTTTAGAAGTAATTTTATGGATGGAGATAGAAATACCTCTTTTTTCCATGCTTGCATCAAGAGTAGAAGAAATAGGAATTTTATCTCTGCTATTAGAGATCTTAATGGTAATGTTTTAACTAATGAGGATGATATTATTAATGATGGAATCAATTATTTTTCTACTTTATTCTCTAATGATAACAATCCTCTTGATATGATTAGTTTGGATGTTTTTCCTCAATCTAAGAATTTACATCTTATAAATTTCACTTATGTGCCTTCTTCAACAGAGATTAAAAATGTTCTTGATGGCATGGATGATGGTAAGGCTGTTGGACCTGATGGTTTTACTATTGAATTTTACAAACACTGTTGGGATATTATTAAATCTGAGTTTGTTGGTACTATTCAGGATTTTTTTCGTGGCATTGATTTGCCTAAGTTTTTAAAAAGTTCTAATATTGTTTTAATCCCTAAAGAGCATGATGTTAATACTTGGAATTCTTTTAGGCCTATCAGTATTAATACTCGTTATTTCTAAAATTATTTCTAAGATTATAGTTAAAAGGATTCAGAATGTCTTAGGAAATGTTTTTTCTCTAAATCAAACTGCCTTTCTTAAAGGTAGGAATATTAGTGATCATGCTCTTACTGTGCAAGAACTTTTGTTTGATATTGACAAAAGTAAAAGAGATGGGAATGTTATTTTCAAAATGGATATTAAGAAAGCTTTTGATTCTATCAGGTGGGAGTTTTTAATTCATGTGTTGAAGGCTCATGGTTTTAATATCGAGTTACGTAAACTCATTTACAGAATACTTAATAATAACTATTACTCTTTTCTTATTAATGGTAATTCTAATGGGCATTTTATGGCTTCTAAGGGCATTAAGCAAGGAGATCTAATTTCTCCTTATCTTTTTATTCTTGCTTTTGATTATTTTTCTAGGAGTATAGATAAGCTTTATGAGGATAATCCTTCCCTTAACTATGTGCATAAAGGTAATATTAGTATTTCTCATTTATGTTATGCTGATGATCTGATTATTTTTACTAATTCTAATAAAATGTCTATTAAGAAAATTTGGAAGCTTATTAGTCATTTTCAAAAAGCCTATGGCTTACATTTCAATTCTTCTAAGTGTTATTTTTATGGTTCTAAGTATATATCCAATGTTAAACTGAATTGGATTGCTGATTATACTTTATGTCATTTGGCTGCCTTACCTATTAAGTACCTTGGTTTTATTTTGGATAGGAATCCTAAAAGGATTTCTCTGTTTTCTGATCTTGTGGATAAGATTAGGAAGAGAATACATTCTTGGGAAAATAAATTTTTGTCTTTTGGAGGGCGTATTACTCTTTTAAAAAGTATTATTACTTCTTTTCCCCTGTATATTATACAAGTTATGAATGTTCCTCTTACTATTATTAAGAAGTTAGAGGTTTTATTTAACAGTTTTTTATGGGATGGCTGTGGTAAGAAAGGTTTACATTGGAAGAGCTGGGAAAAGCTTTGTAAGCCCATTTCTAATGGTGGTTTGGGTTTTCGTAGAATTACTGATTCTATTAAGTACAACTTTATGAAGTTGTGGTTTCATTTTAGAGAAAATAACTCTATTTGGGCTTCTCTTCTTACTTCTAAGTATTGTGGTAATTTACATCCTTTATCCATTACCTTTTCCAATACTGATTCTTATATTTGGAAAGATATGTTGAATGTCTCTAATCTGGTTGAAAGTTTAATGTGCTGGGATATCGGTTATGGTAAAATCTCTTCTACGGTATGATGATTGGACCATAATGGGTCCTCTTGCTAGCAGTTATGGTGGGCCTCATGATATCAATCTTATGGTTAATGATTTTTGGGAGGCTTCTAGCTGGAATTTGGCTAAGTTGAGAAATGTGGTTAATCAAAATGATGCTAATTTCATATCTAACATTCCTTTAGATAATGTCAGATATGATATTCCTAAAATTAAAGGCAAAATTGGTGAATTTATTACTAAAACGTTTGCCTCTGTTGACTCTGCTCCTGCTGGTTTATACCTTGCTTGGCTGTGGAATAAATGGCTTAAGCCATCTATTTCTTTTTTTTACTTTGAGGCTTTTACACAATTGCATTCCTATTGATGATCTTCTTAAACTTAAAGGTTTAAGAATTGTTTCTAAATGCTATTTATGTAAGAATGAGGAAGAATCAATTATGCACACTTTTATTAATTGCAAATTTGCTTTTGATATTTGGAATAAGGTCTTTGCTTTATGTGGCCGGTTAGACTTATTTCATAGCTACAATTCTATTTTAGAAATGTTTAGGGACTGGAAAAATAAAGGTCATTCCTTTCTAACTATTATTCTCTCTATTATTGTGTGGTTCATTTGGATTACTCGTAATAATGTTAAGTTCAATGGTATTATTATCAATTCTTTTCAGGTGAATGGACAAATTTTTTCTTATATTTATAAATGTTTATCTATTTATAACATTAAGCCTACTAGCAATAATTATGTTATTGCTATAGCTAATAATCTCAACCTTCGTTTGAATTTTACAAATAAATCTTTTAGCATTGTATCTTGGTGCTAACCGCCTGCTCCTTTTATTAAGATCAATACAGATGCTACCTAGAATAATTCGAAAGCTGGTATTGGAGGTATTTGTCGAGACTGGAATGGCATAACTATTACCTGGTTTGCTGCTCCTCTTTGTGCTGTGTCTCCTTTAATTGCTGAAGTTGAAGCCTTACTATTTGCACTTATTATTGTTTGACATAGGGGTTGGCTAAATATTTATTTAGAAACAGACACTTTATGTCTATGTAATATTTGTTCTTTAAACTATACCTGTCATTGGAGTATTGTTTGACAGATTAGAAAGATTAAAGATTTGACTGCTGGAATGAATGTTATTTGGACTCATACAAGGCGTGAAGGCAACTTGGTGGCGATTAGATTGCAAAACTTGAATCTCGTTTGCAAAAACCTATTGTTTCTAATTTTGTCCCTCTGTTCTTAAATTCTGTGTTTGCTTTAGAAAATTAATGTTTTTATTTTTGTGCGGTTGTGTCGTGTGAGTTGTATGTTTTTATTTTTTTAGAAAAAGGACCCAGCCTTTTTATTTTTTTGCGGTTTTGTAGGGTGTGTGAGTTGGGACCTTTTTCCCTATTTTGTAAATTTTTATTGGAGCAATAAAATTGAGCCATAAGCGCTCTTTTATTAAAAAAAAAATTTAATCAACCTATAAAATAGAAATAAATAAATAGCTTTTGCCCGATGTTTCTCATTTGGTGGAATGTCAGTTTCAATGGAGTATTAAATGGGCCCCATTTTTTAGTGAAAAGTTATCGAATCAGATTTATTTGATTTCCGAAGTAGCGTTGTTAATGATCTGTTTTCGAGCCGAGCTAGAGTCTAAATTTGGTTTCACTCGAAATCAGCTTGAATAGATTAAGTGCGGCTCGAAACTAGCATGTGGCTTGTTATAATTGATTTTGAGCCGAGCTAGCTCAAAATTAAATCGAGCTCGCTCCTGATAAAAATGAAAAAGAACTTGCTCAAATTAAGTTATTTGGATCTGTTTCAGCTCAAAATCGGCTCCATTCAGCTCATTATTGAAGTTAACCAGCTCAATTTTAATTTTTTTGGTTTCGTTCTAGCTCGAAATTATCTTGAAATTGGCCCACGACTCTTCATATCAATTTTACTTATTATTATATATATAATTTCTATATAAAAAAAAATACTACAAGCCGATCTCTAATCAGTTCAAGTTAATTGGTGTACTGCTTCAAATTGACTCAAGAAAAATTTAATCCAAAGTTTTGGCTTATAACTCATCTCATTTATTTCAATCCGAATCAAAATTTAAAATAATTTCCGAGTTATTAATAGTCTTTGAGCTAAATTCACAGCCCTAATCATAGGATTATAAAACGAAGATGCATTCAAAATATTCGCGAATGCCACAAAAAAAAACACTTTAGGCCATAAAATCGGCCTGCAATTACATACAAACCAAGTAAAACTTGCTATTTACTATTATTTTGAGATTTGTGTTGACAATTATGGTGTATATAAAAAAAATTTAATTAGAATATCATAAAATTAGTTAAATTTTTTAATTAAAAAAAATAAATGTAATTAAAACAAAAAAAAAAAAAAATTTTTTCTATTCACAGAAATTTGAGCAAATTTAAATTTAAAGAAACCTACGCTGCATATTCGAAGGTTTGAACTCAAAATCTTCCCGTTAAATGACTAAACTACCGACGAACAAGCCAAACTAGCTTGTATTTTTTAGACAAGTTTAATATTTCTTGACCTAGCTCTGTCGATCGTGCGCTAGCCGTCGTCGCTCCCCTCCTACATCGGCGAGAAACTGCTCGAGGCAGTGGTTGGCCCGTTCATGCCCTAGCGCCCGCCCGCGTCTCTCTCCACTCTCCCCACGGGATTCCCTTTTGCCCGTCTCGGTTCGTCCCCGCAGCGAGCCGCTGCCATCGTTGTCCTCCTTCTCCCGTCACGCTCTCCGCCTCCGTGAGAAAGCCCACAACGACTCCGAAGTATCTTTCTGCCAGCTCCCCCAAGACTCAGAGAAAGTTCAACCGCTCTCATTCGAGAAAAAATGTACTTCGACAGATATGATTATCTTGGAAATTCCTTTGAGCAGACATATCGCTGCTATCCAACATCTTTTATTGATAAGCCACAACTGGAAGGTGGTGACAAAATTATAATGCCTCCCTCAGCCCTCGACCGCCTTGCATCTTTGCATATTGAATATCCAATGTTATTTGAACTGCGCAATGCGGCGACCGAGAGGATTTCTCATTGTGGTGTGCTGGAGTTGAGGAATTACTCTTGCTTGACTACGGGTGACAGCATCATGGTACCATACAATAATAAGAAGTATTACATCGATATCGTTGAAACCAAGCCCACTTCTGCAATTAGCATTATTGAGACGGATTGTGAGGTGGATTTTGCACCCCCGCTGGAGCCTGTACGGACCCAACCATCTGCTCTCTCTAAAAAAGCCCAAGTTCAAGTTCCAGATGGTGAAGCTGAACCTGTTGCTGAACCGAGGTTCAAACCCTTTAGTGGTTCAGCAAGGCGGCTGGATGGAAAGCCTTCAAATCCCTTTACCGGTTTTGTATTTTTTTATCGGAGATATATATATAACAAAATAATAGAATAGATGATTATTTGCATCCAACTCAATTTAATATTCTTAAATAATATTCATAATTCTTAATAATAATATTCATAATTTTTAATAAATAATATTCCATATATGATAAAATTTAAGAATCTACAATTATATACTAAAATATATTATAAAGTGGCATTTCAACGGAAGATCTTACAATGAATGCCATAATGTGTTATTAATGTTAATCCCATATTTTACTAATTAAGACCTCCATAAAAAGTAAATACATTGGCATTGGGTGGTATGTTGAAGATGATTAATTAAACTAATACAACATTAGATACAGTACATCATCATCAATAACATTCATAAATACATCCTATATTTGTATTCAATTCTCTATAATTAATTTCTTAAATTACAAAACAAATAATAATAAAAAACATAGAAAATCAAAATTCAAACAATTAATCTCCACAAAAAATAACATATTTTGAGATAAATATATTCAATTGAATCAAAAATTGAAACATATTTTTCTCAAAATAATTCTCACAAAATTTAGCCTCTATTTTGCACATCAATATTGAGTGATAGTTGGCTTTAGAAAAGGAGTGAAGTATTTTTTGCAAGGATCATAACAACAATAAAAATCGACCCATTCAACTTCACATGCAACATCAACAACATCAGCATCCGCATTGTCGCTACAAAATTCTGCCGCATCTAATTTTAAGGATATCCAATTAGGTCCAAAATAGCTTCTCCAACAGTATATCTTCAGATCTGATTTCCCACTAGCTTCCATGCATGAACCACAACTAGATAATTGCTTGTCAATTGGATTATTCACACCATCAACTTGTAAAAATTGTTTCTGAACCCATAATCTAAACCGCACTAATCTCATCGATGAACAGCTTTTGTCGAGCATGTAGAGATTCAAATACTTGTCGAGAGCATAAATGTGATCGTTGCCGATGAGAGTGATATCAATTATGTCATCGTTTTTTTCCTGCAAAAGCATCCAATTTTGGCCAACACCATGCCTGCAAACCACAAACCTTTTCTCCATAATATTTTTATCTCGGTGGAATATTCCAACAATGCAGGCCACTACAATGCCAACAGTTGAGCTCGAACTAACAACCACCTTAAGCAATGATAAATGTGATATACGACGGAATGTTGGTTTGAGTATGGTACAAGATAGACGAGGAAATATAATTTTATGATTTGACACGAGATTGAATAGATGAAGATTTTTGTTGTTGTGGGTTCTAAAGACTAGCCATCCATCGGACGCGCAAAAAATATATGCGAGGAGATGTGAAAAATGACAAGGAGATGAAGTGAGTATTACCGATATTGTTATTATCATCGTCAACATTGTTATTAACTTTCGTGAAGCAGATGGTATTATTCTTTCTGTTGAGACTTATCTCATAGCTTAGGATATGTTCGGGGATCGGAACCACAGAATGTCAATGGGAGCAAACTGAGCGAAAAGAGATGAGATCAGAGCGACATTGAAGCTCTAGCTTATCTCTAATCGCTCAATAACATGTCTCGTCGGAGATCGGACCACGACGAAAAAGTGAAGAAGAATACGACATCGAAGAAGAAGACGGAGATGAAGATCCTTCCGATGTTGAAAATAGTATCTGCTTTATTGTATCTTGGCGTTAGGAAAGGCGGAGAGGGAATGCGAGAGGTATAAAAATAAAAAAAAAAAATTGAACATTAATGGAGGTGAATCGAGGATTTTAAAGAAAAATCCTAATCACACGTGCCTTACTTTTAAAATCCTCTAATAATACCTGAAGTTCTCCACCTATTAAATTCTTCTAATTATGCCCGAAGTTCTCCGCCAATTGAAAGTCAAGAGAGAACGGGACGGAGACAAAAGTGGGGATATATTTCTATTTTAGTCCCATAAATTTGCTATTTTCGTTCGGTGGAGATGAATATATATATATTTTAAATTTATTTCTTTAAATATGATATTAAGATAATATGAATTTTCTTAACTTGCTCTTTTTAAGGTAATAAATATTTTTTTTTCTTGTTTTATTATTTATATAAAATTTATAAATTATTTTGGGATATTTTATTTGACAAAAATTCTACCAATTAATATTATGATATTTTTTTACGTTCAGGTGTGTAGAGGAGTAAATGAGAAGAGCTTGAGCGAGCTCAAATTCGGCGTTAGGATATTATCTTGGCGTTAAGATATTATTCTCTAATTATCTTGGCGTTAGGATATTCTTCGTGTTCAACTCATTAAAAAAATATTGTCATTTGTGTTTCACTTGTTAATATATGAAGTGATATATATATATATATATATATATATATATATATATATATATATATATATATATATATATATATATATATATTTATATTCATGTTTGACTTCCTAAGTGCTGAACACAAGCTGTTTGTTATTAAGTGACAAAGATGTCAAAAAATAATGTCGCTGTTAATCTCTATGCTAAATGTTTGTATTTCTATATGACGATGTAAAACTCATTATAAATAGGCATCACCTCAAATTTGACAAAAATATTTTTTGTCTAAACTTGTCTGACGCAAGTGTTAATGCTATTTAACTATTTTCGTATAGTGAGTTGATTGAATCGAGATTGATTACTTAAGTTGATGAACGGAAATTATGGCTCGAAAAGAAAAAAAAAATTGTCTCGATAACAATAATCTTAACGATTATCTTGATCGACCGACAATAGACATGTAAATGGCATCATCAATATTTCACCTTATAGCTTCTATTTAATATAAATATATGAATAAGAGCATCTAAATGAGACTTTTTTTTTGGAGGAAGGAGAGGAGTATTTTTGAGGCATTTTTATTTTTTCTCTCTCTCTCCTTATTTATATTGTATATCTTAGTTGTGATTCAGAGACAAATCTGAATTAAATATTTTATAAGAATAAACATAAATTTCCTTGCTGCATTTATACTTAACATCTAAACATTGAACGAAAAAATATTACTATTCTTTTTAACAGTGAATTATATCTTTTTATGCATATATTTATGACACTAAAATGTTATAAGTGTAAATATTAAAAATTGGGTGTTATATATTTAACATACATAAAAATTATGTATACGCATATAAATTTTCCAAGATTTTATTAGATTTCACGAATATTGTTCTCTATATAAAATTTAATCCTTTGCTACATATATGAAATTAAAATTGTGTTTTTTATTGAATTATTTAGTTTAATGTATCCCCTAAATTAATTTATTAAAAATAATTCACATCGTTTTGCCTCTTACATCCATGGAGAAATAAATTATAAATATGATAATATTAAAAATGATTTGGGTGGTATAAATGTAAATAATAATTTTTAGGTGCTAAATATTGTGTGATATATAAGTAAATGCCTCTGTTTTTTGGGGCATTCATATTCATAACGATTACCGCCTAATTCTTTTCTACTTACACATCAAACGCCTAAACCTTACTTCTTACATTTATACCACCCAATCTTTCAAATTACATCAAGGGTACCACCATTTTAATTTTTAAAAAGTGAGAGACGCCTTGTCACGCATAAGGAAGGTGGGATGAATGTAAAACTAGAAGTTTGGGTGTTAGATATGTAAATACATAGGAATTTATTGGTATATATATGTAATTTTACCTATTTTTTAATTAAATTTAAATAAAAAAGAAATTTGAAGAAGTTAAAAACACGGAGCCAGCACTAGGTATACGGATCCTTTTATCTGAAAGCCACCAGAATATGGGAGAAAGCACTGTATATATTACTCGAGAACTGCAAAAATCATAGCTAGTAAATACATAAGAGTGAAAAAAAGAATTGATGGCGAGAGTACCAAAAGAGAGATACAACTTCCCAGGAGTCTCACAACAAAAATCTCTATTAGACGAGTCTTATAAAAGAAGCTTAAATCTTGTAATAGAGCTTCCCGGCCTAGTTTATATACCGTATTGCAGGATTGCCAAAATAGTAAATGTCCATCAAAGAAACATAAATGATTGTGTTTCAATGCTAATGCAGAGTTCTATATGAGAGGATAAGCACATAACACTTATGTTCAAAGTATTCCAAAATACAAGGCTCCATCCAGAAGTACGCTTAAGGCAAAGATCAAGAAATCTGTTTCAATGACCAAGTGCTGAAATCCAAAATTGTCTGCAAAACCAAAACTCAGACCAAAGAATGTAAGGAAGCAACCGATTGAGCTCATTGCAACACAAGTTGATGTATTCATCATTGCTCTCCCAAAATATGGAGAGTTACATCCAAGTACATCAATACAAAGAATACCAGCTTCTAAATGAATGTCTATAAAAACTAAATATGAGTGTATGCCACCAGAGACAATAAACCAACAATTGATAGCAATTGAGGAAGCTTCAACCAATACATAAGTATATTCCATAAGAAGATTATCAAAAAGTTAAAACTAAATTGGGTGATAACCAGATAGCCAAAACCACACTCATCTAACACGCATATAAAAATTTTTAATATGAGAGGGAAAAAATTCTCAGGTTTTTCATCTTCTGCTATTTTCTTTAAATGCAAGAAAAGAAAAATGAAATATAAAAAGAAAAATGATCTTTATTTAAGATATGTTCTTTTAGTTCAAAAACATCGGCGAATATCATGGAATTTCTTTCAACCCAAACAAAAATCGAGGGGACATACACATTTCCAATCTTTTTGTTATTTTGCGATTAATTGAATTTGCATAAACCAAAATTTGAGAAAATGTGTAGCCATATTAAGCTATTGGGAATGCTTTTCTTTAATAAAGAGAAGGTGGATAGGCATTCAAAAAATAAACGTGGATTAGATTTTTGATGAGCATTACATAGAAGACATTAAAGAGGGAACATAATACCTCTTACTAAAAGAAAGTCAACAATTTTATGACCCCCAATAACACCTTTCGAAATGAAGGAAACAACAAGAAGGAATTGCCTTTAAACCAAATGAATTTGTGTCATATGACATAAGTATGGCCTTCATAAGCATAAAAGCAAGTAGCTAAATGTGACATAATTTTTTCCCCTCCTGAGGAAATTTCGGGTGATAGAAGGGGCATTCTGAGTGATAGAAAGATACGAAATATTGTTTCTAGTCATTTCAGAAACTACAGTGTTGGAAGAGCACTTAAACTAGTTAAAGTTTTGATTACTAGACCTCTCATGAAATGAGGTTCTTTCCATCCATGGGTCAAAGAAGAATAATATCATAAATGTAGTAATATTGAGAGTAACACAACTTTTAACTCTATTAGTAGTTTTATCATATTTTTCCAGAAGTCATGCAGCTGTAGAATGTTAGGGATTGGGTTGAGATTTAAATCTTTTTATTTATATTAAAATATAAAATTTAAATAGAATTTAATATATTTTTATTCTATTTTTTAATTAATAATTTAATTGATTATAAATCTTGGTAGGTCAATTAAATTATTTTAAAAAATACTTATCAAATAAATAAACACGCACACACAAATATATATATATATATATATATATATATATATATATATATATATATATATATATAATATTTTTTTATTTATTTATTCTAAGCCAAAATGAACACAATACGAAAAATAAATCTTTATTTGTGTTCGATTGTTTATATGTTAAGTGCAAAAAATATTACTCATGTTCGGCTAGTTTGCTTAGCGAATGGGTTGAACACGAACTACATAACAAACTAAGCATAAGTTATTCACAAGCAACGAGCCGTTTTGACAACCCTAGCTATAGCACACTCTGTTGTATACACATAAGCTAACTCCTATTCTAACCCTGTTTGAACACTTTCTAGATATATTCAAACTATACTTTCAAATTTTGTTTGTGCATAGTTCATGCATTATGTTGAACTAATTTTTTAATTATATTCGAGGAAAATTATAATCTTATTCAAAATTTAAAAGAATCATAAAGAAAGTTCTTGTTAAACATATGATAATTGTTGTTAATGCATGCACTAATATAACTTATTACTTTTCACTTTTTTAAAATAACGAAAAATTGTGCGTGTGTAGAATGTGTGTGCATTGAATGTGTTTAAATGAAATTCACACAATTACAATGTTTGTAACTTTATTAAAATTTTAAAAGAATCATAGCTGAAGTTCATGTTAAAAATATAATAATTGTTGTTAATCCATGAAGTCATGTAACTTCTTATCTCCTTTTTAAAATAATAAAAAATTGTGCATATGTGTACTTTATATGTGACTTGAATATGTTTTAAATGAAATTCACACAATTAGAATACTAGGAATATAAAATAATTGGTACTATCATGTGACAATTATTATAAATAAAACAAATATTTTAAGCTAGAAAAGATGATAATGAAGTCATGTTTGACTAGATAACATGGTAATGAAGATAGAAAAAAATAACTTGCAATTCAAAAATATTTAATTAATTAGATGTTGGAGGTAACTAAATAAAGTCATGTTTGAGCTAATATTAACGTAATTTAATTTGTTTAATCTTAGTTTATTTTTCTTAGTAAATGCATATGCTTAAAGCCTTCAAATAGAAATGCACAATTTTATTTGATATAAAAGTTTTAAGTCTTTGATGTAATAGCAAAATCTGGTTAATATAATATTACATGTATTGATCTATTTGTTTATTAAATATAACATCAATAACTTGTATTTCATACTTTATTATTGCAAATTAGAATTTCAAAACAATGAATGTTCTAGTCGTATCCATTAGAGTTGTAACGAGTCAAGCTTGGGCAAGCTCGTGCTTAACTTGTGTTTAGCTCAGTGGAAATTAATTTTGTTTGAAATTGGCTCATGTTCAAAATATTACATGTATTGATCTATTTGTGTTTAGTTATATATATATATATATATATATATATATATATATATATATATATATATATATATATATATATATATATAACTAAAGACTAAAAATAATTACAAATTAAATGCATATTCATAAATTTAAATATTATAAATTATAATTAATTAAAAATTTTTAAATAAAAATTTTATCATATTTTAAAAATTTAAATCATATAAATATAATTTATAATAAATTAATAATAATAAAAATATATTAGCATGAATTATTTGGGGAGTGAAATCTCGTCTATTATCTCTACATTTAGTTTTTTAATGGTTGTGACTATTGTGTATTTGTGATGTGATTCGGTTATTTTGCTTCGCATGTTCTTATAAGGCATTTCATATAGGGTCTGTTTGGTTCGGCTTTGGAGCCTGCGGCGCGGCCGTTCGACGCTAAGTTGAGCGGAAGTCGGAGGGAAAGGCGACGGATTCGCGGCACTCTGCCGCGAAGTCGTCTCAAAGCCGACTGTAGGATAACCCCGCGGTCACGACTTCGAAGCAGCTTCGAAGGGTTTTTTTCTCTCGCTGCCCTTGCTTCGCCACTCTCTGGAAATCCCTAATCGCGAGCCCTACTCGACTTCCCTCGACCGAGAGAAAGCGAATCGCGAATCCAAGGTAACGATCCTTCTCTCTCGAGTCTCCCTCCGTTTCCTGTTGTTCTTCTACTCCTTCCTTCTTCCCCTTCGTTCGCGATTCGTTGTGGGAAATCGCCTTCGTATGCGATTCGTTCCGTCTGGAACGTTACTGGAGGTTTATGATTCAATACCTATTTTATGACATATGGATCGAGCATTTCATGGTATTTCTTGGCATTTTTTTTGGCTTTACCGACAAA
The DNA here is from genome assembly GCA_022702705.1 of Papilionanthe hookeriana x Papilionanthe teres. NCBI lineage: Eukaryota > Viridiplantae > Streptophyta > Magnoliopsida > Asparagales > Orchidaceae > Papilionanthe > Papilionanthe hookeriana x Papilionanthe teres. The sequence continues at coordinate 109,766,888 of CM040432.1, forward strand.
CCTTGCATCAACCGGATCTGTAGTTTAGAACAATTTCTGGTTTATGTAGTTTAGAACAATTTTGATGTTCATCATTGTTGTAGTTACATCATTGTTATAGCAACATAAGGCTTTATTCAAACATGCTGCACAATCTGTATATTTTTATGTATCTATCACTGAAATTTTAATAATTTTATTAATACCGTTTTACTTATGCATAAAAATGTATGTTTAATTTTTAAAAAGTTATTGATGATGGTAATTTTTATGTGATAAGTAAGATTTTAGTGTTAAAAGAATAAAAAAGCAAAATTTTGACGTTAAACTTTAAAAAAAAATTATATTTATTATTTTTAATATGTAAAACATAAAATTTTTAAAAAATATTGTATTTGCAAACCCCGTATATCATATAAATAAATCGAAAATTTCAAATAGCTTTTAATAAACAGTGAGCGAGCCTAATATTTTTACAGTAAAAGTCGCTCCATAACTGTTTTCCTACAACTCGCAACCAAACAGACAACCGTATTCTCCCTACTGCTTCCCCATACTGCTTGATGCATAGCATATACTGCAACAAGAAATCTGAATGCTGCAACTCGAACCAAACAGACCCATAATCTTAAAAATGTTTGATTCGGCTTTTGCTGCATTTGTGTTGTGATTCGGCTATTGTGCACCGAATCACAAAGCTAATTTTAAAAATGCACGATCAGGTCAAAAATGCGTCAAATTTCGTGTGATTTATTTCTGCGTGGCACCCAAGCAAAATGAGTATCTTTTTTAAGTGAATTTGACGTTTCGGGCGCACCGGTGCGGTCCATTTCGTCATATGGGGTCGTTCGGACAACCTCGTCGACGATCGGGTCAAAAACTCGTCGAATTCAATTTTCATCGAAATATCGGCTCGCAATCTATCGTTTCGAAAATTAATTTTGATTCTGATAATTCCGAAGCAATTAAATGTTCGAATGATATGAATCGCAATAATATAAACGTGTCGACATTCTAAATCGCGAAATTTGTGCGTGCGGAGGTGCGAATTGTGCACGTGGCAACCCTAGAGCTTAACGATCTTATGGGGACTCATTTTGAGTTCCGTCATGTTAGTTTCGATCTTCTAAATGCTTGAGGTCGGTAACCATACACGCAGAACTTCTAAACGAGTAAAGAGGCGGTTCGAGTTTCTAAAATAATGTGGGTCCCATTTTTAAGGCTGTAGGATAGTCAAAGAATTCTATGGCTATATCCTAAAAATTTTAGGGAGAAAAATTGACATCGTCAAAAATGAGGTCAACACATGCTAATCCCAATTTTTTTTTAAAAATAAAACACGTCATAAATGTCTCTTCTTCAGTAAAACATAAGCAGAAAGTTTTTTCTTTACTGTTTAGAATGTATTATTCATTAATTGTCATGATTAGAGAGGTTTTTTCCTGCTTTTCTAAAACAAAATGATTTTTAAGGCCTGTGGCCGGGCTGGCCCGGTCCCACGTTTTGCACAGGATGGCTTGGACAATGAAGTTTTAAATAGAAACAAGGCTCAAGCCCGGTTCAAGCCCGCTTTGACTGGTTCAAAGTCTTTTAGGATGCACTGCAGATTTTTAGGAATATTCACATGCATACCACTCAAATCTTATTTATTTACATATCTAACACTAAAGTTGTATTTTTTTTTGTATTTTATTTATAAATATATCACTCAAACAATTTGCATTTTTTTGTTCCCGTTTAATTAATTTTTATATTTATTATGTCATCCGCTTCAATTCCTGAGTCTAACCCCAATCAAACCAATAAACATTGAATATTTTCTTCTTCCGATTTGATTTCACCACCTTCATATAAAATGTAAAAATTTGCAGCTGCCATATTGCTCTAATCTATTCGTTAATATTGTAATGACACTAAATAGAATGGAAAATGATCTAAAAAAGTTAAATAAGTTCAGATCATATTTGCAGTTTAAGTGATAAAAATATTAAATGCTTTTGTTAGAAGCATTAATTAGTTATTATATTCTAACTCGATTCAAAATAAAGATGGGATCAAGTGCCTTCAAAGTATTTCATTAATTAGCTTCCTATTATGATTATGATAAAACTTCCTTTATTTTTTTTCTTGCATAGTGCAACAAAATTAAACTTATAATTACTTTATGGTTACTGTTTAACTCTTCTGTCAAATAAAATTAGGTTGTATTGAGCTTAAGATAACAAAACAGTGAAAGGGCTAAAATTACATGACCAAATTAACTCTTGTTGATCGAATGTCTTCTTTATTGTCTTCTCAAATACATCTTTTATAATGCTACGCTCATAAATGTAATAATAATAAACAAGTTGACATAATGTAACAATAAACTTATTAAGCTTTATGAAACTTTTTTTTTTTTTTGTCTGTAAATAAAAAATATGTCAGCATTGATCTTGAGAAGATATAAAGGGTCCAGATGAGAAGAATACGATGAAGGAGGTCCCACTGACAAAAAATCCATGAGGCCCACTTATCCGATCGAATGCAACTATATGAGCCAAAACCAACAAGGTGAGAGATGATCGTGTCACGAGAGACGACCGAATGAACTAAATCTAAGTTAGGAGGATCATTTGATCCTCTCTGGTGACTCGGTCGACCTAAGGCAATTCAAGCTTAACCGACTGATTTATTCTATTGATCCGAAGCCAAATAAGCATGAAAGACTGAGTCAGAGAGAAGTCAAACGATGTACTCATGCTTGTAAAATTCTAAGAATACTCTATACATCTGTAAAATTATGGCATTATCATATTCTACTCTCTCCCTTATAAACTTGTGGATCATTTCATGAACAATGGATAAAAGATTTTAGCCAAAAAGTTGGAGAAGATTAGCATGATCGACAGAATTCACTACTCATTATTGTTCACACTCTATCTAGGTTGAGAATGGCCAAAAAAATCGATAGAATTCACTATTCATTATTTCACAATATTACCAATAAAATCCCATCACATGCAAATTCCGGTCTCACTGCTTAAAAAACAAAAACAACATGTACCACCTCAAAATTTGTCTGACCCAATCTGAACTTGCCCGTTTAGAGTCGAAAAGAAAACCCGCTAAGTGATACAACGACTATAATACTACAATACAGCGGAAATACAACAGCAATAACACCAGTTAATAAAACAACAATATAACAGTTAAAATTATAATATTTTTCATGTATAATAAATAATTTAAGTGGTAAAAATATAAAAACAACAGCTAGGTTTTATTTTTTAAATATATAAGAATTGTAAATGCCTCTCTTTTTTTTATATAAATTGAAAATATTAATTTGAAAATGAAATTGATTGTAAATGCCACTCAAACCCGAATGCACATTTCCATGCATTGATAAGATTAAATGAATTAAATGAATATACATTTCACCGTGAAACAGTATTGTTGGAGTAATCAAGAATTGGGTGGTATGGAAGTAAAACGTCCCAATAAATTGGAAATATTAATTTAAAAATGATATATAACACCGTAGAAAAAATTAATGTTTCAAAATAAAAATAAAAATTTTAAAAATAATTGTCAATAACAACTTAATAATGCCTCAATAATAATGTAAAAGGACTGTAGAAACACGCAACATTGAGGTGTTATTGCAGCGTTTTTTTAGGCGACGTTGTTATTGGCATGTTTTTGCAAAATAACACCGTAAGACTACTCTAATAATATTGTTTTTTATTCGGTGGTGTTATTGTTGTATTATTTAATGTGGTTTTGTGGTGTTAATGGAATGAAACAATGTTATTGGTTTGTTTTTTTTTTTGTTTGGTACTATTCTCCTGTTATTCAAGTATTATTTCACAGTTTTGAGATATTACTTGAGAGTTTTCGCGGTGTTGTTGAAGTGTTATTAGAGAGTTATTAACGTTTTATTTCGGTGTTATTGAAGAGGAACAAATGTGTTATTGGGATGTTTTTTCTTCTGCAGTGTTATTGCTGTTGTTTTTGCATTAATGCAGTGTTATTAGTGTTGTGATGCTGTGTTATTCGACAGTTACAGAGTTGTTATTGACGAGAAAGCTGAGGCGTTATCAGAGTGATATTTTTTTTTAATGTGGCGGTATTATTTGAAGGAAAGTGATGTTCTATTGAGGTGTTATTGATAAAAAATTCAAAAAAATAATAATTTATATTTTTATTAGTTAATTCCTTTTTTCATTCCATGTGCTCTTTTCATTTTATTAATAATTCTATATAAAATTAACAGTTAGTATAAATCAAATAAATAGATAAATATAAGAAAATATTTTAATAGTTTTTAAGTATAAGGAAATATTTATTTGTAACCTATTAAACTATTTCATTATATCTATTTCCTTATAAGGAAATGAATACTTTAAAATATTTCTTTAAATCTTTAATATTAAAATGAATATATTAAAAAAATTTCTTATATTCATTTTCTCCTAATATTTATTTCCCTATATTTAAAATAAAATAATATATTAAAATATTTTATTGTATTGATTTTCTTATAAGGTAATGAATATTTTAAATATAAGGAAATGAATATTGATTTCTTTATAAGAAAATGAATATTTTTAAATATTTCTTTAAATTTTGAATATTAAAATGAATATATTAAAATATTTCTATATATTAACTCTCTTATATTTATTTATTTATATTTAAAATGAAATGAATAGATTAAAATATTTCCTTAGATTTATTTTCTTATAAGGAAATGAAGAATATTTAAAATATTCATTTCATTATAAGGAAATATTTTAATAGGTTACAAATAGATATTTTCTAATATTTATAATCTATTAAAATATTTTCTTTTATATATCTGTTTATTTGATTTGATAGGTTTATTAATAAATATGCTAACCGTTAATTTTAAAAAGATTTATTAATAAAATAAAATAGGGCATGCAATTGTGAAAAAAAAAATTAATAAAAGTACAAATTATTATTTTTTTTTCAAATTTTTTATCAATAATACCTCAATTTCTTTCAAATAACACCGTTGCCTTAAAAAAATATCACGTTGTTAACACCACGGCTTCCTCGCCAATAATACTTCAGTAACTGTTGTATAACACCAATTCACGACACCAATAACACCGCATTAATGCCAAAACCACCGCAATAGCACTGCAGAAGAAAAAAACATTGCAATAACACATTTGCTTCCCTTCAATAACACCACAAGAATAATACATTACTAACACTCTAATAACACCACAATAATACTGCAGAAACTCTTGAATAATATATAATATTTGAATAATACCAAAATAATACAAAAAAATCAAACAAAATACACGCCGCATAATACAGCCGGCATGTTCAGGCCAGGAGATAATTTTTGATGGGCTGTATGTTATTATTTCATTTCTTAAATGGTGGGACCGGATTAGTACATGAATCACGACTTCCTGAGTCCGTTTAGATGATCAAATTTAGTCCACTTCCATTTGAAGTTCTGAAGGAGTTTAATTTCATTTTAATGCTTTTTAGTTGAATGAGGACTCCTTATTTAACTTTCTTCGAAGTTGACAAACAAGCAATGTATTGTAGGAGGACATTCAGTTCACCGGTGGTTCTGACAAGAAGATAGAGAAGCCAATTAATTATATTTACGTACATACCACCCAATTCTTATGTATTTACATATCTAACACCTGCTAGCATCACATACATAAGAATTCTGTGGTGTGTCTGTAAATGCCCCTTAATTTAATTAATAATTTTAAATACTTGCAGCACAAATTTTCAGATTTGTCTCACCACAAAGATATAGTATGTAAATTTCCTTTCATTAAATAATCATATTCATAGATTTTAAAGTGTTATAAATCTAAATATCAAAATTTTAGGCGTTAGATATATAAATCCATAAGAATTATGCAGTACGTATATAAGACTTCGTTTGAGAATACGGCAAAGTTCTGTTCGATTTGAGTGAATGCTTATGCTTGCAAAAAATTTTCGTTTGGTAAAATAGTGAGATACGAACGTCTCCCGAAATACTTTCGCAAGAAGAACATATTTTCAACATTTCATATTGCAATTGGCCTACTCTGATTCAGCAAATACGGCTTTTAAAATAAATTGGCTGAATTTTTATTAAAGCAAGTTTAATGGTTAGATAAGTGAATACATAGAAATTGGGTGGCATCTATGTAAATGCCACTAGGTACAAATATAAAAATAAAAAAAAATATTTATTCTAATTTTTTTTTAAAGTATTGTAGCATATTTTTAAAAACCCAGCCTCAGCATACGAAGTTTTGATTTGCAATAAATCAATTTTGAATTTTTATTTAAATTATCTCTAACTTAACTAAATTTAAAATTATGAATAGTTAGGATTATTACTAATTGAAAAGGTCAATTTGTCTGTCAGTCCTTTAATTTTGTCCACGTCGAATGCCAGCTACCGTGTACCAAATGCCTAGTTTACTTGTCAGACTTACAGACCTAATACCCCTTGACGGCTATCAACTCGCAGGTATCGCCTACTAATAAGGAGTTGATGTACGTCTACGTCTAAATAAAGTTCTCTGACACCTACATTATCACGATCTATTGACAACATACAGCTTTGACAAAAATTACACGATACTTAAATCATTTAATAATTTTTTTGCATAACTCGATGACGGAGAGTGATCTCCTTGAACCCCGTAAGTTGAGATGATCACCTGCCTCTAAGGGATTTTTTTCTCATCATCTTTCTTTTCCCTCGGTAGAAACTGCTTATTCAAGCTATTTGCGAAACCATTTTGCATTACATTCCCTTCTACTTTGTTCTTTAGTCTAGCATAGATTATTTGAGTCCACGAACAATATGAGATCTAACGTCCCGAAAGAATTCAACAATGCAATTATTTATCTATTAAATTATTATATAAACTTTATTTCATTGGGCAACAGGCAAAACTCGTTTTATCATTAGAATATTTTCATGCATACCACTCATTTTTTTATTATTTTCATATCTAATGCCTAAACTTCAAATTGTACATGAATGCCACCTTATCCATGCATTAAGATGCACATCTCATTTTTTGAATGTTCACATTGTGATATTTTTATATATATTTATGAAAAGTATGAATGGCATAAATATAAAAATTAAAGTTTAGGTGTTAGAAATGTAAATACATAAGAATTAGGTGGTATGGATGTAAATTCCCCTTTATCATTTAACTATCAAAATTTCGAAATAAAATATGCCAGTAAGTGGGGACTCATGTACTGCCAAATCTAAATATAATATTTAATACTCAACTTATAAACATTGGAAAATATAAATCATAATTCTCCCAATTTGAAACCAATCATTTATTTATGTGCAGATCAATTGTTCAAGTTTAATCAACCAATAAAATATAAATAAATAAATAGCTTTTGCAGGATGTTTCCCATTTGGTGGAATGTCGGTTTCAATGGAGTATAAAATGGGCCCCATTTGTTAGTGGAAAGATTGCGAATCAGATTTATTTGAGCAGATTTAGTGTGGCTCAGAACAGTCTTGTGGCTTTTTATAATCGCTTTCGAGCGGAGTTCGCTCCTGCTCAAAATGAAAATGAGCTTGCTCAAATTAAGTTATTTGGATCCGTTTCAGCTCAAAATGGGCTCTACTCGGCTCAATATTCAAGTTTTAGCTTTTTGGATCTGTTCCAGCTCGAATTCAACTTGAAATTGGCTTATTATTATGTATATAATTTCTATATGAAAAAAAAAATTCTAACGAGCCGATCTCAAATTAGTCCAAGCTAATTTGGGCATTGCTTGAAAATGGCTCGAAAAAAATTTAATCCAAAGTTTTGGCTCATAACTCATCTCATTTATTTCAATCCGAATCAAAATTTAAAATAAATTTTGAGCTATTAATAATCTTTGAGTTAAATTCACAACCCTAATCACGGGATTATAAAATGAAGATTCATTCAAAATATTCGCTAATGTCAAAAAATAGGCCACATAATCGGCCTGCAATTACATACAAACCACCTCAAACTTATTATTTACAATTGATTTGAGATTTGCATATATAAAAAAAAATTAAATTAGATTTCATAAAACTAGTTAAATTTTTTAATTAAAAAAAATAAAATTGATTGTAATTAAAATAAAAAATATTTCTTTTTCTATTCACAAAAATTTGAGCAAATTTAAATTTAAAGAAACCTGCGCCGTATGTTCGAAGGTTTAAACTCAGAATCTATTGGTTAAATGACTAAACTATCAACGAGCAAGCCAAACTAGCTTGCATTTTTTATACAAGTTTATATATATATATATATATATATATATATATATATATATATATATATATATATATATATATATATATATATATATATATATATAAAATAGAATATATGGTTATCTGCGTCCAACTCAATTTAATATTCTTAAATAATATTCATAATTCCTAATAAATAATATTTCATATATGGTAAAATTTAAGAATCTACAATTATATACTAAAATATATTATAAATTGACATTTTTATTAAATTCTAAATAGCAATATAACATCATTTCAACCAAAGATCTTCCAATGATGCCGTAATGAGTTATTAATGTTAATCTCATATTTTACTAATTAAGACTTCTATAAAAAGTAAATAACATTAAACTAATACAACATTAGATACAGTACATCATCATAAATAACATTCATAAATACATCCTATATTTGTATTAAATTCTCTATAATTAATTTCTTAAATTACAAAACAAATAATAATAAAAAAACATAGAAAATCAAAATTCAAACAATTAATCTCCACAAAAAATAACATATTTTTGAGATAAATATATTCAATTGAATCAAAAATTGAAACATATTTTTCTCAAAATAATTCTCACAAAATTTAGCCACTATTTTGCACATCAATATTGAGTGATAGTTGGCTTTAAAAATGGAGTGAAGTATTTTTTGCAAGGATCAAAACAATAATAAAAATCGACCCATTCAACTTTACATGCAACATCAACAAAATCAGCATCAGCATTGTCGCTACAAAATTCTGCCGCATCTAATTTTAAGGATATCCAATTAGGTCCAAAATAGCTTCTCCAACAGCACACATATATCTTCAAATCTGATTTCCCACTAGCTTCCATGCATGAACCACAACTAGATAATTGCTTGTCAATTGGATCATTCACACCACCAATTTGTAAGAATTGTTTCTGAACCCACAATCTAAACCGCACTAATCTCATCGATGGACACCTTTCGTCGAGCATGTAGAGATTCAAATATTTGTCGAGAGCATAAATGTGATCGTTGCCAATGAGAGTGATATCAATTATGTCATTGGTTTTTTCCTTCAAAAGCATCCAATTTTGGCCAACACGATGCCTGCAAACTACAAACCTTTTCTCCATAATATTTTTATCTCGGTGGAATATTCCAACAATGCAGACCACTACAATGCCAACAGTTGAGCTCGAACTAACAACCACCTTAAGCAATGATAAACGTGATATACGACGAAATGTTGGTTTGAGTTTGGTACAAGATAGACGCGGAAATTTAACTTTATGATTTGACACGGGATTGAATAGATGCAGATTTTTGTTGTTCCGGGTTCTAAAGACTAGCCATCCATTGGATGTGCAAAAAAAATATATGCGAGGAGATGTCAAAAATGACAAGGAGATGCAGTGAATATTACCAATATTGTTATTATTGTCGTCAACATTGCTGTTAACTTTCGTGAAGCAGATGATATTATTCTTTCTGTTGAGACTTATCTCATAGCTTCGGATATGTTCGGGGATCGGAACCACAGAATGCCAATGAGAGCAAACTGAGCGAAAAGAGATAAGATCAGAGCGACATTGAAGCTCTAACTTATCTCTAATGCTCAATAATATATCCGTCGGAGATCGACCATTACGAAAAAGTGAGGAAGAATACGACATTGAAGAAGAAGATGAAGATGAAGATCCTTCTGATGTTGAAAATAATATCTGATTTATTGTATCTTGGAGTTAGGAAAGGCGGAGAGGGAATGCCAGAGGTATAAAAATAAATAAAAAAATTTGAATATTAATGGAGATGAATTGAGGGTTTTAAAGAAAGAATCCTAATCACACGCGCCTTCCTTTTAAAATCCTCTAATTATACCAGAAGTTCTCCACCTATTAAATTCTTTTAATTATGCCTGTAGTTCTCCGTCTATTGGAAGTCAAGAGAGAGAATGGCGGAGATAGAAGTGAGGATATATTTCTAATTTTAGTCCCATAAATTTGCTATTTTCGGTGGAGATGAATATTTTTTTTTTAATTTATTTCTTTAAAATATGAAATTAAGAGAATATGATTTTTCTTAACTTGCTCTTTTTAAGGTAATAAATATTTTTTTCCTTATTTTATTATTTATATAAAATTTATAAATATAAAAAATTAGGTGCTATATATTTAAAATACATAAAAATTGTGTATACGCAGATAAATTTTCCAAGATTTTATTAGATTTCACGAATATTGTTCTCTATATTAACATATATGAAACTAAAATTGTGTTTTTTTTATGGAAATATTTAGTTTAATTTACCCCTAAATTAATGTATTTAAAATAATTCACATCGTTATGCCTTTTACATCCATAGAGAAATAAATTATAAATATGATAAAATTAAAAATGATTTGGGTGGTATAATTGTAAATAATAGTTTTTAGGTGCTAAAATTTGTGTGATATATATCCAAATGCCTCTGTTTTTTGGGGCATTCATGTGCATAACGATTACCGCCTAATTCTTTTGTACTTACAAATCAAACGCCTAAAACTTACTTCTTACATTTACACCACCCAATCTTTCAAATTACATCAAGGGTACCACCATTTTAATTTTTAAAAAGTGAGAGACGCCTTGTCACGCATAAGGAAGGTGGGATGAAGGTAAAACTAGAAGTTTGGGTGTTAGATATGTAAATACTGAGGAATTTATTGGTATATATGTAATTTTTCCTATTTTTTAATTAAATTTAAATAAAAAAGTAATTCGAAGAAGTTAAAAACACGGAGCCAGCACTCGGTATACGGATCTTTTTATCTGAAAGCCACCAGAATATGGGTGAGAGCAATGTATATATTACTCGAGAACCGCAAAAACCTGTTAGCCAGAAATACATAAGAGTGAAAAGAAGAATTGATGGCCAGAGTATCGAAAGAGAGATACAACTTCCCAGGAGTCTCACAACAAAAATCTCTAGTAGATGAGTCTTATAAAAGAAGCTTAAATCTTGTAATAGAGCTTCCCGACCTAGTTTATAGACCGTATTGCAAGATTGCCAAAATAGTAAATGTCCGTCAAAGAAACATAAATGATTGTGTTTCAATGCTAATGCAGAGTTCTATATGAGAGGATAAGCACATAACACTTATGTTCAAAGTATTCCAAAATAAAAGGCTCCATCCAGAAGTATGCTTGCGGCAAAGATCAAGAAATATATTGCAAATGCCAAGTGCAGACATCCAAAATTGCCCGCAAAACCAAAACTCAGACCAAAGAATATAAGGAAGCAATCGATTGAGCCCATTGCAACACAAGTTGTTGTATTCATCATTACTCTCCCTAAATATGGAGAGTTCCATCCAAGGATACCAATAAGAAGAGTACCATAATGAATTTCCATAAAAACTAAATTTGAGTGTATGCCACCAGAGACAATAAACTCGTGACAGTAATTGAAGAAACTCCAAACAATACATAACTTGTACTTCATATACTTTATTATAACTTCGATAACTTCAATAACTTGTACTTCATATATTTTATTATTGCAAATTAGAATTTCAAAACAATGAATGTTTTAGTAGTATCTATTAGAGTTGTAAATGAGCCAAACTTGAGCAAGCTCGAGCTTAACTTGTGTTTAGCTCATTGGGAATTAATTTTGTTTGAAATTGGCTCGTGTTCGAAATTGTTCGTGAGCGACGCGCTCGTATTTGACTTAATTTGCATATTCATATTTTTAAACGCTCAATATTTTCATTAAATTAAATAAAAAATTTAATAATGTAATCAAGAAGACTTGCAAAAAGAGCTAAAAAACAAACAGAGTAAGCCTTATAACCAATTAGACATTCAAAAGAAAAACCTAAGAAAAACAAAAAAAAGACACTAATGACAGTGTTAAAAAAGCTTATCGTTCATGAACCATTCGTATTCAGCTCAACATGGAGTTTATGTTTGATTCGTTCGATAATCAAGCGAGACGAATACAGTCAATTTTTTTTAATTCTTTTAATAAATGAACCAAATACGAACAAACCTCGTGTTTGATAGTGTTCGAATCATTATCGTTCGATTTATAAAATAATTATATATATATATATATATATATATATATATATATATATATATATATATATATATATATATATATATATATATATAACTAAAGACTAAAAATAGATAGCTCATTAGTAGAGCTATGATTAGATCTGACATCATCATCCTTGAGTGGTAACAAAATATTCTCAGTAAAGGGTTGAATGGGAGCGGCAACAACAGTGGCAGAAGGATCCACTGGGACAGTATCTTCTTGAATTTGAGTGTGAATTTCAAGTGGGGAAATAACAGGTGATCGGGGAGAAATGAGGGGTTCAGTGGGGTTTAAACAGTCTAAAGGAGGGGGATCTGGAGGATGAGAAGGTATAGCAGTGCTTCTGGGAAGGGTTGGGGGTTTGAGATGGGGGTGTAATCTATAACATATGGAGTTGGAGTGGCCAAACATGGCACAATGAGAGCAATAAGGTGGGTGAGGGCCCATAATCACCGTCGCCGCATCTATCGTGAGAAGAGCCTATCCATACCTCGTCGTGGTAAGGTTGGGTGATATCCCTTTCGACTAGAAAACAAGCATCAGCAGGTTTAGATCGTTCAACAAAGGGGTTATCAACACGCGAGGGTTACCAAAGCCTTTCGCCAAAGAGTAAAGAATTTCATGATTGAAAAGGTGGTATTTGTATTCGTGGAATTTGACCCAAACAAGGATTATAGGGATTCGTAGCGGGGATTAAAATCAACACTCCATTTGAGTATTTTCATGAGTCTGTTTTCGATTTTCATAACCTTGCGTGCAAAGACGTTAGTATAATCGACATCAGTAGTGAGCTCGATAAAAATATGCCGACCATCTAAAGAACCAATCTTCCAAGATCCACTAAGCTTTAGTGAATCAAAATCTCTACGAATTAGATCAAGCTTGGGGTGTCCATAAAGGAACTTACCTATCAAAACATAGCGACAGGCAGAAGCCAAGATATTGGTTTCTTCATCAGTGAGATAAAGTGCAGACTTACCATTCTTTCTACCAAGTTTTCTGATGAAACTATAGTCACCACCGCCTAACTCCCAAGCATCGTGAAAAGATTGAGGAAAATAACAAGAATGCTTCCTATTCGGTGGAGAATTTCCTCCATTTACCGCATCCGCGTAGGATCTAGCCATAGCAAGCAAAAGAAGAGCGTAAAGGAAAAGGAAAAGAGCAGGGGAAGAGATCACCAGAGCCGGAAAACGCCGATCGCCCAGACGACGCCATAGGAGAGGCGAGACCTAGTCGTTACCATCGCAAAAGCTTCATCTAATATTGCCTACCTTTAAGCCTTCTACATTGGAAACTACTGATTTAAATTCGGTTGCAGACAACTCCCCTCATCCAGGTCCCACTCCTCCTCATACTACAATCCCTCCCTTTCCCCCCATTCAGTCCTTTGATAATGATTTTACTATAGTTACCCCCATTGAGCCAACCCCCCCTTCTGAGCCAAATGCATTTGCTGCTACAACTGCACGAGACTTTTCAAGCACACAGTATTCTCATGGTGACAATAATTCGATGCGGAACCCCGCACTAAATTTAATAAGCACCACTCGTTTTGGAGGCCGATCGCTAAGATGCAAATACCAGGATGAACACCGAACCTTTACTTACTACAGGAGTATCTCCACCGCCGATGACCCTTTCCCTTTTCCCGCATCCCCTCGCTGGTTCCTTCGTACGGCAGCTTCTTCCATCCCTCCGGCTTTTCTCGGAATCATCGACAATAATTCAAAGGCCCATGCTACCGGTAATCTTATAACCGAATGGCAGATTCAAAAATCCACTAAGAAAAACAAAAACATTCACTTGTGAAACCAACTACCACAACCGATTTACTCCGAACCTTCTTTCTCTGATAGAGATCTCTTACCCCCTCCCACTAGGTCAACTAGGAGAGGAGGGCTAAGGCACCATGTTTAACATTCTAATTTGGAACATTACGGGAGTTGGTGACCCTGCCTCCCTTAAACGTCTCAAGCATCTTTGCAGGGTCACAAAGTTGAGATTTTTGTTATTTTAGAGCCCATGGTCACAATCCACAAAGACAAAATTTTATCTTCTTTCAAAAATTTCATGCATTTTAGTAACAGCAACAATAAGATCTGGGTTTTCTGGAATAGGAGCATTCAATTAAATATTGTGGAGGATGACAGACAATTCATTCTTGCCCATTTCCCTAAAGAGGATTACACTAGTTGGATTACTTTTATCTATGCTAGTACTACTCTTCCTGATAAGACACAACTGTGGAACAAACTTATCACCTTGGGAGAACATATAACTGATAATTGGATTGTTGGAGGTGATTTTAATATGATTATGTCACCCACTGAACGTAAGGGTGGAGCCATATGGGACTCTACTCTCTCTAGCCGTTTTTTATGATTGCATGTCCCTGGCTGGCCTCCATGATTTAGGTCACACGGGCTCTCCTTTCACCTGGAGAAGGGGTTTCTTATTTCAAAGGCTTGATAGATATTTTGGAAATCTCTCTTTCCTTAATTATTTTCACATCACTAGAGTTCAGCATTTGAGTTATGCCTCTTCTGATCATAACCCTATCTTACTTACTCTAGCTTTTCAGAACAAACCTGCTAAGTCCCCTTTTAAATTCCTCAACGTCTGGACTCAGCATGATGCCTTTCTTAATTTAATCAAGCAACTATGGTAGCCCATTAGATGTGGTAATGCTTGGCACATTTTATGGAATCTTCACAAATCTGTTGCTACAGGTCTAAGGAGATGGAATTTTGAAGTTTTTGGCAATATACATTCTAAGGTGAAGCACTCCCAATGTGTGGTGGATGAGTTAGAGGCAAACATACACTCCAATCCTGATCTTCTCAACTCTCTTACTCAAGCTCATCAGCAGCTGCTTGCCGATATCAGTTTGGAGGATGAGCTTATGAAACAAAAAGCTCATGATACACACTTTTTAGCTGGAGACAGAAACACCCGTTATTTTCATGCTACTATCGAAACGTAATCAATTCCAATACTATCCTTAAGATCTTAACCTCTCGATGGGATCATTTTAACTCGAACCCGATCAAATAGGAACCAATGTCGTTGAATATTTTACTAATATCTACACCGATACAACTCAAGTTTCGCTATTAATACTTCCCTTTTGCCGAGGATCTTTTGCAGTGGCCTCTCTAAATCCGGTCGAAGTGCCCACCGGTGAGGAGATTTATAAAGCACTCCAAGATATTAATCCAAACAAGGCCCCTAGCCCGGATGGATTCTCCTCCACCTTTTACATTCATTGCTGGGACATCATTAAGGTTGAAGTTATTTCTGCTATTCAAAGTTTTTTCCTGGGAGAAAATCCCTGTAAGTATTTGACGGCTGCTATGATTGTTCTTATTCCTAAGAATACTGATAAAATACACTGGCACAATTTTAGACCAATTTCTCTCACAACACTTATCTCCAAAATCATTAGTAAGATTCTTGTTGCAAGGCTGCAACCACACCTCTCTCTTTTAATATCGCCACATCAATCAGCTTTTATTAAAGGTAGAGAGATTACCGACAATATTTTGTTGGCTCAAGAACCGATCGAAGATCTTGATAGAAAATGTAGAGGTGGCAACCTCGGTTATCAAACTAGACATCAAAAAAGCTTTTGATACGATTAATCGAGATTTTATTCTCAATGTTTTTGCCGCTAAAGGGTTTTCTCGCCGACTTTTGTCTTTTAATTAAAAGGTGGTTATGCTGCAATGGCTATAGTGTGCTTGTTAATGGAAATGCCTATGGTTTTTTTACTGCAAAGAGAGGTATTAAGCAAGGGGATCCACTCTCCCCCATTGTTTTCATAATTGCTTTTGATTATCTTTCTAGACTTCTTCAAAATTATCAAAGCATACATAGACACACAAATTATATGCATAAGGCCAATTTTTTTATATCCCATCTTGTCTATGCTGATGATGCAATTATTTTTACCAAAGCCACCAAACCTGCCATCAAGGCTATGATTAATGTTCTGGATGAATTCGAGAGTGCTTCTGGCCTTTCCTTTAACATTGCTAAGTGCCAATTATTCTTTGGTAAGCAGGTTAAAACTCATATTACCACTTGGGCCACTGATTTTACTGGTTTTAAGCTCTCTCACTTGCCTCTCAAGTATTTAGGTGTAAATCTTTTGAGAGGAAGGAGGAAACAAATCCAAATGGATGAGGTGATTCAAAAAATTAAGAATAGGATTGTTGACTGGAGAAATGCCTTCCTTTCAAATGGGGGCAAATTAACTTTATTAAATAATGTTTTACTGAGTATACCTCTATATGCCCTACAAGTTTTCAATGCAAAAAAATCTGCTATTGTTTCTCTAGAAAAGTTATTTAACAAATTTCTTTGGGAGAATGCTGGGAATAAAAAACATTGGCTCAGTTGGCATAAAATGTGCAAACCTAAGCATTCTGGTGGTTTGGGTTTCAAAGCTCTTCAGCATGTTGTGGATATTAATATGTGTAAGCTTTGGTATAAATTTCGTATGGGTAATTCACTTTGGGCCACTTTCATGCATCACAAATATTATTCTAATTCTCATGCTTCCACTGTGGTTTGGAAGAAAGGGGATTCTAAAATCTGGAAAGTCATTATTAAAGCTCGTACTATTGCTAATAGTTTCATTTTTTGGGATTTAGGTGATGGGAATGTTTCTTTTGGAAGGAGGATCGGGGGGTTGAAAACATCAATGAAATACAAGACCATCAGATTCGGATTCTCTTCTAGTTTCGCATTTTTTGTTAAATGGAACCTCGGAATGTTCCTAAGCCGAAAGAAATTGTGGGGGAAGACTATGCAATGAGAATCAATACCATCCCCTTACAAAATCAAAAAGATGTACCTATGTGGAAGAAATCACCGTTTTGTTCTTCCAAAGAAATGCTTTATAATCAATTACACCCCTATCCTAGATGGTGCTGGAGTAATCTTATTTGGCAACCAGTTTTCACCCCTTCCATTTCTTTTTTCCTTTGGAGACTTTTTCATTCACTTCTTCCTTTAGATGATATCCTTAAACTTAAAGGTTTAAAAGTGGCCTCTATTTGCCACTTATGTAATCAGGAGGAGGAAACTTTTCAAAGATCTCTTTCTCACTCGCACTTTTACAAGGAATGTTCGGTCGAATTTGGGTTCTCATTTTAGCTTAAGTCGAGGCGGTGAAGCCTCTATCAATGCCGTTTTATGTTGTTGGAATCACGTTAACACTTTGGGGAAAAAGTTTAAATCTTTCCCACTCGTCGGTTTTTTGGTTCCTCCGGATGGCCGTAAATAATCATAAATTTGGAGATAGTAAGGTCTCACCTTCTATTACATTTTCCAATATCTTATCTTACTATGCTACAATTACTAGAGTTATTGTTGTGAACCCCACCTCTTTTGGCCGTAAACTACCTATCCTTGTTAAATGGCAGCCCCCTCCTACGGGTTGGATTAAATTTAACATTGATGGTAGTTGGTCCTTGTCTCATGCTAGTATTTGGGAGTTTTTGAGAAACGATAAAGGAAAATTAGCCAGTTTTTTCCACTCACCTGTCATTGCAGATAGCCCTATTTAAGCAGAATTTTGGGCTTTTTACTGTGCCTTATCTATTGATGTCTCTTTCTCTGTGTCTAGGATAATTATTGAAACTGATTCATCTTTACTTTATGAAATGCTAACTGCTTCATCCCACATCCCATGGAATCTTACCCAACTTTTTAAAAGAGCAAGGAATCTTATTACCCAACAAAACCTTCAGAGTTGAATATAGCTTTATATACAGGGAAGGCAATGCTCCTGCAGATTGGTTGGCTAAACTCAAAGACAAGGCTCCTTTGGTTGGAATCTCTCCTCCAAGGCAGCTCTGTATCTTACTTAATAGTAACAGTTTAGATCTGCCCTATGTTAGAATTTAACTCCTCTTTATTTTCTGTTGAATTATCTGACATTGGTTTGGTAGTACCATGCTTGTTTTCTACAGAATGGTCATTATCACTAGTGAGGAGTTTTACGCTAATCTTCGATGACCTTTTAATTTTGGAAGCTTGCCTGGAGTATTTGCTTTTGTCTGATTTCTGCAACTGGTTTATACTAGCTCCTCCTCATGCTGCGTTTTTTCTGGTATTGAATGGTTATCTTGCTTTACTTCGATGTTGTACCTGCCGGATCAAAACTCTGCTATCTTGTGGGACTTTGTTTTCGTTACTGGACTTTCTGGATTCCTGCTATGCTCAACTGGAGCTTTCTGCTGCTGCTCACGGTTTCAATCTGACTCCTACACCCTGTTTTTTGCTTTCCTTACATTTAATTTCCATATATTCTCAGCTCCTGTTTTTTGGTAGTTTTTTCATTTCATTGGATCTTTCTTGTTTTGGTTTTTTGGAGGAATTTTTTGCGTGCGTTGTAACGATGGAGGCGTGAACCCCTAGGGGTGTGTGGGTTTTGTACTTTTCTTTTTCTTTTAACTGCGGATCCGCTCCTCAACCTCTCGTACCGACAATTTTTCTAATCAACGCGTAGGGAGCCATAAGTGCTTTTTCCCAAAAAAAAAAAAAACTAAAGACTAAAAATAATTACAAATTAAATGCATATTCATAAATTTAAATATTATAAATTATAATTAATTAAAAATTTTAAAATAAAAATTTTATCATATTTTAAAAAATTTAAATCATATAAATATAATTTATAATAAATTAATAATAATAATATATTAGCTTGAAATATTTCGAGAGTGAAATCTCGCCTATTGCCTTTACATTTAGTTTTTTTATGGTTGTGACTATTGTGTATTTGTGATGTGATTCTGTTATTTTGCTTCGCCTGTTCTTATAAGTCTTTTCATACAATCTTAAAAATGCTTGATTAGGCTTTTGCAGCATTTGTGTTGTGATTCGGCTATTGTGCACCGAATCACGAAGCTAATCTTAAAAATACACGATTGGGTCAAAAATGCATCAAATTTCGTGTGATTTATTTGTGCGTGGCGCCCAAGCAAAATGAGTATTTTTTCTAAGTGAATTTGACGTTTCAGACGCACCGGTGAGGTCCATTTCGTCATATGGTTCGTTCGGATAACCTCGTCGATGAACGGGTCAAAAACGCGTTGAATTCAATTTTCATCGAAATATTGGCTCGCAATCGATCGTTTCAAAAATTAAGTTTGATTCTGTTTAATTCCGAAGCAATTAAATGTTCAAGCGATACAAATCGCAATAATTAAACGTGTCGACAGTCCAAATCTCAAAATTCGTGCGTGCAGAGGTGCGAATTGTGCACGGGGCAACCCTAGGGCTTAACGATCATATGAGGACTCATTTTGAGTTCCGTCATGTTAGTTTCGACCTTCTAAATGCTAGAGGTCGGTAACCATACATGCAGAACTTCTAAACGAGTAAAGAGACGGTTCGAGTTTCTAAAATAAGATGGGTCCCATTTTTAAGGCTCTAGGATAGTCAAATAGGAATCCTATGGCTAGATCCTAAAAATTTTAGGAAGAAAATTGAACCTCGCCAAAAATGAGATCAACATATGCTAATCCCAATTTTTTTTTTAAATAAAACACGTCATGAATGTCTTTCCTTCAGTAAATCATAAGCAGAAAGTTTTTTCTTTAGTGTTTAGAATGTATTATTCATTAATTATCATGATTAGAGAGGTTTTTTCCTCCTTTTCTATAACAAAATGATTTTTAAGGCCTCTGGCCGGGCTGGCTTGGAGAATGAATTTTTAAATAGAAACAAGGCTCAAGCCCGGTTCAAGCACTGCAGATTTTTAGGAATATTAACATGCATACCACTCAAATCTTATTTATTTACATATCTAACACTAAATTTGTATTTTTTTATAAATATATCACTCAAACAATTTGCATTTTTTGTTCATGTTTAATTAATTTTTATATTTATTATGTTATCCGCTTCAATCCCTGATTCTAACCCCAATCGAACCAATAAATATTGAATACTTTCTTCTTCGGTTTGATTTTGACCATCTTCATATAAAATGTAAAAATTTGCAGCTGCCATGTTACTCTAATCTATTCGTTAATATTGTAAGGGCACTAAATGGAATGGAAAATGATCTAAAAAAGTTAAATAAGTTCAGATCATATTTGCAGTTTAAGTGATAAAAATATTAAATGCTTTTGTTAGAAGCATTAATTAGTTATTACATTCTAACTCGATTCAAAATAAAGATGGGATCAAGTGCCTTCAAAGTATTTCATTAATTAGCTTGCTATTATGATTATGATAAAACTTCCTTTATTTTTTTTGCATACTGCAACAAAATTAAACTTATAATTACTTTATGGTTTCTGTTTAACTCTTCTGTCAAATAAAATTACGTTGTATTGAGCTTAAGATAACAAAACAGTGAAAGGGCTACAGTTACATGGCCAAATTAAGTCTTGTTGATCGAATGTCTTCTTTATTGTCTTCTCAAATACATCTTTTATAATGCTACGCTCATAAATGTGATGATAAAAAAAAAAGTTGACATAATGTAACAATAAACTTAATAAGCTTTACGAAACTTTTTATTTTTTCTTGTCTGTAAATAAAAAATATGTCGGCATTGATCTTGCGAAGATATAACGGGTCCAGTTGAGAAGAATACGATGAAGGAGGTCTCACTGACAAAAAACCCATGAGGCCCACTTATCCAATCGAATGCAGCTATATGAGCCAAAACCAACAAGGCCAGAGATGACCATGTCACGAGAGACGACCGAATGAACTAAATCTAAGTTAGGAGGATCATTTGGTCGTCTCTGGTGACCCGGTCGACCCAAGGCAATTCAAGCTTAGCCGACTAACTGATTCTATAGATCCGAAGCAAAGTAGACTTGAACGACTGAGCTAGAGAGAAGTCAAACGATATACTCATATTTGTAAAATTCTAAGAATACTCTATACATCTGTAAAATTGTAGCATTATCATATTGTACTCTCTCCCTCTTATAAACTTGAGGATCATTTCATGAACAATGGATAAAAGATTTTAACCAAAAAAATTTGGGAAAGATCAGCACGATCGACAAAATTCACAGCTCATTATTGTTCATACTCTCTCTAGGTTGAGAAAGGTCAAAACAATTGATAGAATTCACTATTCATTATTGTTCACACACACCCGATTCACCGAAAAATATTATCAATGAAATCCCGACGTGCAAATTCCGATCTCACAGCTTAAAAAACAAAAAACAACATCCAGCACCTCAAAATTTGTCTGACCCAACCTGAACTTGCTCCATTTAGGGTCGAAAAGAAAACCCGCTGAGATATACAACGACAATAATACCGAAATGTTGTGGGAAAATTGACTTGGCTAGAAGAACATCAAAGAACAAAAAATCAAACACAAGAAGAAACACAAAGCAATTTACGTGGTTCGGTCTCTTTGGACCTACATCCACGTGAGGGAAACGATCAAGAAATTCACTATGGCAAAAGCAAGAGAGTGCATAGCCTTACAAGATGAGCCCTCATCTTCCAAGGGCCTTCATTTGCTCCCAAGACCCTTAAGATGCTCTCCTCACCTTCTTCCAAGGCTAATCTCACTCTCTCTAATTCTTGGACAGAATTTATCTCACTTGCCTCTCACACATATCCCCTTAACCTAAGCCTCACACACCCTCATCTATTTAAAATAGATGGAGCCTAAACAAGAGGCTTAAAGGATAGGCAATAATACAAGAATGCCCCTTTGCCTTTAGTCAACAATTGTGAGTCACTATTAACAATTCTCCACCTTGACTCTCAATTTCGAAGCTCTGAAATGATGATTCCCTCCACCTGGCCCCTGAGGGACCCTCAGCCCGTGGTAAAGTTCACTAAGTCCAAACAATGTTTGAACTTAGCTATAGGTAGCGCCTTGGTGAGCATGTCAGCAGGATTCTCCTCAGTAGGTATCTTCTCCACTACAACGAGCCCTCGGTGACGACATCCCTCACAAAGTGAAGCTTCACATCAATGTACTTGGACCTTTCATGGAAGACCTGATTCCTGGTGAGATGAATAGTGCTTCGATTGTCGCAGAACACAGTTACCACCTTTTGAGGTATCCCAAGCTCTTCAGCCATGCCTTTGAACCACATGGCTTCCTTGATTGCTTCAGTTACGACAATGTACTCGGCCTTCGTAGTTGAGAGAGCTACGACGGATCGGAAATTAGGACTTCCAACTCGATAGCGATACCGAAGACAAATGAAAATGAAACCGGTCGATGATTTCCGGTGTCGATGCTTCCACGCATAATCGAATCCACGTAACCAACTAACTTATCCTTTTTTTCTTCCTCGTCTTTTAAAGAGTAGCCCCAAATCGGTAGTGCTTCTTAAGTATCTCAGGATCCATTTTAGTGCTTCCCAGTGAGTCTGCCCTGGATTTGCCATGAACCTGCTAACAACACTGACGACGTAGAGCTGTCCGGTCCGTCGCAAACCATACCATACATGATGCTACCAACCCCACTGGCGTAGGGGACACCCTCCATGTATTCTTTCTCTGCTTCAGTCTCAGGTGCTTGAGAATTTGATAATTTGAAGTGCTGACCAATCGGTGTTGCAACCTGCTTAGACTTGTGCATATTGAACATTGCCAGAACTTTCGAATATAAGACTTCCGAGATAAGAATAAGTCTGCCCTTTTCTCGTCTCTCTTAATCTTCATCCCTAGGATCTTTGTAGCAGTCCCGAGTCCTTCATGTCAAATTCGAATTGAGCATACCTTTGATTTTCCGGACTTCCTCCCCGCTTCGTCGGCTACTAACATGTCATCTACATATAAGAGCAAGTACGTACTTATTTCACTGTCTTGTCACTTCATGTATACGCAACTGTCGTAGCTGCTTCTAACAAAGCCGATCTTTATCATGAACTCATCAAATCTTTTATACCATTGTCTGGGGCTTTGTTTCAGTCCATATAAAGCTTTCTTCGACAATGCAAACTTTGTCGTCTCGTCTCATGTGTGTTGTACCCATCCGGCTGATCCATGTAGATAGTTTCTTCAAGCTCTCCATGCAGAATGCGGCTTTAACATCTAGCTGCTCTAATTCCGTATCGAATTGAACCGCTAGTGCTAAAACCATCCTAATGGAGCAATGCTTTACCACGAGTGAGAAAATTTCATTGAAGTCGATTCCTTTTACCTGAGTGAATCCCTTTGCAACGAGTCTGGCTTTGTATCTGATCTTTTCAATACCTGGTGTGCCTTCTTTTTTCTTAAAGGTCCACTTGCAACCAACTACACGTTTGTTCGTTGGTCGATCCACAAGTTCCCAAGTCTTGTTCTTCATCAGAGAAGCCATTTCCTCATTCATGGTGTCAACCCATCTATTTCTTTCCTTGCTCTTTAAAGCTTCCTTATAGTTGTTCGGTTCGACCTTCTTCTATCGCTTCAAGAACACTCAAGGTGTAGAAGATCATATCTGCACGACCGTATCTCTCTGGCGGTCTGATAGTTCTTCTTTGTCTGTCTCTTGTCAGCCTGTAATCATCTGATCTGTTTTCTGGTTCAGTCTCTTGTTGGTCTTCTGCCACTTCATCCTGATTCTTCACAATTGTCCTTTGATAAGTCAAAGTTTGTAGTTGTTGTAGCTCCACCTCAATAGAAGAACCCTCCTTAGCGGCACTGTTTTTGGTAACGTAGCTTTGAAGATTTGCCATTTTGGACTCATCGAATGTCACGTCTCTCGTCGATGATGCATTCTTGTTGCTCTAGACACCAAAGTTTGTAACCCTTGGTTCCGGTGGATATCCAATGAAAATGCACTTCAAAGCTCTTGCTTCCGAACTTATCCTCGTCTAACATGAGCGTAAGCAATACATCCAAAAACTATCAAGTTATCGTAGTTACCCGGTTTCCGTACCACATCTCCAAAGAGTCTTCATATCTATAGCCGTCGATGGACATCCGTTGATAAGGTAGCGGGCGGTTGACACAACCTTCACCCTGAAACTTTTGGGTAGACTCGCATTCAGCAACATACACCTCACTATCTCTAGGAGAGTCCTGTTCATCCTCTCAGCTAGGCCATTCTGTTGAGGAGTGTTTCAGACCGTCTTGTGTCTTGTGATGCCATTCTTTCTGCACAGCTCCTTAAACTGTTCTGAACAATACTCTAAACCATTATCAGTTATCAAGTGCTTCAGTTTTGCTCCCGTCTTGTTTTCAGTGAGAGTTAACCAGTCCCTGAACTGCTGAAAAGCTTCATCCTTAGTTTTAAGGATGAAGACCCATACCTTCCCGGTGTAGTCGTCGATGATAGTACATGAAGTATCTCCCTCCTCCATGAGTCCGAGTTCGAGCCGGTCCCCATAAATCACCGTGTACGTAATCAAGTGGCTTCTTCAATGTGTGATTTCGGGTAGAGAACTTCACCCCGGTAGCCTTCCCTAGTACACATCGTTCGCGAATTCTAATTTGCTCGACTCGATCTCCGCATACCGTATCTCGCTCGGGCACGCCTCTTGTAAGCCTCTTTCACTTACATGCCCCGGCCTCATATGCCATAATCTGGTCCCGTCGGGTTCGGATCGAACCGCATTGCAGAAGCTGCCGATGACAGTTCTCCCAACTAGGGAGTATAGCCCATTCTTCCTGACCCCTTTCATGACGATGAGTGAACCTTTGACTACTCTGATGCAGTCATTCTCTGCCTTGAACGTGTATCCGCTTGACTCCAGAGTACCTAATGAGATCAGATTTCTTTTAAGCTCAGGAACGTACCTGACGTGTTGAAGTATTCGCTCAGCTCCATTGAACATCTTTATTCTGATTGTTCCGCTGCCAAGAACCCTGCAAGCTTTATTATCT
Organism: Papilionanthe hookeriana x Papilionanthe teres; assembly: GCA_022702705.1. Lineage (NCBI taxonomy): Eukaryota > Viridiplantae > Streptophyta > Magnoliopsida > Asparagales > Orchidaceae > Papilionanthe > Papilionanthe hookeriana x Papilionanthe teres. The sequence goes on from CM040432.1 coordinate 109,792,051, forward strand.
CCAAGTAGAACAGATCCGTCGTTTGCCAGTTGCAGTGTCTCGAACCAATCTTTGTGAGGGCACATGTGGAAGGGGCACCCAGAATCAAGGATCCACTCCTTGCTGTATCCAGATTCTGATATCACCAGAGCTTTTGCTGAATCATAGCCGTCTGAGGCTACACTTGCTTCTCCAGAATCTTTAGGCTTCTCCTGAAAGCTTTTCTTTCTATCCGGACAGTTCCTCTTGAAGTGACCTTCTTGTGGCAATGGGTAACACCTGTTAGATCTCTTAGAAGACCGACTTCTGCTCTTCTTCCCGGATTTTGATCTCGTCCCGATCACTTTGGAACCTTTCGCTCGATCTTCCTCTAACGGTCGACTGTCTCCGCCGGCTTCTTCTTTCATGTCGTGCTTCTTCTGAAGTTCCTTTGCTCTAATCAGCGATTGAACCTCTTCCAAAGTAATGGTCTGTACCCTTCCATAGAGCATCACATCCCTGAAATGCTCGTAGCTCTTAGGAATAGAGTTTAATAACAGCAGTGCCTTATCCTCATCGTCCATCTTGACGTCGATGTTTTCAAGATCATCTATAATATTGTTGAACTCGTCAATCTGTTCCGAAACTGATTTGTCTTCGTGCATTTTGAATGAGTATAAGCGCTGCTTCAGAAAGAGTCTGTTAGCCAAAGATTTAGTCATATAAAGTACCTCAAGTTTAGCCTAGAGTGATTGTGCAGTTGTCTCCCTCGACACCTCCCTCAGTACTTTGTCGCCCAAACTCAGAATTATGAGACTGCGAGCCCTGTCCAGAATGACCTTCTTCTCTTTCTCGGTCAGGTTGGTCGGCAATGCTGCCGAACCTTGCAAGGCTTCTGCAACACCCTGCTGAACCAAGCAGAGCTCTCATCTTTACTCTCCACAAGCCGAAGTCGTTCTTTCCAGTAAATTTCTCGATGTCGAATTTGGCGGAACCCATTGTCCCCGCCAAACACGTCTCCACACCGAGATCTTCCAACTGAACCACCTAACACCTCCTTCCCGCGATGAAGAGTCCTGTGCCTCGGTGACGCCTCCTTCTGAAGAAGAATACCGCGCCTGGTTACGCGATTCGCTTCTTTTTGCTCTTTACTGCCGAATACCTTCGGCAAGTCAATGGAATTGCTCCTCCTTGTCGCACCAACGACAGCAGGATTCGTCGAACTTCGTTGGGCACCGAATAACTCCGCTCAACTCGCTCGAACGCCTCTTCTTGGACTGCAATATCTATTGTTGTTCCAAGAACTCCTTCTTTAGCTGTAGCCGAATTCTTGCTGGCTGAAGGTCGAATACCACCTGCAGGCTTCAAAGAATACTTCTTACCTATTTGCTAGGCTGTTCGACACCAGCAGAGCTTCCTAGAAGCAAACTCCCTGTCACCGCAATTCCCTGGGGCGAAATCCGCTTCCTGCCCTGTTGCCGCAGTACCCCTGGTGAGAAATCCGCCTCCTGCGACGAACCTCGAATGTTCCTTCGGACTCCTGTTCGTCGCTGCGAACTCTTCTCCGCGCGAAGTGAACTGCTCTTCGCAGCTTGCCGTGGAACCCCGCGAACTGCTTCGCGCCGAAACCCCTTCGCTTCCGCCTCCAGTCCCGGTCGCGCCTCGCTTCCTCCGAAGCGGGACTCACCCCCGCCGCGATCTCTTGTACAGTTCGAGGAGAGTCGAACTCCTCTTCTAGGACTGCCGAGAGAACCTGGACCAGATCAAGAACCTGCAAGCCAAGTTCCTTCCTGTTCAAGAACCTGGGCAGCTGAATTCTTGCGATCTTTGTACTCCTGCAGGTAGAGAATGCCGAAGAATGTCGAACACCTTTCCTCCTTCCCAGCCGGGTAGGCTTGCTGCAGTTTGGACCGCCCAAGAGGACCCTGCAGGCTGCGATACCTGCTTCCTTCTCCCTGGGCTACCAAGAACTGAATGTCAAAAGCTTTGCTGGACTGCTAAGTAGAAGAATTGCCGAACTCCTCCTGCAGGATCGCCGAATTCCAGCGAACCCGCACTTCCAAGGATCCGCCGAGCTTGGGATCGCCGAATACCTCTTTAAGCCTTCCAAGAACCTGGAAACAGTGCTGAATTCTTTGCTGCCAAATATTCTAGGCAAGAAGTACGGTTTTCCCACAGACGGCGCCAATTGTTGTGGGAAAATTGACTTGGCTAGAAGAACATAAAAGAAAAAAAAACAAACACAAGAAGAAACACAAATCAATTTACGTGGTTCGGTCTCTTTGGACCTACATCCACGGGAGGGAAACGATCAAGAAATTCACTATGGCAAAAGCAAGAGAGTACATAGCCTTACAAGATGAGCTCCTCATCTTCCAAGGCCTTCATTTGCTCCCAAGACCGCTTAAGATGCTCTCCTCACCTTCTTCCAAGTGCTATCTCACTCTCTCTAATTCTTGGACAATTTATCTCACTTGTCTCTCACACATATCCCTTAACCTAAGCCTCACCCACCCTCATCTATTTAAAATAGATGGAGCCTAAACAAGAGGCTTAAAGGATAGACAATAATACAAGAATACCCCTTTGCCTTTAGTCAACAATTGTGAGTCACTATTAACACGAAATACAACGGAAATACAACAGCAATAATATCGGTTAATACAACAACAATACAACAGTTAAAATTATAACATTTTTCATGTATAGTAAATGATTTTGAGTGGTAAAAATATAAAAAACAACAGCTAGGTGTTATATATTTAAATATATGGGAATTGGGTGGCATATATATATATATATATATATATATATATATATATATATATATATATATATATATATATATATATATAAATGCCCCCGTTTTTTTTCTATAAATTGAAAATATTAATTTGAAAATGAAATTGATTGTTCATGCCACACAAACCCGAATGCACATTTCCATGCATGATAAGAGTAAATGAATTAAATGAATATACATTTCACCGTGAAACAGTATTGTTGGAGTAATCAAGAATTGGGTGGCATGTAAGTAAAACGTCCCAATAAATTGGAAATATTAATTTAAAAATGATATATAAAACCGTAGAAAAAATTAATGTTTCAAAATAAAAATAAAAATTTTAAAAATAATTGTCAATAACAACTTAATAATGCCTCAATAATAACGTAAAAGGACTGTAGAAATACGCAATACATTGAGGTGTTATCGCAGGCGTTTTTTAGGCGACGTCGTTATTGGCGTGTTATTGCTAAAATAACACCGTAAGACTACTCGAATAATATTGTTTTTTATTCGGTGGTGTTATTGTGGTATTATTTAATGTGGTTTTGCTGTGTTAATGGAATGAAACAATGTTATTGGTTTGTTTTTTTTTTTTTTTTTTGTACTATTCTGCTTTTATTCAAGTATTATTTCACGGTTTTGAGATATTACTTGAGAGTTTTCACGGTGTTGTTGAAGTGTTATTAGAGAGTTACTAACGTTTTATTTCGGTGTTATCGAATATGAACAAATGTGTTATTGTGATGTTTTTCTTCGCAGGTGTTATTCATTGTTGTTTTGCATTAACGCAGTTATTATTGGTGCTATGAAGTGCTCGTGTTATTCGACGATTGCTGTAGTTGTTATTGACGAGAAAACTGAGGTGTTATCAGAGTGATATTTTTTAATGCGCAGTATTATTTCAAGGAAAGTGATGTATTATCGAGGTGTTATTGATAAAAAATTCGAAAAAATAATAATTTATATTTTTATTAGTTAATTCCTTTTTTTCATTCCACGTGCTCTTTTCATTTTATTAATAATTCTATATAAAATTAACAGTTAGTATATTTTATTAATAAATTTATAAATCAAATAAATAGATAAATATAAGAAAATATTTTAATAGTTTTTAAGTATGAGGAAATATTTATTTGTAACCTATTAAAATATTTTCTTATATTTATTTCCTTATAAGGAAATGAATACTTTAAAATATTTCCTTAAATCTTTAATATTAAAATGAATATATTAAAAAATTTCCTTATATTTATTTTCTTCTAATATTTATTTCCCTATATTTAAAATAAAATAATATATTAAAATATTTTCTTGTATTGATTTTCTTATAAGGTAATGAATATTTTAAATATAAGGAAATGAATATTGATTTCTTTATAAGGAAATGAATATTTTAAAATATTTCTTTAAATTTTGAATATTAAAATGAATATATTAAAATATTTCTTTATATTAATTTTCTTATATTTATTTATTTATATTTAAAATGAAATGAATAGATTAAATTATTTCCTTAGATTTATTTTCTTATAAGGAAATGAAGAATATTTAAAATATTCATTTCCTTATAAGAAAATATTTTAATAGGTTACAAATAGATATTTTCTTATTTTTATAATCTATTAAAATATTTTCTTTTATATATCTGTTTATTTGATTTGATAGATTTATTAATAAATATGCTAACCGATAATTTTAAAAAGAATTATTAATAAAATAAAAATAGGGCATGCAATTGTGAAAAAAAAATTTAATTTATAAAAGTACAAATTATTCTTTTTTTTCAAATTTTTTATCAATAATACCTCCATTTTCTTCAAATAACACCATGCGTTAAAAAAATACCACGCTGCTAACACCACGGCTTCCTCACCAATAATACTTCAGTAACTGTTGTATAACACCAATTCAAGACACCAATAACACCGCATTAATGCCAAAACCGCCGCAATAGCACCACAGAAGAAAAAATGTCACAATAACACATTTGCTTCCCTTCAATAACACCAGAATAATGCACTAATATCACTCTAATAACACCACAATAACACTGCAAAAACTTACCGTAAAACAGTAATAATACTTGAATGACACCGGAATAATACAAAAAAATCAAACCAATAACACGCCGCATAATACAACCGACATGTTCGGGCCAGGAGTCAATTTTTGATGTGCTATATGTTATTATTTCATTTCTTAAACGGTAGGACCAGATTAGTACCTGAATCACGAAAAAATATTACGTCCCAAGTCCGTTTAGGTGATCAAATTTTTTTCACTTCCATTTGAAGTTCTGAAGGAGTTTAATTTCATTTTAATGCTTTTTAGTTGAATGAGGACTCCTTATTTAACTTTCTTCCAAGTTGACAAACAAGCAATGTATTGTAGCAGGACATTCAGTTAACCGGTGGTTCTGACAAGAAGATAGGGAAGCCAATTAATTATATTTACGTACATACCACACAATTCTTATGTATTTACATATCTGACACCTGCTAGCATCACATACATAAGAATTCTGTGGTGTGTCTGTAAATGCCCCTTAATTTAATTAATAATTTTAAATACTTGCAGCACAAATTTTCAGATTCGTCTCAACACAAAGATATAGTATGTAAATTTCCTTTCATTAAATAATCATATTCATAGATTTTAAAGTGTTATAAATCTAAATATCAAAATTTTAGGCGTTAGATATATAAATCCATAAGAATTATGCGGTACGTATATAAGACTTCGTTTGAGAAGACGGCAAAGTTCTGTTCGATTTGAGTGAATGCTTATGCTTGCAAAAAATTTTCGTTTGGTAAAATAGTGAGATACGAACGTCTCTCGAAGTACTTTCGCAAGAAGAACAAATTTTCAACATTTCATATCGCAATTGGCCTACTCTGATTCAGCAAATACGGCTTTTAAAATAAATTGGCTGAATTTTTATTAAAGCAAGTTTAGTGGTTAGATAATTGAATACATAGAAATTGGGTGGCATCTATGTAAATGCCACTAGCTATAAAAGAATTATTGCATATTGTTAAAATCCCAGCCTTAGCATACAAAGGTTTGATATGGAATAAATCAATTTTCAATTTTTTATTTAAATTATCTCTAATTTAACTAAATTTAAAAAATTATTAATAGTTAGGATTATTGCTAATTGAAAAGATCAACTGGTCTGTCAGTTCTTTAATTTTGTCCAAGTAAATTCATATTATTGTCTTTTCTATGACTCCTTCACAATTGACTTTGAAATTTTCAAATATTTGTATATATTCTTGCAATAAAATTCTTCAAATTTGATTATATATCGACTAATGGTTTTAGTAAGATTAGTTAAAGATAAGACAAAAAAATAAAATGTAAAGATTTGCATGCATACCCCTCAGTTTTTATGTATTTACATATTTAACCCCTAAACTTCACTTTATATATTTATATTTATATTTACATATTTAAAAAAACCCCCCAAGAATTTATTTAATTATCTTTATTGGGAATTATAATCTAATATATGTCATATTATTTCCAAATGTCAGCAGTAAATGTTAAGAAAAACTGAGCAATTTTAATGTAGAGTTAATGGATAAGCCAAACATTTATGCGATAAAATATATGAATATATCTGTAAGGGTCAAATTACTCACCTGTTCAGTTTAGAATATTGATGTATTAAGACAGCTGAATTCTAAGTTTTATTGTCAATATTTAAGAAAATAAAAACAAAAATAAAACAGAAGAAGTCAACACACATAGCAGACGATTTTTATTTATTTACATATCTAACACTTAAATTTTGATATTTACTTGCATATAATTCTAATTTTTAATATCAGGATATTGACACGGAAGGTGTTATCAATATAAATATCAGATTGTAGGTGTTAGATGAGTAGTTAAAAAGAAAGTTGAGATACATCTTGATTTCTCAGCTTGTGTTGTTTGCAGACCCACAATTTAATGCATTGGTGGGCTTGTCTGTACAAGTGGCAGGTCTTGATTGGAGTCCTGTTGCAATAATTTTTCGTTTGGTTTAGGTGTATAAAGACGTAATTTCTTTTCCTAATTTATATTATAATTTAAGAGTCTATTTTATCATAAATGAAGTAAAGTCTGTCGTGAATTAAATTAGAGAAAAATTTAGATTTGAAAAGAATAATTTGAAATTAATTATAAATATACAACTAACCTAAAAGTAACGTATAATTAATTATATGGATGAATTAAGAACGAGTTAAGAGTTTTTCTTTGGGGTTAACACAAATAAATATTGTATATGACTGATTGGCCGTCATGGGCTAACGGCAGAGTTAATGGCCCCTCTTGGCCGGAAAAAAATTACGTACATAAAGTATACGCAGCGCTGCGTACGTCCAACAGGTTATATGGAGTTTATACGTACGTAGCAGCCTCCTATTGGATGACGTATGCAGCGCTGCGTAAACTTTACGTACGCAATTTTTTTCCCTCTTGGCCTGCACCACAAAAATGAATATTTGAAGGAACACATAGCTCACATTTCATAGGCTAGCTTAGCCTACACATCTTTCCTATCCAACAGATTTGCTCAAACAATCAGCTGAATTGAGTTGCTAGGCTAGCTTGCCTTGGTGTGTTGCCGATCTCGCTCGCTGAAGTGACTTTTCGATCTCCCAATAATATCACTCAAGGCCAATCAACTGTTGAAGTGAAGATCATCATTACAAAGCATGACGTAGGTATATGTCTATTTGTAAGTCATCTGACATTTGCATCACCACCTTCTCGTTGAGATAGTCACGGACAGATCATGTGAAGCACGATCTATAATGTTTATATTATTTTCTCTCTCTCTATGCGGTTCGCGTAGAGGATGATCATCTATAAGTCATATAAATAGTTGTGCCCTTCTATTTTATAAATATGGGAAGCGAGGAAGAAAGAGAACTTTTATTTCTGTGAGATTTTCCTCTGCATCCCTATAAAGAAAAAGTTAATAATCTTGACTATCATCTTCATCATATTCACTCATTTTCTCTCAAATCTACCCCTTATAATTCAATGATATATATAATTATATCCCTCATTTTATTAAGCTAATTAAGATTATAGTATTATTAACTTATGCTTATTAAGCAAGTGTTGATTTAAATAATTAATCTGTTTAGATAAGATAACAACAATACTCAAATATGGGATAATTAGATAATCACTTCATTGCATAAAATAAAAAATTTATATGGGCAATAATAATAATAATAATAATAAAGATAATTATAGCTATTAAAGTTAAAGCATCATTGTGATTCTAATTAACTAATATTTAAATAATATGTATTGTTGCTAATTCATATAGAATTATAAAACTAATGAGTTTGAATGAAAAAGCAACCAAAAGTTTGTTTTTAGCTATAACATTATATTATCTTTTATATAGGCCAAATAGTTCAACCCCTTTAAGTGGTTTAAAGAACATAAATGAAGCACCAAAGAAAAAAAAAACATAAATTAAAATTTAACCAATACTGATTACCTCAAACTCAAATTAGATTAGAGAAAAGCACAATATATATATACTATAAATAAGTTGTGTATGTACTAAGTCATTAACTTTATACTTTAAAATTTGAAACAAGATATCGGATTCCAAACCATTAGGCAAGTGGGCTGCAAATTATTTCAATTATCTTAATATTGATTTTCTCTATTATTTTGTCTAGCTTGGACATCAACTATCTAAGGTGTCCTTATTAGAGGAATACTCTAATGACTTTTCCTTTTCCTTCTTACTTATCTTGAGAATTTTAAGCTCTCCTATGATCAAATGCTCATATGTTTTCTAAATTTTATTTTTTAAAGACATGATGGCTCCCTTGATCAGAGAGTAAATTTTGACGTGATTTTACTCTACGTCAAAATTTATTTTTTTCCTTCTAAAATTTCTTCATTCATTAGTTTTTTTTTTTTTTGGAATTTGATGTAATAGTTTAAATATTTAAGTAAAGGAATACAAAACTAGCTAACTAACTAACTATATAGAAGTGATTGACAAAAACTAAGCTAACATCAATTCAAATTTGGCTTTCCTCTCCCCACCACCATACAGACTCATAAGATCCAAACCAAGTTTTTTTTATCATATCTATACATAATACCGTGACATTTCCAAAACTCTCTAGCCCTTAAAGACACCATCAGACTCATCCTCCAATTTCATATTTAAAAACTAGCTAAAATAAATCCAAACTAGGCAATTTGACTTTGTCTTGGCACAATCTCCACTAAATACCCTTAAACTTATATGGTTCCCACCAAAAATCTCCTGCATAACTTATAAAATGATTCATACTTTAAAGCCCTCACCATGTCATAACCATAGAGGTGAAACATTAAGAGATAGTGCTAGGGCTAGTTTAACTCAATCTCTTGAATGATCTATGTCTTTTGACCTCCACCCTAAATAAAATTTCTCCAACAATTTAAAGGTGCACCATAGCCCCTCAATCAACTACCACAATAATTTGAAGCCTCAATCATACATTATAACACACTAACACAAAAATACTAACAATAACCTACATTCATTTGCTTTATATAAAAGCCTTTTTCAAATTTCAAGAATACCAACTCTTATCTAACTTACATCTATTAATCAACATTTATTTCAAATGATTTTTTCTTGACTTTCCACATTAAAAAGGTACATTCTCCCTAAACATTTTATTTACTTCTCCATTTTTTTTGATTTTATGTGTATATTATGGTTCATAGTTTAAACAATCATACAAAAATATTTTAATGAACCATCCTAAGATATTATTATTATTAGTTATCAATTTGACATCTATCAAATATTATAAAAATAAAGTTCAAATATCCACACATCTTTATTTTACTTATTTGAACTCCTTATGGCAGAGCTCTACTTATCCACACTCAAAACTCAAATAGCCGTGTAGAAGAAGTTAACATCTCAAATTATTAATAAAATAAACTAAAAGCGCCAAAACAAATTAAAATATATATATATCTATATATTGTATAAAAGGAAGAGAGAAACAACAAAACCAAGACCAGAGGAAGAAGAGAACGAAGAAGTAATGGAGTCCTCCAAGATGACCAGAGAGACGAGGCGAGCCAACATCATCTACTTCCTCAATCGCGAAGGCCGAATCGAACACCCCCATCTCATCCGCGTCCGACATCTCTGCCACTCCGGCATTCACCTCCGCGGTAAAAATCCAATCTTTCCCTCACCCCTTCTATTCCCGCAACCCCTCCTCTGCTACTTGCTCCCCTTACATGGCTAATCGAAACCAGACCTTCAGATGTGAAGATATGGCTGTCGGAATTGAGGGGAAAAGAGATGCCGGACTCGTTCGCCTGGTCCTATCAGAGGTAATAAATCTCCGTCTATCTCTCCCTGATTTCATTATGAGATTGAATAGGCTATTTGAATCGATTGCAGGAGATATAAGAAGGGAATGGTGTGGCAGGATTTGATGGATGACGATCTACTAACTCCAATCTCCGATTGCGAGTATGTTCTGTTGGGATCTCTTCTCCCCGGCGCCGAATTTAAATCAGATCTCTTCCCCTCTCCCGGTAACCTTACTCACTCAAAATGCTAAACCCTTACAAATTTTCCTTCACAACTCATTCTTAGTCTAATCCGTCGCAGAAGTAAGGAGCTCGCCGGAGAACGACCGGCTGGATGTTGAAAACGGCGTGTTGCCGGATGAGGTAGAGGAGGAGGAGAAGGAGAAGGAGGAGCCAAGGAGGAGTTCGCCGGCGGGAAACGCCGGCCGGCGAAGCTACCCACGGAAGCCTTCGCACGTGTTGCGTAACATTCTCACATGCAAGGCGGTGGATACTGCTGATAGCATACTGTTCGCCGGCGGCGGAGTTGGTCGTAGCTACGGCGGCGGGACGAAGCCTTCGAGATCCACTACTCTGCGACTACAGTACCCGCATGTCGATGATAATAAGAGGTGAAAGCAGATTTGAATTTATTTATTTATTTATTTATTTATTTAATGTTTAAATTTTTATTTAAATAAAAAATATAATTATAACAATTCTATAAAAAATACAACTTTATTTTCATATGATAAATTGAAATGTCGAATTTTTTGTTAAGGGCGAACGAACCGTTGGGTGGCGGGAAGAGTTCCAGAAACGCGGGAAGGACGCATATGCTGCGGCCCAAGTGCTCGTAAGTTCCCAATGACATTTTACCCCTTAATTAAAAAAAAATTACACGCATATAATTTATTTACTACATATTTACATATCTAACACCAAAACTTCAATTTTTACATTACTTTTTAAAAATTAAGTTTATATCTTTTATGTGATGAAATTTTTGGATGATACAATGAAATGAACTGGGTGGTATGTATGTAAAAGCCCCAAAATAAATTTCTTGGGACATTTACGTATATACCACACAATTTTTATGTATTTACATATCTAACATCTAAAATTTTATATTTACATACATAACACTGATGTTTAATATCAAATAAAAAATATACAATTAAGCACAACCTTTAATGTAAAGGTTGATGACACCAAAGTGCTATAAATTTAATTGTAAACTTTTAGCTGTTATATATATATATATATATATATATATATATATATATATATATATATATATATATATATATATATATATATATATATATATAAAATCTTTTTTGTCATAAAATAGAGACACAATAATAAGATTAAAAATAATTATATTATTATTATTATTATTATTATTATTATTGTACAACCCATCTTCACCTGTTGCGTTGGATTTAGGTTTCCAATTAAAAAGTAAAAAAAGAATTATTAACATTTCAAGATTAATGTTATATATTCATCTACTAGCTAAATCTTATATTTATTTATATAACTATTAATTAAAAATATTAAAATTATAAATATTTATTTATCTTAAATATTGGTAACAAAAAATATTTTGAAGTAATTATATATGTATATATATATATATATATATACATATGTCAGTCATGCGACCTATTAGTAGAAAGAACTTCGAGGCGTTATATGTCCCTGATTCCCTGTTCGAATTCCTCTCAGTAAATTCGCAAGTAGTGAGGCGGTCATATAATAATCTCCACTATTCTTTTATATATATATATATATTTAATAACTATATATATATTTTTTGTGATATTTATGAAAATCTCAACTTGACAAACACGCAATGAGCCCCCCTAGCGTGAAGCCTCTTTTGAATTCGAGGCTGACTGATAAGAACTAGTCAGACGTGACTAATAGTCCAAAAACTAAAGCACAAAAAATTCATAATTTATAACATATTCATCACGCAAATATCTCAATTATTAAATTTTTGCACTATTTATTTTTTTAAATTTGTATTTTCGAGTAATAAAATTATCGAATTAATAAAAAATGTATCGAATTATTAACCAAAAATTTTGTCTTTGTGAGCTTTAAAATCCTTAGCTATGCTTTTAGAGTAAAATAAATAGGGAATAGATATTAAAAAAATTAGGGGCATTTAGTTATTATAGATTTTACTAATCTTAAATTCAGTTTGAGATGAATATAATACAAAAATTAATCAATATACATACTTTACATTTCTTATACATTTATGACCAATAGCCAAATTTTAATTTTTATTTATTTATAATTTTAGTGTTTCAATTGCATAAAATATATTTAACATTTAAAAAATAATATTTGTGATGTTTTTATATAATATAAAATTTTAGATTTTATAAAAATATATATCAAAATTTAGGTGTTACCTATATAAATGTATAACTCTGTTATATGTATCTAAAGCCCAAAATATTATTGTAGAATGAATTAAAATCAACCCAATTAATCTTATTATTGATGGCTTCCATTTTTTATTTTGAGCCAAACATAAATTATTTATATTTTAACTCCTTTTATTCAAATTGCAGGCAATGTGGAAAGCCCTTCAACCCACAGAAATTGCACTCCCACATGATATCCTGCAAAGGTCTCAAGCGATCAGAAAAATAATATATATATATATATATATATATATATATATATATATATATATATATATATATATATATATTAATGTACAAAGCTCAAACCATATATACGAATAGAGAAAATGAATTAATTATTGGTGCTTTTGAGGGCATCAAGCACGATTTTTGCATTCAAACAGATTGTTGCTTAGGCACTGCAGCATTTTCAGAAGTTTAATTAAGGTTTAATGTTTAAATATTTTAAAGTTTAGATTATTTAAATATATATATTTTTATTCCTTTACAGGGGTCAATTAGTTTTATGCCAAGAAGTTTATATGAACAATTCAGTTCTTAAAGCATATGAAAGTGATTTAATTGTTGATTTTGTTAGGGGCATTTACTTGCATACAACACAATTCTTATATATATGTGAAAACTAAAATTTAGAGAGTTTGGAGATGTGAACAATTCCATTATTTTTTCTAAGCAATTGATATTGATAGCCATCTAAAATAACCATTATCACCCTAATTGATGTTGTCGGATCTTCACCTATCATTCTTACTTATAATCATCCAACCATCTTCCTCTTAACCATTGTTAATCAAATGTGGTTGCCGGGTCAACGTAGGCCAACTATTATTATTCGATCATTTTTGTCCTATTGTGCCGCTCGTTCAATGTAGGCTAAACTCAATCTCCCAATTGTCGCCATCGATCAACTGCCATTGTCACCCCTCTTAACATTTATCCAAAATATTATATAAAACAAAAACATTAACCTCGCCATCTGCAACCATTGAGAATATCTATTATAGAAAGATGCAAATGGTTGCATCAAAGCAGAGAAAGCAGAGCAGTTCAGCACAGATTATAAATATAGTAGGCTCAAAAACAAATTAAGCACGGCTAGAGAAACATAAATCAGATGGCGTCTAGCTTCAAAATATAAATATGTGCTTAGGATAGATGTAAACAAAGCTCAAAATAGATCAATGAAATCATCATTAATTCCCTCTCCAACATAAAAAAACTTAAGCAGAACACAAAGAAAAAAAAAAACTTCTTTTAAGAATAGGGACAAACCTCAACTTTTTATCATTCAAACCTTCTTCTCATTACTTTTCAATAAACTGCTTCAGATTGTGAAGCCACCGGGAGTACTCCTTATCATCTTTGTTTATCATATATTCATACAAGAAGTTGGTGGTCGCCGGAGATATCCCTCTTATTTCCAAGAACTTGTGAAATGCTTTCTGGAGATTCTCATCAAGATCACTATTGACACAGGAATTTTATGTAGTATAAATATAACAAGATTTTAAAAATAAAAGGGGGCGTTTGCATACATACCACAATTCCTATGTATTTACACATTCAACACCTAAGCTTTACACATACCACCCAAATTTTCGTATCACCAAAAAGAAAAAACACTATTTTAAATTTTAAAAAGTGAAATGCTTATATGCAAAAAATGGAAGTTTAGGTGTTAGAACTGCAGTCCACTAACTCTTTGCGGAGTCGTTTTAATCCTAGAGTCTATACAACTGTCAAATTAGTCCTTAGATTTTTTTAACATGGGCTGGCCCCATTGAGGACTATTTTAGCCCCAATATAAATAGTCTGCGGACTAGTTAAGACTAATTTGACACTTTCATAAATTGGGAATAAAATGACCCCATGTAAAGAGTCAGAGGACTATTTAAAACACCTTAATTGATATGTAAATACATCGGAATTAATTGGTATCTATGCCAATCTTCCAAATAAAAACTATATGAGGAATCGAGTCGATTGTAGTTTCTTACTTGAAATCAGGACCTTCATACGCTAGCACATCATCATCAGATTCATCTTTTCTTTGGACCGATAAGCTGTCAATCACAACTTCGTCAGCAAAAGCAGTGCAGCTGAACTCTAGATTTAGTTCTTTGGATTTGCTGATGTTGACGGTCAGCGGAATAGCGGGTTGGTTGATCTTCTCGTCGCCTGCACGACCGGTTTTCCCGTCACCTACACCTTCAATGTTATCAGGTTCCTCAATTCTAGGCATGGAAACAACAGCTTCAATCTTCTCACCCAAATAATCTCTTCTTAGAGTTATAATGTTTGAGCCCTCTTCATCTTCGATCTCAAAGGGAAAACCTTTTGGAATTTTTTCAGCCTGGGTGAATATAAGATCAAGACAGGATACCGGTATTTTTTTTTTTTTTGAAGGAAGATTTACATAGATACCACTCAACTCCTATGTATTTGCATATCTAACACTTTAAAACTTTAATTAGTAAGTGCATGCCACCTTACCTGCGCAGGAAAAGGGGCATTTCACTTTTAAAAAATTAAAATGGCGGTATTTTTGATGTGATATGAAAGATTTGAGCGGTATTAATATAAAAGGTAAAATTTAAGTATTAGATATGTAAATACATAGAAATTAATCTACGCGTATTTATATATAAACCAGGCAATTCTTGTGTATTTGCATATATGACACTTCACCTTTAATACTTATTTATATAACACACAAATGCATAGACACCACATATGTTTCAAAGTGATTATGACACCAAGACACTTAAGTATAATGTAAGTAAATATGGAAATTTAAATGTTAGGTATGTAATTTCATAAAAAATTGCATTGGGTATGTTAATCCCTCTTTAAGTTAACATTGTCACATCTCATCTTAAAATCCTAGCTTTAAATGCATCCATCCCTAGCGGTCTCGATTATTAACCTGCTCATTCACGCCTACTTCATAAAATATCCTGTTACAAAAAATATTTCTTTAGATCCAAACCATTCTACCGTTCAAAGTTGTTTAAGAGAAAAGAAAACCAAATTCTGCTGCTAGGCTGCTGGCACTTGAACACCAATTAATCTACCAGCAATTATTGGTTTACAATTATTTTCATTTCACATAATTAAAAGCCGTCCTTTTACCTATGCTAGCCTATTATCATTTTTATTTTTGAAAATTTAATCTAAACTAGAATGTTAAAATCTACATCAAGGTTTTCGTCGTACTTTTTGGTTCAAAAGGTCTAAACCTTAACCTGAACAAGTTTTTATTTTTTGTTTCTACCATTTTAAAAATATATTCAGGACAATTTCTTTCAAAAAACCACTTCAAATTAGGCTTTTCCGATGTAAGGAATTGTCCTTAATGGTTTTTATAATGAATTTGTAAGGTTTTGTTCAAATTTCAATGCCTTCGATGAGCGAGGTTGCCTGAAGAGAGCCACAAGATCAACAGTTGATAAAACTATATGTTATTGTAACGAAAAAAAATTGCCAAAAATGGATAGAAAATATATTTTTTTCATGCACTATTGCATGAAAATATTTTGAACTTTAAGCTCCTAAAATTAAATCAATATCCCAAACTTCCCAACAAACTAGGTAGAGACCATATTTATTGAACTCTTAAACATTTCATTTTTAAGACATTTACATACATACCACCAAATTCGTGCATATTTACATATCTAACACCTAAACTTCATTGTTTACATGACACCGCCAAAATTTTTCATACCACTATTTTAACTTTTAAAAAGTGAAATAAACCTTTCAATGCATATGCAAGGTGGTATATATATGTAAAAATTCGGTTTAGGTGTTAGATGTATAAATACATAGAAGTTGAGTGTTATGTATGTAATTCATTCTTCTTTTTTTCATGCATAACATGTAACACTAATTGAATGTTATGTTTTATATGACCTGATTTTGCATTAAGAACATGTCAAATGTCCTTGATGTTAAGGAATCACTCCAAATTTGCAGTTTTGTGATGCCACTAATGGTTCGGTGTTATTTAACCGATAATTAATAATAACTGCATCTTCATAAAATTTTATAAACTTTGGTTACCAGCTATTTCTAGCAAGTTTGATCAGGATCAATGTTATATTTATCTCATGTGGAAGCCTTGATGAACAAAATTAATGAATAAAAAGAAACTTTCATATTGATAGGGGCTCAAAGCCTAACTATATATACATCTATATGTCCGTTGATTACATATTTATAATATACATAAAAATACAACGAGAAGATAGGAACCCTTATCTCGGCAGATACCTAGAAAAGAGTAAAATCTGAAAATTATAGGCAAAGTTGTGATTACCACAACTTATAATCAGAGCAGACAAAAGCCAAAAAACAATTTAGATATCATACAGAAACAAATAACTTGAAGTACCTAATTTATATTCCACCTTCCAATTTTATTTAGCCCTAAACAATCAGATTGTGCGGTTTTAGAAATTATATTTGTTTTAACTTTATTATAGCTAATGCTATAGACCTTTAGATGATATCCCTACAAACATGATTAGGAAAACATGGTTGGCAAAAGCAAAATATAAAGCATGCATTTTTGTTGATAAAGATTCATTCAAACACTATTATATTAATAGCTCATCTTTATTCATTTTCTTCTCAAGGTTGGTTGGATTGTAGATGCAATGACTTACTTGATGATTGATATAGGATGATTGGTTTAGCAAGTCCATCTTCTTGGACTATCAAATAGACCTGTTAGGCTCCTTCAGAGTTTTCAACAAGTCTATAATGGCTAGATTTAAAAAAAAAAATGATGTTCTACATTTCACATCCTTGTGGATAGTTTAAAATTATGTTCCTTTTATTTCAAGCGTGTTTCTTTAATGTTGGATAGCTATTTTTTGGATTTTATTTCTAGATTTTAGATCGCGTATCCATTATGAGTGAATCAATAATAGGTTTTTCCATACATATGTAATTTTTCCTTCCTCTGCTTGTGATCGCCGCTCCTTTTCTCTATCTTTGTTTGTCATCTTTTGCTATAACATGCAAACACAGATTGCTTCTACCACTTGTAAGGATCCAAAACTTTGTTCTATAGAAATAATGCATAGAGGATAGCCTCTGTAATCAACATTAGGTTGTTTCTTGTATCGAACAACAAGAAAGATGAACAATACAACTCAGAAAAGGCATATTTACATGCATACCATTCAATTACTATGTATTTACATATCTAACATCTAAGCTTCAGTTTTTACAAACATACCACCTTATGCATGAAAAGGAACATTTCACTTTTTAAAAGTTAAAATGTAGGTATTTTTTATGTGATATGAAAGATTTGGATGCTATAAATATAAGAAGTACTCTTTTAGGTGCTAGATATGTAAATATATAGGAATTGGGTGGTATGTAATTAAACGCTCCTTCAGAAAATTGGTTATTAGCTGAATCAGAACTCTTCTAGGTTTGAGATGCAAGAGGAAATTTTCTCTCCCATCCTATATTTAAGTTTTTCCTCGACCCATCCATCCTTAAGAGAACATTCAAGTTTGGTGTGGTCTATGGTTCAAATTTAGTGTATCCAAACCGTTCCAAAAAACAATATAGAAGAAGCAATTGATTCTTTTATGAATAATCATTCAGTGAAACATATCAAAGCTGAAAGAAAAGGTTAAATTTTAGGGTCCGTTTGAGAATGACGCGAGTTCTTTTAAAAATGCTTGTAAAGCTATGATTGAGGAAAGCAACTTCTTAGAAAATGACAATGTAAATTATAAAAATTTATTTTTTTCCAAAAAATTTTACAAAAATTTTCTTACAATCATCACACTTAAATAAATCTGGTTGCAAAAAACAACTTTTGATAAAAAAAAAATTTCTAGAAACCAGCAAATAAGCAATTTTCCGAATCAGAATTGTGATGGCGGTCTAAAACTCAAAGCAAGCAGAAAGCAATCCAACAAACTCTTAATTATTATGAGCTTAATGTTTATGGTCCAAGATGTATTGAAAGATCTATTGAGACAGTAAGTGCTATCAAGAACATAAAGAACATAGTATTGAAAGTCAACTTTTAGGTTTATAGATGATAATTGGAATCAGCCACGCATCTTAATATGTGTCCTTTTACAAACCAGTCTAATGGAAATAACAAAGTACAAAGAATCAAATTTAAAGATCTTGCACTTATTTTTAAGCCAAGTCGATAGAAATGAAATTATTAAGTTTCCAATATAAAAATCCTGCCATTAAAGAGCATTATGAGTTACTCCAACAGCACAGCATCAGAAAGGGTGAGAAAATCACTCATCCTCAATCCATCACAGTTTTATGGATTGAAATTTACACATTACCTAAGTTTTTGAGGACGATAACAGTAAATAAAGCATCAGTCACTCAATCATAAAATCTAAATTACTGAATAATGCAAATCAAAGCTCTAACTAAAAAAATTCAAGTCTTCATGTTTCTTACCACTCGATGCTCTTCATCGGCGCACTTAATTTCCGATTTGATTATCTGAAGCAGTTCGGCATCTGCTGACTGCTTCTTTGACAACAAGGAAGAGAAGCGAACGAGGGGCAAGAAGGAGGACGGAGGTTGGTTTCTTCCTCCGCGATTAACTATTTCTCCAGTGAGAAGGGGACGTAAGGGAGCGAAGTTAAGACTACGAACACTCTGATGGCGACTGCAGAACTCTATGGAATATCGTAAGGTCGGGGAGGTGGCGCGGCGAACTATAGCTGAGAAGGCCATGACTGAAGGCAGTGGAGGCCTCGAGACTAGACGAGGATGAACGGCAGTTACGGTGGTGAATGTCGATCGCTAGGGTTTGAAAAATTATTACATGAATGGTGGGGCCCACGTGTCAAGTGGGCCCCATCATCATGGCCAGAGTGTATGACATTGAGACCCATTTTATATGTGGGGCCATCATTGAACTCCGGACATAAATTGCGCCACGAGTTCTGATATAATAATTTTTTTAGGATTTTGCTGAGATTTTGTGGTGTGAGAATATATTTAAAATATTATTTCTTCTACTAAAAAGGTGCGAACCTTGAAATTTGATCCAATCTAAAAAAATAAAAAGGTAATTTTGAAATATAAAATATTTATATTGCATTTAAAAAACTTTTCTTGCTCTTTTCTTCTTCTAGGCTTTACGGTTAAGATTCTTTCATTCGTGTTGCCGACAACATTTGGTGCTACAAACCGGCAGGTGCAGACATTTTGTAAAACTGATAAGAGCGGGTTTTCTTGTGCTTCGAGATCGTCTCTGTTTCTTCTTCTAAGATGCCATCTTTCCCATCGTCGACGATATTTTGTGCGTTTCAGTTGCACCTCTCTACTCCTCAAACTACTCGAATTTTAAGTTCCAGTTTCACTGCAAATAAAAGAGTCATCTTCTTCATACATCGTCTTTTATTGCAACAATAAAAAATATATTTCTTCAAATTTACCAGTTAAACTATTATGTTTTATATCTTTCTTCTTGTTCTTTTGTTTATTTAAAAAATTTTCAAGTACAACATGGATGTACTCAAGATTTTCTTTAGTTTAAGTATGTTATACATTTGATTCATTAAATAAATAATTTATGTTGGATGTTTTTTTTCATGATGTCTTTTAGAATAAGCAATGTTCTGAAGCCTGAAGAAAAAATTTATATTTTTTGATTTTGTGGTTTATTTTTTCGTTAAGTACAACCATGTTGTACTCATGTTTTATTAATATAAAATAGTGTTCTGAAATAGAATTAGATGTTTATTTAGTCTCGTGTTTGATTTTTTGTTAAGTACAACAAAGTTGTACTCAAATTTTTTTAGTGTAAAATAATGTTATGAAATATTATTTTATGTTTGTTTAGTCTCTTGTTTGATTTTTTGTTCAATACAACCATGTTGTACTTATATTTTGTTAGTATAAAATGATGTTCTAAAGCAAGATTTTATGTTTATTTAGGTTACAGTTTGATCTTTTGTTTAGTACAACCATATTGTGCTCATGCTTTGTTAGTGTAAATAATGTTCTGAAGCAAAATTTGATGTTTGGTTGACCTCTTATTTGATTTTTTGTTAAGTACAACCATGTTGTACTCATATTTTTTTTAGCTTGAAATAATGTTATGAAAGAGGATTTGATGTTTGTTTAGCCTCATGTTTGATTTTTTTCAGCACAACCATTTTGTTATCGTGTTTTTTTAGTATAGAATGATGTTTTAAAGGATGATTTAATGGTTGTTTGGATTCTTGTTTGATTCTTTGTTTAGTACAATAATGTTGTACTCATGTTTTTTATTGTTAAAATAATGCTCTCAAGCTGGATATGATGTTTGTTTGGTCTCATGTTTGATTTGTTGTAAGTACAACCATGTTGTACTCATGTTTTTTTGTGTTAATTAATGTTCTGAAGCAGGATTAGATGATGTTTGTCTTCGTGTTTGATTTTTTCTTCAGTACAACCATGTTGTACTCATGCATTTTATATGTTAAAATATGTTCTGAAATAGAATTTTATGTTTATTTGATATCCTGTTTGATTTTTTTTTAGTATAACTGTGTTGTACTTGCCATTTTTTTTAGTAAAATGTTATTGTTCATTATTTTTTGACATGGGATAGTTGAAATATTTGATTTTTTTTTCTTTCAAGCCTCTTATAAGCTTTGTGGACAATGTCTCATATGAGGATCATATTTAGGTGGAGACCATCAACATTTAGGGCAATTTGTGATGAACTAGACCAACATATTAATGAAGATGTTGTGCAGATCCTTAGAAGGCTTAACATACATCATTTTCCAAGTTTTTCACCAATTCAACAAGATGTCTCATTAATTGTACAACTTATAGAATACTGGAATTATGATAAGCATGTTTTCAATATTGGACGACATGAACTGTAATTCACAGCAGATGAAGTTGCTTTAATGATTGGGATGGGTAATATTGGGGAATAAATTTTTTAGGAGAAGGAACCCCTCTTCAGTTTAACATCTTTATATTTTAAAAATTAAATTAAGGAGTATAAAAGAATAAAAAATCCTGATAAATTTGTTAGAACATTTATAATTTTTTTGCTAACAAACTTTTTTACCCTTACCATAACTATAATGTACTCAGAGATCTTCTTATTTTTGCTAGAAAAGTTCATGAATTTTCAAGGTATAATGGATCAGATGTCATATAGAGTTCTTAGTTAATCAACTTGATCTTATAGCAGAGAATGGAAAATCCCATATGTCGATTGAATACATGAGTGGTTATGTCATTCTTTTGATGGTAAAAAAACTTTCAATATCTTGTTTGACATTACATATGATTGCATTGTCTAAATCAAACTTTTTCCGCTATTTAGATTTTTTTGGCACACAAATGTTGTGGTCTTTGTTTTCGTTCTTTATAAATTAAGGACCGATAACCCAAGTTGTGAATTGTGACTTATAGTTCACATTAAGAAATTTTCATATAATCTAATGGTGACAGATTTCAAATTATAAAAATGATGCATTCATGGCATCCTCTTGAATTGAGCCTTTAAAAAATTAGTCGGTAGATTTGGCTAAAATATTGATGCCAAGACCCTGGAACAATTCAAAGTCTTATCATAAATGGGGCACAATTGGCATGTCCCAATTCAATCTAAATGTTATTGAGCAACTAGCAACATTGTGCAAATAGGGGCAAGCAATTTAAGACCCGCATTAAGCTTGACTCAAATAATGACAAGTTAAGCTCGATAAACCAATAAGTCAAATATGAATTAGTCTCGACCGTGTTCATTATCTCATAAGTAGATTCACGTAATAATTTTAATATATAATGTATTTAAAACATATAAAAATCAGTAATTGAAGAAATATTTTTAGTTTCTCCAATTTTGTGATTCATCAATGTTTTTTTCTCCATTATTTATTACTTTTTATCATTTTATTATTATAATTAAGATTCTTGCCATATATTCCATTTTTATTATTTTGATATTTTTTCTATTTTTTATAATAAGAAGATGCTTTTGAAAATTAGATTAAATTTAAAAGAAATTTATTGCCCAATTTTAAAAATAAAGTTATATTCATAATAATGTAATAACTCTTGATGCGTGTTAGAAAATTCACAACAGTATAGAAATATATTATCGTCTTAGCATGATACAAAGCTTCAACACCCACCCAAAAGAGATATAATAACTAGTAGCAACAACAGAAGTTTTTACGTCAAAAACCCAGGAAGAGAAAAAACAACAAGGCCTGACCCAATTGTAAAAATCCACTATTTATGCGTGCTACAAGATTCGTGGTGGTAGAGTGATTGATTATCTTAGCATTGCATAAGAATTCAACAAACACTCGGATGAATGAAAAACAAGTTTTTACGTGGAAAACTCGTAAAAGCAAAAAAACTATGAATTAGTCTTGTTAAAGAGATTCACTATAAACTAAAAAATACAAATACAACCTCTTGTCCCATAGACATGAAAGGTTACAATGTCTCCCAAGTTACAACGTCAGCATGCAGATAAACTTATTGTGAGGAATAGGAGGCGATTGACAAGTGATGATCAATGGTGGTCAACAGTGGTCGAGGTCGGTTGACGACGGGAATGACGTTGGATTTCAACTCCTTTTTAAAGCTTCAAGCTCTTTCTCAAGCCTCAAGCCTCAAGCCTCGATCTTTTCCCCTTTTATGAGAGGGTGGGGCTCTATTTATAGAGTTCAACGTGCATTTAATGCAAGAATATGAATCACTTTGATTGGACGGTTTGGAGAGTTCCCTTTGATCAGAGGACATTTGATGAATACTTGATTGCCCTAATAATGTTGAAATTAAGTGATCTTAGGCTCGTTGGCTTCATCTTGTCAAGACGCTCGATTTGACTATAGGCTCACTAGGTTCAACATTCATTTGACCTCCCAAACAAGCTCGAAAAGATTCCAAAAGTGGTTTAGTGTCTTGATCTAAGCTTGATTTGACTCGAATTGGACTAATTTTGGCAACATTTGATCCGTCTCGTCAATCCGATCAATTTGACTGTAGGTTTGCTGAAATCGGAGCTCCAAAATTGGAACATTTATTGCTCAAAAGATCACCTAGATACATGTGTCATGCTTTGAGAATCATGCGAGATGATGAGGATTTTTGTTGGCATATCAACTATAAGTTGATGATTATAGAGACCCTTGGTTCCATTTGCGAGAAAGGGTTACAATGGCTTTCGAATTACAACATTAATGAGCAAATGATCTCATCAATGAGAAGAGGCTGCGGTCGATGATGATCGGCAAAGATCGATAAGTGGTGTTCATTGATAATCAGCGGTGGTCGATGGTTGCAGGAGTTGAAAGAGATGTTTGACTTCAAATTCTTCTCAAAGCTTTGAGTTCTCCTCTTTAAAGTGAGGGTAGTACTCTACTTATAGACTTTTATATGCAATTAATGATGGAATTGAAACCACTCCAATCGGACATTTTAGATAGACTTCCTCGATCAGACTGAGTTTAACAGATATTTGTGCGCCAAGGTATAACACACTAAAATTTCATCTAATTGTTTTTATGTGAATATACAAATTTAGGGTTTGTTTGGGGCAGTTGCAGCTTCTTAGTTTTTCAGCTGCAGTTGCGCTGACCTAGGAAGTTGTTGCGGGGAAGCTGACTGTCTGTTTATTGCAGTTGTGTAAAAACAGTTGTGTGTCAGCTGTTTCTGAAAAAATAACCATTCCACTCATATTTTGTATGAGCTATGGAAAACAATATTTTTGTTATTGACATATATGATCACAATCAACCATAGCCAAACCTATAAAAATCAACATATTTAATAAAAACCACAAAATTTGCTTCATTAAAATTTCATTTGAAGCTTTAATTCTTAAAAAATCAAAATTAGTTGGTCTTACAGATAACTTCAACACAAGAACATTATCTATCTATTACACAATATCAACTGATCAAAAAAATAAACTAACAGTTGAAATAATAAAATTTACAACCTCTTTCCTCCTCTGTGAAGTGACGAAGAAGGACCTCAATCGTGTATAGGCTAATTGATTAGCTGCTTGCTCCAACTTTCTAAGTCACAATGGACAAAGTAATAACCAACAATGAATTTAATCGATGTATAAAGACTTGGAGAAAAGTAAGATTAACCTAAATTAGAAGAAGTTGTCAGTGAAAGGTAGACATAGTCTTGTAAGGCATGAAGACAATGGGGTCATGCATGTGGGTTGAATATGGAGTGGAAGAAGAAGAAAGATGGTAATTTCAGGTCTCTATAGTCGCGTGAGGTCTGACGCTAGAGGGTCACGACAACATGGAAGGAGCAACAGTAGCTTTTGCTTCGCGCGGGGCTTACAATAGATACGTGCGGGGCATAGAAGATGACGACATTGGCGGAAGATTGCAGCTTAGCGAGTCGAAGGAGGAGGAAGGGCAGAATCGTAGGAGGGGCACCAGTGGAAAACGTCAAAGCGGAAAAGCGAGTCGCATGATCGAACCCACACAACAAGCGTTTAAGCAAAATCGCGGGGCATTGTGTCTGCCCTGCCACCCCAAACACTGGAAAAATGCGGCGCAGTGCCGCCGTTCCTCTACCATTAAGGCTTCGTTTGGGGCCTCTTTTTTTCCAGCTGTGCGGCCCCAAGCCGTTAATATGGAGTGGAAGAAGAAGAAAGATGGTAATTTCAGGTCTTTATAGTCGCGTGAGGTTTGACACTAGAGGGTCACGACAACATGGAAGGAGCAGCAGTGGCTTTTGCTTCACGCGGGGCTTACGATAGAAACGTGCGGGGCATAGAAGATGACGACATTGGCGAAAGATCGCAGCTTACCGAGTCGAAGGAGGAGGAAGGGCAGAATCGTAGGAGGGGCACCAGTGGAAAACGTTAAAGCGGAAAAGCGAGTCGAATGATCGAATCCACGACAAGCGTTTAAGCAAAATCGCGGGGCATTGTGTCTGCCCTGCCACCCCAAACACTGGAAAAATGTGGCGCAGTGCAGCCGCTCCTCTAACATCGTCCCAAACGGGGCCTTAGGCTTTGTTTGGGGCCTCTTTTTTCCAGTTGTGCGGCCCCAAGCCGTTAAAAACTTTTGTTTGGCGCAAAACTTCACGGCCAAACGAAGCTGAAGCGAGCGAAAAGATGAAATTGTCCCTGCCGAAAGCCTACATCCCTCCCGCGCCTTCTTCTTCCCGCGCCTCTTCTTACCGCCCCATCGCCTTTTTTTTCGTCGTTTGTTGGTGTTTCCCTTGCTCTGGCACTCACTCACTCTCTCTCTCTCTCTCTCTCTCTCTCTCTCTCTCTCTCTCTCCTTCTCTCTCTCTCTCTCTCTCCTTCTCTCTTTGAACCACTCTGCAGTGCGACTTCGAGGGTTCCTGCTTGTTCGCATGGTCTGAAAAATCGAAAGAGAACCTATAAGTTTTGATACCTTTATCTTTTTGCTCTAGCATTTTCGAATATATTGAAGAAAATCGATTATGCGTGAAGGAATGTTATATTTCGTTTGGGCTTCTTGAATGCAATCGCAATTCCTTTCTCTCTGGTGTAAATCTGCTGACTCAAGATTCTTGATAACGTATTTTTAAGCTTCATCATTTCCTAAATTGAGTTTGCCCTTCGCTTCTCTAATCATTGTTTAATTTTCTTTTCATTTTTTTTGAATGAATTAAGGGAACCGAATCTTTTGCCAAGGAATCGTCTCCGTTTTAATGTACGGAAGAATATTGTTGCCCACTTGTGCACAAAACGAAGCTTACAATTTCTCCATGTATCACTAACAATTGATATAGATATGTCATGCACAGACCTTGAACTCCGGGAATTGTTGGGTAATGTGGTAGGAACTAAAATTATATTTTAGAAGCCTTAATAAAGGAAGGATCCCTTTTGTTTTACTGGGATTTGATTTTCTTGAAATTGAATGTGAGCAAACTTTTTTTCCAGCGATTAACGGATCACAGAGAACTTCAAATTTCCAAAAAATTGTATCCGTCGTTAATTAAATAAACTTAAGTATTGGAAAAAATTAATTATATCATTTGATTTAGAGAAACCATTGTGTAGAATGCTGCAGTTGTACCAAAACAGTGTCAAGGTAGATTCATCATATTCTTATAATGTAATCATTGTTTTAGCACAACAACATAAGTTAATAATATATTGACTTAAACCATACAGAAATCTGAAGAGCTTGTCCATATTTTCATACACGGGTGTAAGCTCTTCAAAATTCTGGAGTAGATGTGAATGTGTATGTACAATGCAGATTTGATCTCCAATTTGGAGTATATCAGTCTGAAAGGGTGAGTGTGCTTCCAGAATTTTAAACCATACAAAAATTTAGAGAGTTTCTCCATATTTCCCATGCAGGTTTAATCTCTTATATGCAGTATATAAGTATGAAAGGGTGCTCGAAGTGGGAAATTAATGCAAATAAAGCACATCACTATTGATGCTTTACTGTGCTTTGACTTCTATAAATTTATGTAACTTGCAATTCTTTGTTTACTGTTTGAAGGAATGTCTAAAGCAGCTAATGAGATCTTTCAATTCTTAATAGCTAATCTTCTACTCCCTGTACCTTTGTAAAATGCCAAAATCAAAGTGGCTTGATTGTGAATGCCATGGAAATGACAAGTTTCATTTGTTTCTATCGTGGTAGGTGCTAAATATTAAGGGAATAGTATCTTCTTATTCCTAGAGCATATAACTGGTGAGACACTTTAGGATGGCTTAAATTTTGTAAGCAACCAGTGTTGCCGTTACCCAGGGAATCTGCTCTCTTCGAATGCAATGAATATAGAAGGAACAATAATTTTCAGTTCCCTTACAAGATTGTTTCTTCTCTCTTTTCTCCTTATTTAGAAGAAACAACAATGAATATAGAAGGAACAACAATAATGCGGCTTGAGAAGCTTTTCTTGTTGAGATGCTGGAATATGAGGCGTTTTTAGAAGCTCTAGGAGTAAATGCTTACTTTTTTAGAAGTTACTTGAGCAAAGCCATCAAAAGCAAAGCCGCTTGACTGTTAATGCCATGGGAATGCTAGTTATGCTACTTATTACATTCTCGAATGCTAGTTATTATATTCTTTTCTTGTTTTTTATGTTAGAGGTGGCATTTTGTTGTGAATTGGTTGTGGATGTCAACATAGGAACTTGATGTTTTTGATGCAAATGTCCCAATTTATTTGGAAGCTTAAGGAACATTGGCAATTCTGGATTAGATGTGAATGTGCTTGAAAATCTTAAACCATACAAAAATCTGAAGTCCTTCTCCATATTTTCACATACGGGTGTAAGCTCTGCAAAATGTATGCACAATGCAGATTTGATCTCCAATCTGGAGTATATCAGTCTGAACGGGTGTAGAGAGTCGGAAACTCCTCCACCTTATGGGTTGCTTCCCCACCTCAATTCATTGTACCCTTGTAACATGGCAGAAAGCAAAGCAGCTTGATTGTAAATTCCATGGGAATGGCAAGGTTTATGTATTTGTGGGCATGCATGTTGCTATTAAGAATTATGGGCATGAATGCTGCTGTTAAGTAGAATCAGGTGAAGTTTAAATATTTAAGAATTCAGTGGTATGTAGTTCAATACCCCTTTTTTCGTTTTCCTTGCATTGAAACAGTTGAGGAATGAGGATGGAATGTTAAAGCATCAAATTGTTGTTTAGGTAAATATGAAAGTTTGGATGTGAGAGATGTAAATACATAAAAAAAAACCTAAGAGTTTGTATTTCAATACCCCTTTTTTCCGTTTATTTTTGAAATGCACCTTTCCATGCCTATGTAAGGTGGCATGTTTGCAAAAATTGAAGTTATGGTTTTAGATATGTAGATACTTGGAATTGAGTGGTATGTATGCAGATCTTTCTTGAATTGATCCAACTTGTAGATGAATACATTTTTATACCAATGTAGATCGAAAATCTTCGCGTAACTAGTTTAGGTAATTTTCTAATTACATACTTTATAACATTTGTTTTCATAAATTATAGTTCTTTAATTCCACATCGAATGAAAATCATTTGCATTTACAATCCGTTGATTTTATCTAATCATTTTTAGCTTTTTTTGTACCGTTGTTGAATGTTCTGTATATTAATCCCGGAGGATGATTTAAATCTAAAATCATTGCTCTGTTTCTTGGGTTTCACGTTTTAATTCATTAATATATATTTAAATAATATGTAAATTCATTAGTGAAAAATATATAAATAATTTGTGAACATGAACGAAATGAATTTTTGCTTCTGAAGTTTCTAAAATGCAGCTGTTACAGTCTTCTTTTAAACAGTTTTACAAAACAGGGGCAAGATGGTCATTTTTCCAGAAACAACTGCTCCACAGCTGTTTCCACGCAGCTGCACCAAACAGACAATCTCATCTCACATGATGAATTTCTAGAAGCAATATAATTCAATTGAAACATGAAATCTGTACTGCACAAACAGAGCCTTAGTAATTGAAATATAAACATATAAGGATTATGTGGTATATAGAAGAATTTGCAAGTTTATATATATATATATATATATATATATATATATATATATATATATATATATATATATATATATAGTTTTTTTTTTTTTTTGGAAAGGGTCGTAGGCCTATTGCATTGAAATTAAAAGAGGGGTACAAAGAGTAATATAAGATGGCCCAAATAAAATTGAGCACATCTCATAAAACCAAAAAAGTAAAATAGAGCTCTATCCGAGCGATACAGAAGATATATATATGAAGTATATGTATAAATTAAAATGTATATATGTGAATTTTTTAGATTTTGTGAAAAAGCATAAACATGAGAATTTAAAAGGGTTGCATGAATTTGAAAAGATTGTATATAATTCACATTTACAAATTTCGGTGATAGAAATATAAACATATAAGAATTATGTGGTATATACTATATTGATGAATATATAAAGGAATTATATGTAAAAATTAAAACGTAAATATGGGAATTATCATAGTTTGTGAAAAATGTAAACATAGGAATATGAAAGGGTTGCATAAAATTGAAAATGCTGTAATTAATTCACATTTATCAATATGATGTTTTTTTTTTTGGAATGAGAAAAGTAGAAGGTCGAGAAACTAAAGACCAAAAGCTGGAAAGTAAAATGACAAGAATTAATGAAAATTTTATTTTTTATTATTGTTATTTTACTTATTTTTGTCATCATGTGAATAATTTTGGAGTCTATAAATAGGGGCCAAGATAAAGTGGGAAATTGAAAACATGAAAAAGAAATAGGAGAAAAAGAGGGAGACTGAGAGAAATTCAGTTCCAATAAAATTAGAGAGGGAGAGTGGGGGAGGAGAGGAGAAAAAAGTGCACATATCTGTCCAACAGGTGATTTGAGATTTTCCCTTTTTTCTTTATCATCTTTCATAACATGATAAAACTGTTTTGAAAGTTATTCCCGATCACTCTTAATAGTACCTCCGAGATTTTTTTTCACGAACTTCTTTCATGGAGAAATAAGAGAAAGTCGTCCTGATAGTTTATCTCTAACCCTGCCTGTCAAGATCTCCAGGATTTTGCTTTCGCCGTCATCTCTAATATAGAATCAGGAGAAAGTAGTCCCAAAAGTTACCCCTGACCCTATATCGCAGGTCCTACAGGATTTTCTTTCACCGTCTTCTCTCATAGAGAAGCAAAGGAAAGTTGTCCCGAAAGTTATCCCCAACTCTGCCTCACAGGACCTCCGATATTTTCTTTTGTGATATTTTCTCGTGGAGAAGCAGGAGAAAGTTGTCCCGAAAGTTATTCACAAACCTTCCTCACAGGACCTTCGAGATTTTCTTTCAATGTCTTCTCTCATGGAGAAGGAGGAGAAAACCGTCCTGAATGTTATCCTCGACTTTGCCTCGCATGATCTCCTAATATTTCTTTCATTGTCTTCTCTCGTGGAGAAGTAGGAGAAAACCGCCCCGAAAGTTATCCTTGACCCTGTCTCGAATGATCTCCTAAATTTTCTTTTACAGTCTTCTCTCGTGGAGAAGCAGAAGAAATTCGTTCTAAAATTTATCCATGCGCACATCAGAACCTCTGGGATTTTCTTTCGCAGTCTTCTCTCGTAGAGAAGCAAGAGAAAGTCATCCTGAAAGTTTTCCCTAACCCTGCCTCGCATGACCTCTAGGATTTTATTTCAGATTGTTGAGATGTTGATGTCCGAAGAACTTCGTTCTGTTGAAACTCATAGGAAGTATCAGGACTCTGAGGAGGTGATGCCGGAGGCGATGATGACACCATTTAAAGATGAATTAACCCATTCTTTAAGAGAATTGAATATCAAGATACTGACCACATCCTTGGGCAAGTACAATAAGATAAATAACTCCAACACACTAGACATATTATCATTGGGACACCACTCCGTGAACTGTCTTGGTGACTTATCATCCATGACAGTTTTTCTCTCTCAGCTATATCGATAACTGATGGATGCTCGAGAAGAATTAAAAGAGGCACGAGCTAGACTTGATTAACATGCATAGATATTATAGGCTTTCCAAAAGAGGATGTTGATCCTTAAAAAGGAGAATAGAATATTGTGATCATTGAGGAGATGCATTTGATCTAGAAGCCAACTGATCCTCTTTTGGCCAAAAAAATAGGAAAGCCTGATGCAGCTTGCAGGAACATAACCCTGATGATGAGGAGGATATTGAAGTATACTGATGTCTTTGTTTCTGCCTTTTCTCACAACTTTATTGATACTTTGTTATTTGGATCAGACTGATGTAGTCATTGAATGATAGAGTGTCTATCTGTACATTCTGCTTAATGCAATAAAAATTTTGATGTTGCTTTTGAGTTGTGATTTTTACTTTTCTAGGTTTCTTTTGCTTCACTTATGCGGGGTTGTTACCCAACTTTTGAGCTGCTTAGTGTTGTCAACCTCTTCCGAGGCTCATGCCTACTGAGACTCTTTGGTTTCTCAAATGTGGAGGTCTACAATCAAAGTTAGCATGTGCATTTTATATAAAAAATGATCACGTACCTTTTGAGGCTTGTTCTTTTTTAGGTTTGTGCCCGCATAGGCTTTTATCCTTCGAAGCTTGTGTCTCTTTAGGCTAATGCCTTTCAAGGGCTTGAAATGTGTCACTGCCTTCTGAGGCTCACAACCTTTAAGGTCTTTGATTTATCTGTGTCTTTTGAGGCTTGTAACCTTCTGATGTATTTGATATACCTGTGTCTTCTGAGGCTGTAATCTTCTGAGCTCTTTGATGTACTGGTGTCTTATGAGACTTGTAGCCTTCTGAGGTCTTTGAGGAGAGACTATCTCAACCACTTGCTCTCTTGGAGATTTTCTATTGATAAGTCGTGTCCACTACTAGCTTCCCATCAATATTTTCCTCTTGGGCTCATCTTTGAGGGGCATGGTAGCTTCCCATTGAGATTTTTCTCTAGGACCTGACTTCCAGGGGTACAATATCACCCCCATTGAGTCTTGTCTTCTGGGCTCGACTTCCAAGGGTATTGGTAGAGATCTTGCCTGACGCTTGACCTCAATGAAACTTTCTACACAAAAAATATTTTGTGAGAAAATAAGGAAAAAATCAATGAACTGCACTTTAAAGCAGCAAGAAAAATTTCGCTGAAATAAAATTAGGATTTTATATGCCAATTTTTTACTCAAATAAGATAATATAGAGTTGCACTTCTCATTCGATAACCCCAATGATTTTATTATGGTTCATATCACATCGTTCTTGTATGTAGCGACCCAGGCGACCTTGGCATATGAGACGCTCAATTTCTTCCTTTAATTGAAAACATTTTCTGTTTAATGCCCTTTCGCTTGGTGGAAATGATAATATTAAGACTAGTCTCCACCATCTGAATTTTTTAAACAGTCTTGACTACTTGACCTTTTTATCCTTGATGTTCATTAGGATATTGACACATAATGTGTTGAGTGGCGTGTATTCTTTTTTTGATCGAGGCTCACGATTTCCATACAACATTAACTTTTTTCTGATATTTTCTTATGCTTGCACCCAATCTTTCGAATTGTTCCTTGTGTGCATTGATGGCCTCATATGTAAAAATTTGAGCTTCAACATGAAGGACAAGATCAATGTGAGAGTGAACCATCTCCCGCATCAGTGATTAGTATAAAGGTCATTGGCAGAGCACTTCGAGAAAAGACTCCTCTCAGCAATTCAGGATCCATCCTTGGGATTTGACAAGCCTCGGTAGATAACATGTGAAAGTATTCCTTGAGCGACTCTCCCTCGTCTTGTCCGATTTTTGAGAGATGGGATGAATCTTTATTGATCCTTCAGTTTATACTAAACTACTCTGATTAAATGTGTTAATAGCATCCTCCAGGAGAGAGTACAACCAAGTGCTAGTTTGATCCTTTAGAGTGCACGGGAACACTTTGACAGAGAATCGCATGAGAGGTACGATGAATGTGCATGATAGTATGATAGTGGTCCACGTGCTCGTATGGGCCAGTTACCCCTTCGCAGGCATTGATATCGGGAGTTTGAAGCCCATTGGGATAGGGTGTCGGAGAATCACACCAGTCAAAGGAGAGGATTCTTGGAGCAAAAAACTTATCCTTTTTATCTAGAGGGAACTCTTCATGAACCAGGCCTTCATAGCTCATCACAGATGATATTAGCAAAAACGACAGTATGGCGAGGCTGTGCCAGGTGAGTTGTTTGAGACGAATGAGTGGAACTTTTAATATTGAGGATATTGGTGTCCTGTATCGACAGTGGAATGGTTTCATCACTGGGAGCGAAGCCAGTGAGTGGGTTATTTTCCGCTGAATGCTGAACTGTGGTAAGTAAGCTCCGTTGGGTTGCGGTTGTCACTCCCCGAGTAGGAGTTGTAGAATCTCCAGTTGAGATGTCGCCATCCCATGTACTTGGTCTTCAATAGAAGGACTCGAGGCAACTTCATCAATGGGATGACGTCTTCCAGAGTGGGAGGATGTAGAGGCCTAACGCCCTTTGCTCTGTGACTTCCTTCTCGAATAATGGGTGCTAGAGTGGGATACTTTGTTGTTTTGAGTGTTGCTTCTGATGGCCATACAATAATTCTCACAAGTACTTTAGTGATGGGAATGCCTTGTTCCCCAAACAACATCAAACTTATGCATGCTAGAAAATTCGCGGTAGTAGAGTAATATATTGTCGTCTTAGTGTGGTATGAAGATTCAACACACATTCATAATAGAGATAATAACTAGTAATGAAGCCATAAATTTTTACGTGGAAAACACAGAGAATGAAAAAGCCATGGGGCATGACCAGTTGTAAAAATTCACAAAAAGTTGATCATAGAGACCTATAGTCACATGGGAAATGATTACAAAGTATTCTGAATTACAACGTTGATGCACGAACTATCTCATCGGTGAGAAGAGGCGAAAACCGATGATGCTCAATGAGGACCAACAAGTGTGGTCGACAACGTTTGACGGTAGTTGATGGTGGCAGGAGTGATGATAGATTTCTGTTCATTTTCAAAACTTCAAGCTCTTCCCAAAACCTCAAGCTCCAACTCATTTTCAAGTGAGGGTAAATCTCTCCTTATAGAGTTCTAGATGCAATTAAGAAAGAAATTTGAACCACTCTGATTGGACGGTCCGAACAGTCCCCTTTAATCAGATGATATTTGATAGACATTTGAGTGCATAAATAATTATAACAACATGATAAATAAAATGAATAATTAGTAGTTAAAATAATAAGAAATCATCTAATATACATATATTTTAATTTCTTAAAAATAAACTATTAAAATTTAATATATTTTCAGTATATTTTATATTGATATTCATTAAATAACTCACTAACAAGCTAACCAGTAATCTTGAACTTTTTAGCTCATCGAGCTCAGATGATGAGGTACTTATAGACGAGCTCGACTCTTCGCCCTTCTAGTCTGACTAATATCTCCGTCACTACTGGCAACGTCGCCGGTCGCCAAACATAAAACCCGGCGAGAGGTTTCCGTCCTGACAGTTTCGACCTAGTCGGAGATGGCGAGGTCGAGTTTTGCTTCTTACCCGGTTTCTTTCGCTGCATTTTCCTCCTCTCCGTCCCTTTCGCCCAAATATCCCGATTCTCCTTCTTTTCGAATCTCCTCTTATCGTTCCGGCTATGTTTGCTCCGTGAAGAAGCTTGCTGCTAATCCCGTCAATGAAAGCAAGCCTTCGGATCAACTTTTGACGGTTCCGACTTTCTCAGAACGCGATGTCAACACTAGGTGAAGGAATTTCTACCACGGTCCAATCTCTTTCCTTCGCCCTTTTACATTCCTCATCTGTGGTTATTATCCGGTGAATGGTGATTTTTTTTTTCTTTTCAAATTGGTGAACTGTTGTTTGGTATTATAAGTTTGCGTATTGTTCGTGGTGTATCATTTCTTAGATGACATATTTTGTCTCAGGATACATTTGTTTGCTTGAAGTTGGAAAACATATCTCGGAAAGCATCAGATTTATTGAATTTTACTATGTTGTTATATGTAATTAGAATCAATACTGGTTTAAATCTCTAAAGCACCTTCAAACTATCTCAAGAGTGATCATTTGTTTCCACGCACAAAATGAGTGAAAATAGCCTTTTTTTTTTTCGAAACAATTGTTTTTTTCTTTTATCTACTAGCAACCGAATAGCTGTTATTTGGAATTCATTGCGGGGAAAAGGGATGAGTAGGATATCTAGTGACACATATTTCAAATTTGATGACGGTTAGCTCACACGATGAAATGAAGGAATTCACACTTGCTTCTATTTTGAAAAGATATAGATATTTAGTTCCACATTATTTGCAAAGGGAATTCTCTATATTTTTTATCTATACTAAGGTGGGTTATATTTTATATTGAAAAAGTAACTTGAATTTTGAGTAAATTGCACAAAAGGAAGGTAAATCTATTTCCTATTGTCAATGGGTGATTATTGATCATAAATTCACTATCGTTCACGTTACATCCCACTCAATTGGCCTAGAAGATTTCAACAACAACTCTATAAGAGCGGATGTGGAGTTAAATAGTAGTTAATGCAATCAATATATTATTGTCAAGTAAATGAAGATCTATAAAAAAATGGACTATAATTTATAAAATCTAATGCCATTTAAGTAAATTAGTCCAACAAAATTAATAAAAATTTAACTGATCTAATAAATAAACTCCATGTGCACAAATTTGATTTGGGGAGTATTTAATTATCTCCGAGTAATTTCATTCAGTTTATTAATTAATCTACTAACATAATGATGTATATTATTGATGCTTATTGGAATGGGATTGTAAGCAAACACTCTAGGAATAGATTTGCCCAAGAGAGGGACAAGGAGACAAGCTTGCCAGCCAGGCCCCATAGTGAAACCCTGGCCAAGTTCGAGATTAACTCACCAACCAGATTCATCAATAAACTCGCTCACCCAAGTTTAAGGCAACAACTTGTCATAGCTGGGTGGACTCACGTGTTGATTAGAGGAGAAAATATTCTAAAAAATTTAAGAATAAATTGCCTCAATATAGACTCGTTGGACCAAACCAGCTCAAATAGCCTTCCACATTCGAATAATGCGCTCGGCCAATACTTTGAGCAGTCTCAACATCTACATTGAACAACCAACTATTTATTTTAGCCTGAGACTAAGTTTGTAGTAAAGCTATAGACTTTCTGTATTTATTTTATGTGTAGTACATCCTATAGCTTTCAATACTTGAGTCCCCATATCTTTGTTTATAAATAGGAGATTTTGAGGTGAGCTAGGGGTTAGAGCTCTGACTGATTTGAGTTATAGATTTTGTACTTCTGAACTTATTTTGTGATTTTTTTCCCTCTCTAATTCTTCACTGCTTCTCTAAGTTCTAATCTTTCATAGCTTCCTAACTGAAGGTGATCCTCACTAGTTGCAAGTAGAATCATCTCTATGACTCATCCATCCCACTGCAGGTTTTCCTTAACCTTAACATCAACATAAACATTGAAGCACTGTAAAACATATCTTTTTGTGTGGATAGCTAATATATTTGTTATATGAGCATTGCCTAGACCTTATGTATTAAGATGATACATCAATACTTATTAAATTTCCCGAACTAATCATGTCATTGAAGTGATAGGAGCCAAAACAGTTAATACGTTAGTACAGGTGTTCCAAACTAGTGCTATAAGAGTGAATCTATATCAATATACATATACAAACATTCACATATTATTTCTTTTGCATTCGTGCCAATATATATTAGGCCTATTTGTATGGTAAGTTACAAAGTACAATATAAAGTCTATTTGTGTATTTGAAAACATGAGAACATTCACATGAGATTCATTGCAGTATGATAAATTTGTCACAATGTGAAGGGAGACATCATCATTAAGCTATTTATGGCAGCAATCTCATAGTGGTAGCATCATTTCATGTGCAAGCGTAGAAATAGGCATGAAACATAAATAAATCAATTAGATGTCGCAACAGGTCTAGGAAAATGGACATTAATCTCACTCAATAATAAGATTACCGGCCTCTTCATTAGGGGTGTGCATTCGGTCGATTCAGATGGATCGGTTTTAAAATTTGGCAAGCTGATTTGAACTGAAATTCAGAAACCAAAGTACCGATCCAAACAAAATTTTGACAAAATGGAACCATTCAAACCTAAGTTTAATTCAATTTTACATAAACTAAAATATATATATGCATTTGTATATAAAAAATAAAAAAACATTGTCTCAAAAACTCCTCATTCATTTAAAAAACTGAACCGGTCAAAAAATTGTCCCTAGGTTGACTAAATTACTGCTAAGTAAATTTCGATGTTCGATTGGTTCTGTTGAAAATTTCTTTTTGCTTGCCACAGTCTCCCTTATCATCAATCTATGTAAATCAATCATATTGCCAAGGTAAACGACATGCACTATAAATTCACTTGGTTTTCTTGTACAAATGTACACTTTAATTTTCATTTACAAATTAAAAACTTAATAATTATTAAATTTTTGTCTAATATTATGTAATAATATAAAAATATTTAACTCTTTATATCATATGTGATCCTTTAAACATGCATTAAATGTATTCTCTTATGAATCATAAATACATAGATTAACAACTATTAAATCATGAGCATATGGGGTACACCATTTTACGTGATAATAGCGTAGGAAAAATGCAGGGTTTCGCATTGTTTTGTGGAGAGATGAATGAAAGAGGAAGAAAAAAAATTAGGATTGAGTTTACCTTAGGAGAAACAAGAAGAAGAAGAAGAATAAAAAGAAGAAGAAGAAGAAGAAGAATAAAAAGAAGAAGAAGAAGAAGAAGAAGAAGAGAAGCTCTAGATCTTCCTTCCTGCTTCATTCTTTTTCTTATGAGTCGTTAGATATTAGCCAACATTCATCACCTCCAGTCTTACTCGAGGGCACTTCACACATATGATTAGTAGGTTATCCTATCATTGCTGCTCATTTGTCCTACGCTATCTCAATCATTACTGTTTGCTCTCCAGAAACTTTATTATCTTGCTCTCAACTGTCTTTTCATGTCCCTCTTCCCCGTGTGCTCTAGCCCGACGTATGGTGCTCGATTCTCCATAGGTAGCTCTAGATCTTCTCTATCCTCTCTTTATGACTAAACCTATGCTTCTTAGAATGGGGACCTCCTTTTACTCCTTGGATCCTTTCTCTGGCTTTTTACTTGATCTCCTCTTCCATTGTTGTAGGAATCTGCAACCCCTTGCCCAACCTTCTCAATTGCTCTTTTTTTTTCGTACCCTGTATTCTCACTCACAAAACTCTGACATCGCTGCAAACTCCAACCTGTCTTAGTTAACTGAGCTCATTTGTATCAACTCTCGCTAAGCCACAACCCCTTGCCAATCTCCTCTCTATTTGGCTTAATGCGCTGGCTCTTTTTTCCTCGATGTCAAACATCCCAACCACCTAGATTGCTGTTGATGAACCTCAACATCTCCTTTCTCATCGAAGACCACACACCTCCATATCTGCTTCCTCTCCAAAACTTTGATTAGATAAAAATTGTTTTCTCTAACTCTGACAAGTTTCATGCCTTGCATGATGATATCCTTCCGCAAATTTCATTCGCTCTGTTCAAATACGGTTTAATTTTTTACCTTCCAACCCAACTCGACCACAACTTCTCATTGCTGAGCTTGTCAATCCATTACAACCAAGTTCCACTTCTTAATCTCCCTACTCTTTCTCTCCGCCCCTCTCTCCACCCCTTTCTCTCTCATTATTGTTTTGTATCTCTCTCAATCCCTGAAACTCTATACTTCTTATTTTCTCTCCAAAACATAGGAGCAAAAAATCAATAGAAAAAGAGAAAATAAAAGGCCCAAACTTTCATATTTATATGTATAACACTTTAATATTTAACATTACATAAAAAATATCATTATTACTAACTTTTTAAATTGAAATAGATCTTTTTATGTATAGGTTTGTGACACCAAAATGTTATAAATGTAAATATCAAATTTTAGATGTTAGACACATAAATTCATAAGATTTGTGTGGTTTGTATGCAAATTTCCCTTTAAGTATTTGTGCATGTCATTTCAATGCTGCAGAAAAAAAATTATTGTGTTTTATTTTGTCTATGTAGATATTGAAGACTGACCACAAGAAAATGTATTAAGAAATTCATACTCATTTTATATGAAATTGCACTTTAAAGAAAGATATTTTATATGTTTTAATGCAGGAATGAAGATTTATAGGTAATGGGAGCAAAAAGATAAAAAAAGAGCAAATCTGGAACAAAAATGACTAAAATAGATGATAATTGAACTATCCCGCCGACGGTGAGGAAGAGGCCGCCAACGACGAAATTTTCCCGAGAGCATTTGAATATATTACAAAGAAGCCCGCCGACGGCGAGATCGAGCCCACCGACAGCGAGCATGAGCGGTTATCCATTTTTCTAGAAGCCCGCCGACGGCGAGACAATTGATTCAAGCCAAATACGTTGAATCTGGACGCTTTTTGAAGATGTGTTTAAGCAACCTTTGGAAATATGACTCCTATATATAGAAACGATTTTTGTGTCATAGTGTGTGTCGTTAAGTGTCATTTAAGTGTAATCTGAAAGACAATAGTATGTTTAAGAGTGTTTAAGTTAGTGTCTTGGTGAGTATTTGAAGTGTGTTGTACAAAAAGGAAGAGTCAAAGGAACTTGAGGAATTCAGCTTGGGAAGAAGATTCGAGATAAGTATATTTGTTTATTGTTTTATAACTTTAAATGAAATCCAAGTTTTTTGTTATTCTTCCTATGCATTCTGAGTAGTTTTCTTTGTCTTTCTCCTTGTTGATGAGATTTCTGAAATGAAGAATTAAAATAGTTGTGCCTAACAATATTAAATAAAGATTGTGATAATCCTTTTACTTAAATCTTAATTTACTTTCAATTTGGCCAATTGAATTGTTAACATATGTTGAATTATCAACTATAGTAAATATTACATCCAAAATTCAGGGAAGTCAAAAGCCTTGGAAGGAGGGTGCAAATAAATAGGGAATATTAATTATCGGGTTGAAATTGGACATTTTAGTGTGACAGACTAAAATATTCAATTCGGTCTACATTGTTTGGGAGTCGAAGTGTAGATGTTAGCCCTCGAGCGAGGGAACGTGGGAGCTCGAAGTGGCAGTCGGTATCACTCCAACTTATCCGTGATTCGATAACAAACATAGGATTAGTCGATGTTCTTCTGCACTGGACGAAGGGTAAAAAATAGGAATGCTCCTATTTGACACAATATAATTCTAAAATTATTTAATTCTTCATTCACTTAATTGTCTTAACAAGGAGAAAGATACTTTTCTAAATTGCAATATTCTATTTAATCTTTAAGTAATAGTTTTTAATATAAGCGTTCTTAATTTTCGTATACTAGATTAGTAATTACAATTGCTGAATTTAGATCCTTAAGTCTCTAACTTCGCTGTGGGATCGATATCTAGGACTCATTATAGCCTTTATTACTCGAGCGATACGTATATTTGCGTTGATAAATAGGGGAGGTAGTACAATTACTTATTTTACTTGAAAAACATTTATAAAGCTTAACAAATATATATACCCTCGAATTTCATACCTGCTCTCCTCCGAAGTAGGCAAGTTTTTAGCGTTATTACGAGGGATTTATATCTCTTAGTAATCGTCTTGCATACTTATATTTATAACGATTATCTTAGTGCGATCGAGTTTTTGGCGCCGATTGCTGAGAAGCAAAGTAATTATTAAGGTAATCACGAAAATAATTATTAAAGATAATTACTAGAGTAACGAACTATTTTTAAATTTTACTTAAAATTATATGCGTAAATTTGGAACCGAAAGTTTAATACCTTACGATTCAGAATTAGAGCGTACTATTAAAAGAATTAGAAAACGAAATAGAGAAATTATAAATTTAACTCAAATGGTAAATAATCCGAAATTGAAAATATAAACCAACCAAAGACACTTTGAGAGATTACGCTAACCCTACATTAGATGAAATTCACTTAGCTATCAAAAACCACGATGTAGCAGTTAACTCATTCGAGCTTAAACCTACTGATTATCCAAATGGTACGGAATAATCGATTTAGTGGTTTACCAAACGAAGATCCTAATTTACATCTTGCTAGTTTTTAGAACTATGTGCTTA
Source organism: Papilionanthe hookeriana x Papilionanthe teres (assembly GCA_022702705.1). Lineage (NCBI taxonomy): Eukaryota > Viridiplantae > Streptophyta > Magnoliopsida > Asparagales > Orchidaceae > Papilionanthe > Papilionanthe hookeriana x Papilionanthe teres. The sequence continues at coordinate 109,833,239 of CM040432.1, forward strand.
ATTTTAAATATGATGAAGTATCTAATGTATCTGTTAGACTTAGGCTTTTTCCTTCTTTTAAGGGATAAGACTAAAATGTAGTTAAATTCGTTAAGACTCTGGATACATTAAAACTTGGGGAGAATTATCACAAAAATTATTATCCAAATATTTTCCTCCTTTAAAAACTGCAAAACTTAGAAAATGACATAACTTCTTTTAGTCAGTTTGACGGAGAATCAATATACGAAGCTTGAGAGAGATTTAAAGATCTTATTAGGAAATGCCCATACCATGCATTACCAGATTGGTTAATTATACAAACTTTTTATAATGGATTGATAGAATCTCTTAGATCTATTATAGATGCTGCTGCTGGAGGATCATTAATGTCAAAACTATTTGATGAGGCTTATTCATTAATTGAAGAAATGACTACTAATAATTTTCAATGGCCTTCTGAAAGGTTAAATCCTAAAAAAATAGCCAGTATACATGACTGATGCAATATCTATGTTAGCTTCTCGAATTACGTCGTATATCCAAGAAATTATATTATTTTGGAACGAATTATTCTCCTAATACTATAGAAGAAAATTCGTACGGACAATTTATAGACGCTCAACCTTCATACGAAACTTTAAATGCTTATTAATAACCGAGCAAATAATTCTTATGCAAATTATTATAACCACGGTTGGAAGAACCAATCTAAATTTTAATTGGAATAACAACTCTGCTATCAATGAATGGATGAACAACTCGATAAACTCGGTAGAAATCCATCTAACCAAGGAAATTCTAATTATAAACATTCTTATCCACTCGGATTTAATAATAATTCTCAATTTAAGGATAAGAAGTTATCTATGGAGGAATTAATATTAAATATGGGGCAACATTTGCAAAATCAAGGTAATCAATTACAAATTCAGAAATTAATTACAAAATCGAGGAATCTACAATTAAAAATATTAAAACTCGAACTTGGATATATCACATTCTGCACTTAATAATAGAATTCTGAACTTTTCCTAGTAATGTAGAAATAAATTCTAAAGATCGAGGAAAAGAACAAATTAAAGCGATACTGATTAAGAAGTGGAAAAGAAGTTGAAACAAAAATGCAAAAAGAAATGGAAAATCGAATGAGGAAGTGGAAATTGAAAAGAGAAGAATCAATAAAATCAAAATGAAGAATATCCACTAATACCTATGAAAATTTCGGTAGAAAAACCACCACCACCATTTCCTCAACGACTAAAGCAACATAAAAAAGATAAACGATTTTCTAAGTTTCTTGAAATCCTAAAGAAATTAACGGTAAATATTACATTTGTAGAAGCATTAGAACAAATGCTTCAATTATGTGAAATTTATGAAAGATATTTTAAATAAAAAAAGAAAGTTCATCGATAAGCAAATACTTGCACTTAGCGAAGAGTATAGTACGATTATTCGAAAAAACTTCACGAGAAATTAAAAGATCTTGGTAGTTTCACTATACCTTGCGCTATAGGAAAAAAATTTTATGGAAAAGCTTTATGTGACTTAGGAGCCATCATAAATCTTATGCCTGTATCAATTTTTAAAAGATTAGGATTGAGAGAAGTTTCACCTACTTCAGTAACCTTCGATTAGGCGATCGTTCGATGACATATCCAAAGGAGTTATTGAAGATGTGTTAGTAAAAGTGGATAAATTTATCTTCCAAGTGAATTTTATTGTTTTGGATATGGAAGAAGATAAATAAATACCCATAATTTTAGGAAGACCATTCATACTTCTTAGAAAAGCTATGGTTGATGTTCGAAAGGAGAATTAACTATGAGAGCGAAACGATCGAAAAGTAACTTTTAACGTTGCGAAATCAATGAAATATCCTGCTATAGAAAAATATGATGAATGTTTTCGAATGGACATTCTTGAACATTCGCAAAATGAACATTTTAAAGAATACTTTGAAGAAAAACTAGAAGTAGAAAATATGAAATTAATTGAAGAAACATATGACGAAGAATTAGATTATATACAAGAAAGATTTGAAATGTTGGACAATACAGACAAAACTAAAAAGAATATAGTTCCGTTGATTATTAAACCTCCTGAACTTGAATTAAAAATTTTACCTACTCATTTGAAGTATGCTTATTTAGGTAACTCTTGACCCTACCGGTTATTATATCGGCGGAACTAAACAAATCGCAAGAGCAAAAACTTCGGATACATTAAAAAAGTATAAGAAAATATTTGGTTGGACGCTTAACGAGATATTAAAGGAATTAGTCATTCGATATGTATGCACGAATTATTTTAAATAATGAACATAAACCGAGAGTTGATCCCGAAGGAGATTAAATCCAATAATGAAAGAAATAGTCGAAAGAAATATTGAAATTGTTAGACAATGGTATTATATATCCTATTTCGGACGAGTCTTGGGTAAGCCAATTCATTGTGTTCTAAGAAAGGAGTGAGTTATTGAAGCTAATGAAAATAATGATTTAATACCATAAGACGAGTTACTTGGTTGACGTATATGTATTGATTATAGAAAATTAAATTCGACCAGCAGGAAAGATCACTTCCCTTTACTATTTTTAGACAAAATGTTAGATAGATAGCTAGACATAAATATTTTTGTTTTTTAGATGGATATACAGGTTATCATCAAATTCAGATTGCTCACGAGGATTAAGAAAACAACATTTACCGGTCTTTATGGAACATTTACTTTTCGAAGAATGCCTTTTGAATTATGTAATGCACTCATGACATTCCGAGAGATGTATGATGTACATATTTAGTAAATTAATTGATGATGGAATAAAAGTATTTATGAATGATTTCTTTGTATTTGGAACATCATTTAACGCATGCTTGAATCATCTTGAAAAGTCTTAGAGATATACAAAAAAACTAACTTAGTTCTAAATTGGGAGAAATGTCAATTTATGGTTGCAGGAGGAATTGTATTAGGGCATAAAATTTCGGAAAATGACATAGAAGTAGACCGAATGAAAATTCGAACAATAGTTAAATTACCACCTCTATTACGAGTGAGAGGGGTAAGAGTTTTGTTAGACATGCGGATTTCTACAGACGCGTATATAAAAGATTTTTAAAAATTACTAAACCTACATGCCAACTTTTAGAAAAGGACAAGCAATTTGAATTTATCGATGAATGCTTAAGAACTTTTGAATTATTAAAAGTTAAATTAATCACAACACTTATAATAGTTTCACTCGATTGGAGAAACCATTTGAACTTATCTCGTGATCTTAGTGATTATCTTGTAGAAGTCATTCTTGGACAAAGATATGATAAAATTTTCAAAGTCATATATTATGCTTAGTAAACTCTCGATCTTACCGAAATTAACTATACGATTCTTCGAAAAGAATTATTAGCAATTGTATATGCTTTTGATAAATTTAGATCTTATTTAATTGGAACTAAATGTATTGTGCATATCGATCATTCTGCTATTAAATATTTAATGCAAAGAAGGATACCTGACACGATTAATCGGATGGATATTATTAATTCGAGAATTTGATTTTGAAATAAGTAATAGAAAAGGACCGATAATCAATTGCGGATCATTTATCGAAACTAGAATATTGTGAATTATCGACACTTATAATGAAATTACGAACGATTTTCCTGATGAACAACTTTATAATATAAATGAGTGGAAAATACTACTGGTATCTTTGATATAGTAAATTATATTGTAAGTGGTATTTTACCAACATGCTAACTTCTGCAACAACGGAAAAAATTCATTCATGATGCTAAAACATATTTTTGGGATGAATCATATTTATATAAGCAATGTAATGACCTAATAATTAGAAGATGTGTGTCTTATGAAGAAACTGAACAGATCATTCAAAAATGTCACAATTCTGAATTTGGAGGACATTTTGGGACAGATAAAATTGCTTACAAAATTCTACAATCTGGATTTTATTCACTACTCTTCTTTAGAGATGTTTATAGATATATCAAAGCTTGCGATAAATGCCAACGAGTAGGTAATATATCTAGAAGAAATGAAATGCCTCTGAATTTTATATTAGAAGTTGAAATTTTTGATGTTTGGGGATTAGATTTCATGGGAGAATTTATACCTTCATTTGGAAACTCATATATTAATTGCTGTTGATTATGTTATAAATGGATTGAAGCACAAGCCTTACCTCGTTGTGATGCTAAAAGTGTTTCAACATTTTTAATGAAAAATATTTTCACAAGATATGGAATGTCTAGAGTGATTATCACTGACGGAGGATCCCATTTTAAGAATAAATATATTCGAAATTGCGAGAAAAATTTAACATTATTCATAAGATATCAACGACTATCATCCACGAACCGAGTGGATTAGTTGAAGTTTTAATCGAGAAATTAAACGCATTTCAGAAAAGATTGTAAACCACTAGTAGGTTGATTGGTACTAAGACTAGACGACTGCATTATGGGCATATAAGGCTAGCTTATAAAACCACGATTAGAATGACTCCTTACAGACTTATTTATGAAAAAACTTGTCACTTACCAGTTGAATTAGAACACAAAGCGTATTGGGCAATTAAGGAATTCAATTATAATTTAAAAGATGCTGGTGAGAAGAAATTATTGCAAATGAATTAATTAGAAGAATTAAAAAATGAATCCTATGATAACGATAGAATTTATAAATAAAAAATGAAATTATGGCATGATCGAAAGATTAACCAAAAAAATTTTGAATCAAAACAAGAAGTTTTACTTTATAATACAAGATTAAAATTATTTATTGAGAAATTAAAATCTCGATGGTTATGACCTTTCACTATAACTCAAATATTCACATACGGAGCTATAAAAATTAAAGATCAAAAGACTGGACACAGATTTAAAGAAATGGACACAGATTAAAACCATATTTTGAAGGAAGAAGATCAAATTTTAAAGACGTTTTAATGCTCAGTCAACCTGATTAATAACCAGAATAGGTCGGGCTGATGACGTTAAACCAAGCACTTTATGGGAGGCAACCCATAGTAGTCTTTAATTATAATCTATTTACGTGATTTATTAATAATTATAATATAAAATAAATTCTACTACTCATATTTATCTTTATAATCATCACAAAATTAAGTCTATAGAGAGAAATCAGAAAATATTCGAACCTAAGCGAAACTGGGCAATTTTGCCTTAGCTCGCCGACGGCGAGATCGGCGCGCCTAATTTCAGTTTAAATTGTTAACTATCCCGCCGACGGCGAGATCGTTGCTTCCGACGGCGAGATAGTTGAAGAGCGATTTTTGGGAGTTATTTTGGCGGTTTTGGCAATTCTAAGTGTTTTTCTCTTTAAGGGACGCCTAGAACTCGAAATATTTACATTATACTTCCTAGAAACGAATAGAAACCCCTAAAAAACATAGTATTATGGCATCCAATCCACTTGAAATCACTAAATCCCGAGTGTTTAATCGACGAAAGTTTGTCAGTTATGAGGCCCAGCGGATATTCAACAAAGATATGATGAAGAAGAGATTGATTAAAGAAAGAGGATTCGTCAATAGAGGAGTGGAGAATTCAACAACACCTATTGAGGAGATGATTGCTCGACGATGTTGGGAAGTATTATGCTATACTGACTTACGCAGTAGTCATCCCAGTAGTCAAAGAATTCTACTCCGATCTTCATGGAATCAACAATGGAAGCGTATATGTACGAGGCGGATGGATAACTTTCACTCCTTCGAGAATTAATGAGTTGTATTCGATTGAGAATACACCTGTTTGTCACTATTCCAATTTCGTTCCTACAAGATATAATATGAATGAGATCTACCGATAGTTGACTGACGAATCTGAAGATTAGGAAATACGAGAAGACAGGTACGTTAGTTTTTCTACATCACTTCTTAACCCCGTCTCTAAGTACTGACACTTATTTATTTCTTCAAAATTATTACCCACGATGAGTGTAAATAAAGTTTCTAAGGAGTGTGCGATTTTAAATTACTGTATTCAAACGGGATTACCCATCGACGTTGGATCTATTATTGTGAAGTCTGACCTAGGCCTGATTGTGCATGGATCGATTCATGGACTTGGACATCCTTCAACAATATTTGCATTATGTAGTCGATACCAAGTTTCTATGAAGCACAGGAAAAAGTACTTTTGCTTTGGAAACCATTGAGATCCTACTGATATGTTTCCTACTTTGGATAACGATAATGATACAACCATTATTGCGGATCGAAACATCGTAAAGCAATCTTTCAATCAGAGCCATTTCTCGATAAAACTAATCTGATCTTTCGAAAACCCAAAGGATTGGAGAAGGATATACAGAACGTGATGAATTCTATCAATAATATCTCTGATTTATTTGATCATATTGACTGGAGAATGAAAGAACATTTTGATCATTCCGGACATCTCGAGGCTAGTTTCATACGACTTTTGAGAAGGAAAGGATGGATTGAAGAAGATTTTACAGAAGAATTTCCTTACAGATCTTTCTATATTCTGTTCGTGCACTTACGTTCTATCGGAGATATCAGAAATGATTTTAGTACCGATCCTGATGGGTAAAAGATATTTATTCGTATTTATCTGTGTTATGCTAGTTTGAATTTAGTTTATTATATTATTTACACTTTGGATATTTAATCTCAGTATAGATAAGATTACGTGTTATTTGTTTAGTCTCAGCATTTTGAGAACTGTGGTTTGGATTGCGACGCTGAATTGTGTGTATTAAGATTTTAAAAGTACTTTGTTAGTAATGTAGTGTGTGTGAAATTTCTAAACACTTGGATTTCATATATAAAGTTATGATGTTTTGTGTTGTGTGAATTTGTGTTAAAATAATATCTAATCACAATGAAATGTAGTTAATAGATTGATCGGACATTATTGAGGCTTAAAATAAATTAAAAATATTATAAATAAATAAAAAAAAACTTAAAATTTTTGAAAATCCCGCCGACAGCGAGATCGATCCCGCCGACGGCGAGATTTTCCAGAAACTTTTGACCTCTTTGAATTAATTAGCTCGCCGACGGCGAGAATTTTTTCGCCGACAGCGAGATCCCGAAAAACACTATATTTTGACCGGTCAACCGTCACTATTCATCGTCCCCTTTCCCAAAACTTCGAAAAACCTACCCAGGGCTTGAGAGATCTTGCATTTGGAGCGATATCAACTCATTTTGACACCGCATTTTATCTTCCCTTGGTAAGAGCTTCCCTCCTATGTAAAAATTGTTGATTTTCACTATGAATTTCTTCCACATTGAGTAATTTTGGAAAATGTAAAAATGTGGAGAAAAAACTTGGAAGAAGTTCATGGAACTTGATTTACATTGTTTTTAAGTCACATTTGGAAGCCATTTTAGTGTTATTTTGGAGTTTAGTTAAGATTTTTTGTAAATTTGATAGATCGAGAAATGGCTCACGACGAGAAAAACGACTTGGATTTTGACGAAACACGATTCGTGAATGCTAGAGCACAATCAAGATACAACCTCAATATCAAAGCAAGAAATTACATCCTCAATATCAAAGCAAGAAATTACATTCAGGATAGAGTCTTTAAAAATCCAGGAGGAGAAGTAGAACGAACGTTAAGAGAGAGAAGATGGGAGAATTTCTGTTATACAACGAATAAAGCTGTTGTTGAAGTCGTGAAAGAATTTTATGCCAACCTGACTGAGATAGAAGATGCACCAATAAAGGTTAGAGGATTTTTAGTTGATTTTAATGCTGCAAGAATCAATGCTTTCTACGAAGTACAAGATCTGCGTACCAGCGAATATGATACTTTTGGAACAATGGAAGGACAGCTGGATGAAGTGATTAACTTTCTCACTGATGGAAAAGGAACTTGGAAGATTAAGCAGCGTGAACGGGTAAACTTCCCTCTCTCTATGTTAAATGCATTATTTTATTTGCTTATCTTACTTTGTTACCTACCTATCACCATAGTGAAGTAACAAGAGATAGAGCAGTTATGAATTTCTGTATTCAGAACCAGAAAAGTATTAATGTTGGGAGTATTATTTACAAGAATATATTAGCCACCGCACGAAGTGAAAGTGGAGGAGGACTAGGACATCTTGGTCTAATTTATGCACTCTGCCAATTGTCTGGAGTAGATGCTAGAGATGATGAGGAATGGGTAGAACTTATGAAACCCATTACCCAGACTAATATAAAAACCTATGAGGCCCACGAAGGATGGAGATCTGGGACTAGGAGCTATGCACCTTCAACTAGTAGGGATATTCCCTCTACCGGTTATGATCCTCCTACCTATAGTTCTCCTACCCTTTATGATTTGATGAATGAAATGACTCTGCAGCGGAAAAGTTTTGAAAAAATTGAAGAAAAATTGGAGCATATAGATCAGAGGATTGGAGGCTTAGAGCGAAGGCACGATTATGACAACGATTATCTCCAGAGACATTCTGAGTTTGAGATAGCCTACTATGATGCTGAGAATTGTTATCGGAGAGGAGAGCTCGATGTTGTATTTCTCGAGTGCCCTCGATATGCTCATTATCGACCTACTTCACCTGCTGATCAAGGAGATGATGATATTGTTTGGGATTTTAGTGTTGATGATTAGATTTTCTGATTAGATATTTATGTTGTGTGATTGTTTGTTTGTTTTCTTAAATTCAGTATTGATGTTTAGTTTGTGAACTTGGTTTGTTATGTTGTGTAAGACATTTTAATATGGTTGTATAAGTTAAATGTATGTAGTTTTTAAATTTTTAATATTTTCGATTGCTTATTGTAATCTTGGATTGGATTAGTAAAATGTATGTGGATGTAGTGTGATGTTTTAGTATAAAAGATGGTAGTATTGTGTAAAACTTCTTTACTCAACAATTTCTTTGATATTATATATGTGTAGAAAGTTATTAACGGTACGAGTTAATTAAATGATGGAAAGAACTCGCATAACTTGAATAGAAGAAATACCTAAAGCACGAAGGTATGATTTAAATTTACATTTTATTTTCTTTTCACCTCGTATAAATAGATAGAAAACTTTAAGTTTGGGGAGGGAAAAACAAACAAATTTAATTATTAAATTGTTCTCAATTTATATTTTCAAAAATTTATAAAATGATTTTACGTAGTAATTTTTTAATTCGAGTAAACTAGAATTAATTTATATAATTATTATAGAAGGTTGAACAAAATATTTCTAATAATTAAAATAATTTTGTAGATTAAGATATTTAGTATAAGAAAATAAGAATATAGTTAACTATTTAAAGTAAGGAAAATTATATTTTAAATATGAAAATTCTAAGATATTTAGTTGAGAAAGAAAAGATTGAAACTCAATGAAGTAAAAACTTTGAAATACATATAAGGTAAGTAAATATTTCAAGTTTCAAATTTAGGAAGAGGAAAATGAAGTTCAAAATTATTAACAGAGCTAACCAAAAATAGTGATCATCACTTAAAAAAAAAAGAGAAAAAAGGGGATTGAAAAAGTAATCATAATATATATATATATATATATATATATATAAGTGAGGAGAAGCTTGACGAAATGCCTTATCAAAAATTGAGCTTCATTTGAATCGACCTAAAGAGTAAACTCGATTACATTTCCGAACTTATATATATGGATTAATATTTTACTAAATAGTGTTTTCATGAATTTCCTATTATCGAATATCTTAAGTAATTTAATATTGTAAAATATAGTCATTATTGAAATAAATAGAAGACTAGAAATCTTAAACATGATGACTAAATAGCCTTATATCTATAAAATTAGTTTAATTGTTTAAAAATATTTCTATTTAACTTTACTATAATATTTATTTAAATCAAATTCATAGTATTTCCGAATTAAAGTTTTATTACAAATAATCATTACTTTTATGTAGTATCAAAATTACTTGAGGACAAGTAATAGTTAAGTTTGAGGATTTTGACCACAAGAAAATGTATTAAGAAATTCATACCCATTTTATATGAAATTGCACTTTAAAGAAATGTATTTTCTATGTTTTAATGCAGAAATAAAGATTTATAGGTAATGAGAGCAAAAAGATCAAAAAGCAACGAGTCTGGAACAAAAAGGACTAAAATAGATGAAAATTGAACTATCCCGTCGACGGCGAGGAAGAGGCCGCCTACGGCGAGATTTTCCCGAGAGCATTTGAATATATTACAAAGGAGCCCGCCGACGGCGAGATCGAGCCCGCCTACGGCGAGATCGAGCCCGCCGACAGCAAGCATGAGCGGTTATCCATTCTTCTAGAAACCCGCCGACGGCGAGACAATTGATTCAAGCCAAATACGTTGAATCTGGACGCTTTTTGAAAAGGTTTTTAAGCAATATTTGGAAATATGACTCATTCTATATATAAAAACGATTTTTGTGTCATAGTGTGTGTCGTTAAGTGTCATTTAAGTGTAATCTGAAAGTCAGTAGTGTGTTTAAGAGTGTTTAAGTTAGTGTCTTGGTGAGTATTTGAAGTGTGTTGTACAAAAAGGAAGAGTCAAAGGAACTTCATGGAGTTTGCTTGGGAAGAAGATTCGAGATAAATATATTTGTTTATTGTTTTATAACTTTAAATAAAATCCAAGTTTTATGTTATTCTTTCTATGCATTCTGAGTAGTTTTCTTTGTCTTTCTCTTTGTTGATGAGATTTCGTGAAATGAAGAATTAAAATAGTTGTGCCTAACAATATTAAATAAAGATTGTGATAATCTTTTTACTTAAATCTTAATTTACTTTCAATTTGACCAATTGAATTGTTAACATATGTTGAATTATCAACTATAGTAAAGATTACATCCAAAATTCGGGAAGTCAAAAGCCTTGGAAGGAGGGTGCAAATAAATAGGAAATATTAATTATCGGACGTAGAATTGGACATTTTAGTGTGACGGACTAAAATATTCAATTCGGTCTATTGTTTGAGAGTCGAAGTGTAGATGTTAGCCTCGGGCGAGGGGAACGTGGAGCTCGAAGTGGCAGTCAGTTATCCTCTCAGCACTAGCCATGATTCGGTAACCAAACATGGGATTAGTCGATGTTCTTTGTACCGGACCAAAGGGTAAAGAATAGGAATGCTCCTATTTGACACAATATAATTCTAAACTCATTTAATTCTTCATTCACTTAATTCTCTTAACAAGGAGAAATATACTTTTCTAAATTGCAATCTTCTATTTAATCTTTAAGTAATAGTTTTTCGTATAAGTGTTCTTAATTTCCGTATACTAGATTAGTAATTACAATTGCTGAATTTAGTCCTTAAGTCTCTAACTTCCTTTTGGGATCGATATCCAGGACTTCATTAGAGCCCTTTATTACTTGAGCGATACGTATACTTGCGTTGATAAATAGGGGAGGGAGTACAATTACTATTTTACTTGAAAAACATTTATAAAGCTTAACAAACATATATACCCTCAAATTTCCGCCCTGCTCTCCCCCGAGCCGGTCAAGTTTTTAGCGTTATTGCTAGGGATTTATATCTCTTAGTAATCGTGCTGAATACTTATATTTATAATAATTACTGCCGTGCGATCAAAGACTCATGCACACTTTTCTAGTTTTTAAGTGTAACGGGTTAAAGGTTCCATGCATGCCATGTTGATGTGGTAGGAAAGCCTAGTCGTGTGCATAATTGCTTATGGGGGTACATCCCATGCATGTCTTTTTAAGTCTGGTGGGTTTGAAGACATCAGTTGCAGTATATTAGTTATTGATTATGAACACTTTCTTAGGCATAGTTGTAGACACGACACTTCCAGTGGATGCCCCCTATGTGAGAGAGACACCAGGAGGGTGCTAAAATTTTGTTTGGGCATTATTTAAAAAAAAACATTAAAACGATCAACTAGACATTGATGCAACAAAATGAAATATAAATTGAGGACAAAAGGCTCAATGTTCAAATGTTGTATTAGTCATTTAAGGGCTAAATTCAACACAAATAAGACCTACATAGGACTTATAGCAATCTTAAATTTTCTCTTAGAGAACAGAACCTCCTTGCTATCTTTAAACTTTTTTGAATGCTCAAAATTTTCTGTTTTTTTGAACTAAGCTTGATATGTGATAATGAATCAGAAAGCCTCTTTATTCATAGGCGGAGAAAGGTACCTTGCGGGGCTTAACCTGAAAAAAAAAAAACACACACACACACACGTAGGAACCTTGAAAACACATGATAGAATCTACCTTGAAAATAAATTTTAACTAAATATATATGCTTAAGAACCTGCAATCAGACATGATGTGAACATAAAAAGCTCAAAATGATTTTTTTTTTAATTTTTTTTTGCATTTTAATGACAAAACATCGATGCAAAATTTAAATTTTGGAGAATTTTAATCATTCTATACACATCACGAGACAATTTTAAGCTAGGTACAACATTTTAAGAGTCATGCAAGGGCTTTGTGAAAAAATGTACCAATCTTCAAACATTAATTGATTGCATGCTTCAATAAGCATGCTAATCATTTGAAATTCAAATCAAATTATGATGCACATATTAAAAACAAGTAATCAAATCTAGCTCGCATCTAAAAGATCTATAATCATTTCAAAATTAATATTCTCTTTCTCATCAACTTGTTATGCCTATGCTCTCTAATGGGTTATGCTACTTACAAGGTAAGATCGTAAGTACTACTTTCTAATTTTTCATATCACATAGACTAGAGTTGATATGATTTTTCTTGAAGAATGGTTTTAAATTCTTCTTGCATAGTCCAGTATAGTAAACCCATCACCATGGTTCTGAAATTAGATACTCATTTGTAAAATTCATTTAGTATATTTTGTCTTCTGTTTGCATATGTTCTTCAATGCTTTTAATGAACAAATTTTATTTTATTTTTTTTAATATGAATGTTCACTTCCAAAATTATAAAGAACAATTATAAATTCCATTTTACTGAGACCTTCTATACATATAAGGTCGAGTCGACAAGGTCTATGGTGTGATGATTATTTACATAAATTGAACACATGTATCCTTGTGTCAATCCTTTACTGGTAAGCAAAAAGAGTCAATAAGATTCGAGCCCACAAAATAAAACTATAAAAAATACTCCTATGATGAGCGTGGTCTATTGCACATCATAACTAGAGTGGTTGCTTTCAAAATATGCTCTATATTTTAAATAAATGCTTGGAACATTTATATACTCAAATGATAATTGTATTGAAAAAAAGAATATTAATTAATCAAACGAGACTCTACCATCAAAATGCCCTCATGTCTTTAAATCAATCATTTTTGGTTTAAATCTCACTAAAAAATATTCAAACAAAAAATAAAATGCAAAATCTATGTTCAATTGAAATTATCGTTATAAGCAAAGAAAAAATTATTCATCTATCACAATTGTTTGCTAAGTGCGATAAACATAGTTACAAAGAAATAATTTCATATTGTGTGAAATTTTATATCACTCTCAAAATTTTCATTCCAATGAGGATGTGATATAGATTCTCTAACATTATGATGTTGTTGCCAAGTGCCACTATTAAAATGAAAGATTATTATTAGGATTTCTTGGTTGGGTTCTTCGTCGTAAAATGTCATTGTTACCCCAACAACCCATATCCCCTAAATAACAAACTATAGAGTGCATTTGATACGGGCAAAAATCATTCTATTAGCTTCAATCGACTTGAAAATATATTATTTGGCAAATATCTATCCAAGATCTACAAGGTCTTAAGGATATATAATTTGTTGTTTTTCGGCAATGATTTTTCAGTTAGGCTAGGCCAACTACCTCCATTGATTAATTAAACCAGAGTTTACGATAATCTAGACATTGAACCAAGGGATTTTAATCAAGTTCACAATTATTCCTCCCTCCACTTTATAATCCACAATTTTTTTAAATCTAAAAGTAGAAATACTGTTATTATGTGCTAATTGTTTAAATTTTACTGTCTCACCTTAATTGAATAATTTTTTTTTTTTTGTGATTGAGAGCAATAATTAATCCTAGAGGATTGCATCTATGAGAAACACAGTATCATATTTTAAAATCCATGCAAAAATGGTGGGAAATATTTGGATAGTATTTTATTCGAAATTTAGTATGCCTTCAAAACATTTGACTCGAAATCACAACTCTCATAGAAGAGCAGGGCGCAAATTTTCATGATCCACATATTTTTTACAGCTTCATTGAGAAATATTTAAACAATGATCAGGAATTTTTGCAATAGGCACATAAATTTGAGAGAAAATTAATGTTAAGAAGTTCATGCAATCTTAGGTCGATGGTGATATTGGATATGCTGTAAAGACATGAGTTTGGGAGTAGTTGGAAGATCTGAGATTGACAATGAGAGTGCAAAGGATTCCATAAGGAGGAAGGCATGGAGGATTTGTATGGGACTAGAGAAATTGAGATGTGATCTTAGTTTTGACAACCAATCTTGGTGAGGACGAATCAATGGAAGCCTTGAGAAAACTTCAAAGCTCCAAGACATGAGTTGCAAAGGAGATTCTTTAGGTCGAATTGATGGCAATCATGGAATCACGGTCAAAATGAGAATGAATATGTTGGCTTGGAAGGTGGCAAATCAGAAATATTTGCAAGTTTCAACAAGATTTGTGATATTTGTTTCCAGATCAATGATAGCTAGGCGATTGCAGATGGGGGGAGAATGCAAGCTCGTGTTTGGGAGAATTGCGATGTGGATAGATCTTGGAGGTGCAATCTTGAGACACTGATGGCTGAAATGATCTGCAATCGTTGTGGCTAGTGGCCTAGGTGAAGGCTTGCTCCGAAAAAAATAGAAAAATATGGGCGATTGCGTGAGAAACTATCAGTTCATAACTGATTTTATTGAGGAAAACTTGTGTGATCTAAAGGTTTGATGCGTTGGACAGGTGGTGACAACTACATTCAGGAAGAGAATAGCTGGTTGCACTTTTTCTTAACAAGAGCACCTATGATAGAATCGTTTGTCAAAAACTTGGAGTTGTTAAACACTTCCAGAGAAAGAATAAAATGTAGAGATAACAGGGGATGACTCTTCGTATCATCATTTTCCCCAAATGATGTATTTATATAATACGACGCGTTAAGCTTATTAACTTCCAACAATTAAATCACTCTTGACTACTAAATTATCTGTAAGTAGATTAACATTATTCTAATGCAAATATCTCGGATTTTTTTTCAGCAATAATTTTGCAGCTCTTACCAACCCAAAAAAAATAGCAAACGACAGTCTTCTGTAAAGAATCTTAGGCCGCAAATTTTCATTATTCACATATTTTTTACGGCTCCATTGCAAAATATTTCAACAAAGATCAGGAATTTTTGCAATAGGCAGATCAATTTGAGAAAAAATTTCATGGTAAGAGGTTTGTTCTTTGACTAGAAGGCACAATCTTTGGTCGATGGTGATGTTGGTTATGCTGCAAGGAAGGACATGAGTTTGGGAGGCGTTGGAAAATCTGGGATTGACAATGAGAGTGCAAAGGATGCCATAAGGATGAAGGCATGGAGGATTTGCATGGGATTAGAGAAACTACGATGAGATCTTAGTTTTGGCAACCAATCTTGGTGAGTACAAATCAATGGAAGCTTTGATACATCATCAAAGCTCCGAGACATGAGTTGCAAAGGAGATTCTTGAGTTTGAATTGATGGCAGTCCTGGAGTAATGGTCAGAATTAGAATGAATATGGTGGCTTGGGATGGCAAATCAGAAAGATTTGGCGGCCTGGCAAGGATCAGTGAGATTTGTTATATCAGTATCGGGATCAATGATTGCTAGGTGATTGTATATGGGGAGAACTGCAGGTTTGTGTTTGGGAGAATTGCGATGTGGATGGCTCTTGGAGGCGCAATCTTGGAGACATGAATGGCTGACATGATTTGCAGTCGTTGTCTCGAGTGGCTTAGGTGAAGGGTTGTTTTATATATGAAAAGAAAAATTACAAAATATGGGTGCTTGCTGATCTATCTAAAAAATACTCATTTTTATGCCTTATTTATGATTCAATTCTTAAGGATATTATGCTTCAATGAAAAGATATTTTTATGTTTTTGGATGTAGATGATTTAAAAAGAGTTCAAGAAAGAAAAAGAAGGAAAAAGAAGCAAAAAGGAGCAAAAATGGAGCTTATGAAGCAAAATTTTGGAATTATTGGCCTGGCGCTTAGGCTCCAGAATCCGGAACTTAAGCGCCAGTTCGATACAGACGCTGTCAAGTTTTTTTGATGACTTTGGGTAGTTATTTTGACGGTGTTAAGCGGTTATTGGAGCTTCTAGAAGACTGGAGGTTACTTCTAATATATATGACATGTGATACAATGTATTTGGACACAAGGAAACGGTCTGGATCGCGAAGAGGTGCGACCCAAAGTGAAGAGGTGCGAAAGACCTGGTCATGGAGTCCGGCGCCTAGGTGCTAGATCCCGGCGCCTAGGTGCCAGATCCCGGCGCCTAGGCGCCAGATCCCGGCGCCTAGGTGCCAGATCCCGGCGCCTAGGTGCGATAGTTACCTTCTAGAAGATACATTGAATTTGAACGAATTTTGAAGAGGTGTCTTAAGCAACCCCTGGTCAAATTCAGCGCTCTATAAATAGGAGCCCATTCTACAGAGAAAATCGCACCAAAACCCCTCTTAGTACACATACCCATTTTAGCATCTTCTCTCTCCTCTATAGTTTTATTTAGTCTCTTCTAAACTTAGGGTGCCACTTTATTTTATATCTAGTGAGTTTATTTTGAGTGTTTATTGTGTGTTATCATTGTCGAGTCTTTCATTATCGCTTTGACTCGTAGAAGTCAGCGGATCACTTGGAGGAACACTTCAGATAAGTGTTTGTACTTTGGTTCAAAGTTTTATAAATATTTTTTGTTGTGTCATTTCAATGTGTTCTGAGTAGTTAGTTATCTTTCTCCTTTCAACTATGAAAAGATTATAAATTAATAAATTTTGTAGGAGAATTAAATATAAAATATTTTAAAACATTGTGATGATATTAATACCTGATCTTAGCTTTACTTTTTAAATCGCAATTTAATTTGTTAAAACCTGTCGAAGAATTTTGAGACCTATCCGGAGATAAATTCCTAACTGAGTAGATATCACACGAATCCTTAGGTAATCGCAGTTATACGCGGATTGTTTAAGGTGAAATGCAAATAGATAGGAAGATAATATTTATTGGCGTAAAATTAATTAAGTATTTAGAGTGTACGTACTAAATTCTAATAATTTAGTTTATAGAAACGTAATGCAGTCACCTAGTAGAGTCGACTATAGCCACTTTCGAACATCTAAGTAGTGCGAGCCTAGATTAAACCATTCTACTAATAAAACATCGCGAGCCTATCTATAGATTAGCCAACGTTCTTCGTACTCGAACCAACTGGGTAAAGAATGAAATGCTCTATTTCGCACAATATCATAATCTTAATTCCCTACAAAAGATAATTACTCTATAATTCTTGGATTAGTTGAAAAAGGAGAAAGTCGTTTTTATACTTGCATTGAATTTTACTTACTGCTTACTTTACTTTATCACTTATCGCTTATCGCTTACTTCGCTTTTAGTAAAAATTGTTAGTAAATTTAATTTGAATATATATATATATATATATATATATATATATATATATATATATATATATATAAATTGCATTTGAAAATTCCAAAATATTACTTGTATTTCTTACTTTTTATAAATTCACTATCCTCGTGAGATCGATAACCGCGATTCCACTGTAGACTCGTATTACTTGAACGATACGTATACTTGCGTTTAAAATCGCGACTTTTACAATAATTATTATAAAATCTAAATATAAATTAATAAAAGTAAATCTCGCAGATCAAGTTTTTGAAGCCATTTGCCGGAAATTAAATCTTCTAAAAAGTGGTATCAAATTCTTGTATTTTAAAGCATATATAAAGTCGCATCGCATCACTTGCATGAGAAACTATCGGATCATAGATGGTTTTCTTGAGGAAAACTTGTGTGATCTATAAGCTGGATGCGCTAGACCGCTGGTGACAAATACATTTAGAAAGAGATTAGCTGGTTGCACTTTTTCTCAACAAGTGCACCTATGATAGAATCCTCCATCAAACACTTCGTGCTGTTAAACACTCCAGAGAAAGAATAAAATGTAAAGATAATAGGGGGGACTCGTTCATGACTCTTCATATCATCCTCCTCCCCAAATAAAGTATTTATATAATACAACGCCTTGAACTGATTAACTTCCCCTAATTAATTCACAGTTACTAAAAAATTTTCTATAAGTAGATTCACATCATTCTAATTCAAAAGGCTCGGATTTTTATTCAGCAGTACTTTTGCAACTCTTACTAACAAAATAAAAAAAAAAGCATATGATGGTTTTCTGCGAAGAATCATACAGAAAAAATTGTAAGATTCGTCTACTCTGTAGATTTTTTATCAATATATGAGGGTCTTTAATAGAGTTTAAGAATCTTGATTGCTTTGCCAGTTTTGTCAGTTTTACAATGCATTAAGAAGTGAATTTAATTTACTGCCTGGGGATGTTGTGTTCCAAACAAGCAGCAGGTCCATGATTTTAGGGACCTCTTCATAAATTGAAAGCAACCGTACATATCCATTATTTGTTGTTTACTAAACTGACGTAGACTGCACGAGTTTTATCCATGAACCAATATAAATTTGGGCTCAAAACGATGAACTTATGGGTCCTTAAAATGTTAATTTTCATATGCCTATTTGCAGCATATGGAATTGGAGAGGCTATCGCATACGTTATCTGTCTTCTGGAAAAAGTGGCCCTGCGCTGATTTTAATTCATGGTTTTGGGGCAAACAGGTGCATTTCGTTACTATCTTTAGTTTAATTGTGATTTTCAGACAATTATGTTGGACGGGCCTTTCATTTGCATTTTTTTTTATTTTGTTTGATCTTAAAGCTTTCCCGTATATTTAAGGTCTTTTGCAACTAATAACATCAGGCTTTGCCCTTTTTGGTCCTGTTTGTTTCCATAAGATTAAGTCATCATGTTCATCATGTTATGTCAATGACAAAGTTGTATATTGCAAAAATTCTATTATGCTGTGAACTTATTGTGATCTTCTTCATTCTTGGTTGTTGCTTTTTAGCAACGAGGCGTGCTATTGTTATTGTAGGTTGTGTTAAGTCATGCAGAGTAATTCTGACATGCGAATTTTCTTGCCGCTTGAAGGAGTCATCCTCCGCAGATTTGCTACTGTATCCATTAAAATGGTCTTAGATATAATTCATGTCCAAATACAGAAGTTATCTACAAACTTGATTATGCAAGTTTTAGTTTTAGCTCTCGATCTTGCAACCAGATTAAAATCTGAAGCGACGCATTATGATTGGTCCCACTTACCTGACAGTATCAAACTTTGCCATGCCTTGGGCAATTGGACTGGGCCATGCGATTATTAGATGAACCAGTGTGATTCACGTATGAAGTCTCAATTCATTCCACCTCTATATCTTCAATGTAGCCTCGATCCATAAGAGTAAACTTGCTTATTTTGTCTGCCAGTTAATAAACTTAGTGACCACATTTTAAGTTGTCACTTCCTAATCCTTTTTGAATTTTCTTTTACTTTCTTTGTTATTAATGTGGTGGGCCCACTTTTATTTCATTTGATTCTTACTTGATTTTGTGGAGGATTGCTTTCTCCTTTTATTGATGGTTTTTTCCTCTTGCTGCACGTTTGTCTTGGCCATGTTTGCGCTTGTTTTTTTTTTTCCTTTCCTTCATTTTTTTATTTTCATACTCTCATACAGGAGGGTGCTCTTGCCCAATCTCATATGTAATGTTTAATTTACCTTTTGTTTTCATTTTTATTCTGGCCCTTCATGATCTTGTTTAGTTGTGATTTTCTTAGCTTTTCCTGTTGAGTGAATTACCCAACCATTTTGATTGCAATCACTACCTTCCTTTTTTACTTCTGCATTATATTTACAATAACTTTCTCCATCAATGCGTAGATATTTTTAACTTTCTTACATTGTCCATTTATCACTCAACCATGGAAACACATAGCTAAGGACAGTAGTACTTCACTACTTTACCTGAGTAGGTCCTTAATTAGTTTTATTTTGGCCAACCATTTGGTTTTGTCTTCACATTAATCATGATAGATATATTGGTTATGTGATACTCTTTATTGACTCGAATGATATGTTGATACTATAAGCAACAGGAGAAAGTAGTAATAGAAAACTCAATAAATGAAAATACCATTAATAATGAAGATATTTTATAATAGTAAGAGCTATAGATTCCTTTTATAGAAATTATACACATGTTCTATTATTAATATGTCAATAAATAAATTTGAAATCTTTTTCCCCCACAAACATAGGATATTATTGTATATGAAGCATCAAAAAGTGAAAACACAAAAGTAGATAGGAATTCATAATTAAGTCTATAATATCTCTATAATATGTAAAGAAAAAGATACAAAGGGAAAGTAAGGGTGCCTTTCTGATGATGATAGATGACAACCAGTACTTGTATGTTTATTTCTCCCTTGAAAATTTAGTTGTGAGAAATATGAATAGCATTTTTATTGTCAAAATACATATGAGTGGATTAGAAAGAACAACACACGTTAGCAAGCAACCACAGCAATCAAATTATCTCCCTGCTAGTATAGGCCATAGCATATGATACAGAGCTTGCCATAGCATCATACACAGCTTCTATTAAAGATCAAGAAACAACACTTTTTTCTTATTATTTTTTTTTAAGTTAACGAGAGTATGCAAGAAATATGTAAAAAGTGGTAGTAGATTTGCGGTCTATTGGCTTTCTAGTTCAAACAACATCAAAGTAAGCGTGCACATCCAAAGAAGATGTTGATAAAAATAAGAGACTGAAGAAAAGAACCCTGAAAATATCACAAAATTTGAAGAATGACTGTCCAATAAACAGCGTGGAGAAGAAACAATTGAACTGAAAATTGGAACAACATTCATAATATTTGATATTAAGATAAATCAAGCTACCAATAATATTAAGATATAAAATAAGATTAGTTAAAGATGTGCCATTTGACGGAGATGAACATTGATTTATCAACTATCCTAGTAATAGTAAGATGTGCATGCTTAAGGATATCAATTACATATTTAGGATCTGTTTGAGGCAATTGCAGCTTATTAAAAAGCAACTGTGAAGCTGCAGAAAAATAATCTGATGTTCAAAAACCTGTTGTGAGACCTGCAATGCTCTATGGTGCTGAATTTTGGCCTTTAAAAGAGAAGCATAAGTCTAAGTTAAGTGTTGCCGAGATGAGAATGATTAGGTGGATGATTGGCTTTACACTTAGAGACAAAATGCAAAATGAATATATCCGTAATAGGGCTGGTGTTGCACTAGTGACAGACAAAATTAGAGAGAGTCGTGTTAGATGGCTTGGTCACATTAAACATCGACCACCTGATGATCTGATCAGAAGAGTAGATGTTTTAGATGCAACTTATGTTATGAAGGCAAAGATAGACTTGGGAAGTCTCGGGCTTATTGCGTAAAAAATGATCTTAATTTATTAGAATTAAATGAAAATTTGACACTAAATAGGACACAATGGAGAAAAATGATTCATGTAGCCGACCCCACTTAGTGGGATTAAGGCTTTGTTGTTGTTGTCGTTGTTCAAAAAACTGTTGTGGCTATTACAGTTATTTATTTATTTATTGAAAAAGTCAAACTGCGGCTTGAAAGCTGTCATCGCATCTAGTCAGGATTGGTGGGAAAACAAAGATTTCAGCGGCAACCTTTTGAAAAGGCAGTCAAGACGCAGTTTACCCAAATACACAAAAACTGAGGTGCGGTGCGCACTGCCACCGCACCACCGCCCCACCACCCCAAACAAACTCTTAAGCTATTAGAGAGGTAGCTTTTAGGAGAATGCGCTGCATCATTATCCAAGCAATAATATTGTAGACCTAAATCTTTTATTTGACTAAGACTAACATAATCATCTATCGTAATTATATCATCAAATTTCGAAGGATGCAGAATACGTTTACCAGCAATACAGTTAACCAAAAAATGTAGAGTCGTTGTCATAGATATGTATTGGCATAAAATCACAAATTCAGCTCCGCATACTATAAAATTTGAAACCAGTATAAGAGAGCATACTGATGAACGACAAAAAACTATATGTTCAAAAAAGCCATTTCCCTCCCTTTACAGTGCAGTATGAAGAGGAGGCGGCTATAGTTTTGGCTTTGTTTTTTTGTTTTTCATGCGATCTCCTTTTTTTGGCAGTCTGCTTGTAATATGCCAGTTGTTTTCTTATATAGTTTTCCTCCCACAGTGACCATTGGAGGAAAAACATTTCTTTTCTTTCAAAGACAAATAGGGTGTACTCAATTGATCTTATTGGTTATGGTTATTCGGAAAAACCAAATCCTCGGGACTTTGGGGCAAACTCTTTCTACACCTTTGAAACTTGGGCAGCTCAGCTAAATGAATTTTGTGCTGATGTGGTGAAAGATGATGCATTCTTTATATGCAATTCTATCGGTGGTATGTCTGCATTTGCTCTAGAATATTTCCTTTATTTTTAGTTTTTTCTCCTTGCAAAGCTTGGTCAGCTGAACACAGTGGCTAAGATGCTAAATCTGTATCTATTGTGGCTACCCATTTGTTTCCAAGTGTGATTTTTTGCTATTTCGCAGGGGTGGTTGGCCTTCAGGCAGCCATTATGGAGCCTCAGATTTGTAGAGGAATCTTTTTACTGAACATTTCTCTAAGGATGCTTCATATTAAGAAGCAGCCATGGTATGGAAGGCCTTTCATCAAGTCATTTCAGAGCTTACTGCGGTAATGATGACTTGTCTAGGAATATAAAAGAGGTGGTTAGTTCTTGATATGATTGATTTGTGATGCTGCTTTTGATCACTGACAGAAATACAGAGCTCGGAAAAGTTTTTTACAATGCAGTTGCCACGAAAGAATCAGTAAAGAGTATTTTGTACCAGGTGTTGTTAAGTGAAACTATGATACATATTTCTACTTTTACTTTCAAGTTTGCGTAGGTTTAAACTTATTTTAAGTTTGCCCGAGTAAAGAAAATAAGATATTGAAGTTTCTCAGATAATTAAGTTGCATATACGATATAATCCAGTCAGGCATAAGATGCATGAATAGGGCGATGCAAGATCTAGTTTGTGGTCAGAATTGGCTAAAAACTCAGAGTAGTTGGATTGCTTGACATGACAGTGGTAACTTGTCACTTGGAGATCACTTAATAATGATGGTAGGATTGGTCCCACCGCCGAAGTAAACTCTTTACTTGGCTCATCTCGGATGTGGACCACATCTATCTGTCCTATTGAGGATATGGACCACATCTATACTGTTGAATCTTCCAAAAGTAACCCACGATCGGTTCAAACGGGCGCGAAGTGGGAGTAATATGATCCTTCTCACACTATGGTGGTACTGACAGAACCTCGGCCGTACCTATCCATCATCGGGTGCGGGTGTTTCAGTCCTCTTTGCTAATGTCTGTCGGCCGCTGAAATGCGTCTTTGAGATTTAATTTAATATATACATATATCGATTTTTGAAAATAAAACTTTAATTTTTAAAGTATGAGAATGGACGGATCTCATTCGTTTAGCAGTTTGAATGAACGAGCGTAATATCGCAAGCGGTGCATCTATCTCAAGGAATATGCACACTGCTTGACGATATCGCTCGATCAAATAAACTACAGAATTCAGGACATCTGTTCTGCTCTGCGAAACTTTATGTGGACCGACAAATTCTCCTATTTAATACAAAAGAATTAAATAGTGTTTATATTACCTGGGTTCATAAAGCTCCCTATAGAGGCAAGCTCCTATAGTCAATTACCTCTCAAATGACCGAAATCACCCGAGAAAACTCTCGATTTAGATTAGAGTTTCTATCTTCATGAATTCAAAGAGTAGGGTTTTCAACGTAGTATGGTAGTAGGAAATCCAATAGGTGAAAGACGCAATGTAGAACAGTTATTTCCAGAGTCAAAGAAAAGAGAGGTAGGGGACGTCACGGATCTCGAGGAGAACCTCGATGACTCATCAGACTATCCTAATATTGGGCTTTAAATTTTGAAAATGAATTTATTTAAGTTTCAATCCTGTCAATTAATTATAGGAATTACATTTACATAATCACCTGATTATGCAAATAACCTGGAAGGTAGGAGGATTTACGTCATATCGGACGACGACCTCGGAATCCTAAGCTAGTTAGGGCTTATATTGCACAACAAGACTATGTAAAGGCCTAAAAGAACAAGTGAGGATTTATGTCGCACTAGGCGGACCACTTCGAAGTCCTATGACTTGTTATTTAATTCTAAGAAAGGTTTTGCTGAAGTAGACCCAAGTTTTGCTGTTGAAGATGGTCGTGCTGCCCTCGAAGTCGTGCTCCGTGCTCCACGTCGTAGCAAGGTTGCAGTTTGAGGTTCGAAGTTTAAATTATTAAAAGTGGACATGCAAATTGTTATGCCGATGTTTTATTTCATTATGATTATTTTCCTTTTTATTACTGTTGTATTGCAAACATGAGTGTACATTACAGTAGCAGGAGCAGTAGTAAAAGAAAGCAGGAAAACAGGTATATGCTACGCTAAGCAGTAAACATGCTACACTAAGCAGGAGTACATGCTACATGAAATAAAACATACTATGCTAGCAGGAATATGCACTGTAAAAAGTAAAACATGCTACTCTTACAGGTATAGGTGCTAGGAAGTAAAACATGTAATGCAGTAAAAAAAAAGAAGTAATAGTGCTACAGGTGTACCGTAGGTGCTGATTACCCGCAGTGTATTGTTATCTGTTTATTATTTTCATTTTATCTCCTGCAAGAAAGGAATTAACACAAAAGAGCCAGAGTAGACATAGTAAGGAAAACCTGAGTAAGTGCGCTATCGTACGTGCAGGAAAAGCGAAGTGTGAAATCCAGGAATAAATCCAAAAGAAAGGCGAAAGGACGAAAAAGAAAACAAAAAAGAAAGACGAAAGGAAAACAAAGAAAATCGAGAAAGAAAGCAAAGAACTCCCGTGGAAAACCTCGAAGAAAAACACGAAAAAGGTCGTAGCAAAACCACGAAACACTAAAAGACGAGAAAGAAGGCAAGGAAGTCCCGTAAGAAACCTCGAAGAGAATCACGAACAAGCGCGAAAAAGTCGTAGCAAAAATCACAAAACACTAAAAGAAGAAACTCACAGATGTCCCGCTAAACTCACGAAGAAACGTAAAAAAACCATGGGCTATCTGAAAGGGACTGTAAGCATGATGGCGGGAAAGACTCAGAGCTGGGCTGTGTGCGTCCCAATCTTAGATAAGAGCTACCGGACCGACACCCTACAGAAGGCAGTCCTAACCTCGACTCGAGTAATTAACCGTGAACTTTTACTAGTTTTCATTCATTTTAGTTTAAATGCATATAAATTTATAGGTGAAAAGTAATTTTGTTGCAGATGAAAATTTTGTTTCAAAATATTTATTTTTATAAAGTAGTACAGTCCACAGACTAACCACCATAATCGAACTAGGACTACTAACAACTTAAGGGTATTGGTGGCAACAGTTTCACCAAGAATTGGCGAATAGCATCGTCGGTCCAAAGCCTCGTCTCCAGTGGAGATTTATTTACTCAAAGGCGAGGGGATACTATTCTAAATCCCTCTTTTTTAAGCACACAAGCACTATCTTCGTCGTCCTAACCCCAACCACCCTACTTACAACCTTGCTTGATGACCTCACATATAGCCTAAAGGGGCTATATGTGCACACCTACACGTCCCCTGTAGGTGCGGACATTGAACCAAGAAGCAAGGAGAAAATCAAGGGACGGGGGAACAAGACAAGGAAAGAGGAGAAAGCAGTCCACCTAACGCAATTCTCGTAAAAGAGGTGAACTGATTCCCAACACCAGTCAAAGCAAGTCAATCATCCCGGACTCCCGACCATCCTTACACGTCCTAAAGAAAGAATCTAGACGTGCCGTCACGCTCGTGAAGTGAACTAAACACCTAAGCAGTGCGGAACCTATTCCCATGACACTCAAGTAAGGCAAAGAGGAAAAGACGACAAAAGTTTTCTGGAGAAACTCCTGAATTATAGATCACAAAACTGATTAAAGAAGCTAGACACAATTAAAGAAAAAATCCAACAAATCCGGAGTGACACTCGACACAAATGCTAAAACCGGACCCTAAATGCCACGAGGACGAACCTGACAAAAGTAAAGGGAATGTACCTAGCGGATATCAAAACATAGACCCCGAACATAGGAAAAGGAAAGAGGGAACGACCCACCTAAAACGACGATACAAAAGAGGCGGATCGTTCCTCAAAACTGAACAAAACAGACGGTTCGACAATCCATGGATCAACCGAAGTATCCCTTCCAAAAAGTTGGACTTTCACTTTCCAAAAACAATAAGCTAAGCCTTCGAGGATATTTCAAACTTCTTCAAACAAATGTCAAAAGCCAACAAGATATTTCCAACCCAAGTGCCCAAAATGTCAACCAAAGCTTTCCAACACTGCAGCTCAAATTAACTGTAAAAACTTTAAAGATTTCATGAAAACGACACCTAAATTCTCTTTCAAAACAGTGCCCAAACTGACACTATAACAATGTTTTTAAAACCTTTTTAAATCGGCATAAATATAAAGGAGAAAACAACCATTTGAAATTCTGGTGGCAAATATGTATATGTCGAAGTTTGGGTGTTGTATATGTAAAATATATAAGAGCTGAGTGGCATATGTGTAATTGCTGAAATTTAGGTGTTAGAGATGTAAACAAAAGAATCATGTGATATGTATGTGGGTGTTCAAATTAAAAGCAAATCTATGAGTTTTCCATTTTCAAATAACTTTGCAAAGAGAGCCTTGTTGACCTCACTTTTGTCGAGGTTTAGTTTTCCTCCTAGGATTTAGGGTTCTAGCCTTAAGAGCTTCCCCGACGATCTTAGATTCCTAGCAGTGGACCCGCCTCGTTTTAGAATGATCGAAACCACCTCTTTACTCTTTTGGAGTCCTGGACGAAATTCCGTACCTCTAGCTCATAGCAGGTTGGAATTGACGTTAGGAATTCAAATTGAGTTCCCATAGGACCACCGGACCTTAGGACAGCCTCGTGCACGTTTCTTGCACCACCCCGCACAAATTCTTCGATCTGCGGCCTCGACGCTTTCAATCGCTTTGCGACGAATCAAGATTGAGGCTAGAATGCCAGGATGAGCGACGTCGAGTCAGAATTTCAGAAAATGCCGGATTTGACGAACTTTCTACGCGACCGTCGACGAGGTTGTCCGAACAACCTCGGATGACGAAACAGACTTCGCCGATGCGTCCGGAACGTCGTTTTTACCTAAAATTGATAGTTAATTTGCGATGATCGCCTGTCGGAGCAAAAATTATAATTTTGGGCTTGACTTTAATAAAATTAATAATATAAATATATATTAAGCCTATTTAAACCTCCCCCAAGCCCTAATCACTCGCCTCACCCCTCGGTTACACTCGCCCGTCCCGCACGAGTGTGAGGGAGCCGCTGGCCTTCTCCCGCGCTCGAGCGTGGCACCTCCTTGCGGCCATTACCTCCTCGAGCCGCACGCGGTTCTCCCCCATCCCTGCTCGAGTGTTATCCCTGCGAGATGGTCACCTCGCATGATCTCCCGCGCGGCCTTGTTTCCCGCTCGACTCATACCCTCGCCGCCGAGCCTCGGCTCTTGGCCGCGACACTTTGTCGCCATCTCCCTGACCTTCCCCCACTTGCGTCCAGCTCTGCAGGTAAGGAGCGGCTTTCCTTTCCCTCCTCTGCCTATAAAGGCCCCGTTTTAGGATGAATTTAGGGTTGACTGATTTCTCTTGGAGGTGGGGAAGTGCTGTTGGATTGGAGCCCGATTCGCTTTGCTCTTCTTGTGTGCTCTATGCTAGCCGGTACTCTCTTCTCCCATTTTTCTCCTTCTTGGTTTGGCCCAGGGTGCCCGTGGCCTTGCTTTTGGTTCGGCTTTACCTGCTTATATTTTCGGTTGGATGTTCATGTGTTATGAAATGACTTGTTTGATTGCTTAAAATGATGTTTTCTTACCTCCTTTACATAGTGGAATGCTAGTATGAGCTTATGTGGATGTTTGGGAGTACTTTATTGATTGAAGCATGAGTAGGAATAGAGATTTTGAGCATGTTCTATCTGAAATGTTGGTGATTTGCTTAGGGAAATGAGATAGGCTATGTTGTGAACTCTCTTCTCTCTCTTTTCTATTATCTAAGGCATGAAAAATATGTTTTTTTTTTTTTTTTTGAGGCAAGGTATTAGCCTCTCTCATTAGCATGTTGGGGTATGCATTATAAGGCCCCTTACTTACTCTTGTTTGGCATGAGTTATGGAGGAACTTGTTTAGCTTTTCGATATGCATGTATGGGGCTCGCTTCTTGCTCCTTGTAGCTTTGCTTTGTCAAAATGGTATGCTAGTGGAGAAGTTTTACTTTACTTTGGAAGCCCCATGTTTGTTCTCATGCTAAGTATGTAATGGCCTCTATACATTGTTATGTCGAATATATGGAGGTGTTTTGCTTTAGCTTCATGCTTAATTCAAGCAGCTTGGATTCATTCTTACATCGAGTCGGATTTTGGCGCTTTGCGAAGTTTCGGCTTGTTTGTCTCTGCCCCTACCCGAGAGCTTGTTTCGATGTTTTTGGCACCGCTCCTTTCGCACTCGTTCGGGAGCCTTTTATTTCTCTCGTTTTTAATTAATGTTGGCCGCCCCTTCGGCGCTCGAGGTGGGGTCGTTTTGTTTCGGCTTGTTGCCGCCTAGCGACTGTCCCCATGGGATGTCGGGGCTCGGTTTTGGTTCTTGCTATTCCTATAGCCTCCTCTTCGTGCACTTTCGTATGGCTCGGGTTTAGCCTTTGTATGGCTCGGGTTTAGGCTTTGTGTTAGCTTGGTTTCGAGCTTTATATGGGCCGAACTTTTTGGTTATCTAGTGGACTTATTTTCATGCACCGCGAGGAGTCGAGTTAGTGTGAGAGGCTTAGATGGGCTTGGCCGCGAGCCTCATCGTGGTGATTCGGATTTTGGCAGGCTTTACTTCTGCCGTCCCTTTGTATGTGCTTGGTCGCGAGCCCTTTCTCCCGTTTCGTAGCCTCGGCCGAGAGCCTCGGTGGGGTGATCGATGTGGTGGTGGCCTTGCTTTTTGCTATACTTGTCTATGAGGTTGATCGAATCGATTTGGAAATGTTTCCCGATTCGCTCATGGGAAAGAAATCGAGCACGATACTCGAGACATGCCTTAGATGCTTCATTTGGTGGAATTGGTGCTAATTTGGAGGCTTGTGGGCTCGTACATTCACTTTCTTATGTATCGGAAGTTCATCGATTCTCCTACCGCCGTAATCTTGGTCCCGAGCCCGTAGGTGAACCCATCGGGAGAGCCCGTGTTTTAGTGAATCGGAAATTAGCTCGAGATTTAAAAAAAAAAATCTGGATTTTAGTACGGGCTCGGAGATTCTAGTAGTGGTTTTTCCCCGAGTCATTCGTTTCCCGTTTGATTTACGTGGTTTTAAAAAGATTGCCGGATTTCCTTTCTATTTGATTGGTTTTATCTGAATGCAAAGGACACTCCTTTTTTTTTGGGTCGATCCAGTTATGCCTAAGTAAGAAAGTGATATCCTCAGGATTAATTCAAGGACCTCGGGCTTCGCTTTCAGTATTCTACTCTTACGTGTTTTAGGGGCGTTTTAGATTAACCCTCCACCCATTTTGGTCTTTCTCGGATTTGGAGGCGGGTTAATCTCCTTTCCTTCCCCTCTCCGTTGATTGACATGTTTTCCCCGCTTCACGCAGAGTTGGTTTTGGTTTTGTTTTGTCTTGGGGCAATGACGGCGATGATGCTAAAGGCACGCCAGTGATAGAGTTGAATGATATCCCATCCTACGACACCAGGACTCGCTCTAGGGTCCCGGTGAACCGTAGGATGACGCGTATCATTCACCGCTATAAGCGCAAGCGGGCACCCGTACCTTCTGTAGATTGTTAGCGACCCTACACCCGACGAAGTCGATCAATTCGTGGACAATCCTAACTTTCAAAAATCCGGTAAGAATATGATACTACATTTTGCGTAAAAAAAACATATTTCCACTAAATCAAAAATTAATATAAAATTCTTTTCGTATGCCCGAAATCCACGTGTACGTTAAAAATACAAATTTTAAAACCATATTATAAAATCCTGTCATCCACTTATCGATTATCGGCCTTGGTCGAGGAACACTCTCCCCGAGCTAGGTTCCGCAGACACCCTTCTAGCTGAGTAGCGAGCTCTATACACTCGGGCGACCGAGTAGCCTTCGACGACCCTCGAGCAAGCACTTCACGCTTCGAGCCTAGCCCCAACCCGAGTGCTTCGCGGTTTTCTTCGGATTTTTTTCGTATGATTTTTAGATGAAGACTGCGTGTCCTTTTTAGGATTTTCGCGAGGTATTCGAGGACTTTACTTTATTTTTGTTACTCACTTTCTCGAGTCTTCCGTCGCGAGTCATTCGCCTTCTTTCTCGAGCTTTCGGACGATATTCTTGTTTTCTCGCTCGTTTCGCTCGCATGACGCACTTCACTGCCATATAATAATGGATCTCCTGCGTATACAGTGTTTGTTTACATTTACAACGTGTTATTCATACTTGCTATCGCTCCTTTTTAAGTACGTCGCACTATATTCTATCGCATGTTTTACTTCCCGTGCTTTATACCCCGCTACACACCGTACAACTTTAAACATACTTCGCATAAGATGTTTAGAAGAACTCGACCATAGTGACACTTGATTGAACATTTTAACTCGCCACATTGAAAACTCAACCTTTTCCCTAAGAAGGAGCTTCGAGCTAGCACGGCGGCAAAGACGGCTATCTTCAATAAAGAAAATACGTGTCGACATCAAAGAAAATCATTCCTTACCTAAATAATAAACCATGTGACTTCGAGGTAGTCCGCCTATGGCGACATAAACCCTCACTGTTCTTTTAGTCTCAGCATAGCCTTCGTCGTGCAATATAAGCCCTAATTCGCTTGTGATTCCGAGGTTGTCGTCCGATACGCGTAAATCCTCCTATTTTTAGTGCTATTCGCATAATCGGTGATTACGTAAACGTAATTCCTATAATTAATCTGGCAGGATCGAAACTTAGATAAATTCATTTCCAAAATTTAAAGCTCAACCATGGATAGCCTCGTAAGTCATCGGCGTTCTCCTCGAGATCCGCGACGTCCCCTACCTCTCTTTCCTTCGACTCCGAAATAACCGTTCCACATCGCGCCTTCACCCGTCGGATTTCCTATCGCCACACTTCGTCGAAAACCCTACCTTTTGATTTCATGAAGATAGAAACCCCCGATCTAAATCGAGCTTCTCTCGAGCGACTTCGGTCATTCGAGTGTAATCGACTATGAGTGCTCGCTCTATAGTGAGCTTTAAAGACTCCCGCATATATAAACCTTATTTAATTCTTTTCGTATTAAATAAGAGAATTCAGTAGGTCCACATAAATGTTCGTTGCACTATAAGTGATGTCACGAATTCCGTAGCTTATTCGATCGAGCGATATCGTAAGTAGTGTGTCTATTCTTCTGAATCGTACGCGTTACTTGCGATATTACGCTCGTTCATTCAAACTGCTAAACGAATGAGATTCGTCCATTCTCATATTTTAAAATTTAAAGTTTTACTTTCAAAACTAATATATATATATTAAATTAAATCTCAAAGACGCATTTCAGCGGCCGACAAGCTTCTCTAGCATTCTTCACACTTTCCAGAAAACACATTTTTAATTTACACAACTCACTCATATGTTCCAACTCCCCAATTCTATAACCATTCTCATTCTTCACATTAAACTCATTTATTCTCAAGTGACCTTAATTTCCCAATTCCGGATACTTTAGAAAAATGCATTCGTAAGCAATTCAAAGTTACTGCGATTAGAAAGATTAATCACATTGCCGACCAAGAAAGTATCGTGGTAAGATCCCCACTCCATCATGCTTCAAAGACATATTTAAGAGAGTACAATATATGGTGATTAAGAGAGATTAAGCATTTAACATACACTTGCTGCAGCTTTCCCCACTTATTGCAAATAATCCGTTTATTGATAAGCAGATAATCAATGTTTCATCCTTCAGGAAAACTATTGCATACACCAAATATATATGTAAGCATGCAAGGCTAAGTGGCATGAATGTAAGAGGCACAAACTTGAGTGTTAGGGATGTAAACCTTGAAGTTGAGTGGCACATATATAATTTTCCAAAAAAAAAAGCATAACGGTTAAGAATAATTGATAATAGTCCCAACACTAAGTGGTTTGCATGAACCCCTAAAAGAAGCCATCCAATCCTTTATGCATTTACATACCAAACACCTAAGTTTCAGATTTGTATTTTTACAAATGAGCCATGCAAAACTTCAGAATTTGCAAATGAACCATGCAACATTTCAGATTTTGCAAAACAAAACCCCCCAATATTTTCTAGATTTTGCAAATAAACCATGCAAAGCTCTCAGGTTTTGCAAATAAACCCCACAATACTTTTCAGATTTTGCTAAAAGAAGACCCAAACATTTCAGATTCCAACAAGCAAAACATCAAAACTTTCAGTTTCTTTTTTTTTTTTTTTTGATTGAGCAAGCCACAACTCTCAAGTGAAGGGACAACACAACATCACCTCTCTTCCTTTCCTCCATTTAAATAAGAAAAGAACTATCATGCCACTAAGGAGGAGAGGAGGATCCCTTTTTTCATATTAAAAAGAAAAGATAAACATGCTAATAGTAAATGAAGGAACAACTAGCCGAACCAACCAACAGGAAGCACTGGGCCAAACAGGGCAAGCTACAAGCCACAACAAACTCGACCGAGAAAGAGAGGAGGGGAGAAGAGTGAGAAGGTTACCTTCCTTGCTGCCTTACCCAAATCCAATCAACAACAATAGTGAAAATTAAGCCTCACTCATAGAACTTCCAAGGGGTTCAAGCACACACACAAGATAAGCCAGCCAACAAACGAGAATGACCACCAAATGAAGCCACAGAGTTCAAAAATTGCAAAGAGATGCACCACTCAAAAATTTGGCAGAACCTCCCCCTCTCCTCAAAATTTTCGGCCAACCCTTAAGACCTCCCCAAAATGGGGTTTAAATAGGCAAAGTGGAGGAGTAGCTCAACCTTCTACTTACCTGGAGGTGAGCCAAGCCAAAGGAAGCAACAAGAGCTGCGTGGAGGAGTGGAGCCAGGGCGGCAGGAAGCATGGAGAGGGTAGGTGGAAGCTTTACCAAAGGCCAGTGTACGAGGAGGGGACCTCGGCCGAAGCTTCACGAGGAGAGGAGAGTCTCGCCTGGGAGAAGGGGGCGCAACTAGGGCTCGGCTCGTGACCGAGAAAAAGCTCGGGCGAGGGAGCACGACCGAAAAGTAGAGGCTCGGGCTCGGGCTTCATGCGTGCGTGAGTTAGGGGCGTGAGTTAGGGAATTAGGGATTTAAGTAGGAAAATAAAAGAAAATCTTATTTTATTATTTTATTTCATAAATCGCGTCAAATTTCGTGTCGTTTACTCGCGCTCGGAAACATAGCAAATTATATGTCCCTCCCTAGCAAATTCGACGTTCCGGAAGCATCAGCGCAATCCGTTTCGCGATCCGAGGTGGTTCGGAGAACCTCTTCGTCGGTCGGGTCGAAAGTGCGTCAAATCCGATTTTGTTAAAATTCTGACTTTGACGTCGACCGTCCTGACATTCTGACTTCAGCTTCGATCCGTCGCGGAGTAATTGAAAGCGTCGAGGCCGCGAATCGAGGAATTTGTGCGCGGTGGTGCAAGAAACGTGCACGAGGCTGTCCTAAGGTCCGGTGGTCCTATGGGAACTCAATTTGGATTCCCGACGTCAATTCCAACCTGCTATGAGCTAGAGGTACGGAATTTCGTCCGAGACTCCAAAAGAGTAAAGAGGTGGCTCCGAACTTTCTAAAACGAGGCGGGTCCCACTGCTAGGGGTCTAAGATCGTCGGGGAAGCTCTTAAAGCTAGAACCCTAAAGTCTAGGAGGAAAACTAAACCTCGACAAAAGCGAGGTCAACAATGTCATCACTAAAACTGGTTCTACTGATGTTGTTTTACTGAAAAGCAATCCTGTGACCTCGGGTATGTTGAAGGAAGGAGGGTGATGCGCTTCCCACCTTTGGTGAAAGAACACGTGTTTCTATATCCATCGTGCTGAGTCTTTTAGTCAAATTACTACGGTTATCCCGATAAATTGTGGCAGGCAACCATGGGAACCACGTCACCATACATGGTCTTGTAGCTTTCCTTCGATCAAATATTTTACAAAACAACTTCGGTTGATGCTGATCAGATTCTCTTTCTTCAGCCACATCTGTGAATATGCCTGGGAATGTCTGTGGGTCGCAAGTCTCAATCTCTCTACCAATTGTGTTGATGTCACGTTCTTGCTGCTTCTGTCGTCGATGATTAGACTACATGATTTTCCGTCCACTGTGAAGCAGGTGTATTGTGTCGAAACTACTGCGGATCCCCCGTGTCCTCAGTTTGTAGAATCTATCGAATTATGAATGCTTATCCTTCGTCTGGTGATAGTTGATACACCTCACCATATTTTTCAACTTTCTCATCGTCGCTTATCTCTTCAATGGTGCCTTGATCTGTGGTTGTGACTACCCTGATCATGGGGCAGCTGGAGGCTATGTGGCCGTAGCCGTGGTATCGGTAGCACTTCCTGGTCAGTATTGTGTTGGAGAAGCCACCATTCTCTTGCTTCTTCTCGCTTTGATCCAAGTGTCGTTCCCTGTCCGAGCTTGCTTAGTGTCTCTGGGGATATTCTTGTCGGTCGTGGTAATTGTAGGCGACAACCTTCTTAAAGGTTGTTGCTTGAAAGATGATTGTTTCCTGCTTTGCTTATGTTGTCTTTCCACGTTCAAGGCTAATGTATGGACATCCCCTAGCATCTAGTATGGCTGCAACTATACCATATTGCTGATGGAGGGGTTCAGACCCCCGAGCTGCCTGTATGTTCCTTTGGCTCCTTCAGCTCGCATTTCAGCTGCAAGTGGTTGACTTGGGTTATGAACTTCTCAACTGAAAGATTCCTCTGCTCCAAGTTGTGGAGTTTCAGTAAAATATCTGACGATAGTAAGGTGAGAAGTACTTTTTCTGTATTGCTTTCTTCATCTTCTCCCACTTAGTTATCTTCTCATTGCCTTCTCTTTTTCTTTGCTTTTGTAGTTTTTTCATTATAAAGAGTTATTTTTCTTTATTTTAATGGTAGTTAGCTTAACTTATTTGTTTTATGGTACATCTTTTTATTCAAAAATTTATTCAACCAATTGTACCTAGTTGATAAATTCATCGGGATCCATACCTCGAAATTCTAGGAGGTCTATCTTGATGCCAAAGTCCCGCTGACCTCCATAAGGAGCCTTTTCTCTCTGCCTCCTTTGATATTGGATACCAAAACAGTGTGGTCAATATTCCTTGTCACTGTGATCTTCCCGGTGGACTAGATTCATCTCCTTGTCCTTGTCTTCTCTTTGACTCTTTTGACCATGCACAAAGGTAACCTTTTCTTGGTTTCCGTCATCCAGTTGTGCTAGTCTCTGTTGTAGATGACAGATTTCTTGTTGAATTTCTTCCCGGGTCGAGTCCGACATACTTCTTAGCTGTGACATGGCTAGTGTTGGGAATCGACAGGAAAAATTGGTGGATGTGACTGGGGCAGTGGCGGATGCTAGGAGATCCTAGGATGGGACTAGGGTTGGACTAACTCTAATACCAAATGATACCGGAATTAGTAGGAAAATTAGTGGAAACACAAATAACTAACTTTCATTAATATTAATATTGAGTTTCAATACGACTCGAACAGAAATAACAACACAAACATAAAACGCCACAAGCAGTCACTCCTAAATTTTTCCTAATGGTTAGTGGAGGACGGCTAGAGGGATAGGGATGATTGGGAGGGATGAAGACAACCATGGGAGGCGGGTGGTAGCGAAGGCAAGGTGTAAAACTATAGGGACAGTGAGTGGGAAGGGTTGTAGATGGTTGGCATCGGTAGGGTGGGGTGGGGTGGGGGGTGGATTGGGCGGAGCTTGAAAGGAGTGATGAAGGCGGGACTACAACAATAACTTGCAGGAAGGGGGAATGGCAGGGTGTCGGGACGACGGAGGGAGATTTCAGCGATTGAGAGGTGGCGAGGAGCAGTAGGAAGGTAAAAAGGAGGATACAATCACTACCCCGAAGAGGATACAACCGGAACACCACCACCTCCTCGAATATAGCCCACAAAGGGGAAAGTGACTCCTCACAGGAGATCTGAAACTAAACAGAGTAAGAACTAACTTACCACACACCTAGGACAATAATTTATAGGCTCCCCGGACGAAGTAATCTTCTACACAAAAAAAAGGGGTGGAAAAGATGAGGAATCTAGAAAACTCTTCCCAGAAAAGAACTGATGCAAAATTGCCCCTCTAGATCACGCTGCCTCCGTACGGATCGTGAAATTTCGCGATCCCAACCTCCCTGCTCTCGTCGGGCTCTACCGCTTTCGCTACTTCGCGTTGTTTCTCGCTCCTGCAAACTTTCGTGGGGCTTTGATCCCGTGCTCTGAATCGGGACGCAGTTTAGTGCCCGAATTAGGGTGCTGGTAGCACCTGCATCAGTACTATTACTACTCCCGACGGGCAACATGATTTCGAGGTATTATTTAATTGTATATGTAATTCGAAATTATATTTTACTTCCTAATATGTATGATTTCATTTGAATTTGCAAATTGAATAATGTCGGTTTAGGTTTGAAATGAATCACAAATTGAAGAGAAAAATGTCTCTTATAGAGATAATCTTGTAACATCAATTAAGAACTAATACAACTTGATATTTTCTTGCGTGTTTGAAAATTGTCACGGCTCATATTCCTCATCTATTTTGTCTCAGTTGTGACCCTTAATATTTTTCCTCATCCTCAATCTTACTAATATTTTGAGCATGTAATATATCATGACCGAATGAAGAAAAATTGCACATTCCATTATTTCTCTTTAGTATTCGCCTGTCTTCTCCTATCAATAGTAACAAAATTACTATATGATTTTCTCCAACACATGTAATAGATGGTTTTATTATTGGGACATTTACATACATACCACCCAACCCGTATGAATTTACATATGTAACACCTAAACTTTACTGTTTTAGATTTATACCACCCAATCTCATATTTTAATTTTTAAAAAGTGAAATGAACCTTTTCATGCATAGGTAAGTGGCATATATATGTAAAAATTAAATTTTAGGTGTTAGATATGTAAATACATAAAAATTAAGAGTAGGTATGTAAATGTTTCTATATTATTTGTGGTTACAATCAGTGCGTACTAATGCAAGTAGTTTGTTTAGTTTGTCTGTTATAATGCACATATTTACCAATGCTTTTTCATGATTAAAATACTAAATCTTTGATTTATGAATCAAGGTTGAATAAACTATATACTTCATTTGTAGACTTCTTTATCAATTTGAACTATCCTGACTATAACTTACCGTCAGTTCTACATTTTTACCAGTGTTATCATGATAAATCAGCAGTTACAGATGAATTAGTCAACATCATTCTACAACCTGGGCTTGATCCAGGGGCAGCTGCTGTATTTCTTGAGTTCATCTGCTACTCCGGTGGTCCCTTGCCTGAAGATTTGCTTCCCAAAGTGAAGGTATCATGACCACCAATGGGGCATTTATATACATACCGTCACACTCTTTTGTATTTAGATATCTTACACTTATACTTTATTTTTTATATTTATACCACAAATCTTACATATCACATAAAAAATACCACTATTTTAACTTTTAAAAGGTAAAATACACCTTTTCACACTACATGAGTAGCTCATATTAGCGTATGTTTTTTTCGACGTAAAATTAGCATCTGATTTACGATAGTTAAGAGACAAATAATAAATTTTAATATTTGCGTTGGATTTGCATCCACTGTGTGTCCAAAAATTTGACGGAAAAAGTATTCTAAAAATAGCGAAAACTATTTTGGCGTAGCAACAAATTTTGCAACGAATTAGCGTCCAAAAAATCGACGCAAACCTTTACTTCTCAGCATTGAACTATTTCTTATGCATATTAGACTGAAATCCAACGCAAATGACCTAATAAATTCAACCTGAGCGCTTAAATTTCATTTCTCATCTTCCCCATCCCCCGCGCACTTCACTGGTCTCCTCTTCTACGTGAAACCCTCTCGGGCTTCCCCTCTCCACTTTCTCCCTTCACTTCCCTTCTCCTTTTCAGTTTCGCTGAAAATTGTCTCATTCTCGAATGAAGCTTCGTGATACAGTCGCCATTAGAGCTAGCTGCAAAGGTAACAACATCCGGCTCTTTGAGCTTGCAGAGAAGACCGAAAACCCTCTAATAAGAAAGTGTTGAAGAAGGCGAGTCTATTTGCCCTACTATTTTTATTTATTTTTGGTATGCATGTAAATATTGAAGTTTAAGTGTTAGGTTTGTATATACATAATTAAGTGTTATTTATGAATAAAATGGATAGGTACTGTGGTATTTATGTATGAATGGAAGTTTTGGTATTAGGTATATATATACATAAGAATTTAGTGGAATGCATGTAAATATTGAAATTTAGGTGTTAGGTTTGTAAATACATAAGAAGTGAGTGATGCTTATCATTCAAATGCATAGGTAATGTGTTATGTATGTATAAATTGAAGTTTTGGTGTTAGGCATGAATATACATAAGAGTTCTGTGGTATGCATATAAATATTGAAGTTTAGATGTTTGGTTTGTATCATATTAATTTAGTGATATGTATTAACTAAATGCATAGGTAATGTGGTATGTATGTATAAATTGAAGTTTTGTTGTTAGATATGTATATACATAAGAGTTGAGTGTATGTATGTAAAAATTGAAGTTTAGTTGAGGTGTGTACATACATGAGAATTGAGTGATATCTATGAGATTCATATATAGGTAATGTGATATGTTTGTAAAAAATGTAGTTTTGGTATTAGGTATGTATATACATGAGAGTTCAGGGGTATGTATGTAAAAATTGATGGATGTAGGGATGTTTTTATTAGTAGAATTAGAGTTGTTTGAAGGGAAGGAATGCATGCATCGATTTGATCTATTGTTCAAAGTGATGGTGATATTGATGGAGACGATATTAGTAGAATTAAAGTTGGTTGGTTGAATTGGAGGAGTGCATCTGGTGTTGTTCACAATGATGGTGATATAAATGGGAATGTTATTAGTAGAACTCACGTTGGTTGGTTGAAATGGAAGAACGCGTTGGGTCTATAGTTTAAAAACAAACAACTTCAAAGTAGCGTCTTATATATGGTTACCCAAGTAGTGTCAACTTCACCACATAAAGCGAGCTACTTAAAAGAGGTCATTTTGTTCGATTATAATTAGATCCCACGACCACTAAACATAAATCATCCATTGTACATATTGATAAGTAAGGACCAATTAACGTTCATTTCCGGAGTAGTTGCATTGATTTGCAAAACTACATCTATTTTGCGGATGTTTATTCGTTATTTGAGAGCTTAGCTGTATAACAGATTATATCTAAGATGAAAAGGACTCATAGATGAGTTTTTGAATGGCGTTGATGAATTTGTGCAAGTGATATCACAATCGCCCATCTATCTTTCTAAGGGTAATTTCTGGTGTCCTTGTGCGAAGCACAAAAATCAAGCACTTCTGTCACCTGAAGAAGTTAAGTCACATCTTTATCGCAAAGGATTTAAACCTAATTATTAGTACTGGACTGTGCATGGTGAACAAGAACTTGAAATTCATTTTGATCAAGG
This sequence comes from Papilionanthe hookeriana x Papilionanthe teres, assembly GCA_022702705.1. Taxonomy (NCBI): domain Eukaryota; kingdom Viridiplantae; phylum Streptophyta; class Magnoliopsida; order Asparagales; family Orchidaceae; genus Papilionanthe; species Papilionanthe hookeriana x Papilionanthe teres. Next base: position 109,873,226 of record CM040432.1, read on the forward strand.
AGGTGCCTCGAAAAGTTATGCCCCCTACACAGGAATTTGATCCTGACACATATAAAGAAATGATTCATGATGCTCAAAGAGCTCAATTTGTTGGGAGAGTTCAACATGAATCTAAAACTCCGAACAACGAATCACAACAATTCTATGAATTAATGAATGCTGCACAATAGCCTTTATGGGATGGTTGCACTGCACATACAGAGTTAATAGTGACGCTGAGAATCTTGATCATCAAATCTGATTCTAGCATGCCCAGAGAAGCATTTTATCATGTAGCATTTTTATTGAAAGAGATTATTCCTACGAGGAAATTAGTGCCGGTTGACTTCTACAAAACGAAAAAATTGGTTTCAAAGTTAGGGTTACAATGTGAAGATCGATTATTGTGTTGGTGCATGATATATTACAAGGCTTATGCAGTTGAAAAGAATTGTCAATTTTGTGGTGCAGATAGTTTTAAACGAAGGGAGAGAAAGAATAAAAATCAGAAAAATATTCCATATAAGCGTCTCTTTTATTTTCCGCTCATACCCCGGCTTCATAGATTGTTCACTTCCATGCATACAACCCCTCACATTACTTGGCACTGTACGGATCTGTTGATGCGAACTCTTGAGTTAGCCGTCACATGGTGAGGCCTGGAGATATTTTGACCGTACTTACGCGGATTTTGCAGCTGAAGTATGCAATGTTAGACATTGGTTATGTGCGGATGCTTCACGTCATATAGTAAAACTACAACCCCGTACTCATACTGGCCAATGATCATTATGTCGTACAATTTGCCCCCTGATATGTGCATGACTGTTCTATTTTTATTTCTGATGTTGATCATACCAGGTCTGCATAGCCTGAATAGGAAAATTAAGTCCACGTACAGCCTTTGAGCTTCAAATATTATTGGAGCCAGGTGTGCTTACGTATGACATCGCTACGAAGCAAAATTTTCAGCTAAGAGCGGCTCTTTTGTGGATAATTTGTTATTTCCCATCCTATGGGATGCCATTTGGCTGGAGCACAGCCTGGAAATCGGCTTGTCTTTACTGCATGGATATATCGAAGGTATTTACTCCGAAATATGATAGGAAAAATAGCTGGTTCAACTGCCACTGAAAATTTTCAAGCCACGATCACCTATTTAAAAGGAGCAGAGGCGCATTCTTCAAAAGAAGGGTTGAGAGATCAATTTCACCCCCATTGGAGTTGAAATATTGAAGATGATCACTGAAGTGTCGAAAATCACCAAGAGACTAGAGCTAGCTTCAACTCGTCTTCATAATTTCGGTGTCACGAACAATTAGACGAATCACAATATATTTTGGGATCTTCTATACTGGAAGACTAATCTTATTAGACATAATTTCGATGTTATGCATATTAAGAAGATTTTTTTTGATAATGTCTTCAACACAGCGATGTATATCAGTGATAAGAGAAAATATAATGTAAAAGCTAGAATGAATTTGAAAGAGTGTTGCAAAAGGAGGACCTTAGAGCTTCAGGAGACAAATGACTGTAAATCAATAAAGCCCAAAGTTGTGTACTGTCTTACACTAGATCAACGGAGGATAATTTTTGAGTGTGTGAATTCTCTAAAGTTTCTAATGGTTGTGTTTCAAACTTAAGTCGTTTCGACTTAGGAACGAGTAAGGTATTTGGCATGGAGAGTCATGTTTGCCATATATTTCTGCAGTATTTAATACCCATTGCATTGCATGAGCTAATGAAGCCGGTGCTTGTCCCCTAATCGATGTTAGTATATTCTTCTGAGAGTTATGTGTGGGGACACTGACTGTTGACTCGTTGAGATATCTTGATGCAAGTGTTCCCTATTATTATGTAAGTTTGAGGGGATACTTCCTCCTGATTTTTTCGACTCTATGGAGCATCAACCTATACATCTATGTTGCGAGGTTATACTAGAGGGTCTAGTGCAGTACAGATGGATATATCCCATCGAGAGGTATGTCTTTTTGATGCATACATTGCAAGTATCATTTCATTTCACACTAAACGACCACCATATTCAATATAAATTTATGTGCTACAGGTTTTTAAATAAAATAAAAAAAATTATTAAGAATAAAGCTTGTATAATGTTTATTCTTCATGCTATATGTTTTTTGGTAGATAATTTGTTTCATAAGCAAATTCATTCCCCACAAGCTATCTGTCACCTGCATCACAAAGATTATCAAGAGCAGGTACGATAAGCCCTATATGTCATGGAAGCAGATGCATGTAACGACTCGGGACTTGTGGTTCAAGGAGTTTTATGTACGATCATGTAATTTGAATCAGATTTGTAAAATTGGTTTAATTTTTTATGCTAACATGGATTATTTGTACGTTGCAGAGGTCCTTCACTTGGCTCTTAGACGACTACCAGCAGATCCGCCAAATCCTCGAGATTCGGGGCATGACAATCGCAGGAGGGGCGAGTGATCTTCCTGGATTGGTGAGGGGCTCTGGGGTTAGTTGACCTCAAATTGTGCCTCTATTGATTATAAGATGAAGTGGCAGTCGAACCGGGTGAACCGGGCGATGGAGGGGGCCAGAGGAGCTGCTCTCCGTATTGGCGGATCGGTCCCCCATACAGAGCATTACAGGAGGCGGTAAGATTTTCTTAAATATTTAAGCATTAATTCAATTTTTGGATGATAATTACGGTAACCATTTTTGTACGCTACACAGGCCAAGGAGTTGAGTTGTGCTCCCTTCGTTGTGGAGCTGTCTGTTCGAATTCATTGGTGTCCAGGGACTGGGCAGTGGGTCTCAGAGCATGCTTGAAGGTTTGAAAACCTTAAATTAAAATTTTATTTTGACTATAACTGTTGAAAGTGACAATTAAACACTGATTTTTATTATGCAGGTGTTCGAGTAGTTTCGAGAGAGACACTTGGCCTCTCATACCCAGACTTTCGTCGGTAGCAGTGATAGTCTACCACTGCACAATCTGAGTATGAGCTTTGGGCTCTGACACTCCTAAAATATATATGCTTTTTGCTTTATCATTTTACTTATTTTTTTATGATATTACACTTTAAAGGAAGATATTTTGTATATTTTTTTGGTAAAAACTTGACCCGACCCGCAATTACGCAGTAAATTAACTTCCAAAAGATGGCCAAAAACTTGACCCGATTTATAAATAGCGGCTAGTGTGCAAAATCTTAAATGATATAAAAATTGAAAAATATTTTACACACTAGGGGTACTATGCAAGTATACGTATTGCTTCAAGTAATATAGAGTTTTCTTTAAAAACCCCAGTATCGATCCCACGAGTAAGTGAAGTAAGAGGTCTTTTGTCAAATTCTAGTCTACTACTAATAGTCCTTAGTTTGTAATGTCGATTAAAATTGTGTTTTATCTAGCAACTACTCCTAAATACAAGAGTTAAATGTAATAGTAACTATAACTAAGTCGCAAATAATAATTTTAAAGATAACCCTTTTGGATGAGTTGGTTTGAGAATTTCGAGATATTAAAAACTACTATTCTTATGTAATGAAATAGATAACGTATAAGAATGAGATGCATTAAATATCGTATGTGTCAACAGAAGCAATCATATTCTTTACCCTTTGGTCCAGGCATAAAGAACATTGACTAATCCTATGCTTGGTTACTGAATATGCGGCTAGACTGGGAGGATACCGGCTCTCACTTCGGAGCTCCCACGTTCCCCTCGCCTGAGGGCTAGCATTTACATTTCAGCACCCAAACGATAAGACCGAATTGAGGATTTTAGTCTGTCACCCTGAAATCTCCAATTCTAAGCCTGATAATTATATTTCCCTATTTATTTGCATTCAATCCCCATGAACTTCACCATCCATGGAATTTGAATGTGGTTCGTACTTAGTTGTAGAAAGCATAACCCTCTCGAATCGTATGTTTTCACAATAAATTTTAACATTACAACAGGCCTAAATTGCAACGTAAATTACATACAAGTAAAAACCATCATATTTATAATTAAATTTACTTCTACCATGCATCACAAAATCCTAAACATGATTTCTACTCATTACAAAAGAAAAGTAAAAGGAAAATAATGGCATAATCTTCTCATGCCGCTATTTCCAAAGCAGAAGAAAAAGTAAGAGAGATAATTCACAAAGTCACAAGAAAACACAACGGAAATTTCACGTAACCAAAGTAAATCTACTAGTGTAAGTGTTTACAAAATCATAAGATAACGAAGAACAATACTTAGCTTGTTCTCTGAAAGAAAGACGAAGATCTCTCCCATAAAGTCTCCCGGCGATCCATGCAATGCTAGCGAAATCCCTTACAAATTCTCTCAAAATCTCCTCTCCAATATCTCCAAAAAGATAAAAATCTACATTTCTACTCTTAATCTAAGAATCCTAATCATTCTCCAAGATTTTTCTAACATTCCTCTACTAAATTCCTCCATTTTCTAACCTATATTCGCCATTTTAAAGAGTATGAACGAAGTTTGAAGAGTTTCTTTAAGCACCCCTTCGAAAAAACATCCAAATACATTGAAAATTGCTTGAACCGACCTTCTTGCCGTCGGCGGCAACGATCTCGCCGTCGGCGGGCTTCTAGAACGTAGGCCAATTGCAAAGGCTCGCTGTCGGCCGGCTCGAGGGCGCTGTCAGCGAGTTTTTCGGTCATATTTCGGCATTCTCGGGAAAATCTCGCCGTCGGCGACGAGCAGGCTCTGCGCAGCTCCACCGTTTCGCTCCGTTTGGCTCCGTTTTAGCTCCGATTCGCCCCGTTTCAGTTGCGTTGCGTTCATAACTGATAGCCCTACAAAATAAACATAAAAACAACCTTTCTTTAAAGTGTAATCTCATTCAAAAATATGCAAGAAGTGTAAAAGAGATTAAGCATCAAAAGACTTATCGAAAGTTATCAGGGCAAAATTTCATTTCTTGCTTTTTTTGCTCCAAATTGCATAGTTTTTGTTTCTTTTTGCTCTAATCACCATTTTGTGTACCTAAAACAAAAAAATATACAAAATACATTCCTTTAAAGTGCAATATCATAAAAAAAATAAGTAAAATGATATAGCAAAAAGCATATATATTTTAGGCGTGTCAAAATCCCCCAAACTTAATCGTTACATTGTCCTCAAGTAACACTTTTACTACATAAAAATACAACTCAAGACAACGTACTTTTCACTTCGTAAGACACTAAAATTTTTCATTCAAAAGAATATATTGGTTAGACTTTTGAACGAAATTCAGCAACTCGAGTTAACACTACAAGTATAAGAATATTCAGCAATCAAGTCTAAGGGTTCTAGTCTTTTATTTATTTCAAGATAAACCATAATTTGTTACATTAAGAACGCCTTGAAAGATTATGTGATAAAGGAGTTCATGCAAACTTCATCAGAATGTAGGTCAATATTTTAAATATAAATTCAGAAATGAAATCAAGTTCGCCCTTTAGGGTGACTCAAGTGAAGCCAATTTTTGATTAGACATCTCCTCAAGCTTCTCCTCATAAATATTTTTCTTTTTTTTTCTTTTCTTTCAGGATCATTTTCAATCCCTTTTTTTTCACTCTCTTTTAATTTTTTTTTTAATGAGGATTACAATATCTGGAGAACCTGTAATGATTTTGAACTTCACTCTCCTCTTTCTAAAGTTCAAACTTGAAACACATCCTTACTTTATAATTAGGTATGAGCCTTATTATTCATCATAAAATCACAATCTCTTCTTAACACACAATATTTTAAGTCTCTTAACATTTCAAAAATACAGCTTTTCTTTACTTTAAATAGCTTAACTATAATCAAATTCTTTTATACCAAATATCTTATCCTTATAAAATTAACTTTTATTACTAAAAACTTTCATCCAATCCTTCCATAATATTCAACTCGAAATAAAAAGTTTTAGTTATCTCAAGCGAGGTTCAATCGCCGAAGTTATGCTAATAATTTTTTAAAATATAATAATTGAGAACAAATAAGAGTTAATATTTTTCTTCCCCCCAAACTTAAATTTTAAAATATTTTGCAATTAATTCCATAAAATGTAGCAGGAAGAAAAAGTAAAGGTTGAATCTACTTGCTACTACAACATCCTATCAAATTCATATACACGCTAATCAGGATAGAAAGATTGTAGGAGAAAGTAAACATAACCTAAAACATGCTTGTAATAACATTATACTAAAAGGAAGTATTTTCACATTAAAATTTTATTTTTCTTCCTACCCCAATTTTACTTTTTAACATATATAGCATTCAGTACAGAAAAATAAGCAGGAAGAAAACAATTTAGAAATTCTATCTACCACAAATGTCTATCAAAATCATTTGCAAGTATTCATTAGGACGAACAATACGCAACAGAAAGAAATCTAAACTAATCATGCCAGTAATGAAATTAACTAAACCAAAGTCTAACTAGCATCAGTAGGTATCAGTAAGGGAATATAAAAATATTCTTCAATACCTAAATAAAGTTGTAACACAAACATAAACACACATATGATAAATGAGGTTAATTCATCCTTTAACTCAACCAATCTCACTGATTTACTTCTAATTTCTAACGAAATCACTACACTAGTAAATTAGGTACTTTAAAATGATTTTATAGATTATAATCCCAAGGATAAGATTACCCCTGATATATTGGCTCCTAGGCACCAATCTCAAGTATCACCTAATCCTTATAATTAATCACCTTTAACAGTTATAAAGATAATGTAAGATCATCCACATGGTATTCATCAAATAGGTTCATGACTCCTACCTAATGAAAGTAAAGTTAGAGAAAAGAAGTATCAAAATTAAGATAGATATGTTACAATTTAAATTCATGGTATCTCTTGTAAAACTCAAGTCCGGGTGAGACCCAAGTTATAGTGGACTCGTTAATCCAACTATTACAAGAGATCAAGTCTAGCCATAATAAGAAGTTAATGAATCACTTCCCTCAAGACACACAAAGATCAAATCAAACTACTAACAATCCAAACATCTACCAATCATCAATCAAACTGATCAATCTACTATAAAGCAAACACCATACAACACTAACAATCATGACTCTAAAGCACACTAAATCAAAGCATACTGATAACTATGGGCTGCCTCCCATAAAACGCTTGGTTTAACGTCGTTAGCCCGACAAATGATTCCACCTGGATCGAAATTCCAATTAAGTAATCCCCGATCAATCACCTAATCATTTCCGGATCCAGGGATTCCTACAAAATCCTCAAATTTTAATTTTTCATTCAGCTCTTCATTTTCAGTTGGATTTATATCATTGTTCCTCATATTTCTTTCTAGATTCAATATTCTTCTATTGATTTTTTCAATCCGCATATTAATATCATCCTTGAAATTTATAAGAAATGGATCTTTATAAGATACTTCAATATCTCTCAAATTTTGAATCAGACTCTCTTTAGATAATTCAGATTCTAGATCAAATTCTTCTGGGAAATTCTTCTGTTTCAAATTATCTTCCAATTCTTCCCCTTTATAATTATTAAATTATGAATGATCTATTTTAGTTGAGGAAATAAGTTTTTCTAATTCCTTAGGAATTTTTTCCAATGATCTTGCAATATCCTTATCCTCTTTTCTCAACTCAAAGTTCTTTTAAAATATATCCTCAAATTCTCTTCCAAGTCCTAGTTCAATAATTTTATCTTGTTCATCATTTAATTCAGGTTTTTCTTGTGATTGAGTCACATCTAAAAATATAAAGACTAGTTGTGTAGATGAATTCTCTAAATAGATAGACTTTAAAATTGTATTGGGTACATCCATCTTAAGTTCATGAGATTTTTCAACAAATGAAATTAAAAGATTACTATTTTTGGTAGTGTCCATGATTTCACGCTTCTTTTGAACTTAGATACATTCTTCTTTAAGTAATGTTTTCGAATCATCATGAAAACATATTTCAATCTCATCTGTTAACTTACTCTCAAAACTTTCTTGGAAATGGTCTTTACTTAGATAATCAATTTTATCCATCCAAAAACAATCATCTTTCTTCTCAGCTGGATATTTTATATTCTTTAATACATCAAAAGTGACTTCCTGATCATTAATATTTATAGCCAACTCTCCTTTTTGCACATCTATCATAGTTTGTCCAGTAACAAGGAAATGTCTCCCTAAAATAATTGGAATTTCTTTATCTTCCACTATATCTAATACAATAAAGTCCAAAGGAAAAATAAATTTATCCACTTTAATAAGTACATCTTCTATAACTCCTTTTGGATAAATGATAGATCGATCAGCCCAATGTATGTTACATAAGAGTGGGAGAAATATCGATTAAACCTAACCTTCTAAATATAGATAGAGGCATCACATTAATGCTCACTCCTAAATCACATAAAGCTTTTCCACATAATTTTTCTCCAATCGCACAAGGAATTGTAAAGCTACAAGGATCTTTAAGTTTCCGAGGAAAATTTTTCTAAGTATGAGCATCGCACTCTTCACTTAAGTGCAATTGTCTCATAATCCCCAAATTTCTTTTTCTTGTTTAACATATCCTTTATAAACTTTGCATAACTTGACATCTGTTCCAAAGCTTCAGTGAAAGAAATATTTATCGTTAACTTCTTAAGTACTTTCATGAACTTTGAAAATTTTTTATCCAACTCATGCTGACTAAGTCATTGAGGAAATGGAGGTGGTGGTTTTTCCAAACTGATTTTAGTTGGAGATATTAATTTTTCCGCATCCTTAGAAACATGTTCTTCAGTGTCTTTTAGTTTCCTTTGTTTCTCTCAAAACATCTTTCTCTTTTCTAACCACATCCTTTATATCTCTTCCAATTTTTAATTTGACAGTCTTCTATTTGTTCATTAGTGTTCTCTTGTAGTTGATCTCATTGTTGCTAGGAAGTGTTCCTTGATGTCTATTGCTAAGTCGAATTAAGCAATTTGTCTCGACTGATTCTCTATGTTTCTAATCGCAAGCATTTTGACTTTCGTAACCTGGTTTCCCATTTCCAATACCACTTCTTTCATGGACATTTTCTTATCCTCAAATTGTTGATCATCGTTAGAGTCCGGTGGATATGAAGGTCTATAGTTTATGTTCCTGGATTATTCCAACTTTCATTATGATTTGCATGATTATTTTTTCATTTTAGTGTTTCCACCATTAAGTAGTATGATTCCAGCTTAAATTTAGGATGGTTCTCCCAATCTAGGTTGTAAAAGTTAGAGTACGGGTTGTTTATGGTATTTAAAGTCTCATATGATCATTTAGAATCAATTATAGGCCTTAATGAACTTTCCTCACTTACAAGAGTAAATTGAGGTTGGTTCATTCCAAATTGGTCCAACTTCCTTGATATTGCAGAAATCTGAGATGCAAAAATTGTAATTGTATCTGTATCATGAACACTAGCTACATTTTTATGATTTACCCTTGCAGAGGGCTATTGAAATTCATTTGTAGCTATTTTTTCAATTAATGCATACGCTTCATAAATTGATTTTGACATTAATGATCCACCACATGCAAGCATTAATTATGTACCCAAGGGATTCTACTAACCCATTATAAAAAGTTTGAATGGTTAACCAATCGGGCAGATCATGGTGTGGACACTTTCTTAGGAGTTCCTTAAATCTTTCCTAGACTTCGTATATTGATTCTCCTTCATATTGACAAAATGAGATAATATCGTTTCTAAGTTTAGTAGTCCTTGAAGGTGGAAAATACTTAGCTAGAAATTTTCGACTTAACTCCTCCCAATTTTTAATAGAGTCGAATGCTTAATGAATATAACCACATTTTAGTTTTATCCCTTAGTGAGAAAGGAAAAAGCCTTACCTTAATAACATCGTTCGACATGTCATTATAACGAAATGTAGACGAAAGCTTCTGAAAATTTGATAAGTGTAAATAGGGATCCTCCAAAGGAGTTCCCCCAAACTGATTGTTCTACACCAGTTGGATAATCGCAGGATTTATTTCAAACGAATCAGCTTCTACGAAAGAGTTTTGTATACTTAAGTGAATTTCATCCGTCGTAGGATTTACGTTATCCCTCAATGATTTATGATGATTTTCTAAGTTATTATCTTGAAAGTTTTCCATTTTCATTTCTAGTTTTTCGGGTCCTTTCTGTATTATTATTATTTTTTTATTTTTTTAAACTCGGGATCATAAGGTACAAGTCCTGCAGATCCTTTGTTTCGCATACACAACATAACAAATAATACATTAACAATTAAACAAATAATAGATGAAATATATTCAACACAACAAAACATTTTCACACACCTTATTTTTCACAAACAGTTTTTTTTTCATTTTTCACAACACTTTTTCATATAAAAATACTTTTCACACAAAAATAGTTTTTACGACACTACAGTTTTCCAAGTCTAACATTAATTACTTCAACTAAAATTCTCTTAAAGTTCTTATCGAAGCTTCCCCGGCAACGGCGCCAAAAACTTGTTCCGACCCGCAATTACGCAGTAAATTAACTTCCAAAAGATGACCAAACTTGACCCGATTTATAAATAGCGACTAGTGTGCAAAATATTAAATATAAAAATTGAAAAATATTTTACACACAAGGAGTACTACGCAAGTATACGTATCGCTTCAAGTAATATGTAGCTTTCTTTAAAAACCCCAGCATCGATCCCACGAGGAAGTGAAGTAAGATGACTTTAATCAAATTCTACTACTACTAATAGATCCTTAGTTTGGAATGTCGATTAAAATCGTGTTTTATCTGAAGAACTACTCCAAAATACAAGAGTTAAATGTAATAAGTAACTATAATTAAACGCAAATAATAATTTTAAAGATAACCATTTTTGTATGTAGTTGGCTTGGAGAATTTCGAGATATTAAAAACTATTATTCTTACATGTAATGAAATAGATAACGTATAGTGAACGAGATACATTAAATATCAGTATGTGCTAAATATGAGCAATCATATTCTTTACCCTTTCGTCCGAGCATAGTTAACATTGACTAATCCTATGCTTAGTTATCGAATCCGTGGCTAGATTTGGAGGATACCGGCTCTCACTTCGGAGCTCTCACGTTCCCTCGCCCGAGGCTAACATCTACACTTCAACGACCCAACGATAAGATCGAATCGAGGATTTTAGACACGTTACTCTAAAATCTCCAATTCTACGCCCGATAATTCTATTTCTTTATTTATTCGCATTCAATCCTCACGAACTTCACCATCCATGGAATTCGAATGTGGTTCGTACTTAACAGAAAGCATAACCCTCTCGGATCGTATGTTTTCACAATAAATTTTAACATTACAATGTGCCTTAATTGCAATGTAAATTAAGTGTAAGTAAAAACCATCACATTTATAATTAAGTTTACTTTTACCATGCATCACAAAATCCTAAACATGATTTCTACTCATTACAAAAGAAAAGTAAAAGGAAAATAATGACATAATATTCTCATGCCGCTATTTCCAAAGAAGAAGAAAAAGTAAGAGAGATACGTCACAAAACGCGAATAAAACCCAACGAAAATTTCATGTAACCAAAGTAAATCCACTAGGTAAGTGTTTACAAAATCATAAGATAATGAAGAACAATACTTAGCTTTTTCCCTTTGAAAGAAAAACGAAGATCTCTCTCATAAAGTCTCCCGGCGATCCATGCAATGCTAGCGAAATCCCTTACAAATTCTCTCAAAATCTCCTCTCCAATCTCTCCAAAAGGGTAGAAATCTACATTTCTACTCTTAATCTAAGAATCTTAATCATTCTCCAAGATTTTCCTAACATTCCTCCACTAAATTCCTCCCTTTTCTAACCTATATTCGCCATTTTAAAGAGTATGAACAAAGTTTGAAGAGTTTCCTTAAGTACCCATTCGAAAAAGCGTCCAAATACATTGAACATTGCTTGAACCGACCTTCTCGCCTTCGGCGACAATGATCTCGCCATCGGCGGGCTTCTAGAACGTAGGCCAATTGCTAAGGCTCGCTGTCAGCGGGCTCGAGGGCGCTGTCGGCGAGCTTTTCGATCATATTTCGGCCTTCTCGAGAAAATCTCGCCGTCGGCGAGATCTAGGCCGCCGTCGGCGAGCAGGCTCGCGCAGCTCCACCGTTTCGCTCCGTTTTAGCTCCGATTCGCCCCGTTTCAGTTGCATTGCGTTCGTAACTGATAGCCCTACAAAATAAACATAAAAACAACTTTTCTTTAAAGTGTAATCTCATTCAAAAATATGCAAGAAGTGTAAAAGAGATTAAACATCAAAAGACTTATCGAAAAGTATCAGGGCAAAATTTCATTTCTTGTTCGTTTTTGCTCCAAATTGCATAATTTTTGTTTATTTTTGCTCTAATCACCATTTTTTTACCTAAAACAAAAAAATATACAAAATATCTTCATTTAAAGTGCAATATCATAAAAAAAATAAGTAAAATGATATAGCAAAAAACATATATATTTTAGGCGTGTCAGGCCCAAGCGACAGAGCGGGAGGGGAGGGTTTATGGTCTTGGAGCGAAGGGCATAGCCTTCAAGTCCAAGCTCTCCCGCGGTTTCGTTTTTAGTTTCTCGATCACTTCATAGCCATATTAGGAGGCTCTTGTCAGACAGGTAGCTGCAATGAGCGAAGAGATCCCCCTGTTGCGCGTGCATATGCTAGAAGGCTAACATAAAGTCGAGAACTCTATAACGCGCATGGTGGATACCTTAGCAGATAGCCGTGGCTAGCTGCCGATGACATCCGTGCAAGAAGAAGATGAGGATGGAGAAGAGTAGTTTTTTTATGTTCTTATTTTTTGCAAGCGTTATGTTGAACAGTTGTTGTGGAATTTTTTTTGGATTAATTTTGCTTTTGGGACGGTTTTTGATAATGTTCCTTTTATTAAAGTTATTGTTTAGAGATTTGATCTGTGATATAGATATACTTCATGTTGTATGTAATGTAAAATGTGTTTTTTTGCAGGTTTTGAAAATGTAAATGGTCTTCTAATTTTTTTTTTTGTGTTATAGGTTTGTGTCGTATTTGCATCCTTATTCAGATGTAAAATATGACGCTACATCAACAATTAGATTTTGTCGTTTTATAATATTTTTTCGATGCAAATTAGTCTGCAATCCGATGCTAATATTCATCGTCTGATATTTTCAGGAGCAATGTTTAAAGTATTTTTCATATAAACAAATTAGACGCAACGACGACACAAACCGATGCAAGTTATTTGCGTCGGAATTATTCAACGTAAATTGGACGGAAGTAATATTACTGACCCTCAAATTAACGTCAGAAAAAATTAGATATAAATCATATGCAAATTACACGATAATTCTTAAATATTGTTTGATTTGCGTCAGATTTATGTCTGATATGTCGGACATAAATATGCTTAATTCCTGTAGTGTCATGTATAAATAAGATGGCGTATATGTAAAAATTGAAGTCTAGGTGTTAGGGATGTGAATGCATTAGAATTAAGTTGTATGTATCTAAAACTTTTAACATTTGTTGAATTGCTCCCCTGCTCTCAGCATGTGGAAAGCACCATTTAACTTCAGTTCACTAATATTGTTCAAATACTTTTTCAGTGCCCTGTTTTAGTGGCTTGGGGAGACAAGGATCCCTGGGAGCCGATTGAACTTGGGAAAGCCTATGCTAACTTCGAAGCAGTAGAGGATTTTATTGCTCTGCCTAATGTCGGCCATTGCCCACAGGTTTGTCTATTTATTTCATCTTTGTTCTATCTAGAACTGGGGTATTTATATACATACCACACATTTCTTATATATCTAAAATATCTAACACCTAAACTTTAATATTTACTTTTATAGCACTCAAATATTTAAACTCACTTCATAATTACTAGTACTGCTTTCCATGCATAGAATTTGATGCGTATATCACACTAAAGTGTTATATATGTCTAAGTATCAAACTTTTAAGGGTTAGATATGTAAATATGTAAGAATTTTGTGGCACTCATGTAAATATTCCTCAGAATAATGTGTACACTGTTGAGCAAAAAATTGCGCGACAATATACTAATCTGAATCTAATCAAAGTGGATTTAAAACTGTTGGACATTCTTTTTGAAATGAGTGCAACATAAAAGTTGATGGTAAATTGGTAATTCATATATATTTGCTTTGCAGTTATCTCGAAACAAATTCAAGGGTTTTAATTCTTATCCTCGAAAAAATATTATATCCGGACTCCGTATGCATCCGGAGTCTAATGGTGAGTGCCACGTGTTAAGTGGATCTCACCGCTTCTAACGCTAGCCAATGTCAGTGTATTGTGGTGGGACCCACTTGACACGTGGCGTTCCACTATTGCACTCCGGACGCAAGTTGCATCCGTAGTCCGGATGTAATATTTTTTCCCTATCATAACCCCATTATTGTAAAGTGTCTCAAAATGAATTTAAAAGAGCTTTGAAATCTGTCATGGCTAAATTTTAGTTACCATATACTGTCCTTGTTACTTAGCAAATGTTCAATCTTGTGTTTTGCAGGATGAGGCACCAGATCTTGTGAACCCCTTGATTCAATCATTTGTTGAAAGACATTCTCAAGGAAAAACAGAGGGGTAAAAATGTAAAATCTCCCTTTCTATTAACATTTATTCTCTGTGCAGTTGCCTTTCATTTTAAAAATTCAAGCAAAAGCAAAATACATAAATAAATAAATAAATAATCAAACCCATTGATTCAGTACTTCGCAAAAGATATTGGTTAAATTGATGTTTTCATAAAAATATTACGTCCAAATACTATACGTTCATATGTCCAATCGTGCGAGGCCTCATCGGCACAAAAACACGTATATGGTGATGTGGTCTCGTGATTGGATGTACGGACGTGCAGAATTAATATTTTGCCCTCCACAACACCATATTGGGGAGGAGCCTCTCTACTTTCTTGATTGTTTTGCCCTAGTTATTAAATGCCACCTTTGTTTAGATTGTTACTGTAAGTATTCTCTATGAATATCTCCATTTTGTATATGATATTGATTTGAAGCTGGTTTAAGCTCGACTTGATAAGTGGTTAGTGAGCCGGCTTATTTAAAAATGTAGTAATATCAAATATACGTAAAGTATATTAAATTTGAATATTTTAAAAAAATTAAAAATTTTAAAAAATTAATAGTTTATATTTTTGTCTTAAATGATTTTTTCTTATTCTCCTACTAATTGCTCAATTTTATTTATCATTTATTATAACACTATTTTAAATCTATATTATCTTATCTCTTTTATAATAAATAAATCGACTTATGAGCTGGCTTGAACTCGTAAACCTAAGCTCGAGTTCGAATTTGTAGACTTAAGCTTGAGCTTGAACTCGATAAAATTAACTAAGCTCAAGCTCAAGCATCTCTTGACTCGAGCTCAACTTGACTTGACTAAAATCCCGAATTATGTTTATTTTAATTAGTATTTTCATATCTTATGTTCATTATTTATTTTAATTTGATTTACAAACATTTCTATGTATTTACGTGAACACTCAAATTTTATTTTTTATATTTAGACCGTCCAAATCTTTTCTATAACATTAAAATATCTTTTTTTTTTTTAAAGAAGTGAAATACACTTTATTATGCATAGAAAAAATGTTGTGTATATATATCTATATCTATATATGTATATATAAAACAAAGAATGAACGGAGGCTATTATATGAACTCCCAAAGTGAATTTGCTTGCCAAAGGTTTGCTTCCCAAAGTGAAATGGGGCATTCATATACATACCGTTACACTTGTTGGTATTTACATATCTAGCTTTTATACTTTATTTTTTTACATTTATACCACAAATCTTACATATCACATAAATAATATTATTATTTTAACTTTTAAAAGGTGAAATACACATTTTTACACTACAGGAGAAGCTCATATTAGTGTCTGTTTTTTTCTGACACAAAAATTAGCATTTGATATGCGACTGTTAAGCGACAAATAATAAATTTTAATATTAGCGTTGGATTTGAGTTCACTGTGCGTTAAAAAATTTGATGGATAAAGTATTCTAAAAAAGGCGAAAAGTTATTTTGGTGTTGCGACATATTTTGAGATGAATTAGCGTCCAAAAAATCGACACAATTCACCTTTCAGCGTCAAACTATTTCTGACGCAAATTAGATGAAAATTTAACACAAATGACCTAATAAGCTCAAACCGAGCGCTTAAATTTCATTTCTCCTCTTGCCCATCCGGTGCCCGCTTCTCCGGTCTCCTCTTCTGCCCGAAACTATCTCGAGCTTACCCTCTCCCCTTTCTCTCTCCACTCCCCTTCACCTTTTCAATTTCACTCAAGACTGTCTCTTTCCAAAATGAAGCTTCGCGATACTGTCACCATTAGAGCTAGCTATGACGGTAACGATGTCCGGCACTTCAAGCTTGCAAGAGACGATCGAAATCGACTTAAGCAGAAAACATTGAAGAAGATGAATCTATTTACGTCACTATTTTTATTTATTTGTGATATGCATGTAAATATTGAAGTTTAGGTGTTAGGTTTGTATGTACATAAGAATTGAGTGCTATTTATGAATAAAATGCATAGGTAATGTGGTATTTATGTATAAATGGAAGTTTTGATGTTAGGTATGTATATAGATAAGAGTTATGCAGTGTGCATGTAAATATTGAAGTTTAGAGGTTAGTTTTGTATATACGTAATAATTGAGTGATATGTATTAATTAAATGCATAAGTAATGAAGTATGTATGTATAATTGAAGTTTTGAGTTAGGTGTGGTATGTATATACATAAACCCTAGCTTTCTTTTTTAGTTTAGGTTTTCTCTTGCTATGGATCTCGATCTATTCTGGGAGTCGGGCCTGAACTTAACTGGAAAGGGTTAATATCATCATTTCTTTTTCCTTGTACAAATGATAAAACAATCTTATCAGATTTTGAGGTTAAAAAAGGTTCAAAGTAGTGTGAACTTCCGTTGATGGGTTACGCTTTGGGTAAAGGTTCTTTCTATGCCAATCTTCTTCAAGTCATCGACAAGATCTGAAAAACTTCTTTATCTTTTGAGCTAAAAATTATGTGCAAGTGGGTAGAATTCAAGAAGGAGACGCAAATGCGACAGGAAGAGCTAGAAATAATCCCAAACCGTCATAAGTTGATAAATAAAAAGATTCATTATAAGAATGTGGCCCAATCCGAACTTATATAAAAAAAAAAAAAATGAAGCTTCTAGAACGCAGGAAAGGAGTAGTTGCGTAAGCCCGAAGAAATAGGTGGAATTTAAGTTCAGATGTTTCAATTAAAGTATGATTAATATGAAGTTTAGATTTTTTAAATCATATGATACTTGCATAGCTATTCTACATTTCTATCATAAAAAAAATTAATCCAAAAAGAAGCTCTATCTCGAAGACATGAGATTGGATTATTTAGTTTATTATTGAAGCAACTTTAAGGATAACACACTCGTGTTGTGTGTTACTTTTTCTTCTTGCGTTCAACCCTTTGAAAAGTGGGCATTTGCTGCAAAAAGCCGCTCTCTCTTCATTTAAATATTACAATAATCTTCCCTTCTTCCATGAGAAACCAGTACCCAGTGACTGAGTTTAAACCGAATTGCACATGGCAAGGTCTCTGTTTCTCATCTTCTTCGTTCTCCAGCTCTCGCTTCTAATCTCCACCGCCTGCCCATCCCCCCTGCCACTATGGCCTCTCCCCACCAACATCTCCTACCCCAACCCCATCTCCATCCCCATCTCCCCCTCCTTCCACATCCTCACCCCAAATCTCAACCCTAACCGCCACCTCCTCACCGCCATTAATCGCTACACCCACCTCCTCCTCTCCGAGAACTTCATACCAATCATCCCCCCTCGCATTCCCCTGTCCCCCTCGCCTCCACTCCTGTCCCTCTCGATCTCCATCTCTCACCCTTCCTTCCCTCTCCAAGCATCCACCGACGAATCCTACAATCTCTCCATCTCCTCCTCCTCCGGCCTCGCTTCCATCTCAGCCCACACTCCATGGGGCGCCATCCGCGGCCTCGAAACCTTATCCCAGCTGGCATGGGGAAACCCTCCAGTGATCGCCGCCGATATCTTCATCACGGATGGGCCGATTTTCGGGCATCGAGGGTTGATGCTGGATACGTCGAGGAGTTTCATCCCGGTCACGGATATGAAGAGATTGATCGGGGCGATGGCGGCGAATAAGATGAATGTGTTTCACTGGCATATAACGGATGCTCAATCGTTCCCGATAGAGCTGCCGTCGGAGCCGGAGTTGGCAGAGAAAGGGGCTTACGGGGCGGAGATGAGGTATTCGGCGGAGGATGTTAGGGATTTGGTGGAGTTTGCTTTGGATCATGGTGTCAGGATCATCCCCGAAATTGATGCTCCAGGTATGTTTTCTTTCACGAATTATGATTGCCTTTTGAGTATAAACATAAAAAAATTTATGTATAAGAAATAAACATTTATTGATTATTGTATGAGCAGCTATAATCGTATTTTCAAATCATTGTTTTATCTCAAATATTTAACAAAATTAGGTTATTTTCTTCTCGTTAAATGAGCCGAACACGAGCAAGCTAGCTCGTGTTCGACTCATTTATATTTCGAGCTCAAAAAGTGTGTTCGTGTTTGTCTCGTTTGCTTAACGAGCCGAACACGAGTTGTTCACGAACAAATAGTTGTTTTAACAATCCTAATCATAAAATATTAAGGGTTGAAGCAAGATTTAAGAATTATAGTTTATATTAAAAAATCATTTGAATCTACTTTAATACTTTTTTATTTTGTTTACTTAATTAATTATTTTAATTAATTATAAATTTTTAAATTTTTTAAAAATACTACTCATTAATATATATATACATACATGCATGCATATATATATATATATATATATATATATATATATATATATATATATATATAAATATAATTGAGGAATAGTATTTCGAGCCAAAACAAGTCGAACACGAACGAACAAATTTTTATTCGTGTTCAGCTCGTTAAAGCTTATTAACTGAGCGAACAAGTCAAACACGAGCTTCTTAACGAGCCGAACACGAGCTGTTTTCTTAATAAAGGCTGAGCGGAGGTTTTCTTCTTCCATCGATTAATTACGTTTGATTAAAAACATGGCCGTATATATTGACTTGCAATTTCTTTTCATTTTTTTTTTCTTTCAGCTGCTAAAAGTTTGTTTTACATTTTTTTCTTTATTTTTTTTTTTTGTTGCTTTTGCTTTTTTGTCGTTTTGAATCCGGCCCTCCTTTGATTAATCCTTTATTCTTAATGATTAGATTCCGTCACATCTTTGATGTTCTTTTTATTTTTTATTGTTTATTTTTATTTAAAAAATATGTTTGCGTGGTGTATTTTTTTTTGCATGTTTTTATTTTTTTTTTCTTTTCAAAAATAAATTGATTGGTTTTTAAAATGCTCAAGTTATCTAAAAATTATTTTAAGCACTTTTAAATATTATTAAATATATTACAAAACATAGTAACTAGGTTTTATTTCATATTACAACTGTAACAATATGAAAATAAGATGAAATCCTCACTTAAATGACAATATATATCTTATTCAACTATGACCATCTCTAATTTTTTGACATCCATCATCAAACAATCAAATTACCAACACATTACATCACAACCACTCAAAATATTAAATATAATATTTTAATCATTCTTAATTTAAATTAATATTTTAAGTGTCTTAAATCTTCACTCAAAACCTACATAAGTGGGTTTAAAAAAATTATTGTGATGAAAAAAATAATTAAAATATTATATTTAATATTTTGAATGATTCATACGGAAAACGGGCTCATATCAGACAGTCCATTCATTATTTTTCTCTTAGTTTCTATATATATATATATATATATATATATATATATATATATATATATATATATATATATATATATATATCCTAACTAAGCATGCCTTCCTCTTTAACAGGCCACACAGGCTCATGGGCCGGGGCCCATCCCGAGATCGTTACTTGCGCCAAAATGTTCTGGCTCCCGGACGGCCCAAACTCGTGGTCCACCCGCCTGGCCTCCGAGCCCAGCACTGGTCAACTGAACCCTCTCCATCCCAAAACCTACCTCATCCTCCGCCACATTTTCTCTGACCTCTCCTCCCTCTTCCCCGACCCATTCCTCCATGGCGGCGCTGACGAAATCTCCCCTTCCTGCTGGTCCACCGATCCCTCAATCCGCTCCTTCCTTGCCGCTGGCAACACCCCCTCCACCCTCCTCTCCACCTTCATCAACACCACCCATCCCCTCATCACCTCCCTCAATCGCACCGCAATCTACTGGGAAGATGTCCTGAACTCCGACATCAAGGTCCCCCATTCCCTCCTCCCCCCTTCCACAACCATTCTCCAAACCTGGAGCAACGACCCACACAACACCAAACTCATTGTCTCCGCCGGCTATCGCGTCATCGTCTCGTCCTCGGATTTCTACTACCTCGGCTGTGAGCGTAGGGACTCCTGCGGCTATGATATTGGCAGGGCGGACTCGTGGAACAGACCGTTTATGACATGGGAGAGGATATATGGATATGATATATTGGAGGGGATTGAGGGGGAGGAGGGGAGAAGATTGGTGTTGGGAGGGGAGGTGGCGATGTGGATGGAGCATGTGGATGGGGAGGTTTTGGATGGGAGGGTTTGGCCGAGAGTGGCGGCGATGGGGGAGGCGATGTGGTCGGGGAATAGGGATGAGAGTGGGAGGAAGAGGTTTGCGGAGGCGAAGGACAGGTTGAGTGGTTGGAGGGAGAGGATGGTGGGGAGGGGGATTAGGGCGGAGCCCATTCAGCCCCTCTGGTGTCGGAAAAATCCAGGGATGTGCAATCTTGTTCAGTAACAGCCGATATCATACTATAAGATTTACATATAAGTAGGGGTGTAAACGAATCGAACACGAATACGAAAGAACAGAGCTCGTGTTCGTGTTCAAATCGATGGAAATAAATTTAAAATGTTTGAATTAGACTCATTTGAAATTGTTTGTGAATCTATTGTTCGTGTTTGGTTTGATTTGTTGGGAAACTAGCAACCCAACATCACTACAATCATAGTTGTAACTTAAAAACTCATGATCTAACATGTAAGTTTACACTCAAATTCAAGTGAACCAACCTACGACCTTCCCTAAGCATCATTTGAGCAGTACAAGGGGCCCATAACTCAATGGGTCTCACCCCCTTAAGAAACGGCAACCATGACCCTTTTCCATAAATCATTTTAGTGCAACCTGGAAGCAAAAATTATAAGGGGCATTTACATTCATAGCACCAAATTCTTATGTACTTTCATATCTCACACCTAAACTTTCATGTTTATATGTAAACAAGAGAAATTAGATGTGAGATATGCAAATACAGAAGAATTGTGTGCTGCTTATGTAACCCAAATTATAATTAACTACAATCTTGTGACTGAGGAATCTATTGATAGTTTAGGAACTTAAATGCCTATAAAATCATTGAGAATAACTTTACACTAACAGCTCGTGCAAGGTAAAGTTCATTAACTCAAACTTAATATTTAATATTTAACTAAATGAAATTGCCCTTCTTCATGTAATAAATCTTAATATTGCTTGTCTTGAGTGATATATTGTGGTTTTTATGGAAGCTTGAATTGGTCAAGATTCTAAATGTTTATGCATAATTCTAACTAGGTTTAATTGAAAAACGAATAATCAAAATTATGGATACTCAATCAAGCAAATTAGATACGAATTTATTATTTTGAAATTTAAACCAGCCTGAATAAATTAATATTAATTAATTAAAAATATTAAAACAGGTAAATAAGTATTATTTGCAGCACAATTACAATAAATAAGTTGTTGCTTTTAAATAGCTTAGCAATTACAAATAATGATAACCTATGGTGTTACCTACTGTTAACAATGAAATGATTTAATTAGGGTTGACATCCGCAAAGAAGATATGATAAGATCTCACGATCACATAAATCGTTAAATTTTGAAATAAATAGAGAAACAGTTAACTGGATCAAACTGAATTTAACACCTATCAAACCAAAGAACTTTCAGGATTTAACCATTAAATGATTTATTAAATCTAATTTTACAGGATCTGCTAAATCCTGCTTGTAGATGAACAACCCCTAAACTTGCCTTTCAATTTCACAATCGTAACGAAAATCAGTTAAACCTTCGCTCATAGGAGAAAAAAACTGCACGGTTTTTCCTCTGATATCTTAAACACAAACCTATAAAATTTTATAGGAAGATGCAGAAACCAGGAAACGTCCTTGAAGAAATTCAAGAAAATGCAAGAAAGCATTAATAAAAAAACGTTATTCGGAGTAAGGAATTGTCAATCTAATACCTTCGCAGCTCTCGTGAGACGATCACCGCTCTCCCCCACTGAGATGTTCAGCACCAGTTTCTGCACTTTGATCTCTCGCATAGTGTTGGAAAGCTTTTTCTCCGATGCCTGATTAATTAACACGAAAAAAATCAGAAATGAATCACAGAAAGAAAGAAGGCAGAGGATGGAAAAATAAGAGCAAGGGAGGAGAACGGAATCATTTTCACCATTCCTGCGTTTCGAAAGGTTCTGAGAGCGATCGAAACAGCCGCCGTCGGTGTAAACGAACCTGACCCGGAGGGTGTTCTAAAATATTCGAACCAATCGTCGTTCAACAAATAGAACGAAAAAAATTTATTCGTTTTCGTCTTATTTATTTATTGAGCGAATTGAATACGAACTGTTCACGAACAACGAATCTTTTTAACAGCCATAACTTTGATAGCATATTTCCTCAAAATGAAATAAATTGATCAGATATTCCCTACACATCAGATAATCCATACTTCCTTAAAATGAAGTAAACCGAATAAAGTTTAGAATTTTGTTTAAGATTTTATTTTAATATATAGTATTGTATTTTAATTATAATATTATAATATTTGTATTAATGTAATTAATACTATAATATTATTATTGTTATTAATAATTTATCATATATTATAATTTATATAAGTTTAATTATTTAAAATATTATAAATTTTTATAATATAAAATTATTTTTAAAAATATCATAAATTTTTTATATATTATTATTTTAAATTATTTTATATTCCGAACAATAACGAACCGAACATAACGAACACATCACTGTTCGTGTTTGGTTCGTTTAATAAACCGAACGAAAAAATTGTGTGTTCGTCTTGTTTGCTTATTGAACGAATCAAACACAAACTTCTTGACGAACAGAACACGAACTATTCGCGAACAACGAGCTTTTTTGACAGCCCTAGCCGCTGATGGATCTGAGAAATATTTGTGTACGTATTCGCACATGCATCTAGAGATGCGTCGGTATGAAGGTTTAAATGAGGTTACAATCAAATTACAACGGTATATAATCGTGTGTTATTGGATTCTTTATGATCTGTTGTAACCTCTTCATACACACACAATTTTACATGCATATAATATATGCAATTATTTACAAAATGATTTAAGTGGTGGTAGGAACTGAGAACAAACCCTAATCAAAATGATATAGCCCTCGGCTTCGAAAGTCTCTTGGCCTCAACCTTTGTATTGAAATTATGTTCTTGTTATTGTCCATCGTTGGATGGAAATCGAACAACATTTGGTTGTCTATTCACTCTACCTACATGTGGTAAATTCAGATGAATCAATTTTAAGATTGATCAAATCAATTACAACTGAAATTCATAATCTAGAAAGCAGAATTAATCTAAATTTTAATAAAACGGAACCGATCAAATCGAAAATTGATTTGATTTAAACAGTTCGATTATAAAAAAAAATTGAGATTTAATTGTTTATTAAAATTTAGCTAAAAAAACATTATAAATTAGATAGCTTATTCACATAAGATTGATTTGATTTCATAAATTCTCTATTTATTTCAATCAAATATAAAAAAAATTTTATTTCCTTAATTTATTCGGCATGAAATTATAATATAATAAAATGTATTTAATAAAATATAAGTTTTTCAGCTTGTTACTTAAATTAAAATTAAAACCGAACCGAATACCTAAAACTAAATATTGAAGTTTTAGAAATCAAAAACTAAAAGCAAATTTTCAAACCAAACCGAAACAACCAAACTTAATCAGTTCGATTTAGTTTTACGGTTTTGACCAAATAATGTACACCCCTACTAATAGGCTTTAAATTAACAAAAAATTGGGGTGCTTGGCTACATGCTTTGCATCTATTATTATTATTATTATGAGGGGAATTTACACATTACCCTTAATTCTTATATATTTAAAAAATCTATAGTTTTTATTTTTATTTTTATTTTTTTGGAGAATTTACATACATTGCACCCAATTCTTATGCATTTACTTATCTCACACCCAAATTTTAATTTTTACAACTTACCTATGAATAGTGCAATTCACCTTTTCATGTATCTTTGCATGCATAGCAAAATGTGCTTAGCTTGCAAAAATCAAAGTTTGGGTGTAAGATAAGTAAATGCGTAAGACTTGTGTGCTATATGTATATTTCCATTTTTTAAAACATAACATACGCCATTTATATTATTTTAATTGATTAATTAACGATGTACAAATTTGTAATAAAATTGTTCAATTTTATCAAATTTGTTAGTGATTGATGGATAATTTCTGTGATAAATTTAGTAATGGCAATGTACACTAAAAATAGTCTACACAGATCTCAAAGCAGTCTGATGAACAAGTTCATATTCGACTGGAGAACTCATGGTCGATCAGGCCAAGCGGCTTTAGGCTGGCTGACCAAGGACCGTCTTGGTCGGCAGAAAATGGACCAGCATGTATAACGGAAAATGTGAACTCCCGCTCAACCATGTTGTCGAAGTCTAATCTTCAAGCTAACCATCAGCAAAATGTCGGCTGACCAATTATGATCGGTCGTCATCTCTCAAGTGATCGCCCGACCATCTTAGGCCAACCACATAGAATTGATCAATCGGTCATCCAGATCCAACCACCAGCAACATTCCACCCAAATAACTTCTAAACATAAAGTCGCCTGCCATCTAAACAGATTGGCCAACCAACAACATCTCAGCCGACTGAAGGAGGAATTGGCCGGGTGGAGAACCCAGAGACATCAAAAGATGCTAAAAAATGTAATTTTTATGTTATTAGCCATATATCTTCTATAAATAGGGGTCCAATACTTGTAAAGGGTCTTTAAAAGTAAGGGTAGGGATGTAATTTCTATGTTATTTGCCCTTTACTTCTATAACTAGGGAGTTCAATACTTGTAAGGGGGCTTTTTGGCTCTTAAATTTAGATTCATACTTTAGAGGGAATCCTCCCTCCTTCTCATTCATGTAATCTCTCTTTTTTTATGTAAAATGTGCCATAGAGCTGGAGAATATCCCAGTTCGCCCCAAGGGGCAAGTCTATGTGTGATCTTCCCCTCACTTTAATGTGTGATCTTCCCCTCACTTTATCTCTCTATCTCTCCCCCGTCAGATTTATATCGCTTTGATCCTTGGGCATGCCTCACATGACTGATTTGGATTCAACATCCTAAAAAGTGCGGTGATAATGGAACATGTCGTCAACAAGAAGAGAAGTGATACCAACTAGGAGAAATATATCTCAGAGATACTCCTAACAGAGACTTGTCGGCATTTTTTTAGGTTATGTGCTTTATTTTGAAAAGGGGATCGCCTACAGAAATATGTCGGCGTATTTTAAATTTAATTTAAATATATATATAATTTAGAAAGTAGTATTTGATTTTGAAAATAATTTTAAATTTGACGATTTTTAAGATATGAAATCAAACCGATCTCACAT
Organism: Papilionanthe hookeriana x Papilionanthe teres; assembly: GCA_022702705.1. Lineage (NCBI taxonomy): Eukaryota > Viridiplantae > Streptophyta > Magnoliopsida > Asparagales > Orchidaceae > Papilionanthe > Papilionanthe hookeriana x Papilionanthe teres. Next base: position 109,899,041 of record CM040432.1, read on the forward strand.
CTCGAATAGTTTACATAAACGAGCACCACACCACAAACCGTGTATCTATTCCTAAGGATAGACACACCGCTTGATGGTGGGGCTCGGTTAAATAAACTAGAGGATTTGTGACATCCGTTTGGTCTCGCGAACCAATTTTATAAGCCGACAAATTCCTCGCTTAATATGAAACTATTAAACGGGGTTTATATTACTCAGGTTCTTAAAGTTCCCTATAAGGGCAAGCCCCTATAGTTAATTACATCTTAAGTGACGGGAATCACCTAAGAAAACTCTCGATAATAATCAATAATTCGCTCTCAAGAATTTCAAAGTTTAAGTTTTCAAGGGGGTGAATTTTGGAATTTCAATAGGGAATGGATCAAATTTGGAACATTTTTATTTTGGAAATTCAAAGGAAGAAAAGTAGGAGAAATTACGGATTCGAAGCGAACTTCGGTAATTTCCCGACTATCCTATTGTTTGGCTTAGACTTAGGAAAGTCCTAATGTTCATTTAATGTTTTAATCTTGCCGATTTTAATTAGTTAGGGCTTATATTTATATGATAGAATCATACAAATTGCACTAGAAGATATGAGGGTTTATGTCGTATCGGACGACTACCTCGGAATCCTAAGACTAGGTTAGGGCTTAATTTGCAATGCAAATGCCAACGAAGAGTTGAGGATTTATGTTGCACTTAGTGCAAACTACCTCGAAGTCCTATGGCTTTGTTGTTTAATTCTAGGAAAGTTTTGTCGATGTAGATTCAAGTTTCTGTTGACGACGATGGCCGTGCTGCCCACCATGCTCCGAGCTCCTTGTTGTTGCATGGGTTTTAGTTTTAGAAGTCATAAATCAGGAGATGAGAGAAGTGTTTGGTTTAAAGAAAGTCTTAATTTCCAAGTGTTTTTTTTTTATATTTTAATTAAAATAGATCTTAAAGTTGATAAAACAGAACCGATTAAGATCCCACGGTTCCGTCATCCCGGCACCGTTATTTTCATCGAATTCACTTAGTCCAGATGAATTTGCTAAACTCAACTAAATGAGTTCCGCACTTTCATTTAGACCGTGGGAAATCCCGTTAGCAACACGTGGGTTACATCATCCGAGGTATTCCCGATCATTCAACGAGACGTTTTAATTTAGTTGTAATTGTAGTTTTGTGTTTTGTTTGTGATTAAATTTTGAGTTGTCTTATATTTTGAAATGTTGTGGAGGTGAATTTTATCTTGTAGTGTCTTTTAATTTAGTTATGGGTTTCGGTTTTGGTTTTCGTCCTAAAGGTGTGGGTTTTCATGCAATCTGTTGTTTATCATGCAAGAAAAATAAATGCGATGCGATTAAATAAATTGCAATAAAATAAATTGCAATAAAATAAAAGCGTACTCGGAGGGTCTTCCAGTCATTCCAAGTCGCACTTAAAATACGGTTAGAATATTTAAGCGAGTTCCTAGGTAAAGCTAAGGGAAAAGGTTTATGGTTTTCTACCGAGTTCCTAATCCTATAGCTAGTCATTTCCTATGACGTCTGGGTTCTTTGTGTTTTTGGTTTGCAGACGATTTTCTTCATCAAAGAACGATTAAGTTCAATTGTTCTTGTAAATATCCTATCATATTGAGGAAGTGCTTAAGAAGAATCTTAAACATCTTTTCGATATTTCTAGGATTGTTTTAAGTCCAAATGAATTTAATTGTGTAAATGAATCAATCGTCCGAGGTTTTCGAGTTTTGTTAACTCTGTTCGATGAACTAGGACATTTGAATGTCCTATAAGTGAAGTAACATTTCATTTTAATGTTCTATTTAGGAGTTATAATAACTAAGGCTCCTAAGAGCAAAATGATATTTAATGATTTGTGATTCAAATTTAAGTTCAAATTAATGATTTAAATTTGGAATAGTGTTCAAGTTATTTTAGATTTATTTCTTACATGTCTTAAGTGAGGTTATTTAATTTAACTTAATTTAATTTAATTTAACTTATTTTAATTTAATTTATTTAATTTTAATTTGATTTGATTTAATTTAATTCAATTTAATTTATTTGATTTAATTTCTTAATTTAGTTTAATTTAATTTTAATTTAATTTAATTTAATTTTTAATTTAATTTAATTTAATTTAATTTAATTTAATTTAATTTAATTTTAATTTAATTTAATTTAATTTATTTAATTCATTTAATTTAATTTAATTCAACTTTTAATCTTAATTTAATTTAATTTAATTTTAATTTAATTTACTTAGTTTAATTTAATTTTTTAATTTAATTTAATTTAATTTAATTGACATTTTTCCGAAAGAGTTTAATGATTTAATTTTTAGTTTAATGATTAAGTCTTTTAATATTTTAAATTTGAGTTATCATTTTAATTAAGAGTTAAGTATTGATGAGATGATTAATTTAGGGAGTTTTAAATTAAAGAATAAATCTCTTCCTAATAATATCCCTATTTTAATAATTCCAAATTTATTATTCTTCCAAATTTAATTAATTATTTAATTAAAGTTTAATCATTTTAAATTGTTCAATGGGTTTCTACCCTTTAATTATTTAAATTTCAATCATCCAAATCAGATTAGGATCAAAATATTTTATTTGTTAATTTTCATTAAACCTAAAATTTTAATTAAGGGTTAAAATTTTAATTACCATTTTGCCCTCTAAGCTTAATAATTTCATAACTCACTAAATTGAACTCAAATGAACTTGAAATTTTTATGAGACTTCACTCATATGTCAATAAAGACATGAGAGGAGAAAATGTGATTTTTCTGTATTTAATTTATTTATATAATTATTTTTAGTAGAAAATAGGAATTTCCAAAGAAAATTCAATGACATGACCAAGGGAAAGTTTCTGTCCTTAAGAAAATTAGGGGACACTCCTAATGACCAGAGGACCACTTGGACCAAATTTTGTAATTTTTTGATTTATATTTTATTTATTAGAATTATTTTAAGTTCTGGAGTATTAATTAATTTAAAAATAAAATAAATGTTGAAAAATAAATTTTATAATTTTTAAAATTCTCTCTGATGTCAAGGATTCCAGAGAACCAAACTTTGCAATTTTTTGATTTTTCTTTGATTTATTATAATTATTTTGGTGAAAATGCTAGAAAATACATTTTTTAATTTTTAAAATTACCCTAGAGCTTTAAAAATTAATATCTCACTAAATAGACCTAGGAAAAATATGGGACTTGTTCCTAAGTGATTAAAATTCAAAATATGACATTTTGGTGAATTTTATTATTTTTGTGATTTTTATTATTTTTTAATTATTAAAAATATTAAAATAATATTAAAAATCAACTTTTTTAGAAAATTGAAATTTTAATTTTCCTGAACTCCCTAATATCAGAGAGACTCCAAAACCAATTGGGTGAATTTTTGAAAGATATTTTGAAAGTTATGAATTTTTAAAGTTTAAAATGGCTAAGTGGCTTAATCAACCCAATTAGTGGGGCTAACCAAGTCCAATTGACCTCAAATTTTTATGATGGGTTCCTCTGACCCTAAAGGTCAGTGGAGAATTGATTTCAAGTCAATTTGATCTATGGTTAACTTTAATTAATTAGAAACCTATTTTGGGTGTTTAAGCCAATTAGGGTTAATCTGAGTGAATTAACTCAAGTCCTATTTTTCCTAGGGTTCTCTGATCATAAGGAACATCACCAAATTTTCCTAGAATTTATTTCACAACATGTTAATTTTTGAAATTAAAATACTTAAAACAGCAACATGCATTTAAAAAAACAATAACTTTTCACAGAGATGGCCTCTGACCTTGGAAAATTCAGAGAATGTCCCTAAGTTCAGAGGCTTCAAAGGCCCTATGGTCTCATGCCATGGTGAATTGTATGAATGCATGGAGAATTAAATTTATGCATAGAGTAATTAAATTATTAAAAATAAAATACTTGATGAAATTAATTAATTTCTCTTCCACATTATTCTCCTCTGTTCACTGAGCAAGGGGGTATTTTTATTTCATTTTTGTGATTTTTCTACACAAAGATATGGATTTTTCAAGTTACGGAAATTAAATAAATAGAAAATTTTCCTATTTATCTACTTAAGTGACGCGGCGCCGGCGCATCCTCGGCGGCTCCGAAATGCCGCGTGGCGCGCTCCCATTCGACGCCGCCACCCGAGTCGAGCAACCGGGCCCCGCGGTTCTCGTACTCGTCTCACAGTCCGACGCCATCCGAGCCGTCCGTCCGCGCGTGTATTAAATGGACTGGCATCCGTTCATCGTCCATGACCGGTGTGATCCCGTGACCGTCCGCACTCCGACCACTAAGAACTCGCTCGATTCTCGATGGATTTTCGTGTTCTTATGCTCTATGGATTCGTCTTGAAGAGACGAACACATCCATACGGTAAACATGCATTGAAATTAAGGCATTTAAAATGGAGAATCTCCGAAGCTCGGGATGAAGAGTTAGCTCATACCTTTGCTCGGAGAAGTGAAGCTTCAATCCGAGAGTTGTTGCACCTTCGATTGGATCCCTGGCGAGCTCCGGATGAAGTCTCCTGGTCCGAGTGAATTGTCTAGGTTGAACTTCGACCACGACTGATCACAAAGCTTGGAGTCCGGAGCAACCGGGTGGCCTCGGAGATGGGGCTTTTGTCGGTGGACACCTTCCTCGGTCCGGTGAAGGTGTAGGACCAATCAATTTGGGGATTGGTTCACCGTGGGGAAGTGTCTCGGTTTTGGGCTTGGATTTCAACTCCGAAATCGAGCTCGCAGAGAAGAAATGGCAGGGGGATCTCACCGAGGATCAAGTGCTCTGTGTATGAGGAGGGGTCTCGGAACAATTTTGGCGAGTTTTGGCAAGGTTTGTGCAACTCTCCTCTCATGGCCGTGAGGGGGTGGTGTTTAAATAGAGCATGGTCGGAGGGCCTCCCGGGGGAGTTATGGCTTGGGATCGAGCTGCTCTTGGCAAGAGAAGAACGACTACAATGGCCACTGGGGATGGGGCAGCTCAGCAAGGTGGAATTCCAAAGTTTGGCTTCTCCCCATGTCTCAGCCATGGAGTTTTCCGGCGACTGGGGTGGCTGGCCGGCAGGCAAGGGTCACCCTCAGGGTCAGGTGGGTCAGGGCTGGGTGTTTGTGAAGGCGATTGGTGGCTGCCATGTGTAAAGTGGCTGAATTAAAATGGAATGGGGAAGAGGTCATTTTGGCTTCAATTTGGTCAACCCATTGGTTTGGGTTGGGTGCACCTTCCCATGGCCTCGATTTTGGGCCGAGAGGATCGAGTGAGTCGACCTACCAAAGGTGGTGAAGTCTACATCAAAGATTAGGTGGCAAAGTGTGGTTTAGAGTGTATCATGTTTAAGGTAAAAAGGGCTTAAGAAAGGTTTAAGAAAGAGATCCCTTCCCTTGCCATAAATGGACTAATGACAAGTCAAAGCCCTCATGGCTTCATGTGGCTTGTCTATGGCTTGCATGGCTTCGCATTTGGCTTGAAAAAGTTGACTTGTTTCATGAAAAAAGGGTTTTAGAAATATTTGACATTTAGGGGGTAATTTGGCATGAGGCTTGATTTGGAACCATTTGATGATTGATTTGAACTTAGGGATGATTTTAATTAAGGGTATGATGATAAGAATTTGTCATATGGGCCTTGGCATGAAGTTTGGGCTTTTTAGGAAGGTTTAGGAAAGTGGGCTTTTGGTTTGGAAATAAATTTATGGATGGGAAATTTGTGAAGGATTGGGCCAAACAAATGTTGGTTTTAGCTCATGGATGGGTCATGAGTGATTTGAAGCAAGTTGGTAGTGATTTGGGTTTGAATTGGGTTGAATTTGGGCTTCCTTTGGTGAAGTGGCTAAGGTGGGTCGAAATGGGCTACCATGGGCCAAAGTTGGGCTAGAGTTGAAATTGATGTAAAATTAATGTTGGGAGATGTTTATAGGAGTGTCTCAAAGAGATTTTGGCTTTGATGGGTTTTGATTTTAGGATTTGGGCTCATTTGGGCTAGGCTTAGGTTTAGGTCAAAATTGGGCTTTTTGATTTTGGGTTGAATTTGAGTGGGGTTTGGATCAAAGTTTTGGGCAAATCATGTTAGTGTTTTGTTTATGGGGATGTCAAGGAAGGTTTGGAAAAGACTTGGGGTTAATTGGAGTTGAAATGGGTGAGTTTGGGTTAGGTTTGGGTCATGGGTCCAAATCGGGCTTTAAGGCCAAAAGTGAAATTGGACCCAAATTTCAATCAAATTAAGCTTGGCTTTGGTCTAGATTGGTGTTGGGGATGTTGAATTGAAGTTTAGAATTGAATTGGACCAGAATTTGGGTCAATTGAGTAGGTTTGGTTTGACATTGGGTTTACTTTGGGTTAAAATGGGTCAAATTGGGGTTTTGACAAAAGTGGGGTAAATTGACAAAATTGGCCCATGGTGTAGTTTAACAAAATGAAATTGGGAATATTTGGGATTTTCTGGAATTTTATGGGAATTTTCTGAATTTTTGGATTTTTGGGTCAAAAGGGGTATTTTGGGTATTTGGAAGGTATTGGGGGGTATTCTTGGAATTTTTGGTATTTTTGGCTAGGAATGGTCAATTTGAGTAATGTGGAAATGTTTAGGAATGGTTTTGAGGAATTTTGGGTAATTTGGAAATTTTGGAGGGTTTTGGGTAGTTTCAAGGGCATTTGGTAGGGTTGGTGGGTGTAGGGTCCCGGGGTCAAAAATTGAAAATTTGGAAAATTGAAGGTTGGGTGGATGTAAGTGAAATGAAATCATTTTTGTTGAGCCATGAAGTCATATCAAGCCCACATGAGCCATGAAGGGACTCATTTGAGGCATTCACTATGTTGTTCCTAACCCTCTTAGCCAGGGCTTAGGGGTTAAGGACCATCCATGTGAATCACCTACATGAGTCGGAAGTCAAGTCGGTATGGGTGTGTTTTTAGGAGGTGTGTGAAAGTGTAGTGCATAGGTGTAGTGTATGTGTAAGTCGGCCCTTACTGCACGGTGCCAGGCCGCATGGGCGATCTAAGGCCAAAGAGTCCTATAGGAACTCATCCTTTAAACTTCCACATTTGATTTCAACCCTCTAGGTGATTAGGGGTCTATAGTCAAGTTTGTGGAGTTTGCGAGGAGTTAAGAAGTGGTTTGAATTTCTAAAAGGTGGGTCCCAATTCTAGTCCTCTAAGATAGTCAAAGGAAAAGCCTAAGGCTAGATCCTAAGTACTAAAGAGAAGAAGAGAAGACCTCATCAAAAATGAGGTCAACAAGACTGTGGTATGAATCTATCTTGCTCAACAAAGATGAGACTTTAATCGTCATATTCATCATTTCCCAGGATGGCTTTAATTATGAAGTGAATAATGCAAAATGAACGGCCAATTCCTGACGGTGAAATAATCTATAGAACGTATCGTCATGCCATTAGAAAGTCAGCACATCGCCCGAATGATCCTAGATAGTTGAATCCTTGCACAGTGAATAGAAGGTACGTATGAGATTTTTCTCCTCCTTTGACATAGATTTCCCTAACGTTCTCCTCAAATCAAATTGACACTGGAAAATTAAATCAATGGAATAGCGCCGGCTACAACCCAGATTGGTATGACCGGACAAGTATATGCAGCACTTATACATCAAAAATTCATGGTCTCAGAGTTTGAGTCGGATAAAATTTAGCCCATTACTACTTTTTTATATGCCAACCTTGTTTCATGGAGTGTCAACAAATAATCTATAGCGGGCTAAATCTTCCATATTCACCAAATATCGAGCCTTAACAATGAATGCAATAGACATCATCTATCTTCATTGTCTTTTACAGGTTTTTCAAATACCAGTCCATAATCCTGTAACTCTTATGTGATGACACTTTGGTCATAGCTATCGCCAACAATCCAATCTTTCATGCTCGGACAAATCACATTGAGATTGATTATCATTTTATGAGATAATGTAATCCAATGAGTTCTACATATCCACTCCTAAGTTTAGGTGTGTTATATATGTAAATACATAGGAATTACGTGGTATGAATATAAATGGCCCAATAAAGAAATAAAAAAAGAGAGAATGATTTGGTTAATTACTTGAAATAATTATAAGAAAGATGTCAATTTGTGTTCCACACCAATAAATTAATAAATAAAATATTTAGCACTCATAATAATCCTTTACTGCACAATATCATGATTGTATGAAACCAAATGACTACATTAACGAGTGGATTTGCAGTTGTAACCTTAGTTTTAAGAAAATTAATAACTAGAAAATTGAATTTACAAAAAGAAATTAAATATAGCGTTAAAAAAAGGCTCCATAATAAAAATTGCATTCATAATTGAATTATTTAAAATAAAAATGAAACAAAAAAAAAAACTTACAATTTTTAGTTAATTCCAATATCTCCAGTGATTTTGTCATTAAGCACTACTTGAAACTTTCTTTTGTGCAAATGTATTAATCCCACAACTTATCAAATAAATAATATTTCTTGAATTAATGAAAACATATAAACATATATATATATATATATATATATATATATATATATATATATATATATATATATATATATATATATATATATATATATATATATATATATATATATATATATATATATATATAAGATCATAGCTTCGTTAAGGTTAACATGGATGCAAATCCTATTAGAAATATGGCAATCATAAAGAAAGCAAGAATGCAAGGTTTTATATTAACTCAACAAAATTTGCATGCATGCTTTCATGTCATGTGCATGCATGTGTGATTAAAACCATGAAATTACATGATAAATTAATTTTAATATTCAATTTTTAATATAAAAGTTTGTCACAAAGTTATAGTTTAAATTTTTATGGAATATATATATATATATATATATATATATATATATATATATATATATATATATATATAATAGTTACTTCTCAGATAGAACTTACAATGTTTGCTTTAAACAACTACAGTCTTCCCAAAAAAACCCTAAACAGTGCTTTTTTCAAATATCAATGACTTCTGTTATTTGTAAGACGAGGAAAATGAGCTTATATATAACTTTTTAAATAGAAGGGTGTTTACATACATACCTCTCAATTCTTTTATATTTAACTCCTAAACTTTCATATATACATGCATACCTCTTATATCTTTAGCTTCACATCAAAAATATCAATATCACTACTTTTTTTAAAGGTGAAAAACATATTTCATGCATCTTTCATAAATACTAAACTTTGGGTGTCAGACAAATACATAAATAAGAATTTTGTGGTATGAATGTTAATTTCTCAGAAAAAATTTTAATGTCATTAGATTACTTTTGAAATGATTAAAGTTAATAATTAATCAATTACAATTTTTATTATGCTCATCTCAAAATAATTTTGAGATTTACTTTGATCCAATTTGATGAGGATATGTTTACTTGATTTTTTTTTTCCTTTATAATGAATGTTATTAGATTTTTTTGGGCAATTTGCTTACATTTCAAATAATTGTGTGTTTACATATCTATTCCTCAAAGTTTAATATTTACATTTTTAACTCCTAAAAGTTATAAATCTATATGTGAAAATATATATTTCACTATTAGAAAGGTAATTATGAAAACATTTTGATGTTCTGTTAATGATTTGTGTGGTGTGCATGTAAAAATGAAATTATATGTGTTAGATATGTAAATATATAAGATTCGTATGATATATATGAAAATACCTCTTTCTTCTATATGTTGAAAATACTGTAAAAAATGATTTGTATAGATAATTCGGTGTATGGCGTTCGTTCGAATACAACTTGTATTTGAATTCCAGATGCAATATTTTCTCGTTCTAAGAAGAAATGACGTCTTAGCATGTCTTGGACAAACTATTTGATACGAGTCAATAAATAATTGAAAATTTACTTTTATAAAATTGGCGAATTTAATTTACATGAACTCTACTAAAATGCTATGAACTAAATCCTCTAAATCTATTAAATGCCACCTTTGTAATGATTAATGGCTTCCTAGCTACGATTCCCCAATTTTTTTTACGAGATAAGTAATCCCTATGAATTTCTTCATTTTATATATGAAATTGATTGTGAGTTGGCTTAAACTCGACTTGATAAGTGGCTCGTGAGGTGGCTCATTTATATATGTAAAGTATATTAAATTTGAATATTTTATTTTTAAAGTATTAAAAATTTTAAAAAATTAAGAGTTTATATTTTCTGTTGAGTGATATTTTATAAATGGAAGTTTTGGTATTAGGTGTGTATATATATATATATATATATATACACACACACACACACACATACACAAAAAAATTTAGTGGAATGCATGTAAATATTGAAGTTTAGGTGTTAGGTTTGTAAATACAAGTGATATGTTTAAATGCACAGGTAATTTGATATATTTGTATGAATTGAAGCTTTGGTATTAGTAAGGTATATACAAGGAAATGATTCTCTTTACCATCAAGTTCATTGATAGGAAGGAAGCTTTGATTCATTGAGATCAAGCTTCCTTCTTATCCATCAGGAAGTTCTTTTCAGATACAAAGAAATGATTTAGTTCTAGGGATAATGATCATAGTTCTCGAACAAGCAATCGAAAAGATTCTGGAGCACCCTCTGGCTTAGGTACTGTTGCCCCAATAATTGTAGTACCAAGTACTTCTTAACGAGCTCTAATATGATCACATTTGTAAGTAAGCATCTCTTGTAAGATATAAGTAACACCAAATCCCTCTAGAGCCCAAACTTCCATTTCCCCTACTCTTTGTCGCCCTTTTTTGGCCCTCCCTCTAAGGGGTTGTTGTGTAACAAGTGTATAATGCCCACTGGAACGTCCATGGATTTTATCATCAACTTGATGGATTAATTTTAGGATATAGGACTTTCCTATTAGAACAGGTTGTTCAAAAAGATCTCCTGTTCTTCCATCAAATATTCTGCTTTTTCCCGGATGTTCGGGTTCAATTACCTGTGGATTATTTGTTTTCTTACTGGCTTCATATAATTCGGAAAACACTAGTTTTTTTTAGGCCTCTTGCTCATATCTCTCATCAAAAGGTCATACTATATAATGTTTCTTTAGCAGATCTCCCGCTAACCCGAGTGAACATTCAAATATCTGTCCCACATTCATTGTTGAGAAGACTCCTAATGAGTTGAATACCATATCAACTGGTTCCACCTAGCAAATAGGGCATATCTTGTCTAGCAAAAATCTTAGAAATTATACCCTTATTCCCATGCCTTCCCGCTGCTTTATCACCTACTTTGATTTCACGTTTTTGTGAAATATATACACGAATCCTTTTTGGATTAGAATTGGAAACCCCTCTTCTATGGATCCATTTCACATCAATAACTTGACCCCTTCCCCCTATAGGTAGTCTTAGAGAAGTTTCTTTTGAAGTGGATACCTGAATGCCAAGTATAGCTCGTAATAGTCTATCCTCCGGGGCATATGAGGATTCACTCGTTGTCTGACGTGTTAATTTACCTACTAAGATATCACCTGTTTCTATCCAAGATCCCAGTATCACAATTCCATTTCTGTCTAAATTACGGAGTAAACGAGCCTCTAAATGCGGGATCTCCTTAGTGATTCTTTCAGGACCTTGGCTTGTTACATGAGTCTGAATTTCTTATTTCCGGATATGAAAAGAAGTATTAATATCTTTATAAACCAGAAGTTCGCAAATTAGTACTGCGTCTTCAAAAGTGTAACCTTCCCATAACATATAGGCTACTAATAATTTTTTTCTTAAAGCGAGTTCCCCAGCAGGTGTAGTGGCACCGCTCACTAGAATTTGTCCCTTTTTAATGTATTTACCCTGCTGAACCTGAGTTTTTTTATTCATGCAAGTATTTTTGTTGGAACATTGATACATAACCAATGGAATGCTTAGAGTATCCCCATTACATGAGAAAATGATCTTTTGAGTATCAGTATAAATGATTTTTCCCTTGTGTTCGACTATAACTGAAACCCTCGAATCTAGAGCTATTTTTCCTTCCAACCAAGTTCCAACAATGCACTTCTCGGACCGAGAAAGGGGAACTACTTGGCGCTGCATATTATAGCTCATTAAAGCTCGATTCACATCATTATGCTCAATAAAGGAATGAGGGAAGCTCCAATAGAAAAATATTAGAAGGGAAAAGTGCTTCTAAGATGAATCTCTACCCATGCAATAGTTAGGAATTCTTGAATATGATCAGAGGTTAGAGCAATCTATGAGCTATGAGGTGTATGAAGTCTCATTATTTTACTCTTGCAGCAGAGCGATAGAGACTGCATTTCATTTAGGATGATCTAGGCCGAAGGCAGACCTAAATAAAGGTCACCCTTCTTTGAAACACTTTGGTATTGCTCCTAGATCACGATACAAATAATGAATCAGAGCACATGGAGCCATCTTAATATCTTCTTATCTTCCTCTAAAGAAAACTATGGTGGACTATCTGATTTTTACATCAGTTGATAAAAGAGCCCAATGCAACAAAATGCATGTTGGGTCTTTGAAACGGTTCAAATCATTTAGATAATAATAAGTTTTCTCTGTTTTACCGAGAAAGTCTACGGTTCAAGTCTGTATAGCCCTAATACATTCCATTTTTGTTTTGTATAGAAACTTGAGCATTATTATACTCTTACTATAGTATATTACTATAATTATTCTAAGATTCTAAGTTAATAGAAAAGTTAATATAAGATAGGGAATCCTTTACTTTGACTTTCTATTTATAAGATACAAGATCAATTTAAAATATAAAAAATATATAAAATATATATAAGATTAAAAATATATATTAGATTATATAAGATAATAAGTATAAACAAGTATAAAAATAAGTAGAATAGAAAAGAAAAAGAACTAAGTATAAGAGCATTCTATATTAAACATCACATATGGAAAGAGAATTGAAAGGAGAAAAAAAAAGAAAAAGAGAAGTGGGATGACATCAGATGAATTTTGAAACAAAGTATGTCCTACAACAAACAAACTCTCAACTATGCGGATCAAAAATATTTTCTTGTTTCATCTAAAAAGTTCTATATGATTTTCAAATTTTAATTCAAATGGAATAGTTCGACCTATTCCACATTCATAGTTTTATGTTTCTATTTCACGAATATGATATTTTCTGGGCATTCCTAATAATATGCGTTATTCCTATAATGACATTTGTCATTTCTGGGATTTGAGGGAAGGTCCAGAAAAGTTTACGAGTTATGAGTCAGGTAGAGAACCAATGGGAATGCTTGGGTACAATTCCGAATTTGCTATTACATGTTTGCTTAAGTTTTTATTTTTTTGTTGTTGAAATGGTCTTTCATTATCCATGGACAGTGAGCTTTGATGTATTAGGTGTATCTGTATTTATAGAAGCTTATAAGCTTTCATTCCCAATTGTGGGTTCAGTTTATGCATAACGAAAAGGAGCATTGGAATGGTCTTAGCTGAATATTTAGACAATCAAAAGAAAAGAGAAGGAAATGATGACATTGAAACATTTCTTAATTTGGTTGAGTTTCCATTACTTAACCAAATAACCCCATTTTAATTATTTTAACTACATCGAATGATCTCTCGAATTGGTCAATATTTTCCAGTTTATGACCGCTTATCTATGATACAAGTTGATTTTTCATTGAATTTTCTTCATTAATAGGCTCGCGATTCGACTTTGATCATTATGGGTTGGTGTTAAGATATAGAACTGTATACCAACAGGAAAATCGATATTTTACTACTAATCACAAGTTTTACCTTCGACACAGTACTCATACTGGAAATTATGATCAAGAATTACTCTATAAATCACCATCTACTTTAGAGATACCTTTTGGATTTGAAATCTTTTTCAAATCCAATCTTCCTACGAATTTGTGAATAAGGCAGGGTTCCCTTGTACAAAATAAGAAACAGTAGTCAATCATTATAAATTTTATTGGTCAATGTTAATATTCATATAAATATTCATACAAAGAGAAATGTGTGAGAGATGAAGATGATGCAGGTTCATTTATTTGATTGGCTAGTCAAGCATTAGTTAATTCATATATCTTTAATTCCCGAGGATTGGAATTCTATTGTTGCCATTTCATATGTATATAGTTACAATTCTTTATGCTCCTAGTGTGCCTATGATACCCGACAGATTTTTAGCTAGTGTGTATCACCTTACGAAAAAACGTTATGGTGTAGATAAACCAGAAGAGGTATGCATAAAAGTCTTTGCTCTCAGGAGTAATCCCCAAACCCCGTCAGTGTTCTGGATTTGAAGAAGTGCTGATTTTAAGGAACGGAAATCTTATGATATATTTGTAATTTCTTATAAGAATCATCCTCGCCTTAAACGTATCTTCATGCCTGAAAGTTGGATAGGCTGGCCTTTAAGTAAAGACTATATTACGTCCAATTTATATGAAATTCAAGATGCTTATTGATTGAAATTGAAACGAGATTTGGATATAAGTAAGATCAGAAAAAAAGGGGTTTTTTATCATTCAATGAGCATCTTGGTATTCCTCTTCTAGAGGAAAAACAAAAAAAGTAACTGGACTTTCATTCGTATTGCGGAGGAACTAAAATAAAAAAAAGAGAAAAAAAATGAAAAAGAAAGTAAAGAATATCTATTCCGATCCGTCTTAATGAATTAATTTCATTTGAATGATATTAAGAAATATCTACCTGATACATTATTTACGTGTCAGGAATCAGATTTGAACTGGTGACACGAGGATTTTCAGTCCTCTGCTCTACCAACTCAGCTATCCTGACCATTTCCCGTGCATCATCTAGCGGAGTTATTCTATCTATGTCAATGAAAAGCACTAAAAAAAATCTTAACAAATTGGCTCTAGCCTTTTAAATTCTTGGATCTTCAAAAAGAAGACTTTTTTTGTAAATGTAAAGAAAAAGATATAGACTATGAATGATTCAATAATGGAGATTCCTTGAATATATATATCTTCATATCATATTATACAAAATAAATGAGATTGGATTGAAAAGAGATACGAGGATTTATATTCGGATCCATTTGTGAAAAAACAGAGTGAATAAAATGAGAAAGATATTTTATTCTGTTTAAACTGAGTCACTGATGAAAAAAAAATGAATGAAGAGGATGAGGATAAATAAAGAGAGAGGAAGTAAAATAGGCTTTTTATTGGGGATTGAGGGACTTGAACCCTCACGATTGAAAAATTCGATGGATTTTCTTCTTACTATAAATTTCATTGTTGTCGGTATTGATATGTAAAATGTGACTCTCATTATTTTTGTCCGATAAAATTTCAAAAGATATAACAAAATTCTGGAATGAATAATTTCATTATTGAATATTCGAATTCTATTCTTTTTTCAACTTCAATTGGAATTTATTCACAATAACTCTTCACTTTTTCATATATCTTGTTGATCTCTATCATTCTAATGAAATAAAGAATAAAAATATAAGGTTTCTTATAGATCCATATATCATACTATTTCATACTATTATATTACTCATATTAATAATGTAATATTAGAATAATATGAATAGAATATAATATAATATGAATAGAAAAAAAGAAAAGATTTTTATTTTCATTTTCATATATAAATTTCAAAGTTCATATCTAAATATTCTAAATATATATAGATATATAGATACATAATAGAATTCGATATAAAATTTGGGTTGTGATTAATCGTTTGCTATGTCAGTATGTATACGTACGTCTTAGGTATATAAGACGTATCCTTTCTGTCATTTCGATAGAAATCTTTTAGCTACTAACATAACGTAATCAATTTCATTTGATAGAACAACTTCCACATATCTGATTTGACAGATGGACGAATATGCAAGCATACGTTTCATACTTGTTTGAGTAAGAGCAATGAGATCTCCAATATCATGTTAAGAATAGCTAGGATTTCCAAAAGAAGATGCCATTTGGTTGATGAGAAAGGAAAATGAATATCGAAAATTCGCATGGCTGAAGCTGAAAAAGCTACTTTCGAAGTAACAGAAAGAAAGACTGGAGTGGGAGAGTCAAATTCGAAAAGAGGATTCCTCATTTCTTTATCTCATTCAAAACCGTGCATGAGACTTTCACCTCGCACGGTTCCTAAGTGATAAAAGATAGAAGAACTACTCTTCTTTTCTTTCTTTTTCTGATTACCTTGATGAAAAGGGGCTGGGGAAAGCTTAAACCCAATTCCTACAGTGATGGATATAAGCACAATTGGGATTCCTGGGGAGTTATGCATTTGTGTATTGATAAGACTATTCACTATTCCTTGAAGCTCGACCCCATATAGCCAATATAAACCATTAACCAGAATAGAAGACCCACCCATGAGTAAATATTTCGTAGTAGCCTCATTAGACCGTACATCTCTCTTGGTATATCCAGATAATAGGGAGGAGCATAAACTGAAACATTCTAAAGCTACAAAGATAGTAATTAAATCGTTAGCACCACATAAAAACATTCATCCTAGAATAGTTGTTAATATGAATAACAGAAATTATATTCTAGCTATTTTTGTACATTCAATGTACTCTACGGATAAATGAATACATAGAGTTGAATATAGTAAAATAAGAAATTGAAAGATTTCGTTGAAATTGTTTGTTTGGAAATTTCCCGAAAAGCTAATTTTAGGTTCTTCTCTACATCGGAAAAATAGGGCCGTTATGCTCGTTACTAAACTTGTTGAAGAGATGAAATAGAACCAAAGTCTATTTTTTTTTTATCAGAGGTTAAATCGATCATTAGAAGAAGAATTAGGCCAAAAATTAGGATATATTCTGGGAAAATGAAACTTCCATGGAAGAGAAGCAAATGAAACTAAAAATTCTCGTAGAATCGAGAATGAAGTTTTCATTATGTACATGTCAAATAATGAATTAGTAACTGCATCCAATCTACGAAAAAGTCTCAATTGTTTCAAACTTTCTCTTTTTGGAATGGGATATTTACGAAATCCCCATGAATAGGATTTCGTGAATATTTATATGAAATTTTTACGGAATACTAATTTGAATATTTACGGAATACTAATTATTAACTGCATCCAATCTAAGAAACGGGTGATTCTTCATCTTTATTTTCTCAATATTATTTAGAAAACAAAGATGAAGAATTCTACAAAAAAAAATCCTTTTGTAGCTAATCATTTATTGGGAAGAATTGAAAAACTCAACATGAGGGAGGAGAAATAAATCATAGTGACTTGATCTCAGGCATCTGCCATTATACCCAAAGTGATTGACCATACAATCGCTATTCGTAATGGAAAGAAACACTTACCTATTTATATCACAGATCGTATGGTCGGTCACAAATTGGGAGAATTCACACCTACTCTAACTTTCGTGAGACACGCGAGAAACGATAATAAATCTCGTTGTGAGTCGTTCTACTAAGTATTCATATGAAAAGAAAAGCCTTATCTTAATAGTATTTAGACTTAAGAGTATTGATCTTTTATCTTGTAGTAAGAGTATAGGTATATTTATTTTCTTTTTAGAGTATACTAATAAGACTTAGACTTTTCTGGCTTATCTTATACTATACTTCACATAGGCACTTATCATTCATCGGCGAGGGAAAACTTTTATGATAAAGAACGATAATAAACAAGCAAACGTTTTGGCTCAAAATATATGAATGTCTGTTTTCAAATCACGAAGAGTAATTGATCAGATACGTGGACGTTCTTACGAAGAAGCACTCATGATACTAGAACTAATGCCTTACAAGGCATCTTATCCAATTTTAAAATTAATTTATTCTGCAGCAGCAGATGCCGCAGAATTTTTTGACGAAAAAGAATTCTGCAGCAAAGTACATTATTGGCTTCAGAATACTAACCCATGCAACAAAGTTTCAACGCAGTCAAATTCAGTGGCCACCGTTTTCTCTTTTCTTCATTCAAATTAGGAAGTTGCCTTTGTGCATGGAACCCCCCAGGCAAGGAAGAAAACCGAACAACCTGCGACCGAACTCCAAGCAAGGAAGAAAATGCAAGGTTCGGCTCTCCCAGATTATCTTCGCTCTGAATCTCGAGTAGAGAGAGAGAAGAGAGAAAAAGAGAGAGAAAAAGAGAGAAATTTTTGTTTTGTAAGTCGATGTGGTCGACGGTATAAATTTCTCCGGTAATAATGTAGGTAAAAATTATCGAACCACGTAAATCTCTGTTTGTTCTTTTCTGGTGTGAATTTTCTCGTTCTATTTTCGTCGTCGATCGTTCTATTATACATATATATACCACAATAAAATCATCTCGAGCTTCGCGATACTGTTGCCATTAGAGCTAGTTGTGAAGGTAACGACATCCGGCGCTTCAAGCTTGCAAGAGACGACCGAAGTCTACCTAAGCAGAAAATATTGAAGAAGGTGAATCTATTTACGCAACTATTTTTATTTATTTGTGGTATGCATATAAATATTGAAGTTTAGGTGTTAGGTTTGTATATACATAATAATTGAGTGATATTTATGAATAAAATGCATAGGTAATGTGGTATTTATGTATAAATGGAAGTTTTGGTATTAAGGTATTTATGTATAAATTGGAGGAGAGCTTTCGAGAAGGTTGAATTCAAGACGGAGAAGCACTTTCTGCAGGATGAGCTAGTCACGTGCAAGTGGATATAATGTTGAAGATACGTTAACAAGTTAATAAATAAAAGGATTCCTTATAAGAATTTGGCCTAATCATCATCACCCAATCCGAACTTATTAAAAAAATGAAGAAGGCTTCTAGAGCGCAGGAAATCGTGGACCAAAGAAATAGGTCAAATTTTAAGTTCAGATATTTCAATTAAAGTTTTGATTATATCATATAAAATGAATTAAACAGACTTGTGAGAATATATATTGACAGTATTCCATAGGCAAGAATTATCACTAGTAATAGAAATATTATAAATAGTCGTAATGCAAAATTCAGGGACAAAAAATCAAGAGGATGACTCCAATTGTAATTATTGATAATCTCATAGAATTTAGTATTAAGGGATGTTATAAACTAACCAAAAATGTAATCACTGAAATGTTCGTTTAATGAAATACCATTAAACCAAAAGTCAATATAGAAGAATAATTCACTATTATTATTAATAATTTCAAAAGACATGACTCTTTTAATCTTATTATAAACTCTAATTAAATCTTTCCAAAAAGAAGTAGAAGATGAGAAAGAATTATCCCATCTAGAATCATAATGTTTAGAACATGATCTTGATAAATTTGAATAAGCATTATAAAATTTTCAAATGATCTTAGATTTGCAATTGATATTAATAACATCTAAAGACGGAAGACCCAAACGACCAAAGTGTTTGGGCATGATCACTTTATTCCAAGCAATGGTATAAAATATTTTATTATCATCATTATTATGAAGAAAATTAAATAAATTAAAATATATTCTTTTTCTCAAATCTTTCAGAGAAGTGGTAGGACGAAACTAATACTATAAATAACTTCAAATAATAAATCAAATTAATTTGAGCCTATCAGTCATAACTAAAACTTTTAGCTTCCAACCAGAAAACAACAAATTAATTTTTTTTTTAATAAGTTTGATAGCAACATAAAAAAAAAAAAAAGATCATCCCCAATGCAAGGGCTTAATAGTGAAATAAAAAAATGCCACAAATTTATTGTTGAATAGGAAAATTCACAGATTTGAAATAGTAATAACATGTTTTGAATCATTAATAAAAGAACTGACAGTATTCAGTACATTACAAATAACATTGCTATAATGATTTTCAATCTTTTTCAAAAATAAGAATATCATTAACACGTTAAATGAGTATTGTTATCTTTATGATTGTATCAAATCAAATAATAATAAAGCATCACAGAGAGAGAATCTATAATAATAACAAAAAAGTATGAAGAGAGGGGATAGCCTCGTCTTAGACCAGAAAACTATCCTTTTAATTCACCATTAATAATACCATCAAAGTTAACTTCTGCAGTACAAGCTACAATCCAGTTAATGAAAATATGGGGAAAATCTAGTCTTTCCATTCTATCATATAAAAACTTTCTAATCACTTATAGTAAAGGCTTTAAGAATATCAATTCCGGAGCAAAATTTTCTAGCAGAGTTACTGTAAGTATAACCAGAAAGTATTTCATTCACTAAAATAATATTATAAGAGTCCAATAATGGCAAATATTACATCCGGATTCTATAATACAATATACTGGTATTGTTCAGTGGACACCACCGCAAGACGACAACTTCAATGTTATTTTTTTATTGCATTCAACCCTTTGAAAAGTCAGCATTTGCTGCAAAATGCCTCCCTTTCTTCTTTGTAAATAAACAATAATCTTCCCTTCTTCTAGCAAAAACCAGTTAAAAAATTTTTGCAGCTGTAGAAAAACCAGTACCGAATTGTGCATGGCAAGGCCTCTGTTTCTCGAATTTTTATTCGGTCCGGACAACGTACGCAGCGCTGCGTCCGGCAGCCAATAAAAACGCGCCATGTGGATTTCTGGACCCCACCATGGCACGTTTGAAAAAAAAGGCTTTTTATCTCAATTCTGCCGACCCGACCCGACCCGACCTGAAATTTGCCGAAATTTTTGCCGCTTTATTTTCCCGCCAAATCATAAAGCGCATTTTTTGTCTCCATTATATTTAGGATGCCGACATTTAGGGTTTTTGTCGACCTACCTTGTCGTGGAGTTGCGGAGCTGAAATTTGATTTACTGGAGGGACGACGCAATAATGAGGTGGATTTTTTATTCTGGAGGTCTCGAGATTCCTGGATGAGGTAGAGCAAGTGAAGATGGATTTTGAAGATGATTATATAAAGTATTGTTTACGTTCTGCATTCGTAAAATTTAGGTTTTATTGTCTTATAAGTTTTGTTTTATTTAGAGAATTTTGTTTTTGGTATTATTAGAGTTTTATTTAAGTTGTAATTCAGTATTATTCGAGTAACACTGAAAGCGACACTGTAAAAGTTTTCTACAGTTTTAATTTAATGTAGGAGTTGGCAAGGTTTTGGTTTGATTTTAATAACATTTTGGCTTGTATTGCGGATTATATTTACGTTCTGCTTTGTAACATTTAGGTTTTATTTTCTTATAATATTTGTTTTATCACGGAGTTATGTTTTCTGCCAAAAAATACAACTGTAAAACACTTATAATATTTCTCAAATACAACGGTACGTAAAAGAAATACGGACTTTAAACGTGTTGTATTGTAGTTTATTTTGCTGCGTACGGTGTATTGGATGATTTTTTACCGTGTTTATGACGGTTTATTCCAAATTACCCACGCAACGTTTAACGGGCAAATCGAGAAATGATCTAAGAGTGTTTTTTCCAGTTTATTTTGTCATCGAAAAATGCTTTATTACGGTTTATTTGAAAATCAAATATTATCATTAACAGAGTATGAATGCAAAAATACAACTCTAGAATAAAAAGACAATAATACAAAAATATAACAAAAATAAAACTGAACGGTGCAGAAAATACAACTCCGAAAATACAAGAATACATCAACAGTACAACTGGAGATATCTAATACATCCATCTTTACGATTTAACTTTATTGTATTTGAACAATATCTATGTTGTTTTACGGTCGTATTCAGTAACGTTCCGCCCAGTTGTTGGAATAAAACGCGGAATATTCTAATACAACCGGCGCGGTAGTATTAGAGATATTCCGCACTCCTATACAATACAACAGTTCGACTTAACTCTGTTGTATTTGAACGATACCTAAGTTATTTTAGGGTTGTATTTAGTGATGTGCCGCCGAGTGGTATTTTTTAATTGTATCAACGGCGATATAGTCGGAATTCAACGAAGTTAAATCGTAGATGGATATATCATAGATCTCTACTTGCATTGTGGAAATATCATGGTATTTTTTTAGTTGTATCGATAAATGAGTTTCGAATAAATAAGTCAAAGCATATTCAGTGTTGTTTTGTTATTGAAAAAAGTTATATACTTATGTAATACTTAAAAGTTTATATTAGAGAAAAAAATAATTTCAAAAAATTGCATTATTATCAAAATTTTAATATTACTAATTGCTTAATTTTAATACAGGATTATAAACTCTAAAAACAATAGGAATATTACTTAGATACAACCACGCTCGGGCATGAGTGGAGTTAAAGCGGTTGTATTGGAATATTCCTTGTTTTATTCCTGAACAAAACCGGTTGTATTGGAATATTCCGCGTTTTACTCCAACTCGTTGGAATACGACAGCAATACGACGGAGATATAATCAAAATACAGACGAGTTAAATACTCCAATTCGATCTTGTTTTGTAAACGAAAAAAGTTATATACTTATGTAATAAGTAAAAGTTTATATTAAAGAAAATAATAATTACAAAAATTGCATAATTATAAAAATTTTAATATTACTATCAGCGTAAATTTAATAACATATAATACACCCTAAAAACGATGGGAATATTATTTAGATACAACCACGCTCGGGCATGGGTGAAGTTAAAGCGGTTGTATTGGAATATTCCTTATTTTATTCCTGAAAAACGCCTGTTGTCTTGGAATATTCGAATTTTTAATCCAACTCGTCGGAATACGACCAAAATCCAACGGAGATAAAATCGGAATACAACAGAGTTAAATACGCTAAATCAGTCTTGTTCTGTTATTGAAAAAAGTTATATACTTCCGTAATGCTTTTATATCTAGCATATTGAATAAAAACAGAGAACAGAACAAAAGTTGTAGAATAACAGATCCATAAAAAGTGTATTTTTATATTAAATATTTATAATAATTGATTTTTTATTAAATATACTATTTTCAGTAAAGGAAAAAAGTACATTTTTATACTTATTCAATATATATATATATATATATATATATATATATATATATATATATATATATATATATATATATATAAAGATAATGTAAGGATGTAGTTATAAATATTTAATATTTTTATTAAAAAATTATAATTCTGATATTATTAAAACTTTATTTATATGAAAATTTTCTATTAAAATTGCATAATTATAAAAATTTTAATATTACTATTAGCGTAAATTTAATAACAGATAATACACTCTAAAAACGATGGGAATATTACTTAGATACAACCACGCTCGGGCATGGGTGGAGTTAAAGCGAGTCGTATTGGAATATTCCAACCTCTTTGGATTTTGGTCGTATTCCGACGAGTTGGATTAAAAATCGGAATATTCCAATACAACCGGCATTTTTTAGGAATAAAACAAAGAATATTCCAATACAACCGCTTTAACTCCAATCATGCCCGAGCGCGGTTGTATCCAAGTAATATTTCAATCGTTTTTAGAGTGTATTTAATGATATTAAATTTACGCATATCGTAATATTAAAATTTTCATAATTATGCAATTTTTTGTAATTATTATTTTCTTTAATATAAACTTTTACGTATTACATAAGTATATAACTTTTTCCAATTACAAAACAAGAATGAATTGTAGTATTTAACACTGTTGTATTCCGATTATATAACCGTTGGATTACGGTCGTATTCCTACGAGTTGGGGGTAAAACGCAGAATATTCCAATACACCCGGCTTTGTTTAGGGATAAAACAAGGAAAATTCAAATACAACCGCTTTAACTCCACTCATGCCCGAGCGTGGTTGTTTCTTAGTAAACGCGATTTTATTGGAATATAAGTATCGCTTTAAAACTCTTGTAATATTTCTTAAATACAACGCAATCGAAGAAATGCGGATGTTAAACTCAGGTGTTTTGGAATATTCGTTAACACGGAGAATACAACAAGAGAACTATTTTAAAAAATATTTTTATAAAATGTCTTGCCCTTTTGAAATTCCGCGCCAATGCCTAGGAAATACAACTCGGAAACGAAACGTCTCGTCGAGTACTTTTCCGGAGGAAAACTACGCACTTATTACCGCTCCAAAATTTAAATTTCTAGGGTTTCGCAGTATTGCGTTTTCTAATCGAGTGAGAAGAACATTATCCAAACTTCTGAAATTTACGTCGATGGAATCGGAAGATATGATGGAAACGGAGGTTCGGCCGAATGAGGAGCAACAATCCGATCGACCTACGCGATAAGACCAAAGACAAGAAAAAGAAGAAGGGGACTAGCAACAAAATGGTCACCGGCGACAGTTCGTCGAGGTACTAGTCGTAATCTACCTTCGTATTTTTATTAGGAGATAGCATTATTATACTTAAACTCCGAACAATACTGAAGTACAAGCCGAATATCCGTAATATGATCCGAAGACGACCCAAATAAAATCGGCACACTTCCAGTGTGTAACCTAACCGCAAGCCAAAACGTGTAAACACAATAATATTCATATAAACAATAAATATTACGAAAATAAAGCCGAGCGTAGAAATAAAATTGAAATAACACCAAAAAACAACTAGAATAAAACTCAACAAAATCTTAAAACTATAATAATACAACTAAGACTTTTAGTTTTTCTTTGTTGTACGAGTTTCTTAACTCGAGAAACATGAGTCGTAGATGTCGGCCGTCCGTTGTGAGGGAGCAACTTGATGTGGTCGGGCCGCAGCCTGCGAAGCTATCATGAGTAATCTCGCTCGACCGAATATTCACCGGCTCTTTGATTTGCCTCCGTATCCCTGGGACAATATTCGGACCCCGCAAATTCTACGTTGTTGGAGACATGACAAAATGTTGTTCAAATTAGGTGGGAAAGAGCTTAGATCGTCGCTTGATGAAATTGCACTTTTGATTGGGATGCCAAACAGAGGACCAATGCCGAAGTGGAAGCCACGTCCATCGGCGAAAATGAATGCTGTTAACATAAAGGACAGGATATTAGCGTATGCAAGCGGGGATACTTCGATCCCATTTGAGAACCTCTACATAAAATATCTGTTGTCAAACTTATTTTTTCCATCAAGTAATTTCAGTTTTCCTTCGGACCTTGATGCCTACGGTGATAATTTAGAGTCATTCTCCTCATACAACCGGCTCGCGGCTCTCCGTGAATATCTTATAGAGCGTATCAACGCGAGCTTGCCATTAAAATTAGGACCGAATCGCTCAATTGGCTACATAAATGGGTTTCGTTTTTGTTAACGGTTAGTATCTTATTTAATCATTCTATTTACTTTATAAATTGATCGGTAATGGTAATGTTACATTGATTCCACGCAACTTTGGTTTTTCGAGCACACTTCTCCAGGTGACTCCCGCAGACTCCTAATGCTTAGACCAAGAATGTTGCGGTGGCCAAGGTCCCTTAAGTGGAACGCGTCACAAGCTGACCTATTCTTCAGCGGTTAAACACTGAACAAGTGAGTCACTCCCAACTTTCTTACCAAGTACTAGCTGTGAAATGGTTAATAAAACATTTCATACCTTCTTAAAACTGTATTTAGGTGCAAGACAAATTCAGTGATGTTACTGCTGATGAACTTGTGTGGATTGCCAACCCGGACGAGGGCCTTCCAAACCCAGTCCAAGTTCAACAACCGAAATTCTATCCCCCTCATCACCTTCATTTTCTATTGGTGGAGTTCGTTGCGACAATAACACCATTTCTTCGCTTCTAGCTACCATGACTCGCAATATCGAAGTTATGAATGAATTAGTCGGACGTCGAGAACAATGTGTACGAAGAATATCAAGGAAACTTCGAGACCGTAAATGTTGGGTTGACGGGGCTGCAGGTGCAAATGTCTGAGCTGAGCCAAAAGGTTGATAGGATTGAGCAACATTTATCAATCAAAGAACCCAAATTGGCTAGAGAATTCTACCCAGTGGCTAGCCCAGAAGTCCCTACCGCTGAAGACCCTACTGCTGAAGACACTACGACTGCATCGTAGACAACCTACTTAGTGAATTTGGAGACCCTATTTTTGGAGACCCTACCGCCGAATTTGAAGACCCTACCGCTTACCGGAACAACTCCGTTGAAGTCCCACCCAATGCGGATGAAAATATCATGGGAGGTCACACCTCCCAATCCGGAGAGGGTGAGGAGGAGGACACTGTCATACCAGAGGTTGAAACTGATGTAGATGATCAGGCTGAGGTAGCACTATCCATACCTAGCTTGATGCAGAGGGTGAAGCGCCGACGGAGTCGGGTGAAGAAGGTTGTGAAATCACCTTTCACATCCTTTCAATTCAAAAGAAGGAAGACGGTGAAGGATACAACGGACCAGCGGACCCCTCACCGAGAACGGAACCCCTTGCCGCAGACCCCCTCACCGGGAACCACTAGAGAGCAAGGAACACCATCATCCGACGGAGAAAGAGCCCTTATCACTGGGGACAAAACCCTTGCACAGATATCTGCATTAATTGAGAAGATTATTCAGGATGCCAACGATGAAGAGACACCACAAAGGGATGATGCACCGGCTTTGGACAGTCCAGCCTCACCCTCACCTCTGTCTTTGACCACTCCAACTCCACGAGAAGTTGCACCCGACGACCGGGTAATTCGAAATCATTAGTGTTGTATCAACCGAAATTACCCGTGCACGCCCTAAAGGTATTTCTATAAATATTACTAAATCCATTTATATATGCTTCTATTTAAACATCATACGTTAAAGTTGAGTTCATTTGTACACAGAAGCAAGAGTTGAAAGACATAGCAACGTATCCTGGTAGAGACCTTATCAGAGATGACCAGCGCCAAGTAATTGAACAATTTTTGACAAATTATAAGAAGCCGTACGTGCACCAACTTCTTTATGATGTGTTTCAAATCTCTTTAATACATAACTGACATTAAATAGGGTTGATTTTAATGCGGGAGTGATATTATCATCAACCAACGCTTCTTGTTGTTAGATCGTGGGATGATGG
This sequence comes from Papilionanthe hookeriana x Papilionanthe teres, assembly GCA_022702705.1. Taxonomy (NCBI): domain Eukaryota; kingdom Viridiplantae; phylum Streptophyta; class Magnoliopsida; order Asparagales; family Orchidaceae; genus Papilionanthe; species Papilionanthe hookeriana x Papilionanthe teres. The sequence goes on from CM040432.1 coordinate 109,925,874, forward strand.
ACGACTTACTTTTTAATGAGTTTATCGGTAATGATCATGTCGACGCCCTCGCCGCCATCCTACACCAAATGAAGAGGATGAAGCCCAACGAATTACCGTAAATACCTATATGTTTCGCCATTATTTTGGGTAATGCCCTTAGTTTAGTTTGTTTGACATATTAATGAATGACACTAAAATTTTAACTAAATATCGTTTCCTACAGAGTTATCATAAAATGGAGGGCGACCCTTATCAATTTCTGTCACACATCACTCCCACAGCGGTGAAAAACTCTCATTTTATATTTCTTCCTATTGTGTATAATTCTCATTGGGTGTTGTTGGTCTGCGATCTAATTAAGAAAAAGTGGCGACTTTACGATTCTCTACCCAATGACGTACACAAGGATATTTGCACCCAAGTTGTGAGTATATGGTGGACAGTAATTTAATTTCCTTGACTTGTGTAAATTTAATAGTAACTTTTATATTGCACTTTGTAGATCAAACTATTTATAAGCTTAACCAGGGAATGCTTCAAGAATAGGAAACCCGGGTCATGGGGTGTGGCTCACGTCAAAAGTATTCCGAGACAGACGAACAGCGTTGATCGCGGCATGTTTGTCCGCAAATATATTGAAAGACTAACCCGTGCTACCCCGACCGATCGGAGGCTAGAGCGAATTGGCAAGTCTGAAATGCCCGGATTCCGAGCTCAACTAGCATATGACCTCTGCAGTGGTTTCCTTACGTTATTAAATACAATCGAAAAGAATCTGACAGTGACTGAAATTGGTTTATTGCTTTAATATTCTGTTGTTGGTTGTCAGATACTATGTATGTTGGTTGTTTTGATGGAAAATTCCAATGCTTCATTTCTTTTGTCATTTTTTTGGTGTATTGGAGAAATTATATCATTGTGCCTTGACTTGGATTTGCAGTTTATTTGCAGTTTATTACGAGTGTATCGGATGAATTTTTACGAGTATTTATTACGGCTTTCTTCCAAATCAAGACACAACTCCGGAATAAAACGAGAATAATACAAAAATACAACTAAAATAAAACAGTAGAGAGACGGGACTTTTAATATATAGGGATGATATCGGCGTCGTATTCGGGTTGTAGTGCCGACGAGTTGGAGGAACACGCGGAATATTCCAATACAACCGGCGTTGTCCAGGAATAAAACAAGGAATATTCCAATACAACCGCTTTACCTCCAATCATGGCCGAGCGCGATTGTATCTAAGTAATATTCCCATCGTTTTTAGAGTGTATTATGTGTTATTAAATTTAAGCTCGATTGTAATATTAAAATTTTAATAATTATGCAATCTTATCTAAAAATTATTTCGTTTCTTATAAACTCTTAAGTATTACGTAAGTATGTAAATTTTATATATTACAAAAAACACCGAATACGGTGGACCGTATCTTCGAAACATTTTGCCGAATACAGCTGAGCGTAAATTTAATAACACATAATACACTCTAAAAACGATCGGAATATTACTTAGATACAACCGCGTTCGGCCATGTTTGGAGTTAAAGCAGTTTTATTGGAATATTCCTTGTTTTATTCATGGACAACGCCGGTTGTATTGGAATATTCGTCGTGTTCCTCCAACTCGTCTTGCTTTGTTATTGAATAAGATCCAAAAAAAGAGTTTTTTTATATTAAATATTTATAATACATTTTTTTTTATTAAATATACTCTTTTGAATAAAGAAAAAAGTGTATTTTTAAATTAAATTCCGCGCCATCGCTCGAGGAAAGCTACGCACCTAATACTGCTCCAATGCCGACGAAATACAACTGGAAACGAAACGTCTCGAGTACTTTGCCCGGAGGAAAGCTACGCATTTATACCGCTCCAATGCCTAGGAAATACAACTGGAAACGAAACGTCTCGAGTACTTTGCCCGCTACGCATTTAATAGCCCTCAAAATTTGAGGTTTTTAGAGTATTGCGTTTTCTAATCGAGTAGAGAAGAACATTAGAAGATACGATGGAATCAGAAGACCAAAAAAAGAAGAAGGGGACTAGCGAAGAAATGGTCACCAAGTGACAGCTTCGTCGAGGTAATAGTCTTAATCTACATTCGTTTTTTTATTAGGAGATAGCATTCTTATACTTAAACTCCGAACTGTACCGAAGTACAATCTGGATAAGCCGCCATACAATCTTTCCTCTTTTAGAAATAAACTCTTAATTTATTGCAATCTTTCCTCTTTTAGAAGCCTACTCTATAAGAAAGCTTTCCTCTTTTGGGTGATATCTGGATAAGCCGCCCTACAATTCAACAGCTATATATTACATTGTTATTTTGTTGCAATTCTACATTAACCTTATAATTTTTGTCTTCATTTTCTAAACAACAAGGGAGCCTCGCATTTATTCACTACCACTCGACCTTTTGGAGGAAATATCGCTGAAAATGATCTCTGTCTCTCCATCACATATCGTAGATATTAGAAATTTTCGGAAAACGTGAGTATAATTTATTATGGAATTATCATTTTTACTAATTTGCCATACCTCTTTCAATCATGTAACTATGATATAATTAATCAAAATATTGGTCTCTTTATAGGTGCAAAAAATTTCATGCAACATCTTCATCAAAAAGGGTAGGAAAATACATGGTCTTTGAAGATTGGGCATGAATTGGCACGACAAGCAAGGATATTTAAGATTTCTTCAGAGTTAGTACTTGATAGATGAAAATAGTAATGCTCTCTTCTTGCTTGGATTGGTAAGCGATAAATATTTTTAAAATTTTAATAATACAATTCTCAATATTCATTTATACTTTATATATGTATTATAAAGCAATGTTCATCAGCATAAATATCTCAATATTTTAGGAGGAGATGTGGATTCAAGAAAGAATTGAGATTGGTTTACATTATCTCCTGATAGCTGCAAGTCAAGGGCATCTTTTTTCCAAATATACCGCGGGCTTAGTGTTGCTACGTGAAGAGACATCTCGCGCGCATGGGATCGATCTTTTGAACGAGATATCGAATAAAGTACATCGATTGTCGAGAAAAGGTTTCAAGAATCTTCCATAAAATGAGTTGGAAAAAATGGTCTGTTCTACCATTTATTCATTGCAACAATTTGTTATGTGGAAAACCAACTTTGGAAGCTGATAATAGATGGCTAAGTGAAGACCTCGTGGAAAGAAGATTCTGCAGTGATCTTTGCAAATGGAGGCATGAATATGTAATGTTTTTCAATATGAGTTTTTTATCAATATGATGTAAGCAGGGGCTCAAATTGTAAACTTTTGATCTAATCTAATCATGCCCTATCGTGGTTGTGTCCTAGGTAATATTACCATCGTTTTTAGAGTGTACTTATCTAGATATTAGAATTACGCAATTCGTAACTTTTAAGTATTACGTTAGTGTATAAATCGTTTCAATTACAAAAGAAGACCGAACATGTTGGACTTCTCCTTCGAAACCGCTTCGTCGAATACAACTCAAAAATTTCCCGATATATCCAAGATCCAACTCGAGATCAATGATAAATCGACGTGCGATTTTTCCGTGGTGTATCGGGATTATATCTCCGTTGTATTACGGTCGTAGTGCGCCGACGAGTTGGAGTAAAACGCGGAATATTCCAATACAACCGGCGTTGTTCGAGAATAAAACAAGGAATATTCCAATACAACCGCTTTACCTCCAATCATGAACGAGCGTGGTTGTATCCTAAGTAATATTCCCATCGTTTCGAGAGTGTACTATCTGGTATTAGAATTACCCAATTCGTAATATTAAAATTTTGATAATTATGCAATTTTATCTAAATATTATTTCCCTTATTGTAAACTTTTAAGTATTACGTTAGTGCATAAATCGTTTCAATTACAAAAGAAGACTGGATATGTTGGACTGATCCTTCGAAACGGTTTGCTGAATACAACTCGAAAAAATCCCTGATATATCCACGATCCAACTGAGAGCAATGATAAATCGTTGTGCGAGTGATCTCTGGTGTATTGGGATGATATTAAAATTTTAATAATTGTGCAATTTTATCTAAAATTTATTTCTTTGATATAAACTTTTAAGTACAACGTAAGTATGTAAATTTTCTTTGATATTTTCACAATGTAACTGGAGATCAATGATAAATCTTTGTGCGAGTTATCTCTGGTGTATTGGGATGATATCGGCGTTGTATTCGGGTCGTAGTGCAGACGAGTTGGAGTAAAACGCGGAATATTCCAATACAACCGGCGTTGTCCACGAATAAAACAAGGAATATTCCAATACAACGGCTTTCTACCCAATCATGCCTCGACGCGGTTGTATCTAAGTAATATTCCGATCGTTTTTAGAGTGTATTATATGTTATTAAATTTAAGCTCGATTGTGATTTTAAAATTTTAATAATTGTGCAATTTTATCTAAAAATTATTTCCTTGATTATAAACTTTTAAGTATTACGTAAGTATGTAAATTTTTTTCAATTACAAAAAAAAGATCGAACACGTTGGATCGTTTCTTCGAAACGGTTGCCGAATACAGCTCAAAAAATTCCCTGATATTTTCACAATGTAAATGGAGATCAATGATAGATCGATGTGCGAGTTATCTCTGCTGTATTGGGATGATATCGGCGTTGTATTCGGGTCGTAGTGCTGACGAGTTGGAGTAAAACGCGGAATAATCCAATACAACCGGCGTTGTCCACGAATAAAACAAGGAATATTCCAATTCAACGGCTTTCTACCCAATCATGCCTCAGCGCGGTTGTATTTAAGTAATATTACGAGTGGTTTTTCGATCGTATTATCCGTGATTAATACAATGATGCAACGAATTGGGGATAAAAACACAACTTAAAGGGTAAAACACAAGGAGACCAAAAAAGGTAACTCAATAAATCAACCATAAGCAATCACGTCCGTCATTCAATAAAATCAAAAACTATGTTCAAACAAATTATCCTATATGTTCATTAGCATCGAGTAGAACAATTCTTTAGCGATCTAGAATTCATCGTCCGCATTCATTAGCATGCTTGTGTATGTCTCTCGTTCGTTGTGATGAGAGCGATTCTGGAGTAATATGAATAAAAAAATTTTAAACATCACAGATTGAATAGTAAATAAATAGCCTCGTCCACATTATAATTTACCCGACTTAAGGAGCCGACGTTCCAAACCGAGTTGCCTCGTTTTGGAAAACCGTAGCATCACTTGGACCGGCATCTTTATCCGTTCCTACATAAAATTTGACACTTTATGACGGAGACAAGTATAAGTTTTAGAAATAAAAAATATTTCAGCAAACTAAACTTACTTTTTCTTTTCATATTTTTTTCCCAATATCCTTTTAATCTTGAATTAGATATCCCTTTAGGACGCATCTTTACTGGGTCATTCAGATTTCTCTCTTTACATGGGGTCTTCTTCTTAGTTGTTTTTGCCTTTTGTTGGGGTTCTCTCCCATGTAATATTTCATCAAGGCGTCAAGTGTTAGTTTGTTTAGTGTATCTAGCACAAACTTCTCAAGCAACTTCATGGCCTTGCGTTCTTGTACTTATCCGGTACGCTAATTTATGAACATGTGTGCGATATATAAGACCACTCGAGACGATTGGCAACATTCGAGACCCCTTAAGATGTTGATATTCCAAACTTTTGTATATGTCCCTTTTTGCATGTGTACACCATCGAAGTAATATGTGTTTCTCGAAATTTTGTACACGTTATCAAGTCGAAGAACCCTTAGAGCGTGAGCACACGGTAACCCCATCATTTCAAATTTTTTACAATCGCACGCGATATCCAAATTAGCTCGTCTAGTTTCACAATCCGAGTATTTGTCCGTGTCTCTATTATCGAAGGTTCTTATGTGAAATTTCGAATCATTGTTGGCAAATCCTTCCAAAGCAAGTCCACCCAAACCATGAAGAAACTCGACTCAAACTTCGAGTATAAATTCCGCGTGTAAAGTAAAGCAACCTCGCTCGTAACGGGCCGCATTTTATCGCAGGGACAATAGCAGATTGCTCGCATCGGAAATCTTCATCCTTCTCATTTCTTCGCCAAGTTTTAGCAATATGTTCAAGGGCCAGAAAACATTCAGTTACCGTGCTTGTTGGCTTGCAGAAACTATGACAGATGTTATTAATCGACTCACTCCTCTGCGTAGATAGGATCCCCATTCCGAAAATGCTGTTGACCAACGATGCCTAATATTATACAATTCATCCAACCATACATTTTCCTGAAGTTCTCCTATCTCAATCATTTCGCCCTAAGTTTCTTCGAATTCAGCTTCTGAGTCACATCTACGCATGCATTTAAAAAAGAGATCGTGTACTATCTTGTTTTTCCCCGAACCACAATGCACTTTTGAAGATAATTTTTTGTATATATGTCATCGACATAATCTATGTCTAGTGTGCGGCAAGCACTCTTGGATTGCTCTACTCATTGCTTGATCTTGGTCGGTGAATATTGTGATTGGGTGCTTGTTATTCATTATACGGATAAGGGCTTTGAATAACCACTCGAAGGACTCGATCGTTTCATCCGACAAAAAACCAACTGCAAAAAGCACATTCTGCCAATGGTGGTTCACACCGACAATCGGCGCACAACATAGGTTGTATTTATTCAGTCTATAGCTTGTGTCAAATATTATGACATCACCAAAGCAATCATAATCGAGTCTGGACATCCCATCACTCCATAAGAAATTCAACAAACTGCCTGACTCATCAATTTGGACGTCCCACGCAAACATTGGATCCTCGGCTTGCCGTGCAGTGAATATTTGTAGTAAGGAATTAGCATCCCCAAGTTCAATGTGTAATCTTCTCTCTCTTTGTAAGAGATTATATGCATCCCTCTTCGTACGATCTCAGGTTCTCCACTCCACCAACTTTGTGGCTAGGAAGCTAAACGCATCGGTGGTTCTAATCCCTGCTTTTGACATTGATCTGAGGACATCTGCACTGATGTCACTCATCTTTCTGCTTGAACGCAATAGGTGAGTGTCGCCAACATTCGCCAACGGATGGTTATGACTTTCTATGAATTTCTTTACCGACCGGCTCCTCGGACATCAACGGCATATCGGATCATGGCGAGACAACCGGTCCTTGTATCCGCTCGCTTGTACCTCACCGATACATTGTCCTTCAATTCTCTCTTCATACCGAGCCTTACCACAAACAAACTCCCTCGTCTCGATCCTCCTTGAATTCGACCAATAACCAATGTGGTCCTTTCGCACGATAAATCCAACAATGTGTGCATAGGCACAATATTTTTCATGTGCCGCCTTCTCATCATTGATAACAGCTTGAAGCAATATGTTTACCAGTGGATCATTGGAAGCACTGTCTCTCTCGGTATCTGCAATTGAATCGGGATTTGAATGTCGGTATCACTATACTTAACAACCAATAATACAAAAATCATATCATGATAAGCACCACGATAACACCATAATAATAAATATAAAAGCATTGGTGTTTTTCGGGTTTATCACTAATAATACACCCAAACTAAGTAGAAGATCGCCTTCAAATTACATAAATAAAACCACAGCGAAATCTGAAGTAAAGTTACTCTTAAGATACTGCCTGAATACCACCACAAAATTACGAAATTAACACCACGTACCGCTGAAAAAAATACTTAATAAGTATACTTTTCTGAAACTACATGAATACACCTATAATATTACCAAAATACCACCATGTCTCACTATAAAAGAAAACTTGACATTACTCTTTTGAAACTACGGGCATACTAGCGTAATAAAACAGTAAATAGAACAAATTTTATTAAGTTTTATTTAGGTAATTTGAGGTTACTATTCTGCCAGTTTGGGGGGGGTTGAGAGGGAAGGGAACAATGAAACGCATCCTCCACCAAACTACTAGAATACTACCTTCAAATTGCCGAAATCTGAAGCAAACTTAAGTTACTCTTAAGAAACTGTCTGAATACCACGACAAAATTACCAAAATAACACCACATACCGCTGAAAGAAGACTTGACAAATATACTTTCCTGACACTACCTGAATACACCTATAATATTACCCAAAAAATACCATGGTTCTTTAAGAAAAATAACTTGACGTTGCTCTTCTGAATCTACAGGCATACTACCTTAATAAAACTTAAAAACGATGAAACCGTAATAAAACATTGCATACAATAAAATTTACCAACCCGAGGATTTGTTCCGTCGCAGCCTAAACTAAGTCGAGAATCTTGTTCGTCCAATATATTTTGAGATTCGAACTCAATGTCGACTTGATCGGTGGTTTTTTGTGCGAACGGTAGCATTCTTTAGCTTTAGGTTAGAATCAAATTTCAACTCCTCAGCTCCACGACAAGGTATGTCAGAGAAAAACCCTAAGTCTCCACATCCTAAAGATAATGGAGACAAAAAATGTCTTTATCCTTTGGCGGGGAAAAAAAGCGGTAAAAATTTCATGCTTTTCAGCTCGGGTCGGGTCGGGTCGGCAGAACGAAGATAAAAAAGCTTTTTTTTTCAAACGTGCCATGGTGGGGTCCAGAAATCCACGTGGCGCGTTTTTATAGGCTACCGGACGCATCGCTGCGTACGCGATCCGGACCGAATAAAAATTCCTGTTTCTCACCTTCTTCGTTCTCCAGCTCTCGCTTCTAATCTCCACCGCCTGCCCATTCCTCCTGCCGCTATGGCCTCTCCCGACCAACATCTCCTACCCCAACCCTATCTCCATCCCCATCTCCCCCTCCTTCAACATCCTCACCCCAAATCTCAACCCTAACCGCCACCTCCTCGCCGCCATTAATCGCTACACCCACCTCCTCCTCTCCGAGAACTTCATACCAATCGTCCCCCCTCGCATTACCCTGTCCCCCTCGCCTCCACTCCTGTCCCTCTCGATCTCCATCTCTCACCCTTCCTTCCCTCTCCAAGCATCCACCGACGAATCCTACAATCTCTCCATCTCCTCCTTCTCCGTCCTCGCCTCCATCTCCGCCGAAACTCAGTGGGGCGCCATCCGCGGCCTCGAAACCTTATCTCAGCTGGCATGGGCAAAACCTCCAGTGATCGCCGCCGATATCTTCATCGCGGATGGGCCGATTTTCGGTCATCGCGGGTTGATGCTGGACACGTCGAGAAGTTTCATCCCGGTTAGGGATATGAAGAGATTGATGGGGGCGATGGCGGCGAATAAGATGAACGTGTTTCACTGGCACATAACGGATGCTCAATCGTTCCCGATAGAGCTGCCGTCGGAGCCGGAGTTGGCGGAGAAAGGGGCGTACGGGACGGAGATGAGATATTCGGCGGAGGATGTTAGGGATTTGGTGGAGTTTGCTTTGGATCATGGTGTTAGGATCATCCCCGAAATTAATGCTCCAGGTATGTTTTCTTTTATCAACTCTGATTGCCTTCGGCTACATGCAAATTTTGCCTCCTTCCCTTTTGTCCCATAAGAGCCATGAAAAAACACGTGGGCGGCCCCACTCTAAAGATAAAATAAATTTAAAATCTCCTTCGGCTATAAATAAAAAAAAAAAAAATTTTAAAAATATAATAAGAATATTTATTGACTATCGTATGTGCAGCGGTATAATCGATTTTCAAATCATTGTTTTATCTCAAATCTTTAACAAAATTAAGTTAATTTCTTCTCGTTATATAGAGAGCTGAACGGAGGTTTTCTTCTGCCATCGATTAATTAAGTTTGATTAAAAACATGGCCGTATTTTCATATATATATTTTTTTTCAGCTGCTAAAAGTTTGTTTGACATTTTTTTCTTTTTATTTATTTATTTTTTTGTCTGTATATCACACACCCCGAGAAATATAATATAAAAAGTGAGAGGGAGAGTCAAAGTCAAAGATACCTGAATGGTAATCAATATTTTCTTCTAGTCGGTTCCTCATTTGTTTTGTTCTCTATAATCGTTAGATTAATATCAGTGCAATCATATATATATATATATTATAAATATAATATATATAAAAGCACATCGAAAATTACAGATACATAGTCCATTCATTATCATTTTCTTTGTTTCAAATTAATATTATATTCATCATTTATTTAACAGGCCACACAGGCTCATGGGCCGGAGCCCATCCTGACATCGTTACTTGCGCCAATATGTTCTGGCTCCCGAACGGCCCAAACTCGTGGTCCACCCGCCTGGCCTCCGAGCCCAGCACTGGTCAACTGAACCCTCTCCACCCCAAAACCTACCTCATCCTCCACCACATTTTCTCCGACCTCTCCGACCTCTTCCCCGACCCATTCCTCCACGGCGGCGCCGATGAAATCTTCCCTTCCTGCTGGTCCACCGATCCCTCCATCCGCTCCTTCCTCGCCGCTGGCCACACCCCCTCCAACCTCCTCTCCACCTTCATCAACACCACCCATCCCCTCATCACCTCCCTCAATCGCACCGCAATCTACTGGGAAGATGTCCTGAACTCCGACATCAAGGTTCCCCATTCCCTCCTCCCCCCTTCCACAACCATTCTTCAAACCTGGAGAAACGACCCACACAACACCAAACTCATTGTCTCCCTGGATATCGCGTCATCGTCTCGTCCTCGGATTTCTACTACCTCGGCTGTGAGCGTGGGGACTCCTGCGGCTATGATATTGGCGGCGCGGACTCATGGAACGGACCGTTTAAGACATGGGAGAGGATATATGGATATGATATATTGGAGGGAATTGAGGGGGAGGAGGGGAGGAGATTGGTGTTGGGAGGGGAGGTGGCGATGTGGACGGAGCAGGTGGATGGGGAGGTTTTGGATGGGAGGGTTTGGCCGAGAGTGGCGGCGATGGGGGAGGCGATGTGGTCGGGGAATAGGGATGAGAGTGGGAGGAAGAGGTTTGCGGAGGCGAAGGATAGGTTGAGTGGTTGGAGGGAGAGGATGGTGGGGAGGGGGATTAGAGCGGAGCCAATTCAGCCCCTCTGGTGTCGGAAAAATCCAGGGATGTGCAATCTTGTTCAGTAACAGCCGATATCATACCATAAAATTTACATATAAGTAGGGGTGTGAATGAATCGAACACGAATACGAAAGAACAGAGCTCGTGTTGTTCTTTCGTGTTCGTGTTCGAATCGATTCGATTGAAATTAATTTAAAATGTTTGAAATAGACTCGTTTGAAATTGTTTGTGAATTTATTGTTAGTGTTTGTTTTGATTTGTTTGAAATTAATTTAAAATGTTTGAAATATTCCAATTGTTTTAATTATTCAAATCGTTTGAATTGTTCGAAATCTTTCAAATTTGTTTGTATTAAATTGCTCTTCTTCATGTAATAAATCTTAATATTGCCTGTGTTGAGTGATATATTGTGGTTTTTATAGAAGCTTGAATTGGTCGAGATTCTAAATGTTTATACATAATTCTAACTAGGTTTAATTGAAAAACGAATAATCAAAATTATGGATACTCAATCAAGCAAATTAGATACGAACTTTCAGGATTTAACCATTAAATGATTTATTAAATCCAATTTTACAGGATCTGCTAAATCCTGCTTGTAGATGAACAACCCCTAAACTTGCCTTTCAATTTCACAATCGTAACGAAAATCAGTAAAACCTTCCCTCATAGGAGAAAAAAACTGCACGGTTTTTCCTCTGGTATCTTAAACACAAACCTATAAAATTTTATAGGAAGATGCAGAAACCAGGAAACGTCCTTAAAGAAATTCAAGAAAATGCAAGAAAGCATTAATAAAAAAACGTTATTCGGAGTAAGGAATTGTCAATCTAATACCTTCGCAGCTCTCGTGAGACGATCACCGCTCTCCCCCACTGAGATGTTCAGCACCAGTTTCTGCACTTTGATCTCTCGCATAGGGTTGGAAAAAGCTTTTTCTCCGATGCCTGATTAATTAACACGAAAAAAATCAGAAATGAATCACAGAAAGAAAGAAGGCAGAGGATGGAAAAATAAGAGCAAGGGAGCAGAACGAAATCATTTTCACCATTGCTGCGTTTCGAAAGGTTTCTGAGAGCGAGCGAAACGAACGTTTATTCTGCGCTGTCCAAAAAATCACACCACGATTTTCTTATATTGTGTTATGTAATATTGTGATAGAACAATAGATAATAATATAGGAGAATATTCTCCCGTGTTATTTTTTAATATTTTAAACTCACAATGGTATTATAATATTACAATAACATCTGAATAACACAGAATAACACATGAGAAATATTCTCCTCTCTTTATTCTGCGGTTTGGGATGTCAGGCAACGCGGCGTCATTTGATTGAATTCCAGACGTATCTCTATGTCCGGAGTCCGAACGTAATAATTTTTCGAGCGAAACAGCCGTCGATGGATCCGAGAAATCCTTCTTTTCTTCTCTGATCTCCCATGTCGATCTCCTCCTATTCCCTCGAACGAGGCTCTGATACCAATTGTTATGAAAATAACGATTAAAAATAGAAATCGACACAAATCAGAAGAACACAAGAGATTTAACGAGGTTCGGCAAAGAATTGCCTACGTCCTCGGGAGCGAGCCGACGAATTTCACTATTTCAGAGGAGTTACATATCCAGAGGATTATACATCTATTTATAGAAAAAACCCATGGATAAATTACAAACACGCCCTCGCTCCCCCCAACCCACTAACTTCCAAGAGACACACCTCTTCATTCCAGGAGACACGCTTTTTCACTAAGAAACTCCCTCCGTAGATATAAGCCATACCTAACACGCCTGACTTCCAGACGGATTGGCCAACCACCAACATCTCAGCCGACCGAAGGAGGAATTGGCCGGGTGGAGAACCCAGAGACATGAAAATATGACAAAAAATGTATTTATATGTTATTAGCAATATATCTTCTATAAATAGGGATCCAATAATTGTAAAGGGTCTTTAAAAGTAAGGGTAGGGATGTAATTTCTATGTTATTAGTTCTATACTTCTACAAATAGGGAGTTCAATACGTGTAAAGGGGCTTTTTGGCTCTTAAATTTAGAGTCATACTTTAGAGGGAGTCCTCCCTCCTTCTCATCCATGTAATCTCTCTTTTTATATGTAAAATGGGTCATAGAGCCAGAGAATATCCCAGTTCGCCCCAAGGGGCAAGTCTATGTGTGATCTTCCCCCCACTTTATCTCTCTATCTCTCTCTCATCTGATTCCTACCACTTCGATTCTTGGGCATGTATCACATGAATGATTTGGATTCAACATCCTAAAAAGTGCAGTGAGAATGGAACATGTTGTCAACAAGAAGAGAAGTGATACCAACCAGGAGAATAATATCATAGAGATACTCCTAACAGAGAATGTGGTAAGAATCTATCTTGCTCAATAGATATGAGACTTTGATCGTCATATTCATCGTTTCCCGGGATGGCTTTAATTATGAAGTGAATAATGTAAAACAAACGGCCAATTTTTTACGGTAAAATAATCTACAGAACGTATCGTCATACCATTAGAAAGTCAACACATCGTCTGAATGATCCTGGATAGTTGAATCCCTGCCCAGTGAATAGACGGTACGTCTGAGAATTTTCTCCTCCATTGACATAGATTTTCTTAACGTTCTCCTCAGATCAAATTGACACTATGAAAATTTAAATTAACGGAATAGCGCCGGCTACAACCTAGAGTGGTATGACCGGACAAGTATATTGTAGCACTTACGCATCAAAAATTCATGGTCTTAGAGTTTGAGTTGGATAAAATTTAGCCCATTACTCCATTTTATATCCCATTACGCCATGTCGTCCCAGTCAATCGCCTTGCTTGCCTTCACTACCGTCTCCACCACCTTCTTCGCCCCGTTCCGGCGAGGCTGAGATCGAGAGATCGGCGAGGGAGGAGATGGAGAGGAGAAGGGCAAGCGAGGAAAATTTCAAATACCAGTCCATAATCCTGTTACTCTTAATGTGATGACACTTTGGTCATAGCTATCGCCAACAATCCAATCTTTCATGCTCGGACAAATCACATTGAGATTGATTATCATTTTATGAGATAATGTAATCCAATGAGTTCTACATATCCACTCCTAAGTTTAGGTGTGTTATATATGTAAATACATAGGAATTACGTGGTATGAATATAAATGGCCCAATAAAGAAATAAAAAAAAGACAATGATTTGGTTAATTACTTGAAATAATTATAAGAAAGATGTCAATTTGTGTTTCACACCAATAAATTACTGTACTCATAATAATCGACACAAACATTCACATCTCAGAGCCGAAATATTTCTGACTCAAATTAGACGGAAATCTGACAGAAATGACCTAATAAACTCAACCCGAGCGTTTAAATTTCATTTCTCCTCTCGCTCATCCCGTGCCCGCTTCTCTAGTCTCCTCTTCTGTCCGAAACCATCTCGAGCTTCCCCTCTCTCCTTTCTCTCTCCACTTCCCTTATCCTTTTCAATTTCGCTAAAAACTTTCTCTTTCCCAAACGAAGCTTCGCGATACTATCGCAATTAGAGCTAGCTGCGAAGGTAATGATGTCCGGCGCTTCAAGCTTGCAAGAGACGATCGGAATCTACCTAAGCAGTAAGCATTGAAGAAGGTGAATATATTTACGCAACTATTTTTATTTATTTGTGGTATGCATATAAATATTGAAGTTTAGGTGTTAGGTTTGTATATACATAATAATTGAGTGATATTTATGAATAAAATGCATAGGTAATGTGGTATTTATGTATAAATGGAAGTTTTAGTATCAGGTATATATATATATATATATATATATATATATATATATATATATATATATATATATATATATATATACATAAGAATTCAGTGGAATGCATGTAAATATTGAAGTTTAGGTGTTATGTTTGTAAATACAAGTGATACGTTTAAATGCATAGGTAATTTTATATGTTTGTATGAATTTAAGCTTTGGTATTAGCAATGTATATACAAGGAAATGATTCGCTTTACCATCAAGTTCATTGATAGGAAGGAAGCTTGATTCATTGAGATCAGCTTCCTTCCTATCCATTTGGAAGTTCTTTTCAGATATAAGGAAATGATTTAGTTCTAGGGACAATAATCGTAGTTCTCGAACGAGCAATCTGTCGGCTAATTTTTATTTTGAAAATAAAATTTGAAAATTTAATTTAATGTAATAGGTAAAGTATTTTTATTTTGATTTTGAAAATGGTGATATATTATTTTATTTTGAAAATAACGAGACCAGATAGATCTCATATCAAATAGTTTAAATAATTGAGCACGATACCACAAGTGACACATCATGCCAAAAGATGAGCGTACCACTTGTTAGTAGGCTTAACTATCTAAACTTAAAAGTTTATGATTCTATTTTGGTCTGCGAGTTTCATAGTCGACAAATTCCCTTATCTAATAAGAAGATTAGATAGGGTTTAGATTAATCCGGGTTCTAATTCACTATAGGCAAGCTCTCATAGTTAATTACATCTTAAGTAACCGAAGTCACCTAAGAAAACTCTCGATAAGGATCATGGGCTTTGTCTTCAAGAATATCAACGTTTAAGTTTCCACGATTGGTAGTAGGAAAATCAATGGGAATGGTTCAATACGGAACAGTTATTTTCAGAGTCCAAAGAAGTGAAGAGTAGGAGACGTCGAAGATACTGAAAGAGTTTCAGTGACATCTCAAACTAACCTATGATTGGGCTTGACATCTTTGAAAATGAAGTTGTATTTGATATTTCAATCCTGTAAATTATTTAGATGATTTGGGATTTATATCTACAAGTCATGTGTAAATGACCAAAAAATATGAGAGGATTTATGTCGTGCCAGACGACAACCTCAGAATCCTAAATAGTTTAGGACTTATATCGTACAATATACAATCGTACTAAGTCCTAAAGGATAGTGTGAGGGTTTATGTCGTATCAAACGACGACCTCGACGCCCTATAGATGTTATTTAAATCTACGAAAGTCCGATCGAAGATCCTTCATTCGTCCTCTGTCGTTTCGTCTCGAGAAAGAATAGAGATATAAGAGAAAAGAGAAGAAACATGCCTCGAACGGCCTATCCTAAGGGTATATGCGAGGGAATAATTAAAATAAACATGTATAATAAAAAGGAAATAACTGTGCCTTAAATGGCCTATCTTAGGGGTATGTACAAGTATGCAAGAGAAGCAATAATCAAAATAAACATGTGTAATAAAAAGAAACTAACCATGCCCTAGATGGCCTATCCTAGGGGCAAGTATAAAAGAAAAGTATGAATACAGGTAAGTATATATACAAAAGTAAAAGAATGCATGTAATAAAAAAAGTAAACGAACTGTACAATAAAAAAATGTGTACCTGGCCAACTCCGTCGATGCCTCGGAAGCAAGCTAATAACTACAAGTAACTATACAATCAAGTTTAGCTATAAACATATAAAAGATCAAAGTGGGGGAATAAGAATTCTATTTGAGGATAGGCTCAGTCTGTAGACTTCTTTTGATTTTATCTCGATCCCACAGGCAACCCGAAGTACTAAAGTCTATATCAATCTCAGATAAAGTCACCAGCAAATCACCCTAGAGTAGACAATCCTAATCCTTACCGCTTAATTAGTGAGTGAACCAGTTTGTAGTATCTGAATTTAAAAGTGTAGCATCTGTGATCGTAGTATCTGAGTTCTTATAAATGTAATGTCTGATACGTAGTATCTGGTCTGTGGTGTGTAATGTGTGCTAATTAGTGCATAGTGTAGTGTTTAATGGACAATGTATAGTGTATAGTGTGTGTTATATGTAGTGTATAGTGTATAACGTGTATGTGGTATTTAATGCGTGGTATGTATGTGTGTGATATTTGATAAGTGGTAAGTATGTGTGATGTTTAATGTGTTGTATGTGTTCAATGTGATATGTGTTTGTTGTGACATATGTGTGATGTGATATGTGTTTGTTGTGACATATGTGTGACGTGTTGTTGTGCTATGTGTGTGACATTTGATTTGATGTGTTGACGTAGTATCTGTTGTGCAAGGGTGGTGTTTATTGTCGTGTAAATGTGGTGTAGTATCTGTTGTCGTACCAGTGTAATATCTGGTATCGTAGTATCTGTTGTTGGTTTCTGGATTTCTTAAAGGTAGGGATTAGAACTATCTAACTCAAAGTAAAATGTGCATCTATTTCTGAGTATTGATTTTTTATTATTTGTCTCGGCTATAAAAGCACGATTATTCGAGTGTGCATCATTGCCTGTACCCCGCATGTCCAACTTATCACCCACTTCGATATTTCATGTCTATCCAAATAAAAAGAGCTCTTGTTATTTAAAAAAAGGTAGAAGTGTATAAATTCCCAAGATAAGTCATATGTTAACCTTCATTTTTATTTCAGCCTCCCTATCAATTATAGCTCGTTACTACTTTCAAAGATTATTCTCCTCCATTGACATAGATTTTCCTAACGTTCTCCTCAGATCAAATTGACACTATGAGAATTTAAATTAACGGAATAGCGCCGGCTACAACCTAGAGTGCTATGACCGGACAAGTATATTGTAGCACTTATGCATAAAAAATTCATGGTCTTAGAGTTTGAGTTGGATAAAATTTAGCCCATTACTCCATTTTATATCCCATTACGCCATGTCGTCCCAGTCAATCGCCTTGCTTGCCTTCACTACCGTCTCCACCACCTTCTTCGCCCTGTTCCGGCGAGGCTGAGATCGAGAGATCGGCGAGGGAGGAGATGGAGAGGAGAAGGGCAAGCGAGGAAAATTTCACCCGAACGCTGACTAAATACGCGGGACGCAGGTCGATCCCGCGTCCCCGTCTATTAAGGATTTGATAATTACGTTTCGGGATAAACTACCTAAACGCGCAAAACAAACAGTGTTGCGGAGTTTTCATAAACGCCGCCACACTTACAAACTGCCCCAAACGGGCTCTAAATCTTCCACATACACCAAATATCGAGCCTTAACAATGAATGCAATGGACATCATCTATCTTCATTGTCCATTACAGGTTTTTCAAATACCAATTCATAATCCTGTTACTCTTAATGTGATGACACTTTGGTCATAGCTATCGCCAATAATTCAATCTTTCATGCTCGGACGAATCATGTTGAGATTGATTACCATTTCATGAGATAATGTAATCCGATGAGTTCTACATATCCA
The DNA here is from genome assembly GCA_022702705.1 of Papilionanthe hookeriana x Papilionanthe teres. Lineage (NCBI taxonomy): Eukaryota > Viridiplantae > Streptophyta > Magnoliopsida > Asparagales > Orchidaceae > Papilionanthe > Papilionanthe hookeriana x Papilionanthe teres. Next base: position 109,944,010 of record CM040432.1, read on the forward strand.
CTCCTAAGTTTAGGCGTGATATTTATGTAAATACATAGGAGTTGCGTGGTATGTATGTAAATGGCCCAATTAAGAAATAAAAAAAAGACAATGATTTGGTTAATTGCTTGAAATAATTATAAGAAATATGTCAATTTGTGTTCCACACCAATAAATTAATAAATAAAATATTTAGCACTCATAATAATCCTTTACCGGACAATATTATGAAACCAAATGACTACATTCACGAGTGGATTTGCAGTTATACCCTTAGCTTTAAGAAGATTAATAACTAGAAAATTTAATTTACAAAAAGAAATTGAATATAGCGTTAAAAAAAAGATCTCCATAATAAAAATTGCATTCATATTTGAATTATTTAAAATAAAAATGAAACAAAAAAAATCTTACAATTTTTAGTTAAGTCTAATATCTCCAGTGATTTTACTATTAAGCATTACTTGAAACTTTCTTTTTTGCAAATATATTAATCTCACAACTTATCAAATAAATAATATTTCTTAAATGAATGAAAACACATTAATATATATATATATATATATATATATATATATATATATATATATATATATATATATATATATAAAAGATCATAGCTTCGTTAACGTTAATATGGATGCAAATCATATTAGAAATATGACAATCATAAAGAAAGCATGCATGCATGGCTTTATATTAACGAAACAAAATTTGCATGCATGCTTTCATGTTATGTGCATGCATGCGTGATTAAAACCATGAATTACATGATAAATTAATTTTGATATTCAAATTTTAATATAAAAGTTTGTCAGAAAGTTACAGTTAAAATTTTTAAGCATAAAAAATTTAAATAATAGTTACTTCTGCAGTAGCTTCATAACTATTTCTTTAAACAACTGCAGTCTTCCCAAACAAACCCTAAACCGTTTTTTTTTTTCAAATTTCAATGGCTTCTGTTATTTATAAGATGAAGGAAAATGAGCTTATATATAACTTTTTAAATAGAAGGGTGTTTACATACATACCTCTCAATTCTTTTATATTTAACTCCTAAACTTTCATATATACATGTATATCTCTTATATCTTTAGCTTCACATCAAAAATATCAATATCACTACTTTTTTTAAAGGTGAAAAACATATTTCATGCATCTTTCATAAATACTAAACTTTGGGTGTCAGACAAATACATAAATAAGAATTTTGTGGTATGAATGTTAATTTCTCAGAAAAAATTTTAATGTCATTAGATTACTTTTGAAATGATTAAAGTTAATAATTAATCAATTACAATTTTTATTATGCTCATCTCAAAATAATTTTGAGATTTACTTTGATCCAATTTGATGAGGATATGTTTACTTGATTTTTCTTTTCCTTTATAATGAATGTTAGTAGATTTTTTTTGGGCAATTTGCTTACATTTCAAATAATTGTGTGTTTACATATCTAATCCTCAAAGTTTAATATTTACATTTTTAACTCCTAAATGTTATAAACCTATATGTGAAAATATATATTTCACTTTGAGAAAGATAATGATTAAAACATTTTGATGTTTTGTTAATGATTTGTGTCGTTTGCATGTAAAAATGAAAATATATTTGTTAGATATGTAAATATATAAGATTCGTATAATATATATGTAAATGTTTTTTTCTTCTATATATCACGTAGCTTGCTATTCGAACTCTAGACGTAATGATTTGTGTGGTGTGAAGAAATGACGTCTTAGCATGTCTTGAACAAACTAGTCGTTACGAGTCAATAAATAATTGAAAATTTACTTTTATAAAATTGGCGAATTTAATTTACATGAACTCTAATGCTATGAACTAAATCCTCTAAATTTATTCACATATATATGTGTTATATTTAGAAAGTGTTGACCAAATACTAAAAATATTGGTTGAAAATAAATCGAAGAATCTTACAATTTCAGATTTGAGCACTCACATTGCCCAAAAAAATAAAAAATAAAAAAATTAAAAAAACAAATTTTATGAAATGAGACTCCTTTTCATAGATGGGCAGGGTGGCATATATATAAAAATTGAAGTTTGTGTGCTAGATATGTAAATACGTAGAAAGTGAGTGGTATGTATGTTAATCTTTCTTTAAACTGAATCTAAGTCATGAAAATAAATTGAACATATTATAATCTAATACTCTTATGATTTAATAAATTTATGAATTTGCGCAGAGAACATTTCACACTTTCATTTTGAAATATAATTACCTTATTTCATATGATTTCATTGTATGGCTTACAATGGCACCATACAAATGTAGCCTAATCATCATCCAATGCAAACTTATAAGAAAAAAAGGTGTCTAAACCACCGAAAATTATTTCATACGAACAACGTACGCAGCGTTGCGTATGGAATCCGCAAATAATCACCGAATAACCAGCGAATAACCCATAATAACTCCGTGAATAATATTAAAATGAAACTGCGGGGATTATTTGTAGGTTATTAAGAAGTTATTGCAGCTTTATTTGAGTATTAATCTCCCAATAACCTCACAATACCCTGAATAAAAGATAAAAAATATAAAAGTGAAACCGCAAAGGTTATTGGGGTGTTATTAGGAGGTTATTCGCTGGTTATTCGGAATAATACCACAATAACCTCTTAATAACCTCTCGATAATCCTGCAATACATGATCTCGGAGGTTATTCGCTAGTTATTCGGTGGTTATTTCCGGATTCCATATGCAGCGCTGCGTACGTTGTTCGTATGGAATAATTTTACCTAAAACACAAAAACAAAAAAACGAGTAGTTGAGTATGCCGAAGAAATATGACAAAAATTAAATTCAGGTATTTCAATTAAAGTTTTCTTAATATGAATTTTAAATTTTTTTTTAATTATTTTAAATCATGCGATACTGCATAGCTAATCTACCCTTGTATTACATTCCCCAATTTTTTTTACGATAAGTATTCCCTTTGAATTTCTTCATTTTATATATGAAATTGATTGTGAGTTGGCTTAAACTCGACTTGATAAGTGGCTTATGAGTCGGCTCATTTATATATGTAAAGTATATTAAATTTGAATATTTTATTTTTAAAGTATTAAAAATTTTAAAAAATTAACGGTCTATATTTTGTGTTGAGTGATTTTTTATTGTTCTCCAACTAATTGCTCATTTTATTTGTTGTTTATTATAATACTATTTAAATCAATATTATTTTATCTCTTTTATAATAAACAAATGGACTCATGAGCTGGCTTGAACTTGTAAATTTAAGCTCGAGTTCGAATCCGTAGACTTAAGCTCGAGCTCAAACTCGATAAAATTAACTAAGCTCAAGCTTAAGCACCCCCTCAATGACTTGACTCAAATCCCTAATTATATTTATTTTAATTAGCATTTTCGGATTTTATGTTCATTATTTATTTTAATTTGATTTACACACATAGCTACCTATTTCTATTTATTTACGTCAACATCTAAATTTCATTTTTTATATTTATGTATGAATGGATGTTATGGTATTAGTTATGTATATATATAAGAGTTATGTGGTATGTATGTATATATTGAAGGTTAGAGGTTAGGTTTGTATATACATAATAATTGAGTGATATGTATTAATTAAATGCATAAGTAATGTAGTATGTATGTATAATTGAAGTTTTGGCGTTAGGTTTGTACGTACAAAAGAGTTCAGAGGTATGTATGTAAATATTGAAGTTTAGGAGTGATATGTATGAAATTCATATATAGGCAATGTGGTATGTTTGTAAAAATTGAAGTTTTGATATTAGTTATGTATATACATAAACCCTAGCTTTCTTTTTTAGTTTTGGTTTTCGGTTTTCCTTGCAGTTTTTTTAGGTGTAGTCCCCTTCTTTTGCTATAAATCTATAAGAATTATATGGTAACTAGTTCGGCCTTGAGAGTATACACTATCATTTATAAGCTTAGGATAGATTCTTCAAATAATTTATTATAAATCTTAAACAACGTGCCACGGTTTTTATAGTGTGATCATATTAATTTGAATAAATGCAAATTACTTATGGTGGGAATTACTAGCATGTTCCTAAGTTTTTATATCAGCCTTTTTTTTTTTTTTAGAATGATTGTTTAGGGTTTAATCTCTATAGGTTGAATTGACAGAGGAGCGAACTCCCCTTTCAATCCGGTGTGCTATTCGAAACCTCCCTCCGATGGTGGGATTCGAACCCCTGATCCGAGGGACTTACACCAAAGACCGCAACCAATAAGTCAAGAGTTTCGCACAATTTTTTATATTTACTTATATGACAGTTTACTAACTAAATAACTTGAGATGAAATGAATGAGAATGTGTTTCTTATTTTAAATAAATTAATATTAGTGAAATTTTTTTATATGATCTAAAGAATAAGTATTATATAAATAAATAATTAATTAGGTGTTAAAAATAAAAGTACATAAAATTTGTATGATATGTGTAAAATTTTTATAATAACATTTTCTAAGAAAATAATAAGAAATTGACATGCATACCATGCCATTTCTATGTATTTTGAAAGGTATCTAAATATTCTAGATTCAACTCTTATCTAGACGGTCAAAAAAGCTCGTTGTTCGCGAACAGTTTGTGTTCGGTTCGTCAAAGAATTCTTGTTTGATTGGTTCGATAAGTAAACGAGACGAACACGAATAATTTTTTTTTCGTTCAGTTAGTTAAATGAACCAAACATGAACAGTGATGCGTTCGTTTGTGTTCGAATCGTTATTGTTTGAAATATAAAATAATTTAAAATAATTATATATAAAAATTTATGATATTTTAAAAAATTAAATTTTATAAATTATAATATATAATAAATTAATAATAATAATACATTAATATACTATATTAGTAAAATACTAATATTTATATTATATATTTATATAATTTAAGTTATATCATTAATATAATATATTATTTATATATATTAATATTAGAGCTGTCAAATTGGCTCTTCGTTCACGAACATTTCTTGTTCGGCTCGTGTTTACCTCGTTCGTTAAGAAACAAACACGGACAGTGACTTCGCGAACAATTTCAAACACGAACTTATTTCAAACAAAATAAATTTCAGGTGAACAGAACACGAATGTAAACTCTGTTAGTTCGTGTTTGATTCATTTACACAGCTACTCTTATCCACGGAAGCCTACCACAATTTACCACATCAATGACGTGATCATTAAAAAGTCATCTCCTTATTTTGAACTCCACGTCAGATTATGGAGACATTTTGCACTTTCAAATTCAAGATTTTGACGATAGAACATTTAGCTCCTTTTACTTAAATTTTTAAAATTACATAAAATACATCATCATTATTAATTTTTTGAAATTGAAATTTATTTTCTTCTGCATAGATTTGTGTTACAAAAATAATGCTGATGCGTGCAAGAAAATTCGCGATAATAGAGTATCAGATTATCATCTTCGAATGGTACGAAGATTTAGTACACACTCATAAGAGAAAAATAACTATATTAAACTCTATTGAACTTTAGATGGTTCTTCAATAGAGTTTAATATTTCATGCTCAAAAGATTCTCTTGAAATAATTTGTTAGAAATCTTAAACAATGTATTAATTTGAATAAATTCAAATTAGTTATGGTGGGATTTGTAGCATCGTCCTAAGTTTTTATATTTACTTCTATGGCACTTTACTAACTAAATAACTTCAGATGAAATGAATGAAAATGTGTCTTTAGTTTAATTAAGTTAATATTAGTGATATTTTTTTATATGATTTAAAGATTAAGTATTATATAAATAAATAATTAATTAATTATGTATTAAAAATAAAAGTACACAAAATTTGTATGATATGTATAAAATTTTTGCAATAACATTTTCTATGAAAATAATAAGAAATTTACATGCATACCATGTAATTTATATATACTTACATATCTAATAAATAAATTTTCATATCTTTTTATATTGTATGTCATCCACGTATTAAATGGGCCCAATAAAATTTTCATAAACGTATTTTTTTTGTCTATTTTTGCAACTTTAAATCGAAAAAATATTAATTAGGAGTCCAATAATGACAAATATTACATCCTGATTATATAAAATGTTTATAATACACTGGTATTGAGTGTTACTTTTTCTTGTGTTCAACCCTTTGAAAAGTCAAAATGCCGCCTTTCTTCTTTTAAATATACAATAGTCTTCCTTTCTTACAGTACCCTTTCAGTAAGAGGTTAAACCGAATTGCGCCCCTAGTGCGTGTTTTTTTCTACGTGTTTTTTTTGTCTATATGTACATGCACACACTAGAGGTTCTATGCAAGTATACGTGTTGAATCAAGTAATATAGGACTTTCTTTGAATACCCCAGTATCGATCCCACAGAGAAGTGAGATAAGAAATCTCTTAGGCTAATTCTAGTCTACTACTATCAGTCCTTCATTTGGAAAGTCGTTTTAAGTGATTTTTCTAACAAATACTCATAAATGTAAGTCTTTAAGTTTAAAACAACAAAAACCTACTCTTAAATGAAAATAATAATTTTAAAGATAACACTTTCTGGATGAATTGGTTTGAAGAATTTTGAAATGTTAAAAACTATTATTTTTTTGTAGTGAATTGGATAAGGTAAAAGATTGAGATACTTTAAATATTGTATGTGTCAAATAAGAACAATTATATTTTTTGTCCTCTGTCGAGTGCATAAAGAACAATGGCAAATCCAGAGTTTGGTCTCTAAATCCATGGTTAGGCTGGGAGGATACTGACTCTCACTCTAGAGCTCCCACTTCCCCTCGCCTGAGGGCTAACATCTCGCTTTAGTTTCCAAACAACTGGACCAAATTAGAGATTTTAGTTTGCCACCGTAAAATTTCCAATTCTACGCCCGTCAAAATATTTTTTCATATTTATTTGTACTCAACCCATAGACTACATTCTCATCCATGAAATCAAATGTGATTCCACTTTGTTGAGAATTACACCACCATCTCGGGTCTCAATGCAATTACAACAAATTTTAACACTACAATGGACCCTTATTGTAATGTAAATGAAGTGCAAGTAAAAATCATCATATTTATAATTAAAACCTCTTCTAACATGCATCTGAAAATTCTATACCTGAATCCTACTCATTACAAAAGAAAAGTAAAATGAAAACAATGACATAATCTTCGCATGCTACTATTTTCAAACAAGAAGAAAGAGTAAAAAAGACACATCACAAAACACGAAGAAAACACAACAGAAAATTTCATTACATCAAAGTAAATCCATTAGATAAGTGTTTACAAAATCATAAGATAATTAAAAACACAATACTTAGTTTTTTCCCTTTGAAAGAAATATTAAAATCGCTCCCACAAAGTCTCCCACTGATACATGCAATGCTATCACATTCCCTTACGATTCTCTCAAAATCTTGTCTCTATTCTCTCCAAAAAGGTAGAAATCTATATTTCTACTTTTATTTTAAGATCTCTATGTTAATTTTTAATTTTGTGACTCACATTCATTTTAATAATTTATCAATAATTTATGTCATTTATTTTAGAACTCATAATAATATAAATTTTTTATTTTCTTAACTCTTAACTTATGTTATACTAAAAGTTATTTATTTTTATAACTTATGATAACTTAAGTAATTTATTTTCTTAACTCATAACTTATGTCATAATGAATTATAACTTAAGTTATTTAATTTGATAACTCATGATAACTTAAGTTATTTAATTTCTTAACTTATAACATATGTCATAATAAATGATAACTTAAGTTATTCATTTTTATAACTCATGAAAACTTATATTATTTATGTCATAACTTATGATAACTTATGATATTTATTTGTTAACTCATGTAACTCCTAAATGAATAGAGGTTACTAACTTATGTCATTGATTTTAATAATAAAAATCAATTAATTTATTAAATTGTCATAAATCATATAGGTTAGTAACCCCTTGATGGATGGTGGTTAAATAGAGCATGAAAGTGAGAATGAGTCCTCTCTCTACCCAACACACCACGTACATTTCTCTCTATCAGAAAGTACAGAAAGTTTTAAGGGATTAGAGAGAGAAACTCCATCTCTTCAAGATCAAATTTCTTCGTCATGAAAACAAGTATGAGTTATTTTATTATAGATATGTAAAAATCACGAATTTAAAAGATATTGGCTATTATGTATCTTTGGAATTTGTGTCATAAAGTTCACACATGAATTTCTTACATGTGGTATCAGAGCCTTGATTACTAAATTTATGATTTTTCATATAATTTTATTTATGTTAATTATATTAAATTTTCGCTGCGAATTAGATCTTGAATTAGACTACTAAAGTAAATTGATATGATTGAATTTATTATTTATTTGATGTTGATGTTATGTTTAATTTGTTAGTCACAAAAGTGACCAAATTAGTAAGTTTAATAGACGTCAAATTAAATAAATTCAATTACTCACAAGTTTGTGATGCTTATTATAAAATAATTTAGTATTTTATCACGAAAATATTAAAAATCATTGATTATAAAATATTTCTGGATCGCCCAAAGGTTGATCATTTGTTTTATAATCTTTAAATATAATTGTAATCTATTTATATACTTAGTTAAGATATGTTAATATATCCAAAGATAATAAGCATATCTAAATTGAGTATAAACAATTATCAATTATTAAATTTAAGTTAAGCATCAATTATGTTTATTATCGTGTATTGTTATATCACCCAAAGGAGATTTCAATACACTATTATTATTACAATTATTATTTTAATCGATTTCATATGAATATCTATGTAAGTTTAATGTTCAAAGCATTAATGTACTTAAGCATATTTTATTCATTTGCGGTAACTACTCCTCGTTTCTCTTCATTCGCAAGCTACATCCGTTAAAACATTCAATAGAGCTTAATTTCTCCGAATGGCGTGAGCGAAGTCCGAGTTTCACCTTGGTGTTCGGATCTTGATTTGGCACTCACGATCGAGAAACCCCATGCTCTTACTAATTCTAGTAATCGTCGAGCAAGTATCTTTCTATAAAGCTTGGGAAAAATCGAACAGATTGAGCTTGATGTTTATGCGAATGATCGCAGCAAACAACATTAAGTGCACATTTTCTAACATCGAAAGTGCTAAGGAATTTATGAAATTTGCTCGACAATTGTTCTCGATCCGACTCTGCTGATAAGTCTCTTGCTTGGGACACTATTGAGTACGTTAACCGACATGAAATTTGATGGTTCTCGTATCGTGCATGAGCATGTCGTTGAAATGACGAACATAGCGAGCAAGACTTAAGACCACAGGAATGGAAGTGAATGAAAATTTCCTCGTGCAATTTATCATTAACTCCTTGCCTCACGAGTATGGTCCATTTCACATGAACTATAACACCATGAAAGATAAGTGGAATGTGAATGAACTACAATGTATGCTCATTCGAGAGGAAGCAAGGCTTAAGAAAGGAGCAAATCACTTCATTAATCTCATGGGTCACCAAAGAAGAGCTGTAAAGAAACCTGGAAAGAAGAATGGAAAGGGCAAGCAAAGACCACTAAAGGTTAATGTGTCTTATGTCTCAATTCACAAAGAGGAACATAAAGGAATTAAGTGTCACTTTTGCAGAAAGCCTGGACACTATCAAAATGAGTGTCAAAAGCGCAAAGACAGGTTCGAAAAGAAAGGTAAACCTTGTGTTTTTGTATGTTTCGAATCAAATTTGGCAGAAGTTCCTTATAATACCTGGTGGATTGATTCTAGTTGTACCACTCATGTTTCTAATACGATGCAGGGATTCCTTACAACCCAAATCATAAACCCAAATGAAAAGTTTGTCTTCATGGGAAACCGAGTCAAATAACCAGTTGAAGCCATTGGAACCTACCGGTTAATTTTATATACTAGACATCATTTAGACCTTTTTCAAACACTTTATGTCCCTTCTGTCTCTCGTAATTTAATTTCATTGTCTAAACTTGATTCTATTGGATACTCCTTTAAATTTGGAAGTGGCTGTTTCAGTTTACTTAAATACAATCATCTCATAGGTTCTGGTATTCTTTGTGATGGTCTATATAAGCTTAAACTTGATAACATTTTCGCTGAGACTCTGATAACTTTGCATCATAATATTTGTACTAAACGTGGTTTTATGAATGAAAATTCAGCCTATTTATGGCATAAACGTTTGGGTCATATATCTAAAGAAAGAATTGAAAGATTAGTAAAAAATGAAATTCTTAATGAATTAGATTTTACTGATCTTGGCCTCTGTGTGGATTGTATTAAAGGAAAGCACACAAACCACATACTTAAGAAAGCCGCCACAAGAAGCACACAACTCCTTGAAATTATACACACCGATATTTGTGGACCTTGTGATGTTTCATCTTTTGGTGGAGAAAAATATTTTATCACCTTTAATGATGACTTTTCACGTTATGGTTATGTCTATTTATTGCATAAAAAATCTTAAGCTATAGATGCCTTGAAGGTGTATATAACTGAGGTTGAGAGACAATTAGACATAAAAGTGAAAATTATCAGGTCTGATAGAGGGGATGAATATTATGGAAGTTACAATGAATCTGGTCAATGTCCAAGTCCATTTGCTAAATTCCTTCAAACTAATGACATATGTGATCAATACACTATGCCGCACACACCACAACAAAATGGTGTTGCAGAAAGACGAAACCGTACTCTAATAGAGATGGTTAGGAGTATGACGAGTAATTCTTCTTTACCCTCATCATTGTGGATGCATGCCTTAAAGATCGTCGCATATTTGTTAAACGAGATTCCTAGTAAGGCGAGTTCCAAAGACTCCTTTTGAACTCGTGGACGGGAAGGAAACCTAGTTTAAGGCACCTCCGTGTTTGGGGTTGTCCGTGAGAAATAAGGATATATAATCCACATGAAAAGAAATTGGACTCAAGAACAATCAGCGTTTTTTCATTGGTTATCCAAAAAATCTAAAGGGTATAGATTTTATTGTCCTAACCATAGTACAAGAATCATTGAAGCCGGAAATGCTAAGTTCATTGAAAATGGTGAAGTTAGTGGGAGTTTGGAACCTCGTAAAGTGGAGATCCAAGAAATTATGGTTCAAGTTCCTTTACCCAAAATTTCTTCTCAACTTGTTATTCCTACGATTGTTGAACAGTTTGACAACTTACGAAACAACAAATAAATGATCAAACACCCCATAATGAAACTCGTCACTAATGAACCTACTTTAGATGAACCACATGAAGTAGCACTAGAAAGTCTCGAAGACAAAAACGATCGCTATTTATGACGATTATGTGGTTTATCTACATGAGTCCGAATTTGACTTAGGAGTCAATGAAGATCCAGGTTTCATTTTCACGAAGCCCTAGAAAGTGCAAATTCTTCTAAATGGTTAGATGCAATGAAAGATGAGTTGAAATCAATGGAACACAACAAAGTCTGGGATATCGTTGAATTACCTAGAGGTTGTAAAAGAGTCGGGTGTAAATGGGTCTTTAAGACTAAGCGCGACTCGAATGACAATATTGAACGATATAAAGTCAGACTTGTTGCCAAAGGTTTCACTCAGAAAGATGGCATCGACTATAAAGAAACATTTTCTCCGGTTTCTAAGAAAGATTCATTTTGAATTATCATGACACTAGTAGCTTATTTTGATTTTGGGTTACACCAAATGGATGTGAAAATAGCCTTTCTGAATGGGAATTTAGATGAAGAGGTCTACATGAGTCAACCTGAATGATTTTCGGTTGAAGGAAAAGAACACATGGTGTGTAAACTTAGGAAATCAATATACGGACTTATGCAAGCTTCCCGACAATGGTATCTTAAGTTCAATGATATCATTACGTCCTTTGGATTTAAAGAAAACACTATTGATCGGTGTATATATCTAAAGATCAGTGGGAGCAAGATCATATTTCTCATTATGTATGTTGATGACATCTTGCTGGCTACTAATGATCTTGGTTTATTATATGAAACCAAGAATTTTCTCTCTAAGAACTTTGAAATGAAAGATATGAGTGATGCATCCTATGTGATTGGAATTGAAATATTTTGTGATAGATCACAAGGATTGTTAGGGTTGTCTCAGAAAACATATATCGAAAGAGTTTTTAAGAGATTCAATATGGAAGGGTGTTCAGCAAGTGTTGCTCCAATTCAAAAAGGAGATAAATTCAGTCTTATGCAGTGTCCAAAGAATGATTTGGAACGCAAACAAATGAAAGAAATTCCTTATGCATCTATTGTTGGAAGCTTAATGTATGCTCAGACTTGTACCAGACCAGACATTAGCTTTGTTGTCGGGATGCTGGGCAGGTATCAAAGTAATCTAGGAATAGATCGTTGGAAAGCTGCAAAGAAAGTTTTGAGGTATCTACAAGGAACGAAGAACCACATGCTCACTTATAGAAGATCTAAAGATCTTGAAGTGATAGGATATTCGGATTCGATTTTCATTGGATGTGTTGATACTAGAAAATCAACATTTGGCTATCTATTCATTTTGGTCGAAGGAGCAATCTCATGGAAAAGTGCGAAGCAGACTATCATAGTTGCTTCCACTATGGAAGCTGAAATTGTGGCTTGCTTTGAAGCTACAATTCAGGGTTTATGGCTACGGAATTTTATTTCAGGACTTGGAATTGTCGACAGTATTGCCAAGCCGCTGAAAATTTATTGTGATAACTCCGCAACAATCTTCTTTTCCAAAAACTACAAGTATTCCAAAGGTGTTAAACACATACAATTAAAATATCTTGTCGTTAAGGAAGAAGTTCAGAAACAAAGGGTGTCAATTGAGCATATTAGCACCAATCTCATGATTGCAGATCCTTTAAAGAAAGGGTTGCCACCGAAGACATTTAAAGAACATGTCGTGAGAATGGGCATTACCAAAACCCTTTATTAGTTTTATGCTCTTCTTATTTTGACACATTGGGCTCAATTTTTTCTTGTTTCTGATATTTATAAATCTTGTTTTTATCGTTAGTGTATACTTTATTTTGTTTGATGTTCAACAAGATTTATCTTCTAATAGACATTATGGGACCATGATGTTAATTCTCATTATGCTAAGTATGTAATTGATATTGTGATACATGGAAGGGACTGTGTCGATAAATTGATGCACAACCGCCATGATTCATATTAATTTCGTACTTATTAAATAATTTATGATTTAACTAATATAAAGAAGGATTTATTTTACATTTTATGCGAGTATGTTACGCACTTATTAAAATTAAGTGAGCTAAGTGGGAGAATGTTAAATTTTAATTTTGTGACTCACATTCATTTTAATAATTTATCAATAATTTATGTCATTTATTTTAGAACTCATAATAACATAAGTTTTTTATTTTCTTAACTCTTAACTTATGTTATAATAAAAGTTATTTATTTTTATAACTTATGATAACTTAAGTAATTTATTTTCTTAACTCATAACTTATGTCATAATGAATTATAACTTAAGTTATTTAATTTGATAACTCATGATAACTTAAGTTATTTAATTTATTAACTTATAACTTATGTCATAATAAATGATAACTTAAGTTATTCATTTTTATAACTCATGAAAACTTATGTTATTTATTTCATAACTTATGATAACTTATGATATTTATTTGTTAACTCATGTAACTCCTAAATGAATAGAGGTTACTAACTTATGTCATTGATTTTAATAATAAAAATCAATTAATTTATTAAATTGTCATAAATCTTATTGGTTAGTAACCCCCTTGATGGATGGTGGTTAAATAGAGCATGAAAGTGAGAATGGGTCCTCTCTCTACCCAACACACCACGTACATTTCTCTCCATCAGAAAGTACAGAAAGTTTTAAGGGATTAGAGAGAGAAACTATATCTCTTCAAGATCAAATTTCTTCGTCATGAATACAGGTACGAGTTATTTTATTATAGATATGTAAAAATCACGAATTTAAAAGATCATGGCTATTATGTATCTTTGAAATTTGTGTCATAAAGTTCACACATGAATTTCTTACACTCTCAACATTCCTCTCATTTTTTTAACATACACCACTTTTTCTGACATAAAAACACTATTTTATAATGTAGGGACGAATTTCCTAAGAAATTCCTCAAGAAACCTTCAAAAAATCGTCCCAATACATTGAATCTCGACCATAACCGTCACTGGCACCGTCGGTGCTGTTTTTGGGCACCGTCGGAGCCGTTTCTCTGGATTCTGGCGTTGTCGGCGCCGGTCCGGGCGCCTTAGGTGCCAGTCTACAGCAGCTCCACCGTTTGGCTCTGTTTCAGCTCTATTTTACCCCGTTTTAGTTATGTTTCGTTCCTAACATATTTACCTACAAGATAAGCATGAAAACAACATTTCTTTAAAGTGTAATTTCCTTCAAAAATATGTAAGGAGTGTAAAGTAAATTAAGCATAGAAAGACATCGAAATATATCAGACTAAAGTTTTATTTCTTACTCATTTGTGCTCAAAATTGTATCTTTTTTGCTATTTTTTCTCCAAAAGTTCATTTCTTATACTGTCGGCATATTTTTAGGTTGTGTTGTATTTTGAAAAAATGGTCGCCTAACAGAAATTGTCAGCGAATTTTAAATTTTAAATTTAATTTAAATATATATATAATTTGGAAAGTAACATTTGATGATTTTTTTTTAAATAATTTTAAGTTTAGAAATTTTAAGATATGAAATCAAACCGATCTCACATCTCAAATAGTTTATATAAACGAGTACCGCATTACAAACCATATATCTATCCCGAGGAATAGACACATCGCTCGATAATGGGGCTCGATTAAATAAACTAGAAGATTTAATGACATCCGTTTGGTCTCGCGAACTAATTTTATAAGCCGACAAGTTCCCCTGCTTAATATAAATGAATTAAGCGGGGTTTATATCTACCAGGTTCTTAAAGTTCACTATAGAGGCGAGCCCCTATAGTTAATTACATCATAAATGTCCGAAGACACTTAAGAAAACTCTCGATAATGATCAGTGGTTTTGCTCTCAAGAATTTCAAAGTTTAAGGTTTTCAAATGATTGAATTTTGGAATTTCAATAGGGAATAACTCAAATTTGGAACAGTTATTTTAGGAATCCAAAGGAGGAAATGTAGGAGAAGTTGAGGGTTCAAGAGGAATCTTGGCAACTTCCCAAACTATCCTATTGTTTGGCTTCAATTTGAGAGTTTATTTAATGTTGTAATCCTTCCTATTTTAATTAATTAGGACTTATATTTGTATGACATAATCATACAAATAGCCTTGAAGATGTGAGGGCTTATGTTGTACAGAACGACTACCTCGGAATCCTAAGACCGGTTAGGACTTAATTTGTATAATATGATTATGCAAATGCCTAACAAAAAGTTGAGGATTTATGTTGCACTAAGCAAACTACCTCGAAATCCTATGACTTGGTTATTTAATTCTAAGAAAGGTTTTGCTGAAGTAGACACAAGTTTTGCTGACACGATGACCGTGCTGCCCACTATGCTCCAAGCTCCTTTTGTTGCAGAGGTTTAGTTTTAGAAGGTGAAAATCAAGAGATGAGAGAAGTGTTCTGGTTTAGAAATCTTAAAGTCCAAATATTTTTAGTGTTTTAATTAAAACAAATCTTAAGGTTGATTAAACAGAACCGATTAAGATCCCACGGTTCCGTCATCCCGGCACCGTTATTTTCATCGGATTCGCTTAGTCCAAATGAATTTGCTAAACCCAATTGAATGAGTTCCACACTTTCATTTAGACCGTGGGAAATCTCGTTAGCAACACGTGGGTTACATCATCCGAGGTATTCCCGATCATCCAACGAGACGTTTTAATTTAGTTGTAGTTGTAGTTTTGTTGTTCTGTTTGTGATTAAATTTTAAGTTGTTTTATCTTTTGAATGTTGTGGCGGTGAATTTTATCTTGTGTTGATTTTAATTTAGTTTTGAGTTTCAGTTTTGTGGCTATCCTAAAAGGTTTCAGTTTTCATGCAGTGTGACATTCTTGTTTAACATGCAAGAAAAGTAAAGTGCAGTACAGGTAATTAAATTGCAATAAAATAAACGCATACCTGGAGGGTCTTCTCGTCATTCTAAGCTGCACTTAAGACATATGTTAAAGCATTTATATATTTGCAACAAGTATATAGGTAAGACTAAGGAAAGGTTTTGGTTGTCTACCAAAATCCTAATCCTACTGCTAGTCAATTCCTATGACGTCTAGGTTCTTGTATTTTGTTAAGGAAGATTTTCTGCACCAAAAAACAATTAAATTCAATTGTTCTTCTAAAACATCTCATCATATTGAGGAAGTGCTTAGAACGAATCCTAAACATCTTTTCAATACTTTTGGGATTATTTCGAGTCCAAATGAATTTCTTTGTTTAGGTGAATTAATCATCCAATAATTTAGTTAAGTTTTGTTTCTTGCTCAGTGAATTAGGATGTTTGAAAACTCATAGCGAAGCTTGCCTACAAAAAACGTCGGGCCGGGCCATCTTAGCCCATGGGCCTTAATATATGCATGTAAAAGCATAAGAGAAAACAATAAATGACAAAATATACATTCAATTTAAGTTCAACATTAAAAAAATAATAAATTTTTTTCTTCTTCTTCTAAAAAGATACAAAAATTAACAAATTCAAAAGGATAAATTTATTCCAGAAAAAAAAAACAAATTTATCTGAAATTCATAGCAAAATTTTGAAGAGTTCGTTTATTTCTCTGTGGCATCTTTGTTTCGGGCGTAGAGCTACACACGCATTCAAATCTTAAACAAATTCCAACATATCACATGATTCTCATGCATTTACATATCTAACACCTAAACTTATATATTTACATGCATAACAGTCAAATCTTTAGCATTACATAAAAATTTAGCATTATGCAAATTATATTTCCTAATAAATTTTGAGATTTTCTATTCGGGTCAAGTTTTAGGTGGTCCGGTTAGATTTAGCCGTGCTGGGCTTTGACTAAGTCAATGCGAGCTCGAGTCTGGCCCGCAAAAATTCTATTTTTTCACAACCAAGCCCACCCATTCTGAGCGAGCTTATGGCGAGTCTATCAGGCTACTCGTTCGACGCCCAGTTCTTCAGCCCTTGAATATAATAGGAGTAATATCTTAATCAAGAGAAATTTATGTGCTCTCTAACATTCTTATGAATTTTTCATATTGCATTTTATTTGGTTTTTAAAAAATAAACGACATAAAATTTTCTTATATAAAATTTATATGTTCAAAACTAAGCATTTAAAAAAAGAAAGGTTTTAAAACATAGCACTTGTTATGTGTAGGTAAATTCGTGGTGATTGAGTGGTGTATTAACGTTTAAGAGTTGTACGAAGATTTGACACACACACACTGATAAAAGAAGAGCTAATAGGGAGAACAATAAGAGTTCTTACGTAGAAAACCTAAAAGAGTAAAATTTATGGAATCTGACGTAGTTGAAATGATTTCACTATGTGGATATAGGCTACACGATTTTAACTACCAATGAATAAGCGAAAATAATATTACATAAATGGGGGTTATCAACTTGACTTTTGTTAGGGGCGTGACATAATATGTTAGGGAAGTGGCAGCGACCCAGCTGCTGTGAAGGAAAACCAATGGTAGAGGTCGTGTGCTAGAATATCTAATACTAGTGTCGTCGGTATCAGTGGCCTCATGACAATGGTCCATCGGTGGCGAAGATGGTGGCCCACCAGCAGAGATCCAGTGACGGTGAAGGCCAGACGATGATGATCTGACAGTTGCAACAATGGCGGTTGAGCGGCAGTTTAGTGTCGTTGGCGGCAATGGTGGTTGTCCAGCAGAGGTGGTCCGACAATGACATCTACCAGATGGTGATGGTCTAACAACGGGGACGGTGGTGGCCGAGCAACTATGGTTTGGCAGCGGCGGTGATGGTCAGAATTAAATGACAGCTCCGTCAGAAGACCCATAGTGATTATCTTGATCAAATATAATTTTTTGAGTATTTGAATATTTTAATAATGTCAGAATTAAATGATCTTAGACTCATTGGATATTTATTTAAAAATAATAATTATTTTTAAATTTCTCAGATAAATTCTATGAGAACAGACGTCCTCATATTTTTATCAATTCGGATATTCATATCAAAATTTTTATTCTAACTTCTTAAAAATAAATGATGGTAATATTTTTTATGTGATATTAATGATTTGAGTGCTAAATATGTAAATATTAAAGTTTGGGTGTCAGATGTTTAAATATATAAGAATTGTGTGGTATGAATGTAAATGATATCTTTTTTTTAAGTTGATTTTTAAATTCTTGAATGCATTTGGAGATTTATGCTATACATTAATAATTTATGAACAGTTACATTCATACCGCCACCTAAATTTTAATATGTAAATACATAATAATTCTGTTATGAGCTATGGTAACATTCTCATACACGTCATTTAAAAGATAAAAAAAAATGCATTTGATTAATTTATCTTATTAAAATTAATATATATATATATATATATATATATATATATATATATATATATATATATATATATATATACGTTTTTTTTTGTCACAAATGGTTAAATTGAAAAGAAGATATTAACTATAATATTGAATAAAACATAATTAATTTTGAATAGATCTAAATAGATTGTGAAAATTTAAGGGAGCGAAATAAAAGTCACCAAAATAATTAAATTTTCTTAGAAGCCTTCAAATTATATATATATATATATATATATATATATATATATATATATATATATATATATATTATGATATCTGCTGGAAAATTCGCGACGGTAAAGTAATGGATTCTCGTCTTAGACTTTGCGTGAGAATTTAACACACATTCAGATAAAAGAAAACAATAAGTAGGAGGAAAAATATCGACTTTTTAACGTGAAAAACACTTGAAATGGGGAAAAACAACGAGGTCCGACCCAGTTGTAAAAATTCACTATAAAATGATGATTACATAGACCTATTTGTCTCACAGGTGAGAAATGGTTGCAAAGTCTTTGAAATTATAATGTTGACGTGCAGATGAACTTTGTTGCAAGGAACTGGGGTGACCAATAGCGATCAGCGACGGTCAAAAAGTGATGATAAATGATGGTAGGTGACGGCCGACGGTGGCAGATGTAATGATGGACTTTAACTTATTCTCAAAAGCTTCAAGCTCTTCCTCAAGTCTTAAGCTCTTATTTCCCTTCTCATGAGAGGGGTGTGCTTTATTTATGGAGTTCTTATTGCAATTAATGCAAGAATATGAACCACTTTAATCAAACAGTCCGGAGAGATTCATTTTATCAGACACGCATATGTGTGCCTTGATGATATCGAAATTAAGCACTTAGACACGTTGAATTCATCTTGTCGAGACTCTCGATTCAACTATAAGCTCGATAGATTCGATATTCATTTTGTGTTCCTAATATGCTCAGAAAGCTTTCAAAAGTGGTTTAATGGTTTGATATGAGCTTGATTTAACTTGGATTAAATCAATTTTGCTATCATCGGGTCATTCTTATCGAGCCAACCTGACAATAAGTATGGAAATCGGACTCTGAATAATTTTTTATCAAAGTTTGAATATTTTTACTTAAAAGATTTACTGAATGTTGGAATTTTATTGATAGTATATATATATATATATATATATTCACCTTATTTTACCAAAAATTTTGAACATAATAAAACAAGTAATATTAATTCAGATGTTCCTTTGCTAATTACTGAATATCATCTTCCAGTATGTGTTCGAATATGTAATATATTGAATTATAAAAAAATTAAGAATCTCTTTTTTGTATTTCCTTAATGGGGGCATTTACATTCATACCACCCAATTTCTATGTATTTACATACCTACCACCTATGCTTGAATTTCTACATTTATACCACCAACTGTTCCCCATCAAACTTAAAATACCACCGTTCTCTAATTATTAGTATAAATTGAATTAGTTGGGCAAACTGTATATTTTTCAGTTCCTGCCGCCACTTCAATCAATCCGCAAGCCCTTCGAGCTGCAGCAATGGCGAGTATTGATTCCATTCTCCTCCCCTTCTCTTATTTTTCCATCCTCTGCCTTCTTTCTGTGATTCATTTCAGATTTTTTCGTGTTAATTAATCAGGCATCGGAGAAAAAGCTTTCCAACCCTATGCGAGAGATCAAAGTGCAGAAGCTGGTGCTGAACATTTCAGTGGGGGAGAGCGGTGATCGTCTCACGAGAGCTGCGAAGGTATAGATTGACAATTCCTTACTCCGAATAAAATCTTTCTTATGTTTTCTTGCATTTTCTTGAATTTCTTCAAGGAAGCTTCCAGGTTTCTGCATCTTCCTATAAAATTTAATTGGTTTGCGTTTAAGATATCAGAGGAAAAACCATGCAGTTTTTTTCTCCTAGGAGTAATCTCTTCCGGCGGCAATGGTTTTACTGATTTTCGTTACAATTATGAAATTGAAATGCAAGTTTAGGGTTTGTTCAGCTTCAAGCAGGATTTAGCAGATTCTGTAAAATTGGATTTAATAAATCATGTTATGGTTAAATCCTAAAAGTTGTTTGGTTTGATAGGTGTTAAATTCAGTTTAATCCAGTTAAATGTTAAATTTTCTGATTTATGTGATTGTGAGATCTTATCATATCTACTTTGCGGTAAATCATTTCATAATTAACAGTAGGTAACGCCCTAGGTTATCATTATTTGTAATTTGCTAAGCTAGTTAAAAGCATTAACTTATTTATTGAAATTGTGCTGCAAATAATACCTATTTACTTGTTTTAATACTTTTAATTAATTAATATTAGTTATTCAAACTGGTTTAAATTTTAAAATAATAAACTTTTATCTAATTTGCTTGATTGAATATCCATAATTTTGATTATTGGCTTTTCAATTAAACCTAATTAGAATTATGCATAAACATTTAGAATCTTGACCAATTCAAGCTTCTATAAAAACTACAATATATCACTCAATACAAGCAATATTAAAATTTATTACGTGGAGAAGGGCAATTTCATTGGCTTAAATATTGCAATAATTTTAGTGCAAATTTGAAATGAAAGCTCTTGGGATCAAAGTGCTAAAACAAAAAAGTTGCAAATGTTTGTGGATGTATGTTTTTATGTGCATAGAGGCAGGTTGTTGGACTATTGCATCTAAATTGCAAAATTCATATTTAAATCATGAAATTAGGAATGACCAGGTGACCAAAAGCTATAAGGCTTTAGTCATATTGCTTTGGAGGGCTTATTAATGCATGGAGAAATTATGGGTAGAAATTCCTAAATTTGTCTCACTTTTCCTACTTCATTTTTGTAATATTTACACTTTAAATATTATACCAAGAAAGATGATTTAGTAATATTTTTAAGGATTGAATTAGATTAAGTTTGAGTAAATGAACTTGACCTTGCACGAGCTGTTAATGGAAAGTTGTTCTCAATGATTTTATAGGCATTTCAGTGCCTAAACCATCAATAGATTCCTCACTCTCAAGATTGTAATTAATTATAATTTGGGAAATTTACATACGTACCACACAATTCTTATGTATTTGCACATCTTGCACCTAAATTCTCATGTTTACATATAAACATGAAAGTGTAGGCGTGAGATATGTAAATACATAAGAATTGTGTGCTAAGTATGTAAATGGACCTTATAATTTTTGCTTCAAAGTTTCTCTAAAATGTTTATGGAAAAGGGTTAATGGTTGCCATTTCAGAGGTGGCTGGGACCCATCGAGTCATGGGCCCATTGTACCGCTCAAATAATGCTTAGGGAAGGTGGTAGGTTGGTTCACTTGAATTTGAGTGTGAAGTAACATGTTAGATCGTGAGTTTTTAAATTACAACTTGGTGATTCTAGTGATGTTGGGTTGCTAGTTGCCCAACAAATGTTTGAGCAACATATTAGACTAGAGATTCAAAATTGTTACTTGTGAATTGATGTGTGGGGTTGATAAATGTTTAAGTGCCTAAAACTTCTACTTTTGAGCCCTCTTTTGACATTGTTGATTGGTTCTTAACTAGGGATGATGGCTGCAGTCCCTGATGGAATTTGCTGAGTGCCCAACGTTAGAAGAGGAATATGTTAGAATGCCTTATGGTCCATGATTTGATGGGAAAAATAGATTTTTCAGGTTCAATTGGAATCAGGTGATGAGTTGCCTAAATGAGATTTCTTGAGCATAGTTCACAACAAAAATCGAATAGGAAAAATGGTTTTTTGCAATATCCACCCCAATCTTTCCAATTTTTTAAAGCAAACATGCTATAACCTGCATTTTTTGCCTTTTTTTGCACCCATTCTCAATTGGATATATAGTAATAAATATTAGTTTTAGATTATCAATTTGATTTTGTGCTGCAACATATATATATATATATATATATATATATATATATATATATATATATATATATATATATATTTATTTATTTATTTGGGCTTTTCGTGTAGCAAGAATTCAAAACCTTTATCGGCACCATAGGTTCAAGTCAGTTGAGTGGTTGGTGGTATGGACATGATTTTTTTATTTGGATAAGACAATTAAGGGAAACTATAACAGATAGATAATAGAAAATAGATTTTTATCTTTATTTGATTTTTATTGATCTTGATTGGTGTATGATTGATTGCCATGTTAATTTGTGCTACAACAACAACTATAAGCCCTTATCCCACTAAATGGGGATACCCTTTCATGCAAATTAGGGCTGTTCTGTGACCTTTTTTTCTTGCTGAGTGCTAAATTTATATTTTTCGCTTTTGTTTTATTTGATGCACTGTTTGCTATTTCTATTGTGTTGCATGTTAACTACATTCTTGAACTTTTCAGGTGCTCGAACAACTAAGTGGACAAATTCCTGTATTTTCTAAAGGTAGATTAGAGATACCATCATCTTCCTCGTTCAACTATTTTTATGCTGTGCATTAATTTTCTTTCTTTTTTGCTTCCTTTAGCAAGGTACACTGTTCGATCATTTGGAATCCGTCGCAATGAAAAAATTGCTTGCTATGTCACTGTTAGAGGTGAAAAAGCGATGCAGCTCCTCGAGAGCGGTTTGAAGGTTAAGGAGTATGAGCTTTTGAGGAGGAACTTCAGTGATACTGGATGCTTTGGATTTGGCATTCAGGAGCACATTGATCTTGGAATTAAGTATGTTATTATATTTTTGTTCATTCCTAATCATATCTCAATGTTTATGTTGCTCTAGTTTGTTTGTCAATATCATCCATTTTACATGAATTGGAAGTTATCTTGTTTTTGGTGTTAATTGATAGATAGTGATTAGCTTTACTGGATTAGTTTTCTTATTTATTCAACTAATTCATTGCTGGATTTTCCATGTGATTTTTCATGTCATATAAGATGAGATTTATGAATTTATTTTATTTCCTGTACGAATAGTTATCTCTTGTTTATAAACAATCTTTCTTTCATTTTTTCCTCATTTTGTTTGAAAATAAATCACATAAAATTTTTTATTATGCTCTGTGGAGGATGTTTGCTTGCTCGCCACAGTTTTTTGATGTAAAGTTGTTCTACCTATTTTCCAATTGTTTTGTAATTTTCCATGCTGGTTTTAATCTGAAAGTCTGTATGTATGGGCGTCTGTTACACGCCATTTCAAGGTGGCTCCATGTGACCCATGTGGCTAAGTAGAAAATATCTATTATGGATGCTATTTATTTTTCATTTTTATTGAAGGGATGATTTATGCTTACAGAGAGATAGACTGTCATTGGACTATTACACCATTTTATTTTGATGTTCTTTCAGTGAGTTATGCTAGTAACAAATAAAATTTGTTTAATTTAACTAGTATGGTATGGCCAACACTATAGTTTTGCTTGCATCATGGTCTTGTACAGTATATGAAATCATTACTTAACATCGGACAACTTTTTTTTCCTCCTTCGCACAAGTAATTTTTGGCTTAATGATTCTATAATGTTCTGTTGTTGGTTATACTAGAGGCTATGAGTACTGCTTCATGTATTAGGTTTTTTTTTATTTAGCAGCTTATCAACAGTTTTCGCATTTTGATTTTGGATTTTGAATCTTTATTTTTCAATTTTTATATATGAATGTTGTATCGATTAAATAGTTTAGACGAAAATTGATTTAGGAGATTTGAACTTGCACGATAAAATTAGTGTTGAAGAACTTGGAAGAATGACTCAAAGGTAATAAGGGTAGTTGTACACTAAGAGCTATGAATGGATTAAAAAATGGATTCATAATAACAATAAATATATTTGATAGATTGATTAAAAAAAGTGAAGTGAAGTTGGTTTTGAAATTCATGTGTACTGGTTAAGGTTTTGAACGGCGAAATCAGGAATCGAGACTTTTTTTTTTGTGGGGCGATGCGTAAGGCTCAAACTAAAAAATAAAAAAAATCATAAAATCAAACATAATTCATAAATATGACATTTGACAAACCACAAATCTTGATCATTAAACTTAGAATTTAAATTTGCCAAAAGATTTCACTAATTCACTTAATAACGCATGCATATAGTATTCGCAACAAATCCCAACTATAAAGTAAAACTGTAAATGTTTGAAAATAGATTGGAACATTAAACTTAGAATTTAAATATGCCACACCATGGAGGTATCATCATCTTTCATCATCTTCAGAGGAATCATCATATGTAATAACTCAATCATCCTCGAATTCAGTGTTATCATCATCTTCAAATTCTTCTTCAATTACCACTTTTTTCTTTTACTCTCTACTTCAATTAACATTGAATTAACTATAATTAGTAACACAACTAAATTAATTATAATTTAATTACAGAATTATGTTTAGATCTTTTTGAAGCTCAAACCCCGCTTTGCTTTTTTCTTTTAAATGACTGTGAAGTAGAAGTTGCTCCAAATTCAATATTTCTTTGACCCCTTTCAATGTTAGCATTAATATCTTCATTATCATCATCATTAAAAGTCATTTCTTCATCTTCAACTTCAAATCTTTAGCATTCTTGCGAATTATCCATTCATTATCAGATCTAATATCGTCAACAGTCAAAATATCTATTTCATCACCACCATTTCCATACTGTTGTAGCTTCAAGCGTCTCTTCCAATTTTTTATTGAGCATAACATAAACTAATTTATTCATTCAATATGTAGCCAATCAATTTATTCTCTTTGTATTCATTTAGTTTAATATGCTCTAATTACACTCACATGCAGAAGCTGAATAAGTGAGACTAAAAATTTTCACATAAAATGTTTGACTTTAGGCATGTCATCTCCGAATTGTTCCCGCCAACATTCCAACATGAGATTAAATCATTAAATAAAATTATTTATATATATTAAGATATAATTTTATATGTAAATGATTAACTCATAGATTTAAAAATATAGACAAATAAAATTTATTTGGTGAGCGCTTCTTGTAGCAAGCTTGATTTGCTCTAAATCCGTACATTCCATTCTTCCACTTGACCATTGACTTTAAGATAGTCAGACTCGAGGGCAATTCTATCAATGCATGCATATAAACTAGTCTTAACCTCTTTATCTACATGAAAGTGTTTGCCATAATAAAATTGCATATTCAAATAGTATGCAACATGTAAATATTGGAGTTTGATCCCATTTGTCATCAATGATTTCCCATGTTTCTTTATAAGTTTCTTCTTGTCCTCCTAAATATTTTGCTTTTTTTCCTTCTTTGCTTTTTCCATGGGTTTATAATAAATCCATAGCAGGAGCCCTCTCATCATCAACAATTTGTAATACTTTCACTAAAGACGTTGTAGTATTTAGAGCCTAACTAACACTATGCCAAAATGAATCATCTCTCATAATAATCTTTATCACTTGTTGTTCTTCTGATTTTTTTTTCCTGAGAACTTTTATCCCATTTTTCATAAGCAAACATTGCCTCCATAGATTGTCACAACTTTTTAAATCTTTGTAGCAAATAAGCCGTGACAAATCTAATAACTGTTGGTCGGATAAATTCTTTATCTGTGAATTTTCTCTTCAAACTTAAATACTCAAGAATGGTCGCAAATAAACTATGCTTATTGTCTTTGCTTCAAGTAAATCTGATTTGTGTTGCAACAATTGTCTCACTTTTTCAAGCATTAAATCATGACAATGAGCAAACATAGGGAGTCTAGTAAGGATGCTTTCTTTGCTCCATTAACAACCTTCCGGTAGCTTTATAGGCACTTGCATTATAAGTAACAACTATACTTTCCCCATTTTTTTCAACAACCTCATTTAGCATCTTAAATAATAAATGTGAATCTTTTACAAAGGCCGATGCATCCACATATTTCGAAAATACTGTCTCATAAGAGTTGTTAATAATAAAATTTATAATACTTATTTGTTTGATATCAAACCAACCATATGAAATTATAGTAATACCTATCTCAACCCACATTTTTTTTACTTTATTTAACATTCTTGTCTTATTTCTAACCTCATCCAACATCAAGTTCCTACCTTATACATATGAGGAAGATGTAGCCCTCAACCATAATTTCCTACAGAGTTAAACATATTGTTCCATGAAGGACTCCTAATCACATGAAATGGAATTTCATTCTCATGAATATATCTTGCAATATCTAAGCATGCTCTAGCTCTACTTCTATGTTCTTTTGTAGAAATTGGATGAAATTTTTGATAGTTGATTTTCTCATCTTCATCTATATTTATAACAAATCTATCCATTAGTCCTCATGTTTCTTTATGAGAAGAAGACACTGCTAGAACCATCATGTAACGAGCCAAAATATGAATTATTCCCAATGCTCTCTTCCATTCTTTTTGTTGCTTCTTTTGAAGTGACTTTTGAATGCATTCTTTTCTGACTTCATCGATACTTTCTTGCATACTTCAACATTTATATGTGTGTAAGCCAAGTGATCTTTATGTCTTTTGATACCACTAGTAATTTGATTCTCACAAAATTTACATTTCAAGTAAATATCCATTCTTTGCGCCTTCTCTTGATACTTCAATTTGAATTTCATATTTTCAAACTTGATCTTTTCTTCTTGTTCCACCACCTATATATTTATTCAATCAAAACGATCATTTAAATCAAGAACACTACTCATATTATAAGCTATATAAATCAATGCAAACAATCATTTATATTTAAAATGTAAAGATAACACTGCTTACATTAATAATTTAATTGACAAAAATCATTTTTTAATGTAAAATCAAATGATTTAGGAAATTAGGGATAAAATTCATGCTTTGTTATTGGAATTGGAAAGAAACAAGTAACTTGCGGTGCTGCGCCACGCTGAAGGGGCGTTGGATTTCCCTGTGCTTGTGTACTGGGCGCTTAGGCATCACTTATTTGGGCGTAGGAGTGCTAGAGGATTGGGGCGACCATGAGCATTGGGTGCTGGAGTGCCCAATCTTCTAGACCGGGGTGCTTGGGTGCCCCTTAAAGGTATACTGGAATGTCTCGATTATTATGTATTGTATGTAAATGCCCAAAAATATTAAAATCGAATGCTCACAATCCTAAGAAAGAGAAAAACAGGGCTTATGAGAACTCAGGAAAATTGATAGAAGGGCAGAACCACAAAAGAGACGATGGAGCTGCTCGCAGAAGAGAAGAGGAAGTCACTGGATTCACCACTCCAATTGACTCTAATGGACTTCGTTGCTTTGCTGGACTTTGATGTTCGAAGGCTCGGGATGAAGGACTTCAACGCTCGCACTCACGCGTTTCGTTGATTGTCGAAGGAAGTGGATGAAGGTATGTAGCTCTCGGAACGATGTCCAACCCTAAATTCGCGATAGGGCTGCCTCTTGTAGGTTAGAGGTATTTACAACTAATTTTAATTTGAGTTATTCCTCAACCGCCCGAAAGCGTTAAACTCTCCTCCGCAGTGACTATGCTCACGCTTTGAGTCGCTTAAGCAGCTCCTCTAATCAAGGCATGCCTCGAGGCGGATGCCTTGAGCCCTTTTTTAAAC
Organism: Papilionanthe hookeriana x Papilionanthe teres; assembly: GCA_022702705.1. Lineage (NCBI taxonomy): Eukaryota > Viridiplantae > Streptophyta > Magnoliopsida > Asparagales > Orchidaceae > Papilionanthe > Papilionanthe hookeriana x Papilionanthe teres. The sequence goes on from CM040432.1 coordinate 109,972,015, forward strand.
GTTGGCATGGGTAATAATGGCTTAGGTTTGAATGAGATACTTGGTGAGATTTGGAGTGTTATGGCTGTATTAGTGGATTGGTTGGCAATTCTTTTTGAAGAAACTTTGAAGATGAGGGTGAAAAACGCGATTGGATGAGATTTTATTTTTTTAATAGGGGAATTAAACTTGTAAATTTTTATGATAAAGTTTTGGGATAGAATGATAGAACATATACTCAGAAAGGATACCAGAGAATCAATTTAGTTTCATACTAGAAAGATCTATTATGGAAGTAATTTTGTTGCTAAAGCAAGAAGTTGAGGCGTATATAGTTCAGATTAATGCTTTTTATTGATATCAAGAAAATAAATGATTTAAGATGCATTTGCAATAGTGGCGGTGCGGTGTTGCACTGCATTTGTTTATGTTTGGTAAAATTTCATTTTGTCTGCTTTTTCGAAAAGATGAGGCTGAAAGTAATGTTTTGTTATGAGATCTGACTATCTGCGGTGGTTTTTAGATGTTACAGGAGAAGGTGAATATGATTTTATTTTTTCCTCAACGCCGAAGCTTTATATGCGAAAAGATGTACGGTAGAAGGTTAAAACAGGATTTTATTTTTTCATCATATTTTAAAATAGCTTTATACCGCCGAATATCCAAACACAATTTTTTTTGCTAAGGACCGAAAGTTTACACGCCACTTTTCAAGACTTTGCTTTAAAACGGAAATCGTTAAACGTTGAAGCATTCACAACCAGAGTGTGAGTATTATTGACAATTATCATTTAATATTATTAGACGAGAAAATGATTTCTAAATTTGATAGATTTAAGTTCATTATTTAGAATAACATGATGTCCGAATGATATAACTTCAAATGAAGTTAGAGGTGAAAGTGGAGAAATGCTTTAATGATTATGGGTTTGAAGCATTTTTCGATTACTTGAGTTTTATGGAATTACTAGGGTTCAATGGTAACAAAATTAATAGCCTATTAAAAACATAGCAAAAATGTGAATGTGTATGGGTGGCAAAATTAGGAATGAGAAATTTATAAACGTTCATATGCCAAAATGATTTGCAAAATGACAGGATATATGAAGCAAAAATTGTATTTTAGGAACTATGGAGCAAAATATATTTATATCGTATGCCTTTTCTATCTTTTACTCACTCTACACTAATTTTGCTTTTATATTTCTTCCCTTATATTATGACTCGGGATGTTGATCCTTGTTAAAAAAAAACAAATGAATAGTGGGAGGCCTTAGAGAGTGATTGTGAATGCAGGGGTGCTGTAGCCTCAAAGGGACCACTTTTTGAAGGTGTTCTCAACTCTCTGTCAATGCTGTTATGCTTAGGCATGTTCAACCTATTTGCTTCTTTCAACTCTCCCTTTTTTTTCCTTACAATCATTTTTTTTTCCAACAATAAATGCAACATTGGAGTCCTATAATGGAAATATCATTGGAGTTTAATTGTCTTCTCAAATCCTAAATTAAAAATACATTTTAATGTTGTTGAGCATTGATAATGAATTGTTTAATCAAAATACATATGTTTGATTGATTTCCTTATAGCATATTCTAAATATCGATTAAGAGGTATGGTACGTGGATTGAAACTAGGAATACTAAATCTTAGTTTTATTGTATTACTGCTAGCTAAACATGTTGAAATTAGGATGTACGTAAAGTATAAGCTAGTGACTTGTGTTTAGATACTGAAGTTATCTAATTTAGAAATAACAAGACTTTCATATAATCACACATAAAATAAATTTGTAAACAAGTCTTAATTGAACATATTGTTGAGCTTATTATTAAAGAGCATGTTCGTGAAGTTGAAATGTTATTCTTCGTGATAATAAATGAATTGAACACCGAGTTATTCAAGCGTGCTCATTTATCAATTGCTTTTTTAAAAGAGTGTTTAAACTTGTTCGTTTAGTTGATTAACTGTCATAAATGCGTGATAATAAATGAATTGAACACTGAATTATTCAAGTGTGCTCATTTATCAATTGTTTTTTTTTTAAAGTATTTAAGCTTGTTTGTTTAGTTGATTGATTATCATAAGTGAGCTCTAATCGAGCCAATTCACGAGTAAGGTGTTTGAATTTGTTGGTTCATTTGTAGCTCGGATATGTGATATGTTCACGACAAAACTACTAGATTCATATATCGTAATTCATTTAATTAAAGTTCTATAAAGTATTCTCAAGTTTTTATTATTTCACAACTACTTTATGTTATTTTTCATTTTAGTTCACTGAATATTAATTTAGAAAATATATTCTCATTTTTTTACAAGAGATTCAAGCTATTTAAGCGTATCAGATATCTAAAAGCATAACATCAAAAATATTAGTTTTCACATCTTTCTTCAAATTAACAATTTTGTTGGGAGGAAATTCATGAACATATTATTAATTTGTACCTTTTTTTTAAGAATGTTTGGCTAGGTATGATCCTTCAACCGGCATTTATGGAATGGACTTTTATGTTGTGTTGGAGCGACCTGGTTATCGAGTGAGCCGTCGGCGCCGCTGTAATTCACGACTCGGCGTTCAGCACCGAGTTACCAAAGAAGATGCCATGAAATGGTTCCAAGTCAAGTATGAGGGTGTCATTCTCAACAAGTCTCAAGTCATAACCAATGCTTGATATGTTTATTTGTTATCATGGTTAAAATTATTTTTCTGAGAAGATATTATTCCCCCTGCCTGTTAGTTTCCCTGCTCATTTGTTCTCAATTTTGCTCATACTTGGAAAGTGTCTCTCTTCATAAAACTGAAGCGAAGTTAGTTAAATGGATGGTTTTGTTGTTTGGATTTTATTCGTCAAGTCTTTTCATGTCGTCTTAAACAATCTTGATTTTTTTTTTAAAAAAAAATTTCTTTATTGTTTTCAACTTGTTGGGTGATTTTATTCTGTGGTTCTTTGTTGGATTTTGCAAATAAATAGCATTGTACTTTTAGGTTATGAAAATGAAGGAATTGAGCTTTGTTTTTTCTTTCTCCCTCAAAATTTTAAATTAATATCAACAAAATCAATATTAATGATTTTTTAAAAATGATGTATATCTTTTTATACATAAAACTATAATGATAAAATATTATAAATACAAACATCAAATTTTAGACGTTATATTGCGTCCATAAGAACTGTGCGGTATGTAGGCAAAGATCTAAGAAATGTTCAAGATGAAATATGAATTCTCATTGATACATGACAGCGCCATTTTCATACATGCCACTCAATTCCCATTTTTATCTACATATTTAACACCAAAGAAGTGAAATACACCTCTGAGGTACATATATAGAAATTAAAACTTAGACATGTAAATACTAAATACATAGAGATTTGAGTGGCTTATATATGTAAATCTTCTGGTTTGGTATCGGCTGCTACTGAACCAGCTTGCACATCCCCGGATTTTTCCGACACCAGAGGGGTTGAATGGGCTCTGCCCTAATCCCCCTCCCCACCATCCTCTCCCTCCAAACACTCAATCTATCCGTCGCGTCTTCAAACCTCTTCCTCCCACTCTCATCCCTATTCCCTGACCACATCGCCTCCCCCATTGCCGCTGCTCTCGGCCAAACCCTCCCATCCAAAACCTCCGCATCCACCTGCTCCGTCCACACCGCCATTTCCCCTCCCAACACCAACCTCCTCTCCTCCTCCCCCTCAAGCCCCTCCAATATATCATATCCATATATCCTCTCCCATGTCTTAAACGGTTCGTACCACGAGTCCGCGCTGCCAATATCATAGCCGCTTAAGTCCTCACGCCCACAGGCGAGGTACGAGACGATGACGCGATAGCCAGCGGAGACGATGAGTTTGGTGTTGTGTTGGCCGTTGCTCCAGGTTTGGAGAATGGTGGTGGAAGAGGGGAGGAGGGAATGGGGGACCTTGATGTCGGAGTTGAGGAGGACGTCTTCCCAGTAGATTGCGGTGCGATTGAGGGAGGTGATGAGGGAATGGGTGGTGTTGATGAAGGTGGAGAGGAGGTTGGAGGGGGTGTGGCCAGCGACGAGGAAGGAGTGGATGGAAGGATCGGTGGACCAGCAGTAAGGGGAGATTTCGTCAGCACCGCCATGGAGGAACGGGTCGGGGAAGAGGGAGGCGAGGTCGGAGAAAATGTGGTGGAGGATGAGGTAGGTTTTGGGGTGGAGAGGATTCAGTTGACCAGTGCTGGGCTCGGAGGCCAGGCGGGTGGACCACGAGCCCGGAAGCCAGAACATTTTGGCGCAAGTAATGATGTCGGGATGGGCTCCGGCCCATGAGCCTGTGTGGCCTGATAAATAGATGATGAATATAATATTAATCTGAAACAAAGACAAAGATAATGAATGGACAATGTATCTGTAATTTTCGATGTACTTTTATTTTAATGATTAAAAGCCACGTGTAGGATGCACATTCATACCTAGTTCGCAATTATATTCTTGTCTTATTGGAAAGCAACCTCTGTTAAATATATTTCTGAGATAAAAAGCCAAAAAAAAAAAAAAAAAAGAAAAATCCTAACAAAAATCATAGTTTTTAAATTTTGATTTTTTGACTAAAAAATTTAATAAATCCCTTTTTAGGTAAGTAGAAATATTTTCGACATTAAATTAAATTATCGTATTTTTATTAAATCTGGGACTAATTTTTTTGTTTCTAAGAAAAATCTGTCTTAAATTTGTGAGAAAATTATAACTAAAATTTTAAGCACAAACATATTTTTTAAATAAAAGTAAAAAAGTAAAAATAAAGACAATAATTATTCTTTTTTCTGAGTTTTATATATAGCTAATTATCCTTAGGTCAAATTAGGCTGCTTTTGTAGTAGTACAAAGTAGCCAAGTTTAAGACATTTTGGCTCTCCTTTGAACACGATAGAGATTCATATTGCCAATTGTAGTTTTCTTTAAAAAATAAAAATTTGCCGTTGCTTGTATGATTGGTTACTCGATTAATTTTCTTAAGTTACTCGATTAAAAAATAAACTTAGGAATGCAAAAATGCCTTGACTTGACTAGTTTGAAGTGGTACAAAACAAGCCGATTTTGACCAAAGGATAATTAGCTCAATTTGATGTATCAGATATAAAACTCAGCTTGAATTTTGCTATTATATAATTTTATCTTCTTTTAGTTTAAACTAAAATTACACACACGCGAAAATTTATTGCGTACGTACAACGTACGTAAAGTTATGTCCGATCTCGATTACATGACGACACGTGTTTGTGTCACTCATCCTCAAAACAGAAAAATACAACCGTAGTTATATTCGAATATTCCGGAATACTACCATAATACAACTGGTAAATTTAATCACGCAGTCCGACCCGACCTAATTTTTTCGATAGAAATAAATCCGTGGTTGTATTCAAATATTTTGCGGTTTTATTGGAATATTCCCCGGTTTTATTGTGGTAGTATTCCGTTAACACAATAAAATTGAAGAATATTCAAATACAACTTGTATTGAAATATTCCGTGACTTTATTGAAATATTCTTCGGCTGAAGAAAACCTCCGTTCAGCACTCTATATAACGAGAAGAAATTAACCTAATTTTGTTAAAGATTTGGGATAAAACAATGATTTGAAAATCGATTATACCGCTGCTCATACGATAGATATTCTTATTATATAATTTATTTATTTATTTATTTTGTTTATAGTCGAAGGAGTTTTTATTGCATACGGAGATTTTAAATTTATTTTATTGTTAGAGTGGGGCCCGCCCACGTGTTTTTTCATGGCTCTTATGGGACAAAAGGGAAGGAGGCAAATTTTGCATGTAGCCGAAGGCAATCATAATCATAGTTGATAAAAGAGAACATACCTGGAGCATCAATCTCGGGGATGATCCTGACACCATGATCCAAAGCAAACTCCACCAAATCCCTAACATCCTCCGCCGAATACCTCATCTCCGCCCCGTACGCCCCTTTCTCCGCCAACTCCGGCTCCGACGGCAGCTCTATCGGGAACGATTGAGCATCCGTTATGTGCCAGTGAAACGCGTTCATCTTATTCGCCGCCATCGCCCCGATCAATCTCTTCATATCTGTAACCGGGATGAAACTCCTCGACGTATCCAGCATCAACCCTCGATGCCCGAAAATCGGCTCATCGGCGATGAAGATATCGGCTGCGATCACGGGAGGTTTTCCCCATGCCAGCTGGGAGAAAGTTTCAAGGCCGCGGATGGCGCCCCACATAGTCTCGGCGTAGATGGAGGCCAGGCCGGAGGAGGAGGAGATGGATAGATTGTAGGATTCGTCTGTGGATGCTTCAAGAGGGAAGGAAGGGTGAGAGATGGAGATCAAGAGGGACAGGAGTGGAGGCGAGGGGGACAGGGTAATGCGAGGGGGGACGATTGGTATGAAGTTCTCGGAGAGGAGGAGGTGGGTGTAGCGATTAATGGCGGCGAGGAGGTGGCGGTTAGGGTTGAGATTTGGGGTGAGGATCTGGAAGGAGGGGGAGATGGGGATGGAGATAGGGTTGGGGTAGGAGATGTTGGTCGGGAGAGGCCATAGCGGCAGGGGGAATGGGCAGGCGGTGGAGATTAGAAGCGAGAGCTGGAGAACGAAGAAGGTGAGAAACAGATGCCTTGCCATGCGCAATTCGGTACTGGTTTTTCTACAGCTGCAAAAAGTTTTAACTGGTTATTGTGTATTTAAAAGAAGAAAGAGCGGCATTTCGCAGCAAATGCTGACTTTTCAAAGGGTTGAATGCAATAAAAAAATAACACTGAACTTGTCGTCTTGCGGTGGTGTCCACTGAACAATACCAGTATATTGTATTATAGAATCCGTATGTAATATTTGCCATTATTGGACTCTTATAATATTATTTTAGTGAATGAACTACTTTCTGGTTATACTTACAGTAACTCTGCTAGAAAATTTTGCTCCGGAATTGATATTCTTAAAGCCTTTACTATAAGTGATTAGAAAGTTTTTATATGATAGAATGGAAATACTATATTTTCCCCATATTTCCATTAACTGTATTGTAGCTTGTACTGTTAAAGTTAACTTTAATGGTTTTATTAATGGTGAATTAAAAGGATAATTTTCTTCTATTTCTTGTTTAAGACAAGATTATCCCCTATCTCCATACAATTTTGTTATTATTATAGATTCTCTCTCCGTGATGCTTGATTATTATTTGATTTGTTACAATCATAAAGATAACAATACTCATTTAATGTGTTAATGATATTCTTATTATTGAAAAGGTTGAAATTCTTTATAACAATGTTATTTCTAATATAATGAATACTACCGGTCCTTTTATTAATGTCTCAAAACAAGTTATTACTATTTCAAAATCTGTGAATTTACTATCAAATCTTCTAAATTTCTTATTGTCATTTTTCATAAACTTATTAAAAGAATTAATGTGTTGTTCGTTGGTTGGAAACTAAAATTTTTAGTTATGGCTGATAGATTCAAATTAATTGAATTTATTATATAGAGTTATTTATAGTATTCGTTCCGAAAGATTTGAGAAAAAGAATATATTTTAATTTATATAATTTTCTTCATAATAATGATGATAATAAAATATTTTATACCATTGATTGGAATAAAGTGATCATGTCGAAACACATTGGTCGTTTGGGTCTTCCCTCTTTAGATGTTATTAATATCAATTGTAAATCTAAGATCATTTGAAAATTTTATAATGCTTATTCAAATATATCGAGATCATGTCCTAATCATTATGATTCCAGATGGGATAATTCTTTGTCATCTTCTACTTCTTTTTGGAAAGATTTAATTAGAGTTGATAATAAGATTAAAAGAGTTATGTCTTTTGAAATTATTAATAATAATAGTGAATTGTTCTTCTATATTGACCCTTTGTTTAATGGTATTTCATTAAACGAATATTTCAGTGATTACATTTTCGATTAGTTTAATCCATCCATTAATACTAAGCTGTGGGATTATCGATAATTACAATTGGATTCATCCTCTTGATTTTTTGTCCCTAAATTTTACATTACTACTATTTATAATATTTCTATTACTAGTGATAATACTTGCCTTTGGAAGAATGTCAATAGATATTCTCACAAGGCTGTTTAATTCATTTTATATGATAATTCTTCTAGTATTGGTTGGTTAGTTTAAACTTATTTGATTCAAAGGTTTTACCATTAAATATGCTTTTCATAGTTGGAAGATTACTCTCAGAGGCCTAAAATTAGTGATATTCTTTCTTTAAAGGGTGTGAATATTAATTCGGTTTAGCTATGCAGGTATCAGATGAATTAAATAATTTAAAATTCATATTAATCAAACTTTAATTGAAATATCTGAACTTAAATTTCACCTATTTCTTTGGTCCACCATTTCCTGCGTTCCAGAAGCCTTCTTCATTTTTTTAATTAGTTCGGATTGGGTGACGATGATCAGACCACATTCTTATAAGGAATCTTTTTATTTATTAACTTATTAACGTATCTTCAACATTATATCCACTTGCACGTGACTTTAGCTCGTCCTGCCGAAAGTGCGTGTCCGTCTTGAATTCTACCTTCTCGAAAGCACTCCTCCAATTTATACATAAATACCTAAGGCCAAAACTTCCTTTCATACATAAATATCACATCACGTACGCATTTTATTCATACTAATTGCCCAAGATCTAGTTCCCAACCTGTTCATGACGTTATTCCTGACTTTTAGAGGTATATTTTTTAACATGAATAACATTTCCTTTATGAATCAAATGAATATGCTAATAAATCCTTTCAAGGATCTAGATGTCCTTAGACTAAATATAAATTCTTCTTCAGTTCTAAATTCTGTTATCCCTTCATCTTAATTTACTCTTTTCCTGCGTTCTGGAAGCCTTCCTTTCTTATAAGTTCGGATTGGGTGATGATTTAGGCCGCATTTTTATAACGAATCTTTTTAATTATTAACTATTGACCGTTTGACATTATTTGGAAGGTCACCCACTTGCACGTCCCGGAAAGCAGTCCTCCAATTCAACCAAGCAACTCGAATTCCAAATATCAACATCAAATGGACGCATGCATTGCTCATCTTCAATCAACAAACTCTAATTATACTAATAATCTATCACTTTTTACATTCATACCACTGAACTTTTATGTATATACGTACCTAATATAAATTTCATATATTACACTCAATTCTTATGTATGTACTCACCTAACACCTAAACTTCAATATTTACATACATACTTTTTTTATTTTTCTTTATTTATTTATTTTTTATTAAAGAGCACATAGGCTCAATTTTATTGCTCGTAAAATAAAAGTACATCCCGGGAAAAAAGTCTCAAACACACACACTACAAATACTCAAAAAAGAAAGAAGAAAAAAAAGGGTCCTTTTTCCAAAAAAGTAAAAAATACAGAAGAAAATAAAAAGACACAACAAAGAACAAACAAATAATAACAACATAAACACCTTACATATCAGTTTGCACAATAGAGTAAATAAAATCCGGTACAAGGTTGGAAATCACCGGATTAGAAATCTTCATACCAAGCTTAGCGATCCGATCAAGATGAACATTTCTAAATCTTTTAGTGTGGTTCCAAATTATATTCATTCTAATGCAAGCGAGTTTGATCTTTTTAACACTGCAAAATAATACTCCAATGACGAACTAACCGAAACTTGCAAATGTTAAAAAGATATAAAGAATCGATCTCAATAATAAGATGATTCCAACCAATGCTTCGAGCCATATAAAGAGAAAAAGTACAGCTTCGAACCTCAGCAACTAAGGAGGATTCGAGCATAAATTGGAGAAGCAAACCAGGTTTAGAACCTTACCAATTCCGATCTCTAGCAATCCCACCTATACTAAGCGAGTAGATATTTTCCAGGCACCATCAGTGTTAATTTTAATATAAGGAGCAAATGGTTTAATCCATTTACCTCTATTTAAGCATTTGACCGAGAATTGAAGCTTAATATTAAGATTAACCACAATATATGCAATATAATCATTATGAAAATGATCAACTATATTAACAGATAAGCATTTAAAAATATATTAACAGATTTGACTAGTAACCTTCTTAACCGTAGGTTGAGAGTCATTGTGCTTAGCATTATTCCTATTAATCCATAAAAACCAGAAAACAATAGCAGGAATAGAACTAAGAAAGGAATGCCCTCTACTATTCCAGTCCCGGAAGATATCCAGGATTGAATTGTAGTCAACAAATAATTCCTTCCTGCCACATACAGCAAAGATTTCTTTCCAAACACTACTAGAAAAACTGCAATTACTAAAAAGATGAAGAGCATCCTCATAAGGAATTTTACAAAGATGGCATCTAGAAACAATTCTCAAGCCTTTAAGCTTAAGAATATCATCAACAGGTAAACAATTATGAACCAATCTCCAATTAAAAAACGATATAGAAGGTTTAAGCCAGATATTCCAAAGCCAAGTTAAATCCAGACCAGGAGGATAACAATAAGTAGCAGCAATAGTTTTAGTAGCAGTGTTGCCACCAGTATTTTTAAAAACAGGAATATCAGAACTACTCCTATTAATAGGAATATGAACAATGGAAGAAGCATCAGAAAAATTAATAATGTTAAGAAGTTTAGTAAAATTCCAGTTAGAATGATCCCAAAGATCATTAACTTTAAAATTAATATCAAAAGGGCCACCATAACTATTAGCAAGAGGACCTTAGTAGTCCAATCATCATACCAGAATGAGACATCCCCTTGGCCAATGTCCCAACAAATAAAAGTCTCAGCATCCTTAGACACTTTTAACAAATTTTTCCAAATATATGAATCGAGTTTTATTAGGAGTAATGGATAAAGGATGCTTATATCCACAATACTTAGTATGTAACAACTGAGACCAAAAAGAATTCTGCTGTCTAAAATGAAACCATAACCTCATATAGGTATACTTAATAGAATCAGTAAGAGTACGAAAACCCAAGCCACCCTTATTGATAGGTTTACAACATTTACTCCAACTCTTCCAATGAATACTCTTCTTGCCATAACCATCCCACAAGAAGCTATTGAACATAGATTCAAGCTTCTTAATAATAATACTTAGGCACATTCATCACCTGAATCATATATAAAGGCATAGAAGTAAGAGTGCTCTTTAGAAGAGTAATACGACCCCCAAAAGAGAGAAACTTGTTCTCCCAAGAATGAAGCTTCTTCCTAATTTTATCTAACAATCCCTCATAATGAATAATACGTTTAGCTTTCTTATCCAGAATAAAACCTAAGTACTTAAGAGGCAACAAAGCATGCTGACATTGAGTAAAATTGGCTATCCATTGCAGTTTTTCAGCAGTAACAAATTTGGAAGCATAAAAATAACATTTAGAAGTATTAAAATAAAGCCCAGAAGAGTTTTGAAGATGATCTAAGAGCTTCCAAATTCTCTTAATAGATCTCTTATTAGAGTTAGTAAAAATAATAAGGTCATCGGCATAACATAAATGAGACACACCGAGGTCGACCTTATGAGTGAAGTTAGTAGTAGAGTAATCGGCATAAAGCTTATTCAACTGCTTAGAAAAATAATCAAAGGCTACTATAAAGAGATAAGGTGATAAAGGATCACCTTGTTTAATACCTTTAGAGGCCATGAAGTGACCATAAGAGCTCCCATTAATCACTATAGAATAGAAATTATTATTGAGAATTCTGTAAATAATATTACAGAAAGCATTGTTAAAACCATAAGCTCTCAAAACATCTAATAAGAAGTCTCAGCTAAGAGAGTCAAAAGCTTTTTTAATATCCATCTTAAAAATAATGTTAGCATTCCTTTTGCACATATCAATGTCATATAAAAGTTCCTGCACAGTTAAAGCATTATCACTAATAAATCTGCCTTTTAAGAAAGCAGATTGATTCATATCAATAATATTACCTAAGATAGGTTGAATCCTAATAGCCATAATTTTAGAAATAAGTTTAGACACAACTGTATTAGTACAAATTGGTCTAAAAGAGTCCTAGGAATCACCATGATCTTTAGGAATCAACACAATATTAGAGCATTTGAAATACTTACGTAAGTCTTACCACGAAAAAAATCTTAAATAATATCAACCAGATCTATATGAATAACATCCCAACAAGATTTATAAAACTCCACATTAAAACCATCTGGGCCAGCAGATTTGCCAACATCCATATTATCAAGAGCATTCTTGATCTCAGTTATAGATGGAATAGAGGTAAGATTAAGATTATGAATATTATCAGAAAAGGAATACACAACAGTATCAATATGCTCCAAATAACTCTATACGTTTGAAAAAGAGAACTAAAATAAGCAATACCATCACTAATGATCTCATTTTCATTAGTTAAAACAATACCATTGGAATTCTTAATACTAGAAATATGATTCATAAGCCTTCTATTCTTAATAACAGCATGAAAGAAAGTAGAATTCCTGTCACCATCCAAAAAATTAGTTTTAACAGCCTTTTGAGCATAGAAATTCTCCTCCATATTAATAGCAGCAGTGAGATCTTTTTGTGCTTGATTGAGAAGATCAAAAGAAACAAGATCTTGATTATAAAGAATTTCCAAATCTTTAACTCTGATATCAGCCTCTCTAACCTTTTTATCAAGGTGGCCAAAAACATTCCAATTCCAATTCTTGAGAGCATGATCAAGATGTTTTTTTTATATGTTTTTTTATATTTTTAACCTTTTTTTTCTTTAAAATTACAAAACCATTGAAGATTTACATACATATCACAGAATACAAAGCCCTTAATTTTTTTATATTTATATCAATTTAGATATGTTAAAAAGGAATAAAATTGTTTATTTGAAAGATTTGATTAGTGGTTTTGTTCCTTGAATTTTACAGTGATATTGGTCTGTGGTAAGTTAGAAAATATTTTTGCCGAAAATTTCGTTAGGCTTATTATAACACTTCTTAGTGGTTCTTAGGTTATTTTTCAATAAATTAAAATAAACTAGTTTTCTAGGCAAAAATAAATTTTATTTAAACCTAAAACTTGGTAATTCAAATTTAAAATAAAAATTTACTAAATTTAACTCACTAAATCATAAGAAAAGTGAAACTTATAGGAAAATTAAATTCAATTTTTTTGAAATATTAAAATAATTTTTAAATTTTAAAATTAAATAAATCAAATAATTCATAGAGCATTTATTTTTCGTTGAAAATATCCCAATTTTGTAAGAGAACTGTAATGTGAACTTTTTGATTTTATTGTACACTTTCATTAAGTTTGAAAGTCATTTAAATTTTTGAAATCGATATAATTATTAAATTCTAAATTTATACAAATTAATTAAGATTTAATCCCAATTTTTATAGAATATTTTTCGAGTGGTCCTTAATTCTGGAGAATAATTTAATATTTTTTGAAGTTCATTTTGATATTAATTTGAATTTTCTTACAAAAGAATTAGTACATAACAATTAATTTCAAATAACTCAAATTATTTTTAAGATTTTATTGTAAACTTAAATTAAGTTTCTTCATCAACCTCATGTCAGTCTTCTCGAACATCTGACTCTGCCCATAGAGCCACAGTCATCGAACCAAACATGTCTGACTGCAGGAGTCGGTTGACAACCACCAACTCAGTTTATTGATAAATTAAGAACGGCCTCCCTTCAAATTCCTCTGCTATACTAACTTCGGGTCGCAAAATCTTCTTCTTCTTGGACACTCCTTTTGTTGGGACATGTTGAATTCCTCATCCATTAAAGGAGGCCCCAAGAAAGAAGCACAACTTCCAACCCTTGATTTTATTGTCCAAGTTGAGCCGTTGGAAAGCGCCGAACGAACTAAATTGAATATAACTCTCTCGGCCAACCCTAAATGAGAACTGATAAGAGAAGAGCTCCAATGACCATGAGATCCTCATTTTATCACAATAAACTATGTACTTCATTATATTAGTTATTAAGTAAGGTTTGATATATGTGGGAATAACCCTGTAATTAATGAAAATAGATTGCAGTTCATGAAAAAATGGCAACTGCAAATCCCATCTAAATTGATCTCGGTAGAAGACGAGATATTCGAATAATTTTTTCACTGTTCATATTCTCCAACAACTCGGAGCTACATGTTAGAGCCAAAGATGCAAGTATTTTACAACAAAGTCACCTCCCTTGCATCGGAACCAACCTATCAATCGCTCGGGCAAACCCGAAGAGCTTAGATGAGCATTTGGAGCCATTAGAATGAAGGAAAAGGGAGCAGAAAACTGATATAAGATGAGTGAAATAAAATCAGAGGGTGTCGTGCCAAAGCTAGCCCTCAACCCTTATATATTAGCTAGTAGAGGGAGCAAAATAGTCAAAAAAATCGCGCCTCAAATTTAAAAATGTGCATCGCATCAACACAGAATTCAATAGAAAAGATAATAATAGAAATAAAATTTTGTTTCAAAATATTAAACTCCAATTTTATTTGGCGAGAAAATATTTTGCATGTGATTCATTTGCTGCTTCGACCGAGACAAGTCCTCACCGAAGCAGCCCCATATACAATGCCTCTTCCTCAATCTTAAACATATCTATGTAGTCTGCCTTAGTCTATTTTCGGAGCATCAAATAGGTCTCATGAACATCTGTGAGTTCCACCGAAGGGTCGTCAACTCATCTCACAGCTCCTTTATCTTCTCCTCTCACTACATCCTAGCCATCCGAGTGAAAGGAATCATCCATCTCATCCAAGCGGTTGGCCACAGATTCAGAAGACATCCTGTGTCTGTCGGTATCCTTGTCATGGGTTGCAGAAGGGCTGCTCATGGGGTCAATCATGTTCTCCATAATCCGTGATGGCGTTGGGGTTGCCTCAGCTGGCCTTCAGTCTGAACCATGGCCACCATCCTCCACAGGCGAGTCATCAATTAGTATTACCTCGTCTACACAAAAAGATAATATAAGCAAAGGCGAAGTAAATTTTAGCCCAACCCGCAAGAATGAGTCTCCTCATATTAAGGAGTTGATCCACCCAGACCACTATAGCGACAAACTACTAACACTAGGAGGCCGTGGGGGGGAGGGGGTTCAAAGTCCTCCCCCCACCCTCGTGTCAATGATAGAGTAGCAGTAGCTTCCTGCGCCTCAGGAAACCAAGCCCCAGAGGCTCCCTATGCAATCAGTTCAGCCAGCTATTCATGGACCATGGCAGGAGGTTGGATTAATGGGCTGATAATCAGATCGTCTAACCTACTTTCATCTTCTGCTCGATTCTTCCCCGAACGAGGACCTTGAAGCGAGCCAAATGACCCCATTTCATATGTCCATTTAATTGCCTTCCATTTCTTAGAGGAATGTGCCAATATGAATCTCCAGAGGTTCCAACGGACTAGAATGAAAAAAAAAGTGTAGTTTAGAAGGGCCATTAGCGGGAGACCAAAGGACTTACATGACCAGATGCAAACCCCTAAACCGAAGGGTGAGGTCAACCAGGATACTTGAACTAAGAACTATGGCCACTCAAGTTGAACAGAGGCCTTAACCTAATTAGCGTCCCAACCCAATTCAAGAAAAGAATTAGGTATTGTCAACCATCTCATGGTTGCCCCTAAGATTCCTCAACATGGCCTAAGAATTGGTGATAACATATACATGAACATTTTGATGAACTCTCTCATCAAATAATGAGCTATCTATCTAATTACAATGATTCAACCTTTGTCGGATAGCCCAATATTATTCTGAAGACAATAGCTCCTTATCAAGGGATCAATATTCGAAAACCATACTTGAATAGTTGATCGACAAAGCCAAACCTATCAAGCCAAGTTTCGCCGACCTGAAGGCCATCAAAGGGCAATCAGAAACCTCAATTGAGCACATTAGGATAAGAATCTCTTACCAAACCGAGGAGCGCTGATTTCAGTTAATCGAGTCAAAGGTTAGCTGAATTGTTGGACCATACATGTAAAATATATAAAATATCTTGTAAAACACTCATTAAAGTAGGGGCAAACATGTACTTTTACATATCTCACCCCATCCTCTATAAATAAGAGAAACATTTTATGAGAATAGGTTAATCAATAAATAAGATACTGTTCATTACTGTGCATATCTTTATCTCTCATATCCTACGCTCTATTCATTGGATGTGATTCATGGACAGATCAGGATTCATCATAGATTTTTTTTGTTAGTCTTATCATTTTGATAAAGTATATCATTAAGAGAATGATCATACTCATTTAATTGTGTTTCATATCCACTCACACATGATCATTTACCCATAAACATTCTTTGATCAATTATGCTTTTTAGCCCAATTTTTTCATTAATGTATCATAGTATAGTCATATTTTGGCTCAGGTGAGATGTTATTCTCTTTTAGTGATGTCTATTCTATGGATATTTGGATAACACAATGTTTTCTCAGATTGAGTGGCATTCATGTTCGATTGAATTTTTCATAGTGAATTTTCGTGTTTCTGCTCTATTTTGTTTTGTTGTTTGAGTTAGTTTTTGTTTTTTATGGTTAATTTGTTGCTGTTAAGCTTACCTTTCTTCCTTCATCTTCACCGGTTGCTGAGATTGGTTTTTTGAGATGTGATGAATCCTAGCTTTCATTAAAATTAAAGATCTAAGATGAAATTTTAATGCTTTCATACAATTAAGTTCTGAGCTTTAGTTAGTTATCCTTTCCGTCTTTATTTTAGTAGTTTGTTTGATGATTTTTCTTTCTTTTTCATGTTTTTGTTGGTTTGGTTTGTCTCTTTGTTTCTTGCGCATGTCTTACTTGATTTGCTTCGCATAAGTGTTGGCCTTTGAAGACTTCTTTTCTTCCTTTCTTCCTCTTTGAAGCCTTTGAAGTCTTCTATTTTCTCTCATGTTTAAGGTGAACCCTAAAACCTGGTGTTGAAATGTGACGGTGGTATTGTATGCATAATTGTAGAATCAAAAAATATTTGTTTAAAAAAGATTTACATACATACCACTAAACTCCTATGTATTTATATATCTAATACTTAAAATTTACATTTTAATATAACATCTCATGTACATATAAGATTGTATGTTTGCAAAAACTTCAGGTTTAGGTGTTAGATATGTAATTACATAAGAGATGGGAGTAGAATTTTCTATCTATATTTTAGTCTTAAGCCAAAAAACTATCCATGCTTTGTCATATCAAAATTTAGCAGGATCGATTCATTTACTGATTTTGCGTGTAGGGTAGGCCTATGAATTTAGGGCTTAGTCTTTTTAAAATTCATGTTATACATGTTAGAAACTTAGAACATCTAAAATTTATGTCATACATATGCTCTGTAGGGTTTGTCTGTGAATTTAACTCTAACAACGATAATCGCTCGACAATTAATTTAGGATTCAATTTGTACTTACATTTTTGCGTCAGTAAAAAGATTCTCTTGTTCTTATGTGATACACAGCTTTGAGAAGTAAGGAAATCGGGGAACGAAATATATATATTCAAAACACGATGGCATGAATCCAAAAGGAATCCAACAGCCAGGAAATAGGATAATCATTGGAAGATTAAGCGACCGGCTAACAACACAAAATGGATCTCAGAAATACCACAATCAAAGAAGAGTAGAGGAGTGGTGGAGGATCGACCGATCGACCACACATGGAATTATCCGATCAGCTAGCAACCTAAAGGTTTGGAGGTCATTCGAAGACAACTCAGACTATCGACATAACATAAGGCATTTGATCAAGTATCGGCACCAATGTCGAACGATGATTGACGCACAACCCTAAGACAGCTGAATGACTAGGCTACACCATCGTCAGGCTCAATATAAGTTGGTGAATCCTATTTGATATTCATGTAAGGCTCGTACTAATATGTCTATAAATATGTGTCATTTCATAACGAAATGTTACAGATATTCATGACTTTTTTTACTGTTTCATCTTCCTTTTTAGTTTTTTGCTCCATTTCTTGAATTTTTTTCACTGGAAAAATTATTACGTCAGGAGCCTTGATGCAGTTTTACATCAAGACTCCAATCAGGATCTGCTAATGTATTAAATTGGGGCTTGTCTCTATATGTGGCAGACTCTAATTGGAGTCTTGATACAAATCTGCATCAAGACTCCTGATGCAATAATTTCTCTTTTTATGGAGGGTTTTGAATTCAACACTACTAATGATAGAAAAAAAAAATAGTATAAAGTAAATCATAAAAGATTGATCAGGCAACAGCATTGAGAACTAGGCTGAGAAAGGATATAAATATTATTATTATTATTATTATTATTATTATTTGCCTTTTTCAGCTAATTTAGTACCTGTTTTATGTTCTTCTAGAATTTTATTTATCATCTGTTTTAGCACCAATATAATTTTGTTATAACGTAATGCTATATTATCCCACTTATAGCCTATAACTTCTATAATATACATTATTCAGGTTATTAAGCTACATCTCACACCCTCTCCTTTTCAATGTGCAGCGCATAAATATTTCTTTGAAGTTATGAGTGGAAATAAAATATCTTTAGGAAAAGAATTTTAAAAAAAAAAGTTTGTCTTGCCGAAATCAATGCTTCGAATTTTAGCAATTTTTTTTTTTAGAAAGAGAAGTGGGATGAGAATTTTCTTGAACATAAAATATAATGCACTCAAAATTATGTATAAAGAGAAATATAAACATTATAACTCAGAAGAAAAAATAGCCGATTATTTTGTCCAAATTTCAATCAGATGACAATCAATAATTTGAAAGACGTGCTAACTTAAATTGGATGACAAATGAAGAGAAAATAATAACCGGAGAAAAAATAAATGATGAATATTAATTGATTTTTGAAATACTTACATGTATGGATGTACAAAGGATGTTACTTCTCTCAAGAAAGAGAAATTGAGGAATCAACCTAATTTTATATATATATGTATACATAATTTTTTTCTCAAAACAATTTTAATCCTAACAATTTCTTCAAAGAATTCCTCAAAACAAATAGCCCAACTCTCATGCATGCTACCAAAACTCCCATATTTACCTCCCAACTATTACCTTTCTTCGCCACTCTATCTCCTTGTTCATTCATTTTTTCCTTAACATAATCCGAACCATAAAATCCTTCATTCTTGTCTTCTTTATTTTTTTCATCCGCCTCATCTTCTTCAATTAATACAGGCAACTTTGGATAAAATCGCTTTCTCTTCGGTTTCACTTGCTCTCTCATAATAAATCCTTGTTTTGTAAGTACACTTACCTCTGCCCATTCTGCCAGGTCAATTTCCTTACATTTAAGTTGCCAACTCGCATCTCGTAGAAAAATCCTTTGTAGCTTTTTCTCTCCACGGATCCAAACCTCAAAGCAAAGACAGTTGCCAACACAAACTCGATCTGTAATTTCAAAAACTGCTTCTAATTCCTCACCAATTCTTGTCGATCGGACGCGGCGAAGAATGATGCGAGTCTGCTCGTTGGTCGGGATGTTGACGCCATTAATTTTCAGTGAAGTTTCTTCTTTTCTAGGAATGTAGACCAACGTTACTTTGTGTGGGAGACGGGCTCGTCGATTTGGTGGTTTTGCTAGATTGAGTCTGAAAGATTGTAGTTGAAGAGAAATGTGATCCATTGGAACAATTGAACAACTAATTTCTTTTGCTATTTTTTACCTCTAATTTGCTTTCTTTCTCATGAAATATTCTCTTTTTGGTGTTTAAGATGACAACTTTGATAATTTATTTATAGGAAGCTGCTTAGAGAGAGATAGAGGGAGAGATTTAAGGTTGAGATAACAGAACTTACGAGTTTATCCCTAATACGTTGTAACTTTCTTTATATGTGGAAGCTTTTAATTGGTATTGACATCCTAGGGAACTAGTAAACATGATGACACAGCTAGAATAATGGTCCATCATTCCACTTCATGCGAGCTATTTATTTGGAGCAACTTTGGCCCATTCAACTCGAGATTTTAACTAGAAAGTTCTTTTTTTTTTTAAATTATTAAAAGAAGGAATAAGAATTATTTATTAGAAAGATTTTATTATTAGTTATTTTTTCTTAATTTTTCTGAAATTTGATCATCCTAACCTTCGAAAGATTTATATTATAAGTATGTTAAAATATATTTTAGCCATTTATTTTAATGTGCATTGTAACATTTCTTTGGATGATTTATAAGATTTGGCTTTAATAACATAAATCTTTCTTAGTGAGGCCACGATGAAAATATTATGTGTTTGTATTTTGTGAACGGAACTTTCGCTAGCTCGATTCTTCTTTAAAATTCATAAATTTATCTTTTTAAATTTTTTTAATTCCTCTGTTTATTATATCTAGTTACATGGTTACATGCACCATCATTTGCGATTAGGAATCCCATAAAACCCACTTGATTAAATTTTGAGACCAATGACAATAAAGGTGAGTTGGAATATTCAAATACAATATTTATAATAATACGCTTTTAATTTTAGATAACTTAATTTATAAATTAAGTTAAAAATTAAACAATTAGATAATCTCAGGTTGTAGCTAATTTTACTTGGGGAAGATATACTTTATTTTAAGTGGCTAAGCTTTAATAAAGTTCAAAAAGAGGATTTCAAGAATCCATTTTAAATTCAAATGAGTAAAATAAAATGCATAAAAATTCATAATAAATTGGAAGACCCTCTAAATGATTTCAAAAATCCCCTCAAGGTCAGTAAAAACCTAAGACACCAAATATCAGTAGTTCTTTGGCCATTTTCATTAAATTAAAATAAATTAATTTTCTAGATTAAATAAATTTTAAATTAAACCTAAAACTTGTTAATTCAAATTTCAAAAAATTACCAAATTTAACTCACTAAATCATAAGAATAGTGAAACTTATAGGTAAATTAAACTCAATATTTTTAAAATATTAGAATAATTTTTTAAATTTAAAATTAAATAAATCCAATAATCCATGGAACATTTAATTTTGCTTGAGAAGCTCCCAATTTTGTATGAGAAGTCTGATATGAATTTTTGGATTTTATTGTACACTTTCATTAAGTTTGAAAGACATTTAAATTTTTAATGATACCTTAAAATCAATATAATTATTAAATTCTAAATGTATACAAATTAAATAAAATTTAATCCCAATTTTTATGGAAAAATTTTCAGAGTGATCCTTAATTCTAGAGAATGATTATATAATTTTTAAAGTTCATTTTGATATTAATTTGAATTTTCCTATGAAAGAATTAATAAATAAAAATTAATTTCAAATAACTCAAATTTATTTTTAAGATTTTATTGTCAACTTAAATTAACTTTCTTCATCCACCTCATGCCAGTCTTCTGGAGCATCTAACTTTGCTCATAAAGCCACAATCATCGAACCAAACTTGTATGACTGCATCAGTCAGTTGACAACCATCGACTCAGTTTATTGGTGAATTAAGAGCGGCCCCACTTCAAATTCCTTTGCTATACTAGCTTTGGGTCCAAGAAGGCATAACCTTCTTCTTCTTGTACACTCCTTTTGTTGGGATAGGCTAAATTCCCCATCCATTAGAAGAGGACCAAAGGAAGAAGCGCAACTTCCAATCCTTGATTTTATTCTCCAAGCTGAGCAGTTGGAAAGTGTCGAACGAACTATATTGATGATATCTATCTTGGTCAACCCTAAATGAAAACACATAAGTGAAGAGCTCCAATGACCATGGAATCCTCATTCAATAACAATAAACTATATATTTCATTATAACGGTTATGGAGTAAGGTTTGATGTGTGTGGGAATAACTCTGTAATGTTTGAAAATAGCCAGTAGTTCATGGATAAGTGGCAGCTGCAAATCCCATCTAAATTGATCTCAGTAGAAGACTAGATCCCCTTTACAGAGGCTCCCTGCACAGTTAGTTCGGCTAGGTAGTCATGGACTATGGCAGGAGGTTGGATTAACAGGCTGAAAATTAGACCGTCTAACCTACTTTTATCTTCTGCTCGATTCTTCCCCCACCGAGGACCTTGAATCGAGCCAAATGACCTCACTTCATCTACAAATTTAATTGCTTTCCATTTCTTAGAGGAATGTGCCAATATGAATCTCGAGAGGTTTCAATGGACTAGAAGGCAAAAAAACTGTAGTTAAGAGGGCCCATTAGCGGGGGACCAAAGGACCTACTTGATTAGATACAAACCTCTGAATCGAAGGGTGAGGTCGAACCCATGTAGGCTATGTGAACTAAGAAATAAGGCCACTCGAACAGAGGCCTCGATCTGCTTATCACCGCAACCCAGTTCAAGGGAAGGATTAGGTATCGTCAGCCATCTCATGGCTGCCCTTGAGATTCCTCAACATAGGCTAAAACTTGGTGATAAGATAATCCACGAACATCTCGATGAACTCTCTCATCAAAGAATAAGCTATCTATTTAATTACGATGATTCAACCTTGTTCGATAGAGCTCCTTATCAAGAGATCAATAATCAACAACCATACTAGAATAGTCGATCGGGAAAGCCAAATCTATCAAAGCCAAGTCTCATCAACCTGAAGACCATGAAAGGCCAACCAGAAACCTCGATTGAGCAGAGTAGGATGAGAATGTCTTACCAAACCAATGATCGCTGATTTTGGTTGATCGAGTCAAATGATAGCTGAATTATAAGCCCGTACATGTAAAATCTATAAAATATCTTGTAAAACCCCCATTAAAGTAAAGGGCAAATATGTAATCTTACATATTATACCCTCTCCTCTATAAATAGAGAAATCATTTTACGAGAAAATGTTAAACAATAAATCAGATTACTGCTCATTACCATGCATATCTCTCTCTCCTTTCCTACTCTTTATTCAGTAGGTGTGATTCATGATCAGATCGGGATTCAACATAAACATTTTTTGTTTGTCCTATCATTTTGATAAAGTATATCATTAATACAATGACCATACTCATTTAATTATGTTTCATATCCACTCAGACATAATCTTTATCCCTAAACTTTCTTTGATCAATTATGCATTTTATCCCAATTTAATCATTAATATATTATAGTATAGTCATATTTTTGGCTCAGATGAGATGTTATTCTCTTTTAGTGATGTGTACTCTGTGGATATTTTGGCTAATGCAATTTTTCCTAGGATTGAATGGCCTTCGATATACTTCAGTCACGTTGGATTGAATTTTTCATAGTGAATTTTGGTTGGTTTGTTGTTTGAGTTAGTTGTTGTTTCTAATGGTTAATTTCTTGTTGAAAAGCTTACATTTATTCTTTTATTTTCAGTAGTTGTCGAGATTGGTTTTTTATGATGTGATAAATCCTAGCTTTCATTAAAATTCAAAAAGTTTTGAATACATTTTTAAATATTGAAAATCTAGGATGAAATTTTAATATTTTCTTGCAAGTAAGTTCTGAACTCTGGTTAGTTATCCTTCCCGTGTTTATTTTAGTGGTTTGTTTGGTGGTTTTTATTTCTTTTTCATGTTTTTGTTGGTCTGGTTTGTCTCTTTGTTTCTTGTGCTTGTCTTATTTGATTCGCTTTGCAGAACTGTCGGCCTTTCAAAGCTACTTTTCTTTCTTTCTTCCTCTTTGAAGCATTTAAAGTTTTTTATTTTCTCTCATTTTTAAGGTGAATCCCACACCTAATTGTTGAAATGTGATGGTTTTTGCATATGCATAACTGCAGAATTTCAAAATATTCGTTTAAAAAAAGATTTACATACATACCACTAAATTCCTATGTATTTATATATCTAACACTTAAACTTTACATTTTAAATATAAGTTTTCACGTACAAATCAGGTTGTATGTTTGCAAAAACTTCTGGTTTAGGTATTAGATATGTAAATACATAAGAATTGGGAGTATAATTTCTTATGTATAGTTAAGTCTTAAGCCAAAAAGTTATCCACACCTGGTCATATAAAAATTTAGTAGGATCCATCCACATACCGATTTTACATGTAGGGTAGGTCTGTGAAATTAACAGAAGCCATATCGATTTTCATCGGAGAACCAAAGATTTTCCCGATAGAGTAAAGAACTTTCTTGTTATAAAACTGTAGTTTTAATCTAGGGAAGCGAAATGACACGCCTAAAATATATACGCTTTTTGCTATATCATTTTACTTATTTTTTGATGATATTACACTTTAAAGGAAGATATTTTGTATGTTTATTGGTTTTAGGTACAAGAAATGGTGATTGGAGCAAAAGGAAGCAAAAACGGTGCAATTTGGAGCAAAAACGAGCAAGAAATGAAATTCTGCCCTGACACCTTTCGATGTCTTTTGACGCTTAATCTCTTTTACACTTCTTGCATATTTTTGAATGAGATTATACTTTAAAGAAAGGTTATTTTTATGCTTATTTTGTAGGGCTATCTGTTACGAACGCAACGCAACTGAAATGGGGCGAAACAGAGTTGAAACGGAGCCAAACGGAGCAAAACCGTGGAGCCGCGCAGCAGCCTGCTCGCCGACGGCGAGATCGATCTCGCCGACGGCGAGATTTTCCCGAGACCACCGGAAAATGGCCAAAAAGGCCGCCGACAGCGGCCTCGAACCCGCCGACAGCGGCCCGGACGACCATGAACCGACATTTGGCGGTTTTTGGCCAATATTCGACGTATTTGGACGCTTTTTCGAAGGGGTGCTTAAGGAGACTCTTGGAAATTCGTCCATACTCTTTAAAAATGGCAAATTTGTGTTAGAAATGTGTAGATTAGAAGGGAGAAACAATAGAGGAAAGGAGAGAAAAACTTAGAGGAATGTTTAGGATTCTTAGATTAAGAGTAGAAATGTAGATTTCTACCCTTTTGGAGATATTGAAGAGGAGATTTTGAGAGAATTTGTAAGGGATTTCGCTAGCATTGCATAGATCGCCGGGAAACTTTATGGGAGAGATCTTCGTCTTTCTTTCAAGGGGAAAAAACTAAGTATTGTTCTTCATTATCTTATAATTTCGTAAACATTTATTTAGTGGATTGCTTTTGTTAAATGAAGTTTCCTTTATGTTTTCTTCGTGCTTTGTGACGTATCTCTCTTACTCTTTCTTCTTCTTTGAAAATAGTGGCATAAGAAGATTATGCCATTGTTTTCATTTTACTTTTCTTTTGCAATGAGTAGAAATCATGTTTAGGATTTTGTGATGCATGGTAGAAGTAAATTTAATTATAAATGTGATGGTTTTTACTTGCACTTCATTTACATTGCAATAAGGGCCCATTGTAGTGTTAAAATTTGTTGTAATTGCATTGTCCCGAAAGGGCGATGTAATTCTCAATAAAGTGGAACCACATTCAAATTCCATGGATGGTGAAGTTCATGGAATTGAATGCAAATAAACAGTGAAATATAATTATCGGGCGTAGAATTGGAGATTTTAGAGTGACGAGCTAAAATCCTCAATTCGGTCCTATCGTTTGGGTCTGAAGTGTAGATGTTAGCCCTCGAGCGAGGAAACGTGGGAGCTCCGAAGTGGCACGCAGTATCCTCCCAAGCTTCAGCCGCAGATTCAAGTAACCAAGCATAGGATTAGTAAATGTTCTTTATGCCTAGAGCAAAGGGTAAAGAATAGGATTGCTCTTATTTGGCACATACAATATTTAATGCATCTCAATCCTATACATTATCTATTTCATTACATAAGAATAGTAGTTTTTAATATCTCAAAATTCTCCAAACCAACTCATCCAAAAGGGTTATATTTAGAATCGTTATTCGCATTTAGATATAGTTACTTATCTTTACATTTAACACTCGCATTTAGGAATAGTTGCTAGATAAAACACAATCTTAACCGACATTCCAAACTAAAGACTATTAGTAGTAGACTAGAATTTGATTAAAGACTTCTTACTTCACTTCCTCGTGGGATCGATACTGGGGTTTTTAAAGAAAACTCTACATTTCTTGAAACGATACGTATACTTGCGTAGTACCCCTAGTGTGTAAAATATTTTCTAATTTTTATATCATTTATAATTTTGCACACTAGCCGCTATTTATAAATCGGGTCAAGTTTTTTGTCATCTTTAGGGAAGTTAATTTACTGCGTAATTGCGGGTCGGGTCACGAAACCAAATAGAAACTATTGGGGGTTCTTCCCTTGGATTGAAATCTACGGTCCATTTAAGAATTTTCATATACACCTTATCAATTTGTATAACTTTTTTTGAAAAAAGTTGTGTATAATCAGATTCATTTTCTAACTTATTTATTAAATTCCGACCATCAATAAGACCTACGTTCCATTTTCCGTAAAGCTTAAGATCGGAGAAAACTTCCTTATAATCTCCATTTTAGGATGAGCATAGTAAACTTACCTATAAGAGTATATTTCAGTAGGTTCAGCTGAGTAAGATTAGCTTTCTTCCTCAGTAAAAATACGAGCGGGTTTACCGTTCTTTTTAGTAGCTTTCTTTAGCAAGCTATCTTTACTTTCATCACCATATTGATCCCTAAAAGAAAAAGGAAAAAGACATACATTAGTCAAAGAAGAGGAACCATCCATGTTTCCTTTCAAAGCATCAAGAAATGAAGGTTGATTAAGAGAATCGGCCATAAGAAATAAGAGAAAACTTCCTGATCTTAGAGATTAAGAGAAAGGAAGAAGAAATCTTAAGCAGAAAACCGATCAGATCCTCGCGCCGCTTCTAGGAGAGAGAACCCTAGCAGAGCTCGAAGACGCCTCCGTCTTTACGCTTTCCCCATTTTCACATGTGTATGGCATATAATATTTACATACATACTTACCACTGAACTCTTTTGGTTATACATAACTAACGGCAAAACTTCAATTATACATACATACTGCATTACTTATGCATTTAATTTACACGTATCACTCAATTATTACCTATATACAGATTTAACCTCTAAACTTCAATATTTACATGCATACCACATAACTCTTATGTATATACATGCCTAATACCAAAACTTCCATTCATACATAAATACCACATTACCTATGCATCTTTTTCATAAATATCACTAAAATTCTTATGTACATACAAACCTAACACCTAAACTTCAATATTTACATGCATATCACAAATAAATAAAAATAGTGGCATAAATAGATTCGCCTTCTTCAATGTTTTCTGCTTAGGTAGATTTCAATCGTCTCTTGCAAGCTTGAAGCGCCAGACATCGTTACCTTCATAGCTAGCTCTAATGGTGACAGTATCGCGAAGCTTTATTTGGGAAAGAGACAGTTTTGAGTGAAATTGAAAAGGTGAAGGGGAGTGGAGAGAGAAAGGGGAGAGGGAAAGCTCGAGATGGTTTCGGGCAGAAGAGGAGACCGGAGAAGTGGGCACGGGATGGGTAAGAGGAGAAATGAAATTTAAGCGCTCGGGTTGAGCTATTAGGTAATTTGTGTCAGATTTCCCTCTAATTTGTGTTAGATATGGTTCGACGCCGAGAAGTGAAGATTTGTGTTGATTTTTTGGAGCTAATTCGTCATAAAATCCGTCGAATTACCAAAATACCTTTCGCCGTTTTTAGAATACTTCATCCGTCAATTTTTTTAACGCACAGTGGACACAAATTCAACACAAATATTGAAATTTATTATTTATTGCTTAACAGTCGCAAATCACACGCAAATTTTTGCGTCGGAAAAAACAAACGCAAATATCAGACACCAATATGAGTTTTTCCTGTAGTATGAAAATGTGTATTTCACCTTTTAAAAGTTAATTAGTGGTATTTCTTATGTGATATGTTAGATTTGTGGTATAGATGTAAAAAAAAAAAAAAAGTATAAGTGCTAGATATGTAAATAGCAAAAGTGTAAGCGTATGTATATAAATGCCCCATTGGTGGTCATGAAACATTAACTTTGGTAAGCAAACCTTCACTTTGGGAAGCAAATTCAATTTGGGAGCTGGGGCCTTCTTTATTATATATATATATATATATATATATATATATATATATATATATATATATATATATATATATATATATATATATATATATATATATATATATGTTGGTATGGCTCATATACTTAATACTAATTAATGCTTGAGTGGAACGAGCGAATATCGGAGTTTATTACGTGTAGTAAGGCGTGGGCAGTGCGCCCGCGTTTAAGTAGAGTGTAATTCGTAATTACATATCAGTATTCTACGATTATAAATATGTCCCGTCAGTAACCCTGAACCTACGCCGAATGTTGAATGTCGAATCTCGTATTCCGAACTCTTTTCTCGATTAGTGAAAGAAAGCCGCCGTCCGCTCCCGATGACGTAGGCATCTTTGCCGAACCTCGTTAAATCTTTGTGTTCTTCTGATTGTGTCGATTCTTCGCATTTCGCTCCTAAATTTCTCAACGAAGCGAGACGAGCGAGGTTTGAGGGCACAGAGAAATCGGCGTAAGAAGAAGATTTGGCGGCTAGGGTCCCGACGATCCGGAGCGATTTCGGTGAAGGATTTCGGGAGTTTTGCAGAGGCAAGGCGCAGGAAAGTTCACGGCAGACAAGTCCGGCGAATTCGGCGGTTCTGGATCGGAACAGCGGAGGAGGATCAGCGACACCTCGGGCGGAATCGCGAGCTGTTCTCGCACAGGCGGAATCGTAGCAGGCCAGGGTCTTCGTTCGGACAAGCGGAATCGCAGCAGGCGGAATCGCGGCTTTTCTCTGGTTTCGGCACTGGTGGTCCCAGCGATTCGCTGCAGGCTTCGCGAGAGAGGAGTACCAGGCGGAGCAGGTGCTCACGACGGAGTTCGCGAATCAGGCGGAGTTGCTGGAGGCGGAGAGGAAGGAATATTTTGGAATATTCCCTCTATTCCAGTCTGCGAGATTTGCTGCAGAGAAGAAGCTTAATTATGGTATTAATTAAGTCAGCTCTTTAGGAAGGCTTGATTAAGGTTATTCTCCAGGCGGCAGAAAAGGCAATTTTTTAATTGCTGGAGAAGATTTCTGGAAATTAAGGAAATCTTAATGAAGGAAAGCTTGATTAAGGAAGCTTAATTAATTTTCCACGGTGCTTTTCTGGAAAATATTCAATTAAAGCTGTTAATCAAGGCAATCAATTTACTGCGGAGAAGGAAATTTTTGGGAAGATTAATCAGGCAAATGCTTTATTAAAGCTTAATTGAGAGAAGCTTAATTAAGGAAAGCAATTGCATTGTGAGAGTAAAAATTTCTGAGGCGCAGGTTTGGATTGCGTGTAGATTCCGGTTCTGATTTTCGGGAAGGATTTCTGAATCAGTTTTGCAGGTTTGCTGGAAGGAATTTTTGGCGAGCAACTACAGGAGAAGTTTGTTGCATGATCAATTTTCAGATGGCGATTTCTGGTGCAAAATTCGAGGTGGTGAAGTTCGATGAACAAGTAACTTCGGATTGTGGCAAACACGAGTGAAGGATTTATCTAGCACAACAGGGATCCTCGAAGGCTTTGCAAGGCAACGAAACCAGATGCCATGGAGGATGAAAATTGGGAAGAATTGCAACAACGAGCTGCAGCAACCATACGGCTATGTCTGGCAGATGAAGTTATGTATCACGTGATGAATCTGAAATCTCCAGGAGAGGTTTGGAAGAAATTGGAGACTCAATTTATGACAAAATCCCTGATGAATAAATTGTATCTGAAGAAAAAGCTGTATGGGTTGAAGATGCAAGAATGTTCTGATCTGGCGCAGCACGTTAATGGCTTCAATCAAATAATCACGGATTTATCAAGACTTGATGTGACTATTGAGGATGAAGACCGAGCGATGATTTTGTTGTGTTCGTTGTCTTCTTCCTATGAACACCTGGTGACTACTCTGACATATGGGAAAGAAACTATTAAAGTTGATGAGATTATTGCAGCTTTGTTGGCTCACAACCAGCGGAAGCAAAATGCAGGGGAAAATTCTCATGGCGATAGTTTATATGTTAAGGGTAAACAGGATCGTGGAAGGAAGAAAGAGAAGGAGAGATCTGGAACGTGAAATTCCAAACCCAAGTCTAAAGGCAAACAGACGATTCGTTGCTACAAGTGCAAGGAGCCAGGTCATATGAGGAGGGATTGTCCAAAGCTGAAGAAACAGACTGAGGAGAAAGGTGATGTATCATCGAAGTCTGTGAATGTGGTGCAAGGTGAAAATTCAGATGCCAGTGATGGTGATATGCTTTCAGTATCATCAACTCAGTTCACGGATGCATGGATTCTTGATTCAGGATGCTCTTATCACATAACACCTAACAGGGAGTGGTTTACTTCATACAGGTCAACTAATTCTGGCTCAGTCTATTTTGGTGATGATAGATGTTGCAATATTGCTGGTATTGGAGAAGTCAGAATTAAGATGTATGATGACATTATTAGAACATTATGTGATGTCGACACATTCCGCATTCGAAGAAGAATTTGATTTCCTTGGGCACTCTACATCGAAATGGTTTTATTCCTAAGGCAGATGAGGATAGGGAAACCATCATAATTGTTAATGGTGCAATGACTGTGATGAAAGGAAAGTTAACTGCAGGTAATATCTACAAACTGTTGGGGAGTACAGTTGTAGGTGGAGTTCATTCTGTTGAGTCAGATGATGATAGTACAAAGCTATGGCATATGTGTCTTGGTCATCTCAGTGAACGTGGGATGGTGGAATTGCACAAAAGGAATTTGTTGCATGGTGTGAAAAGCTGTAAGTTGGAATTCTGTAAGTTTTGTATTCTTGGAAAACAGACCAGAGTAAGTTTTATGACTGGAGAGCATAAAACTAAAGGGATTCTTGATTATGTACATTCTGATGTATGGGGCCCTACTAGGGAAGCATCAGTGGGAGGATCTCGGTATTATGTTACCTTTATTGATGATTTTTCCAGGAAAGTTTGGGTGTATTTCTTGAAGCATAAATCTGAAGTTTTCTCTAAATTCAAGCTGTGGAAAGCTGAGGTAGAGAACCAAACTGGTAGAAAGATCAAGTATCTGAAATCTGATAATGGCACATAGTACACAGATTTACAGTTTAAGAAGTTTTGCGAGGAGCATGGGATTCAGAGGCATTTTTCAGTTCCGAAGACACCGCAGCAGAATGGTGTTGCAGAAAGGATGAACAGGTCCTTAGCTGAGAGGGCAAGATGCTTCGAGGCTCGAATGCGGGGCTTCCTAAAACTTACGGCGCAGAGCTGTGAATATGGCATGCTATCTCATCAATAGATCACCTCGGGCTTCATTAGGTGGCAAGGTTGCAGAAGAGGTATGGACAGGTAATCCAGTTAAGTTTGATCACTTACGAATTTTTGGTTGTCCTGCTTATGTGCATGTACCTGAAGAAGAAAGATCGAAACTTGATCCAAAATCCAAGAAGTGCATCTTTCTGGGCTATAAGAAAGGTGTGAAAGGATTCAAGTTTTGGGATCCTATTGAAAAGAAGGCGGTGATCAGTAGAGATGCGGTCTTTGATGAGCAATCCATGTTGCAGCAGAATCAAGACAAGGTATCAGAGAACGAGTTCCGGTTCGTAGATCGATGCGGATGGATCTAGAGCAGCGTTCGCTGGCATGTCGAGAGAGTTGAAGGTTCAGATCCGACACCTGGTGATTCCATTCCAGATGATCTGCAGAATTACAATCTAGCCAGAGATAGACAAAGACGCACCAATATAAAGCCTCCTAGTAGATTGGGTTGTGAAGACATGATCTCTTTTGCACTTTACATCAGTAGTGATGATCCAGCTAGTTTTCATGGGGCTATCACCGGCCAGGAGAAAGAGAAGTGGATGGGTGCAATGGTTGAGAAGATGGAGTCTTTGCAAAAGAATCACACATGGGAGCTAGTTCAGCTTCCTGAGGGAAAGAAGGCTATTGGGTGCAAATGGGTGCCAGACTATGCAGGTGATTTAGATGGCAGAAGGTCTACAACAGGGCTAGTGAAGGAACTGGGCGTTGAGCAAGGTGGAGTTCAGTTGCATTGTGATAGTCAGAGTGCTATTAACTTGGTTAAGAACCAGGTGTACCATGCGAGGACCAAGCACATTGATGTCAGGTATCACAAGATCAGAGAATTGATTACTTCTGGCGAGATACTGTTGCAGAGGTTCATACTGATGAGAATGCAGCTGATATGTTGACTAAGTTAGTTACTATCAACAAGTTCTTGCATTGCTTGGACTTGTTGAGCATCCACAGTTGCTAGAGAAGCATGGTGGCCCAACCCACATTGGTGCATGAGAAACTCCCAGGTATTTATCTCCTAAGAGGCTGGATATTCGCCAAGGTGGAGATTTGTTAGGTATGACTCATATACCTAATATGGAATTATTGTTGGAGCGGAGCGAACGAATATGGGGAGTTTATTATGTGGGTTGGGGGTGCGGGGGCAAGGCCCCGCGGTTTAGTAGAGGGGTAATTTGGTAATTACATATTGTACTATATGATTATAAATAGGTCCTGTTGTAACCCTAGGACCTATGCTGAATGCTAAATGCTGAATCCTGTATTCTGAACTCTTTTCTGATTAGTGAAAAGAAAGTCGCTGCTATGCTCCCGAGGACGTAGGCATCTTTGCCGAACCTCGTTAGATCTTTATGTTCTTCTGGATTGTGTCGATTATTGCGTTACTTTGCCCTAAATTTCTCAACATATATATATATATATATATATATATATATATATATATATATATATATATATATATATATATATATATATATATATATATATAAAACACTTTTTCTATGCATAATAAAGTGTATTTTACTTCTTTTATATATATATATATATATATATATATATATATTAATTTTATCGAGTTCAAACTCGAGCTTAAGTCTACGGATTCGAACTCGAGATTAGGCTTTCAATTTCAAGTCGGCTCATGAGTCGATTTGTTTATTATAAAATAGATAAAATATATAAATTTAAAATAGTGTTATAATAAATGACAAATAAAATGAGCAATTAGTGAGAGAACAATAAAAAATCACTCAAACACAAAAATATAAACTATTAATTTTTAAAAAATTTTAATACTTTAAAAATAAAATGTTTAAATTTAATATACTTTACATATATTTTATATTAATACATTTTTAAATGAGCCGACTCGTGAGCAACTTATCAAGTCGAGCTTAACCCAGCTTGAAACCCAGCTTGAAATCAATATCATATATAAAATAGAGAAATTCATAGAGAAGACTTATCGGGGAATAGTAACTAGGAAGCCATGAATCTGAACAAAGGTGGCATTTAATAACTAGGGCAAAACAATCATCAACGTACAGAGGACTCCTGCCCAATATGCAGATGTGGAGGGCAAAATAGTAATTTTGCATGTCCGTACATACAATCACGAGACCGCATCATCATATACATGATTTTGTGCCGATATGGCCTCGCATGATTGGACGTATGAACTAGATGTAATATTTTTCTTCATGGAAACATCAGTTTAACCATTATATTTTGCGGAGTACCGAATCAATGGGTTTGATTATTTATTTATTTATTTATTTTACTGTTGCAAAAATTTTTAAAATGAAAGGCAATTGCATGACAACAAAAAAAAGAGATTTTACATTGTTGCCCCTATATTTGAGGCAATTTTCAAGACGAGTAGACTATTCTTCCTTGAGAATGTCTTTCAATAAATGATTGAATAAAGGGGTTCACAAGATCTGGTGCCTCATCCTGCAGAACACACATTGAACCTTTGCTAAATAACAACAAGGACAGTATATGGTAACTAAAACTTGGCCATGACAGATTTCAAAACTCTTTAAATTCATTGTGAGACGCTTTACAATAATGGGGTCAAGATTGGGAAAATATATTACATCCGGACTTTGGATGTTATCTGCGTTCAAAGTCCAATAGTGGGACACCAAGTGTCAACTGGGCCCCACCACAATACACTGACATTGGCCAGTATTAAAAAAAAGTGGGGCCACTTGCCACGTGGCACCTCACCATTAAACTCCAGTTGCATCTGAAGTTCAAATGTAATATCTTTTCAGAATATATATCAAAACTCTTGAAATTTTTTCGAGATAACTGCAAAGCAAATATATATGAATTACCAATTTACCATCAACTTTTAAAATTGCACTAATATCAAAAAGAACGTCCAACAGTTTTAAATCCACTTTGAATAGATTCAGGTTAGTATATTGTCGCACCAGTTTTTGCTCCATAGCGCACACCTGAAGGATTATTTACATGCGTACCACAAAATTCTTACATATTTACATATCTAACACTTAAAATTTGATAACTTAGACATATATAACACTTTAGTGTCATATTCGCATCAAATTCCATGCATGAAAAGAAGTATTAGTAATTATGAAGTGACGTTAAATATTTGAGTGCTATAAAAGTAAATATTAAAGTTTAGTTAGATATTTAGATTTAAGAATTGTGTGGAATGTATATAAATACCCCAATTCTAGATACAACAATGATGAAATAATTAGACAAACCTGTGGGCAATGGCCGACATTAGGCAGAGAAATAAAATTCTCTACTGCTTCGAATTTAGGATAGATTCATGCTCCCAAAAGAGCTCTTAAGAGAGGTGGTCAAGACTTATTGACCCAAGGAAAAAATGTTAAGAATTTCATGTCTATTTTATAGTGATTTTGATGATATTGCACTTTAAAGAAGGGTATTTTTGGTGTTTTTCTGCAGGTAGAAAGATTTAAGGACAATGAAGCGAAAATATGTAAAAATGAGCGAATTTGGAGCAAAAATGGCTAAATTCTGAAAATTTGATATAAGTCGCCGATGGTGGGGCCAGTTCAAATCATTGTTTCTAGAAGGCCGCCGACGGCGGAGCTCGAGACCGCCGACGGCGGGATTGACGGTTCTTTCACAAAATAAGTCGAATGTCGACGATTTTCGAAGGGATGCTTGGAAAACCCTTGGAGACTCTTCAACAACTTTAAAAAAGAACCATTTTAGGCCAAAAAACTGTCCTTTTGGAGTTCTATAAAAGTCATTAAGAGTCTGTAAAAAGTTTTACTAGAGTCTTCTAATAGATACTTAGTGTTCACTTAGAGAGTCATCTAGTGTCCATTGTTATTAGTGAGTGTTAAATAGTGAGTTCAAAGAGAGATATCAAGAGGAATTCTTCGAAGGATTGTAAGAGTGGAAAGGAAGTGAGAGATCTCTTCTGCATTGCCGTTTCGAAGGAGAATTCCGCGTACTGTTAAGAAATGAAGAGATTCAGAGGAACTTCAAGCAGTTAGCTTGGGAGTAATTTAAGAAAGTTGTGTTTATTTACTTTAGTTTGTAGAACTTTACTTTATATATGAAATCCAAGTTTTATTGCATCCTCTCCATGAATTCTGAATAGTTGTTCTGTCTTTCTCCTTATTTTGATATTTTTTGTGAAATGATAATTTAAATTAGTGTGTCATAAAAATTTAAAAGAAGTTGTGATAATCTTTTACTTAGATCTTAATTTACTTTCAATCTGGCCAATTGAAAAGTTAAAATTTGTTGGGTATGACAACTATAATTAAGATTACATCCGAGATTCAGGGAGATCAAAATCCTTGGAAGCAAGGTGCAAATAAATAGGGAAATAATATTCATTGGGCGTAGAATTGGAGATTTTGGAGTGACAGGCTAAAATCCTCAATTCGGTCCTATTGTTTGGGTGCTAAAGTGTAGATGTTAGCCCTCAAGCGAGGGGAACGTGGGAGCTCCGAAGTGAGAGCCGGTATCCTCCCAGCCTAGCTGCAGATTCAGTAACTAAGCATTGGATTAGTCAATGTTCTTTATGCCTGGACCAAAGGGTAAATAATTAAATGAACGGATAATTAAATTAGTTAGAATTATATTGTACCAAATATGAGCATTCCTATTCTTTACCCTTCGGTCCAGGCATAAAGAACATCGACTAATCCTATGCTTGGTTTCGAATCACGCTAGGTGCTGGAGGATACCGGCTCTCACTTCGGAGCTCCCACGTTCCCCTCGCTTGAGGGCTAACATCAACACTTCTGCACCCAAACGATAGGACCGAATTGAGGATTTTAGTCTGTCACTCTAAAATCTCAAATTATACGCCCGATAAATAATATTTCCCTATTTATTTGCACCCTCCTTTCAAGGATTTTGACCTCCCAAAATCTTGTATGTAATCTTTACTTTAGTTGTGAAATCAACGTATTTTAACAGATCAATTGGCCAAATTAAAAGTAAATTAAGATTTAAGTAAAAAGATTATCACAATTTTTATTGAATATTTTAGGCAAAACTAATTCAATTTTCCATTTCACAAAATCTTAAAACAAGGAGAAAGACAGAGAAGACTACTCAGGATGCATAGTAAGAATAACACAAAACTTGGATTTCATGTATAAAATCAAAGTTACAAAATAGTAAACACAACTTATCTCAAATTTCTCCCCAAGCAGACTCCTTGAAGTTCCTCTTACTCTTCCTTCTTGTACAACACACTCAACTAACTTCACTTACTCAGTATTAGACTCTCCAAAGATACTGTACTAACTCTTTTTTGAACTCTATATGACACACAGACTCTCCTTGGACTCCCTTTTCAGCCTCAATTCGTCTCTTTTTAAAGAGGTAGAAAAATTTCCAAAGGTTTCTTAAGCACCTCTTCAAAAGGCGTCCACATTCGATGAATCTTTGCCTGAACCGACCTTCTCGCCGTCGGCGGGCTCGTTGGCGCTGTCGGCGCCGTCGGCGGGCTTCTAGAACATGGGCCAACTGCTAAGGCTCGCTGTCGGCGGGCTCGATCTCGTCTTCGGCTGGCTCACTTATAATATTGTTTGTATTCTCTATAAAAATGCGCCGTCGGCGGCCTTTTCCTCGCTGTCGGCGGCCAAGATCAACTTAAGTCTCTTTTGGTCCCTTTTGATCCAGATTCGCTCCTTTTCGTATCTTTTTGCTCCATTGTCTATTAATCTTCATTCTTGCAACAAAACATAGAAAATACCTTTCTTTAAAGTGCAATATCATCAAAATCAATGTAAAATTGGTATGAAATTCTCAATATATTTTTCTTTGGTCACCCCAAGTCACTTTTATACTACTTTTCGGCCCTATACCTAGCCGATGTGGGACTAAATGTCCCTGACATTCTCCTCCACCCAATCACGTCATGCCCTCATCACGGATCAGCTCCACCGAGGGCCCTACACCATGGAGATATTGAAATATAAACTTGATTTTTGGGTTATTAGTTTTTGGGCCTTAGTTGTTTTATTAAAGCCCAATAAGAGTCCAATTTCTAGAAGAATGTTCTAGAAAAGTTTTATCTAGAAACGTATTATAGAGTAATCCATAAAAATGTCTAGAAATTTGTGGTAGGTATGGAGTTATGAAAAAAATTCTAGAGAGTCATTTGTAACCATTAGATTATAATTGAAGTGGCACAATCCTAACCATTAATTTAGAGGTGTCACTAGTATAAATAGGGGTGGAGTCTTTGAGTTTGTATTAAGCCAAGAAATAGTGATAAATAAAAGTGTAGCTTCTTCCATAAATCTTCTTCTTCCAAAGAGCTTCTCCATTCCAACAAAGTGGTATCAGAGCCTAAAGGTTCCTGTATAGAGTAATGGCAAACGGTGGCATGGTTCCCTTCCAAGTCCCGATGCTCAAGAAAAGCATCTACGACAATTGGAGTATCAAGATGAAGGCACTCCTTGGAGCACATGACGTTTGGGAGGTTGTGGAGAAAGGCTACATTGAGTCAAGCGACGAGTCCGCTCTATCCACAACACAAAAGGATAACTTAAGAGACTTGCAAAAGAGAGACAAGAAGGCTCTTTTCCTCATCTATCAAGCTTTAAATGAAAATGATTTTGAGAAGATCTCAAATGCTACTTCGGCCAAGCAAGCATGGGAAAAGCTTGAGGTCTCGTATAAGAGAGAAGAGAAGGTTAAAAATGTACAACTTCAAACTTTAAGAAGCCAATTTGATGCTTTACATATGAAAGAAGGCGAGTTGGTCTCCGATTACTTTTCTAGAGTCATTACCATTTCCAATCAACTAATAAGAAATGGTGAGAAGTTAGAGGATGTGTCTATCATGAAAAAGATTCTTCGGTTGTTAGATCCAAAATTTGATAGTATCACAACAATTATCGAAGAGACCAAGGATTTACAAGTCCTGACGATAGAGCAACTTCTGGGTTCATTGCAAGCCCATGAAGAAAAGAAGAAGAAGAATCAAGAGATTGTTGAACAACTCCTCAAGACGGATCTCCAACTAACTCAGAAAGATGAAAGCCTCAATAATAGTAGAAGCCAACATGGAAGAGGTAGCAGAAAAAGATGAGGTCATGCTAGCAAGCAAGGATGGAGTACCAACAATAACTATGAGAAAGAAGAAAGCTCTACAAGAGAACGTAGAAGAGGACAAGGACGAGATCATACCAACAATAATATGCGAAAGAAGAAAGCTATACAAGATGACGTGATAGAGGGCGTCCAAACTTGAGGTATGATAAATCTCAAATTAAGTGGTATAATT
The DNA here is from genome assembly GCA_022702705.1 of Papilionanthe hookeriana x Papilionanthe teres. Taxonomy (NCBI): domain Eukaryota; kingdom Viridiplantae; phylum Streptophyta; class Magnoliopsida; order Asparagales; family Orchidaceae; genus Papilionanthe; species Papilionanthe hookeriana x Papilionanthe teres. The sequence goes on from CM040432.1 coordinate 110,010,419, forward strand.
GTAACAAGTTCGAGCATTGTGCGAAAGAATGCAGAGCACCTAAGAACAAAGTTAATGAAAGAGTCAACTACATAGAAGAAAAGAGAGAAGCAGATGTCACTCTATTGCTAGCATACATGAACAATGAAAGAAATGAAGATATTATATGGTACCTGGACACCGGTGCAAGCAACCATATGTGTGGGAGACGAAGCATGTTCGTAGAGCTTGACGAATCAGTAAGTGGCAATGTGTCATTTGAAAATGAGTCCAAGATAGAGGTGAAAGGCAAAGGTAACATTCTCATCCCCCATAAAAATTGAAAGCATCAATTTATTTCTAATGTTTACTTTGTGCCGAATATGAAGAGCAACATATTGAGTTTAGGATAACTCTTGGAGAAATGATATGATATTCACTTGAAAGAAAATACTCTCTTCTTAAAAGACAACATTAGTAACTTGATTGCTAAGGTGCCAAAGTCTAACAATAGAATGTTCTTGCTCAACATTCAAAATGATATTACCAAATGTCTCAAGACCTATTATAAAGATGCTTCTTGGCTTTGGCATCGTCGATTTAGGCATCTCTACTTCGGAGGACTCGAATTGCTTTCAAAGAAAGAGATGGTGAGAGGATTACCTTGCATCAACCATCCTGATCAATTGTGTGAAGGATGTTTACTCGGAAAGAACTTCAGGAAAAGCTTTCCGAGGGAGTCAAGTTCAAGAGCTCAAAAGCCTCTTGAGCTCACACACACAGATGTCTGCGGTCCAATAAAGTCAAGCTCACTCGGTAAGAGCAACTATTTTCTTCTCTTCATAGATGAATTTTCACGAAAAACATGGGTGTATTTTTTAAAACAAAAATCAGAGGTTTTTGAAATGTTCAAGAAGTTTAAGGCAAATATAGAGAAAGAGCGTGGTCTCAAGATCAAAGCGATGCGATCTGATCGAGGAGAAGAATTCAATTCAAAAGAATTTCAAGAATTCTGTGAAGCCAACGGGATACGTCGACTTCTAACTGTGCCAAGATCCCCCAACAAAATGGAGTAGCAGAAAGGAAGAATAGAACCATTCTTAACATGACAAGGAGCATGTTAAAAAGCATGAGATTGCCAAAGGAGTTTTGGGCAGAAGCGGTTGCATGTGCTGTTTATTTGGCCAACCGGTCACCAACAAGAAGTGTGTGGGGAAAGACATCACATGAAGCATGGAGTGGAAGGAAGCCCGACATCTCTCATCTACGAGTTTTTAGATGTATAACTCATGTACACATACCCGATGAGAAAAGAAGTAAGCTGGATAACAAGAGTGAGAATTTTATTTTCATTGGTTACGACACCAAATAGAAAGGCTACAAGCTATACAATCCAAATACAGGGAAGACAATCATCAGCAGAGATGTCATAGTCGATGAAGGAGAAGAATGAGACTGGGGATCGCATGATGAGGACTACAACTTTTTCCCATACTTTCAAAAAGAAGACGCTGAACAACCAAGGATCGAGCAAGCAAGAGAAGAGCCTACTACTCCACAAACAACGTTGACTACAAGTACTCAAAGTGACTCATCGTCTTCAACTTCAAGAGAAAATTCAAGTGAAAGAGTACCTCGCTTCAGAAGATTACAAGATCTTTATGAGGTAACTGAGAATTAAGATAATCTTACTCATTTTTGTCTCTTTGCCAACTGTGAGCCCATGGATTTCCAAGAAGCCATACAAAGCAAGAAGTGGAAAGATGCAATAGATGAAGAAATCAAGGCATTCGAGAAGAACGACACATGGGAAGGGCATAAGGCAATTGGTGTAAAGTGGGTGTATAAAGCAAAGAAAAATTCCAACGGAGAAATTGAAAGATACAAGGCAAGATTGGTGGCAAAATGTTACAGTCAACGAATATGCATTGACTATGATGAGGTATTTTCTCCTGTTGCTCGATTAGAAACTATTAGACTAATCATCCTTTAGCAGCTCAAAATAAGTGGAGAATACATCAAATGGATGTAAAATTTGCATTCTTTAATGGAATACTTGAAGAAAATGTCTACATTCAGCAGCCACCAGGATATGAAGTCAAAGGACAAGAAGACAAGGTTTTAAAGCTAAAAAGGGCTCTCTACGGGCTGAAGCAAGCACCAAGAGCATGGAATAACCGAATAGACAAGTATCTACAAGAGAAATGTTTCATAAAATGTTCTTATGAGCATGCTCTTTACATCAAGAATGAGGATATAAATATCTTGATTGATTTTTTATATGTCAATGACTTGATCTTCACCGAAAACAATCCAAGCATGTTTGAAAAGTTCAAAAAGGCGGTGATAAAGGAGATCGAAATGACAGAGATTGGATTCATGACATACTACCTTAGCATTGAAGTCAAGCAAACGAAAGATGGGATTTTTATCTCTTAAGAAGGTTATGCAAGGGAGATATTGAAGAAGTTCAAGATGGACAATAGCCGACCTATAAATACCCCTGAGAATGCGGAGCCAAGCTATCAAAATACGATGTAGGAGACATAATTGATCCAACTGTTTTCAAGAGTTTGGTTGGAAGTTTGCGCTACTTTATATGCACAAGGCCTGATATTCTCTATGCAGTTGGATTTGTTAGTCGCTACATGGAGACTCCGACTGCAACCCATATGAAGACAGCTAACAGATCATGCGCTATATCAAAAGTACACTTGATTTTGGCTTACTTTACTCATCATCTAACAATTTCAAGTTTGTAGGATATAGCGACAATGATTGGGCTGGAGACATGGATGATAGAAAGAGCACTACAAGGTTCGTGTTCTTCATAAGAGACACTGCTTTCACATGGATATCAAATAAACAACCAATTGTCACTCTTTCTACTTGCGAAGCGGAGTACGTAGCTGCAACCTCATGTGTTTGTCATGCGATTTGGCTTCGAAACCTATTAAAGGAGTTATGTTTACCACAAGAAGAGGCGATCAAGATTTGTATCGATAACAAGTCTGCAATAGCGTTAGCAAAGAATCCAGTTTTTCATGATAGAAGCAAGCACATTGATACACACTATCTCTACAACAGAGAATGCATTGAAAGAAAGGAGATACAAGTGCAGTACGTGAAGTCTCAAGATCAAGTTGCAGATATTTTTACCAAGCTACTCAAGAGTGAAGACTTTATCAAAATGAGAAGTTTACTTGGAGTCACAAAATCAAGTTTAAGAGGGGGTGTTGAAATATAAACTTGATTTTTGGGTTATTAGTTTTTGGAACTTAGTTGTTTAATTAAAGCCCAATAAGAGTCCAATTTCTAGAAGCATGTTCTAGAAAAGTCTTATTTAGAAACTTATTCTAGAGTAATCCATAGAAATGTCTAGAAATTTGTGGTAGGTATGGAGTTATGAAGAAAATTCTAGAGAGTCATTTGTAACCATTAGATTAGAATTGAAGTGGCACAATCCTAGCCATTAATTTAGAGGTGCCACTAGTATAAATAGGGGTGGAGTCTTTGAGTTTGTATCAAGCCAAGAAATAGTGATAAATAAAAGTGTAGCTTCTTCCATAAATCTTCTTCTTCCAAAGAGCTTCTCCATTCCAACAGAAGAGTCCCAACACCCGGCAGGATATACCCCGCTCTGATACCACTTGTCACACTCCCAAAAGAGCTCTTTTGAGAGCGTGACAATAGGCTTTCCCAAGTTCAATAGGCTCCCAAGGATCCTAGTCTCCCCAAGCCAGTAAAACAGGGCACTGAAAAAGTATCGAACAATTAGTGAACTAAAGTTGAATAGGACTTTCGACATGCTGAGAACAGGGGAGCAAGGCAACAAATGTTAAAGATTTAGATACATACAACTTAATTATAATGCATTTACATATCTAACACCTAAACTTCAATTTTTACACATATATGCCATCTTACATATTCCTGACACTACAGTAATTAAGCATATTTATATCTGACATATCAGACATTAATCAGAGGCAAATCCAATGATATTTAAGGATTATCGTCGAATTTGCATATGATTTATATCTAAATTTTTTTGATGTTAATTTTAGGGTCGGTAATATTACTTCTGTCTCATTTACGTTGAATAATCCCGACACAAATAATTTGCATCGATTTTTGTGTCGTCGTTGCGTTGAATTTATTTATATGAAAAGTACGTCAAAATTTGCTCTTTAAAATATCAGACGATGAATATTAGCATCAGTTTATAGTCTAATTTGCATCGAAAAAATATTGTACAACGACAAAATCTAATTGTCGACGTAGCGTCATATTTTACGTCTGAATACAGATACAAATATGACACAAACCTGCAACAAAAAAAAGATCATTTACATTTTCAAAACCTGCACAAAAACACATCCCACATTACATATCACATGAAGTATATCAATATCACAAATCAAATCTCTAAACAATATCATTAATAAGATAAATAATATCAAAAATCGTCCCAGAAGCAAAGTTAATCCAAAAAAATTCCACAACAAAAGTTCAACATAACGCTTAAAAAAAAAAAGAAAAAAAAAACTACTCTTCTCCATCCTCATCCTCCTCTTGCACGGATGTTAAGGTATCCACCATGCACGTAATAGAGTCCTCGACTTTATGTTAGCCTTCTAGCATATGCTCGCTCAACTGGCGGATCTCTTCGCTCATTGCAGCTACCTGCTTGACAAGAGCCTTTTATTATGGCTATGAAGTGTTCGAGGAACTAAAAATGGGACCGAAGGAGAGCTCGGCCTTGAAAACTATGCCCCTCGCTCCAAGGTCATAAACCCTCCCCTCCTTCCTTTCTGTCGCTTGGGCCCAAAGCTTGTACTCACAGTGTGCAGTGGTAGACTCACTATCACTGTTACTGGCGAAAGTCTGGGTCTGAGAGGCCAAGTGCCTCTCCCGGAGCTGCTCGAACACCTGCATAATAAAAACAAGTATTTAATTGTCACTTTCAACAGTCATAGTCAAAATAAAATTTTAATGTAAGGTTTTCAACCATCCGAGAATGCTCTGAGACCCACTGCCCAGTCCTTGGACACCAATGAATTGGAACATGCAGCTCGGCAATGGATGGAGCATGACTCAACTTCTTAATCTGCGTAGCGTGCCAAAATGATTAACGTTGAAAAACTTTATCATCCAAAAATTGAATTAATGTTTACAACTTTATCATTCGGTTTGGTTGAATCTCTGGCTGAAAATGATGCCTCTCTTTTTCCATCTTAAATGCTATTTTGTAAGTTTGTTCATTTTGCATTATGAACCTCCACGTGGGTTGAAGAAACCATTTACACACACACACACTCATATATTGTATGGAATCAGTTGCTCCTCTTAGGTATGGACTTTTAGTAATTCAGTGCCAGAAATGTTCAACATTGATGTTATGGAATTTGTGCTTTGCTTTTATAACATGTTTTCTCTCTCCATGTGTATGTGAGTGAGAGAGAGAGAGAGAGAGAGAGAGAGAGAGAGAGAGATTACATGTTTTTCCAAGAATTTTATAGGAAGATTTACATAAATACCACTCAATTCCTATGTATTCCTATGTATTTACATATCTGACACTTTAACTTCAATTTTTACATATAAGCCATTTTATCTAGTATTTTATTGTGGGGCATTTAGACACAGCGAAATTCTTATGTATATGCAAATGGAACAACCAATCTTTGTTTTCTTTTATTGATATCACTCAAATCTTTTATATTTTTAACTTCTGAAACGTTTAGTATGCTTTTTCATTCATATGTATGATGACATATATGCAAAAATTGATGCTTAGGTATTAGATTGTAAATATATAAGAATCGAGTGGTTTGTATGTAAATCTTCATTAAAACAAAAAATTAACTTTTTTTTAGTTAAAATAGTGATTTTGTTGATGTGGTGTGAAGAATTTGGGTGTTAAGTATGTAAATACATAAGAATTGGGCGGTTTGTTAATTCCTCAATTTTTTTTGTTTATAATAATAACATTTAAATTAAACAAAAGAAGAGAAAAATAGGGTTAGGATTTGTTTAGGATGGTTAAAATTATACTTTTTTTGTTTGGAATTTTTTGATTAGTAGACTTATTTTTTTTATAGAGGTCACATAAATTTTTCTTACAATCATCACACATGCGCAATTTATTTAGTGTTAATAGATTAAGATCATTTTTTATACAATATCCCCAATGCCCAAATCTTTTTAGCTCTACCTCTATCTTTCTCAACATAAATCAAATCTAAAACATCTACATTTTTGACAGGGTCATTAGATGGTTGACGTTCAGGATTACCAAATCATGTAAGACGTCTCTCTCTAATATTGTCATTCAGCTACCTACGCTAACCCTTTCACGGATATATTCATTTCATACTTCTTCCACCTATAGTCTGGCGCGGCAAAGGGGGCTTTATCTCCAAGTATAAAGCAACTCATCCACCTATAGATTCTAGTCTCAACAACATATATAAGAATTGTGTGGTATGTATCTAAATACCCCAATTCTATAAGAAAAAAAAAGATGAAATAATCAGACGAACTTGTGGGCAATGGCCGACATTAGGCAGAGCAATAAAATCCTCTTCTGCTGCAAAGTTTGCATAGGCTTTCCCAAGTTCTATAGGCTCCTAGGGATCCTTTTCTCCCCAAGCCGCTAAAACAGGGCACTGAAAAAGATTTGAACAATATTAGTGGAAAATAGTGCTTACCGCATGCCGAGAACAGGGGAGCAACGCAACAAAAGTTTGAAAGTTTTACATACATAACAACGTAATTCCAATGCATTTACATATCTAAACCTACACTTCAATTCTTATGGATATCTGTCATCTTATCTATCCATGACACTAGATAAATTAAGTGTTGTTTTGACCCCCAATTAGTCACTAAGGTAAGTGGCACTCTTGTAAATTTCTACTTACTTTAAGCCTCCAATGTTGACTTTAGAAAGGTGCCACCTCATTATGGAAGACCCTAGAAGAGGACATGTGGAGGCCATGCGGTGGAAGGAGGACATGTGAAAGGACATGTGGAGACCATGCGATGGAGGACTCTAAAGGGTGGACATGTGGAAGCCATGCGATCCTTGAAGGTTACACCTCATCTATTTATAGAATATTATAATGTAATCTAATCTACTATAAATAGATGAGAGGAGGGGAGGCTTTAGTGTGGGTTTTGTAAGAGTGAAAAAGAACTAGAAAGAGTGCGGGCTAGCTTGTTAAGGGTGAGGAGAGCATCTTGGAGGCCTTGGATGTGAAGAGAGGCCATGGAAGATGAGGGCTCATCTATGTAAAGCTAAGTACTCATGTTTCATCGTCCTAGTGGATTATTTCGATTCCTCCCGTGGACGTAGGTCAAAAAGACCGAACCACGTAAATCCTCTTGTTTGCTTGTGCTCTTGTGTTTGCATCTTCTTTGTTGTGATTTGCGGTTTGTTCTCTTACCAAGATTGAAGAAAGAAAGTGTTTTTCCCCACAACATTAAGCATATTTGTGTCGGACATAAATCGGACGCAAATCCAATGATATTGAAGGATTATCATCCAATTTTTATCTAATTTGTGTCTGATTTATTCTAACGTAAATTTTCGTTTAATTTACATCGAACAATTCCGACGTAAATAATTTGCATCGAAGTTGTGTCGTCGTTGCGTCGAATTTATTTATACGAAACATGTGTCGAAATTTGCGTCTGAAAATATAAGATCGTGAATATTAACGTCAGATTACAATCTAATTTGTATCAAAAAATATTGTACAATGACAATCTAATTGTCAATGTAGCATCGAATTTTACGGCCGAAAACGAATCTAAATCCAACGCAGACTTGTAACACATAAAAATATATTTAGAATATCATTCACATTTCCACAACCTGCACGAAAACACGTCACAATACATACCACATTTAACATATCCATATCACAAATCAACTCTCTAGACAATTCACATTTCCACAACCTGCACAAAAACACGTCACAATACATACCACATTAAACATATCCATATCACAAATCAACTCTCTAGACAATATCATTAATAATAAAAAAAATACTATAACTAATCATCCAAAATAAAAATAGTAAAGTTAATCCAAAAAATTCTACAACAAATGTTCAACATAAATATTACAAATAAAAGAAAGTATAAAAAAAAAACTATTCGTTATCTCTATCCTCCTCCTCCTCCTGCACGAATATCATAAGCTGCTTCCCCTAAGAATCTAGCATTCGCTCCTGCACGAATATCCTCCTCCTCCTCCTGCACGAATATCTTCGACTCTATGTTGGTCTTCTAGCATTCGCTCACGCAACTGGTAGATCTCTTCACTCATTGCAGCTACCTGCTTGGCAGGAGCCTCCTGTTCTTGCTGTGAAGATCTCAGGGAACTAAGAATAGGACCACTGGAGAGCTTGGCATCGAAGGCTATTCCCTTTGTTCCAAGGCCATACTTCGCCCCAATGCCATAAACCCTCCCTTCTTCCTCTCTGCCGTTTGGGCCCAAAGCTCGTACTTGGAGTACATAGTTGTAGAATGACTATCACTGCTTCTGACAGAAGTCTGGTCCTGAGAGGCCAAGTGCCTCTCTTGGAGAGGCTCGAACTCCTCCTGCATAAAGAAAACCAATGTTTAATTGACAATCTTAACAGTTAAAGTCAAATTAAACTTTTAATTTAAAGTTTTTAGGTTACATCAACACGCCATGAATGCTTTAAGACCCACTGCGCAGTCCCCGGGCATCGATGAGTTCTGACATGCAGCTCCGCAATGGATGGAGCACGACCTAACTCCTTGGCCGGTGTAGCATACAAAAATGTTTAGGGCTGCCAAAAATTGAATTAATGTTTAAATATCTAAAAAAATCGTACCAGCCTCATGTAGTGCTCTGTATGGGGGACCAAACCGCCAATATGGAGTGCAACTCCCCTGCCATCCTCCATCCCCTGGTTTGCCCGGTTCGTTTGCTACTTTCTCTCATAATCAAAAGAAATAAAAGGCATAAAAAGAATGAATATTTCACAAGATGAGCATTCGATTAGAAGAAAGTCGGCCCACAAGTTGTAAAGTTAAATGCAGCGGGGGAAGATAGAAAGTCATCTCTTTATCTTTCCAACTCAAACATCAACAGTGCAGGACATTTTATGGAAAACAATGTTGCATATAAAGAACTCAACATAGTTAGTTTTTAAATTATTAACGGAAACCAAGTGTAGTTTACAAAATCTGCATAATTTCTTCAGTCATCTGCTCACTAAATATAAAGAACTTAACAGAGTTCTTATTATTTACTTACAAAATGTTATTACAAAAATTTTATACATATCATACAAGTTTTATGTACTTTTACTTTTAATACCTAATTAATTAATTATTTATTTATTTATATAATAGTTATTCTTTAAATCATATAAAAAAATTTCACTAATATTAACTTATTTAAAATAAGAAACCCGTTCTCATCCATTTCATCTCAAGTTATTTAGTTAGTAAAGTGTCTTGTAAGTAAATATAAAAACTTGTGCGAAAGCCTTGGGTCATTGGTTACGGCCTTTGGTGCAAGTCTCTCGGGTCCGGGGTTCTAATCTCACCCATCGCGGGAGGTTTCGAATAGCACACCGAATTGAAAGGCGAGTCCGACTCTCGCTCGGTTCAACCTATAAGGATTGATCGGCGGTCTTCAACTGTCAATCAAAGTATATATATATATATATATATATATATATATATATATATATATATAAAGTAGATATAAAAACTTAGGAACATGCTAGTAATTCCCACCATAAGTAATTTGCAGTTATTCAAATTAATATGATCCCACTATAAAAACCATGGCACGTTGTTTAAGATTTCTAATAAATTATTTGAAGAATCTATCCTAAGCTTATAAATGATTAGTGTATACTCTCAAGGCTGAACTAGTTACCATACAATTCTTATAGATTTACATTTTAACACCTAAAATTTGATATTTACATTTGTATTTTATACGCCATTAATAAATTCTCATCGTCCAACACAAATCTCAAAATATGACACAGATCTCGAGATAATCTTTTGAGTAAAAAATATTCAAAGTCTAATAAAGAATCATCCAAAAGTTCTATTTCAACAAATTTACAGTTAAACTAGCCGGTTTGATAAGACAAACCTAATAGTACTAACATTGATCCAATCTAAACTAAATCGCGCCCTAATCAAGCCATCAAACTAGATTGGAAGCTTTACAAACATATTTGAAAGGTTAAACAAATTCAAATCTTGCGAGTTTATAATTGAATCGAGCGTCTCGACAAGAAGAATCCAACGAGCCCAAGATTACTCAATTCTAACATCATTAAGACACTCAAATAACCATAAAACGTCGTCTAATCGAAGAAAGCTCTCCGGACCATCCGATCAAAGTGGCTCATATTCATGCATTACTTGCACTCAGAACACTATAAATAGAGCCACAACCCTTTCATGGGGGGATGAGAGCTTGGGGTTTGAGAAAGAACTTAAAGCTTTGGGAATGAGCTGAAGTCGAACAAACTCTTGTCATCGTCAATCGTTGCTGACCGCAATCCATCTCCTGTAACCGCCGTTGACCAACACCTGTCGGCCTATACCAATCGCCATCGACCACCACCTACTTCTTACAACAAATTCATTCATGCACCGACGTTGTAACTCCGAAGTGTATTTTCGTTTTTGGGTTTTCCATGTAAAAACTTCGAATGTCATTACTAGTTATTTTCTCTCTTCTGAGTGTGTACTGAATCTTCGTACGATTTTAAGATAATGATTTGCTACTCTATTGCCGTGATTTTTTTTGCATGCATCAGTATTATTTTTAAACCACAAATCTACGACGAAGAAAATACATTTCACTTTCAACAAGTTCAAAATTTTTTTTAGCTCTTGAACTTAATTTTCCCGTCATAGACACTTTAAATAGCACTGAAGCATCTGTCGATATGAATGTTTTACTTTATATTATTATTAATAAAGTACAGTTTTACCTTTGGACAACAATAATAACAATCATTCTCTTTTGCAACATGTTTGAAGAGCTGCTCTTCGTTCTAATAATATTAATTTTCACGTTGGTGTAGAGCTACTGTGAATTCAGTTGGTAATGTTTCAAATGTTAATTTAGTTGTTATTACTGAAAATGATTACTTCATATGGTAATATTTCTAATATTAATTCAACTGATTTTAATTCTATTGAAATTAATGCATCTGTAAATGATGACATTATTCCAAATAAGAATTCAGTTGGTAATTTGAATGTGGCAAGATTATTCCTGCTTCTTCTAATTATAATTTTTGATATTTTATGTCTTTTGGAAACTAAACAGTCTCCTTCAATTGCTTCTAATCTTATTGCTTTAAATCAATCTAAAGTGTATTAAAATGAAGATATCTTGCATAATTTTAATCTTGTGAAAAATGGAAATATTTGGATTAAATGGAATAAAGATATTCTTCATTTTTCTAATGTTCATATAGATTCTCAATTTACCATGGGCAAACCTTTTTTTTTTTTATTACATTATTTTTTTGTGACTATTATTTAAGTGAATAACAATGCTTTTAGAAGGAAAACTTTATGAAATCCTCTTATTTTAATTTCTAAAAATATATCTTCTCCATGGAGATTTTAATTACATTTGTTGGCTTAATAAAAAAGTTGGAGGTTTTCCTCCTTCACATAGTAAACTCTATGATTTTAATGAATGTACAACAAAGGTTGATCTTATTGAGCTTCAAAATTTGGGTTACTCTTATAATTGGTTCAATAATCAACTAAATAATCCAATTAGATATCTTCTAGGTATAGCTATTTGTAATTCTTTTTGGATTATTTTTTTTATTAATTAGTTGTTGACCTGACTTTTGTGAGGACTCATTCGACCTACTTTGTACATGACCCTAAATTAATGTTATGTCATCATGGGACCCCCAATGCATAAGCTCAAGCCCCCAACCCTAGGCTTTTGACCAGGTGAGAACCTACTTTGGCCACCAGGGACATGCCTTAGGTGAACCCAAATTGACTACTAGGGGCTAGACATACCTCAGGTCACCCAAATCAAACTGAAACCCTAGCAACTTGTCTATAAACCCTAGGAACTATTTTGACCACCAAATCCAGCATGGGAGATCCAATTAGGTCATCTCTAATATTGGTTAAATCTTGACCAATTGACCACCTTCCCATTCAATTTGACTTCACCTAACATGGTCATGACACCACACCATGTGATGAACCCAATCGGTATCATAGGGTCAATCCCTTTAATTCACTTAATTAATTAATTAATTAATTAAGGGGAGTATTAAATTTTATTTAAGCCTAAGTTAACAGACTAAGTTCAATCCAACCCTATCTAAAGTGGTTAACACACTAACCCAACCATGAGGTCAAAATTGACATTATGGAGTCAACCCTTACGATTCACCTAATTATTTAAATAGGTCAATCTTAAAGAATCATTATTGTCTAATCCATTGGATTAGCTTAAGCATGCCCAATTACTACCCAACCCATCATGAAAAAGGCCTTAGCCCAGACCCTAAGCCCATGACCTAAGCCCATGAAGCACCCTTCTTGGATCTCCCATGACTACCCTTGACCCAAGTCAACCCATCAAGATAATGGGTGACACTGTTGACCTCATTTTTGATGAGGTCTTCTCTTCTTCTCTTTAGTAATTAGGATCTAGCCTTAGGCTTTTCCTTTGACTATCTTAGAGGATTAGAATTAAGACCCACCTTTTAGAAATTCAAACCACTTCTAAACTCCCTGCAAACCCCACAAACTTGACTGTAGACCCCTAATCACCTAGAGGGTTGAAATCAAATGTGGAAGTTTAAAGGATGAGTTCCTATAGGACTTTTTGGCCTTAGGACTGCCCTGGGTGGCCTGGTCGGTGAGGGGCTGACTTACACACACACTACACTTATACACTACACCTACACACTACACTTTCACACACCTCCCGAAAAAAAACACACCCATACCCGACTTGACCTCCCGACTCATGTAGGTGATTCACATGGATGGTCCTTAACCCCTAAGCCCTTGGCTAAGAGGGTTAAGAACAACATAGTGAATGCCTCAAATGAGTCCCTTCATGGCTCATGTGGGCTTGATATGGCTTCATGGCTCAACCAAAATGATTTTATTCCACTTACATTCACCTAATCTTCCATTTTCCAAATTTTTAATTTTTGACCCCCGGGACCCTACACCCGCCAACCTACCCTTCTTCCTTTGGACTCCTAAAATAAAATGTTCCAAATTTGATCCATCCCCTATTGAAATTCAAAAATTCAATCCCTTGAAAACTTAAACTTTGAAATTCTTGAGAGCAGAATTACCGATTATTATCGAAGTTTTCTTAGGTGATTCCCGTCACTTAAGATGTAATTAACTATAGGGGCTTGCCCTTATAGGGAACTTTAAGAACCTGAGTAATATAAACCCTGCTTAATTCATTTATATTAAGCAGGGGAACTTGTCGGCTTATAAAATTGGTTCGCAGACCAAACGGATGTCACAAACCTCCTAGTTTATTTAATCGAGCCCCATCATCAAGCAGTGTATCTATTCTTTGGGATAGATATACAGTTTGTGGTGCGGTGCTCGTTTATATAAACTATTTGAGATGTGAGATCAGTTTGACTTCATATCTTAAAATTTTTTAAAATTATTTTCAAAATCAAAACACTACTTTCCAAATTATATATATATGTAAATTAAATTTAAAATATGCCGACAACTTCTGTAGGCGACCCCTTTGCAAAACACATAACCTAAAAATATGCCGACAGACACATGACAAAAATTAAATTGATTTTAAACAAAATCAAAATAAAAAAGGGAGAAGAGACAAAGAAGATCACACCTACCTCCTACCCCCAACTTTACACTTGGTATCCAATTCTTCCATACCCAAATCCTCTCATGTTTGAGTCAGCTAGACTATAATTGAACTCAACAACCACACCTCCAACTCCCTCGAATGCTTTAATCCACGAAATTTCTCCCTTCTCCACCATTCGAGCCTCGAGGGTGAAGGCTTCAAAAAATGGGAAATGACACCCCTAATTCATCCAAAAGCGTCTCATGACTCTGCAAATTCTCTGAGGAGCCACCCGCGCCTATCTCATGCCATGTCAAGCTCTCTCATGGCCATTAGAAGAAAGAACCGGAGAACTCCATACACCACTATACTCTCCACTTAGACTCCCGAACCCTTAGCCTTCAACAGAGAAAATATTCTCTTAGATATAGGCATTTGATCCCCCATCCCCTCAAGCCCTCAACCCCACTAGGAAACTCTATTTTCCTAACCCTAAGCCAGGACAAAATTCATCCTTGACATGAACCTTTTAAAAACTTAAATCCATGCATCCTAAAAGCTTCCTAGAACCTTTACGACACTCCTCCAATCAAAATCAGGCCTTCCCGCAGCCTCTAATCTATCTCAACACCAAATCAAGTCACCATTTGTCCTAGCTCATAGATAGAGCCAGTTTAAATCCAAATTAACACAGAGAGAAGCTTTGTGAGGTCACAACGATCGTGTCGATCAAGCCAAATCGAGACTACACCTCTTGGGATAAGGTATGGATCAACAATCTTAAAAATTGCTTCGATTTTGGTCTTCTGTAAAATAAATGGACAATCCATACTTGATAAACCATATAGATGTGTTGTTCTAATTTTGATGAAGCTTTAGAAATAAACCCTGTGAGATTTCATTGAGAAATGAGGGAGATCATAGGGTTTAACTATGGATGTTCATCGCTTCATTGTCTTGTGGGGACGATGAACGGATGATGTCCATTTTCATGTATTGGAAATGGATGGCAGTGATTGGGTAGAACCATTAAACCATGCAGAACATAGGAGCAAACCAAATGCCACCTTAGCGTCGACGTGGAAAGTGCACCGAATCAAGTGACGTCAGTTGGAGTTCTATTGGGACGAGGATGACGCAACGCTAACTAGATTAAATAGGAAAATATGATTTTCTTATTTAATTAAATCTAGAAAATTCAATACAACTTTAAAAATTCATAATTTTGTGTAGAAAAATCGTGAAAATAAAATGAAAATACCCCTGAACTCAATGAACAGAGGGGAAAATAATAAAAAAAAATTAAAAAAATACTTAACTTATATTAAATTTTAATTAATTAACACATCCAAACACTGTTTTAATTATTAAAAATTAATTATAAATTGAAAAATTCCAAAATTTTGAGAGCATTTTCCCTTTGATATTGAGAATAATCTCTGATTTTTATAAGATCAAAGAAAAGCTCTAACCCTAAAATGGTAAATTTTTTACCAAAAATTGTAATTATTTTGAAAAATAATTACAAAAATTGAAATAAAATTAAGGAAATTGAAAATTAAAATGGAAATTAATAAGGAAAATTAGGGCAGTGAAATTAAACCATAAAGCAATATTTTTACCTTAAAAAACCCTAAAATTTTAAATTAGAAATTCAAGGGTAAAAATGTGAAAAATGAATAATTTGTATTTTGGCCCAAATTATTCTTTAAAATAAGTTAAAACATTGATCTAAGGGTTTAAGGGGCATTATACCATGGTTATCCTCTTAACTATGGGAACATCTCTATGATCTAGTGTTTAGCCTAGTTTGAGCTTAGGCTTAGGTTAGGTTTAAGCTAGCTTAAACCTAATCTGAGTGAACTCATAATTAGACTCAACCCAATTGAAGTTAAATATGAGTCCTAATCGGATTTGACTTAGCTCATGCCCAATTTAGGTTAGATCCAACCTAATTTTAAGTGTTGGGTCTAGCCACCTTAGACCCAACCTAACCCTAGGTGTTGGTCTAACCACCTTAGATCCAACGTAACCCTGAATGTTGTGTCAAGCCACCTTAGATCCAACCTAAACCAAAACTCTAAGACTAATCTACATTAGACTTAGCCAACTATTTAAGTTCAACCTAAATTAAACCTAAACCCTAAGTCTAACCTACATTAGACCTAACCAAACCTATAGATTCAACCTACATTGAACCTAAAACCCTAAGTCTAACTTACAATCGACTTAGCCAACTCTTTATGTTCAACCTACATTGAACCTAAACCCTAAGTCTAACCTACACTAGACTTAACCAACCTTAGGTCTAGCCTAACCTAGACCTAACATAAGTCTAACCTAACTTAGACCTAGTTGAAATTGAACTCAACCTTTGGTTTAACTCAACTTAGAATTAACCTATGTCTAATCTAACTTAGACTTAGTTCAAATTGAACTAATATAAGGTCTATCTTAACCTAGACCTAAATACAATCTAAACCTTCTTAGGTCTAACCCAATTTAGACCTAAATTCAACATAAAATACCATTAGTTCTAGCCCAACCTAGATCTAGCCTAAGTCTAATCTAACTTAGACTTAGTTCAAATTGGATTTCCTTGGCTCAAGTCCAACCTAGACCTAACTTAAGTCTAATCTAACTTGGACTTAGGCCAAATCAACTAAATAACTGAGTCAACCCGACCTAACTCGGGTTAATCTAAATCAACTGAATCACCAGGTCAACCCGACTTAACTCGAGTTAACCCAATTCAACTAAGTAATCGGGTCAACCAAAATGAGTACATCTATAACCAGAATGATATTTTTAATATAGCTATTTCATTTTATTCTGATTTTCTTAACAATCATAATGGTAATGACCATGTCGATGTGTATCTTTCTTATTAATCATTATATTTCTGAAAAATGACGCAATCATTTTGGTTCAAGGTTTTTTCGATTGAGAATATTACAAATATATTTTTCTCTATTGGATCTAATAAGGCTCCTAATCTTATGGTTTTACTTCGAAATATTTGAAAGACATTTGGCATATCATTGGTTTTAATTGTACTGCGATAATTAATCATTTTTTTTCCTTACTACTTAACTTTTTCATAGAGTGAAACACACTGCTGTTATGGTTATTCTTAAAAAGAAGAATATTATTTTTTTTTTTCGATTATCTGCCCATATCTTTATATAACACTTTTTATAAAGTGGCAACAACTCATTTAGCCGGAAGGCTTAAAATTATCATTCATGCCATTGTTCATTCTGCCCAAGCAGCTTTATCAAAAGGACGAATTTCATTGTAATATTATTTTTGTGAATAAACTACTTTCTGGTTATAATTATAGTAACTCTACTAGAAAATTTTGCTCTGGAATTAATATTTTCAAAGTTTTTACTAAAGTGATTAGAAAGATTTTCCCCATATTTCCATTAACTAGATTGTAGCTTGTACTGTTAAAGTTAACTTTTATGGTTTTATTAATGTTGAATTAAAAGGAAAATTTTCTTCTTCTTCTTCTTCTTGTCTAAGACAAGATTATCCCTTCTCCATACATTTTTGTTATTATTACAGATGCTCTCTCTGTGATGCTTGATTATTATTTGATTTGTTACAATCATAAAGATAACAATACTCATTTAATGTGTTAATGATATTCTTATTATTGAAAAGGCTGAAATTCTTTATAACAATGTTATTTCTAATATAATAAATACTACCAGTCCTTTTATTAATGTCTCAAAACATGTTATTACTATTTCAAAATTTGTGAATTTTCCAATTCAACAATACATTTGTAGCATTTTTTTATTTCACTATTAAGCCCTTGCATTGGGATTTGTTTTATGTTACTATCAAATGTTCTCAACTTGTTATTGTTCATTGTCATCAACTAATTAAAAAAAAATTAATTTGTTGTTTTCTGGTTGGAAGCTAAAATTTTTAGTTATGGCCGATATATTCAAATTAATTTAATTTATTATATAGAGTTCTTTATACTATTAGTTTCGTCCTACCACTTTTCCGAAAGATTTGAGAAAAAGAATATATTTTAATTTATATAATTTTCTTCATAATAATGATGATAATAAAATATTTTATACCATTGCTTGGAATAAAGTGATCATGTCGAAACACATTGGTCGTTTGGGTCTTCCCTCTTTAGATGTTATTAATATCACGTGTAATTCTAAGATCATTTGAAAATTTTATAATGCTTATTTAAATATATCAAGATCATGTCCTAATCATTATGATTCCAGATGGGATAATTCTTTATCATCTTCTACTTCTTTTTGGAAAGATTTAATTAGAGTTGATAATAAGATTAAAAGAGTTATGTCTTTTGAAATTATTAATAATAATAGTGAATTATTCTTATATATTTAATTGCATTTCATTAAAGGAACATTTCAGTGATTACATTTTCGATTAGTTTAATCCATCCCTTAATAATAAACTCTATGAGATTATCGATAATTACAATTGGAGTCGTCCTCTTGATGCTATGTCCATGAATTTTGCATAACGATTATTTATAATATTTCTATTACCAGTGATAATACTTGCCTTTGGAATAATGTCAATATATATTCTTTTATATGATAATTCTTCTAGTATTGGTTGGTTAGTTTAAACTTATTTGATTTAAAGGGTGTGAACATTAATTCGGTTTAGCTATGCAGGTATCAGATGATTTAAATAATTTAAACTTCATATTAATCAAACTTTAATTGAAATATCTGAACCTAAATTTCTTTGGTCCACGATTTCCTGCGCTCTAGAAGCCTTCTTCATTTTTTGAATAAGTTCCGATAGGGTGATGATGATTAGGCCACATTCTTATAAGAAATCTTTTTATTTATTAACTTATTAACGTATTTTAACATAATATCCACTTGCACATAACTTTCTAGCTCGTCCTGCCGAACGTGCGTCTCCGTCTTGAATTCTACCTTCTCGAAAGCTATAAAAGTAAATATTAAAGTCCAAAGCGAAGATCCAAACAAAAATCCATTAAATTCCAAATGTGTTGGCAAAGATGCAGTTTAATAATTGAGCTGTATTATCGGTTGACTGATTTAGTCAAAGTCCAAAGATAACTCAGAAAGTGAAAAACGTCAGAACTAGCAGAACAATTCAACTTCTAAAAAATCGGCTGCCTCCATTATTAATCAAATTTAATCTTTTTTTTTTTTGATTAAATTGCTATATATAAAAATTTTAATATGAAAACAGTGAAAATATCATACCACAAAATTAAAATTTTAGAAATTTATTCAAATATTCAAGAGAAAATTATCCTTAAAATATTGCAGATTCAATTCATTAAATATCATTATTATAACTTTATTAAAATATTTCAATTATAATGAATATTGATTGTATCAATTCCTTTGGCCTCATCTTTAACTCTTTTTTTGTCGATTCGATGTTGGATTTGCATAACTTCGATAAAAACAAATAACTGAATTGCCGCTCTTCCAAGTTTGGCAAATTGATTTGATGTGTTGGCTTTCTGAAGTGCCAAACTTGCGTTCAAGCATGAAACTGAAGATTAAATTTCAAGATGAATAGATGAGGGGTCACAATAAACAGTAGGTCATTGTAAATCAAGAGAAAAATAGAAAGGCTAGATTGCATTTCGTTGATCCTTTTAACCTTGGATTCAATCATAGACTTCCATTAGACAATCAGTGAATGTGCTTAAAAATACTACCAATGAGTTTGGTTCAAATAAACATAAAACATGTAAGCAAGTGATAGAGCAATCATAAAAAATCTTGCGCCAAAATATTAAGGCAAACTTAAGCTACTACAAGACGGTTTGTCTGTTAAAATTTCATTTTAATAATTTATCAATAATTTATGTCATTTATTTTTATAACTCATGAAAACTTATGTTATTTATGTCATAACTTATGATAACTTATGATATTTATTTGTTAACTCATGTAACCCCTAAATGAATAGAGGTTACTAACTTATGTCATTGATTTTAATAATAAAAATCAATTAATTTATTTAATTGTCATAAATCCTATTGGTTAGTAACCCCTTGATGGATGGTAGGCTAAATAGAGCATGAAAGTGAGAATGGGTCCTCTCTCTACCCAACACACCACGTACATTTCTCTCCATCAGAAAGTACAGAAAGTTTTAAGGGATTAGAGAGAGAAACTTCATCTATTCAGGATCAATTTTCTTCAAGATCAAATTTCTTCATCATGAATACATGTATGAGTTACTTTATTATAGATATGTAAAAATCACGAATTTAAAAGATCTTGGCTATTATGTATCTTTGAAATTTGTGTCATAAAGTTCACACATAAATTTCTTACATGTGGTATCAGAGCCTTGATTACTAAATTTATGTTTTTTCATATAATTTTATTTATGTTAATTATATTAAATTTCCGCTGCGAATTAGATCTTGAATTAGACTACTAAAGTAAATTGATATGATTAAAATTATTATTTATTTGATGTCGATGTTATGTTTAATTTGTTAGTCACCAAAGTGACTAAATTAGTAAGTTTAATAGACGTCAAATTAAATAAATTCAATTACTCACAAGTTTGTGATGCTTATTATGAAATAATTTAGTATTTTATCACGAAAATATTAAAAATCATCGATTATAAAATATTTCGGATCGCCTAAAGGTTGGTCATTTGTTTTATAATCTTTGAATATAATTGTAATCTATTTATATACTTAGTTAAGATATGTTTATATATCTAAAGATAATAAGCATATCTAATTTGAGTATAAACAATTATCAATTATTAAATTTAAGTTAAGCATCAATTATGTTTATTATCGTGTATTGTTATATCACCCAAAGGAGATTTCAATACACTATTATTATTACAATTATTATTTTAATCTGATTTCATATGAATATCTATGTAAGTTTAATGTTCAAAGCATTAATGTACTAGCATGTTTTATTCATTTGCAGTAACTACTCTTGTTTCTCTTCATTCGCAAGCTACATCTGTTCAAACATTCAATGGGCTTAATTTCTATGAATGGCGTGAGCAAGTCCAGTTTCACCTTGGTGTTCTGGATCTTAATTTGGCACTCACGACCGAGAAACCCCCGCTCTTACTAATTCTAGTAATGCTGAGCAAGTATCTTTCTATAAAGCTTGGGAAAAATCGAACAGATTGAGCTTGATGTTTATGCGAATGACTGTAGCAAACAACATTAAGAGCACATTTTCTAACACTGAAAGTGCTAAGGAATTTATGAAATTTGCTGAGAATTGTTCTCAATCTGACTCTGCTGATAAGTCACTTGCTGGGACACTAATGAGTTCGTTAACCAACATGAAATTTGATGGTTCTCGTACTATGCATGAGCATGTCGTTGAAATGACGAACATAGCAGCAAGACTTAAGACCCTGGGAATGGAAGTGAATGAAAATTTTCTTGTGCAATTTATCATTAACTCCTTGCCTCCTAAGTATGGTCCATTTCACATGAACTATAACACCATGAAAGATAAGTGGAATGTGAATGAACTACAATGTATGCTCATTCAAGAGGAAGCAAGGCTTAAGAAAGGAGCAAATCACTCCATTAATCTCATGGGTCACCAAAAGAGAGCTGTAAAGAAACCTGGAAAGAAGAATGGAAAGGGCAAGCAAAGACCACTAAAGGTTAATGTGTCTTCTGTCCCAATTCACAAAGAGGAACATAAAGGAATTAAGTGCCACTTTTGCAGAAAGCCTGGACACTATCAAAATGAGTGTCAAAAGCGCAAAGACTGGTTCGAAAAGAAAGGTAAACCTTGTGTTTCTGTATGTTTCGAATCAAATTTGGCATAAGTTCCTTATAATACCTGGTGGATTGATTTTGGTTGTACCACTCATGTTTCTAATACGATGCAGGGATTCCTTACAACCCAAATCATAAACCCAAATGAAAAGTTTGTCTTCATGGGAAACCGAGTCAAAGCACCAGTTGAAGCCATTGGAACCTACCGGTTAATTTTAGATACTGGACATCATTTAGACCTTTTTCAAACACTTTATGTCCCTTCTGTTTCTCGTAATTTAATTTCATTGTCTAAACTTGATTCTATTGGATACTCCTTTAAATTTGGAAGCGGTTGTTTCGGCTTACTTAAACACAATCATCTCATAGGTTCTGGTATTCTTTGTGATGGTACTATATAAGCTTAAACTTGATAACCTTTTCGTCGAGACTCGATAACTTTGCATCATAATATTGGTACTAAACGTGGTTTTATGAATGAAAATTCAGACTTATTTGTGGCATAAACGTTTGGGTCATATATCTAAAGAAAGAATTGAAAGATTAGTAAAAAATGAAATTCTTAATGAATTAGATTTCTATCGATCTTGGCTTCTGTGTGGATTGTATTAAAGGAAAGCACACAAACCACATACTTAAGAAAGCCGCCACAAGAAGCACACAACTCCTTGAAATTATACACACCGATATTTGTGGACCTTTTGATGTTCCATCTTTTGGTGGAGAAAAATATTTTATCACCTTTATTGATGATTTTTCACGTTATGGTTATGTCTATTTATTGCATCAAAAATCTCAAGCTATAGATGCCTTGAAGGTGTATATAACTGAGGTTGAGAGACAATTAGACAGAAAAGTGAAAATTATCAGGTCTGATAGAGGGGGTGAATATTATGGAAGTTACAATGAATCGGTCAATGTCCAGGTCCATTTGCTAAATTCCTTCAAACTAATGGCATATGTGCTCAGTACACTATGCCACACACACCACAACAAAATGGTGTTGCAGAAAGACGAAACCGTACTCTAATAGAGATGGTTAGGAGTATGACGAGTAATTCTTCTTTACCCTCATCATTGTGGATGCATGCCTTAAAGATCGTCGCATATTTGTTAAACGAGATTCCTAGTAAGGCGGCTCAAAGACTCCTTTTGAACTCGTGGACGGGAAGAAAACCTAGTTTAAGGCACCTCCGTGTTTGGGGTTGTCCGTAAGAAATAAGGATATATAATCCACATGAAAAGAAATCGGACTCAAGAACAATCGAGTGGTTATTTTATTGGTTATCCGGAAAAATCTAAAGGGTATAGATTTTATTGTCCTAACCATAGTACAAGAATCATTGAAGCCGGAAATGCTAAGTTCATTGAAAATGGTGAAGTTAGTGGGAGTTTGGAACCACGTAAAGTGGAGATCCAAGAAATTAGGGTTCAAGTTCCTTTACCCAAAATTTATTCTCAACTTGTTATTCCTACAGTTGTTGAACAGTTTGACAACTTACAGAAACAACAAATAAATGATCAAACACCCCATAATAAAACTGTCACTAATGAACCTACTTTAGATGAACCACATGAAGTAGCACCTAGAAAGTCTCAAAGACAAAAATGGTCTGCTATTTCTGACGATTATGTGGTTTATCTACATGAGTCTGAATTTGACTTAGGAGTCAATGAAGATCCAGTTTCATTTTCACAAGCCCTAGAAAGTGCAAATTCTTCTAAATGGTTAGATGCAATGAAAGATGAGTTGAAATCAATGGAACATAACAAAGTCTGGGATATCGTTGAATTACCTGAAGGTTATAAAAGAGTCGGGTGTAAATGGGTCTTTAAGACTAAGCGCGACTCGAATGGCAATATTGAACGATATAAAGCCAGACTTGTTGCCAAAGGTTTCACTCAGAAAGATGGCATCGACTATAAAGAAACATTTTCTCCGGTTTCTAAGAAAGATTCATTTAGAATTATCATGGCACTAGTAGCTCATTTTGATTTTGAGTTACACCAAATGGATGTGAAAACGACCTTTACGAATGGGAATTTAGATGAAGAGGTCTACATGAGTCAACCTGAAGGATTTTCGGTTGAAGGAAAAGAACACATGGTGTGTAAACTTAAGAAATCAATATACGGACTTAAGCAAGCTTCCCGACAATGGTATCTTAAGTTCAATGATACCATTACGTCCTTTGGATTTAAAGAAAACACTGTTGATTGGTGTATATATCAGAAGTTCGGTGGGAGCAAGATCATATTTCTCATTCTGTATATTGATGATATCTTGCCAGCTACTAATGATCTTGGTTTATTATATGAAACCAAGAATTTTCTCTCTAAGAACTTTGAAATGAAAGATATGAGTGAGGCATCCTATGTGATTGGAATTGAAATATTTCGTGATAGATCACAAGGATTGTTAGGGTTGTCTCAGAAAACGTATATCGAAAGAGTTCTTAAGAGATTCAATATGGAAGGGTGTTCGACGAAGTGTTGCTCCAATTCAAAAAGGAGATAAATTCAGCCTTATGCAGTGTCCAAAGAATGACTTGGAACGCAAACAAATGGAAGAAATTCCTTATGCATCTATTGTTGGAAGCTTAATGTATGCTCAGACTTGTACCGGACCAGACATTAGCTTTGTTGTCGGGATGCTGGGCAGGTATCAAAGTAATCCAGGAATAGATCATTGGAAAGCTGCAAAGAAAGTTTTGAGGTATCTACAAGGAACGAAGGACCACATGCTCACTTATAGAAGATCTAAAGATCTTGAAGTGATAGGATATTCAGATTCAGATTTTACTTGGATGTGTTGATACTAGAAAATCAACATTTGGCTATCTATTCCTTTTGGTGAAGGAGCAATCTCATGGAAAAGTGCGAAGCAGACTATCATAGCTGCTTCCACTATGGAAGCTGAATTTGTGGCTTGCTTTGAAGTTACAATTCAGGGTTTATGGCTACGGAATTTTATTTCAGGACTTGGAATTGTCGACAGTATTGCCAAGCCGCTGAAAATTTATTGTGATAACTCCGTAGCATTCTTCTTTTCCAAAAATGATAAGTATTCCAAAGGTGCTAAACACATGGAATTAAAATGTCTTGTCGTTAAGGAAGAAGTTCAGAAACAAAGGGATTCAATTGAGCATATTAGCACCAATCTCATGATAGCAGATCCTTTAACGAAAGGGTTGCCACCGAAGACATTTAACGAACATGTCGTGAGAATGGGCATTACCAAAACCCTTTATTAGTTTTATGCTCTTCGTATTTTGACACATTGAGCTCAATTTTTCTTGTTTCTGATATTTATAAATCTTGTTTTTATCGTTAGTGTACACTTTATTTTGCTTGATGTTCAACAAGATTTGTCTTCTAATAGACATTATGGGACCATGATGTTAATTCTCATTATGCTTAAGTATGTAATTGATATTGTGATACATGGAAGGGACTGTGTCGATAAATTGATGCACAACCGCCATGATTCATATTAATTCCGTACTTATTAAATAATTTATGATTTAACCAATATAAAGAAGTATTTATTTTACATTTTATGCAGTATGTTACACACTATTAAAATTAAGTGAGCCAAGTGGGAAAATGTTAAAATTTTATTTTGTGACTCACATTCATTTTAATAATTTATCAATAATTTATGTCATTTATTTTAGAACTCATAATAACATAAGTTCTTTATTTTCTTAACTCTTAACTTATGTTATAATAAAAGTTATTTATGTCATAACTTATGATAACTTATGATATTTATTTGTTAACTCATGTAACCCCTAAATGAATAGAGGTTACTAACTTATGTCATTGATTTTAATAATAAAAATCAATTAATTTATTTAATTGTCATAAATCCTATTAGTTAGTAACCCCTTGATGGATGGTGGTTAAATAGAGCATGAAAGTGAGAATGGGTCCTCTCTACCCAACACACCACGTACATTTCTCTCCATCGGAAAGTACGAAAGTTTTAAGGGATTAGAGAGAGAAACTCCATCTCTTCAGGATCAATTTTCTTCAAGATCAAATTTCTTCATCATGAATACAGGTATGAGTTACTTTATTATAGATATGTAAAAATCACGAATTTAAAAGATCTTGGTTATTATGTATCTTTGAAATTTGTGTCATAAAGTTCACACATGAATTTCTTACATTGTCTGCATCAAAATTTGACATCACAAGTGTAGGATGTCCATTTGAATGTTACAGGGCCATATTCTGCTCATACGAAGTTTCCCACGACTCAAAATGCCCATCGGAGCCCTCTGATATATTTGAGTGCTATAAAAGTAAATATTAAAGTTTAAGTGTTAGATATTTTAGATATATAAGAAATGTGTGGTATGTATATAAATACCACAGTTCAAGATAGAACAAAGATGAAATAATTTGACAGACCTGTGGGCAATGGCCGACATTAGGCAGAGCAATAAAATCCTCTACTGCTTCGAAGTTAGCATAGGCTTTCCCAAGTTCAATAGGCTCCCAGGGATCCTTGTCTCCCCAAGCCACAAAGACAGGGCACTGAAAAAGTATATGAACAATATTAGTGAACTGAAGTTAAATGGTGCTTACCACATGCTGAGAACAGGGGAGCAACGCAACAAAAGTTAGAAAGTTTTACATACATAACAACTTAATTCCACTTCATTTACATGTCTAACACCTACACTTCAATTCTAACGGATATCTGTCATCTTATCTATCCATGACACTAGATAAATTAAGCATATTTGTGTCGGACATATCAGACATAAATCAGACGCAAATCCAATGATATTGAAGGATTATCATCAAATTTTCATCTGATTTATGCCTGATTTATCCGACATAATTTGAGGGTTAGTAATGTTATTTTTATCTAACTTACAAAGAACAATTCCGACTCAAATAATTTGCATCGATTTTGTGTCATCGTTGCGTCGAATTTATTTATACGAAACATGTGTTGAAATTTGCGTCTGAAAATATAAGATGATGAATATTAACGTCAGATTACAGTCTAATTTGTATCGAAAAATATAGTACAACGACATAATCTAATTGTCAACGTAGCATCAGATTTTACGCCCGAAACGAATCCAATCCTATGCAAACTTATAACACAGAAAAAAAAATTAGAATATCATTCACATTTCCACAACCTGCACAAAAACACGTCACATTACATACCACATTAAGCATATCCATATCACAAATCAACTCTCTAAACAATATCATTAATAAAAAAAATACTATAATAAATCAATCCAAATAAAAATAGTAAAGTTAATCCAAAAAATTCTACAACAAATGTTCAACATAAATATTACAATATATATATATATATATATATATATATATATATATATATATATATATAATTATTCATCATCTTTATCCTCCTCCTGCACGGATATCATCAGCAGCTTGCTCGACTATCTGCTAAGGCATCCACCATGCGTGTTATAAATTCTTCGACTCTATGTTGGTCTTCTAGCATCTGTTCGCGCAACTAATAGATCTATTCGCTCATTGCAGCTACATGCTTGGCAAGAGCCTCCTCATCTTTCTGTGAAGAGCTCAGGGCACTAAGAATATGATCACTGGAGAGCTCGACATTGAAGGCTATACCCTTCATTCCAAGGCCATACTTCGCTCCAAGGCCATAAACCCTCCCTTCTTCCTCCCCGCCGTTTGGGCCCAAAGCCGTACTTGGAGTGTGTAGTTGTAGACTGACTATCACTGTTGTGCGACAGAAGTCTGCGTCTAAGAGGCCAAGTGCCTCTCCAGGAGAGGCTCGAACTCCTCCTGCATAAAGAAAACCAATATTTAATCGACACTCTCAACCGTTAAAGTCAAAATAAACTTTTAATTTAAAATTTTTAATTTAAATCAACACGTCAGGAATGCTTCGAGACCCACTGCGCAGTCCTCGAGCGTCGATGAGTTCTGACATGCATCTTTGCAACGAATGGAGCACGACCCAACTCCTTGGCCGGTGTAGCGTACAAAAATGTTTAGGGTTAAAAAATTTTATCATCCAAAAATTGAATTAATGTTTAAATATCTAAAAATCCTACCAGCCTCATGTAGTGCTCTGTATGGGGGACCAAACCGCCAATATGGATTGCAGCTCCCATGCCCTCCTCATCATCTAGTTCTTCCGGTTCATCTGCCACTTCCTCTCATAATCAAAAGTCAACTGACCCCAAAGCTCCTCAGCAATCCAGGCAGGCTGCTTACCTCTCCGGTGGGTTATCATGAACATCTCAGCAAGACAAAGCTTGCCTCAAATCTCAATGATTCAACAGATCTACTGGTGGTGCTCTAGGAGCCATGTGAAGGACGCTGCAACGTAAAAAATAATTCGTGTTAGTATAAAAAATTAAATCAAATTTACAAATTTAAAATAACATGTTATGTATCTGCTTCTATGACAGATAGAGCTCATCGTACCTGCTCCTAATAATCTCTGTGATGCAGGTAATGGCAGTTTGTGAAGAATAAATTTGCTTAAGAAACAAATTAGTTACCGAAAAACATATACATGAAGAATAAACATAATATAGGGTCTAAAATAACTTATGAGTCCCCCGCTGGCAGCAAATCTACTCTCAGGGGAGGGGGGCAGGAGTCAACGGGCCAAGCTTAAGAGGTGTGCCAGCAGCAGGTGGGGGGTAGGTATGAAAGGAGCAGGCGTCAGAGGAGACGGGGCAGCATTGAGTGCAGGAGCAGGTGCCATAGGAGGGGTGGCAGCAATGGGTGCGGGAGGAGGTGCCACATGAGGGGTAGTAGCAACCGGAGGGGAGGAGGAGTTACAGGAGGGGTGGCAGCAGCATGTGCGGTGGGGAGGGGGGGTGCCACAGGAGGTGTAGCAGCATTGAAAGTAGTGGCGTGAGTTGACAACCTCATCTTCCTGTTGCAGTAGGTGGTCTTAAGAATCCCCAGAACACAGGGTCTATGAAGGGGATGACCACCTGTACCGCTTGTGGTCATCTGCAAACCAAGGAATGAAATTAAAAAGATTAATACTTGTGGGAAAAATCATCATGAGAAGAAAGAAACAGTGCAGTAAAGATAAGAAATAAGTAGCAGCTATGTCTAAAAATAAGAAATAATAATAAGAGCTATGCCTAATAACAATAAAAGTAAAAGACCAAAAGTAGCAGTAGTAACAACAAATCTGAAAGTTTGCGTACCTATTTTATTAAGTTTCATGAAAAGAACTCGCCGTCGAAGATGAATCTAAAATTTCTTCTCTTCATCATCCTCATTCAAGCCATGAGCAACCTCATCAAAAATCTCTGTGGTATTCTCTAGCGCAAACATTTGATCATGTGTGTTACCTTGAATACGAAAATATGACATACTTTCCTCTTAATGAATTAGACTTATTGAAATGTGCAGCTCAATAGCTTTCTTTGGTTTATTTTTCATAACCACTGCCCTATCAACTTGATCTCTTACTCTACCAGAGTATTAAAGGTAATAAACATGTGTAGTTTGGCATGCTAGAACAAAATGATCAAACTTTGCATATCATCTGTTCAATTTGACCTGAGTGATATCATAAGGTGTGAGTGTTCAGGTTCCTCGATTCAGAACATGATTAAACCACTGACAGTTGAACAAGTACACAATGCAGCTGACACTGTCTAGCAATTGCAATTGAATAAGTTCGTTGAGTACGTCGTAATAACAAATCTCATCATTTGCGTGTGTGTTTCAGTTATCGGAGACACCATAGTTATATGTCTTTTTCACTTCACACCAGAAACTCGTATGGAATGTAAAACCATTTATATCTAATATATGTCATGTAGTAACACTACGATTAGACCCATTGGCAAGATTTAATAATCTCTTATCTATGATTTCTTTGGTTATATTGTGTATCCATAACAAATAAAAATGTACCATTAGTGTAACTTTAAATGCGACAATCATATTATGCACATGTGATTATAAGTGTTCATTATACATACACATAATTTGAACCATGTTGGAAATTATGTTTCGACATTTCTGCTTATCAGAGACTCATCTTTCATGTCCAAGCTGTCGATAAATAATCTGTTCACAATATTGTTATTTGTATTTTTGAATTAGTCAGTATATAGTTTCTAACAATCTTAATAACAAATAATAGTATGTATTGAATTTGGGGATTGTGAATCTTACCGTATAAATAGTTGGATTTTGTCACAGTTCATTAGGACGTATAATGCAATTGCTCGAATCTCTTTATCTCTTAGATATCGTGTGTCATGCCTCTCTGACGGCTCACCTGATATTTGATATACGAATAATTATTGTTATTGAGTCATGTCACCTAAAATATGAACTCTTTGATGGTCTTACACAGTATAATGAGCAAAAAGTCATCATCTCTTCCAACAGATATGCTTTGTAGATCGATCCCTCAAGATGTGCTTTATACTTAACAATTTTTTTTATTTTATTTAAAAATATATAGGACATAAATTTTATATTGAATATGGTCGTCGTTTAGTGTGAAATAAAATGATACTTGCAATGTATGCATCAAGAAGACATACCTGTCAAAGGGAAACATCTATTTGTACTGCACTAAACCCTCTAGTATAGCCTCGTAACATAGATGTATAGGTCGATGCTTGACCCGACCCGCAATTACGCAGTAAATTAACTTCCAAAAGATGGCCAAAAACTTGACCCGATTTATAAATAGCGGCTAGTGTGCAAAATCTTAAATGATATAAAAATTAGAAAATATTTTACACACTAGGGGTACTACGCAAGTATACGTATCATTTCAAGTAATATAGAGTTTTCTTTAAAAACCCCAGTATCGATCCCACGAGGAAGTGAAGTAAGAAGACTTTAATCAAATTCTAGTCTACTACTAATAGTCCTTAGTTTGGAACGTCGATTAAAATTGTATTTTGTCTAGCAACTATTCATAAATGCAAGTGTTAAATGTAATAGTAACTATAACTAAATGCAAATAAAATTTCTAAAGATAACCCTTTTTGGATGAGTTGGTTTGGAGAATTTTGAGATATTAAAAACTACTATTCTTATGTAATGAAATATATAATGTATAGGAATGAGATGCATTTAATATTGTATGTACCAAATAGGAGCAATCCTATTCTTTACCCTTTGGTCCAGGCGTAAAAAACATTGACTAATCCTATACTTGGTTACTGAATCTGCGGCTAGGCTGGGAGGATACCGGCTCTCACTTTGGAGCTCCCACGTTCCCCTCGCCTGAGGGCTAACAATCTACACTTCAGCACCTAAACGATAGGTCCGAATTGAGGATTTTAGCCTGTCACTCTAAAATCTCCAATTCTACGCTCGATAATTATATTTCCCTATTTATTTGCATTCAATCCTCATGAACTTCACCATCCATGGAATTTGAATGTGGTTTCACTTTGTTGAGAATTACACCGCCCTTTCGGGTCGATGCAATTACAATGAATTTTAACACTACAATGGGCTCTTATTGCAATGTAAATGAAGTGCAAGTAAAAATCATCACATTTATAATTAAATTTACTTCTACCATGCATCACAAAATCCTAAACATGATTTATACTCATTGCAAAAGAAAAGTAAAAGGAAAACAATGGCATAATCTTTTTATGCCACTATTTCCAAAGAAGAAGAAAGAGTAAGAGAGATGCGTCACAAAGCACGAAGAAAACATAAAGGAAACTTTATTTAACAAAAGCAAATCCACTAAATAAATGTTTACAAAATTATAAGATAATGAATAACAATACTTAGCTTTTTTCCCTTGAAAGAAAGACGAAGATCTCTCCCATAAAGTCTCCCGGTGATCCATGCAATGCTAGCGAAATCCCTTACAAATTCTCTCAAAATCTCCTCTCCAATCTCTCCAAAAGGGTAGAAATTAACATTTCTACTCTTAATCTAAGAATCCTAAACATTCCTCTCTTTTTTCTTATACTTTCCTCTATTGTTTCTCACTCATTTCTAACATATATTCACCATTTTAAAGAGTATGGACGAAGTTTGAAGAGTTTCCTTAAGCACCCTTTCGAAAAATCGTCAAAATACGTCGAATATTGGCCCAAAACCGCCAAATGTCGGTTCATGGTCATCCGGGCCGCTGTCGGCGGGTTCGAGGCCGCTGTCGGCGGCCTTTTCGGCCATATTTCGGTGGTCTCTGGAAAATCTCGCCGATGGCGGCGAGATCGATCTCGCCGTCGGCGAGCAGGCTGCTGCGCGGCTCCACGGTTTCGCTCCGTTTGGCTCCGTTTCAACTCCGTTTCGCCCCATTTCAGTTGCGTTGCGTTCGTAACAGATAGCCCTACAAAATAAGCATAAAAATAACATTTCTTTAAAGTATAATCTCATTCAAAAATATGCAAGAAATTTAAAAGAGATTAAGCATCAAAAGACTTATCGAAAGGTGTCAGGGCAGAATTTCATTTCTTGCTCGTTTTTGCTCCAAATTGCACCGTTTTTTCTTCCTTTTGCTCCAATCACCATTTCTTGTACCTAAAACCAAAAAACATACAAAATACCTTCCTTTAAAGTGTAATATCATCAAAAATAAGTAAAATGATATAGCAAAAAGCGTATATATTTTAGGCGTGTCAAAATCCCCCAAACTTAACTGTTACTTGTCCTCAAGTAACACTTTTACTACATAAAAATATAACTCAGGGCAATGTACTTTTCACCTGTAATACACTAAAATTTTTCATTCAAAGGAATATATTGGTTAGATTTTTAGAAAGAAATTCAGTAACTCAGGTTAACGCTACATGTATAAGAATATTTAGTAATCAAGTCAAAGGGTTCTAGTCTTCTATTTATTTCAAGATAAACCATAATTTGTCACATTAAGAGTGCCTTGAAAGATTATGTGAAAAAGGAGTTCATGTAAACTTCATCGGAATGTAGACGATATTTTAAATATAAATTCGAAATGAAATCGAAGTTCTCCCTTTAGGGTGACTCAAGTGAAGCCAATTTTTGATTAGGCATCTCCTCAAGCTTCTCCTCATAAATATTTTTCTTTCTTTTTTTTTGCTTTCGGGATCACTTTCAGTCCCTTTTTTTTTACTCTCTTTTCTTTTTCTCTCTCTTTTTTTAAGATGAAGATTACTATATCTGGAGAGCCTGTAATGATTTTGAACTTCACTCTCTTCTTTCTAAAGTTCAAACTTGAAATACATCCTTACTTTATAATTAGGTATGAGCCTTATTATTCATCATAAAGTCACAATCTCTTCTTAACACACAATACTTTAAGTCTCTTAACATTTCAAAAATACAGTTTTCTTTACTTCAAATAGTTAACTATAATCAAATTCTTTCATACCAAATATCTCACCCTTATAAAATTAACCTTTATTACTAAAAACTTTCATCCTATCCTTACATAATATTCAACTGAAATAAAAAGTTTTAGTTATCTCAAGCGAGGTTCAATTTCCAGAAGTTATGCTAATAATTTTTGAAAATATATCAATTGAGAACAAATAAGAGTTAATATTTTTCTTCCCCCCAAACTTAAATTTTAAAATATTTTGCAATTAATTCCATAAAATGTAGTAGGAAGAAAAAGTAAAGGTTGAATCTACTTGCTACTACAACATCCTATCAAATTCATATCATGCATAATCAGGATAGAATGACTGTAGGAGAAAGTAAATCTAACCTAAAACATGGTTGTAATAAAATTACATTAAAAGGAAGTATTTTCACATTAAATTTTTATTTTTCTTCCTACCCCAAACTTAATTTTTAACATATGCAGCATTTAGTACAGAAAATATAGGCAGGAAGAAAACAATTTAAAAATTATATCTACCACAAATGTCTATCAAAACCCATTTACAATTATTCATTAGGACAGAACAATATGCAGCAGAAAGTAAACTTAAACTAATCATGTCAGAATGAAATTAACTAAACCAAAGTCTAACTAGCATAGCATGTTTCGACGAGGGAATATAAAAATGTTCTTCAAGACCTAAACAAAGTTGTAACACAAACATAAACACACAATTCAAATACAATCACAAATGATAAATGAGGTCAATTCATCCTTTAACTCATCACATCACATCGATTTACTTCCAATTTCTAACGGAATCACTACACTAGTAAATTAGGCACTTCAAAAGATTTTATAGATTATAATCCCAAGGATAAGATTATCCCTGATATATTAGCTCCTAGGTACCAATCTCAGGCATCACCTAATCCTTATAATTAAGCACCTCTAACGAGTTATAAAGATAGTGTGAGATCATCCTAATGTTATTCATCAAATAGGTTCGCGACTCATACCTAATGAAAATAAAGTTGTAGAAAGGAAGTAACAAATTAAGATGAAATTATCAATGTTCGAAATTCATGATTTTTCTTGTAAAACTCAAGTCCAGGTGAGACCCGAGTTATAGTGGACTCGTCGATCCAACTTTACAAGAGATCAATTCTAGCCATAATAAGAAGTTAAGGAATCACCTCCCTCATGACACAGATAAAGATCAGATCAAAGCACTAATAATCCAAACATCTATCAATCAACAATCAAACTTATCAATCTATAATGACACATAAAGATCAAGTATATCCACTCTAAATCAAACACAATACAACATTAACAATCATGACTCTCGAGCACACTAAATCAAAGCACACTGATAACTATGGGTTGCCTCCCATAAAGCGCTTGGTTTAACGTCATTAGCCCGACAAATAATTCCTCCTGGATCAAAATTCCATTTAAGTTATCCTCGATCAATCGCCCAATCATTTCCGGATCCGGGGATTCCTACAAAATTCTCAAATTTTAATTTTTTATTCAGACTCTTCTTTTTCAGATGGATTTATATCATTGTTCCTCATATTTCTTTCTAGATCCAATATTCTTCTATTGATTTTCTGAAATTGCATATTAATATCATCTTTGAAATTTATAAGAAATTGATCTTTATAAGATACTTCAATATCTCCCAAATTTTGAATCAGATTCTCTTTAAATAATTCAGATTCAAGATTAAATTCTTCTCGGATATTCTTCTGTCTCATGTTATCTTCTATTGGTCTTTCAAAATACTTATCCTCTTTTCTCAACTCAAAGCTCTTTTGAAATATATCCTCAAATTCTCTTCCAAGTCTTAATTCGATAACTTTATCATGTTCATCATTCAATTCAAGTTCTTCTTGTGATTGATTCCAATCTGAAGATATAAAGACTGGTGGTGTAGATGAATTCCCTAAATAGGTAGGCTTTAAAATTGTATGGGGTACATCCATATTAAGTTCATGAGATTTTTCAACAAATGGAATTAAAAGTTTACTATTTTTGGTAGAGTCCGTCATTTCACATCTCTCCTGAACATACATACAGTCTTCTTTAAATAACCTTTTCGAATTATCATGAAAATCTATTTCATTCTCATCTATTAACTTACTCTCAAAACTTTTATGGAAATGGTCTTTACTTAGATAATCAATTTCATCCATCCAAAAACATTCATCATCTTTTCTCTCAGTTGAATATTTCATAGTCTTTAATACATCAAAAGTAACTTCATGGTCATTAATATTCATAGTCAACTCTCCTTTTTGCACATCTATCATAGCTTGTCCAGTAACAAGGAAAGGTCTCCCTAAAATAATTGGAATATCTTTATCTTCCTCCATATCTAATAGAATAAAGTCCAAAGGAAAGATAAATTTATCCACTTTAATAAGCACATCTTCTATAACTCCTTTTGGATAAATGATAGATCGATCAACTAACAGAAGCGTTACAGTAGTGGGAGAAATATCGATTAAACCTAACCTTCTAAATATAGATAGAGACATCAAATTAATGCTCACTCCTAAATCACATAAAGATTTTCCACATAATTTTTCTCCAATTGCACAAGGAATTGTAAAGCTATAAGGATCTTTAAGTTTTCAAGGAAAATTTTTCTGAAGTATGGCACTGCACTTCTCACTTAGTGCAACTGTATCATTATCTCCAAATTTCTTTTTCTTGTTTAATAAATCCTTTATAAACTTTGCATAACTTGGCATCTGTTCCAAAGCTTCAGTGAAAAGAATATTTATCGTTAACTTCTTAAGTACTTTCATGAACTTTGAAAATTTTTTATCCAACTCATGTTGTCTAAGTCTTTGAGGAAATGAAGGTGGTGGTTTTTCCAAACTGATTTTAGTTGGAGATATTAATTTTTCCAGATCCTTAGAAACATGTTCTTCAGGTCTTTTAGTTTCCGTTGTTTCTCTCACAACATCTTTCTCTTTTCTAACCACATCCTCTATATCTCTTCCAATTTTTAATTGGACGGCTTCATTTTTTCATTAGTGTTCTCTTTAGGGTTGATCTCATTGTTGCTAGGAAGTGTTCCTTGGGGTATATTGCTAAGTGAATTAGCAATTTGTCCCAATTGATTCTCTATGTTTCTAATCGCAGCATTTTGACTTTGCAACTGGTTTCCCATTTGCAATACCACTTCTTCCATAGACATTTTCTTATCCTCAAATTGTTGATCATTGTTAGAGTTTGGTGGATATGAAGGTCTATAGTTTGCGTTCCCCCGATTATTCCAACTTCCATTAGGATTCACATGATTATTTTCCCATTTTTGGTTTCCACCATCAATAGTATAATTTCAGTTAAAATTAGAATGGTTCTCCCAACCTGGGTTGTAAAAGTTAGATTACGGGTTGTTTATGGTATTTAAAGTCTCATATGATAATTTAGAATCAATTATAGGCCCTAATGAACTTTTCTCTCTTACAGGAGTAAATTGAGGTTGGTTCATTCCAAATTGGTCCAACTTCCTTGATATTGCAGCAATCTGAGATGCAAGAATTGAAATCGCATCCGTATCATAAATACTAGCTACATTTTTATGATTTACCCTTGCAGAGGGTCATTGAAATTCATTTATAGCTATTTTTTTAATTAATGCATACGCTTCATCAAATGATTTTGACATTAATGATCCACTAGCGGCAGCATCAATTATAGACCTATGGGATCCTACTAACCCATTATAAAAAGTTTGAATGATTAACCAATCGGGCAGATCATGGTGTGGACACTTTTTGAGGAGTTCCTTAAATCTTTCCCAGGCTTCGTATATTGGTTCTCCTTCATACTGACAAAATGAGATAATATCGTTTCTAAGTTTAGTAGTCCTTGAAGGTGAAAAATACTTAGCTAGGAATTTTTGAGTTAACTCCTCCCAATTTTTAATAGAACCATGTGCTAATGAGTATAACCAAATTTTATCCTTATCCCTTAGTGAGAAAGGAAAAAGCCTTAATCTAACATCATCGTCTGACATTCCGTTATAACGAAATGTAGCACAAAGTTCTAGAAAATTTGATAAGTGTAAATAGGGATCCTCCAAAGGACTTCCCCAAACTGATTGTTCTGCACCAGTTGGATAATCTCAGGATTTATTTCAAATGAGTCAGCTTCATGACAGGGTTTTGTATACTAGAATGAATTTCATCTGTCGTAGGATTTATGTAATCCCTCAATGATTTATGATGATTTTCTAAGTTATTATCTTGAAAGTTTTCTATTTCCATTTCTAGTTTTTTGAGTCCTTTCTGTATTTTTATTTTTTTATTTTTTTCAAACTCGGGATCATAAGGCACAAATCCTGCAGATCCTTTGTTTCGCATACGCAACATAACAAACAATACATTAACAATTAAACAAATAATAAATGAAATATATTCAACACAAATAAACATTTTCACGAACACCTTATTTTTCACACAAACAATTTTTTCACAACACTTTTTCATATAAAAACACTTTTCACAAAAATAGTTTTTACTACACTACACTTTTCCAAGTCTAAGCCTAGATACTTCAACTAAAATTTTCCTAAAGTTCTTACTGAAGCTTCCCCAGCAACGGCGCCAAAAAATTGACCCGACCCGTAATTACGCAGTAAATTAACTTCCAAAAGATGGCCAAAAACTTGACCCGATTTATAAATAGCGGCTAGTGTGCAAAATCTTAAATGATCTAAAAATTAGAAAATATTTTACACACTATGAGTACTACTGCAAGTATACGTATCGTTTCGAAGTAATATAGAGTTTTCTTTAAAAACCCAAGTATCGATCCCACGAGGAAGTGAAGTAAGAAGACTTTAATCAAATTATAGTCTACTACTAATAGTCCTTAGTTTGGAACATCGATTAAAATTGTGTTTTGTCTAGCAACTATTCCTAAATGCAAGTGTTAAATGTAATAGTAACTACAACTAAATGCAAATAAAATTTCTAAAGATAACCCTTTTTGGATGAGTTGGTTTGGAGAATTTTGAGATATTAAAAACTACTATTCTTATGTAATGAAATATATAATGTATAGGAATGAGATGCATTTAATATTGTATGTGCCAAATAGGAGCAATCCTATTCTTTACCCGTTGGTCCAGGCATAAAGAACATTGACTAATCCTATGCTTGGTTACTGAATCTGCGGCTGAAAGCTGGGAGGATACCGGCTCTCACTTCGGAGCTCCCACGTTCCCTCGCTTCGAGGGCTAACAATCTACACTTTAGCACCCAAACGATAGGTCCAAATTGAGGATTTTAGCCTGTCACTCTAAAATCTCCAATTCTACGCCTAATAATTATATTTCCCTATTTATTTGCATTCAATCCCCATGAACTTCACCATCCATGGAATTTGAATGTGGTTTCACTTTGTTAAGAATTACACCGCCCTTTCGGGTCGATGCAATTACAACGAATTTTAACACTACAATGGGTCCTTATTGCAATGTAAATGAAGTGCAAGTAAAAACTATCACATTTATAATTAAACTTACTTCTACCATGCATCACAAAATCCTAAACATGATTTATACTCATTGCAAAAGAAAAGTAAAAGGAAAACAATGGCATAATCTTCTTATGCCACTATTTCCAAAGAAGAAGAAAGAGTAAGAGAGATGCGTCACAAAGCACGAAGAAAACATAAAGGAAACTTCATTTAACAAAAGCAAATCCACTAAATAAATGTTTACAAAATTATAAGATAATGAAGAACAATACTTAGTTTTTTTCCCTTGAAAGAAAGACGAAGATCTCTCCCATAAAGTCTCCCGGTGATCCATGCAATGCTAGCGAAATCCCTTACAAATACTCTCAAAATCTCTTCTCGAACCTCTCCAAAAGGGTAGAAATCTACATTTCTACTCTTAATCTAAGAATCCTCAACATTCCTCTCTTTTTTTATATACTTTCCTCTATTGTTTCTCACTCATTTCTAACATATATTCGTCATTTTAAAGAGTATGGACGAAGTTTGAAGAGTTTCTTTAAGCACCCCTTCGAAAAAGCGTCCAAATACGTCGAATATTAGCCCAAAACCGCCAAATGTCGGTTCATGGTCATCTGGGCCGCTGTCGATGGCCTTTTCGGCCATATTTCGGTGGTCTCGGAAAAATCTCGCCGTCGGCGAGATCGATCTCGCCGTCGGCGAGCAGGCTGCTGCGCGGCTCCACGGTTTCGCTCTGTTTGGCTCCGTTTCGCCCCATTTCAGTTGCGTTGCGTTCGTAACAGATAGCCCTACAAAATAAGCATAAAAATAACCTTTCTTTCAAGTATAATCTCATTCAAAAATATGCAAGAAGTGTAAAAGAGATTAAGCATCAAAAGACTTATCGAAAGGTGTTGAGCAGAATTTCATTTCTTGCTCGTTTTTGCTCCAAATTGCACCATTTGCTTCCTTTTGCTCCAATCACCATTTCTTGTACCTAAAACCAAAAAACATACAAAATACCTTCCTTTAAAGTGTAATATCATCAAAAATAAGTAAAATGATATAACAAAAAGCTTATATATTTTAGGCGTGTCAATGCTCCATAGAGTCGAAGAAATCGGGAGAAAATATCCCCTAAAACTTACATAATAATAGGGCAAGCACTGCAAAAATATATGACAGTTGTGAATCTTCATGCTAAATTCATTACCTGTTCCTAAGTCGAAATGACAACAATTTGAAACACAGCAACTGAGAAACTTCAGAGAATTCACCCGCTCAAAAATTATCCTCTATCGATCTGATGTAAGACAATACAAAGCTTTGGGCTTTATTAATTTAAATCCATTTGCCTCCTGAAGCTCTAAGGTCCTCCTTTTCTAACATTCTTTTAGATTCATTCTAGCTTTCACATTATATTTTGTCTTACCCCTGATAAACATCACTGTGTTGAGATGTTATCAAAAAATTCTTCTCAATGTTCATAACATCGAGATTATGTTTAATAAAATTAGTTTTCTAGTACAGAAGATCCCAGAATATTCTTCACTTCGCCTAGTTGTTCATGACTATGAAATCAGGAAAACGAGTTGAAACTAGCTCTGATCTCTCAGTGATCTTCGACACTTCACTGATCATCTCAAATATTTCGACTCTGATACGCCTAAAAAATGTTCAATATTCATATACTTTTAATACTTATATTTAGTGATTTTTAATGATATTGCATTTTAAAGGAAGTCATTTTGCATATTTTTTGCTTCAGGTATATGTTGACCTCATTTTTGATGAGGTCTAGTCTCTCTCCTTAGTACTTAGGATCTAGCCTTAGGCTTCTCATTGACTATCTTAGAGGACTAGAAATGAGACCCACCACTTAGAAATTCAAAACACTTCTTGACTCTCTTCAAACCCCACATGTTTGATTGTAAACCCCCTAAGCCACTCGGAGGGTTAAGATCAAATGTGGAGGTTTAAAGGATGAGTTTCCTATATGACTCTTTGGCCTTATGAGTACCCTTGTGGCCTGGTCTAGTGAGGGTTGACTTGCACACACCACACTCCCACACGCACATTCCAAGCCCTAAAACTACCTTTAACCATTTTGACTTCCTAACTCATATAGGTAATTCATATGGATGGTCCTCAACCCCTAAGCCCCTGGTTAAGAGGGTTAAGAACAACATATTGAGTGCCTAAGATGAGTCCTCTCATGGCTTTTGTGAGCTTAATATGGCTTCATGGCTTAACCAAAACAATTTCATTTCACTCACACTTAATCAATCCTCATTTTCCCAAAATTTCAATTTTTGACCCCCGAGGCCCTAAACCCACCAAACCTACCAAATGCCCTTGATATTGCCCAAAATTTGCAAAATTGCCTAAATTACCCAAAATTCCTCAAAATCAATCCTAAACTTTTCCCACCACTCAAATTGATCATCCTCGGTCAAATTTACCAAAATTTTCCAAATACCCCCTCAATACCCTCCAAATACCCAAAATACCCTTTTAACCCAAAAATTCCAAAAATTCAGAAAATTCCCAAAAAATTCCAGAAAATCCCAAATATTTCCAATTTCATTTTGTTCAACCACACCACAAGCTAATTTTGTCAATTTAGCCCACTTTTACCAAAACCCTCAATTTGACATATTTTTTAACCTAAGTGGACCCAATGTCCAACCAAACCACTCCAATTGACCTCAATTTTGATCTAATTCAATCCTAAACTTCAATTCAATATTCTCAATACCTATTTAGACCAAATCCAAACCCAATTTCATCAACATGTGGATCCAATTTTAATTTGAAGCTTAAAGCCCAATTTTGGCCCATGACCTAAACTTAGCCCAAACCAACCCAACTCAATCCCAATTAGCCCCAATCTTTTCTAAAACCTTTCTAACATCCCCACCAACAAATATATAACTTAATTTGCCCTCAATTTGGCCTAAACTATCCATGAACCCAAACAAACCCAAATTCAAGCCCAAGTTCCATTTTATTCCAAAAAGCCCATCATCCCTTCATCTTAAAGGCACACCATTTAAAAAGCCCAAAATTAAGCCCACATGAAAAGCTTCCTCTTCATCATCTATTTAATCAAATTTAACTTTATGTGATGTCATCCATGATCAAATTATTCCCTAAACAAGTCTCATGACAAACCCTCTCTAAAACAACAAAATTTTCTAAAATCCATTCTCATGCAATTGAGCTAAGCCAAAGGCAAGTCATGAAGCCACCTCTAAGCCATACGCAAGCCATATGAGCCATGCCATGTCACCATTCCCTAAGTGGCAAAGGGAGGACTCTTTTCATTGATTACACTTAAAGCACTTAACCCC
Source organism: Papilionanthe hookeriana x Papilionanthe teres (assembly GCA_022702705.1). Lineage (NCBI taxonomy): Eukaryota > Viridiplantae > Streptophyta > Magnoliopsida > Asparagales > Orchidaceae > Papilionanthe > Papilionanthe hookeriana x Papilionanthe teres. The sequence continues at coordinate 110,052,166 of CM040432.1, forward strand.
TCTCATGACTCACCCAAACCCATGCTAAACCCAAATCCTCATGATTATGACTTATCCACCCAAGCTCCCATAAAGATAAATCTTCATGACACATAAGGACAAATATTTTCATGACACGGACCAAAAGTACATAAAAGTAATTCAAATACATTCCCCCTAAATCAAAATCAAATCTCACATGACACAAAATGACAAACAAATAATAATAATAATAATAGAAATAAAAATTAGAATAAAAGTACTATCCAACTCTCATGACAAAGAAAAAAGAACTAAAAAAAAAAAAACTCACATGTCACTCCAACCCTATATTCTTCTCCTCCATTCTCTCCAACGGGACCTTTTCTCCCTCTCCTCCAAAACCTTACACAAGCAACCCCAACTCCCCTTCCACTCTCTCCTCTCCAACAAATCCCATACCTTGAACCACCATAACTCCCTCCCACCGTGCACTTCCCCTCATTCAAAAAAAAAATCAAGCACCTCAAGCTCTCACTTTCCTTGGCCTCATCTCCTGGATGTGAAGCTCCCCACTCACAAGAACTCCCTCCAAAGCCGCGAGGCACACTCTCCCAATAGCTCCTACCTCTCCAACCTGAGAGCAGCAACACTTCAACACTTCTATCATCAAGCCAAGCAAGAAACCAACAAAAAAAAAAAAAAAAAAAAAAGAAGAAACAAGGAAGCTCCCCATACTCTCTCACGGTGAGAGCAACAAAAAAAAAAAAAAAAAAAATACAATGAAAGGCTTCTCCTCCATTCTTCTTGCTCGCCGTGAAGCACAGCCCTTCTCTTCCTTCTTCGCCGTGAGCAGCTCCCCCTCTCCAACGAAGGTAAGCCATTCCCTTCTTCTCTTCTTTATTTTTATTACATTCATACCACCTAATCCTTAAGTATTTACATCCAAACACAAACACAAGAAGAAATTTACAAGCATACCACCCAAATTTTGCGTGTTTACAAATCTAACACCTAAATCTTTACTGAAAAAAAGAGTTACATGCATGCTACATTATCCTTTTATATTTAAAGAAAAAAAAATGAAATAGTATTTATATACATGCTACATTTTGCTAATGTATTTTCCATACATTCCATGCAAATCCTACATATTTACATGTTTAAAATCTAAACTTCGATATTTACATACATATTACTTAATTCTTATTTATTCACACGACTATCACTTAATTTTTATGTATTTACATGCTCGTCACCTTGCTTGTATTTATTTGCACCACTCCAATCTTGTATTTATATGTTTACTATTCAAGTCTTATGTGTTCATATGCCTACATGTAGAGTTTCATGGATGCAAATGCTAGCTACTCAAATTTTACACATTTTCATGCTAGCTATTTAAACCTTATGTGTTCACATGCCAACACTCAATCCTAAGTATTCACATGAAAGCTATTTATTTCTCTTCTATTTATTTACATGCACGCTACAATTTTTATGGATTTACACGTCTAATATTTGAAATTTGACGATCTTCTTACACTTCGTTCAAACATATCCAAAACTTAGACTTATTAGGTGTGAACAACTTAGGCTTCGGGGACGAGGAGGTCGGCGCGGCCTCGACGTGGAAAAATATATCGATAGGGTGTTTTTAATTTAAATAATTACGGAAACTTTAAAAATACATAACTTAGTGTAGAAAACTCCAAAAAATAAAATAAAAATGCCCACTTGTTCAGTAAATAGAGGAGAAAAATGTGGTTTAAAAATTAAAAAATATATATTATATTTATATTTATTTTTAAATTAATTAAATACTCCAAAACTTGTTTAAATCATAAATAATTAAATATTATTCATAAAAATGTGAAATTTGGAGGGTTTATTCCTCAATTGATTAGAGATGTTCTCTAATTTTTCCAAAGTCAGCAAACATCTCTAACATGGCGAATCTTAATTTTCAACGTTAAGTTGTCCCTTTTAATTAAAATAATTAAAATAATTAAAATATAAATAAAAAAAAAATACAAAATAAACTTTGGTCAGTTCCTTAAGGTCAGAGGGACCTATGAAAAATATAAAATGGATATAAATAATTTATAATATCACTTTATGTAATTAATCCTTTAAAAATCATAAAAAAATAAATAATTAAAATATAAACCAAAAAATTACAAATATAACTCCACACTAAATAAAATGGTAAGAGAAACTCCTAATGAAAATTTCAAATCATTTGGAGTTAATTCGAACACTTAATTTGATTTTCTAAGTTAACTAGTATTTTTGGCAATTAAATAATTCTAATAATTAAAATACAAGTCAAAAAATCACTAAATTAGTTTTGAAAGTTTTCTTTGATCAGAGAAGTCTAAGAAAATTAAAATTGGAATTTTCTAAAAATTTTCATTTTTAATCATATTTTTAATATTTTAATAATTAAATAATAATAAAAATCAAAAAATTATTAAAAATCATAAAAATGTCATATTCTACCTCCTAATCACTTAGGAACAAACTAAATATTTTCCCAAGTCTCTAGATTAAGATATTGAATTTTAATGGCGTAAGACAATTTTTAATATTAAAAATGGATTTTCCAACCTTTTCACTAAATTAATTTTAATAAATCAAAGAAAAATCAGAAAAATATAAAATTTGCTTCTCTGGACTCCTTGAGGTCAGAGGGACTTAGGAAAAAATATATAATCCATTTTTCAATTTTAATTTTATTTTTTAATTAATTAACACTTTAAAACACAAAATAATTATAATAAACAAAATATAATTCAAAAAATCACCAAAATTTGTCCAAATGGTCCTCTGGTTAGTAGAAACATCCCATAATTTTCCTAAGGACAGAAACCTCACCTTGATCATGTTGTTGAATTTTCATTGAAAACCCTTATTTTCTCACAAAAGTAATTATATAAATTAAATTAAATTCAGAAGAAAAATCACATTTTCTTCTCTAATGTCTTAATTGACATGTGAGTGAAGTGACATAAAAATTTCAAGTTCATTTGAGCTTAATTTAGTGAGTTATAAAATGAACATGCTTAAAAGGGCATAAATGTAATTAAAGGATTTTAACCTTAATTAACATCTAGGTTTAATTAAAGGGAGGGTAAAATATCTGATCTTAACTTTCTCTTGGATGATTGAAACTTAGGTAATTAAAGGGTAGAAGCCTATTAATTATCTTGAAAATGTTTAAAGTGAACCTTAATTAATTAAATAATTTAAATTTTGGAAGAATAAATTAAAATTTGGATTATTAAGGTTAGAGATATAACTTAAGAAGATATCAATTCTTTAATTTAAAAAATCCCTAAATGAATCACTTTAACAATATTTCAACTCTTAATTAAACTTAAGATGATAATTGAAACCAACAATTAAATAATTAAAAGGAAAATAACCTTTAATTAAGCTAAAGCTTAAAACATTAAATGATTTAATAATCAAATTAAAATAAATTTAAAGTATTTAGAACTAATTTGAAATCACTTAAAGAGCAAATCTAAAACAAATTTGAAACCTTAAGCAATCTTAAAACAATTCATAATTAAGAATATGAAAAATCAAACCAATAAAAATCAACCTAAAGTATTATAATCTAAATCAAATCATCAAAATTTAATAAATTCAAATAATTTAAACACCTCTTTCAACCTAAGCAAACTTAAAACAATAAAATTAATTTAAAATATAAAGATTTAATTGAATTAAAACAACTTGAACACTATTCCAAACTTAAAATTATTAATTAAAATTTTATAATTAAACCAAATTACTTTAAATCATCAATTCCAATTTTAAATTAAAAATTGTTAAATTCTTTAACAAACTAATTTGCCCAGCCCGCCCAACACCCAGTTCTAAGTGGATCCGTCAAGTGTGGATCTGTCGAACTAGGAATACATTTTTCTTTTTAAATGTGTTAATTTTTTGTACCTTTTTTGAAGAAGAATAAGAAAAGAAATTTTTTAATATTGAACTTAAATTGAACTTATATTTTGTCTTAAATTATTTTCTCTTATGCTTTTATATTCATATATTAATAGAAGGCTAATTAGGATGATAATCAGTCAACTACTAAGTCTTGTATTAAATTTTGTTATGGGTTTCAAGAAAGTCATTTTTTTAAAATAAAACTTCATGAATGTTTTTTTACTTCAGAAAAGCAGAAGTAAAATTTTACTCTTTACTGCTCAGAATGTATTATTCATGAATTTTCATGATTAGAGAAATTTTCTACCCCATTTTTCATAACAATTTGATTTTTATTTTAAGACCCAAGAACCAGCCTGGCCCGGCTCGACGTTTTGTGTAGGCAAGCTTGACTATGAGTTTTTAAATTGAAACTAGGCTCAAGCACGGCCCGAGCCCGCTTTGATTAGTCAAAGACCGAACAAGCCTTACCCACGCCAAGCCCAGCTCGGCCAACAGCCAGTTCTAGGTGAATCCGTCAAGTGTGGAACGAGGTTAACTGCACCCTTTCCCCAAACCCCAAATTCCAAAATTGCCCCTAATTTCCACCAATTCCATTACGCAGATGCATCTATGGTGTTTGAAACCGGATCTCAATCAAGTCCAATGGATCCTCTTTTCATTTTTTTCCAAAACTTCTAATTTTTTTTTAAATTGATCTCAAATTGTTCTTCAATTGAATTCTGTCATAAAATCTCTATGTTCTCCCTTGAAATTTTTTTGTATTATTTTAACAACCTTCTTGATGAAATGTGTTGTCGACATATTTTCTATATCTATCTCTCTCAAGCAATTGCCACAAAAAAAAAAAAAATATTTTTATTTATTTCTTCAATGTAATCGATGGTGTGTTATCACTTGTATTACCAATTTTTTATTTTATCTATCACCTTGAGATACGATTTAAAAAGTAATATTGATCATAAAATATTGGAAGATATAGAGCATAAAACTTTTAAGGCACATAAACATTACTGCTTTCATCAATACGCAGCATAAATTCACATATCTACACACACACCACACAAATACTACATATTCACATATTCAACATAAATCCCCAAAGACAGCTAGCGGATATCACAATTGTGCATCATAAAAGTAAAAGAAGATAACAAGACTCTAATTTTTGCGACACGGTTGGTAACTTCAGGTGAAATCCACATTTTTATGCATATATTCGTCACACTAAACTATTGGACCCATAAATATGAAACTTTAGGAGAAGGGGAAGGGCAATATGTATTTAAATGAATTGTGCATTTTAAACGTCAATTACCACAAAACACGCTTCAAATAAAATAACAATTGTTGAAGCTTGTATATACAAAATCCTCTCCCATAAAGCTATAATAGAAGAGATGTCCACAATCACACCATACAAATATGCATGAGAGTGGGAGGAAGAGGTTTGCAGAGGCGATGGATAGATTTGAGTGGTTGGAGAGAGAGGATGGTGGGGAGGGCGATTAGGGCTGAGCCCATTCAGCCCCTCTGGTGTCGGAAAAATCCGGGGATGTGCAATCTCGTTCGGTAACAGCCGACATCATGGCAGAAGATTTACATATAAGCCACTCAAATCTCCATGTACTTAGCTTTTACATGTCCAAGTTTTAATTTCTATACATGTTACCTTAAACGTGTATTTCACTTCAAAATTAAAACATTCGAGCGATATAAATCTAGAAAGTAGAATTTTGGTGTTAAATATGTAGATAAACAAGGGAATTGAGTGGCATGTATGAAAATGACTGTCATGTATCAATGAGAACTCATATTTCATCTCAATATTTCTTAGATCTTTGCTTACATACCACACAGTTCTTATGGACGCATATAACGTCTAAAATTTGATGTTTATATTTATAATATTGTATCATTATAAATTTATGCATAAAATGATATACATCATTAAAAAAAAAACACTAATAGTGATTTTGTTGATATAATTTTAAAAATTTGAGGGAGAAAAAAGAAGGCAAAACAAAGCTCAATTCGTTCATTTTCATAACCTAAAACTAACAAAAATTGATAATGTTATTATTATGAAGATTTGAATGGCGGTATGCTGTTTTGTTTAACAAAAAAAATTTGCAAAATCAAACAAAGAACCGCAGAATAAAATTACCCAACAAATTGAAAACCCTAAAGAAAAAAAAATCAAGATGGCACAAGACGACATGAAAACAAAACCATCCATTTAACCAACTTCGCTCCAGTTTTATGAAGAGAAACACATTCCAAGTTTTAGCAAAATTGAGAACAAATGAGCAGGGAAACTAACACGCAGGGAGAATAATATCTTTTCAGAAAAATAAATTTTAAACAAGATAACAAATAAACCTATCAAGCATTAGTGATGGCTTGAGACTTGTTGAGAATGACACCCTCATACTTGACTTGAAACCATTTCATGGCATCTTCTTTTGTAACTCGGTGTTGAACGCCGAGTCGTGACTTGCAGCGGCGTCGACGGCTCACTCGATAACCAGGTCGCTCCAGCACAACATAAAAGTCCATTCCATAAATGCCCGTTGAAGGATCATACCTAGCCAAACATTATAAAAAAAAAGGTACAAATTAATAATATGTTGACAATTTCCTCCCAACAAAAATGTTAATTTCAAGAAAAATATGAAAACTAATATTTTTGATGTTAAGCTTTTAGATATGATACGCTTAAATAACTAAAATCTCTTACAAAAACATAAATCAGAATATATTTTCTAAATTAATAATCAGTGAATTAAAATGAATAACATAAAGTAGTTGTTAAATAATAAAAACTTGAGAATACTTTAGAGAACTTTAATTAAATGAATTACCATATGTATGAATCTAGTAGTTTTGTCATGAACATATCACATATAGACAACCAAGCTCCAAATGAACCAATAAATTCAATCAAGTTACACGTGAAGACAGTGTTCTTGATTTAAATGATCGTTTTGATTGAAGAAACATTTGCATGAGTTCTTTAGAATGGGTGTGGTACAGGAAGAAAAGATCAAGCTTGAAAATATGATATTCAAATTGAAGTATCAGGAGAAAGTGCAAAGAAGGGATATATTTACTTGAAATGTAAATGTCATGAGGTGGTGTTAAAAGACTTAAATATCACTTGACATGTAAATGTTGGAGCATGCAAGAAAGTACCGATGAAGTAAAAAAAGACCGTATTGAATTTTTTAAAAAATGTCACTTCAAAAGAAACAATAAAAAGAACGAAAGAGAACATTGGGATAATTCATAATTTGGCTCATAACATGATGGTTCTAGTAGAAGTCATTGTCTTCTCCTCATAGAGACACTTCAGGACTAATGGATATATTTGTTATAAATGTTGATGAAGATGAAAATATCAACTTTAAAAAATTTCCTCCGATTTCAACAAAAGAACATAGAATTGGAACTAAAGCATGCTTAGTTATTGCAAGATATTTTCATGAGAATGGAATTCCGTTTAATGTGATTAGGAATCAATATGTTTCGCTCTATTGAAAATTATAGTTTAGAACTACAGCTTCCTAACATATGTAAGGTGCAAACTTGATGTTGGATGAGGTTAGACTACAACAAGAATGGTGGATAAAGTAAAAGAGCATGCGTTGAGACGGGTATTACGATAGATTCGTATGATTGGTCTGATATTAGACAAATAAGTACTATAAATTTTATTATTAACAACACTAATGAGAAATTATTTTTGAAATATGTGGATGTATCGGCGTTTGTAAAAGATACACATTTATTATTTAAGATGCTTGATGAGGTTGTTGAACAAAGTTGGGGAGAGTATAGTTGTTACATAATGCAGGTGCATATAAAGGCTACTGGAAGGATGTTAATGGAGCAAAGAAAGCATCTTGACTAGAATCCCTGAGTTGCTCATTGTCTTGAAAAGTGAGACAGTTGCCGCAACACAAATCTAATTTACTTAAAAGCAAAGACAATAAGTGTAGTTTATTTACGACCATTCTTGAGTATTAAGTTTGATGAGGAAATTCACAGATAAAAAACTTATCCGACCAACAGTTATTAGATTTGTCACAGCTTATTTGACTTTGCAAAGATTTAAAAGTTGTGACAATCTTTGGAGGCTATGTTTGCTTCTGAAAAATGGGATAAAAGTTCTCGGGCAAAAAAATTCTGAAAGAAAGCAAGTGAAGAAGATTATTATGAAAAATGATTCACTTTGAGATGGTGTTAGTTAGGCTCTGAATACTACAACACCTTTAGTGAATTGTTGATGGTGAGAGGGCTCATGCTATGGAATTTATTTATAAAGCCGAAAAAAGCAAAGGAAAAAAACAAAAGATTTAGGAGGACAAGAAGACACTTATAAAGAAATATGAGAAATCAATGATGACAAATGGGATCATCAACTCCAATATTTACATGTTGCATACTAATTCAATCCTCAATTTCATTATGAAAAATACTTTCATGTGGATAAAGATGTTAAGACCGATCTATACGTATGCGTGGATAGAATTGTCATTGAGTCTGGCTATCTGCAAGTCAATGATCAAGTTAAATATTTCCATTTGAAGAATGGAATGTTTGGATTTAGAACAACTCAAGCTTGCTACAAGAAGCTCTCACTAGATAAATTTATTTGTCTATAATTTTAAATCTATGAGCTAATCATTCACATATAAAATTATATCTTAATATATATAGAAAATTTTATTTAATTATTTAATATTATGCTGGAATGTTAGTGGGCAAAATTCAGAGATGATATGCCTAAACACAAAGCATTTTTTGTGAAAATTTTGTCTCACTTGTTTAGCTTCTGCATGTGAGTGTAACTAGAGCATATTAAACCAAATGAATACAAAGAGAACAAATAGATTGGCTACATGTTGAATGAATAAGTTAGTTTATGTTATGCTCAATAAAAAATTGAAAGATAGACACTTGAAGCTACAACAGTATAGAAATAGTGGTGATGAAATAGATATTTCGACTACTGATGATATTATGTCTGATAATGAATGGATAATACGTAAGAATGCTAAAGAATTTGAAGTTGAAGAAGAAGAAATGACTTTTAAAGATCATGATAATGAAGATATTAATGTTAACATTGCAAGGGATCAAAGAAATGTTGAATTTGGAGCAACTTCTACTTCACAGTCTTTTAAAAGAAAGAAGCAAAGTAGGATTGGAGCTTCAAAAAGATCTAAACATGATTCTGTAATTAAATTATAATTGATTTAGTTTTGCTACAACTTTATTGAATTCAATGTTAATTGAAGTAGAGAGTAAAAGGTAAGATACGGTAATTGAAGAAGAAATTAAAGATGATAATAACACAGAATTCAGGATGATTGAGTTATTATATATGATGATTCTTGTAGCATATTTAAATTTTAAGTTTAATGTTCAAATCTTATTTCAAACATTTCAGTTTTGCTTTATATTTGGGATTTGAGAATACAATATGCATGTGTTATTAAGTGAATTAGTGAAGTCTATTGGCATATTTAAATTCTAAGTATAATGATCAAGCTTTGTGGTTTGACGAATGTCATATTTATGAATAATGTTTAAATTTATGATTTTTATTTTGAGGTTTATGCATCGCCTTGCAATATAACAAAAAAAGACTTCATTCCCGATTTCGCCTTTCAAAACCATGACCAATACATATGAATTTCAAAACCAACTCATCTTCACTTTTTTTAATCAATCTATAATACATTTATTGTTATTATGAATCCATTTCTTAATCCATTCATAGTTCTTTGTGCACAACTACCCTTATTACCTTTGAGTTATATTCTTTCCAAGTTCCGCAGCGCTAATTTTTTATTGTGCAAGTTCAAATCTCCTAAATCAATTTTCGTCTAAAATATTTAATCGATACAACATTCACATATAAAATAAAAAAAAAAAATCCAAAATCCAAAATCAAAATGTGAAAACTGTTGATAACCTGATAAATAAAAAAACCTAATACAAGAAGCAATACTCATAGCCACTAGTATAACCAACAACAAAAAATTATAGAATCATTAAGACACTATAATTAAGACAAAAATTACCTGTGCGATCGGTGTGTGTGTGTGGGGGGGGGGGAGTTCGCTGTTAAGTAACCAATGTGCAAGCAAAACTATAGGGTCGGCCATATCCTACTAGTTTATTTATTAATAGCATAACTCACTAAAAAGAGCATCAAACAGAATTGTGTAATAGTCCAATGACAGTCTATTACTGTGTAAGCATAAATCATCCCTACAAAAAAAATGAAACTAAATAACATCCATAAGAGATATTTGCTACTTTAGCCATCTTGAAATGGCGTATAACAGATAAAGAACGCCCATACATACAGACTTTCAGATTAAAACCAGCATGCAAGATTATACAACAATTGGAAAATAGGTAGAACAACTTTACATCAAAAAACTGTGGCAAGCAAGCAAACATTCTACACAGAGCATAATAAAAAATTTTATGTGATTAATTTTCAAATCAAATGAGAAAAAAATGAAAGAAAGTTGGTGTATAAACAAGAGATAATTATCTGTGCTGCAAATAAAATAAATTCATAAATCTAATCTTATATGACATGAGAAATCACATGGAAAATCCAGCAAATAATTAGTTGAATAAATAAGAAAACTAATCCTGTAAAGCTAATCACTATCTATCAATTAACACAAAAAACAAAGTAACTTCCAATTCATGTAAAATGGATGATATTGACAAACAAACTAGAGCAACATAAACATTGAGAAATGATTAGGAATGAACAAAAATATAATAACATACTTAATTCCAAGATCAATATGCTCCTGAATGCCAAATCCAAAGCATCCAGTATCACTGAAGTTCCTCCTCAAAAGCTCATACTCCTTAACCTTTAGACCGCTCTCGAGGAGTTGCATCGCCTTTTCACCTCTAACAGTGACATAGCAAGCAATTTTTTCATTGCGACGGATTCCAAATGATCGAACAGTGTATCTCGCTAAAGGAAGCAAAGAAAGAAAGAAAATTAATACACAGTATAAAAATACTTGAAAGAGGAAGATGATGGTATCTCTAACCTACCTTTAGAGAATACAGGAATTTGTCCACTTAATTGTTCGAGCACCTGAAAATTTGACAACTTGGTCAAGAATGTATGTAACATGCAGCACAATAGAAATAGAAAACAGTGCATAAAAAAAAGCGTATAAATTTAGCACTCAGCAAGAAAAAAAGGCCACGGAACAGCCCTAATTGTCATGAAAGGGTATCCCCATTTAGTGGGATAAAGACTTATTGTCATCGTTGTTGTTGTGGCACAAATTAACATGGCACTCAATCATACGTCAATCAAGATCAATAAAAATCAAATAAATATCAATTCTCTATTATCTAGTTGTTATACTTTCCCTTAATTGCCGTATCCAAATAAAAAAAAATCATGTACATACCACCAACTACTCAACTGATTTGAACCTATGGTTGTGATAAAGGTTTGAATCCTTGCCACACAAAAAGCCCAAAAAAATGTTGCCAGAATAAAATCAAATTGATAATCTAAAACTAATATTTATTAATATATATCCAATTGAGAATGGGTGCAAATAAAAAGGCAAAAAATGCAGGCTATAGCATGCTTGCTTAGAAAATTAGGAAAGATTGGGGTGGATATTGCTAAAAAACAGTTTTCCTATTCGATGTTTGTTGTGCACTATGCTCAAGAAATCTCATTCAGTCAAATCACCGCCTGATTCCAATTGAAATTGAAATATCTATTTCTCACATTGAACCATGGGCCATAAGACATTCCACCATATTCCTCTTCTAAGATTGATCAGCAAATTCCTTCAGGGACTTCAACCATCTTCCCTTGTTAAGAACCAATCAACAATCTCAAAAGAGGGCTCAAAAGTAGAAACTTTAGGCAAACATTTATCAACCCCACAAAAAGTTCAACATACTGCATATGTACCACCTTTCTTTTTATTCATTCAAAGTGCTCCTCAACCACCCCTGAGCTGTATCCAAGTTCTCGAATTAGCAACCCCCCTCCACTAGTCATCTTGTTATCAACAAGTTGACTGCAAGTCCGCTACATGTCTCACTGAACAAACTTTTCATGAGTTCCACAACCCATAAATTCGCAAGTAACAATTTTGAATCTCTAGTCCAATAGGTTGCTCAAGCATTTGTTGGGCAACTAGCAATTATAAGGGGCATTTACATACATAGCACACAATTCTAATATATTTACATATCTCACACCTAAGCTTTCAAGTTTATATGTAAACATGAAAATTTAGGTGTGAGACACGTAAATACATAAGAATTGTCTGCTACGTATGTAAATTTCCCAAATTATAAATAATTACAATCTTGCGAGTGAGGAATTTGTTGATAGTTTAGGCACTTAAATGCCTATAAAGTCATTGAGAACAATTTGTCACTAACAGCTCGTGCAAGGTCCAAATCATTAACTCAAACTTAATTTAATTCAATCCTTAAAAAAAATTACTAAATCATCTTTCTTGGTATAATATTTAGGGTCCATTTGGTGCAGCTTATTTGGTGCGGTGACAGTTTGAAAATGCACTTGGTCTGTTTGGGTAAACTACGTTTTGGCAGCTGTGTGTTTTCAAAACGCTGAAAATAGTGTTGTCACACCGTGGTAGCTTTCTAGCTGTGGTCTGGATTTTCTAAAAAAAATAAAAATTTGTAATAGTCACCACACCAAGCTTATCAGCAGATTATTCAATAAGCTGCAGCTGCCCCAAACAAACCCTTAATGTGTAAAGATTCAAAAATGAAGTCAGAAAAGTGAGATAAATTTAGTAATTTCTACCCATAATTTTTCCATGCATTAATAAGCCCTCCAAAGCCAGATGACTAAAGCCTTATAACTTTTGATCACCGGGTCATTCCTAATTTCCTTAATTTAAGATATGATTTTTGCAATTTAGATGTAGTAGTCTAACCTGCCTCTATGCACATAAACATGCATCCACAAACATTTGCAACCTTTTGTTTTAGCACTTTGATCCAAAGGATCTACATTGTATTCTTGCTATTTATGTCAAGACAACTAGAGCTTTTATTTCAAATTTGCAATAAAATTATTGCAATATTCAAATCAATGAAATCTCCCTTCTTCATGTAATAAATTTTAATATTGCTTGTATTGATTGATGTATTGTGGTTTTTATAGACGCTTGAATTGGTCAATACTCTAGATGTTTATACATAATTCTATTTATGTTTAATTGAAAAGCTTATTCACAATCAAGTTAATTAGATACGAATTTATTATTTTGAAATTTAAACCAGCCTGAATAAATTAATATTAATTAATTAAAAATATTAAAACAGGTAAATAAGTATTATTTGCAGCACAATTACAATAAATAAGTTATAACTTTTAAATAGCTTGGCAATTACAAATAATGATAACCTAGATGTTACCTACAGTGAATTGAGAAATGATTTAATTAGGGTTGATATACGCAAAATAGGTATGATAAGATCTCACAATCACATAAATCACAAAATTTCGAAATAAGTAGAGAAACAGTTAACTGGATTAAACTGAACTTGACACCTATCAAACCAAAGAACTTACAGGATTTAACCATAAAATGATTTATTAAATCCAATTTTACAGTATCACCTAAATCCCGCTTGTAGATGAACAACCCCTAAACTTGCCTTTCAATTTCACAGTCGTAACGAAAATCAGTAAAACCTTTGCCGTCTGAAGTGATTACTCATAGGAGAAAAAAACTGCACGGTTTTTCCTCCGATATCTTAAACACAAACCTATAAAATTTTATAGGAAGATGCAGAAACCAGGAAACGTCCTTGAAGAAATTCAAGAAAATGCAAGAAAGCATTAAAAAAAAAAAAAAAAAAAAAAAAAACGTTATTCGGAGCAAGGAATTGTCAATCTATACCTTTGCAGCTCTCGTGAGACGATCACCGCTCTCCCCCACTGAGATGTTCAGCACCAATTTCTGCACTTTGATCTCTCGCATAGGGTTGGAAAGCTTTTTCTCCGATGCCTGCTTAGTTACACGAAAAAATCAGAAATGAATCACAGAAAGAGGGCAGAGGATGGAAAATTAAGGGCAAGGGCAAGGGAAAAGAACGTAATCAATATTCACCATTGCTGCGGTCCGAAGGGCTCTGAGAGCGAGGGCGAGCGGCTGTATGAAATGGGAACAAACCCTAATAAAAATTATATAGCGCTCGGCTTCAAAAGTCAGTTCCCCTCAACCGTTGGATTAAACTTATACGGAGTGATGGGGATAACTTGTTATGCCCACCGTTGGATGGAAATCCAACGGCATTTGACAGTTGGCCCGTTCGGATGTCTCGATTTAAAATTCATAATTCCAAAAATAAAATCAATCTAAACTTTAATAAAATCAAATCGGTCTAATTCGGTTAAAACAGTTCGATAATTAAAAAATTAAAATTTAATTATTTATTAAAATTTAGTTAAGAGCAAACATTATAAATTATATACTTTATCCGCATAATAATGATTTGATTTTATAAATCTATTATTTATTTCAATCAAACATAATATAAGAAAAATTTTAATTTTCTTAATTCATTCGACATGAAATTAAAATACAATAATATAGTTTTAATAAAATATTTATTTTTGGGCTTATTCAGTTAAAAGAAAATTAAAGTCGAATTAAAAATTAAAAATCAAATATTAAAGTTTTAAGAACTGAAAATCAAAATTAAAGTTTAAAGTCGAACCGGACCAACTAAACTTAAAATGTTCGGTTCAGTTTTACAATTTGTTAAGAGGCTATAAATTAACAAAAAAATTGAGGTACTTGGCTGATTGCATTGTATTGCAACTATTATTATTATTATTATTATTATTATTATTATTATTATTATATATTTGCATATATAGGAAAATGTGTTTAGCTTGTAAAAATCAAAGTTTGGGTGTGAGATAAGTAAATGCACAAGAATTGGGTGTCATGTATGTATATTTTTGTTTCTTAAAATATAATATATATTTTAATACCCAAGGTGATGGTGAAGATAAAGATGGTTGCCCATTAAATTGTGTGCATTCAAATAAAATTCTATATTATTTTGTGTCTATATATTGTCTGTCATTTATTTTATTTTTTATTGGTTTATGATGGATGTACAAATTTATAACAAAATTGTTCAATTTTATCAAATTTATTAAAATAATAGTGAGAAATTATTGATGGGTGGATAATTTTTTTGGTGAATTTATTAATGATATTGTATACTAAAAAATGACATATACGGATCTCAAAGAAGTCTAATGAACAAGATCAAACGTTAAGCGTTCGACTGGAGAACTATTGTCGGTCATGTCAGATCGCCCAAGGCTAGCTGATCAAGGGCCCACTTGGCTGACCGAAGGCAAACAAGCATGTATGGTGGAAAATGTGAAGACCTGTGACTCCTCAACCAAGTAGTCGGAGCCTGGTCTTCAAGTCAACCGTCGGCAAAATGTCAGCTAGCTGATTATGGTTAGTTTTCGCCTCTCAAGTAATCGGCCAGCCATCTTAGGCTGACCTCCTAGAGCTAATTGATCGGTCATCCAGATCCAACATCTGCAATGTTCTAATTCGGACAACTTCTAAACACAATGGTCGCCTGTCATCTAGACGGAATGGCCAACCAATGACATCTCAACTGACTAAATGAGGAATCGGCCATGTGGAGAACTTTGAGACATCAAAAGATGCTAAAAGCAGTTGTGAAATATGAAAAGACTGTAATATCCTATAAGTCATGTCGACCAGAATTTTGGAATTTGTCAATTGCTGCTTAAAAAAATTAATTTAATATGTGTGTGTGTGTGTGTGTGTGTGTATCGCAAGCCATGACCTATTGGTTGGCGGGGTTCTTTATAGATCCCCTCACGTAACGGGTTCGTTTCCGCTGTGGCGCGGTGTTCTCAAATATATAGGCACTTGGCATCAGACCTCCATCATAGGGTTGTAGCACGGTATTTGGGCCTATGTTAAATATCGATTTCCTTAAATAAATAAATATATTTATATGTGTGTGTGTGTGTGTGTATATATATATATATATATATATATATATATATATATATATATATATATATATATATATATTTTTCATTTTGAAAATAGTATCTTAAATTTGAAAAATGAGACAGGAGAGTTCTCATATATTTAATAGTTTAGGTAACCGAGCACAGCACTACAAGTGACACATCACCTTGAAAGGTAAGCATACTAATTGACAGCGGACTTGATTATATAAATTAAATAATTTATGACATTTGTTTGGTTGTGAAACCCTTTTTGTGTGATCGACAATTCTCCTATCTAATATAAATATTAGATAGAGTTTATTTTAGATAAGTTATTAGTTCCTATAGAGGCAAACATCTATAGTTAATTACATATCAAATGACTAAAGTCGCTTAAGAAAACTCTTGATTAATATCAGTGGTTTTGTTTTCAAGATTTCAAAGTTTAGGTTTTCAATGTTGAATACAAAAAAGTCAAGTGGGAGTGACTCAAGTAGGAATAGTTATTTTTAAGAGTCAAAGGAGTGAAAAGTAGAATATGTCACGGATTCGAGGAAAGCCCTGATGACTTCCCAAATTATCCTACGGTTTGGCTTTATGTTTTAGAAATGATATTTATCTGATGTTTACTCTTGTCAATTATTAAAATTAGGACTTACATTTGTATGATATCTACTCATACAAATAACCTAGAGAAAGATATCAGGGTTTATGTCGCATCAGACGGATAACCTCGGAGTTGAACAAGATTAGGACTTATACTGCACAACAGGGTTGTGTGAAAGTCTAAAGGGGAAAGTGAGGATTTAGGTCATGTTAGGCGGACCACCTTGAAGTCCCATGTATCTGTTGTTGTTTAAACTGAGGAATGTTTAGTTGATGTAAATCTGCCCCTTTGTTGAGTCTTGATCGTCGTCCTCTATCCTTTGCAAATCGTTCCAAGCTCCAAGTTGCGAAGGCTCCGGGTTTATGATAACATGCGATTGGTTGAGTACCAGGGCCCAGTGTGGTATTCTTCCTAAACAATCAGTCTGTTGTTCTCTACCCTAGAGGTTTTGCAAGTCTTGTAAGTAAATAATGCAGAAGTAAAAGAACAGTAAAGGCACAGTAAAAAGTGTAGTAAATTGCAGTAAATATAAAATAAAATTTGCGTACATGGAATTCTTGCAGCTGCTGCAAAAAAGGATCAGTATCACAAGTGAAGGTAAACAAGTATTGCAAAAGATTTAACTAGCACAACAAACATGGGTGTATATGTAAGTAAAAGAACAGGTGACCTATACATGAAAGATCAAAATAGACCATAAGAATTCAGGTTTGGGGTGGGTTCAGAGCTGGGCTGTGTGTTTTATAATCTAACATTGGATAGAAGCTATCAACCAAGCATTCTAAGGAGGGCAATTAATGGCCTCAATTAAAGTGATTAACAAGTAGACTTATGTAAGATTTCATTAAAATTTCTTTAATTTTTCATGTAACACACATAAGCATTATTATCATTGCCCTTAACCCTGAACCATCCAACTTATAGCCCCGCTTGAGGATCCATATAACATCACACTATACATGTTTCCACTTATATTTGAATATAAGCACATAAATCGAATTACTGAACAAGGAAAAAAATGAGAAAGAAACCGAACCATAACAGCATTCAAACATCTTCAAAAACGATACTTTTTAAGCCCAAAAATAATGTTTAAATCATTTCCAAATCAATGTAAATTAGGCCCAAAACAATGTACAAGTCATATCCAAGGCAGCACTAATGTTGAGCAAGAACAACATTTAGATCAATAAGAATGAAGAACCAAAGAAAACATTTAGACCTTCTCCAATATATTAAAGGTTTGGCCTCAAAGATCAGCATTTAAGCCATTTCACAACAACGAATAAATCAGCCTAAAAAGATGGGCATTTAAATCATCTCACAACAGCAAAATAAATTGGCCCGAAAGATCGACACTTAAACCATTTGAAACCTCATAATTTTTGCATTTCCATATTCGAAACACAGAACCAACAAAGAATCATTCAAATCCTAAAGCGTAATCTTTGCATTCGAATGCTCGAAATATAAAACCAGCAAAGACACATTTAAATCAGCAAGGATATATAACCAAAACACTACTTATAGCTCTCCAAAATCAGCAGGAATGTATGGCAAAAGAACCAAAATTTATACCTCTCCAAGATCAATAGAAATGTGTAGCCAAAATAACATTTTTAGCCCTTTCAAAATCAACAAGAATATATAGTAAAAACCAACATTTATACCCCTCCAAAATCAGTAAAAAGTTCAGCATAAAAAAACATTTAATTAAAATTTTTTTTTTTAAACAACATGCATTCGTCCCCAAAACGGCCACTAGAGGACTGCGGTCGAGGTAGTGGAAACAAAGAACATTATGTGGTAGGGAGAGACTCACGACAGAAAGCAAGGGAAAATAGGAAGGATGCAAAAACTCAAGCAACTAAATCAAAATTATATATATACATATGAAAGATTTACATATGGACCACTTAATCCTTATCTATCTATGTATCTAATACCTAAAATTCAACTTTTGCATATAAGCCACCCTAATCCTGAATGCGGATGTATATGTTTTCTTTTTATTTGCGAAATTTTAATATCTTTGGGTGATTTAAATGTAAAAAGTAAAATTTAGGTGTTAGATCTATAAATATATAAGAATTGAGGGGTATGCATGTAAATGTCCCAAAATTTTAATGATGAAACTTTCTGGTCAACCTACACTATCAGAACAATTAATCTCATCTACGATCTCATCACTCAAAAGATCTGAATCATAATTCGAAGTTCATGCCTTTGTACCCAACAAACCAACACATCTTCATCCAACTTTTTTTTTATGTTTTTTTTACGGCTTCAATTCCCCACTTACATTCGTTAATTTGGTTCTATACTCAAGCCTCTACGTGAAATCTTTTATATGCACTTCATGAGCCTTATTAGAATTCTAGTGTCTTGCTCTAAGAAACCTTGATATGAAAGTATTAGAACAAGAATCAGGTAGACTGTCCAATAATAGAGTTATTTGTTATAAATTTATGTTAGAACTTTATGACAAATTCTAAAAATATATAATAGCCAAAATCTTTTAATTTATGATTTTCACATATCTATAATAAAGTAACACATACTTGTATTCATGATGATAAAATTTGATCTTAAAGAGATGAAATTTCTATCTCAAATACCTTTCAACTTTCTGTACTTTCTGATTGAGGGAAATGTCCGGATGTATTAGGAAGAAAGGATTCAGTCTCTAAATTATGTTCTATTTAATCACTATCCATCAAGGGGGTTACTAATGAATAAGATTTATGATAATTTAATAAATTAATTGATTTTTATTATTAAAATCAATGACATAAGTTAGTAACATCTATTCATTTTAGGGGTTACATGAGTTACAAATATAAATATCATAAGTTATGACATAAATAACATAAGTTTTCATGAGTTATAAAATTTAATAACTTAAGTTATCATTTATCATGACATATGTTATGAGTTAAAAAAATAAATAACTTAAATTATTATGAGCTATAAAAATAAATAACTTAAGTTATAATTTATTATGACATAAATTATGAGTTAAAAAAATAAATAACATAAGTTATCATAAGTTAACATTTATTACAAGATAAGTTATGAGTTAAGAAAATAAAGAATTTATGTTATCATGAGTTATAAAATTAATGACATAAGTTATTGATAAGTTATTAAAATAAATGTGAGTCACAAATAAAAAATTTAACATTATTAACCTTCTTAGTGCATTTGCATTAATTTCAAATACTTGAATCTCTAATCAAACTCTATATATAGCAATGCAGATTAATATAAAAGATCTATATACAACAAAATAAAGATAAAAAAAAGAATTTTTCTTTTCTTTGCTTTTTTTTTTTAATTTATTTTGGCACAGCTTCTAACAAAATTCCAAATCAGTAAGATTAAAAAACTTCCTCCGTGATCCATAAATCAATCTAAACCTTTAGCTAACTATACTGAAAAGAGCTCAGAGAATGTATAACAATCATATGTTGTAAAGGAAGAATGCATGAATCTCTAGTAAAGCTAAAAGATTGAGCAAACATGCAACTAATCCAGGAAATCAATCCACCAAAACCCAAAATCACGCAAGAAGAATAAGGTGAGATACTTCAACAAAATTATACTTCAAAGTACTCAACATTTCTATTGCTTCATATATAACAAGATAAACACACTTTTATGTATTTAATTTAAATAGATGAAAGTTCACATCCATCAGAAATTTAATTAGAGAGCGGTCAGTCAAGCGAGGATCCCCTTTGTTAGTTGCAAGAGCCTACTACTTAAAAGGAAGAAGCCATTGAAAGATGAAAGGTGGAGTCCTTACCTCCGGATATACAAGGAGTTTAAGAAACAGGAGCCCTAAGCCCAAAGGCTTTGCGAACACCAAACTGAACACCCACAACACGTAGAGAGCCAACAACCCCAAATCCCTTCCCCAAAGAGGATTTTATAGCCCGAAGGGAGGGAGAAACTTACCATGACTTACTTGTGGTGATGAGAACAAAGGGAATGATGGGGGAAGTGGTGGCAAAGGAATGGGTTCCCATAGAGCAAAACCTTATATCTAGAAGCATCGAGAGCCAGAGGCATCGGGAAGGAAAGGATTTTGTCAACCAAGTGCTTCGGGGAGACAAGCTTTAAGGTCAACTTATCAAAGGGCGAAACAAAGGCTCCCGAAGGTTTGTCATCCCAAGAGACGAAGTAATGACAAAATTTTGGGAAGAAAAGACTTGGGCAGTGAGAAGATCTTTCAAAATTTTGGGTAATTCAAAAGGTGTTATTTCAGTGTTATTTTGGTTGTATTTAGGTGTTACCGCGGTTCTGCGAAAGTTGGTGTTATTCGAGGTAGTATTCCATTTGTATTGGGGTGTTACCACGGTTCTACTAAAGTTAGTGTTATTCGAGACCGATTGTATTGCGGTGTTATTGGAATTATGTGGTAATTTGGTTGTGTTCACGGTTGTATTTCGACGATTAAATCGTGGTATCGGTGTTATTGGCTATTATTTGGGGTTTTCAAAGTGTTATTTGGTGAGTAATCGATGAATCACGGTGTTATTTGGCGTGGTGGTCCTGACGTTGTTATTGTCATGGTTTTATGGCAGTATTTTGGTGTTATTGTTGGGTTTTGCCGTTGAACGCGGTGTTGTTGAGGTGGTGGGGCGTAAGTGTTATTATGAATGTATTGTGATAATTTTATAGTAGTGTTTTGGTGTTATTTGAAGGACCACGGAGAGTATTGGTTGTTATTTGAAGGCGGTGTTATTTGGAGCAAAGTGTGGTAGTATTTATGTGATATTGCGAGTGTATTCAGGTATTATAAAAGAAAGCCACGTGCGTATTAGGTATTATTGAAAGGTTGTGTTATAGGTACAACCCAAGGTGGTATTTAGATGTTATTGTGGTTGTATTGGTGGGTTATTTGAAGGAAACATGGGGGCATTGGTAGTATTGGCAGTGGTAGTCATGTAACGCCTTAATAACACCTCAAAGTCTACCCAAAACTCTAAAATCAATACATTGATGGATTTTCTTGGGATTATTATGATTCAATTTTGGCCATGAGCTTGATAAAACTAATTTTGGCAAGTGGATTTCAGATTTGATAGATTTGAGGTAAATTTTGAGTTTTATCTTTGGCAATTTCGGGTTTGAGCTTGAATTTGAATGGACTTGGATTTGTCATTGGATTTTTGGTAAATTTGAAGTAAATTTGAAAATTTTTTATGAAATGTGGGTCAATTTGGTAGCTTCGGTAATTATTTGGATGGTTGTGGTGAGGAGGTATTGTGGTGTAAGGTGAGTGCCCAAGCCATGAAGAGCCTCCTTGAAACCACATTGTCCCTTAAGAACTCATTTTGGAGCCTCCATACGTTGGTCCTAGTCATATCCACCAAAATTTGAGGACTTGGGACCCTCCAAATGAGCCTTCAAAAGAGTTAAGAAGGATCCGAGTGAATCAATTTGATAATTTTGATGGCTTTGAGTATGTTAAGGAAGTTTTGTGAAATTGGGTGAGTGTGTGAATGACCAAGCCACCAAGGGTTGACCTAAAGCCGGTTGATCATATGTGAACTCATTTTTTGAGTCTTCACATGTTGGTCCTGGTCATCTCAAATATGAATTGAGGGCTTGAGACCAACCTTGTGAGACTTTGCAAAAGAGTGAAGAAGTGGTTGAAATTTCTATGGGTGTGGGTCTCATTACTAGTTCTTTAGGATAGTGAATAGGAAAATCCATGGCTAGATCCTATGTTCTAAGGAGAGGAAAAGGAAAACCTAAAAAATGAGATCAACAAGACACTCATAAATGTTGGGGCAGAGATGCAATTTCTATCTTATTAGCCCTATAATTTCTATAAATAGTGGGGTCTAATACTTGCAAAGGGGCTTTTGGGCTCTTAAATTTAGACTCATATTTTAGAGGGAGTCATCCCTCCTTAATCATGTAATATCCATTTTTATATATAATGACCATGGGAAAACCCCATTTAACTCCGAGGGGGCAAGTCTATATATGATCCTCCCCTTACTTTATCTCTCTTTCTCTCTTCTCTCTGGTTCCTACTGCTTCGATCCTTGGGCATGCCTCACAGGACATATTTGGATTCAACATCATAAATAGTGTTGTGAGTGTGGAACATATCGTTAACAAGAAGGGAATGGATACTAACCAGAAGAAATATATCTTAGAGTCACTCCTAACAGACAATGTAGTAAGAATTTATCTTACTCAGCAGATCTGACACTTTTAGTATCATTTTCGTCATTTTCCAATTTTGCTTTAACTATGAAGTGAATACTACAAAACGAACGACATACTCCTAACGGTTGATACAATCTATAGAACGTATCATCACGCCATTAGAAGTCAGCACATCATCCGAATGATCCCAGATAGTTGAATCCTTGCCCACTGAATAGAAGGTATGTCAGAGATTTGTCTCGTACTTTAATATAGATCTCCCTAACATTCTCCTCGGGTCAAATTGACACTCTGGGAAATTACATATGTGGATAACACTTGCTACAACCAAAGTAGTTTGACCAGATAAGTATATGTCGGCATATTTTTAGGTTTTGAATTTAATTTAAATATATATATAATTTAGAAAGTAGTATTTGATTTTGAAAATAATTTTAAGTCTGAAAATTTTAAGATATGAAATCAAACCGATTTTACATCCCAAATAGTTTATATAAACGAGCACCGCACCACAAACAGTGTATCTATCCCAAAGAATAGACACAACGCTCGATTGATGGGGCTCGATTAAATAAACTAGAAGATTTGTGACATCCGTTTGGTCTGCGAACCAATTTTATAAGCTGACAAATTCCCCTGCTTAATATAAAAGAATTAATCAGGGTTTATATTATCTGGGTTCTTAAAGTTCTCAATAAATGCAAGCCCCTATAGTTAATTACATCTTAAATAACGAGAATCACTTAAGAAAACTCTCGATAATGATCTGTGGTTTTGCTCTCAAGAATTTCAAAGTTTAAAGTTTTCAAAGGATCGGATTTTGGAAATTTCAATAGGGATTAGCTCAAATTTGGAACAGTTTATTTTAAGAATCCAAAGGAAAAAGAAGTTGGAGAAGTTGAGGATCCAAGAAGAATCTTGGCAACTTCCCAAACTATCCTATTGTTTGACTTCAATTTGGAAGTTTATTTAATGTTGCAATCTTGCCAATTTTAATTAATTAGGACTTATACTTGTATGATATGATCACACAAATAGCCTCGAAGATGTGAGGGTTTATGTCGAACCAAACGACCATCTTGGAATCCTAAGACCGGTTAGGGCTTAATTTGCATAACATGATTATACAAATGTCTAACGAAAAGTTGAGGATTTATGTTGCACTAGGCAAGCTACCTCGAAGTCCTATGGCTTGGTTATTTAGACTAAGGATTGGTTCTGCTGAAGTAGCCACATGTTTTGCTGAAGACGATGGCCGTGCTGCCCACTATGCTCCAAGCTCTTTGTTGTTGCAGAGGTTTGGTTTTAAAAATCATAAATCAAAAGATGAGAGAAGTGTTTTGGTTTAGAAATCTTAAAGTCCAAATGTCCTTTAATGTTTTAATTAAAACAAATCTTAAAGTTGATTATAACAACACCGGTTAAGATCACACGGTTCCATCCTTCCGACATCATTATTTTTATCGGATTCACTTAGTCCAGATGAATTTGCTAAACTCAACTGAATGAGTTCCACACTTTCATTTAGACCTTGGGAAATCCCATTAGCAACACGTAGGTTACATCATCCGAGGTAATCTCGATCATCCAACAGAACGTTTTAATTTAGTTAAAGTTATAGTTTTGTTGTTCTGTTTGTGATTAAATTTTGAGTTGTTTTATATTTTGATTGTTGTGGCGGTGAATTTTATCTTGTTGTGACTTTTAATTTAGTTTTGGTTTCAGTTCAGTGACTATCCTAAAGGTTTTGGTTTTCATCCAACAGTCTTGTTTAACATGCAAGAAAAGTAAAGCGCAGTGCATGTAAGTAAATTGCAATAAAATAAAAGCGTATCTGGAGGGTCTTCTCGTCATTCCAAGCTGCACTTAAAACACATGTTAAGGCATTTAAATGTTTATAACAAGTACCTAGGTAAAGACTAAAGGAAGGGTTTTGGTTGTCTACCAGAATCCTAATCCTATAGCTAGTCATTTCTTATGACGTCTAGGTTCTTGATTTTGGTTAAGGATGATTTTCTTCATCAAAGAACAATTAAATTCAATTGTTCTTTAAAACATCTCACCATATTGAGGAAGTGCTTAGAACGAATTCTAAATATATTTTCAATACTTCTGAGATTATTTTGAGTCCAAATGAATTTTATTGTACTGGTGAATTAATCATCCAAGGGTTTAGTTAAGTTTTGTTTCCTCGCTCAGTGAACTATGATGTTTAATTATCTTGTGAGTGAGGTGACATTTCACTTAACACCTCATTTAATAGTTATAATAGTTTAAAGCTTTCAGGGGCAAGTTAATTTGTTAAAGATTTTAATGATTTGAAGTTAAAGTTGATGATTTACTTTAATGTGATTTAATTATGAAATTTTAATCAATGATTTCAAGTTTGGAATGATGTTTGATTCATTTAAGTTAAACTTTTTATAAATGATAACAATATTTTACGTTAATTTAATTTTTCCTTATATTAATTTAAAAGAGGTATTCAAATTATTTATTAAATTATGATGATTTAATTTGGATTAATTATATTAATTAATTTAATTTTTACATCATGTTTTAAGATAAGTTGTTTTTTAAAAATTATTTAAAATTTGTAATTTTTTATTTAAGTTTGTTTTTGAAATGATTTTAGATTAGTTTCAAATATTTTAATTTACTTTTTAATTATTTAACATTTTATGTTTAATCAATTGTTAAATTATTTAATGATGTAGGTTTTAATTAAATTAAGAATTATTTAATTATTAATTTCATTTATCTTTTTAAGTTATATCTCCATTTTAATAATCCAATTTTAATTAATCATCCAAAATTTAAATTATTTAATTAATTAAAGTTTCATTTTTTTTTATTAAAGTGATTAATGGGTTTCTACCATTTGAATTCCCAAAGTTTTAATCATCTAGGAGAAGATTAAAATCAGATATTTTACCCCCATGTTAATTAAACCTAAAGTTTTGATTAGGGGTTAAAATCTTTTAATTACCTTTATGCCCCTTTAAGCTTATTTATTTTATAACTCATTAAATTAAGCTTAAAAGAACTTAAAATTTTTATGCCACCTCACTTACATGTCAATTAAGACATTAGAGGAGAAAATGTGATTTTTCTGAATTTAATTTATTTATATAATTATTTTTAATGGAAAATAGGGATTTTCAAAGAAAATTTACCAATATGACCAAAGTAAAGTTTCTGTCCTTAAGAAAATTATGGGATGTTCCTAATGACCAGAGGACCACTTGGACCAATTTTAGTGATTTTTTGAATTATATTTTATTTATTATAATTATTTTAAGTTTTGGAGTGTTAACTAATTATAAAATAAAATAAAAGTTGAAAAATGAATTTTATATTTTTCAAAATTCTCTCTAACATCAAGAAAGTCAGAGAAATAAATTTTATATTTTTATGATTTTTCTTTGATTTATTAGAATTAATTTAGTGGGGAAGGCTAGAAAATACATTTTTTAAATTAAAAATTGTTTTAAAGCTTTTGAAATTAAATATCTTAACCTAGAGACTTAGGAAAAATATTTGATTGGTTCCTAAGTGATTAGGGGACCAAATATGACATTTTTATGATTTTTATTATTTTTGTGATTTTGATTATTTTTTAATTATTAAAAATATAAAACTATGCTTAAAAAAGAAATTTTTTAGAAAATTCCAATTTTATTTTTCTTAGACTCCTCTGATATCAGAGAAGTCCCAAAATCAATTTAGTGAGTTTTTGAAATGTATTTTTGAAGTTATGAATTTTTAAAGTTTAATTTTGATTATGTGGTTTAATTAATCCATTTAGTAGGTTAAACATTTCCAATTGACTTCAAATTTTTATTTGAGGTTCCCCTGATCCTAAAGATCATTGAAGAATTATTTTCAAGTCATTTTAATGTGTGATTAACTCTAATTAATTAAAGTTCAATTTAGAGTAATTAGGCTAATTAGGATTATTTTTAATGAATTAACTCAAACCATAATTATCCTAGGGTCCTCTGGTCCTAAGGAACTTCACTAAATTTTTCTGGAATTTTCTAAGCAACATGCTAATTTTTGGAATTAAAATGTCAAAAACAGTGACATAAACTTGAAAAATACATAACTTATCACAGGGATAGCCTCTGGCCTTGGAAAATTCAGAGAATGTTCCCAAGATCAGAGGCTACAAAAGTCCTATGGTCTCATGCCATGGTGAAATGTATACATGCATGGAGAATTAAAATACTCAAAACAGTATTAAATTAATTAAAAATAAAATACTCAACAAAATAGATCAATTCCTTTTCCATATTATTCTCCTCTATTCACTGAGCAAGATGATATTTTTCTTTTATTTTTATGATTTTTCTATGCAAAGATATCAATTTTTGAAGTTTCTGATATTTAAATAAATAAGAAAAATCGGATTTTCCTACTTAAACCAGTCAGCGTCGCGTCAACCTCAGCAGCTCCGAAGCTCTACGTGTCGCGCTCCCATTCGACGCTTCCACCTGAGTCCGGTGCCACGCAGCCCACGGTTCACGTTCCATCTCCTCGTCCGACGCCATCTGAGCCGTTCGTTCGATACACGCGCAATCCGACGACGGCCGATCATCGTCTCTGACTGGTGCGTCCCGTGAGCCGTCAACCTTCTAACCCTAATATCTCCCTCGATTCTCAACAAATTTGTGAGTTCTTATGCTCTATGGATTCGTCTTGAGAAGACGAACACATCCATATGGTAAACATGCATTGGAACTGACTTGAATGAAATGAAGAATCCCTGGAAGCTCGGGAGGAAGAAGAGGGCAATACCTTAGCTCTGAGAAGTGAAGCTTCTATCAGAGAGGCTCGGCACGTTCGTTGGAGTCCAAGGAGGCTAGGGATGAAGCACGGAGGCGTGGTGAAATGCCTAGGCTTGACTTCCACGAGGCCGATCACAAAGCTTGGAGGCTGGAACAACTTGGGTAGCTCGGAGAGGGGCTTTCACTGGGGAACTCCTTCTCTACCTCTGGTGAAGGTGTGGGAAGAGTTAATTTGGATTTGGTAAAGTTTCATAGAGCGTCCTGTTTTTGGCCTGATTTTCAGCTGAGAAATTGGGCTCGGCTGGGGGGATTCAGGACAGGAGAACGGTGGGGATGAGCTTCTCTTGGCTAGGAGGAGCTCCGGGAATAGTTTGGAGGGGTTCCGTTGAGAAAAATTCAACACCTTTCAGCACCTTTCTCATGGCCGAGAAGAGGTGTTTAAATGGCCGGGGCCATTGGGCGAGCTAGGGGCTCAGTGGTGGGTAGATTCCATTACTTAGGTGGAGGGCGGTGGAGCTCCAAAGTTCGATTTGGTCGAGGTGGCCAATTGGGTGAGTTTGGGTTTGTTTCACTTGGTGGTGGCTCTCGGTTTTGACTCCTCCGGCGGCTAGGCCGGCCGGCGAGGACAAGGGAGCTGGCCATGGGTTAGGTCAACTGAGGAGTAGGGTTTAATGGTGATAAACCGAGCAGAGGGGATTTTTGGGTGAGGCAAAAGGTGGATTTGTCCATTGAAGGGAAGAGATCCCTTAAAATGGGGAACCCTTGGTCCATGGCTCACTTAGTTTGGGCTAGGTGGATCTAGGGTGGTTCCTAGGGTTTACTTAGTGGTTGTGGATAGGTTGGTTTAGCCACATTTGGTTCAATTTGGTTTGGTTTGGTCATAGGTTCAAATTGGCTCACTTGGGTTTGGGTTAGGTTAACTTGAGTTTGGGTTTGATTTAGGCCCAAGTGTCTTGAGAAATTTTGAAGAGATGATTGCCATGAAAAACTTTCATGAAGACAAGGAATGGTTTTGAGTTCATTTGGAAGGTCAATTTGGTGGATTTTGGTATTTTGGTTAATTTAGGCAAAGTTGAATCAACTTGGGTCCAAGTTGGGTTAATGTGGGGTTTAGACCCAATTGAAAGTTTCAAATGGTCTAGGGGAATGTATTGAAGAGTTCCCAACATCAATTGGGAAGAAACTTTAGGGTTTGGCTAATCAATTTGATAGGTTTAGGGCATGGATTCACTTTAGGCTAAAATGGGGGTATTGGATTTCAAATGGAATTGAACTCAAATGTGAATCAATTTAGACTTGGATTTGGTTTAGATTGATAGTAATGATGTTGAATCAAAGTTTAGAATTGAAATTGGGCCAAATTGAGGTCAAATGGGTTGGTTTGGTGTGACATTGGGTCCATTTAGGTTAAAAATGGGTTAATTTGGGGATTTTCATAAAAGTGGGTTATTTTGGAAAAATTGGGATATGGTGTACTTGAACAAAATGAAATTAGGAATATTTTGGATTTTTCTGGAATTTTCTGGGAATTTTTGGAATTTTGTGCCAAAAGGGTATTTTAGGGTATCAAGAGGTTATTTGGAGGGTATTGGGGTATATTAGTGAATTTAAAAGGTGGGGGTTGTTTCAAAATGATCTTTAGAATTTTTAGGAATTTTGGGTAATTTTTGGAAGTTTTGGAAAATTTTGGGGCAATTAGGTAATTTTAGGTAGGTTTGAAGAACCCAATGTCACAACTAGGCATTTTGGCAAAAGTTGAATTTTGATCATGATGAAGCTTAAAGTGAGCCATGGACCAAGAAATGTCCACCCTGAACATCTCATGGGTTGTTCCCAACCCTCTTAGTCAAAGAGTTAGCGGTTTGGACTTAGCCACATGAATGCTCAAATGAACCAGGGGGGAGAATTGGGTAAGGATGGTGTGTGTGAGAGTGCAGTGTGTGCGAGCCGGACCTCACCGGGACCGGGCCACCCAAGGTAGTCCTAAGGCTTGAACAACCTTATAGGAGCTCACTATTGATTCTCCATATGGTGGTCTTAACCTTCTAAGGTGATTTAGAGGTTTACAACCATCCAAGTGGGATCCCAAGAGGAGTGAAGAAGTAGCTGAATTGCTAAAAGGTGGGTCCCAATTCTAGTCCTCTAGGATAGTCAAGGAGAAAACCTATGGCTAGATCCTAAGCACTAAGGAAAGAAGAAAAGGCCTCACCAAAAATGAGGTCAACAGTATATTGCAGCAGTCCCCCCACAAAAAATCATGGTTTTAAAGTTTGAGTTGGATAAAGCCCTAGAGGTGGTTCCCTGCCAAGTAGTGACAGGATCTACAAAGGGTACGACGTAAATCATCACAACAGAGAGTCTCAGTGGTTACCCCCACAAAGGCTGTGACGAGATCCGCCTAAGACCTGATGAAAGGTGGGAATCGACCAAGACTGTGATCCAACTGGGGTGACTTAGAACTTGATATGTGTTAAGATGTGAGCTAAACAGTAAAGACTGACATTCACGATGTCAAGATCATTCAGTCGATCAGTGATCCTTGAACCTTTTAATTTATGTGCATGCCTAATTACTTCAATTTAATA
The DNA here is from genome assembly GCA_022702705.1 of Papilionanthe hookeriana x Papilionanthe teres. Lineage (NCBI taxonomy): Eukaryota > Viridiplantae > Streptophyta > Magnoliopsida > Asparagales > Orchidaceae > Papilionanthe > Papilionanthe hookeriana x Papilionanthe teres. The sequence continues at coordinate 110,082,340 of CM040432.1, forward strand.
CTTTGGCAACAACACCAATTTGATCTTGACCGCTAGTTCCCGTGTTCATAATATAATTTTATGTATTTAAAGCAGCTACTTCTAGTGATGTTGGTATTATTAATTTCAAAAATTCACTACGGTGAAAATGCAATTGCACGTATCATTCAAGTAATAAAAGACTTTCTCTTAGTCCCCAACTACCGATCTCATGGAGAATGAAAAAACTCTTTTTATAAACTTACAAAAATTCTAATTAAACTGCAGTTAAATTATCTAGAAATTAATATCAAAATTTATTGTGTGAAAATAAGTAACTAATACCTACAAATTCTATTTTTAAACTTAAAGAAAATGCTAAATGTTTCTAAACTAGCTATATGAAGAAAAGTTCAAATTGTATGGAAAAATCATTCTCCTTGCAATGAGAATATAATCGGCGTATGAATAAAATATTTATAAATTTAAATGTAGTTTTGTGATAAATAGAAGCATGCCCATTATTTCCCCTCTTCTAAGTACATAAAGAACATTGGATAATCTTGAATTAAGTTCCTAAATCCTTAGTTATGTTGGGTAAATTCTAGCTTGTCACTCTAGAGTACCCACATAAGCCCTCAATTTAGCTAGCAAAGGTTTATGTTCCAAACACCAGAACAAATTAGTTGAAATTATAGTCTGTCACCCTAGAATCACCAATTTACACCCATCAAAACTTATCTCCCTATTTATTTGTGCTGCCCTATGGGCTACCTTTCCTTCCCCAATAGTGCAATGTGATCTTACTAGTTGAGAAACTATAGCCCTCCCGGGTCATTATGGTTCACAACAAGTTTTAACTTAAAAATTGGTCAGATTGTATAAGTAAATTAAGTATAAAATAATGAATCATTACAATTATGAATAAAAAAAAAATCCTTAACAAGTACAATCCTACATATGATTATTTCTCATCTTAAGGAAAAAGATATAGAAGACTACTCAAAGTTCACGAGGACAAAACAACAACACATGATTATATATATAAAAGGAAGTTTACACAATTAAACTTAACAAAACTTAAACAAAAATAAAATATGCTTATCTCAAACTCCTCCATAAGCAAATCTTCTGAAGTTCTTCTGAAGAATTCTATCCCTCTACAAACTCTACACTAAGTGACACCACATCAATGAGGGGTTTTCTCACACACCGAGGAGTCTCTCCCTAGGCACTAAGAGATTCTCTTAAAATAATCCTTCATATCCCCATGAGTCGCCTCAAATGCTCTTTCAAAAATTATCTAAATTCAATTTATATTAGCAAAAACTAATTCTAGCGCATAGGCGCCCAACTATGGCGCTAGTATTCTAGAAGCTTGAAACTATATGGCGCCTAGGCGCCAGATCCTGGTGGCATGGCGCCGAACTTTCTATTTTCACGTACAGTGCCCGGTACTTATGCGCGAGTTTACTTTGTGCTCATTTGCTTTTTTACTATTTTTTCTCCAAAACTCCATCTTTTGCTCCTGTAATAAAAAACCTGCAAAATACCTTCCTTTACAGTGCAATATCATTAAAATGAGTATAAAATGCATATAAAAAATAACACATTTTTAGGCATGTCAAAATCTCCCAAACTTCACTGTTACTTGCCTCAAGTAACTCTCCTATTTTATAAAACAAATGCTCTTACTTATGACAGTGAGTTTCATTAAAGATTCATATACATTTGTCTTATAAATGTTTTAGTGCAACTTTATAAAAGATTTTTAATAACTTAGGTTAGAACCAGGGTATAAGAATATTCAGTGATCAAGTTAGGAATTTTGATTTTCTATTCATTTCAAAGTAATTGTAATTTGTCAAACTTAGGAATTCTAGGAGAATTAAAAGATATAATTACATGAGAACTCTATTAATAAATATTTGACTAATACATTTAAAATTAAGAATAAACTTTGAAATGTAAATAAGTATTTTCTTTTGAATGATTTAAGTGAAGTCAATTTTGAATTAGGCGTCTCCTGAAGTTTCTCCCCTTTTTACTTTTCTTTTTCTTTTCTTTTTCTTTTCTTTCATAAAATTTTTAATCCTCGTGAACTTTTTAATTCTTACATTTTTTATGTGAGGATTACTACATCTGAATAGTCTTTAATGATTTTGAACTTCATTATCCTCTCCTTTAAGTTAAAAAAAACTTCTTACATTTCTTTACATGATAACGTGTATTAGTATAAAAATGATTTTTCATAGAGTCTCAATTCTTTTTAAAGTGTAAATCTAAGTTTCCTAGTATTTCAAAAATTCAATCTTTCCTACTATAAATAGTAAAAACATATTCTTGTTTTTTTATAGTAAATATCTTAACTCTTGTACTACCCCTTATCACCCGAAAATTTTAACTTAAGTTTACTATAACATTCATAGAATCAAAAATATAGTATTCTAAATATAACACCACATAGCATAGGTTATTTTAAAACAATTTTAAAATGTAATATATTGAGGACAAATAAAGCTTAGTTTTTAAAAGTTTTTCTCCCTCCCATAAACTTATATTTTTAAACAATTTAAAACATTTAATGCATAAATGTAGGTAGGAATAAAATTTTCTCAAATATTTTTTTATGAAGGGTGGGTTCTAAACATGAAAAGTATACATGTATGAATGGTAAAGATTAGGCGTGTAGCAAAAAGTAACTCTTAATTAATAAATTATAACTTGAAGATTTGCCAAATAAATGATTACTATAACACACAAGCAGACATATATATGAACTTTAACATAAAGAAAATATTTGTACAATAAAATAAAAAGTCCACAATCTACAAAACAATAGTAACAAATAACATAAAATCCTGTAAAACGAAAATACCTAAAAATATAATAACAAAGTCATAATCATCAAAGAAAAATAAGTACACCCAAATTCATAACAAAATCCTGCTTCTCATTATCCTCATCGTCATCATCATCTTCTTCCATAGGATTGAGGTGTTCAAATCTCATATATATTGAACAAAATGGAAATTCTACAATTTTATCTCCTTTAAGAAAAATCACCAGAGAAGTATGAAAACTTGCCTCATAATTACATTGCCACTTTAGATAAGAGTCAAAGTGTTTTAAATGGTCACCAATGTATTGTACTTAACTCTGTACAAATGATATATCATCATGTATCTCCTGATAACGATCCCGAAGTTTATCTAACTATGAAATGAGAAGGGGAAGAGGAAGAATGGAGAATGAGAAAAAAGAGAGGATTCATAGAAAGTAAGAAGCAAAAAGGGGGCAAAACACAAAAAAATAAAGAAAAAACCAGACGACTACTTAGTAGAGGAAAACAAGGAATCTTCTCAAGAGAAAAGGAAGAAGTCAAAACACTTTTAATAAAATCCTAGTGGCACTCAAGAATCACCAAAAGAAGCACTCTATGAAACCCTAACGAACCAACAACGCATGTTCCAAATTAAAATATATCGATCAAAATTTCAAAATGTATAAATAATTTAGTGATTTATCAAATGTGAGTTTTAGAATAAAAATTAGAATATTGAACCAAGGCTTATCACATGTGCCCACATGCCTGAGTTCATTAGACAACCACCCAATTATTTTTGAAAAATTGCTAAAAATATTCATTTTCTTAAAATTTTAGTTTTGTTACCACCGACGAAAAATCCATAGAGATACTTTCGATATAAATAAGTAAATAGATTATTAAGAAGATATCTACTGTGGAAATTAGAAGAGGAGTCGCAAAAAGCATAATGGTGGGGTTTTATCAGGAGTGAAGTAAGTTCAATAGATCCTTTTAGCTTCGATATCTTATTGATGACTTGTTTGAGATAATTGTAAAATAATCTTTTACCAAGAGTATATTCAACAAGTGTATGAGAGGCTTCCTCAACTTTAAAATCAAATAAAACAATACTGTCGTCTGTACATGACACGTTGGAAAGATTAAAATCAAAAGTTGTACGATATGAAGAAATAAGTCACTACCAGTTTAAGAAAGGAGTAGGACCATGTAAGGAACGTGAAGGGAAAGAGGACAGGGAGTATGTGAGATAGAGAGAGAGAGAGAGAGAGAGAGAGAGAGAGAGAGTATCCATAGAAAATAAGAAGAAAAAAATGGGCCAAATCCACAAAAACCAAAAGAAAAAACTAGACAACTGATCTATAGAGGAAACATAGAAATTTTTCCTAAAAGAAAAGGAAGAAACCAAAGTTCTCTAAAAATAACCTTAGTGACGCTCAGGAATTGCCAAAAAAATAAAAATGCTAAACCCTAGCAGCCGCCAACGAGCAAGATTCAAATTAAGATTTATCATTCACAATTTCAAAATATATGAATAATTTATTGATATCTCAAATATGTATTTTAGAATAAAAATCTAACTACCAAATCGAAGTTATCACAAACACCCACGTGCCCACGTTCATCGGACTACCTCTCGCTTATTTTTGGAAAATAGGTAAGAAAATTTATTATCTTAAAATTTTAGTTCTATTTTTGTTGAAACATAATCCACATGCATACCTTCGCTATAAATTAGCAATATATTGTAAAGAAGAGCAAGTACTCTTAAAATTAGAGAGGAGTGCGCAAAAAGAGAAGCAAAGACCTTTTACCAAAACAAAAAGAAGTCCAACCGATCCATTACCAATGACTTGTAAGAGATTATTATAAAATGATCTTTTGCTAAGAGCATATCCCACAAGTGTAAGATTCATTTTCTTCGAGTCTTCCTTCACTTCAAGGTTCGAGAAAGCGATCTTGTCATATCTGCGATATATGAGAGATTAAAAGCAGTTGTAATATATGAAGAAGCAAGCTTTTTCAAATTTAAGGAAGGATCATGAACAAGTGTAGAACAAGAAGGGGAAGAGGAAGAAGGGAGGGGGAAAAGGGAGATGATCCATAGAAAAGAAAAAAAAAAAGGAGATGAAGCCCAAAAAATGAAAAGAAAAAAAACCATACAACCAATTAACAGAGGAAAACTAGAGGTTCTTCTTAAGAGAAATAGAAGAAACCAAAGTTCTCTAACAAAATCACAGTAACACTTAAGAATCTCCAAAAGAAACACTCCTAGAAACCTCAGTGGTTATCGGTGGGAATGTTCCAAATTAAGAATCACCCTAAACCCATAATATATAAATTATTTTATAATTTCTCAAATGTATGTTTTAGAAAAAAAATTAGACTATCGAACTTGGCCTTATTGTATGTACCAACATGACCGCGTTCATCGCACAACCTCCCACTTATTTTTGAAAAACTGGGTATTTATTTTCTCAAATTTTAGTTCCGATATTACTGAACAACAATCTACATGCATACATTTGCTATAAAGAAGCAAATAGATTATAATAAAAGAGCAACAACTCTGAAAACGAGAAGAAAAGTAGCGCGTAGAAAGAGAAGCGATATTCCTTTATCAAGGGCGAAATAAGTTCAACAAATCTTTTCAGTTTCCATATTTTACCAATGACTTGTCAGAGATTATTCAAAAACAATCTTTTACCAAGAGCATATCTCACAAGTATAAGATTCTACTCAACAGACGACTAATCAAAAGAGGAAAACTATAGATTCTCCCCAACATAAAATGAAGAAACAAGAGTTCTCAAACAAAGTCTTAGTTGCACTCAAGAATCACCAAAAGAAGTACTCTAAGAAACCGAGCAACCATCAACACCACCAACACCACCAATAGCCATGTTCCAAATTAAGATTTATGGCTCATAATTTTAAAATATATGAATAATTTTGTGATTCCTCAAATACTAAATCAGGCCTTATTGCACGTGCCCACGTCCCAACTCCCACTTATTTTTAGAAAATTATTAAAAGAAATTATTTTTTGGAAGTTATAGTTAATCTTCATATATACTTTCTCTATAAATAAATGAATAGATTTCAAAGAAGACTACTCTCAAATTAGAAGAGAAGGAGCGTTTAGAAAACGAGCGATGGCGAGCCACCGATCCCTCGACATAGTCGCCGAAGAACTCAAATCGCTCTCACTCCATGGCCCCGGCGTCGGCCGTGGTGGTGGCGGAGAGATTCTAGCGGTGGAGAAGGAGGATGAGGCAGCCCGATTTGCTAACGTGAGGAAGAAGGAATTCAAGCGGTTGGAGAGAGTGAGGGGACGGCTGATCAACATCCTCGATGGTCTTGAACTCCACACCGGCGTCTTCTCCCCCGCCGAGCAGCGGAAGATCGTCGATTGCATCTATGATTTCCAGGAAAAGGGGCGCAAGGGCCGGCTTAGAGGTATATTCTCCTTTCCTTAGGTTTGTTCTGAAAATTCCCATAAGAAGCCTTCAATTGCTTGATTCTAGTTATAGGTCTATTGATTTTACCTTTTTTGCATAGTACTCTTGTAGATTGGTGGGTTTGCTGCACCAAATTGATTAGGAGGGCATATATGCTAAACTTTAACCTAAAGTAAATTATTGTTGTGTCATCAATTTGTACTTGTAACCATTACCTGGTGGATTTGCATGTAAGATGAAGCAGAAAATTTGTTTAAAGATAAATTTTGGTAGGTACTGTAAGGCATCTGTAATTCATCCATGCGTGCAGCTTTATAGGAGGTCATATTTAGATAACAACATCCGTGTTACTCTTTTCTTATTTTATAGGGAATTTCTTTTTTTCTTTTTTTATTTTCTTGGTTCTTCTTCTTGATGCTGATCAACCTTAGGTGCATATGATACTGTTCTAAAGCCTTGAGACCTCTTCAGTTCATTACTTTCTTTGTTAGAATGGAGGTGGTGTAGTTATATTGCAATGTTGAATCATGCACTCTATATCCTTTTACCATGTCATTTTTTGAGAAACAACCATGCATTTAAAGCAAATGCTGAGGTTAGTTAATTTGGTGACATTTCTGAAATTTGGAGGTTTTATCCTAATAAAAATGTTAGATTTTTAAATTTGAAAATTTTGTTGCATTCATAGAAGCGTTTCTATGCTAAACAAAGCCCCAAATTCTTCAAATGTTAACTTTGTAGCTGAACAATTTCTTTGCTTGTAGTAATCTGAATCTAGATAATGTTTGCAGAATGGACTAATAATCGTTTGCTAAATCATAAGGATTGTTTTATCTATTTTTTGTTAAGATGAAAAAGAAAAAGAAAAGGCTACAATTGCCCTTTAGCCTCATCCTTTTAATCATCATGGTTTTTGCATACTAAAAAATGATATTGAAGTTCACAAAATTGTTTTCTTTATGATTTCTTCTGTAAGCTGCCTCTAAATTTTCCTTCCTAGATCTGATTGATGACTTGGAATTTACTTATATTCGCAGAGCGCACATATTCGGAGCCTAGAAAGTGGATGCGAGGTAAAGGGCGTGTCACCATACAATTTGGTTGTTGTTACAATTATGCAGTGGTATTACTCTATTTATTTTCCTTAATCTTTTTGGTCTCTTGATATGTTGATGCACTAAACATCAATTCAAAATACAGGATAGTAATGGGAATCCCCCTGGTATAGTCCGCGATGAAGAAGTCGATCCTATCCCACCTTTATTGAAACAAATGATCAAAAGGATGGTCGCTTGGCATGTTCTCCCGCCTACTTGCGTCCCCAATAGCTGCATCGTCAACATTTATGATAAACATGATTGCATTCCCCCACACATTGATCATCATGATTTCGTTCGGCCATTTTGCACCGTTTCATTCTTAAGTGAATGCAACATCGTGTTTGGGACAGAGTTGAAGATAATTGGACCCGGAGATTTCTCAGGCCCGGTCACGATTCCTTTGCCTTTGGGGTATTTACTCAAACTTCTCAACTTGCATAACCTATATAATATATCACATTGGGAAATAACACAATTAACTATGCAAATATTGTTTTAGTAACATAATTGGCATTGTTTGTATATAATATAGGTCTGTTCTTATTTTGAATGGAAATGGTGCTGATGTTGCTAAGCATTGTGTTCCTGCTGTACCCACAAGAAGGTGACATACATGTATTAAGATTGTAGTTTTCATCCCTTGATTGAGAGTTAATTTTTGCTGAAATCATTTAACTTCTGAGCAGGATATCCATTACATTCAGGAAGATGGATGACTCCAAAATCCCATATAAGTTCGTTCCTGATCCTGACCTGCAAAATCTCCGCCCGTTGCCGTTACCAAGGCAACAACAGCCCAGCTTTCTTCCCCTGCAGGAAGATCAACTATCTCAAAATGCCCAGCCCTCACAGAAGGTTCAGCAAGCGCAAAAGGGTCAGCAAGCGCAAAAGGTTCAGCAAGCTCAAAAGGTTCTACGAACACCTGCTCAATGCAGACCTGTGCAGCTAACTGATGATGATTTTCCACCGCTGAGCTCCACCTCAAGAGGGCAGAGCCTTCGCAAGTGATACTTTAGCTACTATGGTAGGGTTCAACAAACACTGGGTTTGTTTAAAAAGTTGTTTTTTAGTGTATGTGAGTTTTTTCTTTTTCTTGTTTTGATTTTTCACTCTATTTCATAGGTCAAAGATAGTAATATGTATTGAAGAAGTTAATACAAAGCAAAACTCTTTAGTTTTTTTTTTTTTTAGTAACTTTGGGTTTACTTGTCGGAGATTAATGGATTCTGTTGTTTTTACTGTCCATTTGCCTGCTGTGATCATTTTCTTGTTTAGAGTTTTTACTCTATTTCAATGCTAGTAAATTGTATTGATGAAGTTAATACATAACAAAACTTCTGCAGTAATCATTTATTAGCCTTTGTTTAAGTAATTTTGGTTCACTTATTGGAGATTAATGGATTCAGTGCTGGAATTGAAGAAGTTTTCAGGTTGTTATGGAAACTAGATTTTCAATTCTTTGTTTCACTTGGAAGGAAAGGCAGTTTTTTATCCTAGTTAGATCACATGAACTTTCAATTGCTGTAGTAATTTGAGCAGTTCAGTGTGTCAGCATCCTCCCCCGCTCGCTTACTAGTTGTGTTTTATGAGCTTTAATTTGTTTATGACTTTATATTTATGCTTATTGGCACTAATTGTATTAATCTTGACTTTAATTAATTTTTAAAATCAAAATCCCTTAAAATTTTATGAAATTAATACTAGGGATTAGAGATGATATGAGGTATATCCCATACAAATTTGATGAGATTTGAAGTTATTTTTATTTTATAATTAATTATTAATTATTGCTTGAGAAAAATTAAAGTGAATGCCAAATCATGCTTTAAAAAGTATGTGAATATTTGTTGGAGTTGGGGATGGTCAAAGAATTTCTCAAAAAAATTTAGATTAATTTGATTTGATTCCTATATCATAGAAATATGTTTCTTTAAGCAAATTTTAATTATATTCACACACACACGCATAGATATATATATACATACATACAGACATGCATGCATATATAGGTATATATAGGTATATATATATGTGTGCGAGCGTGCGTGCGAAAGCCTTAGCTTATTGGTTGCGACCTTTGGTGTAAGTCCCTCGGGTCAGGGGTTCGAATCCCACCCTTATATTTAATTTTTTTTTTTGACCAAGCATGATTTTGACAAAAAATTTAGATCTTAAAGAATATAATGTCTCTTGTGTGGGCTATTTATTTGTGTGCACAAGATGTTTCTCAATGTTAAAGAAAAACTCTCTTTATTATCTTGAGCATTCTATCATGCCAAAAATTAGTATCATCCATAAGAAATAGTGTCTCATTCTTTTCTACTTGCTTGACTATTGAAAAAACATATACTCACTAGTAAGTACAATATTCGCAAAAGCAGAGCCTCTTGCTCATACTTTCATCACTTCATAAATTAGTCCTTCGCCCAAGGATGTCAGACATTTGCTTCTTTATTGCTTAATAGATATAACTCAATTGGTGAATGGCTTTATGGCCTACCCTTTGAAGACCGCATTCAACACCAATACGATTATCATCGTCCAACACATTTACAAACTGATTATGGTCGTGATTGTCCTCCTTAGGATCAACATTGTATTTTGTTGGGACTGTCAGATCAAGGATAGTCCTATGATATTTCCCATCACAAGGTTGGAAGTAAATCTTCTCACAACTATCTCTCTTCAACTCAATCATCCCACAAACAATGCAGCTTTACTAATCCTCCCAACCCATTATAGGTTATTACTATGAGAGCTCACCAATGGTACTCACCCTCATTTTGGAACTTGCCCAAAAGCTCTCTTCTAGTGGTTAATTGACAACCTAACTTGCTATAAGAGTTGTTACATACAAAAATTTCATGTACTAACTATATATATCCCGTCATGTGCCATTTACCATTTTTTTTATTGTTTATAAATAGGACGTCATGGAGTTAGAATCATCTAATTCTTACTCAAATAAAGAGTTTTTCTAACCTACAACTTTTATTTTCACTCTCCATTCTGCTCGTGTTCAGCAAAAACTTGTAGTAAATAGATTTATAAATGATCCAATTTGAGCGAGGTGAGAGTTTTAGATTGTTTGATATTCGAAATATTACTATTCAGGTCATGTTTGAAATTATTTGTGAATAGTGTGTTTTGGTTCAACCGGTAGATTTTAAATTGAACATGAAAAAGAAATGTTTTCATTCAAGCATTCTCTTATTCATATATATATATATATATATATATATATATATATATATATATATATATATATATATATATATATATATATATATATATATGAAACCGATATTTGGTAGAGACCAAAATATCGGTTTTTCATGCGCTATGCCTCATGATGAGTACCGTCATTTCTACATTTATAATTATTATTATTATTTTTTTAATGATGGGATGTTGAGTATATCATGGAACTATGATTTTCTTTAGGTCATTTTCACCATCATACAAAGAAAAAAAATATGTAGAACATGGCAAAAAAAAGATCATGCCGGTCAATTTTTATCTATATGCATATCCAAAACTTAAAATTGAATTTTTACATGTATATGTGATCTTTTATATATATATATATATATATATATATATATATATATATATATATATATATATATATATATGCATGAAAATATGTAATTCATTTTTTTTAAAATTAAAATAATGATATTTTACATGTAATATTGGTGTGTCATCAACAAACATAATCATCTAGCATGAATCTCGATCCATTTTGAGCTAGAAACATTTTGAATTCAAATTCAAGTCCACCAAACACCTTGAAATTCCACATGCAATCACCTCTACCATCAAATTCGTAATAGAGCAAACAAAAACTAAATCCATCAACTGGATGTAGCATAAAAAATCCAAATCATCAACCGAGTATAACAAGAGAAACCAAAGAAATCCCAAAATAAAAATTGGCCACATATATAAGGCAGAGAATACCAAAACAAAGGGGGGAGAGAGAGAGGGACCGCTGCATTGAGGCCGAAGAGGCAATGATCCAAACCGAGCCGAAAAACAGAGGAGAGAGAGGGAGAGGAAGAATGACAAGTTCACTGCAATAACCACCGGAATCAACAGATCCAAGTGGATTGAGAAAGGAAAGTTAGTGCAACAATCACGAGAGAGTTGAAAAAGGAGTAGCGGGTTTGAATGAGCAGTGTGAGAGACGAGGGGTAGCGAGGTAAATAATAAAAAAGAAATGCGGTTCATGAGGTTGAACCCATGCCCCGCGTTTCATATAAATTATTTAAAATCTCTTCCACACCGCATTTACCAAACGCCGCCAATAGCAGCGTACAGCCACACCAAGAGCAAAAAGCTACACCCCAAATGGGGCCTAAATTATTACTCTATTGTCGCAAATCTTCTACCACACAACAGATACGAAAGATTTAGCGGGTATAAGCATAAAAAGTGAAAAAATATATATATATTTGGTGTTGTGTACGTAAAAGCTCAATATTTAAAACCCAAAATTCTGTCCGGTCAAACATTGTGTACATTTAGACTTTAAATCTTACAATCTGAAGAAGACGTGTGAATGATGCGATGGCCAGCTCAAAACTACTTATTTATTTTGTTAGCTGATTTAGAGATATATCATTAGACTTGCTAAAGATTATATTTTAAAATGTTATTGATGTAACATCATACTTGGATTTAAAATTAAAAATGAAAATTATTGTTTTATATTTTTATTTAGATAAACAATTTCATCCATCTGAAAACAATCTGAAAACAATCATCTTTTCTCTCAGCTGAATATTTTATATTCTTTAATACATCAAAAATAACTTCCTGATCATTAATAATCATAATCAACTCTGTTTTTTCGACATCTATCATGCACTTATCCAAGAATAACGAAATGTCTCCCCAAAATAATTTGAATTTATTTTTCTTCCTCCGTATCTAATATAATAAAGTCCATAGAAAAAATAAATGTATCCACTTTAACAAGCTAAAGATTATATTTTATAACTAATGGTTAAAGTTTAATATTTTTATTTTAACACTTTGGTGCTGTAAATTTATGTAAAAAAAATTATATGTAATTTTATAATTTTGGGTGTTAGATATGTAAATGAATGTTAATTTTATAAATAATAATGTTTCAGGAGTAATATAAATAAATGTACATTGTCGGCTCAGTTTTAGCCACCACGGTTTCTCCACCTCAATTCTTCTTCCCCTGAGTGAGTAAACCCTACACCATGCCCGAATCCTCGAATCCCCCAAATCTACACCGATTCCTCAATTCCCTTTCACCTCCTCCTCCCTCCTCCTTCTCTCACCACTCCCAAACTTCCACCATGGAAGGAAACCTTCAAGATCCCCTCTACGACGAATGGGAATTTCTCCCCGACAACACCGCTTTCCTCGAACTCGGCCTCGACAAAATCGAAGATCTATTCTGCAACGAAATCATCTACACCGATTATTTCAGAGAAGAACCGAAGCTGATACAGCAAACCCCTGCCGAAAATCAAGAAGAAGAGTCGGAGTTCCAGGATATCAGCATCTCTCACGTCTTCTTAAAGATAATCAATCCCAGGGTCGAGGAGGAGCTCATAGAGAGTACGAGACCTAGCTCCGAGCCGAAGCAGAGTGTATCGGAGTTTGCTGTGCGGGAGATCGAGGCATCGCCTTCGATCTTGGTGATGGAAGAGAAGGTTTGTTTTGGGGAAAAGGGAGGATTAGAAGAGGAGGAGGAGGAGGAGGAGGAGGAGAGGGAGATATGGGAAGGTATTGGGATTGGAATATGGTGGCGGAGGTTTATGGGTGTTGGTGCTGTGTTTTCCATTGGTGCTGCTGCGGCTGTTACCATATGCGTGGTCGTTCTCGGCGGGCGCGAGGGGAAGCAGCCGCGTCGTCGCCAGCATCAGAGCAATCTTATTCAGTTCCATTTTCATGATGAAGAGAAGGTGAGTCTATGGGAAATGGTTATCTGTTTATCTTCTTCCTTTTTTTTTCCCGAATTTTACCCTCTGATGGTACCAGTAAGCAATTGATCAGAGAGAAACTTAATAATTGGTATCATATTATCAACACAACAGGATTTATTCTTGAATTTAACTAAAAATATAATTAAATATGAAAAAAAATAAAAATTAAATCTAAGTTCCGTTAGTCTGTTCTTCGATGTAAAATCAGATTCAATAAATCGTGGCTTGCGAGCTCCAACTGATGCGATTGAATTTAATCAATAAATTCTATTTAATGTAAATCTAAATTGCAGCCAAACCCCCCCCTAAATCATATAGAGAGATTTACCCTTCAAAAAATTAAAAAAAAAATCATAGATTGATTTGGTTTTATCATGGAGTCCATTTGGCGCAACTGTAGCATCTAATGAAATAACTATGAAGCTAACTGAAGAAATTATTCTTCAAAAAATTTTTTATAACTCTTTTTTTCTTATAGTGAGATCATATCTTTCTAGGAGTTATCACAAATAGTCTGATATGATTGAAAATACAATTTTTAGCTGCAGCTTCTTGAGAATGCAGATAATTTTAATTTGATATAAAAGAATGTAGTAAAATAAAAAAAAACAATGAATTGAAAATAAATGTAATTGTTTTTATCAAAATTATTTTTATAAAATTTTAAATTAAAGTGATCCTATATAAATAATGAGAGACTATTTTGCATTCTTTTTTATATAAATACATAAAAATTATCTGATATGTATGTAAATATTCATTTATCTTTTTATCTTATATAGAGATAATATTAAAAATATGCTAAGTTGATACTCATTTCTCTAATAAATTATTCTTCTAGGAAATTATTTATTATACTGCTTTTCATTCGTTTGATGACTATAATTTTGTTCATTTAATGAAAGATTCTATTATTAATCATATCCATAATTTTTGTAAAAAGGAAAATTTACATACAAATCACAAATTTTTATGTATTTACATTTTTAACCCTAAAACTCTTATATTTACATTTATAATCTTTTGGTGTCCTAAAATAGCATGCGATTTTATTCCAGAGTATGAGCCGAGTGGTGGAGCAGGCAAGCAGGCTGAACCATGCATTGGCGGCAGCGAGAGGGGCCCCAACAATGACGCGTACGGCGAAAATATCATTCGCCCGCTGCTATGATGGCCTTTAATCATTCGTGGTTTATGGGCGCTCCTCGTGAATTTAAATGTAATTTTTCTTTTTTATATATTTCTTTTTAAAAATTGGCTGAAAGGTATGATACGAACCTTCAACCAACCTCATAAGTCTAGTCACTTGATTCCGCATTGCAAGGCAGATGCATTCAAGCGGGTTCGAACTCGTGACCCCAAAGAACTCACGACTGATAACGCAGCTGCCAACCAAAGAATCACGACCCACAACACTGAAATGGGAGAATTTATATGTATATATTTTGCGTAATATTATACCGAGTTGGAAATATATAAGCATTGGGGGGTATGTATGTAAATGCCGCAACTTTAAAATATATTAAGGATGCATTCATGCCTAACTTTATGGTCATTTTACATGATTGCTCAATAATGCTTCAATTCCTATGTATGTGGATGTTTATAGTTATAAAAGTTGAAGTATGCATATAACTAAATAGGTAAGCTATCTCTTTTTCCCCTTAATTTTGAAGAGGAAATTCTTCATAGACATACATTTGGTTGATATAAAACTTTTTTACGGCGTCAAATTATGGATCTTGATTTTATAAATGACGAGCATTAAAAGAAATAGGGTTTTGATTTTTTGTATTAAATATCACTTAGTTGTTATTCCATTAAAAATCTTAAAATCATTAAAATTGCTCCAAATATCATCATTCTAGGTGCTCAAATAACATTCAACTAGCTCAAGTGTCACAACATTTTAAATAAAGCTAAGGGGGTGGGAGTGATTTCTATAAACATCACATAGGTATTATGGATTTACATATTTAGTATTTAAACTATGATATTTATTGTTATAATGATATCAAATCGATGCAATAAATAATGAAATAAGTAGAAAGAAAATGTATAGATTATATGTGGAAGATTCTATATGGGAAAAACAATGGTGATAGAGGGAGAATTCACTATTCCAAATATGAAATTACATATAGGAGTTTCGGCTATTATAAAATCAAAATAAGAGAAAAGTGAGTTAACTTGTATAAAACAAAAGAGATGCGTTTATAGCTTTAGCAAGGCTCCTTTAAAAAAAACAAAGTTAAAAGAAGCTAATAAAGCAAAATCACACATAGTATAATCTAAAGGCTATTATAAGATTGATCAAATAGTAGAAGTGTTCAATTCACGTGCTTACGGTTTTCTTCTAAAGGTTCAATTCACATGCTAATAGTATTCTTCTAAAGCTTCAATCTGAGTGCTCATAATTTCCATATGAGAGAAGCGAGATCCACAAACCACAAATTTAGCAATCTCCATATTGACACAAATTTCTAAGAAATGCAATATATATATATATATATATATATATATATATATATATATATATATATATATATATATAAAATTCGACAAAGCTTTAATACAAATTCCCTAAAGTTATTGTTCGTGGGGTCGGCTACATGAATTTTATTTCTCCATTTTGTTCTATTGAGTGTCATATTTTCATTTAAATCTAATAGATTAAGATCATTTTTTATACAATATGCCCAAATATTTAGTACGTTTACCTCTACCTTTCTTAACATTAATCCAATCTAAGACATATACCCTCCTAACCAGATCATTAAATGGTCGTTGTTTAATGTGACTAAACCATCTAAGACGCCCTATTCTTGTCTGCCACTGAAGCTACTACGCCAACCCTATCACGGATATATTCATTTTGCATTTTATCTCTAAGTGTCAAGCCACTCATCCACCAAAGCATTCCATCTATGCAACACTTAATTTTATTATATACTTCTCTTTTAAAGGCCAACATTCTGCACCATAGAACATTGCAGGTCTCACCACCATCTTATAAATTTAATATTTATTCATATAACACAAAATTTAACACAATTTTTTAATAACTAAACCCTCTATTTTTATTTCTTGAAACTCAAACACAAATTTTTAATAAAAATTAATATCTTATAAATTTTTAATAAAATCTATTTTTACAATTTTCCCCCAAAAAACTTTAAAATTTACTATCCTCCTCATGCCTCTTTCCAATAAAATAACCAAATAACTCATAACACTAAACTTCCTATTGAGAAGCTAACTTAATAAGATCCAAATTGACATAATAATTAAGTTATAAATGAATTGTTAGTATTGGAATATTGTTATTATATTGAAATTAATTAACTCGTTTCTAAATTCAAGCAATCACCTTCCCTTTGTTCTTTTTAAAGTAGGACAACAGAGTGACTTTTTGGCCCTAAGACCCAATACGCAATCATAATTCCACCGTATAGGTAACAACTATTGCATTTTATATTTTTTGCTCATATTTTTTTTAATATAAAATAATATAAATTAGAAATGCTGATCCCATATTAAAAAAATAATAATAATAATTCATACATGGGAATTGAAAACATTGATATTTATAAAATCTGACACGAATATGATATTTTGAACGACTGAACCAATTTATTTTATGCGTGCCACAATCAAACTATTGAGAATTTGATAAGAATAGTTGAGAATTTTAGGGCAAAGAAAACACAATAATCAACATAAAGCTAGATAGAAACATAGACAATTAACGAGGTTCGGCGAAGATACCTACGTTCCCGGGAGCAAGTGGCGGCTTTTCTTTCAATTCAGAAAAAGAGTACATAATAACTTAGGGTTACAAAAAAGACATATATATACAACCCTGACATACAATATGTACTTACAAAATTAGTCATGTACCGTACCACGAGGGCATTGCCCCCGCACTCCCAACCCACATAACGTAACTCCTCTCGATTGGACATATGCTTCCGCTCCACTCTGCTAGCTCGTTTCGTTCCGCTCCAACATATGTTCGGTATCTAGTATATGAGCCATATTTAACAAGAATGAAAACTACATATTAGGATTTTAGCATGAGTTTTAATATTTGAAAATTAGATGAAACCAAATCATTAATTTACCACACAATCCTTATGAATTTCACATTTCTAATACATAAAATTTCATATTTACATGCAAAACATTTTAAATCTTTAATATTACATAAAAATTTTCACTAAAAATCATTTGATATTGAAATACACCTTTTAATATAAAGGTTCATGATACCAAAATGTAATAAATGCAAATATCACATTCTAGATCCAAAAAATGCATAAATTGCAATGTAAATATCTCAAATAAAAAAATTATAAAAAAAATCACTTTCATGAGAGAGAAAGAGAGAGAGGAGAGAGAAGTTTGCACGAAACTGGAGGGATCTCTGTAAGGTTGCCACGGAACCCCTGCTTGGGACCAAACTGTCGTCCTCATTCTCAATAATTGCTAATGGAATAGTTTGCAAGTTTCTCTTCTTTTCTTCCCAATCTGAATAATTAGTTGGAGATTAATTGAATCTTGTCAGTTAATCTCTGGATAATTTGGATAATTAATAATATAAATAGGTTGCTCATATACTCATTAATATTGTTTGTTTTTAGCTTAGAAGATTAGGGGGAAGACTATGACGGCATATAGAAGGAATATTATTTATTTATTGCACGTACACATCAATACATTTATTAAATATAAAAATAAAATTTATTATTTTTTGTTTATGAACTAATATCAACTTCCATTAATATTTGTGATAATGAAAAGTAGTAAAATTTATAGGTTGATAGGGGTGAAATTGTCCTTTTCTTTAATTTTTTCTGAAGTGTTAGGGGGAGGGGGGTTTCAAAATCACATATTTATAGATATTCTTTTATTTATTTTAAAATTCAATAAGGAAAAGCTCAAATTTAAATAAGTTATTTCTTTTTCCTCCCATGAATAAATTCAAAAGTAGAACAACCATTCTAGTTTGTAGATAAGGGGTGTAAACAACCTGAAGGCTCAGCTCGTTGTCAGCTCGTTAAAAAATATCACTGCTCGTGCTCGGGTCGTTTATATTTCTAATAGAAAAATATGTTCGTATTCGGCTCGTTTGCTTAGGCCAAACATAAGTTATTCATAAACAAAGTATCGTTTTGACAACCTTAATCACGCAGCCGTTGAATGTTAACGGTTGAGGCAAATTTTACATATTATTGTTTATATTAATATATCATTGAAATTTAATTTAATATATTTTTATTTTATTTTTTAATTAATAATTTTAATTGATCATAAATCTCAATTAATTCTTTTAATATATAACTGATGAGTAGTATTTCGAACCAAAACGAACCAAACACGAATGAATGAATATTTATTTGTATTCGTCTCATTTATATATTGAACAAAAAAAAATATTCGTGTTCGTCTCATTAACTTAACGAAATTATCAAACACGAGCTTCTATGAGTTGAGCATAAGCTGTTCGCTTCGACAGCCCTACTTATAGATACCAAAGTAGCTTTCCATAGCATAGATAAGAAACCGGCTTACTTTCAAAAGCAGCAAAGCTATTTTGATATTTAAAAATTGTTGAGTATGTTAAAATAACTAAATACATTATAATATACCAATTAAATTTTATTCCAAATTATATATATATAGAACAAAGTAAAAAATAATTATAAGAAATGAAACAATTTATAATAAACCTTTTTAATTTCTTTTCGTGAAAGCATTGTACATATAGAGATGCTTCTTTATTTTATTTTTCAAATAACTACCAGACTATTATTCATCATTTTGAAACATAAAAAGTATACTTTATGTTATATATGTAGATACATAAAAAGTAGTCCTTCAAAGCTTTCACAGAAGTAAAAAATTTGCATATTTCCCACACAAATTTTAAGGATTTACATACCTAACACCTAAAATTTACTATTACATTTATAACACATTAATGCTATAAACCTCTGCATATAAGATGCATTTGACTTCTAAAAATAGGAATTTAATAATGGTATTTTAGATGTAAATACATAAGAATTGTGTGGTATGCATGCAAATATATATATATATTTCTCAAAACAAGTCTACAGATACATATCCAGATAGCATCAGTAAGACAGCAGATCATAAAAAAAGGATTGAGCAACTAAGCAGAATCATAGTTTTAGAATGAAATTATCAAAAACTTAGCAAGTGAAAGATAGAAACTTTTAACTTTGCAAGTGGGTTTAAAATCTTTATAAAACAGTTTTAAAATGAAATTACTAGAAATAAATTGGAGCGACAGGGAATTCCAAATCAGAAACCCACTCTTTTACAAGTGATAAAGAAGATAAAGGCAGAAGGAGATGGAGAGAAAGTCATCAAAAAGTCATTTATTTGATATGATTTAATGCTGATCGGACAGAAGAAAGGATGATGAGCAGATAAAGCATTACGGGATGGTGCGTTGGTAGAGGGGAAGAGCACCGAGTGCCTCTCTTTCCTCCCTCTCCTTCTTCACCTGCAATAGTAAACCCATGAGGTCATCTACGACAATGAAAATCAATGAAAAATGGAAGGGAAATTTACATGCGTATCACACAATTTTTATGTATTTACATAGCTCACACTTCTACATTTAATAGCATTTGGTGCTTTAAACATAATGTGTGAAGTGAAAAAGGTGTATTTCACTTTTAAAAAGTAATAATAGTGTTATTTTATGTGAAATGAAAGATTTTTGAGTGCTATGTGCGTAAATATGAAAGTTCAAGTTTGAGATATATGAATATATAAGAATTGCGTGCTATGTATGTAAAAGTGATTTAAAAAAAGAGGCATTTACAAACCACTCCATTCTTATGTATCCACATATCCAGCACCTAAAGTTTGTTTTTTTACATTTATGTCATCCAAATCTTTCTTATCACATCACAAGTACCACCATTTGAACTTTTAAAAAGTGAAATGTAGATTCTCAAGCATAGGTAAGGTTCTATGTATGTAAAAATTTAAGTTTAGATATGCAAATACATGAAAAATGAGTGGTATGTATGTATCGGATCTAAAGGCTTCTTAGACACTTATCATAAGGCATCTAAAATGAGGTAATGCTGTCCTCTAGAAATTTCTTTGATTACCAGAACGCCACATTATAATATAAATGATGATTCTATAAAGTTGATGTGTTTTGACTTTCACCAAACAACATAAGAAAATACACTATTGTTACAGAATTTACAAGATCATAAAGGGTTGAATCTGGACACGAGTGATTTGGAGTTACTATTGATGACACTGCTAAATTTGCCCAGTGTACTGAAAAAAGTTACTAAAAAGGATTAATTAAGTTGTATGGTTGACTCCCAGAATAGTAAATCATAACACGGATTATTTTGTTTAATTAATCAGCAGAAGGTAAACAGAACAAACCATGCACAAGTGAAACTAACATAAAGTAAAGAAGTTAACGTGAAAGGGTTTTGATGAAATATTAGAGAACTAAACACTAAAAACATATTCAGGGAAACAGCTATCCGCTAAATATTACTAGAGATATGACAAAGGAAAAGAAAATGGGATCAAAACCGAACAAATTTGGTTGATTTGGATCAGTTTTGAAAGTTCATTTTAGTTTTTGGTTTTTTAAATCTCAATATTAGGCTCTTAGTTATTGGTTCAACTTTCATTTTCATTTCATAGAACAAACAGAAAAACCGAAAATCCAAAATTAAATAGAGGATTCGTGAAAATTAAATTGATATTATACATATATGATACGTAAATTTTTATGTTTGTTCATAGCTGAATTCCAACTAACAACCAAATTTTGATTTGTTCATAACCGAACTGTTTAAACTGAATTAAATTTATGTTCGATCGGTTCACTCTACCAAAATTTTGAATGGTTCAGTTTTTCAGACTTCGGATTTTGGTTGCAATAGGTTTGAATAATTTGAAAACCGATCCACCCAAAATAACCGAATGCTCACCGCTCCTTAAATTTTTTCCTAATTAAGATCAAACACCGAGTGCAATAATAAAGATGGGTTACTGGAAAACAAAAAATTCAAGATAATGCAGGCACACTGTCAAAGACTTCAAAACCACCCTTAAAGCCCGACCATTTCACTCTTTCATGCATCACCTCAAAAAAATCTAAAAAGAGAAAAAACATAAAAATATAAAGAAAATTGACAGTTTCACAAATCATATGCAAATCTCCAGATTTTTCTTGAATTAATCCACCTTCCGCTCGAAATATAAATCATTTCATTTAGAGAAAACATCAAATTTAAAGTGGATATTTTTGCTTTCTAACAGTACCATTGATGTTGATTCTAACCAAAATTTCTCTAGATTCCATAATTTTTTAAGAATTGATCCCACTCTCCAAATTTAGTATTTTGCAGTAGAAGAAATTGATGTGAACATTAGTTTTTATTTTTATTTTGGGTATGAGTATTAGAATTTTTAAAATCCTTTATATTTTATCTTTTATTAGAATTATTCTAACTAACAACATTAAATCGGCTAACAAGTTGTCAGAAATTTGATAGTTCTTCAGCATTCTGCTAGTTTATTAGCAATTTGTCAGTTTATAAGAATTTTGTTAGCTTCTTAGCAGATTATTTAAATATGGTCAGTAGTTCCAAATTACTTCACCAATACAAATAAAATTCTATATAAGATAAATAATGGTATGAATAGAATTTTGGTTGTGGATGTGTAGTCTCTTTTTCTTTTATTCTCTGAATTTTTATCCTTGATCAAATGTGATACTTGAAAGCTTCAATGAGGTTATCTCCTTGAACAATTAAGAAACGTACTTACCAACAATCATATGATTTTTATTACTATCAATTCTTCTAATTTATACTAAATTCATCCTGCATCAAATTGTATGAGGACGATGAATCATGTTATTCAACCATTTTATTATAAAATCTCTAGTTGAGTACTTTGATGATTTATAATCCACAGAAAGACATGTGTAACGTCTAAGAAATGCCATTGAAATATTGCAAATTAAAGATTATACTAGAATCGTAATATGTGCTATTTTGTTATACAATTTGAGATATTATCAGGATTTATTATGTCAAATGATAGATCATATGTTAATATTGATAAAATCAAAGCAATTAATAACTGGATAAGACTAACTTTTCTTCGGCTAGTTTCACTTATTTGTTCGAAATAAGCTCACACTTGGCTTGAATTTCAGTTTGAATTAAAATTTCAAAAACCAATTTTTTATTTTAATTTAATTTAAAAAAAACAAAAAATATAAAATATTTCAACTTCACAAAATCACAGACTCGTGAAAGCATGAAACCGAAAAACAATAAAATGTCTCTCCTTCGGTTTCTTTTATAATGGATCAAAGAACTTATTTCTATTACTGACCTGATGTGGGACTAAACGAAAAGCCAAAAAAGGCAGCGGGGCATGCGGGTTTGAATTTTTGAGGCAGTAACATACATACCACCAAATTCTTATGTATTTACATACACAACTCTATGCAGCAGGTGCACGAGGGACGCGGGGAAAATATGAAGGACATTTACATGCATACGACCTAAATCAGATGTATTTACATTCCTAACATCTAATTTTATTTTATTTTTTTAATCTGAGGGACATTTACATGTACCGCCTAATCCTATGTATTCGCATTCCTAACAACAAATTAGCGGAAATAAATGGGGAGAGATTTTCTATTTATTTTAGGAGCATTTCCATACATACTATTCAAATCTTATGTATTTACAGATTTTAACATCTCAAATAATAGTTTTTATACTTATCTCGCTTAAGTGTTTTTTTATAAGTATAAAAACTAGTATTTCTTAAACGCAATATAAAAATTTATATAAATAAAAATATAATAAATATTATTAATATTTATATATTTAATTATTTCAAGTCAAAACAAGTCAAACACAAACGAACAAAACTTTACTTGTGTTCAGCTCGCTTGCTTAACGAACAAATCGAACACGAGCTACGGGCGAGCCGAACACGAGCTGTTTATGAATGACGAGCTTTATTGATAGTCCTACCCTCAGGTCATTGGTTGATCGTTATCACTGTGGAAATACTTTCGAGATTTGAAAATTTCTTAGCTTACTAAAATTTTTATATTATTTTAAAAACTAAAAATTGTTTGCTGAGTGGAGGAAGAGTATTTTAGTCCCCATTTTTAAGTATAAAGGGGATGCACAAGAGTGTGCAAACTATAGAGGAAGTTAATGTGTCATATATTAAAATTATGGGAGAGTAATTGAGCATAGTTTGAGATGTGATACAAAGATTTCTCATAACTAGTTTGAATTTATGTTGGACAAGTCTACCATGGAAGCTATACATTTATTGAGATACTTGATAAAGAAGTAAAGAGAGTAAAGAGGATCAACATATGATTTTTATTGATTCAGAAAAAGCTCACTATAAGGTTCCAAGAGAAGTTATTTAGAGTGTTCTAGAAAAGAACGGTGTTGATATGACTTATATTTAAGTCATTAAGGAAATGTGTACTAGAGTTGTTAATTGCGTTCGGACAGAAAGATGATTGACTAAGTATTTTCCTATTTCAGTTGGATTACACCAAGGATCGGCTTTAAGTCAATATCTTTTTTCTTTAGTTATGGATGCTCGTACTGGATATATATAGGAGGATGAACCTTGGTGTATGCTTTCACTAATGATATTCCTTTTTGTGGATAAGACTAGAGAAAATGTTCACGGGAAACTTGAATTATGGAGGTCCACTTTAGAGTCTAAAGGCCTTCGTTTCAGTGGATATAAAACTAAATACATGGAATATAATTTTTAGTAGCAGTAGATCTAGTGGCAAAGACCATGAGTGATCAAATCATTAAAAGGAGTAAATGTTTTCGATGTCTTGGGTTTATTGTTCAAAGTGTTGGTGACATAGATGGGGATGTTAATAGTAGGATTCAAGTTGAATGGTTGAGCGGAGGAATGCATCAGGCCTATTGTGTCATAGAAAAACACTGATTAGAATTAAAAAAAAATTATAAGATGGTGATGAAACCTACAATGTTTTATGGCACAAAATGCTGGCCTATATAAGAGAAGCATAAAACTAAGTGTAGTTGAGATGAGAATACTAAGGTGGATGAGAGGCTTCACAATTAGAGACAAAATGTGAAACAAATATATATGAAAAAGGTTTGGTGTAACTCTAATGGCAGATAGGATAAGAAAGAGTCATCTTAGATGGTTTGGTAACATTAATGTTGACATCTGATGATCCGATTATGAGAGTAGATGTTTTAGATTCGATTTATGTTAGGAAAATTAGAGGTAGGCCTAAAAAGATCTAGGCATGTTGTATAAAAAATTATCTTAATTTATTAGAATTAAATGAAAATTAACACTCAATAGGACAAGATGGAGAAAAGGATTTATGTAGTCAACCCCACTTAGTGGGATAAAGGCCTGTTGTTGTTGTTGTTATTTCGTTATCATTGATTATTAAAAAAAAAAGGTACCATCTAAATACAATTTTCAGCAATATTTTCTCTTAAGTTTATTTTTTAACCTCTTTAGGGTTGAGTGGCAATGGCTACAAATCTTTCCAACCAAGAAATTTTGGAGGGAGATCATCTCATTGTACCTCCATGAGGTTTGAATAGATATTTTGATGATTCATTTCCTTGATCTTTTATGTTCAATTATTTTAGCAATTGATCTACCTAGTTATAATGTGATTTTCGATCAAGTGTAATTTTTATTGATCCTTCATTTCAATGATAAAAAATAAAGAGTTGCCATAGACATCAAGACATGTAATAATGAATTTCAACAGTACATTCTCTCAAATATTTTTTTTCCTCTTGATACCTAGTGATAATGGCTACAAATCTTTCTAACATAACACATGTGTTGACTACTAAATTTAGAAGGTGAATCATCTCATTGTACCTACAAGGCATGAATGGAAATTTTGATTATTCTTTACCTTGATCTTTTATATTCAATAATTTCAGTAGTTGGTCTACCTGTTTATGATGTTATTATTTAGCAACTTGTAATTTTATTGATCCTAATTTTGATGCAAGATTTCTATCATATGGCCCTTAATTTATCATTTGTATGAATTTTAATTGTTTTTGGTTTTCATCAAAAGAGATGAATATTTGTTTTAATTGATAGTCTAGGAGCTATAAATTGATAATTATGCATAATTTAGTGTAATATATAATACGTGCATTAGGAAAATTTAGACCTTGTAAATTCATGCATCACTCACACTGGATTACTAAAATAAAAATTAAGTCAGTGCACAATAATACGGGACTCAGTGTTTAAGGATCATGAAGAAAATGAGTAGACCAAATATAATTTGGATGATAGTAATGCAAAAAAACAAAAAAGCACAAGATTTAACACCTCACACAAAACCAGGCATAAACTTAATGGAGAATGTAGATTTAAAAAAGTGTGATGCCAAATAGCTGGATAATACAACAATAAAGTTGTGATGATGACTACTAAATAGCAGAAACATGTCATCATCCTCTAAAAATGATATCATATTTTTGAACTGTCACTGTAATAACTAAATATCACTTTCCGACCAAAAAACTACAATTATACTCGTCAATTAAAAAAAGCTCATCAACTAGTAACACACCCTTCTAGAACCTTTCACTAGCCCTTATCTTTCTTCTTCAACCATCAAAACAAAAACTAATGACTCCGCTCTTCCATTGTTGAATTTTTGCTTATTTTCTGATTCAACAGTAACGGAAGTTAACAGACAGATCTATAAGCTCAAGAGAACAGAATAATGCTAAAATCTAACAAATCTATTCCTTATTCTGTTTCTAAGTGAAAGCAAAACTAATTTTGGATGTCATGAGAACAATACCTTTCATTTTTTAAGAACAATAAAATAGTATAAACAAGGAAACCGGTGACATGCGCTAAAATGACATTTGCCGCAATTTCAAACCTTGCTCAGCTATCAGTCAGTCAACTCCAAAGAAAATTTGGCCGCACACGCAAGCACACATAATTTATCCCAATCCAAAATCAGCACTTTGTATGGATTCATAAAGTGAGAGCATAGAAAGACAAAATGTTTTATCTAAAGCATTCCAATAATACACTAATAATCTTATAATCTAAGTAATTTCCCAACTTCACTAAGATAATAAAGACGTGTATCAATATATCTTCGACATTAACCTACTTAAAAAAATAAGGTATTACTGTAGCCATCATTAAGCTATATTCATTTAAACTTTTAAATAAAGATCATTGTAGGCATCGTGATTGAATGAAGTGGATAAATCCTCATTAAGAACTTTAATGTAAAATGGGCAATCCAGAACCATATTTAGTTCATTAACTGTTCCTGTGTACTCTTTTCATCGAAAAATAACACAAATTGAATAAAAATTAGAACTTACAAGAGCTAACATATCCCGGAGATAGCTTCTAAATGGTGTCTGCAGCTTCTGTAATGCAATTAAGAAAATATAGAAATGTAAGATTAGCATATTAATTATCAAAGGAAAATGAATAGATATAGGTGTGTATATATATATGTATGCATCACAATAGCATAAATTATATCTTTAAGACACGGTTGTGCAATTCGACCAATTATATGCTTTTCAAACTACATATAAGATAATAACAGGCATTGACAATAAGTATTCATAAATGAAAGCTAATAAATAGAATGTAATATTCAACAATAAAAAACGTAGTAAAAAAAAAAAAAACACAGGACATTATGCCAAAAGCAAATTGTCAAAAATGAACAAAGCTATAGCAACCTACAAATACGCAGCTTAAACACCATCATGCATGCATATGCCAAGATCTTTGATAATCTTTTCAATCAAGCATTAGGCATTGAAAATTCATGCACAGATTGATAGGCTGTTTTGATAATGAAGAAAACTTGAAGACCATACTTAGTTTTTCTTCCATTAATCTAAGGAAGCTCTGATTCAGAAAAACAACTCAAGGTCAAATAAAAGAACAGACGTTAAATTTAAGCGAGGTACAAACCAAATGACTAGCCAAGCAACAGTAACAGAGCCTTAGACCGGCTCTGTTACTGTTGTACCAACCCACCCCATCTTTTCAGGTCCGCTGGTTATACTATAATTTGTTTTCTATGAACGGTTTTGTTTCATGTTCAAATGGCCATTTAATTCGCAAACAAAATGTTTATATTACAGAGCCCACTGATGCAGACCCACCACCAGTCCTTTCAATCATGTTTTTAACCCTATGTTTTTATCCTTTCTCAACTAAAATGCTGCATCTCCATTTTCCAGTGTAGTGCTTACTAAGTATTTCATGCAAGCTTTATTAAAAAGTAAAAATATAATTTATTCCATTCCTCTAAGGTAAATATTTCATAAAAGTAATACTAGTAATTTTCTCTCTAAAACCTCAAGTTTATACAACTTTACAAGACTAAACCATAAAAATTTATAATACTATAAAAAACTCACAAGAAACTTCATCAATAGCAAATCACAACCAATCCTTTTTTTTTCATAATAATTAGTGTCATCCATTATCTCAATTATCAAATTTCATAAATTTTAAGAGAATCGATTATCTTATATTTCTTAGCCAAACAAGAAAAAGGTACCAAAATATTTGTTTCATTGAACTCATTGCACCAAGAACAAAACCATCACTCCCTCTGCAACTCCTTTCTCACCTGCTCCTTTCGCCTCACTGCTTCTTTCTCTAATGAGAAAGTTTCTACTATGAAATAGTATCATATTGATCACACCACAAAAACTAAAAGTGTGAGAAGCTCAAACAATTGTGCTACAGAAGCTTTGCTTGGTTGACAGTTCCCTTCTAAAAAAAGAAAGGCAAAGAGCTATACAAGAACAACAAAAAGCATTTATCCCACTAAGTAGAGTCGGCTACATGAATCCTTTTTTCTTCATTGCGTCCTATGGAGTGTCATATTTTCATTTAATTCTAATAGATTAAGATCATTTTTTATACATTATGCTCAAGTCTTTTTAGGTCTACATCTGTCTTTCTTAATAAAAGTTGAATCTAAAACATCTACTCTCCCAACCAGATCATCAGATGGTTGACGTTTAATGTGATCAAACCATCTAAGACGGCTCTATCTACTTTTGTCTTGTCACTGGAGCTACAACAACCCTATCATGGGTATATTCATTACGCGTTTTGTCTCAAAGTGTCAAGCCACTCACTCATCCACCTAAGCATTCACATCTCAGCAACACTTAACTTTGTTTTATGCTTCTCTTTTAAAGGCCAACATTTTGCGTCAAAAAGGTAGCTATAAGAAAGCTATTTTTGAAAGAAATTTAATTTCAACTTTTCTTTCGAAAGCAGTGTCCGACTACTTCAAGTAAAGAAGATTAATCAAAAGAGCCTTCCCTTAAAGTGGCACCACTCCATAGAGGGAAAACATAGCCAACTACATTAACAAATCTTGATACTTCTTCATACACATGTTCATTATGTGTAAGGTGCTCCTATAATTTCATAATTGCAGTGATAATCACCAATGTTTAAAATTGCGTAATCTGAAGCCTGCCTCAATGCAATTCTGAAAAAAATGCTTCAAAGTGCATGCATCAGGTAACCAACTCAAGTGAGGTGTACGCCTCACATCTCACACTTAAGTTGTCTTCCCCCCGATATTAGACAGTTCAAATACGAACCAAAACCGCACTCTTACACGAGCTCCTCTCTCACCAACCAGGCTTCTCAGCATCGTTGCCTGCTGCTTCTGCCACTGGCGCCTCCACCGCCGCTTGCTTCTTCCATTGCCAGCACCACCACCGCCACTTGTTTCTTCCGCTACAACACTGCCTACTTCTGCTACAACAACCGCCTGCTTGTTCTGCTAAAGTTGCCTGTTGCTTCTTCTGCTAGATCCACTTGTTGCTTCTATTGCAGCCACCGCCATCTGCTGCTCCTAGGATCTTGTAATATACACATACTTTAAGAAACAAGACATTTAATTATAAGTAAAAATGGAATCACCAAATCATAAATAGATTTCTTCTTAGAAGGAAAGAAAAATCTTTTTGGCAAAGATTTGAATTTTAAGAAAATGTTTGACCAGACAATATAAGATGAGTTATGGATATATATTATAAGAGTATTAAATTAATACTAAAAAAATGACCACAAGATAAGATGGTGAAGTTTGAAAGGTGAAAAATCACTAAATTTTCAAAATATATTGGTAAAGTAAGCAATATGAAACTTAACAGTCAAGACACACTGGAAGTGAGATAAATTGGTTACAAATAGAATTAGATGTAAAAGTTCAAAAGAGTTTACAAATAGATCATACATTCATAAGGAAACCCCAAATTGGCTAAACTAAGAGAAACCAATAAGAGGCCAACACATAAATTCAATGGCACAACAGATCTTGAAGATCTATGGGTCCCTTTAAATCACTTGCAGTTAACATTGATGCAAAAGCCACACATTATCTAAACCAACCCAGTTTTACAACTCAGTTAACTTATTCATGATGTAGACTCAATTGAATGTTGACTTCTCGGTCAAGGAAATGATTAATGATACATAAAATACTAAAAAATTAAGTCAAATACTCTTTATTAATAAAGCCATCATTAGACTAACAAAATGATTGTTTTGAATATTTTACTTCGAGTACCTACGTAGAATTTTGGGCTAAAAAAATTCTTCCTTGAATTGATTGTCTCTAGTTATATAATACTCTCTGGATTATTTATCCTCTTCTTAATCCAAATAAGCAGCGAGCTCAACAAGCTTTTCCCTCCTAAAATCATAAATGGTATTAACAATGATTAAAATTGAGAAGTGCCTCAAGAGTATCATGCGATAAAAGAATATCATGAAAACAACAACAACAACAATAAAGCCTTAATCTCACTAAGCTACATGAATCCTTTTTCTCCATTGCGTCCTATTAGTGTCATATTTTCATTTAATTCTAATAAATTAAGATCATTTTTTATACAATAAGCCCAAGTCTTCCTAGGTCTACCTCTGCCTTTCTTAACATAAGTCAAATCTAAGACATCTACTCTCCTAATTAGATCATTAGATGGTCGACGTTTAATGTGACCAAACCATCTAAGGCGACTCTCTCTAATTTTGTTCGTCACTGGAACCACACCAACCCTATCAAAGATATATTCATTTTACATTGTCTCTAAGAGTAAAGCCACTCATCCACCTAATCATTCTCATCTCGACGACACTTAACTTAGTAATATGCTTCTCTTTTAAAGGCCAACATTCAACACCATAGAGCATTGCATGTCTCACAATCATCTTATAAAATTTTCCATTCAGTCTAAGCGGTAGTTTTCTTTCAGACAATAGGCCAGAAGCATTCCTCCACTTCAACCAACCAACTTGAATTCTACTATTAACATCCCCATCTGTATCCCCATCGCTTTGAACAATAGACCCGACATATCTAAATCGATCGCACCTTTTAATAATTTGATCACCCAAAGTTACACTTCTGACACTAGAGCTACTATTACTAAAATTACATTCCATGTATTCGGTTTTAGTCTTATTCAAACGAAGGCCTTTAGACTCCAATGTAGACCTCCATAAGTCAAGTTTTTCCTGGGCTTTTTCTCTCGTCTTATCCACGAGAAGGATATCATCAGCAAAAAACATACACCAAGGTACATCCTCTTGTAAATTTCCAGTAAGACCATCCAAAACTAAAGCAAAAAAATACGGGCTTAAAGCCGATCCCCGATGTAAACCAACAGATATAGGAAAATATTTGGTCAATCCTCATTCAATTCGAACAAAAGTAACAGCTCTAGTATACATATCTTTAATGACTTGAATATAAGTCATATCAACATCTTTCTTCTCAAGGACTCTCCAAAGGATATCTCTTGGAACCTTATCGTAAGCTTTTTTTAAATCAATAAAAATCAAATGTATATCCTCCTTATTATATCTATACTTCTCCATCAAAGCTCTTAATAAATGTATAGCTTGCCCGACATAAATCCAATTTAATTATAAGAAATCTTGGTAATACGTCTTAACCTATGTTCAATTACTCTCCCATAATTTTAAAGTATGACACATCAATTTAATTCCTCTATAATTTGCACACTCTTGTGCATCCCCTTTATTCTTAAAAATGGGGACCAATATACTCTTCCTCCACTCCCCAAGCATCTTTTTAGTTTTGAAAATAATATTAACAGTTAAGTAAGCCAAGAAACTCCCAAATCTCCTAAATATTTCCACACTTTAATTGGGATATCATCAGGTCCTACACACTTTCTGCCTTTGGTCTTCTTTAAAGCCTCCTCAACTTCTTTTTTACTAATACGACGGTAAGAATGAAACATTTTATTATTTTTAACGATATTAAGATCACTAAAGTCGATAGTATCTTCAGAAACTTCATTAAAAAGTTTATCAAAATAACTCACCCACCTATGTTGAATATCTTTTTTAAAAGAAGTATTTTTCTATTTTCATCTATAATACATTTCACTTGAGTTAAATCTTTTCTTTTCTTTTTGTTTGGCTAGTTTATACATATATTTTTCACCATCCTTAGTATCTAATATGTAATAAAGATCACTAAAAACAAAATTTTTAGCGCCACAGATTGTTCTTTTAGATTCTCTGCGAGCCGTTTTATATTCTTCTCGGTTCTAAGATTTTACATTTAAACCAATTTTTATAACGTAATTTCTTATATTTTATCTTTTCTTACACATTATTTTTTCATCACCAACTATTTTTATTTATATAAGCTTTTTCTTTTGATTATCCAAGTGCATCTTTTGTCAATTGATTAATAGTATTTGCCAATTTTTCTTACATAAAAAGTAACAAATTATGGGAATCTAAAGGAAGACCTTATGATAAAAGAATATCATGAAAACCTAAATGTAAATATTATAAAATTATAATTAATATAACTATATTGCATTATTGTATGGATTAAAGAGTTAGGCGATAAAAAAATCATTAATGGCAAAATTGAACGCAAGATAGAAATGCAAAGAAAAAAACTAAGATTATATTAAAGAAATGATTGGAGTAGCATCTATTAAAGTTAAGATAATTAAAGATAGATTTAAGTCACTTAGCCATGTACAAAATAAAGATGTTTCTAGTATGTGGCAGCATGAATTATTGTTAGAGGTTAAGGACAAAAGGAGTTGACCAAAGGTCAATGAATATATGGGGTTTAACATGACCTAAAATAAGGTGTAATAACAAAAATACACTCTGCAAGAATACACAGAAAATGAGATTCACAAAGCCGACCACAAAGAGCTAGTATAGGCCAATGATCGGGGTAATGATTTCAGCGATGGTGAGTATAAGAGAAAGTAGGGGTTCTTAAATACACAATCGATTGCATTTGTTTGATATCACTGTTTTGAAATAATGATTTCAATTTTAAAAATTATATTAAATTTTGATTTTTTGATAGGTTTTAGGCTTCATTAAACCAAATAAACTGAAAAAAATCGAAAAATATTAGATCTAGAAAATTAATTTTACTTGAACCAGACGATCAAGTATCAGATCCGTGTAGCATGCCACTATTTCTTTAATCTTGTAGGCTATTAAAGAGAAAGAAAGATGATGAGGAGAATCTATTCAAATAGAACTTTGATTTTAATAAATTTATGCTCAATACTAAATCAAGTTTTCTCAAAACCGAACCAATTAAACCAAACTACATTTGAGTTTTTGTTTGGATTGATTTTAGCAAAAGTTGGGTCGTTTTAATTTTCTAGATTTTGGATTTTGATTTCAATCAGGTTGACGAATTTATGAACCGATCCATCCAAATAAACCGATTGCACACCCCCTAAGAATGAGGTAATTGGAGAAGATGTGATGGACATAATGTCGTGACTAAAACAAGATTTAGTACTTAATTTATTGAGATCTCTTAGGGTTCAGGAAATTGAATTTAATACCAATTGACAATTAGTAGGGATGGAATGTTACAGAATAAGTTTGGTGTTCTTACAAAATAGGCTATTGATACCAAAACAGCACCAAATAGTTTTGGATACTTACAAAAACAAATATTCACCAACTCATGAGCACCTGATGCCAATTCTAGTTTAAATTTAAAGGATTTGATAGATCAATTTGATGCTAACAAACTTACAAGTTTTCGTATGCAACTAACAACAAAGTCATAAATCATACTAATGAGCATGGTGATATGACCAAGGCTATATTAAAAGAAAATAAAGCAAATCTTGTATTCTTTCTTAAAGCTATAGAAACCAATTCATATATCAGGAAAATAACAAATAAGACACGCCATCCCCAAAACTATACTGGGTATTTCAATCCCAAAGAAAAGTGATTCCACTTGGTATGCATGATTAACAAATAAAAAAACTACCCATATCTTCATAGACATGATTCTCTCCCAAACGTAAATTATGCTAAACCTCATAGTTAGTCACTTCCTTCAAAACACCAGACCGAATAATTGCAAGATTTTAATCAACCTAACATTTTTTTGGGGGCTAATTAAAACAAGTAAAAAAATTCCCTAAATCTCAATTTGTGGGACTGCAAAATAAATAAAAAAGCAAGTAATTCAAAACAACTGAATGAATTCCAAATCAAAAACAGTGAGAGGAGCAGAACCTGCATCTCCTCCGACAAGTACTCGTGCTTCATGGAGAGATCCAAGGCGCGCTTCAGGCGCTGATTCCTAGCGTCCACAACCTCGCGCGGGAGACGGCTTAGGGCTTCCTTGATATCGAGATCGTAGTACGGATCGTACAGATCATCATACCGTAAACCTGAATATCAACACATGATACGAAGAGTTAGTTCATCTAACTCCTAAACTACAAAGCGTTATGAATGAGAAACCCTGGAAGCCGTCGAGGTTGATGGAAGAATCAATTACCATAATTCCTGAGGCGCCTGGAGATGACCCTCTGGTGCACCGCAGCCAGAGGGTTTTTTCGAGGATTCACGAGCCAACGGCTGATAGCCGAGAGTACCATTGAAGATCAATCTAGCTCCCGAGGCTTCTGTCTTTCTCTGGTTTGAACTTTCTGGGAGACGAGGAAGGATGTTTCAAGCAGCTATTTGGACAATCAGAATCGTCCGCATCGGAGGCTGGTGCCATCTGGTCCGTCCATCGCTGGGTAGGGCTGTCAAAAAACGTCCTTCTTCGCCACAGTTCGTGTTCGTTCGATAAGTAAATCAGACCAACACGAATAATTTTTTTTCTTGGGTTTGTTAACGAATCAAACACGAATAGTGATGTGTTATCACTATTCATTCGTATTCAGCTCGTTATTGTTCGAAATATTCTTTCGTATTCAGTCCGTTATTGTTCGAAATATAAAATAATTTAAAATAATTATACATAAAAAATTTATGATATTTTAAAAATAATTATATATTATAAAAAATTATCATATTTTAAATAATTAAACTTCTATAAATTATAATGTATGATAAATTAATAATAATAATAATAATAATATAATATTAATTATATTAATATAAATATTATAATATTATAATTAGTATATTATGCTATATATTAAAATAAAATTCTAAACGTCCTTTTCAATTTGCTTTATTTTGAGAAAGTATGGATTACCTGATTTGTACGGAATATCTGATCAATTTGCTTCATTTTGAGAAAGTATGCTATCAAAGCTAAGGCTGTCAAAAAAGCTCGTTGTTCGCGAACAGTTCGTGTTCGGTTTGCTAGGAAGTTTGTGTTTGATTCGTTCGATAAGCAAATGAGACGAACACGAACAAATTTTTTTCGTTCGATTTGTTAAACGAACCAAACACGAAGAGTGATGTGTTCGAACATTTCAAACATGAACACTAGCTCTGTTCGCTCGTGTTCGATTCGTTTACTCGCTGGGAGCCATCCTTAGAGAGAGAAATATATATATATATATATATATATATATATATATATATATATATAACTTGCATATAACAAAAGATATGTATTTTACTTTTAAATTTTTAAAATAATAATATATTTAATATGATATAAAAGATTTGAGTAGTATATGTTGGATAATTTATGGTACAATGTAATTAATAAATGTGTTGTGTCATTATTTAACAAGTCAAAATTATTGTGGTCTAATTAATTAATAAAGTTTATGACTTTAGGCACATTTGTCATGAAATTATAAGTGTGGATACTATAAGAGCAAATTCCGATTTAATGAGGGGTAGAATTGGAATTAAGCGATCCTTCGTAACTACCAGGTTAGTTCATGATAAATAGAGGTGTAATGGTCACGATCCGCATAGTCTAAAAAATTCTTTTGTTCCACATCAACGAGAGGACAAGGAAAACTCCGGAAAATCTGCAGATTGGAAGATCATTGCTTGCAATCGATCGAATGGATTCGAGTACGCTTCCGCCTTAAGATGAAAGAATAATGATTTAAGTTTTGTTGTTTTTTCTCCAATAAGAATGTGAACGAAAATTAAAGTTTTACGGATTAAAGTTTCTAACGATTGGTATCGAGCGCTTCCGTTCATGTTCTTGTTGAGATTCCCCTCCTCTTTCGTGTTTTTTATCCCTTTCGTTCGCCTTTACCCGCGAAGGATTCGCCCGCAAAAGTTTGCTGCGGCGGGATTACAGAGAAAGAAATGTCGCAGCAGGACTGCGACGTCGGTGGGTGCGGTGGCGCGTCCTCCGACGGCGGCAAAATCCGGCGAAAATCGAAACGAGCGGCAAAAGGGAGCCACCGGGCGGCGCCTCAGTTCGCGAACCGCGAACTGTTCGCGACAGTTCGCGATTCGCGAACCGTCGCGAACGGTCTGCGGACCGGTTCGCGAACCGGTTCGTGGACCCGGTCCATGGACCCGGTTCGCGGACCCGTTTTGTGGACCCGGTTCGCGGAAAAAAAAATTCAGAAAAATAAAATAAAAATAAAAATAAAATAAAATAAAATTAATTTTATTTTATTTTGTTTAGTTTTAAATTAATTTTCTTGATTTTATTTTATTTTGTTTAATTTAAAATTTAATTTACTCATTAATTAATTAATTAATTAACTCATTTTAATTTGGAAAATAAAATGA
Organism: Papilionanthe hookeriana x Papilionanthe teres; assembly: GCA_022702705.1. Classification (NCBI taxonomy): domain Eukaryota; kingdom Viridiplantae; phylum Streptophyta; class Magnoliopsida; order Asparagales; family Orchidaceae; genus Papilionanthe; species Papilionanthe hookeriana x Papilionanthe teres. The sequence goes on from CM040432.1 coordinate 110,118,788, forward strand.
GTCATTTAATTTAATGAGTAGATTAAATAAATAAGTTAATTAACCTACTCATTTTAAAATGAGTAAATTAAATTAATTAAATTATGGATTGATTATTTTATAAAATCAATCAATTTTTGTAAATTATGGAATTTAAGGTTTTAAAATTTAGTCCATTGTTTATAAAATTAAGATTTTGTAAAATTAAATTAATGTTTGAATTAAATTCGAATAAATGGTACTTTAAAATTGTCCATCATTTTTAATGAACTTATTGAAGCATAATGTTGCCAAAGTGACCTCTCATGTGTAGGTAGTTCATGACGAATGATTGATGTTGTGTGTATGTAGGTTCATGCGAGTATTAATTGGCCCAAAAGAAAATTAATACTTGGCCGAAATGTATACACACTTGTGATGATAAACATGTAACAATTATAAGGAATAATATATGAGTAATAAATCGATCCAAAGATAGATTTATTACTTGATATATGTTATTGTTAATGTTTGATCATTACTAACAAGATTACTACTTAGCAGTTAATATTACTGTCCAAAGACTTGATATTAATGTTGCGTTAGGTATCTTGAGATGAGATTTACCATTAATTGAATTTAAACATTTTATTAATTAAATTTTTTGTACATTTTTCAGTTGTTGCTAATGTATCTGCTAATCTCAATTCGGTTCCAATCCTTAAAGGTGATAGTTTTAAAGATTGGAAAGAGAACATTCTCATTGTTCTTGGCTGCATGGATCTAGATCTAGCATTAAGAATAGATAAGCCCGCTCCTCTTACGGATGCAAGTTCCTCCGAGGATAGGAGGATCTTTGAGAAGTGGGACCGTTCTAACCGCTTGAGTCTAATGATCATAAAGCGCGGCATACCTGAGGCCTTTAGAGGTGCGAGTGTCCAGTGAGATCATCGATGCTCGCAATTTTCCTCTTGAAATTGAGAAACGCTTTGCAAAGAGCGATAAGGCTGAAACTGGTATTCTTTTAAAGAAACTGATTTCAATGAAGTTCAGAGGCAAGAAAAATATAAGGGAGTACATCATGGAGATGTCTAATATTGCTTCAAAATTAAAGAAACTAAATCTCTAGTTGACGGATGACTTACTCGTGCATTTAGTTCTTATTTCTCTTCCTCCACAGTTTGACCAATTTCTGGTCAGCTATAATATGCAAAAGGAGAAATGGACTCTTAATGAACTTATTTCTCATTGTGTGCAAGAGGAAGAAAGGTTGAAGCAGGGAAAGACTAATAGTGCTCATCTGGTAAACACCTCTAAGGAAAGGGGCTCTAAAAGAAAGAATGAAGTTCTGCTAAGAGTAAGAGTCCTTCTCAAAAGAAACAAAATAAAGCTCGAAATTCGGAAAATATCAGTTGTTTCTTTTGCAACAAAGAAGGACATCGAAGAAGGAATGTGCTTAAATATCATGCTTGGCGTGTAAAGAAAGGTACATTCTAACTTTGGTCCGATTACGAGGTAAATTTGGCTTCAGTACTAGAAACACTTGGTGATTAGACTGCAGTGCTACTACTAACATAAGTGTTTCAATGCGAGGTTGCTCGAGTTACCGAAAACAAAATGATGCTGAAAGATGCATTTATGTGGGAGATGAAAAATCGGTAGAAGTGGAAGCGATTGGGCATTTTAGATTGTTATTATGTACTCGGTTACTTATTTGGATTTGATAGATACTTTTGTTGTACCGATCATTTAGACGGAATTTGGTTCTGTTTGTTGTCCGGACAAATTAGGTTATTGTTGTTCATTTCAAAACAGTTGTTTCGGTTTATCTATTAATTCCAATATTGTTGGAACCGATTCTCTTGTGGTATATGACAATCTTTATTTGCTTGATCTCGTTGCTTCTTATAATGAAACTCTAAATGTGGAATCACGAGGTACTAAGCGAAAAATTAATAATGAAAATTCGAGAGCATTATGACACGAGCGTTTAGGTCACATCTCTAGAAATAGAGTTGAAAGACTTGTGTCGGATGGAATTCTAAATTCCATTGATTTTACGGACTTTGATGTACGTATTGAATGCATTAAGGGAAAACGGACCAAAAGGAAGAAATTAGGTGCATATAGAGCTACGAAGTCTTAGAATTGATACATACGGATGTTTGTGGACCATTTTCTACGACTTCTTGGAATGGTCAACAATATTTTGTATCATTCATAGATGATTATTCAAGATATGCATACCTATTTCTTATTAATGAGAAGTCCCAAGTATTGGACGTGTTCAAATCTTATAAGGTCGAAGTTGAAAACCAACTAAGCAAAAGAATAAAGAAAGTTAAATCGATCGTGGTGGTGAATACTACGGTAGATATGACGGTTCGAGTGAACAACGTCCGGGACCATTTGCTAAATTCCTAGAGGAGTGTGGAATGTCCCACAATACACTATGCCGGGTTCACTCTAGCATGAATGGTGTAGTCGAAAGACGAAATCACACTCTTAAAGACATGATAAGAAGTATGACCGGTCATTCTACCTTACCAAATTCACTGCGGAGAAGCACTCAAGACAACGACTTACATTCTAAATAGAGTACCAACTAAAGCAATCTGCAATTACACCTTATGAGCTTTGGACGGGCGAAAACCCAGTTTAAAGCATTTTCATGTTTGGGGTTGCCAGTGAGGCAAGGCCTTACAAGCCACTTGAGAAAAAGTTAGACCCTAAAACAGTAAGCAGCTACTTTGTTGGTTATTCGGAGCGATCTAGGGGTTTCAAGTTTTATGATCCCAAATTAAAGATAATTTTTGAGACGGGAACTGCAGTGTTCTTTGAGGATATTGAATTTGGGGGGAGAAATCAGGTTAGAGACTTTGTTTTTGAGGAGGAATCAGACCATACTACTCTTGTTGAAGAGGAATTGGTTCCTATTCCTGTAATTGCTTTTGATAATGATCAGGATTTTACTCCTGACATTGATCAAGTTGCAAATCAAGACCCCTTGAGGAACAAATTCAACAATCTCAAGAACAAGTTCAAGAGCAAGTGTTTTTGCGACGATCCACTGGGGAAAGAAGAAATGCTATTTTAGATGATTATATTGTATTTTTTCGGGAACATGAGGAAAATATTAGTATGATGGAAGATGATCCTATCAACTTTCATCAAGCTATGCAAAGTTCCAATTCAGAAAAATGGATCAAAGCAATGAATGAGGAGTATAAGTCTATGCAAGACAATAAAGTTTGGGAACTTGTTCCATTGCCAGAAGGAAAGAAACCCATTGGTTGTAAATGGATTTTTAAAACTAAAAGGGATTCAAAAGGCAATGTGGAAAGACATAAAGCTCGTCTTGTAGCTAAAGGCTTTACTTAAAAGGAAGGGATTGACTATAAAGAGACCTTTTCTCCGGTTTCAACAAAGGACTCTTTTAGAGTAATCATGACACTTGTTGCTCATTATGATATGGAGCTACATCAAATGGATGTCAAGACCGCATTTCTCAATGGTGACATTGATGAAACGATCTATATGGTGCAACCAGAAAACTTTGTAATAGGAGACCAAAAGAACATGATTTGCGAATCGACGAAATCCATTTATGGGCTCAAACAAGCTTCCGTCAATGGTATCACAAATTTCATCAAGTGATTCTATCATTTGGTTTTGAAATGAATGCAGTTGATGATTGTGTGTATCATAAATTCAGTGGGATAAAACATATTTTTCTGATTTTGTATGTGGATGACATACTGCTTGCCACAAATGATATAGACATGTTGTAGGAAACCAAAAGTTTTCTATCAAATAATTTTGAGATGAAAGATCTTGGTGAAGCCTCATTTGTTTTAGGAATTCAAATTCACCGAGATCGTTCTCAGCGTATTCTTGGATTATCACAAAGAGGCTATATTGATAAAGTGCTTAAAAGATATGACATGCAGAATTGTAGACCAATTGACACCCCTGTCGCTAAAGGAGACAAGTTCAGTCTCAATCGAGTGCCCAAAGAAAACCTTGAGATTCGGGAAATGCAAAAGATTCCCTATGCTTCAACGAATAGGGAGTCTTATGTATGCTCAAGTTTGTACGCGGCCAGATATTGCGTACATTGTTGGAGTTTTAGGCAGATACTTAAGTAACCCAGAATGGATCATTGGAAAACAGCCAAAAGGGTTATGAGGTACTTAAGGAGAACAAAAGATTACATGCTTACATTTAGGAGATCAGATAATTTGGAGATCATTGGGTATTCTGACTCCGATTTTGCTGGATGCCAAGACAGCAGAAGATCCACATCGAGCTACATATTTTTGTTAAGTGGTGGAGCTATATCCTGGAGAAGTGCAAAACAAACACTAATAGCTTCATCCACTATGACAACAGAGTATATAGCATGTTATGAGGCATCCAACCATGGCATATGGCTGAGAAATTTTGTCACTAGGCTGCGCATTATGGAAGGGATTGAAAGGCCACTAAAGTTATTTTGTGACAATAAATCGACGATGATTGTATTCCAATAACAACAGGAGTTCATCCAAGTCAAAGCATATTGACATGAAATTTCTTGTTGTGAAGGAAAGAATACAGAGTGGCCAGATTTGCATAGAGGATATTGGAACAAACTCCATGATTGCGAACCCCCTTACAAAGGGTCTGATACCCAGGGTCTTTCATGAGCATACTACTCATATGGGTGTTATAGAGCTTGAGAAAATTTAGATTCCGTGGGAGTTTGTTAGTTTATGTACAAAACATATTTGGATATTTTCTGATCAGAAATATGGTATTTTATTCAGTTCAGTACACTCTGTATAGTTAAAGTTTGATCTCACTTAAGTAAATGACCAGTTGAAAATTGACATTAACTGACTACCTTGCATGTAATTTTCATTCCACACATTCATGATTGATCTATGTCATTTGATTATATTAATATATGTGACCATTGATGGGTTTAGTTGTGACAAATACAATGAAGACAGCTTTGATCCTATATTGATATGATTAATGGACGAGATTGTAATGTGCCTTTATAATAATGACAACAAATTTTGAGCGCTCTAAGGTTGACACATTTATTTTTTACATATATAGTCCAGTGGGAGATTGTTGGATAATTTATGGGACTACAATGTAATTAATAAATGTGTTGGGTCATTATTTAATAAGTTAAAATTATTGTGGTCTAATTAATTAATAAAGTTTATGACTTTAGACACATTTGTCATGAAATTATAAGTGTTGATACCATAATAGCAAATTCCAATTTAATGAGGGCGAAATTGGAATTAAGCATTCCTTTGTAACCACCAGTTGGTTACAATAAATAGAAGGGTAATGGTCCCTGATCTGCATAGTCTAAAAAAATTCTCTTGTTCCCCATCAACGAGAGAGACTAAGGAAAACTCCGGAAAATCTGCAGATTGGAAGAGCATTGCTTGCAATCGATCAAATGGATTCAGGTACGCTTCCGCCTTAAGATGAAATAATAATGATTTAAGTTTTGTTGTTTTTTTCTCCAACAAGAATGTGAACGGAAATTAAAGTTTTACGGATTAAAGTTTCTAACAGTATAAATATAAAAATATGAAATTTATGATGTTAACTATGTAAATATGTAAAAATTAGGTGATACGCACGTAAATGCACCAAAAATTTTCACAAATATATATATTGGCATATAAGATTATATATATATATATATATATATATATATATATATATATATATATATATATATATATATATATATATATATATATATATATATATATATATATATATATTGGAATATAAATTATCTCTTTTATCTTCTCAAAATTAATCATAATATATTTGCTATCATAAGACATACTTTGTCAAATAATTCATCTATTTAGTTTTTTGAAAACATTATGAGCATATCGATGGAAAATAGATGCATGAAGCAAATTGGTTCTTATAAAGAACATTTATATTCCTCAAACTAGAATATTTAAACCTCTTTGAGTACTTAAATTATGTGAGATGTCTTAATCACAAACATTGGAGGCTTTATATAAGCTCAAGATGACAAATAGATTAATATTTATACTCATTTTGCAGCCATTTTTAGTAGCTTCAGTCATATTCCTTATTGAGCTACAATCTGCCTATAATGTTTTGATACCATTAATATATTAATCATACATTCATAACCTCATCATTATGAAATGTGAACTGAGTATGCAAATGATCGAACTAAAATGCTATAGGAATGCAGTCAATGTACATTGAATATGCCTTTGGCAAATACTAAAACTAATGAGAAATTTACATGTGTAGCGCGCAATTGTCATGTATTTACGGGTCTCACAACTAACCATCCTTATTTACATCAATATAACTCTTTTGGTGCTTTAAATTTATGCATGAAAATGTGCATTTGACTTAAAAAATCCTCATAGTGTTATTTTTCATTAGATATTAAAGTGTGCTATGTTTGTAAATATGAAAGTATAGACGTGAGGTATGCAAATACATAAAAATTGTGCGCTATGAATGTAAATGTGGTAAAATTAATATTTATTAGAGTTAATATTCTTTAGCTAAAACAACTGAAATGATTATAATTGTTAGCATTATAATTGCGAGTAAACTATATATTTTTACATTGTTAAATACTTCTGCATAAAGATTATACATTAAGGTCTGTTTGGGTCAGCTGCAACTTATTGAATAATCTGCTGATAAGTTAGGTACGGTGACTATTACAAAATTTTATTTTTTTTAAAAAGCCAGACCGCTGCCAGAAAACTGCCTCTGCACCTAGACAGATGCGGTGTGAAAAAGTTGTTTTTTGCGTTTTGAAAACGCATAAGCTGTCAAAACGCAGTTTACCCAAACCGGCTATGTGCGTTTTCAAAACGCCACCGCACTAAATAAGTTGCCCCAAATGGATCCTAAATTTGCTTTGAGATTAATGAATAAATTTTTTAATTCATTGCCTACATCACATTTATCTCATTGCCTATGTGCATGAATAAGAACCTTTTATTATTATAATATAATATTTTATTTTCAATTAAACATTGTCATCAAGTAGATAAAGACAGCCCAAATATAATCATTCAACTACCAATCGAGTAAATGGTCAAAGCTTCATAATTCTCTGGCACTATAAATTGCTACGAGCGAAAATAAAATTTAATAATTACAAAATCTTATATTTTATTTACATTTCTTTACTATTTTCTAGTCTCCTAATAATTTAATGGAAGATTTTAAAAAATACCACACACGTCTTATTTATTTACATATGAAAAACCTAAACTTTCACATTTACCTTTATAACATTAAAATTTTAACATCACATCAAAATTACCATCATTATTAACCTCTTATTGTGAGATATGTACTTCCTGGCATAGAAATGAACCACAAAGAACACAAGTAAACGCAGATCGTTTACGTGGTACGATCTAACTGGATCTACGTTCACGGGAGGGGATCAATCAAATAATTCACTAAGGCAAAAGAAATGGAGAATACATAGCTTATACATAGAGATGAGCCCTCATCTTCCTTCTATAGTCTCCCTCTCAAGTGACACCTGTCGGCATATTTTTAGGTTATGTGTTTTGAAAAGGGGGTCGCCTACAGAAATTGTCGACGAATTTTTGATTTTAAATTTAATTTAAATATATATATATATATATATATATATATATATATATATATATATATATATATATATATATATATATATATATATATATATATATAAGTTTAAAAGATAACATTTGATTTTGAAAGTAATTTTAAGTTTAAAAGTTTTAAGATATGAAATCAAACCGATCTCACATCCCAAATAGTTTATATAAACGAGCACCGCACCACAAACCGCGTATCTATCCCGAATAATAGACACACTGCTCGATGATGGGGCTCGATTAAATAAACTAGGAGATTTGTGACATCCTTTTGGTCTGCGAACCAATTTTATAAGCCGACAAGTTCCCCTGCTTAATATAAAGGAATTAAGCAGAGTTTATATTACCTGGGTTCTTAAAGTTCCTGATCACTGAAAAATTTATTAAGAAATTCATACATATTTTTGATGAAATTGCACTTTAAAGAAAGATATTTTCTTTATTTTGTTGCAGGAATGAAGAATTTAGGTGATAAAAGCAAAAATCATAAAAATGAGCGGATTTGGAGCAAAAAGGAAGAAAATAATGCAATTTGTGCTGAGTCGCCGACGGCGAGATCGAGCCCGCCGACGGCGAGGGTACTAGGAAGAATTTTTGAAGGATTTATAACTGTCTCGCTGACAGCGAGCCCGAGCCCGCCGACAGCGAGGTAGTTCCTCGCCGACAGCGAGGTAGTTCGTCGCCGACAGCGAGGTAGTTCAAATGGCGCAGATACATTGAACCTGGACACTTTTTGAAGGGATGCTTACACACCTCTTGGTCCTTTGCTCACCTCTATATAGAGGCCGAAATTCAGCTTCTAAGTGTGTTATTTTGTGTGTGTGTGTCAATTTGTGTCTTAAGAGTCTTTTATTTATGTGTGAGCAGTCTTTAGAGTCTTAATTAGTGTAATTAGTGAGTCTTTAGTGAGTTAGTGAGTTTTTAGTGAGTCTTCATTGATCTTGGAAGGAAGAGTCGAAAAGGACTACGAGGAGTATCGTCAGGGATAAATCGAGATAAATATTTGTATTTATTGTTTTTAACTTTAAATGAAATCCATGCTTAGTTTAGTTCCCATGCATTCGAGTAGTTTATTAGTTTTCTCCCCGTTATGAAATTAAGTGACTTGATGAACTTAAAACGAAGTACTTTTATATATAGTAATAAATTGTGATAATTTTTACTTAAAACTTAATTTACTTTCAAACTGGCCATTCGATTTGTTAAAATGTGTTGATTATCAACTATAGTAAAAATTACATCCGATATTCGGGAATTCAAAAGCCTTGGAAGGAGGTGCAAATAAATAGGGAAATAATATCATCGGGCGTAGAATTGAGCATTTTAGTGTGACGGACTAAAATATTCAATTCGATCCTATTGTTTTAGAAGTCGAAGTGTAGATGTTAGTCCTCGGGCGAGGGAACGTGGGAGCTCGAAGTGGCGGTCAGTATCCTCCCAGCCTAGCCGTGCATTCGATAATCAAACATAGGATTAGTCAATATTCTTTACACTCTGACCAAAGGGTAAAGAATAGGAATGCTCCTATTTGTCACAATACCTTAAAATTATCTATTTAAATTCATCAATCACTTAAATTTCTAAACAAGGGAAATATACTTTTTCCGAATAGTTAAGACTTATTTAAGCAATTAGTTTAATTTCCTACACTTTCAATACGTATTAATTTTCTACTTAGTTAAGTTACCTTATTTAAATACTTAGTTTACTTTATTGCGCTTAAATTTAGAATTCCAAATTTTCATATACTATTTTAAAATTATTATTATTATTATTTTAAAATTAGTTGTTATTTAATTTTCTATTTTCCTGTGGGATCGATAAGACTCCACTAGAGCCCTGTATTACTTGATACGATACGTATACTTGCGTAGCATCCACAACATAAACAATTACAATTCTATACATATAATATAGCGAGGTCAAGTTTTTGGCGTCGTTGCAATTAAATTAAAAAATATCATAATATAAAATTGTGGGTCAAGTTTTTGGCGCCGTTGCCGGGGAAAGTAAGAAAAATTTACTAGATTAACGGACTATTTTAAAATAATCATAATAAATAAATTAATATCTATTCTAAAAGTGTATGCGCAAATTTGGAAACGAAAATTTAATACCTTACGATTCTGAATTAGAGCGTACAATTAAAAGAATTAGAAAACAAAAGAAACAAATTATAAATTTAACACAAATGGCGAATATTCCGAAATTCAAAATATGAACCAACAAAGACCATTAAGAGATTATGCTAACCCTACATCGGATGAAATTCATTTAACTATTCAAAACCCCGATGTAGCTCGCTAATTCATTTGAACTTAAACTCGCAATTATCCAAATGGTACAAAACAATCAATTTAGTGGTTCACCTACCGAAGATCCTAACTTACATCTTCGCTAGTTTTCTAGAACTTTGTGCTACTTTTAAATATCAAGGAGTATCCGACGATGCTTATAAGACTTAGTCTTTTTCTTTTTCATTAAGGGATAAGGCTAAAATGTGGTTGAATTCGTTAAGCACTCGGATCTATTAAAACTTGGGGAGAATTATCACAAAAATTTCTATCCAAATATTTTCCACCATCTAAAACTGCTAAGTTTAGAAATGATATAACTTCTTTTGTCGATTAGATGGAGAATCAATATATGAAGCTTGGGAGAGATTTAAGGAACTTCTTAGGAAATGCCCACATCATGCGCTACCAGTATTGGCTGATTATTCAAACCTTTTATAATGGATTAGTAGGATCTTTAAGATCAATCATCGATGTTCGTCTTCGGAGGTTCATTAATGTCTAAACCATTTGATGAAGCTTATGCACTAATCGAAGAAATGACAACAAATAATTTTTAATGGTCTGCTGATAGAGTAAATCCAAAAAAGATAGCCAGCATTCATGAAAACGATGCAATATCTATGTTAGCTTCTCAAATTGCTGATATATCTAAGAAATTAGATCATTTTGGAATGAACTACTCTCCTACTTTAGAAGAAAATTCATCTCGGACAAATCATAGAATCTCAATCTAATTATGAAACTTTAAATGCTATTAATAATAGAACTAATAACCCTTATTCAAACTATTATAATCCTGGTTGGAAAACTCATCCAAATTTTAATTGGAATAACACATCTAATCAACAATGGATGAATCAACCTAATCAAGCAAATCCAAACTATAAACCTAATTACCCACCTGGATTTAATAACAATAACCCTCAATTCAAAGATAAGAAATTATCTATGGATGAATTAATTTTGAATATGGGTCATCAACTACAAAATCAAGGAAATCAACTACAAATTCAAGGAAATCGAGTTACAAATTCAAGGAACATCTATTAAAAATATCGAAACTCAACTTGGACATATTACTATCACGCGCTAAATAATAGAATACTCGGAACTTTTCCTAGTAATGTGGAAATAAATCCTAAAGATCAAGGAAAAGAACAAATTAAAGCAATACAACTAAGGAGTGGAAAAGAATTAGAATCTCAAATTAAAAAAGAACTTGAAAGCCAAAAAGAGGAAGTGTAAATTGAAAAGGAAACACTTCAACAAGATTCAAACTTAGAACATCCTTTAATACCTATGAAAATTTCTGTTAAAAAACCTCCACCACCATTTCCTCAACGACTAGCTCAACATAAAAAAGATAAACAATTTGCTAAATTCCTTGAAATATTAAAGAAATTAACAATCAATATACCTTTTGTCGAAGCTTTAGATCGATGCCAAATTATGTAAAATTTATGAAAGATATTCTAAATAAGAAAAGAAAATTCAATCGATAATGAAACAGTCGCACTTAGTGAAGAGTGTAGTGCTATTATTCGAAGAAGCTTCCGAAAAATTGAAAGATCATGGTAGTTTCACTATACCTCGCGCTATAGGAGAAAAATTTTATGGAAAAGCTTTGTGTGACTTAGGAGCAAGCATTAATCTAATGCCTCTATCGATTTTTAAGAGTTTAGGATTAGGAAAAATTACACCTACTTCGAGTAACCCTTCAATTAGTCGATCGTTCGGTTACCTATCCTAAGGGAGTTATTGAAGATGTGTTAGTAAAAGTGGATAAATTTATCTTCCCGGTAGATTTTATTGTTTTAGATATGGAGGAAGATAAAGAAATTCCTATCATTTTAGGAAGACCATTTTTAGCTACTGGAAAAGCTATGATTGATGTTCAGAAAGGAGAATTAACTATGAGAGTAAATGACCAAAAAAGTTACATTTAATATTGCAAAATCAATGAAATATCCTGCGCTAGAAAAAGATGATGAATGTTTTCGGATGGAAATACTTGAACATTTACAACAAGAACATTTTAAGGAATATTACGAAGATAAATTAGAAAAAGAAAACACTGAATTAATTGAAGATAATAATGAAGAACTAGATTATATTCAGGAAAGATTTGAATTTTTGGATAATACCGAAAACACCGACAAGAATATAGTTCCATTAATTATTAAACCTCCCGAACTTGAGCTAAAAATATTATCCGATCATTTGAAATATGCTTATTTAGGTAATTCTTCAACTTTACCAGCTTATTATTTCATCCGCATTAAACGAATCTCAAGAACAAAAACTTTTAGAAACTTTAAAAAAATATAAGAAAACTTTTGGTTGGACTTTAGCAGATATTAAAGGAATTAGTCCTTCAATCTGTATGCATAGAATTATTTTAGATGATGAACATAAACCTAAAGCAGATCCCCAAAGAAGATTAAACCCGATAATGAAAGAAGTAGTTAAGAAAGAAATTTTAAAATGGTTAGATACCGGTATTATATATCCTATTTCGACGATGCTTGGGTAAGCCCAATTCACCGTGTTCCTAAGAAGGGAGGAGTGACCGTCATCGCCAATGAAAATAACGATCTTATTCCTATAAGACAAGTTACTTGTTGGCGTATATGTATTGATTATAGGAAATTAAATACCGCCACCGGGAAAGATCACTTCCCTTTACCATTTCTGTAGACTCGGATGTTAGATAGATTAACTGGACATAAGTATTTTTGTTTTCTAGATGGATACACCGGTTATCATCAAATACAAATTACTCCTGAGGATCAAGAGAAAACTACATTTACTAGTCCTTATGGAACTTTCGCTTTTCGAAGAATGCCTTTTGGATTATGTAATGCACCAAGTAACATTCCGGAGATGTATGATGTCTATATTTAGTAAGTTAATTGACAATGGAATAGAAGTATTTATGGATGATTTCTCTGTATTTGGAACATCATTTGACACATGCTTAACTCATCTTGAAAAAAGTATTAGAAATATGTGAGAAAACAAATTTAGTTCTAAATTGGGAGAAATGTCAATTTATGGTTGCGGGCAGCATTGTATTAGGGCATAAAATTTCGGAAAAGGCATGGAAGTGGACCCGCAAAAATTTAAGTTATAGCTAAATTACCACCTCCAACTACGGTACAAGGGGTAAGAAGTTTTCTTGGACATGCTTGGATTCTACAGTACGCTATATAAAAGATTTTTCAAAAATTACTAAACCTCTATGCCAACTTCTCGAAAAGGACAAGAAATTTGAATTTACAATCGAATGCCCGAATGCTTTTGAACTCTTAAAAGAAAAATTAATTACAAGACTTATAATAGTTTCACCTAACCTGGAGAAACCATTTGAGCTTATGTGTGATGCTAGTTATTATGCTTGTAGGAGCAGTTCTTGGCAAAGATATGAAAAGATTTTTAAAGTTATATACTATGCTAAGTAAAACTCTAAATGATCGTCGAAATAAATTATATAGTTACAGAAAGAGAATTATTAGCGGTAGTATATAGTTTTAATAAATTTAGACCTTATTTGATTGGAACAAAATGTATCGTGCATACTGATCATTCTGCTATCAAATATTTAATGCAAAAGAAAGATTCCAAACCAAGATTAATTAGATGGATGCTATTAATGCAAGAATTCGATTTTGAGATCATTAATAAGAAAGGAACCGATAATCAAATCGCAGATCATTTATCAAGATTAGAAAATCATGAATTATCCGATATTGAAAATGAAATTATAGTATGATTTTCCGATGAAAAACTATATAATATCAATGAGTGGAAAATACCATGGTATGTCGATATAGTAAACTATATAGTTAATAATATTTTACCACCTATGCTAACTTTGCAAAAACGAAAAAATTCATCCATGATACGAAAACCTATTTTTGGGATGAACCATATTTATATAAGCAATGTAAGGATTTAATTATTAGAAGATGTGTACCTTATGAAGAAATCGAACCAATTATTCAAAAATGTCATGATTCCGATTTTGGAGGACATTTCGGGATCGATAAAGCTGCTTATAAGATTCTACAATATGGATTTTACTGGCCTACTCTATTTAGAGATGTATACAGATATATTAAAACTTGCGATAAATGTCAAAGAGTAGGAAATATATCTAAAAAAAACGAAATGCCTCTGAATTTTATATTAGAAGTTGAAATTTTTGATGTTTGGGGATTAGATTTTATGGGACCTTTTATTCCTTCATTTGGAAACTCATATATATTAGTAGTTGATTATGTTTCCAAATGGATTGAGAGTACAAGCTTTACCTAGGTGTGATGCTAAGAGTGTTTCAAAATTTCTGATGAAAAATATTTTTACTAGATTTGGAATGCCGAGAGTGATTATCACTGACGGAGGAACTCATTTTAGAAATAAATACATTCACAAACTAGTAGAAAAATATAATATTACTCATAAGATATCCACTACTTATCATCCACAGACTAGCGGATTAGCTGAAGTATCTAATCGTGAGATTAAACGTATTTTAGAAAAATCTGTAAACTCAAATAGGTTGGATTGGTCTATTAGATTAGACACTGCATTATGGGCTTATAGGGCTGCTTATAAAACTCCGATTGGAATGACTCCTTGCAGGCTTATATATGGAAAAACATGCCACTTACCAGTTGAATTAGAACATAAAGCATATTGGACGATTAAAGATTTTAATTATAATATGAAGGAAGCTGGTGAGAAAAGATTGTTGCAATTAAATGAAATGGAAGAATTAAGAAATGAATCATATGATAATGATCGATTTATAAAAAAGATGAAATTATGACATGATCGGAAGATTAATCGAGAGAAATTTTGAACTGGGACGGAAGTTTTGTTATATAATACCGTATTGAAATTATTTCCTGGAAAATCGAAGTCTCGATGGTTAGGACCTTTCACCATAACTCAAATATTTTCATACGGAACTATAGAAATCGAAGATCCAAAAACTCGGACATAAATTTAAAGTTAATGGACATAGATTAAAACCATATTTCGAAGGTATAAGACCTAACTATAAAGAGGTTTTAATGCTTAGTCGACTCGATTAATAATTGAAATTAGGTCGGGCTGACGACGTTAAACCAAGCGCTTTATGGGAGGCAACCCATATTAGTTATCTATTTTTATTGTATCTTAATAGTTAGTCTATATTATTGAAAATTTACTACTCAATTATTATTAAGAATCATCACATATTCGAACCATTATGATGAGAAAAGAAATTATTCGATTTAGAGCGAAATTGAACATTATTTTGGAATCTCGCCGACGGCGAGGTCGATACTCGCCGACGAGCCGAGGTTCGCGCCTAAATTAAATTCAGTTTATTTATCGAGCTCGCTGACAGCGAGAAACGTCCCGCCGACAGCGAGAACATGGAGGCAGTTTTTATAACTGAGTCGCCAACGGCGAGAAACTTCTCGCCGACAGCGAGGAAGTTATAAAGATGAGTTATTTATAATTTAAATGCCGATTTGGACGGTTTCAACACCAATTCCTTTGTGAAAACTCATTCTTAAATCATTATAGATCTGTCTTCTTCACTAGAATTCATTCCATTCACCGTAATGGCCTCCAAATTCTTAGATTCCTCTAATTATGGAGTGTTTAACCGGAGGAAATTTGTGAGTGCGGAAGCGCAGTGGATCTTCAACAAGGTTTTGGTAAAGAAAAGAGTTATCAAGGAACGGGGATTTGTCAATCGAGGATTAGAGAATTCCACTACGAAGATAGAAGAAACGATCGCGCAGCGGCACTTGGAGGTATTTTGTTACACTACGTCTGCTGTTGTTATTCCAGTTGTGAAAGAGTTCTACTCTAACTTACATGCGATCAACAATGGGAATGTCTACGTCCGAGGAAGATGGGTGACGTTTACTCCATCAAGAGTAAATGAATTATTCTCTATAGAAAACACCCCGTATGTCACTATTCAAATTCTCGTGCCTTCTCGATATAATATGAATGAGATATTTCGATATCCGATCGATGAACCGAAGATTAGGAAATGCGTGAAGACGGGTATGTTAGTTTCTCTCGCATCACTTTTGAATCCTATCTCAAAGCACCGGCACTTTTTCATCTCATCTAAATTGTTACCTACTATGAGGGTAAACAAGGTTTCGAAGGAATGCGCTATATCGAATTATTGTATTCAAAATGGATCGCCTATCGATGTCGGATCAATAATTGTTAAGTCCGTATCGGGTTTAATTGTGCATGGGTCGGTTCACGGACTAGGACACCCATCTACTATTTTTGCATTATGCGATCAATACTGTGTTTCTTATGAAGCTTGGGAAAAGGTTCTGTTACCTTGAAGCCGCTTGATCCTACGGATATGTTCCCTACTTTGGACAATAATGATGAAATTACATTTATCTCCGATAGAGCTTCACGGAATAATTCTATAGCAAGGCCTATTTCGGATAAAACGGAGTTACTTATGAAGAAAATTAAAGGAATGGAGAAAGAACCGCGAGAAAGTGAGAGATTCAATCGACAATATATCCGATTTATTCGATCACATCGATCGAAGGATGAAGGAACACTTTGATCATTCCGGACACCCTGAAGCTAGCTTTCTTCATTTACCGAGACAAAAGGGTTGGATCATCGAAGAATCCGCTTCGCAGTTTCCCTTCGGGCCTTTCTATAACTTATTTGTGCATCATCGTCATATCGGAAATATCGTAGAAGATGAAGATTCCGACATCGAAGAGTAGTAGTAAAGATTTCCATAGTATGTTTGTATTTATGTTATTTGATTTGATTTAGATTTTATTATGTGAGGAGTGATGATTTGAATATCTCAAACTTAATTAAGATATGGTCATAGTTTTGTATCAACATTTAGTGTGTCGTAGATTGGTTTGCGATGCTGATTAGTAGTAAGGATTGGAGAATTGAAGTTTGATTATAGATTTTAAAATTATGTTTGTTTGTACATCTCATGGATTTCAATATTAAAGTTAATTTGTTGTGTTGTGTGAATTTGTTTGTGTATAAGTAGCTAATCTTCATATTAAATTAATAAATGATGTAATCGGAAATATAATATAAGGCAAATCAAGGACAAAAATGAGTGACGAATTTCAGAAATTAAATTTTTTGGAATCTCGCCGACGGCGAGAAAATCCCGCCGACAGCCGAGATCGATCTCGCCGACGAGCGAAGGTTAGAGCAAAAATTTCTCGCCGACAGCGGATTTTTCCCGAGAGTTTTTGGTTCCAAAAAATATTAGCTCGCCGACGGCGAGAAAAATATCGCTGACAGCGAGGTCGCGAAAAACACTTTAATGACCGGTCAAAAACACTATTCATCATCCCCAACCTCTCATTTTCGCAAAAACTACCATAGGGCTCACGAAATTTCGGATTTAGAGGCGATTTCATCACTCAAAAACACCGGATTTCATCTTCTCTTGGTAAGTGCTTCACTCCTATGCAAAAATTTTTGATTTTCACCATGTATTTTCTCCACATTGAAAATTTTTGAAAAATCCTAAATGTGGAAGAATTACTCGGTAGAAATCCATAAAATTTGTTTTAATTTGATCTTAGATGTTGTAGGAAGCCTCCTTAGTAATATTAGGAAGTTTAGTGACGATTTTTGTGAATTTCATAGATCGATCGAAAAATGGCTCCGCGACAGAAAAGACGAGTATATTACGATACTGACCGATTTATCAATGCACGAGCACAAAATCGGTATTTTCAAAACATTCAAGCAAGAAAGTGCATTGCGAATCGAGTTTTTAAGAATCCGGGAGGCGAAGTTGAGCGAATCATTAAAGAACGATGTTGGGAGAATTTCTGCTACATCACCAATAAGCCGCTCGTGGAAATAAGTAAAGGAATTTTATTCTAACTCGATCGTCGTAGAGGACGCACCAAGTAAAGGTACATGGATTTATAGTTGACTTCGTACTGCTAGAATTAACGCCTTCTATGAAGTTCGGGACGGTCCAAATGAGTACGAAACATTTGGAACTATGCCGGAACCTATGAAGATGTGATAAATTTTCTTATCGACGGAACTCGGAGTTTGGAAGATAAAGCGGCAGGAAAGAGTGAATTTTCCTCTTTCTAAGTTAAATGCAAATTCTAAAGCATGGCACTATTTTATTTGTTCTACTTTGTTACCTACATACCACCACAGCTGAGGTAACAAGGATGATAGCGAGTTCGAATTTTTGTATTCGTAACAATGAAGTATAAACATTGGAAGTGTCATCTATAGAAATATCTTAGCCACTCGCTGAAATGAAAGTGGAGGGGGATTGGGACATCCTGGGTTGATTTATGCAATCTGCCAACTCTCCGAGTTGAGGCAGCAGATGATGAGGAGTGGATAGAACCCATGAACCCACTCACAGCGGCCAATATTAAAAAATATGAGTCTCATGAAGGGTGGAGATCAGGAGTGAGAAGTTATTTCACTCGCTCAGTAGAGATATACCCTCTACTAGCCATGAACCTCCCGAGCCTACCACCCCTACCCTACAAGATCCGATGAATGAGCCGACACCGCATAGGAGGAGTTTTGAGCGAGTTTGGAGAGACAATGGGGAGAAGATTTGATCATTTTGATCAAAGGATTGATAATCCGGAGAGGAGATATGATTATGATAAGTGAGTACTCGCAGAGACATTCGGAGTACGAGATAGCATATCATGAAGCCGAACGTCGCTACGGGAGTGGAGATTTAGATGTCATCTTTCCGGAATGCCCGTGTATACTCGGCATCATCCCGCTCGCTCTTCTCGCACTGCGATCAAGGAGGGGATGACAATATAGTTTGGGACTTCAATATAGAAGATTAGGACTTTATTTGTTTTGTTTGTTCGATGTTAAGTTATTTTGGAAACTTTTATATGTTTGTAATATTCAGTACTTTATGTTGTGAGACATTGGATGTTTGTTAGATTATTTGCTTGAATTGTTATAATAGTTTAGTTTTTGTTTTTGTGTTAGTTAATTTCATTTGTTTTTATGTTAAATAGGATGTTAGTTTTCTTTAGTATGTTTTTATTTTATTCTGTATTGTTTTAAATTGTAAAATTGTTAATGTGTTAGTTAAATTGTTTTAATATGTTAGTAATTCATATGTGTAGTGTAGAGTTAATTTTAATTTTTGTATTTAATACTTATCTCGCATTTTATCCCCGCATTTTCTTTAAATTGTTATATATATATGGAGAATACTAACGAGTACAAGTTCAATGAAAAATGAAAAAACCTCGCAAAAATTTCAAAGAAAAGAAATACCTAAACTTCAAAGGTATGATTTATTTACTTTCCTTCTTTTTCATTATTTAGAGTAGATATAAAAATTTAAGTTTGGGGGGAGTAAAATACAAATTTAGTTATTAACTTGTTCTCAATTTCTATTTTCAAATTATTATAAAATGATTTTTATAGCAAATTTTTTAATTTAATTAATATGAATTATTTTATTTAATTATTATAAAAGGTTAAATGAAATATTTCAAGTGCTTTAATTAATTAAATAGAATAAAATATTTGGTTAAAGGGAATAAGAATATAGTAAACTATTTTTAGTAAGGAAAACTATATTCTAAAATTAAAATTCTTAAGTATTCAAGTGAAAAAGAAAAGATTGAAAATCAATGAAGTAAAAACTATGAAGTATATATAAGCTAAGAAATATTTCTAAGTTTCAAATTTAGGAAGATGAAAATGAAGTTCAAAATTATTAACGAGCTCTCCAGGATACGATAATCCTCATTAGAAAAAAGAAAAAGAAAAAGAAAAAGAAAAAGAAAAAGAAAAATGAGGAGAAGCTCGAGGAGATGCCTTATCAAAAATCGGCTTCATTTGAATTAACCTAAAGGGAAAAACTTAGATATTTCCAAACTTATGTTTATGGATTAGAATTTTACCTAATAGTGTTTTCTTGAATTTCTTATCATATGAATATCTTAAGTAGTTATTCTTTTAAATATAGTCATTCCCGAAATGAATAGTAAGCTAGAAATCTTAGACTCGATAACTAAATAATTTATTTCTATAAGATTAATTAAATTACATGAATTATTTTTATTTAACTTTATTATGATATTAATTAATCTAATTCATAGTTTATTTAAATTGAAAAATCTTATTATAGAACTCATTATTTTTATGTAGTACTAAAATTACTTGAGGACAAGTAATAAGTAAGTTTGGGGGATTTTGATCACTGAAAAATTTATTAAGAAATTCATACCTATTTTTGATGAAATTGCACTTTAAAGAAATGTATTTTCTTTATTTTGTTGCAGGAATGGAGAATTTAGGTGATAAAAGCAAAAATCATAAAAAGGAGCGGATTTGGAGCAAAAAGGAAGAAAATAATGCAATTTGTGCTGAGTCACCGACGGCGAGATCGAGCCCGCCGACGACGAGGGTACGAGGAAGAAATTCTGAAGGATTTATAACTGTCTCGCGAATAGCGAGCCCGAGCCCGCCGACAGTGAGGTAGTTCCTCGCCGACAGCGAGGTAGTTCGTCGCCGACGGCAAGGTAGTTTAAATGGCGCAGATACATTGAACCTGGACACTTTTTGAAGGGATGCTTACACACCTCTTGGTCCTTTGCTCACCTCTATATATAGAGGCCGAAATTCAGCTTCTAAGTGTGTTATTTTGTGTGTGTGTGTCAATTTGTGTCTTAAGAGTCTTTTATTTATGTGTGAGCAGTCTTTAGAGTCTTAATTAGTGTAATTAGTGAGTTTTTAGTGAGTTAGTGAGTTTTTAGTGAGTCTTGTTGTATTGGAAGGAAGAGTCAAAGGAACTCATGAGGAGTCCGTCTTGGGATAAATCGAGATAAGTATTTGTATTTATTGTTTTTAACTTTAAATGAAATCCATGCTTAGTTTAGTTCCCATGCATTCGAGTAGTTTATTAGTCTTTCTCCCCGTTATGAAATTAAGTGACTTGATGAACTTAAAACGAAGTACTTTTATATATAGTAATAAATTGTGATAATTTTTACTTAAAACTTAATTTACTTTCAAACCGGCCATTTGATTTGTTAAAATGTGTCGATTATCAACTATAGTAAAAATTACATCCGATATTCGGAATTCAAAAGCCTTGGAAGGAGGGTGCAAATAAATAGTGAAATAATATCATCTGGGCGTAGAATCGAGCATTTTAGTGCGACGGTACTAAAATATTCAATTCGGTCCTATTGTTTCGAGAGCCGAAGTGTAGATGTTAGCCCTCGTGCGAGGGGAACGTGGGAGCTCAAGTGGCGATCGGTATCCTCCCGCCTAAGCTGCGGATTCGGCAATCAAACATAGGATTAGTCAATATTCTTTACACCTGGACCAAAGGGTAAAGAATAGGAATGCTCCTATTTGTCACAATACCTTAAAATTATTTATTTAAATTCATCAATCACTTAAATTTCTAAACAAGGGGAAAGATTCTTTTTCTGAATAGTTAAGACTTATTTAGCAATTAGTTTAATTTCCTACACTTTCAATACGTATTAATTTTCTACTTAGTTAAGTTACCTTATTTAAATACTTAGTTTACTTTATTGCGCTTAAATTTAGAATTCCAAATTTTCGTATACTATTTTAAAATTATTATTATTATTATTTTAAAATTAGTTGTTATTTAATTTTCTATTTCCCTGTGGGATCGATAACCAGGACTCCACTAGAGCCATGTATTACTTGATACGATACGTATACTTGCGTAACATCCACAACATAAACAATTACAATTCTATACATATAATATAGCGGGTCAAGTTTTTGGCGTCGTTGCAATTAAATTAAAATATATCATAATATAAAATTGTGGGTCAGTTCCCTATAAGGGCAAGCCCCTATAGTTAATTACATCTTAAATGACGGGAATCATTTAAGAAAACTCTCGATAATGATCAGTGGTTTTGCTCTCAAGAATTTCAAAGTTTAAGGTTTTCAAAGGATCGGATTTTGGAAATTGCGATTGGGAATGGATCAAATTCGGAACAGTTTATTTTGAGAATCCAAAGGAAGAGAAGTAGGAGAAGCTGAGGATCAAGAGGAATCTTGGCAAATTCCCAAACTATCCTATTGTTTGGCTCGGATTTAAGAAAATCCTAAAATCATCTGATATTTCAATCTTGCTAATTTTAATTAATTAGGACTTATATTTGTATAACACAGTCATGCAAATAGCCTCGAAGATGTGAGGGTTTATGTCGTACCAAACGACTACCTCAGAGTCCTAAGACCGGTTAGGGCTTAATTTACATTATTATGCAAACGCCTAACGAAGAGTTGAGGATTTATATTGCACTAAGCAAACTACCTCGAAATCCTATGGCTTAGTTATTTAATTCTAAGAAATGTTTTGTTGAAATAGAGTTGAGTTTTGCTGATGACGATGGCCGAGCTGCCCACTATGCTCCGAGCTCCTTGTTGTTGCAGAGGTTTAGTTTTAGAAGTCATAAATCGGAGATGAGAGAAGTGTTTTGGTTTAGAGAGAATCTTAAAATCCAAGTGTTTTTAATATTTTAATTAAAACAAATCTTAAAGTTGTTTAAACGAACCGATTAAGATCCCACGGTTCCGTCATCCCGACACCGTTATTTTCATCGAATTCACTTAGTCCGGATGAATTTGCTAAACTCAACTGAATGAGTTCCACACTTTCATTTAGACCGTGGAAATCCCGTTAGCAACACGTGGGATACATCATCCGAGGTATTCCCGATCATTCAACGAGACGTTTTAATTTAGTTGCAATTGTAGTTTTGGTTGTTCTGTTTGTGATTAAATTTTGAGTTGTTTTATATTTTGAAATGTTGTGGCGGTAATTTTTATCTTGTAATGACTTTTAATTTAGTTTTGGTTTCAGTTCGTGGACTATCCTAATGGTTTTGGTTTTCATGCAACGATTGTTTATCATGCAAGAAAAGTAAAGTGCATTGCAATAAAGTAAATTGCAATAAAATAAAAGCTTACCTGGAGGGTCTTCTCGTCATCCCAAGCTGCACTTAAAACACATGTTAAGGCATTTAAATATTTCAACAAATACCTAGGTAAAACTAAGGGAAAGGTTTTGGTTGTCTACAAAGGTCCTAATCCTATAGCTAGTCATCTCCTATGACGTCTAGGTTCTTGTATTTTGGTTTAAGGATGATTTTCTTTATCAAAGAACAATTAAGTTCAGTTGTTCTTATAAACATCCTATCATATTGAGGAAGTGCTTAAGACGAGTCTTAAACATCTTTTCAATACCTCTAGGATTGTTTAAGTCCAAGAGAATTTAATTATACAAGTGAATTAATCATCCAGGAGTTTAAATTTTGTTCTCTGCTCGATGAACTAGGACATTTGAATATCCTATAAGTGAAGTAACACTTCACTTGATGCCTCATTTAAGAGTTATAATAATAATAGCTTTAAAAGGGCAAATCAAATTATTAAGTATTTTAATGATTTAAACTTAATGATTTAATTTTAATTTTGACTTAATTATAAAAAATTAGTTTAAGTTTGGAATAGTGTTCAAGTTATTTTAGATTTAATTCTTAATGATTTCGTTTAGGTTTGTTGTTAAATAATTTTAATTTAATTTAATTCAATTTAATTTTAATTTAATTTGATTTGATTTTAATTTAATTTAATTTAATTTAATTTGATTTAATTTAATTTTAATTTAATTTAATTTAATTTAATTTTAATTTTAATTTAATTTTAATTTGGATTATTATTTTAATTTTTTTTAATTAAGAATTAAGTATTATTAAAGTGATTTATTTAGGGATTTTTAAATTAAAGAATAAATATCCTCTTAATAATATCCCTACTTCAATAATTCTAATTTACATCATTTTCCCAAAATTTCAATTAATTAATTAATAATTAAAGTTTATTTTAATATATTTTGTTTTAAATGGTTAGTAGGTTTCTACCCTCAATCATTTAAGTTTCAATCATCCAAAATCAGTTTAAAATCAAATATTTTACCCTCCCCTTTTTGATTAATCCTAAAATTTTAATTAAAGGTTGAATTTTTTTTTTAATTACCATTTTGCCCTTCAAGCTTAATAATTTTATAACTCACTAAATTAAGCTCAAATGAACTTGAAATTTTTATGTGACCTCACTTACATGTCAATTAAGGCTTTAGAGGAAAAAATATGATTTTTCTGTATTTGATTTATTTATGTAATTATTTTTAATGGAAAATAGGGGTTTTCAAAGAAAATTCAATAATATGACAAAGGAAATGTTTCTGTCCTTAAGAAAATTATGGTATATTCCTAATGATCAGAGGACCATTTGGATCAATTTTGGTGATTTTTTGAATTATATTTTATTTATTAGAATTATTTTGAGTTTTGGAGTATTAATTAATTTTAAAATAAAATTAAAGTTGAAAAATGGATTTTATATTTTTCTTAAATCTCTCTGACCTCAAGTAGTTCAGAGAAATAAATTTTGTATTTTTCTGATTTTTCTTTGATTTATTAGAATTATTTTAGTGAAAAGGTTGGAAAATACATTTTTTTATATTAAAAATTACATTAAGCCTTTAAAATTCAATATCTTATCCTAGGGACTTAAGAAAAATATTTGGTTTATTCCTAAGTGATTAGAATTAAAAATGTGACATTTTGGTGATTTTTAATATTTTTATGATTTTTATTATTTTTTAATTATTAAAAATATTAAAATAATGATAAAAATTAACTTTTTTAGAAAATTACAATTTTAATTTTCCTAAGTTCCTCTGATATCAGAGAAGCTCCAAAACCATTTTTGTGAATTTTTGAAAATTATTTTGTGAGTTATGAATTTTTAAAGTTTAATTTTACCCATTTTGCTTAAGAGGCTTAATCAACCCATTTGGT
Organism: Papilionanthe hookeriana x Papilionanthe teres; assembly: GCA_022702705.1. Taxonomy (NCBI): domain Eukaryota; kingdom Viridiplantae; phylum Streptophyta; class Magnoliopsida; order Asparagales; family Orchidaceae; genus Papilionanthe; species Papilionanthe hookeriana x Papilionanthe teres. The sequence continues at coordinate 110,143,640 of CM040432.1, forward strand.
GGGGTTAATCAAGTCCAATTGACTTCAAATTTTTATATGATGTTCCTCTGATCCTAAAGATCAGTGGATAATTATTTTCAAGTTAATTTGATGTATAGTTAACCCTAATTAATTAAAGTTCAATTTTGGGTGTTTAGACCAATTAGGGTTATTCCAAGTGAATTAACTCAAAACTTATTTTTCCTAGGTTCCTCTGGTCATAAGAAACATCACCAAATTTTCCTAGAATTTATTTCTCAACATGCTAATTATTGGAATTAAAATATTCAAAACAGTAACATGCAATTGAAAAATCAATAACTTCTCATAGGGATGGCCTCTGACCTTGGAAAATTCAAGGAATGTTCCCAAGTTCAGAGGCTTTAAAAATCCTATGGTCTCATGTCATGGTGAATTTCCTATATGCATGGAGAATTGAAATAGTGTAGAGAGTAAATAAATTGTTAAAAATAAAATACTTAATGAAATGACCTGATTTCTTTTCCACATTATTCTCCTCTGTTCACTGAGCAAGAGGGTATTTTTATTTTATTTTTAGGATTTTTCTACACAAAGTTATGTATTTTCTAAGTTCTGGTAATTAAATAAATCCATAAAATCCTATTTTTCTACTTATCCGAATCGGCGCCGCGTCAACCTTAGCATCTCCGAACAGCCACGCGGCGCTTTCTGGTTCGATGCTGCCATCCGACTCAGCGCTCTAGGGGCCCGCGGTTCATGTACCATCGCGCTGTCCGGCTCGATCCCGACCTTCCGCTCGATACACGCTCGATCCGACGGCTCCCAGTCATCGTCTACGACTGGTGTGAACTCGTGACGGTCCACACTAAAACCCTAAGATCTCACTCAATACTTAACGGATTTTTGTCTTCTTGTGCTCTATGGATTCGTCTTGAAGAGACGAATACATCTATACGGTGATCATGCATTGAAATTAAGGCATTTGAAATGGAAAAAGTTCAGAAGCTCGGGAAGAAGAGAGAGCTCATACCTTTGCTCAGAGAAGTGAATCTTCGATCTGAGAGTTGTGTCACGTTCGATTGGGTCCAAGCAAGCTCTAGATGAAGTCCCTTGGCCTGGTGAATTGCCTAGGTACAAAAGTGACCACAGCCGATCACAAAGCTTGGAGGTTGAAGCAACTGGGTGGCCTGGAGAAGGGGCTTTCACTGGGGAACTTCTCCTCTTGGTCTGGTGAAGGCGTAGGACCAATCGATTTGGAGATTGGCTCACTGTGGTGAAGTGTCCTGGTTTTGGGCTTGAATTTCAACTCGAAATCGAGCTCGCGAGAGGAAATGGCAGGGGATTTCGGTGGGGATCAAGTTCTCCAGGTGTGGGGAAGAGTCTGGAATGATTTTGGCAGAGTTTCTGTGTTATTTGTTTTAGCACCTCTTGCATGGCCGAGAGAGGTGGGGTTTAAATAGAGCTGGCTGGAGGCTCTCCCAGGGGGAGTTAGGGGTTGGGATCAGCTGCCTTGGTGAGGAGAAGAACAGCCACGGTGGCCATTGGGCATGGGGCAACTCGGCGAGTGAGAATTCCAAGCTTGGGCTCACATGGGAGCTCTCGGGTGTGGTGTTTTCCGGCGGCCGGGTGGTCGGCCGGCAGGCATGGGTCACCCTCGTGGTCGGAGGGCTCGTGGTCGGGGTTTAGTGTAGGGAATTGACAATGGCCATGTGTAAAGTGGTTGAATTAAAATGGAATGGAGTAAGGGTGTATTTTGGCTATGTTTTGTCAAATGTATGGATTGGGCTAGGTGCACCTCCCCATGGCTAGTTTGGGCTGAAGAGAAAGTGGTTTAGGTCAGCTTAATTAGTGGGGAAGGGTCACCATCCAAGTACAATTAAGTTTAAGCAAGGTTTAGTGGAATCATGGAAGTAGCTAATCTCCTTAAGGGAATATGGAAAAAGCCTCCTCCTCTTGCCATCTTGGGTATGTTGAGGTGTCCAAGGCTTTCATGGCTCCCATGTGGCTCATGCATGGCTTCATGGCTCCATTTGGCTTGGGAAAAGTTAAGTCAACTTTCATGAGGAAGGATTTTGTGATTTTTGGCATTTTGGTGAGAGTTGTCATGAGGTTTGATTTGGAATGGTTTGATGATGCATTTGAAAGTTAGGGAAGGTTTTAATTGGAATGGATGATGAAGTGTAGTGTCATGTGGGCATTAGAGTCAAATTTGGGCCTTTGAAATCATTTTAGGAATGGGCTTTTTTAGGAAGGCTTAAGGAAGTGGGCCTTAGGTTTTAAAATAAATTTATGGATGGGAATTTTGTAAAAGGTTGAGCCAAATAATTGTTGGGTTTGGTTTAGGGATGTGTCATGAGTGATTTGAAATAAATTTGAGGTGGTTTGGGTTTGAATTGGGTTGGATTTGAGCTTCTTTGGTAAAGGGGCCAATATAGGTCAAATTGGGCTAATTTGGGCCAATGTTGGGCTAGGGTTGAAATTGATGTAAAATTAATGTTGGGAAATGTTTATGGGGGTGTTAAAAATAGGTTTCAACTTTGGTTGGGTTTTGATTTTGGGATTTGGGCCCATTTGGGTTAGGTTTGGGTGTAGGCCCATTTAGGGAATTTTGGGTTTGGGTTGAATTTGAGTAAGGTTTGGCAAATTTTGGGCAAATCATGTTAGTGTTTTGTTTGTGGGGATGCTAGGAATGTTTTGGAAAAGATTTGGGTCAAATTGGGATTGAATTGGGTTGGTTTGAGGTAGGTTTAGGTCATGGGTCAAAATTGGGCTTTAAGGTCAAAAGTGAAATTGGATTCAAATGTCAATCAAATTGGGCTTGGATTTGGTCTAGATTAACATTAGGGATATTTAATTGAAGTTTAGAATTGAATTGGACCAAAATTGAGACCAATTGGGGTGATTTGGTTTGACATTGGGTTCATTTGGGTTTAAAATGGGCTAAATTGGTGGTTTGGTAAAAGTAGGGTAAATTGACAAAATTGGCCCATAGTGTAGTTAGACAAAATGAAATTGGGAATATTTAGGATTTTTTGAAATTTTCTGGGAATTTTATGAATTTATGGAATTTTGGGTCAAGAGGGGCATTTTGGTAATTTGGAGGGTATTAGGCGTATTTTTAGAAATTTTGGTATTTTTGGCTGAAGATAGTCAATTTGAGTGATGGAAAATTTTTAGGATTGATCTTGAGGAATTTTGGGTAATTTGGAGATTTTGGAAAAATTTAGGCAATTTCAAGGGCTTTTGGTAGGTTTGATGGGTGTAGGGTCCCCGGGGTCAAAAATTGAAATTTTGGAAAAATGAAGATTGATCAACTGTGAGTGAAATGGAATCACTTTGGTTGTCATGAAGCCATGTTAAGCCCATATGAGCCATGAGAGGACTCATTTGAGGCATTCACTATGTTGTTCCTAACCCTCTTAGCCAGGGGCTTAGGGGTTAAGGACCATCCATATGAATTACCTTCATGAGTCAGGAAGTCAAGTTGGGTATAGGTGTGGTTTTAGGATTTGGATTGTGTGTGTGAGAGTGTAGAGTGTGAGTGTAGTGAGTGTGTAAGTCAACCCTCACCGCACTGAGCCACCGCAGGCGGTCCCAAGTGCCAAAGAGTCCTATAGGGAACTCATCCTTTAAACCTCCACATTTGATCTCAACCCTCTAGGTGATTAGGGGTCTACAATCAAGCTTGTGGGGTTTGCAGGGAGTTAAGAAGTGTTTGAATTTCTAAGTGGTGGGTTCCATTTCTAGTCCTCTAAGATTAGTCAAAGGAAAAGTCTAAGGCTAGATCCTAAACACTAAAGAGGGAAGAGAAGACCTCATCAAAAATGAGGTCAACAACACCGTGATACAAGGTCTCAAGATGCTCTCCTCCTTACTAGCTCTCTATCTATTCTCTCCTCCTTTGTGGTAGCTTTAGACCTCTTTCATTGCTCTCCTAAGCCTCACACCCTCTCTATTTATACAAAGCAATAGAGTGGTAGGTGGGAGGTAGGTGAGCAGTAGGTGAGATGTGGTAGGTGAGCGGTACCACATCTCAACTGGCTTAATTATGAAAGTGCCATTTTACCTTAGTTCGTTAATTGGGGGTCAAAATAATAATTCTCCACATTGACCCTCAATTGAGAAGCTCCGAAGTAAAGATTCCCTCCACCTGGCCCCTAAGGGAGCTCTCAGCCCTTGGTAAAGTTTACTAAGCCCAGACAGCGTCTAAACTTAGCTGTCGGTAGCACCTTAGTGAGCATATCAGCAGGATTTTCTTCAGTAGGTATCTTCTCCAGTACAATTGAACCCTTGGTGACGACGTTCCTCACAAAATGAAGCTTTATATCTATATGTTTGGAGCTTTCGTGAAAGACCTGATTTCTGGTTAAGCGAATGGTACTTTTGTTGTCGCAAAACACAGTTATCACTTTCTGATGTATCCCAAGCTCCTTAGCCATGCCCTTTAGCCACATAGCATCCTTGATTGCTTCAGTCACAACGATGTATTCGGTCTCTGTTGTTGGGAGGGCCACAACGGATTGGAGGTTAGACTTCTAACTGACTGCAGTACCGAAGACGGTGAAAATGAATCTGATCAGTGACTTCCTGGTGTCAATGCTTTCTGCATAATCAAAATCCACGTAACCAACTAACTTTTCTTCTTTGTCTTTTGACCCAAGGAAAAAAAGTTAAGATTTTCATGCATATTTTATACTGATTTTGATGATATTGCTCTTTAAAGATGGGTATTTTTGGTGTTTTTCTGCAGGTATGAAGATTTAAGGACAAATGAACGAAAATATGCAAAAAAGGAGCAAATTTGGAGCAGTAAAGACCAAATTATGAAAAATTAACCTAGGGCGCCGACGACGAGGTAGATGGCGCCGACGACGTGATTTTCCCGAGAGTTCAGAATAAATTGCAAGGGAAGCCGCCGACGGCAAGGTCGAGGTCGCCGACGGTGGGGTCTGTTTAAAGTACTGTTTCTAGAAGGCCACCGACGGCGCAGCTCGAGGCCGCCGACGACGGGATCGACGGATCTTTCCAGAAATACGTCGAATGTGGACAATTTTCGAAGGGGTGCCTGCAAAACCCTTAGAGACTCTTCTACGACTTTAAAAAGAACCATTTTAGGACGAAAAAATGGTCTCCTACGTGTTTACTAGAGTGTCCAAAGTGTTAATTAGTGTGTTTATTGTGAGTAGATAGTTATTTTTATTGTTGTTAATTAGTGAGTAGTGAGTTCAAATAGAGATTTTGTGAGGAATTCTTCGAGGGATTGTAAGAGTGGAAGGGAAGTGAGAGATCTCTTCTGCATTGCCGTTTCGAAGCAGAATTCCGTGTACTGTAAGAAAGGAAGAGATCCAAAGGAACTTCAAGGAGTTTGCTTGGGGAGAAATTTAAGATAAGTTGTGTTTATTTATTATAGTTTGTAGAACTTTACTTTATTATATGAAATCCAAGTTTTATTGCATCCTCTTCATGAATTCTGAGTAGTTGTTCTGTCTTTCTCCTTATCTTGATATTTTTGTGAAATGATTATATGAATTAGTGTATCAAACCTATTATAAAGAAGTTGTGATGATACTATACCTAAACTTACTTTATTATACGAATTGGTCATTTGTAAAGTTAAAATCTGTGAAGAATTCTTAAGGTCTGATCGTGGGCTAGGGATTCTTAACTAGTATGTATCACATTTCTCTTTGAAAGGTAGACTGGTAAATCCTTGAAAGGAGAAGTGTAAATAAATAGGGAAATAATATTAATCGGACGTGGAATTAGAGATTTTAGAGTGACAGACTAAAATCCTCAATTCGGTCCTATCATTTGGGTGCTGAGGTGTAGATTGTTAGCCCTCAGGTGAGGAGAATGTGGGAGCTCCGAAGTGAGAGCCGGTATCCTCCCAGCCTAGCCGCAGATTCAGTAACTAAGCATAGGATTAGTCAATGTTCTTTATACCTGAACCAAATGGTAAAGAATATGTATGCTCCTATTTGGAACAACACATATAAAACTAATTCTAATTATCACTTCACTTAAATATCTTAACAAAGGAGAAAGATTCTTGCTATTATATATTTGAACTTAACTTTATTAGTATTAGTAATCTGTTAGTAGAACTAGTTTAGATATAAGAGCTTTATTATCGATTACGTATTAGTGATAGATAGGCAAATTCGATTTAGTTGTAATTCTAACTTTGTTTATATAATCCTAGTCCGTAGGCTTTAATATATTTCCCTGTGGGATCGATAACCAGGACTCCACTAGAGTCCTGTATTACTTGAACGATACGTATACTTGCGTTTAAAGTTAACTCAGCGATTAAAAAATTATAATATTTTATTGTTACTAAAATTAAAATTACGCTCCAAGACAAGTTTTTGGCGTTGTTGCTAAGAATTTATATCTTTTAGTAGTGGTGTCGAATTCTTATATTTATAAGTATATTTAAAATCGCGGGATCAAGTTTTTGGCGCCGTTGCCGGGGAAACATAATTAAAGTAACGAGCAATTTAGGACTGTTAGAAAACCTTAATAGAATTGCAACTTATTTAATTAATTATTTTATTATGTACTGATTTTGATTATATGCGCAAATTTGGTTCTGAAAGTCTTATACCCTACGATTCGGAATTAGAACGCATTGTTAGGAGAATTAGAAAACTGAGAAAAGAACATATAAATTCTGAAACAATGGAAAACAACATAAATAACCAAAGAATAGAAAATGAACATCAATTTAGACCATTAAGAGATTACGCTAACTCTACATTAGATGAAATTCACTTAACTATCCAGATCCTGATGTAGCCGCTAATTCATTTGAGCTTAAACCTGCAATTATCCAAATGGTACAAAACAATCAATTTGGTGGAAATTCAAATGAAGATCCTAATTTACATCTTGCAAGTTTCTTAGAACTTTGTGCTACTTTTAAGTACGACAGAGTGTCTGATGATGTTGTCAGACTTAGACTCTTTCTTTTTTCGTTAAGAGATAAGGCTAAGACTTGGTTAAATTCGTTAGCACCTGGATCTATTAGAACTTGGGGAGAACTTTCACAAAAATTCTTATCGAAATGCTTTCCACCGTCTAAGACTGCTAAGCTTAGAAACGATATCACATCTTTCAGTCAGTATGAGGGAAAATCGATATATGAATCTTGGGAAAGATTTAAAGAACTTCTTAGGAAATGTCCACATCATGCTTTACCAGATTGGTTAATTATTCAAATATTTTATAATGGATTAGTAGGATCTCTTAAATCTATAATAGACGCTGCTGCTGGTGGATCACTAATGTCTAAACCTTTTGAAGAAGCCTATGCGTTAATAGAAGAAATGACTACCAATAATTTTTAATGGCCTGCAGAAAGGGTAAATCCTAAAAGAGTAGCCAGTATTTATGATTCTGATGCTTTAACTATGATAGTTTCTCAAATTACTGCTCTTTCAAAGAAAATAGATCAATACGAAATGAATTTTTCTCAAACACGTCCAGTGTTAGAAGAAAACTCATTAGGACAAATCGTAGATGCTCAATCTTCATATGAAACTATAAATGTAATAAATAATAAACAAAATAATCCTTATTCAAACTATTATAATCCAGGTTGGAAGAATCACCAAAATTTTAATTGGAATAATCAAAATAATAATGTTAATCCTCAGTGGGGGAACAATCCAGTAAACCTATTAGGAAATATAAATAATCAAGGTAATTCCAATTATAGACCTTCTAATCCACCAGGTTTTTATAATAATTCACAATTTAAGGAAAAGAAGTTGTTTGTGGAAGAATTAGTTTTGAATATGGGTAATCAATTACAAAATCAAGGAAATGCTATAAAAAATATAGAAAACCAATTAGGGTAAATTACTTCTGCATTAAGCAATAGTCCTATTGGAACTTTACCTAGCAATGTTGAAGTAAATCCTAAAGATCAAGGAAAAGAACAAATCAAAGCTATTCAATTAAGGAGTGGAAAATAGTTGGAAACAAGAGTTCAAAAAGAAACTTTAGTTGAAAGGGAAAAAGTAGAAACTGAAGGAGAAAATGAAAGTTTATATCCTGATTTTCCTCTGAAACCTATGAAAATTACTGTTGAAAAATCACCTCCACCATTTCCTCAAAGATTAAAGCAACAAGATAAAAGAAAAAAGATTTGCTAAATTCTTAGACATTTTGAAAAAATTGTCAATAAATATTCCTTTTATTGAAGCTTTAGAACAAATGCCTGATTATGTTAAATTTATAAAGGATATACTTAACAAAAAGAGGAAGTTACTAGATCAGTGAAGAGTGTAGTGCTATAATTCAGAGAAAGCTTCCTGAAAAACTTAAAGATCCTGGTAGTTTCACTATCCCGTGTGCTATTGGTGAAAAATTTTATGAGCGAGCATTATGTGATTTGGGAGCTAGCATAAATTTGATGCCTCTATCAACTTTTAAAAGGTTAGAAATTGGAGAAATATCATCAAATTCTGTAACTCTACAGTTAGCTGATCGATCTATTACACATCCTAAGGGAGTTGTAGAAGATGTTTTGGTTAAGGTTGATAAGTTTATTTTTCCTTTGGACTTTATCATTCTTGATATGGAAGAAGATAAAGAAATTTCAATCATTTTAAGAAGACCATTCCTAGCTACAGGAAGAGCAATGATAGATGTTCAAAAAGGGTAATTGACTATGAGAGTAAATGATCAAGAAGCAACCTTTAACATCTCAAAATCAATGAAATACACATCAATAGAAAAAGATGATGAATGTTTTAGAATGGATATATATGATTATCTAAGAAAAGAATATTTCAAGGAAAATTATGAAGAAAAATAAGTATAGAAAAAGATAATTATGATGAAAATGAAAGTGAAGAAGCTGATTAAATTCAGGAAAAATTTGAAACACTCAATTCAACGGTATCAGAAAATGAAATATTAATTCCATCTGTTGTAAAACCTCCTGAACTCGAATTAAAGAATCTTCCAATTCATTTGAAGTATGCATTTTTAGGAGAGTTTTCAACATTACCTGTAATTGTATCCTCAGACTTAAATGAAATTCAAGAACAAAAATTAATGGATACATTAAAAAAATACAAAAGAGCTTTTGGTTGGACTTGAGCTGATCTTAAAAGAATTAGTCCTTCGATTTGTATGCACAGAATTTTATTAAATGAATAACATAAACCAAGAATTGACTCTCAAAGGAGACTAAACCCTATTATGAAAGAAGTAGTTAAAAAAGAGATTTTAAAATGGTTAGATGCTGGAATTATATATACTATTTCGGATAGTACTTGGATAAGAAAAAGGAGGAGTAACTATTGAAGAAAATAAAAATAATGAATTAATACCTATCAGATAAGTTTCTGGATGGCGTATTTGTATTGACTATCGAAAATTAAATGCCGCCACCCAAAAAAAATCACTTTCCTCTTCCTTTCCTAGACCAAATGTTGGATAGACTTGTTGAACACAAGTACTACTGTTTCTGGATGGATATATTGGTTACCATCAGATATCTATTGCTCCTAAGGACCAAGAGAAAACAACTTTTACTAGTCCTTATGAAACTTTTGCTTTTCGAAGAATGTCTTTCGGACTATGTAATGCACTTGCAACATTTCAAAGATATATGATGTCTATTTTTAGTAAATTAATAGACAATAGAATATAAATATTTATGGATGATTTCTCTGTGTTTGGAACATCATTTGACGCATGCTTAAATCATCTTGAAAAAGTTTTGGAGCTATGCGAAAGAACTAACTTAGTTTTAAATTGGGAGAAATGTCAATTTATGGTTGCAGGAGGAATTGTATTAGGGCATAAAATTTCAGAAAATGACATGGAAGTAGACCCTGCAAAAATTCAAGTAATAGCTAAATTAACACCTCCTACTACAGTGAGAGGGGTAAGAAGTTTTCTTGGACATGCTGGTTTCTACAGGCGCTATATTAAAAAATTTTCAAAATTTACAAAACCTCTATGCCAACTTTTAGAAAAAGATAAGAAATTTGAATTTACTGAAGACTGCTCAAATGCCTTTGAGTTATTAAAGGAAAAACTAATCACAACACCTGTAATAGTTTCACCTGACTGGTAGAAGTCATTCAAACTATTGTGTGATGCTAGTGATTATGTTATTGGAGCTGTTCTTGGTCAAAGATATGATAAAATTTTTAAGATTATATACTACGCTAGTAGAACTCTTAATGATGCTCAAATTAACTATACAGTTACTGAAAAAGAGTTATTGGCTATTGTGTATGCTTTTGATAAATTTAGATCATATTTAATTGGAACTAAATATATTGTGCATACTGATCATTCAGCTATTAAATATCTCATGCAAAAGAAGGATACTAAACCAAGATTAATTAGATGTGTACTTTTAATGCAAAAATTTGATTTTATGGTGATTGATAGGAAGGGAACTGAAAATTAAATTGTTGATCATTTGTCGAGACTAGAATATCATGAATATTCTGACACCAACAATGAATTAATAGACAGTGTGGAAAATACCTTGGTATGCTGATATAGTAAACTATTTAGTAAGCAATATTTTGCCACCTATGTTAACATTGCAGCAACATAAAAAATTTGTTCATGATTCAAAATCATATTTTTGGGATGAACCATATTTATATAAACAATGTAATGACCTTATTATTAGGAGATATGTGCCTTATGAAGAAACTGAACAGATCATTCAGAAATGTCATGATTCTGATTTTGGAGGACATTTTGGTGTTGACAAAACTGCATATAAAATTATACAAGCTGGATTTTATTGGCTTACTTTTTTTAGAGATGTTTACAGATATATCAAAACATGTGATAGATGCCAACGAGTAGGTAATATATCTAGAAGAAACGAAATGCCTCTGAATTTTATATTGAAAGTTGAGATTTTTGATGTTTGGGGATTAGATTTTATGAGACCATTTATTCCTTCATTTAGAAACTTATATATTTTGATTATGATTGATTATGTATCAAAGTGGATTGAAGCACAAGCTTTACCTCGTTGTGATTGTAAAAGTGTTTCAAAATTTTTAATGAAAAACATTTTCACAAGATACGGTATGCCGAGAGTGATTATCACTGACGAAGAATCACATTTTAGGAATAAATATATTCAAAGATTGACAGAAAAGTTTAGTATTGTTCATAAATTCTCTACTGCCTATCATCCCCAAATCAGTGGATTAGCTGAAGTTTCTAATCATGAGATCAAACAAATTTTAGAAAAGACTGTAAATTCTAATAGAGTAGATTGGTCTACGAGACTGGATACTGCATTATGAGCATACATGACTGCTTATAAAACTATTATTGGTATGACTCCTTACAGGCTTATATATGGAAAAACTTATAACTTAACAGTAGAATTGGAGCATAAAGCATATTGGGTGATTAAAGAATTTAATTATAATTTGAAAAATGCTGGTGAGAAGAGAATGTTGCAATTGAATGAATTAGAAGAATTAAGAAATGAATCTTACAATAACAACAGAATTTATAAGAAAAAACTGAAGTTAAGACATGATCGGAAGACTAACCGAAAGAACTTTGAACCAGGGCAAGAAGTTTTGCTTTGCAATTCAAGGTTGAAACTATTTCCTGGGAAATTGAAGTCTCGTTGGTTAGGACCTTTTACTGTGACTCAAGTTTATACTTATGGAGCAGTAGAAATTGAAGATTCTAAGACTGGGAATAGATTTAAAGTAAATGGACATAAATTAAAACCATATTTTGAAGGTAAAAGACCTAATTTTAAAGAGGTTTTAATTCTCAGTCAACCTGAATAACACCTGAATAGGTCAGGCTGACGACGTTAAACCAAACGCTTTATGAGAGGCAACTCATAGTTATCTTTAATAGTTATGTGTTTGTTTGAAATTATTGTTATTTTGTATTAATATTAAGTCTTAAACTACTCATATTTACCCTTTGATTATCATAGAATTTGAATCCATAGAGAAATTTGGAACGTATTGAACCACGAAGTTTTTGTGCAAATTTTTGCTTAGGGCGTCGACAGCGCGCTCGACGCCGCCGACGACGGATTTTTCTTGAGAGCTCTGGTATTTAATTGCATAAGGCTCGCCGACGGCGCCTTCGAGGCCGCCGACAGCGGGATCAGCGAGTGGGTAGTTTTTCGTGTTCAAAATGATGGTTTTTTGCGGTTTTTAGCGAATTTGTCTTCTATAAACTCCTATGGACGGTTCCTAAACACTCCAAACTCCCAAAAACGAATGGATACTCTCCCGAATCCTTCTCAAATGACTTTCAATTCAATTGATAACCCAAGATTTCGAGTGTAGAACCGGAGAAAGTTTGTCAGTGCGGAGGCGTAGCGGCTTTTCAACAAGGTAATCTCGAAGAGAATATTGATTAAAGAAAGAGGATTTGTCAATAGAGGACAAAGCAATTCTTCATCACCAAGTGAAGAAATGATTGTGCGGAAAAGATGGGAAGTATTTTGCTACACTACTGCCGCAGTAGTCGTTCCAGTGGTTAAAGAATTCTACTCCAATTTACATGGAATCAACCAAGGAAGCGTTTATGTGCGAGGTAGGTGGATTACATTCAATTCTGGAAGAAGTAACGAGTTATATATGCTTGAGAATGTTCTAGTATGTTATTATTCGAATTTCATGCCGACGAGAGAAAAGATAACTGAAATATACCAATTTTTTACAGACGAAACCGATGACTGGGAAGTTAGAGAGAACGGGCATGTTAGTTTCTCTGCAACACTTTTAAATCCCATTTCAAAATATTGGCACTTTTTCATCTCTGTGATGTTATTGCCAACGAAGAAAATTGGCAAAGTCATGAAAGAAAGTGCAATTTTGAACTACTGCATTCAAATGGGATGGCCCGTTGATGTTGGATCGATTATTGTGAAGTCTGAATTTGGCCTGATCGTTCAAGGATCATCCCAAAAAGATCATCCCAAGGGCTTGGACATCCTTCCACAATTTTCTTGATTTGCAGTTTGTTTCAAGTTTCGTACGAGATTTGGGAGAAGATACTACTACCCTGAAAACCCTTAGACCCAACTCAGATGTTCCCAGCCAATGATGGAGAGAGTGATGTAGGCTTGATTGTGGATCAAGCATCGCATAATTTTTTTCCTGTTCAACCTTTAGTAGCAGACAAGACACTGATGCTCTTGCATAAAATCAAGAATCTGGAGAATCAGGTACAAAACTTAATGAGTACAGTTAACAACATGTCTGATTTCTTTGATCACATCGATTGGAGAATGAAAGAACATTTTGATCATACTGGACAATTCGAAGCGAGTTTGGTGCGATTAATGAGAATGATGGGATTAATCGATGAAGATTCAACTGAAGAATTCCCATACCGACCTTTTTACAATATGTTTGTCCATGTTCAAGCAATGGGAGATATCAGAGGAAAGACTAGCACTAGTTCTGAAGAGTAGTAGACTTGATTATGTTGTGTTTGATTTGAACAATGTTTGAATGTTTGTGTGTTTGATTTCTTTAGTTTGCTTTTTAATCTCAGCATAGATGAGATTAAGTTTGAATTGTTATGTTTTCAACGTTATGAGTGTTGTAGTTTGGATTGTGACGCTGATTATATGGATTTAGGGTGAAAGAATACCTACTTATATGTGTTATGTATTGTGTGTTGCAAACACTTGGATTCAACATATAAATGTGAAGTTTGTTGTGTGTATGTTTATTTGTGTTAATACATCACTTAATCACTTAAATATAAGGTAAAAATGATTGAATGGATGATGACGAGGCTTAAAATTCATCGAAATCACAAAAATTTGAAAAATGATTAATTTTTAGAATCTCGCCGATGGCGCGCTCGAGGTCGCAGACGGTGCGATTTTCCTGAGAAGAGTAGAAAATTAATTCAATAGAACTCACCGATGGCGCGAACGAGGCCGCTGACAGCGCGATAGCGAAAATTACCTATTTACCGCAATTTTGACCGTTCAAATGCTACTATTCATCATCTTCTTTCCTTTTTACCCAAAAAGTCGACCTAGGGCTTGTAGATCTTGGATTTAGAGCGATTTTGACAAAATCTAACACCGGATTTCCTCTTCTATTGGTAAGAGCTTCACTCCTATGCAAAATTTTTTTATTTTCACCATGAATTTCTTCCACATTGAGAAATTTTGGAAAAATTGAAAATATGGAGAAAAGACTTGGAAGGAATTCATGGAAATTGATTTAGATTATTTTAAACCCCCTTTAGAAGTCATTGTATAGTTATTTTGAAGATTAGTTTGGAATTTTTGTGATTTGATAGATCGAACTATGGCTCCAAGACAAAAGAGAATACTCGATTTTGACGGGACTCGATTTGTTAATGCGAAAGCACAATCGAGGTACACATCACTTTTTCAAAGTAAAAAGTGTATACAAGATAGAGTTTTCGAAAATCCTGGAGGAGAAGTGGAACGAGTTATCAAGGAGTGAGGTTGGGAGAACTTTTGCTATACAACCAACAGAGCTGCTATCGAAGTGGTGAGGGAGTTCTACTCCAACCTGACTCAACTCGAGGATGAACCGGTTCAAGTAAGAGGATTCTTTGTCAACTTTAATGCTAATCAGATTAATACTTTTTACGAGCTTTACGACTATTTTTATAGCAAGTATGAAACTTTTGGAACAATGGAAGGTCCGTTGAACGTATTATCGACTTTCTCACTGATGGGAAAGGAGTTTGGAAAATTAAAAATCGTGAACGGATTAACTTTCCATTTTCCATGATGAATGCCACTGCTAAAGCTTGACAATATTTCATTTGTTCGACTCTGCTATCTACCTACCACCATAGTGAAGTCTCGAGAGATAGAGTGGTTCTGAATTTCTGTATTCATAACAATAGAAGCAATAATGTGGGGAGAATAATATATAAAAGTATTATGGCCACTACGAAGAGTGAGACAAGTGGATATCTAGGGCATCCCGGCCTCATTTATGCACTTTGTCAACTATCTGGAGTCGAAGCAAGTGATGATGAGGAATAGGTTTATCTTATGAGACCCATTAGTAAAGGAAATATAAAGACTTATGAATCCCATGAGGAATGAAGATCAGGAAGTAGGAGCAAGGGACCTTCTACTAGTAGAGATATCTCTTCTACTAGCTATGACTCTCCTGCCTCTAGTCCCCCTACCTTATATGATCTGATGAATGCCATGACCCTGCAGAGGAAAAGTTTTGAACAGTTGGATGAAAATCTGGAAAGAATTGATCACAGGATTGAAGGGCTAGAGAGAAGACACGATCATGATAGTGAGTATCTTCAGAGGCACTTTGATTTTGAGATGACATATTATGATGCTCAGGCCAGATACTACAGAGGAGAGCCTGATGTGACTTTTCCAGAATGCCCCAGGTATACTCAATATCAGCCCAATCCTCCTGCTGACCAAGGTGATGAGAACGTTGTATGAGAATTCGATGATTGAGATTTTAGATGGGAGGTGATGTATTTGTTTGTTTTTAGTTTTGTTTGATGTACTTTGATTTGTATTGTATTCTGTGGACTATGCTTTATTTTATGTGATATGTGTTTAGTTGGTAGTTTGCATTTTTATTTCTGAATGTTTGTGATATTTGTGATAGTAATTGTAATTGTGAACTGAATAGTTTTAAAATAGTAACTGTTTGTTCTGTGTTGTGAAATGCATACGTCCTCTGTAGTGTAGTTAATTATTTTTGTTTGATGTTAGTTTTATATACTTGTTTTAAAATTTCATTATCCCAACAAATTTTCTAAACTGTTATGCGTGTAGAAAGGTTTTTAAATATTACAGGTCAGTTGAAGTTAGAAATTTTGAAATGAACCTGCAAATTTCAAAAGATAAAAATACCTAAAGTACAAAAGTATAAATTTTATATTTAGAATTTTTCTTTCCACCATGTATAGAAAACTTTAAGTTTGGGGGAGGGAAGAAAAATCTTAACTATTATATGTTCTCAAATAACATATTTTCAAAAATTAATAATATGATTTTTGTGATAAAATTTAATTCAGATAACTATATTTAGATTTTATCTAAATATTGTAAAAGATTTAAAGAAATATTTTTTGATAATGAAAATTAATCTTGTAAGTTAAAATATTTAATATAAAAGGATAAGACAATAGTTAACTATTTAAAGAAAGTAAAACTATATTTTGAATTATTAACAATCTTAGAAATTTAGTTGAGAAAGAAAAGATTGAAATTCAATAAAGTAAAAACTATGAAATACATATAAGGTAAAGAATTTTGAAAGTTTCAAATTTAGGAAAAAAAGAGTGAAGTTCAAAATTATTAACAAGATATCCAGATATAGTAATCCTCACTTGAAAAAGAAAAAGAAAAAAAAAAGAAAAGGATTGAAAAATAATCCCTGAAAAGAAAAGAAAAAGAAAAGAAAATAAGTGAGGAGAATCTTGAGGTTATACCTTATCAAAAATTGGCTTCACTTGGATTAACCTAAAGGGAAAACTAAAAGCATTTCTGAACTTATATATATGATTAATTTCCTTACTTAATAAAATTCTCATGAAGTTCCCATCTTCTGAATATTCTAAGTGAATTGATATTGCAACGTATAGTCATTCTTGAAATGAATAGAAGACTAGAACTCTTAGACTTGATGACTAGATAGCTTTTTACCTGCAGAATTAGTCTAATTATTTGAAAATATTTCCAAGAATTCTTACTATAATATTTATTTAGATCAAAATTATAGTAATTCTAAATTAAAACTTTACCACAATGAATCATAACTTTAATGTAGTACTAAAAATTACTTGAGGACAAGTAATAGTTAAATTTGGTGGATTTTGACCCAAGGAAAAAGGTTAAGATTTTCATGCCTATTTTATACTGATTTTGATGATATTGCACTTTAAAGAAGGGTATTTTGGTGTTTTTCTGCAAGTATGAAGATTTAATGACAAAGAAGCGAAAATATGCAAAAAAGAGCAAATTTAGAGCAAAAAAGACCAAATTATGAAAAATTGACCTAGGGCGCCGACGGCGAGGTCGATGGTGCCGATGACATGATTTTCCCGAGAGTTCAGAATAAATTGCAAGGGAAGCCGCCGACGGTGGGGCCTGTTTAAAGTACTGTTTCTAGAAGGCCGTCGACGGCGTAGCTCGAGGCCGTCGACGGCGGGATCGACGGATCTTTCCAGAAATACGTCGAATGTGGACGATTTTCGAAGGGTTGCCTGCAAAACCCTTAGAGACTCTTCTAAAACTTTTAAAAAAACCATTTTAGGTCTAAAAAGGGTCTCCTACGTGTTTACTAGAGAGTCGAAAGTGTTAATTAGTGTGTTTATAGTGAGTAGATAATTACTTTTATTGTTGTTAATTAATGAGTAGTGAGTTCAAATAGAAATTTTGTGAGGAATTCTTCGAGGGATTGTAAGAGTGGAAGGGAAGTGAGAGATCTCTTCTGCATTGCCGTTTCGAAAGAGAATTCCGTGTGCTGAAAGAAAGGAAGAGATCTAGAGGAACTTCAAGGAGTTTGCTTGAGGAGGAATTTAAGATAAGTTGTGTTTATTTACTATAGTTTGTAGAACTTTACTTTATTATATGAAATCCAAGTTTTATTGTATCATCTTCATGAATTCTCAGTAGTTGTTCTGTCTTTCTCCTTGTCTTGATATTTTTGTGAAATGATTATATGAATTAGTGTATCAAACCTATTATAAAGAAGTTGTGATGATACTATAACTAAACTTACTTTACTATACGAATTGGTCATTTGTATGGTTAAAATCTGTGAAGAATTCTTAAGATCTGACCGTGGGCTAGAGATTCTTAACTATTATGTATCACATTTCTCTTTGAAAGGTAGACGGGTAAATCCTTGAAAGGAGAAGTGCAAATAAATAGGGAAATAATATTAATCGGGCGTAGAATTGGAGATTTTAGAGTGACAGGCTAAAATCCTCAATCCGGTCCTATCGTTTGAGTGCTGAGGTGTAGATTGTTAGCCCTCAGGCGAGGGGAACGTGGGAGCTCCGAAGTGAAAGCCGATATCCTCCCAGCCTAGCCGCAAATTCAGTAACCAAACATATAATTAGTCAATGTTCTTTATACCTGGACCAAAATGGTAAAAATATGTATGCTCCTATTGGCACAACACATATAAAACTAATTCTAATTATCACTTCACTTAAATATCTTAATAAAGGAGAAAGATTCTTGCTATTATATATTTGAAATTAACTTTATTAGTATTAGTAATCTGTTAGTAGAACTAGTTTAGATATAAGAGCTTTATTATCGATTGTTTATTAGTGACAGATAGGCAAATTCAATTTAGTTGTAATTCTAACTTAGTTTATATAATCCTAGTCTGTAGGCTTTAATATATTTCCCTGTGGGATCGATAACCAGGACTCCACTAGAGCCCTGTATTACTTGAGCGATATGTATACTTGCGTTTAAAGGTAACTTAGCGATTAAAAGATTATAATATTTTATTGTTACTAAAATTAAAATTACGCTCCAAGACAAGTTTTTGGCGTTGTTGCTAAGAATTTATATCTTTTAGTAGTGGTGTCGAATTCTTATATTTATAAGTATATTTAAAATCACGGGATCATCTTCTTGCCTTTTAAAGAGTAGCCCCTGATCTGTAGTGCCTCGTAAATATCTCAGGATCCATTTTAGTGCTTCCCAATAAGTCTGTCCTGGGTTTGCCATGAACCTGCTTACAATACTGACGACGTAGGCCAAATCTGATTTGATGCAAACCACACCATACATGATGCTACCAACCCCACTGCGTAGAGGACATCCTCCATATATCCTTTCTCTTCTTCAATCTCTGGTGCTTGAGAGTTCGACAGTCTGAAGTGTTGACAAATTGGTGTTGCAATCTGCTTGGCCTCGTGCATGTTGAACCTTGCTAGAACCTTCTGAATATATGACTTTTGAGACAAGAATAAGCTGCCCTTTTTCATGTCTCTAGTAATCTCCATCCCTAAAATCTTTGTAGCAGGCCCTAGTTCCTTCATGTCAAATTTAGAATTGAGTATACCTTTGATATTCTGGACTTCCTCCTTGCTTCTGCTGGCTACTAACATATCATCCACATAAAGGAGCAAGTACGTATTGATTTCACAGTCTTGCCATTTTATGTACACGCAACTGTCGTAGCTGCTTCTAACAAAACCGATAACATGTAATCATCAAATCGTTTGTACCATTGTCTTGGGCTTTGTTTTAGCCCATACAAAACCTTTCTTCAGCAAGCAAACTTTGTCCATTTGTCTCAGGTGTGATGTACCCATCTGGCTGGTCCATGTAGATGATTTCTTTGAGCTCTCCAAGTACGAACACAGTCTTAACATCTAGCTGCTCTAATTCCAAATTGAATTGAACCGCTAGTGCTAAGACTATTCTAATGGAGCAGTGCTTCACCATGGGTGAGAAGATTTCGTTGAAGTTAATTCCTTCACCCTGTGTGAATCCCTTTGCAACGAGTTTGGCTTTGTACATGATCATCTCAATACCTGGCATGTCTTCCTTCCTATTAAAGGTCCACTTGCAACCAACTATGCGTTTATTCGTTGTTCGATCCACAAGCTCCCAGGTTTTGTTCTTCATCAGAGAAGCTATTTCCTCATCCATTGTCTCTTCTCACTTGTGTCTTTCCTTGCTCTTCAGGGCTTCCTAGTAGCTGCTTAGTTCTGCTTCTTCTAACACTTTAGCAACACTCAAAGCATAAGAGATCATATCTGCATGGTCGTATCTCTCTGGCGATCTGATAGTTCTTCTTTGTCTGTCCCTTACCAGACTGTAGTCATCAGATCTTCTTTCTGGTTCAGTCACTTGCTGGTATTCTATCACTTCATCTTGATCGTTCACAACTGTCCTTTGATCAGTCAAAGTTTGTCTTTGTTGCAGCTCCAACTCTATTGACGGATCCTTCTTAGTGACACTGTTCATGACAACATGGCTTTGCAGATTCCCCATTTTGGACTCATCGAATGTCACATCCCTACCGATGATGCATTTGTGTTGATCTAGGCACCAAAGTTTGTAACATTTGGTTCCAGATGGATATCCGATGAAAATGCACTTCAAAGCCCTTGCTTCCATCTTATCATGTCTAACATGAGCATATGCAATACATCCAAAAACTTTTAAGATTATCATAGTTACCTGGCTTTCCGTACCACATCTCCAAAGGAGTATTCCTATTAATAGCTGTTGATGGGCATCTGTTGATAAGGTAGCAAGCGGTTGACATAGCTTCACCCCAGAAACTTTTGGGTAGACCTACATTTAGCAGCATGCACCTCACTCTCTCTAGGAGAGTCATGTTCATCCTCTCAGCCAGGCCGTTCTGTTGAGGAGTGTTCTGGACTGTCTTGTGCCTTGTGATGCCATTCTTCCTACACAGCTCCTCAAGCTGCTCTGAACAGTACTCTAAGCCATTGTCGATTCTCAAGTGCTTCATCTTTGCTCCCATCTTATTTTCGATGAGGGTTAACCAGTCCCCGAATCATTGAAAAGCTTCATCTTTGCTTTCAAGATAAAGACCCATACCTTCCTGGTGTAGTCATCGATGATAAATGAAGCATCTTCCTCCTCCATGAGTCCGAGTTCTAGCTGGGCCCCATAGATCACTGTGTACATAATCAAGAGGTTTCTTTGATGTATGTATTCCAGTAGAGAACTTCGCCCTGCTGGCCTTCCCCGGTACACATTCACAGAAGTCTAGTTTGCTGACCCGATCTCCACATAATAGGTTCTGCTTGGACAATTTTTGTAAGCCCCTTTCACTTACATGCCCCAGCCTCATGTGCCATAGTCTGGACCTGTCAGGCTCTGATTGAACTGCATTTGAGAAGTTCCCGATCACAGTTCTTCCAACTAGTGAGTATAACACATTCTTTCTGACTCCTTTCATGACTATGAGAGAGCCCTTAACTACTCTGATACAACTATTTTATGCCTTGAATGAGTATTCATTCAACTCCAGCGTCCCTAAAGAAGTTAGATTTCTTTTAAGTTCTGGGACATACCTGATATGCTGCAGTATCCGTTCAGCTCCAACGAAATCTTTATTCTGATCATCCCGCTGCCACTTACCCTGCAGGCTTTATTGTCTCTAAGTAGAATAGATCCACCATTTGTCAGTTGTAGTGTCTCGAACCAGTCTTTGTGAGGATACATGTGGAAGGAGCACCTTGAGTCAAGGATCCACTTCTTGTTAGATTCAGATTCTATGATCACCAGAGCTTCAGTTGAATCATAGTCGTCTGAGACTATGATTGCTTCTCCTGAATCTTTAGGCTTCTCCTGAAAGCCTTTCTTTCTATCCGAACAGTTCTTCTTAAAATGACATTCCTTGTGGCAATGGTAACACTTGTAAGATCTCTTAGAAGACTGACTTATACCATTTCTTTTAGACATTGATATACTCTGATCACTTTTAGAACCTTTCTTGCTTGATCTTCCTCTAACCATCAGACTGTCTCCGCTGGTTTCCTCCTTCATGTCGTGCTTCTTCTGAAGCTCTTTGGCTCTGATCAATGATTGGACCTCTTCCAGAGTAATCGCGTGCGCCCTTCCATAAAGCATCGCATCCTTGAACTGCTAGTAGCTCTTAGGAATAGAGTTTGGCAACAACAGTGCCTTGTCCTCGTCATCCATCTTGACGTAGATGTTCTCAAGATCATATATGATCTTGTTGAACTCGTCGATCTACTGCGAGACTGATTTATTTTCGTATATTTTGAAAGAGTATAGGCGCTGCTTCAGAAAGAGCCTATTAGCCAGGGACTTGGTAAGGTAGAGTACCTCGAGTTTGGCCCAAAGTGCTTGAGCCGTTGTCTCCCTCGACACCTCCCGCAGAGCCTTGTCGCCCAAGCTCAAGATTATCAAACTATGAGCTTTTGTACAGAATGTCAATCTTCTCTTTCTCTGTCATGTCGGCCGACAGTGCCGCCGACTCTTGCAAGGCTTCTGCAACACCCTGCTGAACCAGCAAGGCCCTCATCTTGACTCTCCACATGATGAAGTCATTCTTTCCTGTGAATTTCTCGATGTCAAATTTAATTGTGGCTTGATCCCACTAATGTCTGAAATCTGCTCCGCTGAGCACCTGCTGAATTCGGAGAGTTGACCACCTGCACAAGTTAACCTTTCGAATTAATTTTCTCCTGGAGAAATTTCCAAACAAGTGATTTTCCTCCAGAAATTTTGTTGACGCTGCGTGCTTCAAGTTTCTGGGAATATTCCTTTAGTAGGAATATAATATTCCTTGATTCCCTTTCAAGTTAATTACTCCGCCACTGCACGATTAATAGTTTTTCCTCTGCACCAGCTTTCTAATTTAGTCAAGAAGAGCTGCGGCTGAAAAAATAAAATCCCCGCACCAGCTTTTGTCAAGAAAAGCTGTGGCTGGCTGAATATAAAATTCCTGTCGTGGAGCGCTCGACATGTTTCTATCACGGCATGCGCTAGCTGTAGCGAAAATCCTCCTCCTTCGCGAGATCTGCCCCTTCGCGGACCGTTCCTCCTCCGTCTCGCCAAACCGCACAACCTGCGGTGCGAATACAATCAATCAAAACTTTCGCTGCTCACCGAATATGTCGTGATTCGGCTGCCTGCAACGCAATCCGCCTGCTCCTCTGTTCATGAATGTCGAGCTCCTCTTCTTCGTCGCTGGCCGCGAACACCTTCACGCGAACACCTCTAGCCAAGAAGTATGTATATTCCCATAGACAGCGTCAATTGTTGTGAGATATGTACTTCCTGGCATATAAATGAAACACAAAGAACACAAGCAAACGCAGATCGTTTACGTGGTTCGATCCAACTGGATCTACGTCCACGGGAGAGAATCAATCAAATAGTTCACTAAGGCAAAAGAAATGGAGAATACATAACTTACACATAGAGATGAGCCCTCATTTTCCTTCTATATCCTCCCTCTCAAGTGACACGTTGATACAATGCCTCAAGGTGCTTTCATCATCTCTAGCTCTCTAGCTATTCTCTCCTCCTTTGTGGTAGCTTAAGACATCTTCCCTTGCTCTCCTAAGACTCACACCATCTCTTTTTATACAAAACAAGAGAGTGGTAGGTGGGAGATAGTTGAGCGGTAGGTGAGTAGTATGTGAGATGTAGTAGGTAAGCGGTATCACATCTCAACTGGCTTAATTACGAAAGTGTCATTTTACCTTAGTTCATTAATTGAGGGTCAAAATAACACCTCTAAAATGTAAAATACACCATTAATGCACTGCTTTATGATACCAAAACATAAAAAGTGTAAATATCAAATTTTAGGTGTTATGTATTATAATACGTAAGAATTGTGGTTTGTATGTAAATTTTCTTAATTCATTATATAAAAACTCTCACATTATGATATGCAATTCAATGAAGCCCTGAGAATGGAGAAATATTTAGGTACATAAGAAGATTATTTAAGGGTTTTAGGAGTTATGTCCGTGTTATTGGGGTTAATACCCCTGATAAACTCACAATAATCTCCCAACAACCAATAGATATATGAAAACAGAACCGCGGAACTTGTTTATAGTTTATTGAGGGGTTATTGTTAGGTTATTGGAGGTATTAACCACAATAACACAGACATAAATCCCCAATACCCTTTGAATAACCTTCTTACACAATTCTGTGTGCATATTACGTACCTAAATATTTCTCCTGAGTATGAATCCGTTGTTCAGTGGTCAACCCATCTCCCAACCGAGTGGCAAGGGTCAGATTCTCATGCTAACTAATAATCTGAGTGCTCTTAAGATTCACCTTCTTCGAAAAAAAATAATACAACGTAAGTGTTGGACTCATATTTTGTAAATTGCATTTCCCATATATAATATGGCTAATTTATTTATGATATATTATAATAACCTCAAAATTAATTTACTTTCTATAACTGGAGTTTCCACCCAACACAATTTTGGAGAAAATCTATCTGCATAGCGGAATTTTGAAGAAATTACCATTTTTAAAAGTATCATAGACACTAAAGATCTTATTAATTAAACAAAATAGTTGCATGCATAATGTACACACAAAAAAGATCTGCAAAAATCTCCAGACAATCGAACGGTTCCAATTGTAGATGAAAAGTTACAAGGTATAAAGAATCTGACCGGCTGAAGACCACAAACCCACCGATGGCTAGCTAACAGACGGGCTACAAACAACCGAAGGACATCCAATCGACTGAAAGCCAGTCCAACAACCAAAGATCTACCCAGGTGAACAAAAAACAAATATTCACGCCAACGACCGAACAAAAGTCTAACCCCACAACAAACTCACAAGTATCAAAATGATGCACTCTCAA
Source organism: Papilionanthe hookeriana x Papilionanthe teres (assembly GCA_022702705.1). Classification (NCBI taxonomy): domain Eukaryota; kingdom Viridiplantae; phylum Streptophyta; class Magnoliopsida; order Asparagales; family Orchidaceae; genus Papilionanthe; species Papilionanthe hookeriana x Papilionanthe teres. The sequence goes on from CM040432.1 coordinate 110,167,954, forward strand.
CAGCTCCCCAAATATCTTCAAAAATCACCAAGAAATAATAATCAAGCAAGCCGGCTGGTTGTCACAATCAAAACCGACCAGCTTCATAGAGCGAAAGCAAGAAACGAACGTTTTGAAAGGAAAAGGGAATCTCTAAGAAGATTCTTTAGCACACATAATCTCCTTAGCATCCATAAAAAAGAGCATCATCAGCCATAGAAATAACATTGAATATAATTTCAAATTTCATTATATACATGAGAACCAAATGACAGAAATTTCTTTCCTTGGAGAAGCAGACAAATACATAATCCAGAAATTAACAGAAACTATACTTGCAGTGAACAAATTGATAACCTCAAATGGTTAAAAATGTAAATAATGATTGGTTAGAAAAATTCATAATATATGCTTAACTTTTGTGACACATGTCTATATCTGGTCAAGCATGTAGAAAGCCCCTTTCCTCCAAATATGTAACAACTTGGCTTGACATGGCAGATGGAGGAGGACATATCCCATCCTGTGGTTTGATCTCTATCTGCATTGGCCAAAAAAGAACTCTCTCTTGGGTTTTAATGTAAATTTAAAATTTATGCTGTAAAAACAAAGATTAGCATGAAAAAAAATTGGATGAAATTTCAATCACAAACAAAACCAATTGCAGAACATTTAAATGAAAAGAAAAAGTAAGAATCAAATATTTCCTTCCATGTTTGGGTTGACAGCATGAAGGTCGCCAAAACTTAGAATGGCATTGTGCTCATCTTAATGCTTATATCCTGTGTTTCTGAGATAAGTAAACTTATTATATTTCCATCACAAACAGGGATATAAAATTTTAAAAAATTGTTGGTAATGATTAAATAAGATAGATGATAAGAATAATGCCTATTGAAGATAAGATCATCAAGAGTACAGTCAAATGATTTGGGCATTCATAACAGAAGGGAAAGGAAGCAACAATAAAGAAGGAAGGTAAATATCAGAGGAAAATGCAAAAAGAGATTTATTAAATGTAACATGGTTAAATATTGTGCAGAAAAACCAAAATAGTCTTTAGTCAACTTGCATGATACATGTTATACATATAAAAGATAAGAAATAAAGGCATAGGACAAAGCCACGTGTTATAATAAGAAAGGGAAATGAAATGTAGAATGATGCCACTCCAAGAATGATAGATAGAAGGCTAGAGATACACCTTTGAGATGTTTGCATTCTATTTATGAAAGAGTGCCTTGGTCTACACATCCACATGTCAGACATGATCTATCTTCACCACGCCCATATCTACACATTATTTTCAAAAGAATTTTTGCAACCCCTTATTCATTATTCATCCCATGCTTTGCATTTTATCTAGGCATCATAAGCCACTGACATGGGATGGAAATTTAATTTAGGGGTGTAACACTGTATCTGAGCCAAGTTGACTCGGAGCCAGTTCAGGGCCCAGCTCGATAAGTGGCTTGTGAAGTAAGCTTGATGAGCTAACAAGCCAAGCTTAAGCTAGTCCCAACTCAGACTTATTTTCTTACGAGTCTGCTGGTTAAAAAAAATAATTAATAAAAAAAATACTTGGAATATATTAAATTCAAGAATTTTTCTTTGATCATTAAAAATATTTAAAAAATAAAATTTTACAATTTAAATCAAGTGATATCTTATTAATTATCTCCTAAATGTTCATTCTACTGGTCATTGTATGATAACACTAGCTTGAATAAATATTATTTTTTCTCTTTCAAAGTAAATAAGCCGGCTCAAGAGTGTGCTCGAACTCGTGGAATTAAGCTCGAGCTTGATTAATTAATCAAGTTTTGAGCTCAAGCGGAGGGTAGCTCAAGCTCGACTTGACTTGTTTTGCACCCCTTGGAACCCAATTGGATTAGAAAAACATACTTACCAACTTGAATTAGCACATTGCATGTCTATGCGTACTAGAAATCCTTCAGAAAAATAAGTTTAACTGTCCTATAATGTTTATAAAATTGGTTCGTAGAAATACATTAGATTTGACAGATGTTGTTCAATTCAAGGGTAAGTCTGTTCATAAAAATACATTGGTGAGATGTGTATCTTATCTTGAGGGGTTTAATTATAAATAAGAAATATAGAAGAAGACTTGGAGTTATTTATAAATGGATTATAGGGAGAAAATACATTTTTACCAAATTTTTTTCTTCATGGTACTTGTGCCCAGCCGCCGCAACCGTTCTTTCCTCGCGATACAGCCGTGCTAACTGCGAAGGCACAGGGGTTCGTCGTCGCAGCTGGGAAGGGATCGCGGGATGAAGACGAGTGATCGGTTTGTCCTGGCGTCGGACTAGCTGGATTGCCGGAAGGTAATGACGGAACCCCGACTTGGAGTTCCTCCTTCAACCGCACGTTAGTTGGGATCAAGACCGAAACAGTTGTAGCGCGTACTCGAGAGGGGATCACGCGTGAAGTATCGCAATACAGTCGGAGGACGGGACAAAGGATCGCAATACAGTCGCGACTGAAGCACCACAACTTAAACCGGGAAGGCAACGATGCGATCACAGGCCTCCGAGAAGGCGACGAAGGGACAGTCGCACTGCCGCTGAAATCGTGAAGGCAACAATACGATCGCAGCTCTCTGGGAAGGCGGCCAAGGGACCGCAGCTTGCTGGGAGGCAAACTGCGGATCGTGGTGTGAACACTCGCGATAAGGTCGCAATTGCAGCAAACTGGAAGTCGAAGATGCGCTTATGCATGCCCTAGGACTGAATCGACGACACCTTTGGCTGCTGGATTGCCTTAGAGCGGTTCGAGCAGCTCGGACAGGGTACAGTGCACTTGAACTCAACACAGTGGAGGAGAGAAATTTGGTTCTTCATGCGTTTGAGACCTACGAAAGCTGAGGAATAGTTAAATTGATGATAAAAAGGAGAATTGCACGAGGCAACAGTTTGAGCCTAGTGGACTTCTAGGCATCTTATAAACTTTAGCTGCATCGAGTTCAAGTATAACAAGTGCCTAGGCCTCGTAGATGCTTAAATGTGGAGATCGGACGCCTAAGCATGGCTTGTCCAAAATCACCCAAGGAGGGAGAGAGATGGTCTTGGACAGTCTATAGACCATGGTTGTAATCTTAGGGGCCCAAAAGGTGGAAGAGGGGGCTACCGGACAAATCTGATGGTACAAAAGAATGAGGGAAAGGCACAGGCAGTCTTTACTGATGAGGATCACGAGTTACTGGAGATATTGAAGAGGAAGCATAGAGCGGTAGATAATGTGACTGAGAATGCATTCACCCTATCATCATCCAAGGGGAACATTGCTAGTTATTCTCATGCAACCAAAAATACTCGTGATACACACGCTATTGCCTCTATATTCACCATAATATCATCAGAATGGATAATTGACTCTGGTGCATCTCGACACGTGATAGGTGCCACTAGTGAGTACTCTATCTATACTCACCTAGCAATTCAAGATAGCATTAAAATCATTTAGGGTAAAATATTGTCTATAGTTGGTAAGGTTACAGTAAGGTGTACTAATCCTATAATTGTCTAATGTTTTGCATGTTCTTTCCTTTCTAGTAAACATTTTATCCATTAAAGTCATTATACTCCAATTAAAATATATTATTTCATTTGATATTTCAAACATGATCTTTCAAGAAAAAGGGACTAGCTGGAGACTTGGGACTGACGTGCGACATTGTGGACTCTGGTACTTGGATAAAAAGGGGATGAACTCAGCCTTGACATCCATGGTTGAGAATGTTAAAGCAGGAGGATCTGAGATGAGTGTGGAGGATATTTTGCTACCACATCACAGGCGCATGAGACACTCTTCATTTAGTCTGTTGAATCGTTTGTATCAATCATTGTATGAAACGATAAAAAAACAAAAACATATGTGTGATGCGTGTGAGTTTGGTAAACATATCAGGAGCTCTTATGTTTGTTCTGGTAAAAGAAGTTTATATGTTTTTGATTTGGTGCGCTCAGACGTATGGGGACCTTGTTCTACAACTTCTACAGATAGTTACAAATATTTTGTCTTTCATCGATTATTTTTCTCATGTTACTTGGTTATACCTGATGAGAAACAAAAGTGATGTGCTTGCTTGCTTTAAGTACTTTATACCAACAAGGCATTTGGGGAATAGTTTTCAGCTTAAGGGATACAACATAAAATTATATTTTCATACACAATCACAAAACGAAGTAGCTGATAGGAAGAATATACACCTTTTAGAGGTAACTCGAAGCATGATGATCACGATGAATGTCCTAGAGCACTTGTGGGACCAACTTGTGGGAGCAACCAATTTTTACAACGGTTCAATTGATCAGTAGAATGCCGTCGAGAGTGTTGGATTGGAAGTTTCCTTTTCAGATGTTGAAAGGAGATAATAGTGGAATCCTCCCATTGAAGGTTTTGAGTTGTGTTGTTTTGTGAGGATAACAGACATTAGTAGAGAAACTGGAACCTAGATCTGTAAAGTGTGTTTTCCTGAGTTATTTTGCTACCAAAAAAGGGTATGTTTGTTGGAGTCAGATAGAAAAAAGACTGTGAGCTTGGATGTGTCCTTTAGAGAGTTCAAACCGCACTACTCTCTGGAGGTGGCCTCACCCTTGGGTGATTCATTAGATACTAGAGATATTAGACGTGAGGGGAAGAGTAATGATGGTCAGAGATTGGTGCATGTAGAAACGATGCATTATCTCGTTGTGTGGGAAGGATCAATTGAGGAAGAACTGAAAAATGAGAAAAATGAGCCTGAAGGTGGAGGGATTAAAGCTCAAAAGGAGATGAGAGTGTAAAAGAGGAGGCAGAACGAGGGAACAAGGCCAGCCGTGCCACTCATGCCAACAAGTCCGGGTAAAGTGCCTGTCTTGCCACTCGTGCCATCAAATTCATTGCCTTGGTCTACCCAACTCTTGAGACACTTACACCTTCCACTTCAGAGGGCCGTCTGATCTATTTGAGACATGCATCCCAAAATCTCATGTGTTGTGAGTGTGGAGAGTCACTATATGCATGATCCAAGAAAGGGTCATACAGATGTAGTGTATCAGAATCTAAGATACCTGAAGAGAACACTAGGAAAGGGGCTAATCTTCACGACATTGAGGGCTATTGTGATGCTGACTGGGCGAGTTGTACATATGATAGTAGATCCACCTCAAGTTACCATATGTTCGCAGGTGGCAACTTGGTCTCTTGGAAGAGCAAGAAACTTTTTATAGTATCGAGGTCAACAATAGAGACAGAGTACGGGGCCATGGCCTTATGAGTTGCCGAGATGATGTGACTGAGAGCCTTGTTGGTCGAGCTCAAGGTGGATCAAGGAACTCAGATGAAGTTGTACTATGAAAAGAAGGCAGCAATTAGCATTTCCAACAACCGGTTCAACACGATGGAACCAAAACATGTGGATATTGATAGATCCTTCATCAAGCAAAAGCTGAATAACGCGCTGCTAGAGCTAGGTTATGTAGCCACTGGAGAGCAAGTAGCTTTAGAAAAGGATTGAATGAAAAAAAATATGTTTTATCAAATTTTTTCTTCAATCTATATAATAATAGTTCTTAGAAATGCATTAGATTTTAAAGATATCCTTCAATTCAAGGGCAAGTCAGTTCGTAAAACTACATCTATCAATCATGTGTTCATGAAGACGCAACAAATTAAGTTGGATATGTACCTCACAGTTCAAAGGTGTCTCATATGGATCATCTATTCCAGTGAAACCTGCAAAAATATTAAAAATTAATCATCACTAAAAGTGTTAAAATTGTTTGAACATTAATTCTTGAGCATTTTACACTGGCTGCTGAAAAAGATGTAAAAATACATCAAGATTAAAGGAAAATGAGAACATCAACATCATTTAACAAGTTTCAATATAGCATATCCGAAGCCTGCGGCTTTGAGGATTCAGAACAAGGATACAGCACATAAATCCAAATGCTGCTATCTTTCTTAAGATTTTTTTTATAAATACACACACGTATATGTGTGTGTGTCGATATGTATATGTATGTGTGTGTGTGTGTGCGTGTGTGTGTGTATAATTTTTAGAATAGAATGAGTTAAGCCTAATTCAATCATATGGGTAGACCCTTCAGCTATGTTAGCTCGCACAAAATTAGATATTGAAATAGGTACAATCATAGATGCTTATCTAGCTTAAGATAGGATATAATTAGAGTTGTAATCCAGCCAAGTCAAGTAGAGTCTGTCATCAATTAGACATGGCTTGGTGATTTTACAAGTTGTTCATGTTCAGGCCAAACTCGAGCCGAACTCACGTGTGTGTTCATACTTGGCTCGTTTAATTTTTTTTTATAATCATACTTGATTTGTACTTGTTTATTTTAAATGGACGAGCATTTTAATTTCTTGATAAACAAATTTAAAATTTAAACAAACACTTGGCATTTCATATAAAAACATTAAGAAATAATTTTATAAATTTCAACAAACAAATAGTTGAAATTTTTCTGAATAAATATCTAACTACTTTACCTAAAATTAAATATGGTAATAATAATATATTCCAAGTAAGGTTTTTTTGTAAGCAAAATGACATAAATAAGTATAAACAAACAAGTTCATTGAAAAAAGACATAATAATGAATTGTCTTAAATTAATATACATAATCACTAATGTAAAAAAAGATATTTATGAGAAAATTTAAAAGTAAGAAAAAATAAAATTATGAATACTTACTGGGATAAGAAGATTACATGTGAAAGAAGTCCAAATAATGAAAAGGGAAAAGACGTGTTAAGGCTGCTGCAGGTTGTGCGAAGTGTAATTCATCCAAGTGCAAAAAGATTAACAATATATGGTAAGGTACAATTAAAATGAATCAGCTAATTGATAAAATACATATGATTAATTAATATTAAAAAAGCGTGATGGAATTATTAAGTGTAAAAACTATGTAAAAATGATTGTATGTTTGTGCATAAAATTAAATTATTGTCTACTTTTTCTGGTGATTTTATTTAATGTTCTGCATGAAATTTATAGGGCAACAAGTTTAAAAAAAATACAAAAAAGTCTTGTAGCAGTGCATAGGTAACCGACCTAGTATCTAAAATCCGATAGCTCGACACTACGACATCTAGAATGTAGCGTTACAATGCTTATTGGAGAACCGCAAAGCCACATTGCCATGCCCTGGCCCTACTAACCTACATTATTTAGTTTTCTGCTTTGTTTTGACAAATTCGACTCTGATTTTTGCCAAAATTAGATAAAAGGGGCTATTGAAATGGGGGAAGGGGTGGCATTTTATTGTTCTATTGCCAAGGTTTTCAATCCCATAGTTTGTACTGTGATTGGAAGTTGGTATCAAGCAAAGGAAGAAATAGGAGGGCGATTTATTCTTGGGAGAGGATTTCGTCAATCTAATTTTTTTATTCCCTTTTGTTTTGTAATACTTTGTTTGGAGTTTAATGCAATAAATATTTGTGTTTCCAATGTGTTTATCACTTAATTTTTCTTCTTTGGATTGATTTTATTTAAAAAATGGAGTAATCATCGCTAGTTTCTTTAACCTTTGAATGCATATGTAAATGTTTTAACCTTCATAACTTAGTTTACAGTAAAGTTGGCCCAGTTTGATTGTTAAAAATCATTGTAATCTAGGACTATCAGAAAAAGATTAGAAGCACAACTACGCCAAAATATAAGCGTTTTGTGAAATCATAAAATTGTCAATAATGTTTATAATCATTGTAAGGAATATAGATGGTATTCTTGGAGGGTTAAGAAAACTTAACTATAATATGTAATTTCAATGTTTATTATATCTTATAAGAGAATAGGAAATATTAGGCTTCGATTAGCAACTATAGTAGAATAATCACTTCGAGAGTAAGTTTTACTAAAGTCAATTCAAAGGATATTTTCAAACCCAGTAAAAACACACTTACCTTTTTCTTAAATCTTTTACTTTAAAATAGGATTTAAAATTTTTAATAAACTAAAAAATCAATAACCTTTTAAACTAAAATTAGAATTAGTAGACTAGTAATTAAATAATTTTGAAAAATAACAAGTTCCTCGTGAGATCAATATAATTTGAATACAACTTAAATCGACATGTATACTTGTGCAATTAATGCGCGTGCCACCGCATTGCGGATCAGGATTGAATATGGTGATTGATAATGAATTATTTAATAAATTGAGTTAGGCCTGGAAAAATTTTGTTGAAGCTAAGTTGTGACCATATGGAGTCAAGCACCAAAAGCTATTAGCTCATACTTCATACCTTATACTCAAATATATATTTTTGTATAGAATGTGTGAAACACCTCATAATTTGTGCAAACATCTTGACAATGTGTGAAATTGATAAATTTAAATATCCTTAAAATGTATGAACATTTTGAGACATCCTGAAGTTCAACAAAAAGTGTGCAAGTGCGTAAAAATAAACAAACATAATATACAAGTGCACCATGTAAAGCGTATAAAAAAATCATGCTAGTAGTGATATATGCAGGCACGTCGAGATCTGTAATCAGAAAATTTTAATTCCTCATGTGTTCCGACATTATCCTAAATGTCTAAAAATAATGTGCGAACAGAAATTTAAAATGTATTTCAAATAATCTTACTCTATAAAGCTTGCTCAACAGCTAAATGAGCTGTATGTGCTCTAACGAATGTGTCAAGCACTTAAATACTTGGTTTCATAAAGTTAAACGAATTGAACGTAAGCTTTCAGGAAAATGTGAATAATTTAATTTTGTAAAATCTCTCCTTTTAAAAATCGAATTCATTATAATTGAACAATGTATGCTCTCGAGCAGTTGCCTTTTATATAAGGTAGGGTCATAAGTCCCATATTCGTCAGACCGATTCTCATCATAAGAATTAAAGTTTACAAGACTAAGCTCTAATTGGGCCAGTCCGAACCTCATCCTCATGAGGATATGAATTGACAAATCTTGTGCTCTACCAATATTCAATAATAAACTTTAAATAAGTTATAATTACGCATGACAACTGCAACAATAAAAAAGACTAATGATAGTAAAAAAGACTAAATAGACTAAGAATTATGACAACCCAGGATAATAAAATTATAAGATCTTGATTAAGTTCATCATCATTGCCCATAACATCTACTTTAAGTTCACGAAGATAAATTTCATCTTAAACTTTAAATTCCAACTACTAGACGTTGAATATTGAGTACCTAATAACTAGCCCTAGTCAAAAGTACACTCTTATTATCAAAAGATGTAATAAAACATAAGTGCTTGAAGCTATGAAAAATTTCGAATTTTATATCTTAAAGTCCTCACAAAATAATGGTGAAATTTTTGGGAAGTATCTTATATTCAATCTAATACGCATTTTGAAAATTTGACCTAAAATACATGTAAAATTGTCTCATCATTTTGAGGGAGATTAAGGCATGAATTTTCAAAACCCACAATGGACTAATGGTATTTTCTTAAATACTTCCTAACATGAAAGAAATATTACTCCCGACCCCCTTCAAATTAACTTCTAATCTTTCCTAAAACTTTTTCTATCATTTGAGAAAAAGGATGAAGAATGCAACTTTTATTTAAATGTAATGGGATATTTTATTTTAAAACATTTTTTAAGATCTAAAAATCATTAAATGTAGCACTTTTAATTTATATCTTATGAATTTATTTGATAGATTATTATTAATCTTTTTTGAAACTTGAGCTGAAATTAATATTTGACATTCATCTTAATATAATGTTAATGACCACTCAACCATTTTTGCAAAACATTTCATTGTTGTTGCATTAATTTCAACTTTCAATACTTAGTTCCGCGTGTAGTTCCATATCATATTTAACCATGTTGGGATCCATCATAGAAACGCTTGCTACAAACATAAAATTATTGGTTTAAATCTGATATGCAAGCATTTGGGAGAGGATCATAAAATAATGAGCAATTTAAATCAATGAAGCATGGCATGCACTAGCCTAAGCATCATGATTTATTATCAAACATCTTTAAAATGTCATTTGAATTATGTATAGCTTTTCTAAATCTGCTGAAATAAATTTCAATGAAGATCTTTTTTAATCATCTCTCCTCTTTCCTAACAAGTCACATTCACACACTCTCTCGCTGCCACATCATCTTCAATATTCTCAGCCTACTTGACAAATTTCTTCTCACATGACTTGTTTAGCTTAACATTGCTTTTTTGCATTAAGAAAATGCAATTATTGGTTTAGCTCACATTGGATAGTTAGAAAATATATCCGTGCAAAAATACCAAATGGTTGGTCCATCCTCAACCATGATCTTAAATTAAGGTTGAATGAAACTGATCATTGATGTATCTAGCTCAACTTTGATCCCTTTCTTTCATTCTCGATAACAAATATTAGGATAATGGATTTGCAAGCCACAATTGCAACATTTTTGGGCTAGTTGTCAACAAATGTGCAAAGGGGATGACCATGTTGTGGTGGTTAATTTTTGAGATGGCAAGCCATTTTTAGGTCCTCTATTATAACAGTCCAAACTCTCACCCATCAAGATATTGTCCGCTTTGGCCTAATGGCCCCACTGTCTTCTCCTATTGGTTTAACTTCCCATGAGGCCACCCCTCGTGAGAGTGCTTTTCATGAGCATGCTTAATTTTAGAGTTTCTCATAAAATTCCAATTGTTATACCAAAAGGGTTCTCAATATTTAAGAGTTCATCTTCATTCTACTTGAATGTTTTCACAACCTTCCCCACTTAAGCAACTAACATCTTTGTCAGCGCTCTTAACCCAAAATCATCTACCAAACAAATATTCTCATCTTCGGACTGGTGTAATGCTCTAATACTATTTGTAACAACCCAAAATCTCACCCATCAAGATATCATCCACTTCACCCTAATGGCCGCATGGTTTTGTCCTATTAGTGTAACTTTTGAGGAGGTCAGCCATCCTAAGTGTGCTCATGCTCGAGCTATAAGAACCAAATATTTTCTTTTGTCCCCCTTCAAACTGCACCACCATTGCCCCTCAGTTTACTGGCGAATCAAGTTATTTTCATCACTAATATCTCAGTCTTACCTTCCCAATTACGCTAATATCACAATTCTCTTTCTCCTTTACTTGTCATCTTTCCGAATTGCACAACATACCTATCAAAATCATAGATATTTATATAGAAGTGCATAAATTTAAGTCATTTATATTCATGATTATAAACACTTGATACACGTTTTGCAAATTTTGTCAGCATACGTAGAATATCATTCTAGTGTGTTGGTCATATCGCATGCCTTAGTTTCTTACCGTTTATGCTTGAATAAATAGTAGTTATTCATTGAGTTTGATTTGTCAAACTCACTCATTGATATTTATATATTTGTCATACTCACTCATTGATAATTATATATAACAGATTCTACCCAATCATTTAGATGACTTTTACCATAGGAGCAGACTTTTCAGTTTTAGATTTACTTGTAGGTATTTTCAGTTTTTGCATTAGTTAATATATTTTCTTTTGAGTCCGGGTTGTTATTTCTTTATTTTGATTTCAGTTTCTTTTCATTTATTTCATTAATTTTCTTTAGTTGTAGGGATTGTTAAACTCTTATTTAGGAAATGAAATAAATTTTATTATTTCTTGTTTATTTTTGCTATTACTTGTGCATAATTTTTTCTTTTTGAGAATACAAAACATGTTCAATTCGTTTCATCACGCCCTATGTTGTTGAGGTGTACCGCCTTCCAAACTCGTGTGACACACGCGCTTAATTTTGGAATTCCTTACAAAATTCCAACTATTATTCCAAAAGGTGTCTCGATATTTAAGAGTTCATCTTCATTCTACCTAAGGGGTTTCACATTTACGAGCCTAAACTTGTTTTTTGGGCAACACATGAATTTGTTTAAAACCAACTCAAAAACAAATCATGCCTATCAAACTCAATTATACATGATTTTATGACTCACAAAGATCAAATTGTTAGGTTGGACAAACATTGGTCATGCATGCCCAAAATATTTGAAAATATGTTAATGCCTTCTTTTAAAGTTTGTGCTCCATTCAACCAATTTCTTAACCAAATATGCCACATTTCTAGTACTTGTAGGCCGCATTTTTTTTTTAAAGATAGTAAATTTAATGATTTAGTTTAATATAAAAGATATATGATTTTTGAAAATAGTTTTGAAAGTAGTGTTTTTATTTTGAAAAATGAGACCGTCTGGATCTCATTTGTCTAGTAGTTTGTATAATCGTGTATGATGTCACAAATGATACATCTTCTCGAAAAATTAATGTATCCTGCGACGGTAGACCCAATCATACGAACTAAGGGACTCGTGACATCCGTTTGATCTACAAACATTTACGTGTGACCGACGAGTTCCCCTACCTAATAGAAAGACTAGGTAGGGTTTGTTTTATCTGGGTTCCAAGTTCTCTATAGGGGCAAGCCCCTATAGTTAATTACATCTCAAATGACTGGTGTCACTTGAGAAAACTCTCAATAATAATCGGTGGTTTTGTCTTCAAGAATTCAAGAGTTTAGGTTTTCAAGGTAGGACGTAGAAAAGTAAGTGGAAGTGACTCAAATGGAAACAGTTATTTCCAGGAGTCCAAAGGAAGGAAAAGATAAGGGATGTCACGGATCTGAGGCAAGCCTCAGTGACTTCCCAACTATCCTACTGTGTGGCTGCATTTTAGAGAAATGTTTATTAAGTATTTCAATCCTGATGATTTTATTATTTGGGCTTATATTTGCATAATACCCAATTATGCAGATAGCCGCAGAGATAGGAGGGTTTACGTCATACCGTACGATAACCTCGGAACCTAAAGTGAGTTGGAACTTACGTTACGCAACACGGTCGCACAGAAACCTAAAGAGGGTGTGAGGATTTACATCGCGCGGGGCGAGCTACCTCGAAGTCCTATAAGTTGTAATTCAAACTAAGAGAGAGTTTTGTTAAAGAAGATTCTTTTGCTGCTCAATCCAAGCTCCTCGCTGTGCTGCCCACGGAGTCAGCTCCAAGCTTCCTGCTGAAGTAGCAACCCTAATGTCTAAGGTTCAAATAGTTTTGTCAAATGTGTATGTTAAGTTTTGTTGTTATTGTTTTGGTTTCAGTTTCAGTTCTGCTTTTACATGCAGAATAGACAGATTGCAGGTATATAAAAGGTACTTGAAAAGTAAATTGCAGTAAATAAACTGTAAAAGCGTACCTGAGCATCTGCTATTGCCGCCTGATTTGTATTGCAAGCATGATATCATTCGCAGGAAATTTAAATAAACTTGCAGGCAAATTAAATAAAAAAGAGAAAAAACCAACACGAAAGTTAAAAAAAACGAGTCGTAGAAATCACAAATAAAACTTATAGTCACGTATGGAAAACCGGAACCAAGTGTGAGACGTTAGTAAAGGTGGGGGCTTAGAGCTGGGCTGTGTGCTACCTAACCTCGGACAAGACTTACCAACCCGACGATCTACGGAGGGCAGTCCTTAACCTCAATCCAAGTGACAAACCATGGACCTTTAAAGGTTTTATAAGAAGAATTCTTTGATTTTCATGCAAAAGTTGTTATTTAAGTTTTTATGCAAAATTTTTTGTTAATAAGAAAAAGATATTTTTTTTTAATTTATTTTTGTAAGTACTTTGCAAAATAATAGAGTCCACAGGCTAGTCACTCTAATTGTGCTAGGACTACTGACGATCTAAGATCGTCGAGAGAAACGATCTCACCAAGAGTCGGCGAATAGCATCATCAATCATTTCCTCTCCTTTATCAAAGGTCTTGGAGGTAGGAGATGTTATTCTTAAAAATTCTCACATCGTATCCCTCGTTTAGCACACATTAGCATTATTATCATCGCCCTCGCCACCTAGACCTCAGACTTACACCGGTCCGATGATCCATATGTGGCATTAAAAAAAATATCTCCAATTGTCAGGAGGATTTGAGTGTAATGTTCAAACTCAAATCCCGGTGCAATGAGTTTCATTATCGGTTAAGTCATTTTGGGGAATTCCTTTATTCCATTTAATTAAGGAAGGGTGAACCACGTTTCGGTGCGTCCTCGTGTCTAATGTCTTGATTGGTTTGTGAATTAGGGTCAGGTACCTAGTTTCACTATGCATTCGAGGATTAAGTGAATAGGCTCTCACCTAGGGTGTGCTCCTAAGGTCTAAGAAGCCTACACTGTGGGTTAGGTGGATGGGTTCTCACCTAAGGTGTGCACCTAAAATCCAGGGAGCCTACACTGTGAGTTAGGTAGATGGGGCTTTACCTAAGGTGTGCACCTAAAATCCAGGGGGCCTACACTGTGGGTTAGGTGGAGGGGGCGTCACCTAAGGTGTGCACCTAAAATCCAGGGAGCCTACATTGTGGGTTAGGTGGAGGGGGCTTCAGTTCTTTGTCGCGCAAGAGCAGGAGCGGGCGAGGCGAGGAGTTTCCTGCGGTGTCGAGCAAAGGAGTTCCGATATGTTTAGTGTGAGCAAGGAATAAAAGCGAGCCGGGCAGGAAAGAGACTAGTATGCGAGCGGCTTTGTGCGAGGGAGAAGGCGGCGAGCGGGGTTCGGTGCAGGAGTAAGAGGGAGGTGACACTCTCGATTCGCAGAGAAGAGCAAGAGAAGAGAAACGGGGGGCCGATGGGTCTCGAGCACATGGAGGAGAGGCAGGATCGAGAGAGAAGCTTGTGAGCGGAAGAGAGGAGCCGAGGAGGAAGGTGGAGGCCAGACCGAAATTGCCGTAAGTAGGGAGTGGGTTCGGTGTATAGGCGAAATCTCAAAAGAGACGTTACAGAGGCATTAGGCGGGGAATTGAATGTTTTCCATACAGGAGCAGTTATATTAGGTAAATATTAACCCCTAATTAACCCCTATTCAAGTTAAATTAGGTAGTTAGATTTGAAATTGGAATTTTAAAATTTGAAACAGCTAGGCTCGTGTTCAGCCCGTGTCGAGCTCGAATTGAACCCGGGGTTGAGCCCGAACTCGTGCCCCACAAATTAAAAAAAATGCATCGATTTTCGTGCTAACGGCTCGCTCTCGGAACCATAGCAATATTGGTGTCCTTTCCTAGCTAAAGTCGACGTCCCGAACGCATCCGTATGGCTCGTTTCGTCATCCGGGGTCGTCCGGACAAGTTCGTCGACGGTCGACCCGACTTAAGCTAAAATTATGTGCGGTGCGATCGATGTGCGAAAAGTGGTGTCCGTAAGTGCGTGAGGTACTGAAGGTTCCCCTAGGGGTCGTTCCTATTCATGTAGGAACTCAACTTTGAATTTCAAATGTCGGTCCTAATCAACTCAGCAAAATGCCAAGGATTTGGGACCGTCCGTGCAAGACTTAAAGGAGTAAAGAAGCGACTCAAATTTTCTAAGCAATGTGGGTCCCAATTCTAATCCTCTAAGAAAGTCAGACAGGGGAAGCCTAAAGCTAGACCCTAGGCACTAGAGAGAGAAATAAAGACCTTATTCAGAAATGAGGTAAACAGTACTCAGTTCAAATAAACTCCCTTTATTTGACTTGCCACACGGGGAAAGATGATGGGAAGCATTTGAAAATAGCTTAACAAGCTTCTCAATAGAATTGACACTTATACATAAAATACAAACAAAAAATATTAATAAAAAATTGAAGATATTCTCAATTAAGAGACTATATTTCAAAATAAAGATAGAAGATCCTCATTAGAAACTTTCTAATCAAGAAAATTTCATGACAACAAAATACAATTGCGAGGACATCAAAACTATCAATTTACATTATTGGTTTGTTAAGTTTTGAGAGAAGTGTAAAAAAATTCCTCTATTTTTTTGGAGTGGGTCATTTTAGTCTCAGAGTCTATAAAATGCCAATGTAGTCCCTAGACACTTTTAATATAAGCTGAAATAGTCTTCCACAAATGGTTATTTGAGCGCCAAATTAAAGAACTAATTTGATACTTTTATAAACTCTAAAACTAAAGTGACCGCATGTAAACAATTAGGGGAGTATTTTGGCACTTTACTATTTAAATTTTATTTTTTAAGTAATTTCTATAATTCTGATTTGTGCTTGCAAAAGCCATTCCTCATTGTAATTTAGGTAGTACTTTGTACAACATTTATAATACAGTTCCAAACATTTATTAAGTTCTCTTTTAATCACAAAAATTCCGAGTCAAAACAATTTTTTTTCCCTTTATTTGAGCTAACAAGTTCTCATTTCAATTTACCAATTGGTTGTAGATGTTTTATGATTGACTAACTACTTTTATTATTTACTTTAACAACTAATACAATCATTTGGTATCAATTTTGAGTTTAGCTTGGAAAAAGAGAACTTAATAAATGTTTGGAACTGTTTTATAAATGTTAGCCAAATTACAATGAGGAATAGTAGTCTATATAACATTTATAAAACAGCTCCAAACAATGATTAAGTTCTCTTTTAATCACAGAACTTCCAAGTCAAAACAAGATTTTTTTTTCTTCCTTTATTTGAGCTAAAAAGTTGTCATTTCCATTTACCAATTGGTTCTAGATGTTTTATAATTGACTAACTATTTTTATTATTTAATTTAACAAATAATACAATCATTTGGTATCAATTTTGAGATTAGTTTGGACTCTCTCACACACGCACACAGGCACACACGTACATATGCACACATGCACGCGCGCGTGCCCACACACGTACAGAGATAAATAGATAGATAGTATTGATTCAATATTGCTCGGCTACTTTAGATTAAAATGGCACGGTATCTTGAATTAGCGATAGGTTAAGAAAAAAACTTGTGGAAGGTTGCAAATCTTAAGCTTTTCTATAATCATCATGACAACTATTCTCATTGTCTTGTCCTAAAATAGTTGGCTTAGTTCTAGATTTGCAATACTCTATTTTGATCTCATCCACGCAAAGTAATTAAAAAAAACAAACAAAAAAAAATAACAGAAAAAAAAAAAAGAAAAAGGGAGAGAGAGAAGCTCTATTCCTTAACATCGACCAATATGGCATCCTAAGCAAGCACATTAAGAAGTATCTCTAGACCATGCATTCGCCTCAGTGAAATCACATATACAAAAGTAACTTTGAATCAATATTAAAGAAATATTTCAACTGTAGCATTCTTTATTAAATCAAAAGTTCTCATACCTAACCTTTTATCTTTCCTTCACGGACAAGCTTGTAAAGGCCTTTCGGATCCCTTGCTTCACAAATCTCTAAAGGCATGTTCAAGAAAACCTTTTAAAAAAGCTTCAATAAATCAATTTAGATGCTTTTAGAAATCAATGAAACTCTCAACTAATTGCAAAACTGCATAAAAGACCTACTTCAATAAAACTAGACTCCGGTAACAGCGCACGACAAGAATCACGGTCTTTCCTGTAAGGAGAAATTAGGCTAGCAATACAGATCAAGCCGGCATCAGCAAAGAGCTTAGCTACCTCACCTACATTGAAAGAAAACATGAAATCAATAAAAAGATTGCCGCTTGATGATATTCACCCTACACAAATAAAGAAATTTACATTTATACCACACATTCTTATATATTTAAATGTTAAAACATCTAAAGTTTTATATATACATTTATAACATCTCCATGTCAAAAATCTATACTTGAAAATGTGTATTTCACTGTAATATGTGATGTGATGTTAAAGTTTTGAATGTTATGCATGTAAATATGAAAGTTTACGTGTTCTTGTTAGATATGTAAATACATAAGAATTGTGTGCTGTGTATGTAAATAACTTGAATAAAGTTATAAAAACCACTTATAATTGATATGCACCTAGAATTTCCCAAAACCTTATTTTGAAATAAAGAATCAAGGAAATAGATGTAGATGTCGAAATTCAAAACCATACTAACCAACTCTACGAATATTTTCTGCACGATCCTCAGGTTTAAAGCCAAGATCTTTGTTTAGCCCATATCTGAGATTATCCCCATCAAGGATGTATGCAAGCTTTCCCCTGCCATGGAGGTCTCCACCCAAACTACAAGCCAATGTGCTCTTCCCTGATCAGAAATTAAAGTAATAAACCGGTGGTTTAATATTTTAAAAGGTATTTTTATAACTATTCTGATCTAATGGTTATTCTAAAGAACATCTATGGTTTTCATTACAAGTTTTCACACAAATCAATTCTGTGATATTTAAGTTTTTTGAGCTGTAGAAAAAACAGCATAAGAACACAAAAAAAATAAAGAAAAGGAAAGAAAAAAGGAACTTTCTGTAAAGCTAATGGATTACTATCCGCTGACTATCTGTAATGGAGGCTAAGGTACAAAAAGATTTCATCATACTAAGATATCATATCAACTTTGCGCAAAGGAGATCACAGAAAATAAAAAGGAAAATTTACATACATAACACACATTTCTTATGTATTTACATATCTAACATCCAAACATAGATATTTACGCTTATAATGCCTTGGTATCATAAACCTATGCATGAAAATAAGTATTTCACTTTTAAGAGGAAAATGGTGGTGGTATTTTTTATGTAATGTTAAAGATTTAAGTCGTATGTATGTAAATATCAAAGTTTAGATGTTAGATGTGTAACTATATAGGAATTGTGTGGTATGTATGTAAATGCCCCTAATAAAAAACCATATGAAGAAATCCTTATAAGAAAATCTAGCAAGGAATTGCTTATCTTCAGCCATTTTACATTAAGCTTTGCTTCTTTCTGTATAAGTCCTATAAGTGATAAAGACTTGACGAAAAAAATTCTATAAGGACTTTCTTGTATTATTTTTGTTCTAAAGTCAAATAGCTGGACAATTAAAACACAATTTTTTTTCATGTCAAAGGGCAGAAAAACCTATGCAAATAATGATAACATGACTTTGCTTAAGAATACAAGCAGCTTGGGCTCTAGACTAATATATCCTCCATGATTTTGTAATTCAAAGTATCTTGCAATGCTAAGATAATTACAACACAGCTCTTTTGTTTGATAAGCAAATAATACTGTTTTTTAGATTGAAAATGATAAAAGATCTTTTTGTGCATTTTTAATGCTAGTTGAAGGCTTTCTATGCATGTCAATGAGCTAAAAGCCATTTTTCTCGGATGACTAAGCTTTAAGGGCTGTTTGGCTACAAGTAGGATTTAGGTAATGATGCAAATCTAGATTTAGTAAATCCTGAAAAAATTAAAAATCTTAAATTTATTTAGAATGAACTTTTAAATCCTACCAAGTTCTTATAAATTATATGGCTATTTGTTACAGGATCTAACATTTGTGAGGAGAAATTCTTAAACCCATTAAATCCTGTGAATGATAGGATATAGCAAATCCTGAATTTAACCAATAAAGTACCAAATCATGATTTATCAAAAACAATATTTATTATTAAAATCCCCCAAAATATTTTTTTTTCTTGAAGCACATCAATTTATTTTTTTGCTATATATTAATTCATATCATATAAAAATAACAAAACTAACAATCAGTCGAACCACGAACAGGAAAAACACAAGTAAAAAAGAAAACCCATAAATTTCAGTTATGTTATAAACGAAAAAGAAAGATAACTACAGATCGCAAACCTGAGCCACTAAGACCTGTGATCCAAACAACACAGCCTTTCTGATTCAAAAGCTTCTGCCTGTCCAGCCTTCCAACCGAACATTCTTGCCAGAAGATATTGGTGGCCTTCCCCAGAGAAGCCATTACAGATCACTCAATTACCTACGCAATGATCCATCACAGCCACAAAACAGGCAACGAAACCACAATATTAACAAAGAACAAAAGAAAAAAAGCTTGCCGTAAGGGAAAGCAATGTGTTTACCTTTCGAATCGAATACCACCACTTCGTAAATTTATCAAAATCCCTAACGGAGAAACCCTCAAAATCACTCTGGTAAAAGCGTATTTCCTTGATTCACGGCAGAGTTTAGCTAATAAAAATTTGGTAAAATTGAAATCAAATTCAAGGCAGCAAGAACCATGCATAAATTCCTTGATCTCAACAATGCTATCTAAGGAACTGCCCTGCAGGTTTTCTGAGAGACGAGCAGGGAAGAAGAAGGATCCCTGTGCCTTGGGAGTCTCGAATCTAACTAATTCATTTCATCCTTCCCGGGGCTTATTCGAATATAAATATGTTGCACGAAGATTAATAGGAAGATTTACATAGATACCCCTCAATTTTTAAGTATTTACATATTAATATCTAAAGTTCAATTTCTATATATAGAAAAATATATTTCATTGTTCAAAATTAAAATAAAAATATTTTTTGAAGTGATATGAAAATTTTGGGTGATATAAATGTAAATTTTTTTTTTGATATTTAAATACATAAGAATTGACTTTAGAGAAGTATTTATGTAAATGCCCCAAATTAATCTTATTTTAGAGAATAGGAGCTGAGCAGTATCGTTGAAATAAAGGTTGTGAAAATCGGACCGGATATCAAACTAACAGAAAAACAGTTCAAGATTTGACACGATAAATAAAATTAATTAAATGACTTAAATAAGATAATAATAATGTAATAATATTGATATAAAAACAAATAAATAAAGAAAATATAATTATGTAATAGTATTAAAATTTTTTTATGAATATATGTATTAATTTTTAAATAAAATTTATTTAAATTTCAACTCAATCCAAATTTAAATTAAACTGGCTTTTTAATTCATCCATTTATTGCAATTAAATTTGATTCAATAAGATTCTACCACGTCTTCTATTGCTTATTTTCATATTCAAATTAAATTACCAATCTTAATTAATTAATTAATCCAGATTGAGCTACACCAAAAGAGAAGTTTACTTGTAACCATTTGCCTAGTTTTTTATATATAAATCTCAGAAGATTATGATAATGAAGAAATCAAACAAATTAAAAATCAATTTCAAGAAAACTTTGAATTACAACAACAACAACAATAACAACAACAAAGCCTTAATCCCACTAAGTGGGGTCGGCTACATGAATCCTTTTTCTCCATTGCGTCCTATTTAGTGTCAAATTTTCGTTTAATTCTAATAAATTAAGATCATTTTTTATGCAATAAGCCCAAGTTTTCCTAGATCTGCCTCTGCCTTTCTTAACATAAGTTGTATTTAAAACATCTACTCTCCTAATCGGATCATCGTGTGGTCGACGTTTAATGCGACCAAACCATCTAAGGCGACTCTCTCTAATTTTATCTGTCACTGGTGCAACTCCAACCCTATTACGGATATATTCATTTCGCATTTTGTCTCTAAGTGTAAAGCCACTCATCCACCTAATCATTCTCATCTCGGCGACACTTAACTTAACATTATGCTTCTCTTTTAAAGGCCAACATTCAGCACCATAGAGCATTGAAGGTCTCACCACCATCTTATAAAATTTTCCTTTCAGTTTAAGCGGTACTTTTCTATCACACAATAGGCCGGACGCATTCCTCCACTTCAACCATCCAACCTGAATTCTACTATTAACATCCTCATCTATATCACCATCACTTTGAACAATGGACCCGAGATATCTAAATCGTTCACACCTTTTAATAATTTGATCACCCAAAGTTACACTTCTGCCACTAGACCTACTATTACTAAAATTACATTCCATGTATTCAGTTTTAGTTCTACTCAAACGAAGACCTTTAGACTCCAATGTAAACCTCCATAATTCAAGTTTTTCCTAGACTTTTTCTCTTGTCTTATCCACAAGGAGGATATCATCAGCAAAAAGCATACACCAAGGTACATTCTCTTGTAAATGCCCAGTAAGACCATCCATAAATAAAGCAAAAAGATATGGGCTTAAAGCCGATTCTTGATGTAAACCAACAGAAATAGTAAAATACTTAGTCAATCCTCCTTCGGTTCAAACACATGTAACAGACTCTAGCATACATATCTTTAATGACTTGAATATAAGTCATATCAACACCTTTCTTCTTAAGGACTCTCCAAAGAACATCTCCAGGAACCTTATCGTAAGCTTTTTCTAAATCAATAAAAATCAAATGTAGATCCTCCTTATTATCTCTCGTACTTCTCCTCAAACCTCTCAATAAATGTATAGCTTCCATGGTAGACTCGCCCGACATAAATCCAAATTGATTATGAGAAATCTTCGTAATACGTCTTAACCTATGTTCAATTACCCTCTCCCATAATTTTAAAGTATGACACATCAATTTAATTCCTCTATAATTTGCACACTCTTGTGCATCTCCTTTATTCTTAAAAATGTGGACCAAAATGCTCTTTCTCCACTCCTCAGGCATCCTTTTAGTTTTTAAAATAATATTAAAAAGTTTAGTAAGCCAGGAAACCCCTAAATCACCTAAACATTTCCACACTTCAATTGAGATATCATCAAGTCCTACAGACTTTCCCCCTTTAGTTTTCTTTAAAGCCTGATCAACTTCTTTTTTACTAATGTGACGGTAAAAATGAAAAGTTTTATTATTATTAATGATATTAAGATCACTAAGGTCGATCATACTTTCAGCATCAACATTAAAAAGTTTATCAAAATAACTCACCCACCTATGTTGAATATCTTTTTCTAAGAAAAGCACTTTTTGATTTTCATCTTTAATACACTTTACTTGAGTTAAATCTTTACTTTTCTTTTCTCTTTGTTTGGCTAGTTTATACATATATTTTTCACCTTCCTTAGTATCTAACATGTTATAAAGATCACTAAAAACAGAATTTTTAGCGTCACAGATTATTCTTTTACACTCCCTGCGGGCCGTTTTATATTTTTCCCAGTTCTCTACGCTTTTACATTTAAACCAATTTTTATAACATAACTTCTTATATTTTATCTTTTCTTGCACATTATTATTCCACCACCAACTATTTTTATTTATAGAAAATTTTTCTTTTGATTCTCCAAGTACATCTATGGCCACTTGTTTAATAGTATTAGTTAATTTTTCCCACATAACATTCGCGTCTTCATGAACATTCCAAATATTTAAATCTTGAATTTTACTCATAAAAATAATTTTATTTGTGTCTTTTAGATGCCCCAATCTTATTCTACGATGTTGAATCATAGTATTCTTTATTTTACAACTCTTCATCTTAAAATCTAGAACTAATAATCGATGTTGGGTACTTAATTGCTCACTTGGAATGACCTTACAATCCTTACAATCTCGACGATCTCTTCTTCTCATAAGAAAATAATCAATTTGTGTTTTATTAGATCCATTCTTATAAGTAATAAGATGCTCATCTCTTTTCTTGAATAAAGTATTAGTAATAATCATATCATACGCTAAAGCAAAATCTAAAATGGTTCTACCTTCTTCATTAATCGCTCCATAACCGTAGCCACCATGAATATTTCTGAAATCTTCTACCACTCTACCAACATGTCCATTTAAATCTCCTCCAATAAAAATTTTTTCTTCAAGGGGTATCAAGTGTATTAAGTCTTCTAAATTATTCCAGAATTTATCTTTAGAGCCTATATCTAAACCAACTTGAGGAGCATAAGCACTTATAATATTAAAAATCTTAGTATCAATAATAATCTTAAGTGCTATAATTCTATCTCCAACTCTATCAATTTTAACAACATTATCTTTCAAACTCTTATCTATAATTACACCTACACCATTTCTAGTACGACTCTTAATCAATCTCCTTAGCTTTTTCTCCAACCCATTTAGTTTCTTGAATACATAGGATATTTATCTTTCTATGGAAAGAAAACTTTGAATTAGAAGTATTTAAAATACATAAAATAAAAGGCATTAAAGCCTCGACTTAATATCAAACACTCTGGACGGCTAGATATTATTACTCTATACCCACACCTGCAGACGTTTTATATGAATATGATAATAATAAATATCAAAATGATTATAACCATCAAATCCTTGTCTCAAAAGAAAGGGGCGGCCATTGGGTAGATGAGTTGGATGGATAATGAAAGCAATGTATTTGGGGGGCCAGTACTTGTTGGTGTACACTCAGAGGGGATGGTTCACCGGTCTTCCACCTAAGGAGGCGCCAGACCTTCCCAGCTTTCTGATGGAGGTGATGCGGTCTAACAATGTCAATTCAGTGCTAGCGGGCATGAGTTAGATCGATATGTGTGGGAACTCCTACCAATGCAATGCTCTGGCTCTGTTTGTTTCCCATTACCATGTGAAGGCTCTAGTTTGTGAAGAGAAGAAGAGGAAAGTTGCCGGCCATATGATGGCCGAGGTGATAGAGGTCGAGAGAAAAGCTGATCTTGAGCTTCTTCACTTATAAAAGGAATTGAAGGATTCGACACAGGCGTGGGAGCCAAAGACCCTCAACCACGAGCTGATCATTGCCACTCTGACATCAAAAAATAAGGATATGGAGGATAAAATGCCTAAGATAATCTCCAGAGAAGATCACGTGGTGGTGTTGTCAGAGCTGATCCAAGTTGGCTATTACTGCAAAGTGCTTCGTGAAGGGTGTACTGGTGGAGCCCAAGTAGCTTAACATGGATTTGTTTTCCATGCTTTTTGTTGATTCTGATGATGAAGACGAAGAGGCAGATATGCCTGGCGGAGATGAAGTGGGGAGTGATGGCAAACCTGCGGCCACCTAGATCTTTTGTATATAGTTCGTTTATTTATTTATTTTTTGTTTTTGAAAATTTCAGCACCATCCGATTATGCTGAGTCGGAGGGCACTTATGTATTCATAAGAAAATTTTGTACATGTTTTGGAAATGAATAGAAAATTTTCTTGTTCTAATTTATTCTTTTTGCTTTCGTGGGCTATCCGTCTCTTGATGAAGGATCTTATATGTATGTGATGGTGTGAGCAAGTTGTGAACTTATCGTCATAGTCGGTTACTTTCTAATTTTGTTCCC
The DNA here is from genome assembly GCA_022702705.1 of Papilionanthe hookeriana x Papilionanthe teres. NCBI lineage: Eukaryota > Viridiplantae > Streptophyta > Magnoliopsida > Asparagales > Orchidaceae > Papilionanthe > Papilionanthe hookeriana x Papilionanthe teres. The sequence continues at coordinate 110,192,773 of CM040432.1, forward strand.
TGCCAGACAGTCCTGTCCTCCAATTACAGTTTCTATTGTTAAGCTAGGCCGAGCAATCATGATATTGCGGCTTGCCAGTCTTTTATATTGTGCCCATCTAAGCAATCTTGGCATTGTTGACCTCATTTTTGATGAGGTCTTTTCTTTTCTCTCTCCTTAGTACTTAGGATCTAGCCATAGGGCTTCTCCTAGACTATCTTAGAGGACTAAAAATGGGACCCATCACTTAGAAATTCAAAAACTTCTTGGCTCCCTTCAAACCCCACAAGTTTGATTGTAAACCCCTAAGCCACTTGGAGGGTTAAAATCAAATGTGGAGGTTTAAAGGATGAGTTTCCTATAGGACTCTTTGGCCTTAGGATTACCCTGGATGGTCTGGTCCTGGTGAGGGTAAGCTTGCACACACCACACTCTCACACACATCCTAAAACCCTAAAAACCACACCTATACCTAATTTGGCTTCTTGACTCATGTAGGTAATTCATATGGATGGACCTTAACCCCTAAGCCTCTGGTTAAGAGGGTTGTTCCGGGTTAGGAACAACATAGTGAATGTCTAAGATGAGTCCTCTCATGGCTCTTGTGAGCTTAATATGGCTTCATGGCTCAACCAAAATGGTTTCATTTCATACACACCTAATTAATCTTCATTTTTCCCAAATTTCAATTTTTGACCCCCGGGGCCCTAAACCAACCAAACATACCAAATGCCATTGAAATTGCCCAAAATTTCCAAAATTGCCTAGATTACCCAAAATTCCTCAAAATCAATCCTAAACATTTCCCCCCACTCAAATTGATCATCCATGACCAAATATACCAAAATTTCCAAAAATACCCCCCAATAACCTCTAAATACCCAAAATACCCCTTTAGCCCAAAAATCCAAAAAAAATCCAAAAATTCCCAGAAAATTTCAGAAAATCCCAAACATTCCCAATTTCATTTTGTTCAACTACAGCATAGGTCAATTTTGTCAATTTAGCCAACTTTTACCAAAATCCCTAATTTGACCCTTTTTTAACCTAAAATGAACCCAATGTCAAACCAAATCAACCCAATTGATCCCAATTTTGATCCAATTCAATTCTAAACTTCAATTTAATACCCCCAATATCAATTTGAACTAAATCCAAACACAATTTTATCAACATATGGGTCCAATCTCAATTTAAAGCTTAAAGCCCAATTTTGGCCCATGACCTAAACTTAGCCCAAACCAACCCAACTCAACTCCAATTAGCCTCAAATCTTTTCTAAAACCTTCCCAACACCCCCACAAACAAAACACTAACTTGATTTGCCCCAAATTTGAACTCAAACTTCACCCAAGCCTAACCCAAGCCAAAATTTCCTAAATTGGCCTAAACCAATCATGAACCCAAACAAGCCCAAATCCCAAAATTAAGACCCAACCAAAATTGAGAACTCTTTGTTACACCTCCCTAAACATTTTACAACATTAATTTTACATCAAAACCAACACTAGCCCAACCTTAGCCCAAGTTAGCCCATTTGACCCACTTTGGCCCCATTACCAAAAAGACCCAAATTAAATCTAATTCAACTCAAAATCACCCCAAACTTGTTCTAAATCACTCATGACACATTCCTAAACCAATTGCAACATTTATTTGACACAAAACTTCACCAAATTTTCATCCATCAATTTGTTTTAAAAACCTAAAAGCCCACTTTCCTAAAGCATTTTAAAAGTCCATCTTCACCAAATTTCAAAAGCCCAAAATCCACCCTAAAGCCCACATGACAATTTTCCCATCATCATCCATTTGATAAAACCATTCCTAAGTTCCAATTCCATCATCAAAATATTCTAAATCAAACCACATCACAATTTCTCCTAAATTCATAAAAAATGCCAAAACTCATTTCTATGAAAATAAGTCAACCTTTTCCCAAGTCATGAGCAAGCTAAATGAAGCCATTCACAAGCCATATGAAGCCATGAGAGCTTCGACTTGTCGTCAATCCATTTATGGCAAGAAGAGGGGGCTCTTTCTTAATCCTTCACTAATCCTTTTTAACCTTATTCATGTCACACTCTAAACCAAGCTTAGCCACCTCACCATGGATGGAGACTTCACCACTCCAATTCAGCTGACCCAAATGATTCCTTTCAGCCCAAAGTCAAGCCTTGGGTGGTGCACTAAGCCCAAAACAATGGCTTAACCCATTTAAGCCCAAAAGAGCCATCTTCCCCTTTCCACTTAAATCAACCCCTTTACACATGGCCAAAGCCAATTGAGCTCACAAAATCCCAGTCCTGACCTCACTGGTCAAGATGGTGACCCATGCCTGGCCTGCCAGCCACCCTAGCCGCCCGAAAACACCATGGTCGAGCACCTTACTTGGCTTCAAAAATTGCAAACACACTTGCTGAGCTGTCCCATGCCCAATGGCTGAGCTGTCCCATGCCCAATGGCCAATACAGCTATTCTTCCCTTGACCTAGGCAGCAAATCCAAGACTTCAAACCCCCCTGGGAAGCCCTCTAGCCAGCTCTATTTAAACATCACCCCCTCTCGGCCAAAAGAGGTGCTGAACCAAACCTTACCAAAACTCTGCCAAAATTGCTCCACACTCTTCTCCATAAATAGAGCAATTGATACCCACTGAAATCCAGCCCTAATTTCCCCTCTATGAGCTCAATTTCTGAGTTCAATTTCAAGCCTAAAACCAGGACACTTCACCACAGTGAGCCAATCCCCAAATTGATTGACTCTACACCTTCACCAGACCAAGAGAAGAAGTTCCGTAGCAAAAGCCCCCTCTCTAGGCCAGCCATTCTCTTTATCGGCCAAGCCTTGAAATCGGTCTTGGTGGAAATCGGGTCTAGGCAATTCACGCAGCCAGAGACTTAACATGGAGCTTCTTTGGGTTCAATCGAAGGTGCCACAACTCTCTGATTGAAGCTTCACTTCTCAGAGCAAAGGTATGGATCTCTTCTTCCTCCCGAGCTTCTGTGAAATCTCCATTTTTTTTGGCTCAGTTTCATAGCATGTTAACCATATAGATGTGTGCGTCTTGTTGAGACGAATCCATAGAGCATAAAAACATGAAATTTGGTGGAGAAATGAGGGAGATCTTAAGGTTTTAGTGTGGACGGCTCTCGGGTTAGGGCGCTCGGGGACGATGAACGGATGCCGTCCATTCGCGCGTGTATCGAATGAACGATCCAGATTGCGTCGGACCATGGAACGGGACATGAACCGCGGGCCGCGTGGCGCTGAGGTGGAAGGCGGAGTTGAATGAGAGAGCGTCGCGTGGGGCTTTGGATCTGCCTAGGTTGACATGGCGCCGCGTCGGATAAGTAGGAAATTAGGGGTATTTTGATTTATTTAAATACCCAGAACTTAGAAAATTCATATCTTTGTGTAGAAAAATCACAAAAATAAAATAAAAATACCCTCTTGCTCAGTGAACAGAGGAGAACAATGTGGAAAAAGAATTAAGTTATTTTGATGAGTATTGTATTTTTAATTAATTATTTACTGATTTCAGTGTTTTAATTCTCCATGCATGCATAAAATTCACCATGGCATGAGACCATAAGGCTTTTGTAGCCTCTATTCTTGGGAACATTCCCTGAATTTTCCAAGGCCAGAGACCATCTCTATGGCAAGTTACTGATTTTTCAAGTTTATGTGTTTGTTTTGATGTTTTAATTCCAGTAATTAACATGTTTCTTAGAAAATTCTAGAAAAATTAGGGGAGGTAGCTTATGCCAGAGGACCCTAGGAAAATTATGGTTTGATTTAATTCCTTAAGAATAACCCTAATTGGCCTAAACACCCAAAATGGAGTTTTAATTACTTAGGATTAACCACACATCAAAATTACTTGAAATCAATTCTCCACTGTCATTTAGGATACAAAGAACCTCACATAAAAATTTGAAGTCAATTGGAAATAATTTAACCCATTAAATGAATTATTTAAGTTGTATGACTATTTTTAAAATTAAAAAATTCATAAAACCCAAAATACACTTCAAAAATTCACCAAAATGGTTTTGTGGGCTCTCTGATATCAGAAGAGTCTAAGAAAATTAAAATTAGAATTTTCTAAAAATTTTCATTTTTTATCATATTTTTAATATTTTAATAATTAAAAAATAATAAAAATAAAAAAAATATTAAAAATTATAAAAATGTTATATTTTGCTTCCTAATCACTTAGAAATAAACCAAATATTTTTCCCAAGTCCCTTGGTTAAGAAATTGAATTTTAAAGGCTTAAGACAATTTTTAAATATTAAAACATGAATTTCCCAATATTTTCACTAAATTAATTTTAATAAATCAAAGAAAAATTAGAATATTATAAATTTTATTTCTATGAGTTCCTTGGGGTCAGGGAGATTTATGAAAAATATAAAATTCATTTTCTAATTTTAATTTTATTTTATAATTAATTAATACCCCAAAACTCAAAATAATTATAATAAATAAAATATGATTAAAAAAATCACCAAAATTAGTCCAAGTGGTCCTTTGGTCAGTAGGGACATTCCATAATTTTCCTAAGGACAGAAACCACACCTTGGTCATGTTGTTGAATTTTCATTGAAAACCTTCATTTTCTCACAAAAATAAATATATAAATTAAATTAAATTCAGAAAAATCACGTTTTCTCCTCTAGTGTCTTAATTGACATATGAGTGAAGTGACATAAAAATTTTAAGTTCATTTGAGCTTAATTTAATGATTTATAAAATAAATAGGCCTAAAGGGGCATAAAGGTAATTAAAGGATTTTAACCCTAATTAATATTTAGGTCTAATCAAAGGGAGGGTAAAATATCTTATCTTAATTTTCCCTTGGGTGATTGAAACTTAAGTAATTAAGGGGCAGAAACCTATTAATCATCTTGAAAATATTTAAAGTAAACCTTAATTAATTAAGTGATTTAAACTTTGGAAGATCAATTAAAATTTGGATTATTAAGGTTAGGGATACAACTTAAGAACATATCAATTCCTGAATTTAAAATCCCTAAATGAACCACTTTAATAATATTTAACTCTTAATTAAACTTAAGATGGTAATTGAAATTAATAATTAGATGATTAAAAGGAAAATAACCCTTAATTACATTAAAATTCAAACATTAAGTGGTTTAATAATCAAATTAAATTAAATTAAAACTAATTTAAAATTACTTTAAAACAAATTTAAAACATATTTGAAATATTAAAAAAATAATAATAATCAAACTCAAAACAATGCATAATAGATAAAATATAAAAATCAAACTAATTAAAATCAACTTAAAGTATTATAATTAATCCAAATTAAGTCATCAAAATTTAATGAAATAAATAATTTAAACACCTTTTTCAACCTAAGCAGATTTGAAACATTAAAGCTAATTTGAAATATTAAGATCATTTAAACATAAAGATTTAATTGAATTAAAACAACTTGAACGCTATTCCAAACTTAAAATCATTAATTGAAATTTTATAACTAAACCAAATCACTTTAAATCATCAATTCCAATTTTAAATTAAGAACGATTAATTTCTTCAACAAGCTAATTTGCCCCTAAAGGTTTTCATCATCATAAGTCTTAAATGAAGAATCAAGTGACAAGTTACGTTACTCATAGGATAATCAAATGTCCAAGTTCACTGAGCAAGAAGCAAAATTTAACTAAATTCCTGGATGATTAATCCACCTGTGCAATGAAATCCATTTGGACTCGAAATAATTCCAGAAGTATTGAAAAGATGTTTAGGACTCGTCCTGAGCACTTTCTCAATATGATGTGATGTTTTAGAAGAACAATTGAACTTAATTGTTCTTTGGTGAAGAAAATCATCCGTAAACAAAACACAAGAACCTAGATGTCATAAGGATTGACTAGCAATAGGATTAGGATTTTGGTAGATAACTAGAACCTTCCCTTAGCTTTACCTAGGTACTTGTTGCAAATATTTAAATGCCCTAACATATGTTCAAGTGTAGCTTGGAATGACGAGAAGACCCTCCAGATATGCTTTTATTTTATTGCAATTAATTTACCTGCACTGTACTTTATTTTTCTTGCGTGTTAAACAAGAATGTCACCCTACATGAAAACTGAAACTTTTAGGATAGCCACAAAACTGAAACCTAAAACTAAATTAAAAGTCACAAAAAGATAAAATCCACCGCCACAACATTCAAAATATAAAACAACTCAAAATTTAATCACAAATAGAACAACAAAACTACAACTTCAACTAAACTAAAACGTCTCGTTGGATGATCGGGAATACCTCGGAAGATGCAACCGACGTGTTGCTAACGAAATTTCCCACGGTCTAAATGAAAGTGTGGAACTCCTTTAGTTGAGTTTAACAAATTCATTTGGACTAAGTGAATCCGATGAAAATAACGGTGTCGGGATGACGGAACCGTGGGATCTTAATCGGTTCTGTTTAATCAACTTTAAGATTTGTTTTAATTAAAACATTAAGACATTTGAAATTCAAGACTCTTTTCTAAACCAAAACACTTCTCTCATCTTTTGATTACACTTCTAAAACTAAACCTATGCAACAACAAGGAGCTTGGAGCATAGTGGGCAGCACGACCATCTTCATCAGCAATACTTGGATCTACATCAGCTAAACCTCTCTTAGTTTAAATAACCAAGTAATAGGATTTCGAGGTAGTTTGCTTAGTGCAACATAAATCCTCATCTTTTTGTTAGACATTTGCATAATCATATTGTGTAACTTAAGCCCTAACCGGTTTTAGGATTCCGAGGTAGTCGTTCGGTATGACATAAGCCCTCACATCTTTGAGGCTATTTGTATGATCATATCATACAAGTATAAGTCTTAATTAATTAAAAATTAGCAGGATTGCAACATTAAATAAACTCTCAAATTGAAGCCAAACAATAGGATAGTTTGGGAAGTTGTCAAGATTCTTCTTGGATCCTTAACTTCTCATACTTCTCTTCCTTTGAACTCCTAAAATAAATTGCTCCAAATTTGATCCATTCCCTATTGAAATTTTCAAAATCCAATTTGTTTGCAAATCTTAAACTTTGAAATTCTTGAGAGCAAAACCACTGATAATTATCGAGAGTTTTCTTAAGTGTCTTCGGACATTTAAAATGTAATTAACTATAGGAGCATGCCCTTATAGGAAACTTTAAGAACCCAGGTAATATAAACCCTGCTTAATTTTTTTATATTAAGCAGGGGAACTTGTCGGCTTATAAAATTGGTTCGCAGACCAAACGTATGTCACAAATCTTCTAGTTTATTTAATCGAGCCCCATCATCAAGCAGTGTGCCTATTCCTCGGGATAGATACACGGTTTGTGGTGTGGTGCTCGTTTATATAAACTATTTGGGATGTGAGATCGGTTTGATTTCATATCTTAAAAATTTTAAACTTAAAATTATTTTCAAAAATCAAATGCTTCTTTCTAAAATTATATATATATTTAAATTAAATTTAAAATCTAAAATTCACCGACAATTTCTGTAGGCGACCTCCTTTTCAAAACACAACTTATAAATATGCCGACATGCGCCACAATCTATTTATCTTCTATTCATGCTTAGTCGGGCAGTCTTGGGGATACGATTGATTGTTTTCAAGCTTCAAGCATGTTTGAGAGAACTTGGCGCATTTGCCACTTTTTTATTCATGCACAGCTGAGCGAACTTGGCACCACGAGTAGCTGTTTTCAAGCTTCAGGCAAGATCGAGCGATCTTGGCACCGCGGTCTGCCGATCTTCTATTAGTGCTCAGTCAGGCAGTCTTGGCGCCATGACTGGCTGTCTTCGAGCTTCAGGCAAGGCTAAGTGATCTTGGTGTCGTGGTTTTCCAGTTTTATGGTCACTCTCAGCTGGGCAGTCTTAGCGCCACAGCTGACAGTCTTCAATCTTTAGGCAAGGCGGGGAAATCTTGGCATTGTGGGTTGTTGATCACTAGAAAATATATTAAGAATTTCATACCAATTTTATATGAAATTGCACTTTAAAGAAAGGTATTTTCTTTGTTTTATTGCAGGAATGAAGAATTATACGTACTGAAAGCAAAAAACACAAAAGAAGTGGATTTGGAGCAAAAAGGACTCAATTTGATGAAGATTGAACTGTCCCGCCGACGACGAGATTTAGGCCGCCGACGGCGAGTTTTTCCCGAAAGTTTTGAATACATTATAAGAAGCTCGCTGACGGCGAGATCGAGCCCACTGACAGCGAGATCATCGCAGTTAGCCCATCTTCTAGAAGCCCGCCGATGGCGAGATCAAGTCGCAGACGGCGAGACAGTTGAAAAGAGCCAAAATACAATGAACCTGGACGCTTTTTGAAGAGGTGCTTAAGTACCTTTTGGAGATTTGACCCCTTCTATAAATAGAGATGAATTTGTGTCAATCTCTGTGTCAATTAGAGTGTCAGTTTTTGTCATTTGTGTGAAAATTAAGAGTCTTTGAGTGAGTGTTTAGTGTTTTGGTGTGCTGTACTGGAAGGAAGAGTCAAAGGAACTTCAAGAATCTGCTTGGGGAGAAGAATTGAGATAAGTACTTTTGTTATTTGTTTGTTAACTTTAATGAAATCCATGCTTTGTGTTATTTTTTCCATGCATTCTGAGTAGTTTCCTTAGTCTTTCTCCTTGTTATTGAGATTACGTAAAATGATGAATTAAAGTAATTGTGCCTAAAATATAAAAATAAAAATTGTGCTAATCTTTAACTTAAATCTTAATTTACTTTCAATCTGGCCAATTGATTTGTTAACATTTGTTGAATTATCGACGATAGTAAAGATTACATCCAAGATTCAGGGAAGTCAAAAGCCTTGGAAGGAGGGTGCAAATAAATAGGGAAATATTAACTATCGGGCGTAGAATTGGACATTTTAGTGTGACGTACTAAAATATTCAATTGGGTCTTATTGTTTGAGAGCTGAAGTGTAGATGTTAGCTCTCGAGCGAGGGGAACGTGGGAGCTACGAAGTGGCAGTCGGTATCCTCCCAGCCTACCAACGCGATTCGATAATCAAATATAAGATTAGTCAATATTATTTACACCTGGACCAAAGGGTAAAGAATATGAATGCTCCTATTTGGCACAATACAATTAAAAACTTATTTAAATTATTCATTCACTTAATTCTCAAAAACAAGGAGAAAGATACCTTTTCTAAAATTTAATATTCAACTTTAATCATTATTTTAGTTTAAGTATTCTTAATTTCCATATGCTAGAATAGTAAGTAAGTTTAATTTAAATTGTCTTTGAAATTTGCTAACTTCCCTGTGGGATCGATATTTAGGACTCCATTAGAGCCCTATATTACTTGATAACGATACGTATACTTGCGTAGTATCCACAATATAAATCATAAAATCCATAACAAAATCATCAGTAAAAATTCAGTGAGGAATCAAGTTTTTGGTGCCGTTGCTAGTTTTTAAATATCATAATTGTAAGTATAAATATAGAAAAGTGGATCAAGTTTTGGCGCAGTTGTCGTGAAGTGAAGTAAGTAATTATTAAGGTAATTAATAGAATTATTAAAATAATTACTAGAGTAACGGATTATTTTAAATATTACTTAAAAATTGTATGCGTAAATTTGGAAACGAAAATTTAATACCTTACGATTCGTAATTAGAGTGTACAATTAAAAGAATTAGAAAACAAAAGAGAGAAATTATAAATTTAACACAAATGACAAATAATCCGTAAATTGAAAATATAAACCAACAAAGACCATTAAGAGACTATGCCAACCCTACATTAGATGAAATTCACCTAACTATTCAAAACCCTGATGTAGTTGCTAATTCATTTGAACTTAAACCTGCAATTATCCAAATGGTACAGAATAATTAATTTAGTGGTTCACCTAATGAAGATCCTAATTTACATCTTGCTAGTTTTTTGGAACTATGTGCTACTTTTAAATATGAAGGAGTATCTAATGATGCTATTAGACTTAGGCTTTTTCCTTTTTTTTTAAGGGATAAGGCTAAAATGTGGTTAAATTCATTAAGCACTCTGGATCTATTAAAACTTGGGGAGAATTATCACAAAAATTTCTATCCAAATATTTTCCTCCTTCGAAAACTGTAAAACTTAGAAATGATATAACATCTTTTAGTCAGTTTGATGGAGAATCCATATATGAAGCTTGGGAGAGATTTAAAGAACTTCTTAGGAAATGCCTACATCATGCATTACCAGATTGGTTAATTATACAAACTTTTTACAATAGATTAGTAGGATCTTGATCACTAGAAAATATATTATGAATTTCATAACAATTTTTTATGAAATTGCACTTTAAAGAAAGGTATTTTCTTTGTTTTATTGCAGGAATGAAGATTTATAAGTATTGAAAGCAAAAAGCACAAAAGAAGCGGATTTGGAGCAAAAAGGACTCAATTTGATGAAAATTGAACTGTCCCGCCGACGGCGAGATTTTGGCCGCCAACAGCGATATTTTCCCGAAAGATTTTTAATATATTATAAGGAGCCCGCTGACGGCGGGATCGAGCCCGCCGACAGTGAGATCGGCTCAGTTAGCCTATCTTCTAGAAGCCTACCGACGGCGAGATCAAGCCGCCGACGGCGAGATAGTTGAAAAGAACCAAAATACATTGAACCTGGACGCTTTTTGAAGAGGTGCTTAAGCAACCTTTGGAGATTTGACCCTTCTATAAATAGAGCCGAAGTTTAGTCGACTGGTGTGTCATTCCGTAGTCGGGCTTTAGTCATTTGAGTGGAAGTTAAGAGTCTTTTGAGTGAGTAGATTAAATTTTTATCATTTTGGTGTCTTAGACTTGGAAGGAAGAGTCAAAAGAACTTCAAGAGTCCGCTTGGGAGAAGAATTGAGATAAGTATATTTGTTATTTGTTTGTTAACTTTAATGAAATCCATGCTTTGTGTTATCTTTTCCATGCATTCTGAGTAGTTATCTTAGTCTTTCTCCTTGTTCTTGAGATTAGTGAAATGACAAATTTAAATAGTTGTGCTAAAAAAATGAAAATAGAAATTGTGCTAATCTTTTTACTTAAATCGTAATTTACTTTCAATCTGGCCAATTGATTTGTTAACATATGTTGAATTATCAACTATAGTAAAGATTACATCCAAGATTCGTGGAAATCAAAAGCCTTAGAAGGAGGGTGCAAATAAATAGGGAAATATTAACTAGCGGGCGTAGAATCGAACATTTTAGTGTGACGGACTAAAATATTCAATTCGGTCTTATTGTTTGAGAGCCGAAGTGTAGATGTTAGCCCTCGAGTGAGGGGAACGTGGGAGCTACGAGTGGCGATCGAGTATCCTCCCGACCTCAGCCGCGGATTCGGTAATCAAACATAAGACTAGTTAATATTCTTTGCACCCTGGACCAAAGGGTAAAGAATAGGTTTGCTCCTATTCGGCACAATATAATTAAAAACTAATTTAAATTTTCATTCACTTAATACTCTAAAGACAAGGAGAAAGATACTTTTCTGAAATCTTATATTAACCTTTTAAGCATTAGTTTATTTTAGTCTAAGTATTCTAAATTTTCGTATACTAGATTAATAAGTAAATTTACTTTAAGTTGTTCTTGGAAATTTACTAACTTCCCTGTGGGATCGATATCTAGGACTCCATTAGAGCCGTATATTACTTGATAACGATACGTATACTTGCGTAGTATCCACAATATAAACCATAAAATCCATAACAGAATCATAAGAATATATTAGTGTGGATCAAGTTTTTGGTGCCATTGCTAACTTTTATAATAGTAAGTATAAATATCGAAAAGTGGATCAAGCTTTTGGCGTCATTACCGGGGAGTTAATAGTAAGTAATTATTAAGGTAATTAAAAGAATTATTAAAATAATTATTAGAAAAACTGACTATTTTAAATATTACTTAAAAATTGTATGCGTAAATTTGGAAACGAAAATTTAATACCTTACGATCCAGAATTAGAACGCACAATTAAAAGAATTAGAAAACAAAAGAGAGAAATTAAAAATTTAACAAAAATGGCAAATAATCCAGAAATTGAAAATATAAACCAACAAAGACCATTAAGAGATTATGCCAACCCTGCATTACATGAAATTCACCTAACTATTCAAAACCCTGATGTAGCTGCTAACTCATTCGAACTTAAACCTGCAATTATCCAAATGGTACAGAATAATCAATTTAGTGGTTCACCTAACGAAGATACTAATTTACATCTTGCTAGTTTTTTGGAACTATGTGCTACTTTTAAATATGAAGGAGTATCTAATGATGCTATTAGACTTAGGCTTTTTCCTTTTTCTTTAAGTGATAAGGCTAAGATGTGGTTAAATTCATTAAGACTCGGATCTATTAAAACTCGGCGAGAATTATCACAAAAATTTCTATCCAAATATTTTCCTCCATCAAAAACCGCAAAACTTAGAAATGATATAACATCTTTTAGCCGATTTGATGGAGAATCCATATATGAAGCTTCGAGAGAGATTTAAAGAACTTCTTAGGAAATGCCCACATCATGCATTACCAGTTTGATTAATTATACAAACTTTTTACAATGGATTAGTAAGATCTCTTAGATCAATAATTGATGCTGCTGCTGGAGGTTCATTAATGTCAAAACCATTTGATGAAGCCTATGCTTTAATCGAAGAAATGACTACTAATAATTTTCAATGGCTCGCTTGAAAGAATAAATCCTAAAAAGATAGATAGTGTTCATGAAAATGATGCAATATCTATGCTAGCTTCTCAAATTGCTGCTATATCAAAGAAATTAGATCATTTTGGAATGAATTACTCTCTTACTATATTAGAAGAAAACTCATATGGACAAATTATAGATTCTCAATCTCCTTATGAAACTATAAATGCTATTAATAATAGGCCCAATAATTCTTATGCAAATTATTATAATCCTGATTGGAAGAATCATCCAAATTTTAATTGGAATAACAATACAGCTAATCAACAATGGATGAACAACTCTATAGGAAATCCACCTAATCAAGGAAATTCAAATAAACCTTCTTATCCACCTGGATTTAATAATACTCAATTTAAAGATAAGAAGTTATCTATAGAAGAATTAATATTAAGTATGGGTCAGCACTTGCAAAATCAAGGAAATCAATTACAAATTCAAGGAAATCAATTACAAAATCAAGGAACAACAACTAAAAATATTGAAACTCAACTCGGACATATTGCTACTGCGCTTAACCATAGAATTCCGGGAACTTTTCCTAGTAATGTGGAAATAAATCCGAAAGACCAAGGAAAAGAAATAATTAAAGCGATACAATTAAGAAGTAGAAAAGAGTTAGAAACTAAAAGTCAGAAAGAAACAGAAAGTAAAAATGAGGAAGTGGAAATTGAGAAAGAAAATTATCAAAAAGATAAAAATTTAGAATATCCATTAATCCCTATGAAAATATCTACAGAAAAACCACCACCACCATTTCCTCAACGACTAAAGCAACATAAAAAAGATAAGCAATTTGCTAAATTCCTTGAAATTTTAAAAAAATTAACAGTAAATATTCCTTTTGTAGAAGCATTAGAACAAATGCCTAATTATGTAAAATTTATTAAAGATATTTTAAATAAAAAAGAAAATTTACGATATCGAAACCGTTGCACTTAGTGAAGAGTGTAGTGCAATTATTCGAAAAAGCTTCCTGAAAAATTAAAAGATCCTGGTAGTTTCACTATACCCTGCGCTATTGGAGAAAAATTTTATGGAAAAGCTTTATGTGACTTAGGAGCAAGCATAAATCTAATGCCTCTATCAATTTTTAAAAGATTAGAATTAGGAGAAATTTCACCTACTTCGATAACTCTTCGATTAGACGATCGTTCCGTGACTTATCCTAAGGGAGTTATTGAAGATGTGTTAATAAAGGTGGATAAATTTATCTTCCCAGTAGATTTTATTGTTCTAGATATGGAAGAATGATAAAGAAATTTTCATAATATTAGGAAGACCCTTTTTGGCCACTGGAAAAGCTATGATTGATGTTCAGAAAGGAGAATTGACAATGAGAGTAAACGATCAAAAAGTAACTTTTAACATAGAAAAATCAATGAAATATCCTGTTTTAGAAAAAGATGATGAATGTTTTCGAATGGAAATACTTGAACATTTGCAAATTGAATATTTTAAAGAATATTATGAAGAAAAATTAGAAAAATAAAATATAGAATTAATTGAAGAAGCAAATAATGAAAAACTGGATGATATACAAGAAAAATTCGAAATGTTGGATAATACTGAAAACATTGAAAACAATATAGTTCCGTCAATAATTAGACCTCCTGAACTTGAATTAAAAAATTTACCTAATCATTTAAAATATTCTTATCTAGGTAAACATTCAACCCTAACCGTTATTATATCATCTGAATTGAATGAATTACAAGAACAAAAACTGTTAGACACATTAAAAAAATATAAAAAAACTTTTGGTTGGACTTTAGCAGATATTAAAGGAATTAGTCCTTCAATCTGTATACACAAAATTATTCTAGATAATGAACATAAGCCAAGAGTAGATCCTCAAAGAAGATTACACCCAATAATGAAAGAAGTAGTCAAGAAAGAAATATTAAAATGGCTAGATAATGGTATTATATATCCTATTTCGGACAGTGCTTGGGTAAGCCCAATTCACTGTGTTCCTAAGAAAGTAGGAGTGACCGTTAAAGCTAATGAAAATAATGATTTATTACCTATAAGACAAGTTACTGGATGGCGTATATGTATTGACTATAGAAAATTAAATGCAGCCACTAGAAAAGATCACTTCCCATTACCATTTCTAGACCAAATGTTAGATAGATTAGCCGGACATAAATATTTTTGTTTTTTAGATGGATATACCAGTTATCATCTGATATATATTGCTCCTGAGGATCAAGAGAAAACTACATTTACTAGTCCATATGGAACATTTACTTTTCGAAGAATGCCTTTTGGATTATGTAATGCACCTGCAACATTCCAGAGATGTATGATGTCTATATTTAGTAAATTAATTGATAATGGAATGGAAGTATTTATGGATGATTTCTCTGTATTTGGAATGTCATTTGACGCATGCTTGAATCAGCTTGAAAAAGTATTTGAAGTATGCGAGAAAACTAACTTAGTTCTAAATTGGGAGAAATGTCAATTTATGGTTGCAGGAGGAATTGTATTGGGCATAAAATTTCGGAAAAAGGTATGGAAGCAGACCCTGCAAAAATTCAAGTTATAGCTAATTTACCACCTCCAACTACAGTAAAAGGGGTAAGATGTTTTCTTGGACATGCTGGATTCTACAGAAGCTATATAAAAGAAATTTCAAAAATTACTAAACCTTTATGCCAACTTTTAGAAAAGGATAAGAAATTTGAATTTACAACTGAATGCCTAAACGCTTTTGAATTATTAAAAGATAAATTAACCACAGCACTAATAATAGTTTCACCTGATTGGGACAAACCATTTGAACTTATGTGTGATGCTAGTGATTATGCTATAAGAGCAGTACTTGGGCAAAAATATGATAAAATTTTCAAAGTTATATACTATGCTTAAGTAAAACTCTTAATCATGCTGAAATGAATTATACGAGTTTCGAAAAATAGCTATTAGCAATTGTTTATGCTTTCGATAAATTTAGGCCTTATCTAATTGGAACTAAATGTATTGTGCATACTGATCACTCTGCTATTAAATATCTAATACAAAAGAAAGATTCCAAACCAAGATTAATTATATGGATATTACTAATGCAAGAATTTGATTTTGAAAACATTAACAAAAAGGGAACTGATAATCAAATTGCAAATCATTTATCAAGACTTGAATATAATGAACTATCTAACACTGATAACGAAATTACTGATAGTTTTCCTGATGAACAGCTATATAATATTAATGAGTGGAAAATACCATGGTTTGCTGACATAGTAAATTATATTGTAAGTGATATTTTACCACCTATGTTAACTTTGCAACAATAAAAAAAATTCATTCAAGATGCTAAAACATACTTTTGAGATGAACCATATTTATATAAGTAATGTAAAGATCTTATAATTAGAAGATGCATGCCTTATGAAGAAACAGAACAAATCATTCGAAATGTCATGATTCGATTTTGGAGGACATTTTGGAACGGATAAAATCGCTTATAAGATTTTACAATCTGGATTCTATTGGCCTACTCTTTTTAGAGATGTTTATAGATATATCATAACTTGCGATAGATGCCAACGAGTAGGTAATATATCTAGAAGAAATTGAATGCCTCTAAATTTTATATTAGAAGTTGAGATTTTTGATGTTTGGGGATTAGATTTTATGGGACCATTTGTTCCTTCATTTGGAAACTCATATATATTAGTTGCTCGTTGATTATGTTTCTAAATGGATTGAAGCACAAGCTTTAGCTCGGTGTGATGCTAAGAGTGTTTCGAAGTTTCTAATGAAAAATATTTTTACTTAGATTTGGAATGCCGAGAGTGATTATCACCGACGGAGGATCTCATTTTAGAAATAAATATATTCACAAACTAGTAGAAAAATTTAACATTATTCATAAAATATCAATCGCTTATCATCCACAAACCAGTGGATTAGTTGAAGTTTCTAATCGAGAAATTAAACGTATTTTAGAAAAGGCTGTAAACTCTAATAGATTATATTGGTCTACAAGACTAGATTCTGCATTATGGGCATACAAGACTGCTTATAAAACCCCGATTGGAATGACTCCTTACAGACTTATTTATGGAAAAACTTGCCACTTACCAGTTGAATTAGAACATAAAGCTTATTGGGTTATTAAAGAATTTAATTACAATCTGAAAGAAGCTGGTGAGAAAAGATTATTGTAATTAAATGAACTAGATGAATTAAGAAATGAATCTTATAATAATGATAGAATTTATAAAGAAAAAAATGAAATTATGGCATGATCAGAAGATTAACCTAAAGAATTTTGTGCCAGGACAAGACGTTTTGCTATATAATACAAGATTAAAATTGTTTCCTGGGAAATTGAAATCTTGATGGTTAGGGCCTTTCACTATAACTCAAATATTGTCATATGGAACTATAGAAATTGAAGATCCAAAAACTGGTCATAGATTTAAAGTAAATGGACACAGATTAAAACCATATTTTGAAGGAATCAGACCAAATTTTAAAGAGGTTTTAATGCTCAGTCAACCTGATTACTAAATTATATTAGGTCGGGCTGATGACGTTAAACTAAACGCTTTATGGGAGGCAACCCATAGTAATTATTAATTAAGATCTGTTTACTAATATTATTTTAAAAAAAAATTAAAATATTGAATGAAATCTACTCATTTTACTTTTTAGAATCATCACAAATTTGAATCTATACGAAGAAATCAGAAAATATTCGGACCGGAGCGAAAAATTGGGCAATTTACCTAATCTCGCCGACGGTGAGATCGATCCCGCCGACAGCGAGATCGGCACGCCCAATTTCAGTTTTAATTAATTAACTATCCCGCCGACAGCGAGATCGTTACCGCTGACGGCGAGATAGTTCAAAAGCGGTTTTAATGAGGTATTTTGCAGTTTTTGACGGTTCTAAGGGCATTAGTCTATAAAAAATGTTTAAAACTTCATTCTTACATCATCTTCATCCTTAGAAACGACTAGAGCCCTTCAAAACAATCTATTATGGCCTCTAAACTACTTGAAACCACGAAATCCAGAGTTTTTAACCGAAGAAAATTCGTCAGTTCTGAGGCTCAGCGAATATTCAACAAGGTTTTGATGAAAAAGCGACTAATTAAGGAGAGAGGAATCGTAAACAGAAGAGCGGAGAATTCAACAACAACAATTGAAGAAATGATTGTTCAGCGACGTTGGGAGGTATTCTGCTATACCACATCTGTCGTAGTCATTCCAGTAGTCAAAGAATTCTACTCTAATCTGCATGTGATCCATAACGGAAGTATTTACGTAAGAGGCAGATGGGTAACTTTCACTCCTTCTAGGATAAATGAATTATACTCGATTGAGAATACCCCTTTTTGCCACTATTCGAATTTTGTTCCTACAAGATACAACATGAATGAGATCTACAGATATCTGACCGACGAACCTGATGATTGGGAATTACGAGAAGACGGGTACGTTAGTTTTTCAGCGTCACTTCTTATCCCCATCTCAAAGCATTGACATTTCTTTATTTCATCAAAATTATTACCCACTATGAGGGTAAACAATGTTTCGAAGGAATGCACAATTTTAAATTACTGTATTCAATTTGGATTGCCTATTGATGTTGGATCTATTATTGTGAAGTCTGCACTAGGATTAATTGTGCATGGGTCAATTCATGGACTTGGACACCCATCAACTATATTTGCTTTATGTAGTCGATACCAAGTTTGCTACGAAGCTTCGGGAAAAAGTGCTATTGCCTGGAAACCATTAGATCTTACGTATATGTTTCCTACATTGGATAATAATGATGATACAAGAATTATTTCGATCAAGCATCCCAAAATAATCCTTTAGTTAAACCCCTGACTGATAGAACAAACCTCATTTTAAGGAAACTTAAAGGATTGGAGAAGGAACTACAGAATGTGATGAATTCTATTGATAATATCTCTGATCTATTTGATCACATCGATTAGAGAATGAATGAGCACTTTGACCATACAGGACACCTGGAGGCAAGTTTTATACGACTATTGAGACAGAAAGGGTGGATATAAGAAGATTCTACTGCAAAATTCCCTTTTAGGCCTTTCTATAATTTATTTGTGCACCTGCGTTCTATTGGAAACATCAGAGAAGAGAACAGTTCAGATTCAGATGAGTAGCAGAGATTTATATTCATATTATATGTATGTGTGTTGATTTGAATTTAGTTTTTGATTTAGTTTGAACTTTACATAGATAATCTCAGCTTTAGATGAGATTGTATGTTGTTTGTTTAGTCTCGGCATTTAGAGTATTATGGTGTGGATTGCAATGCCGAGTTAGATGTGTTTGGGTTAATTTGATAAGTCAATTGCTAGTTTTGTAGTGTTTCAAGTTTGTAAGCTCATGGATTTCATTTATAAAGTTATAATGTTTGTGTTGTGTGAATTTATGTGTTATATAATATCTAATCTTAATAAAATATATATTAATAAATATATCAAATTTAGTGACCGGAACAATGAACAAGGCTTAATCTAGATTAAAAACATTTAAAAATATTAAAATTTTTGGAACCCCCACCGACAGCGAGGAAAAGTCCGCTGACAGCGAGAAAATCCCGCTGATGGCGAGATTTTCCCGAAACTTTGGCCTTGGTAAATTAATTATCTCACCGACGGCGTGAAAATTCTTGCCGACAGCGAGATCGCGAAATGTCCTTTATTTGACCGGTCAACCGACACTATTCATCGTCTCCTCCTCAAAACTTAAAAACCGACCTAGTGGCTTGTGGAATCTTGGATTTGAAGTGATTTCAACACATTTTGACGCCAGATTTTATCTTCCCTTGGTAAGAGCTTCACTCCTATGTAAAATTTTTTGATTTTCACCATGAATTTCTTCTACATTGAGGATGTTGGAAAAATTTTAAAATGTGAAGAAAAGAATTAGAAGAAGTTCATGAAACTTGATTTATATTGATTTTAGTAACTATTAGAAGCCATCTTAGTAATATTTGGGAGTTTAGTTAAGATTTTTTGCAAATTTTACAGATCGAAAATGACTCCACGACAAAAGAGAAGAGTGGAATACGACGAAACTCGTTTTGTGAATGCAAGGGCACAATCGAGATATTTTCACAATATTCAAGCCAGAACATGCATTCAAGATTGAGTTTTCAAAAGTCCTAGAGGTGAAGTAGAGCGAATAATTAAAGAAAGAGGATGGGAAAATTTTTGTTTCATAACCAACAGAGCCGCTGTGGAAGTAGTAAAAGAATTCTATGCAATTCTGACTCAGGTTGAAGATGCACCGGTTAAGGTTAGAGGATTTTTAGTGGAATTCAGCGCTGCAAGAATAAATGCTTATTACGAGGTAAGAGACACCCACACCAGATGAGTATGATACATTCGGAACTATGGAAGGACCACTCGGAAGAGGTGATGGACTTTCTCACCGACGGGAAAGGAGTTTGGAAAATGAAGCGACCGAGAACGGTAAACTTCCCTCTTCCTATGTCGAATGCATCATCTAAAGCTTCGACACTTTTTTATTTGTTCTACATTGTTACCTACTTACCACCATAAGTGAGGTAACGAGAGGTAGAAGCGATTTTGAATTTCGTATTCATAACAAAAAAGTATTAATGCGGGAAGTATAATTTATAAGAATATATTAGCCACCTCAAGAAGTGAAAGTGGAGGAGGACTAGGACATCCCGGTCTTATCTATGCACTCGCCAATTATCTCGGGGTAGAGGCAAAAGAGGATGAGGAATGGGTGGAGCCTATGAAACCCATTACTCTGGCTAATATTAAGGAATATGAATCCCACGAGGGATGGAGATCTGGAACAAGGAGTTCTGTGCCTTCTTCGAGTAGAGATATTCCCTCTACTAGATATATTAAGAATTTCATAACAATTTTTTATGAAATTGCACTTTAAAGAAAGGTATTTTCTTTGTTTTATTGCAGGAATGAAGATTTATAAGTACTGAAAGTAAAAAACACAAAAGAAGCGGATTTGGAGCAAAAAGGACTCAATTTGATGAAAATTGAACTGTCCCGCCGACAGCGAGATTTAGGCCGCCGACAGCGAGATTTTCCCGAAATATTTTTAATATATTATAAGGAGTCCGCTGACGGCGAGATCGAGCCCGCCGACAGCGAGATCGGCGCGGTTACCTCATCTTCTAGTAGCCGCCGACGGCGAGATCTAGCCGCCGATGGCGAGACAATTGAAAAGAACCAAAATACATTGAACCCGGACGCTTTTCGAAGAGGTGCTTAAGAAACCTTCGGAGATTTGACCCTTCTATAAATAGAGCCGAAGTTTAGTCGAGCTGGTGTGTCATTCCGAGTCAGCTTTAGTCATTTGAGTGGAAGTTAAGAGTCTTTTGAGTGAGTAGATTAAGTTTTTATCATTTTGGTGTGTCAGTACTTGAAGGAAGAGTCAAAGGAACTTCAAGAGTCTACTTGGGAGAAGAATCGAGATAAGTATATTTGTTATTTGTTTGTTAGCTTTAATGAAATCCATGCTTTGTGTTATCTTTCCCATGCATTCGAGTAGTTAC
This sequence comes from Papilionanthe hookeriana x Papilionanthe teres, assembly GCA_022702705.1. Classification (NCBI taxonomy): domain Eukaryota; kingdom Viridiplantae; phylum Streptophyta; class Magnoliopsida; order Asparagales; family Orchidaceae; genus Papilionanthe; species Papilionanthe hookeriana x Papilionanthe teres. The sequence goes on from CM040432.1 coordinate 110,214,044, forward strand.
CTTAGTCTTTCTCCTTGTTCTCGAGATTAGTGAAATGACAAATTTAAATAGTTATGCTCTAAAAAATGAAAATAGAAATTGTGCTAATCTTTTTACTTAAATCGTAATTTACTTTCAATCTGGCCAATTGATTTTTTAACATATGTTGAATTATCAACTATAGTAAAGATTACATCCAAGATTCAGGGAAATCAAAAGCCTTGGAAGGAGGGTGCAAATAAATAGGAAATATTAACTAGCGGGCGTAGAATCGAACATTTTAGTGTGACAGACTAAAATATTCAATTCGGTCTTATTGTTTCGAGAGTCGAAGTGTAGATGTTAGCCCTCAAGCGAGGGGAACGTGGAGCTCGAAGTGGCAGTCGAGATCCTCCCGACTCTAGCCGCAGATTCGATAATCAAACATAAGACTAGTCAATATTCTTTGCACTTGGACCAAAGGGTAAAGAATATGTTTTCTCCTATTTAGCACAATATAATTAAAAACTAATTTAAATTTTCATTCACTTAAAAATCTAAAGACAATGAGAAAGATACTTTTCTGAAATCTTATATTAACATTTTAAGCATTAGTTTATTTTAGTCTAAGTGTTCTAAATTTTCGTATACTTAGATTAATAAGTAAATTTACTTTAAGTCGTTTCGAAATTTACTAACTTCCCGTGGGATCGATATCTAGGACTCCATTAGAGCCGTATATTACTTCGATAACGATACGTATACTTGCGTAGTATCCACAATATAAACCATAAAATCCATAACAGAATCATAAGAATATATTAGTGCGGATCAAGTTTTTGGTGCCGTTGCTAACTTTTATAATAGTAAGTATAAATATCGAAAAAGATGTTGAATGTTTTCGAATGAAAATACTTGAACATTTGAAAAATGAACATTTTAAAGAATATTATGAAGAAAATTTAGAAAAAGAAAATACTGAATTAATTGAAGAAGCAGATAATGAAAAACTGAATTATATACAAGAAAAAATTGAAATGTTGGATAATACTAAAAACATTGAAAAGAATATAGTTTTGTCAATAATTAGACCTCCTGAACTCGAATTAAAAATTCTACCAAATCATTTAAAATATGCTTACTTTGGTAACAATTCAACTCTACTAGTTATTATATCAGCTGAATTGAATGAATTACAAGAACAAAAACTGTTAGACACATTAAAAAAATATAAGAAAACTTTTGGTTGGACTTTAGAAGATATTAAAGGAATTAGTCCTTCAAGTCGTATGCACGTAATTATTTTAGATAATGAACATAAGCCTCAGAGTAGATCCTCAAAGGAGATTAAACCCAATAATGAAAGAAGTAGTTAAGAAAGAGATATTAAAATGGTTAGATAATGGTATTATATATCCTATTTCGCATGATGCTTGCGGTAAGCCCAATTCACCGTGTTCCTAAGAAAGGAGGATCGACCGTTAAAGCTAATGAAAATAATGATTTAATACCTATAAGACAAGTTACCGGATGGCGTATATGTATCGACTATAGTAAAATTAAATGTAGCCACCAGAAAGATCACTTCCCATTACCATTTCTAGACCAAATGTCGGACGATTAATTTTGACATAAATATTTTGTTTTTTAGATGGTTATACCTGGTTATCATCGTATACATATAGCTCCCGAGGATCAAGAGAAAACTACATTTACTAGTCCTTATGGAACATTTGCTTTTCGAAGAATGCCTTTTGGATTATGTAATGCACCCGCAACATTCCGTAGATGTATGATGTCTATATTTAAGTAAATTAATCGATGATGGAATGAAGTATTTATGGATGATTTCTCCGTATTTGGAACGTCATTTGACGCATGCTTCGAATTATCTTGAAAAAGTATTAGAAGTATGTGAGAAAACTAACTTAGTTCTAAATCGGGAGAAATGTCAATTTATGGTCACAGGAGGAATTGTATTAGGACATAAAATTTCGGAAAATGACATGGAAGTAGCACTCTACAAAAATCAAGTTATAGCTAAATTACCACCTCCAACTACAAAGAAAGGGGTAAGAAGTTTTCTGGACATGCCGGATTCTATAGACGCTACATAAAAGATTTTTCAAAAATTACTAAACCTATATACCAACTTTTAGAAAAGGATAAGAAATTTGAATTCACAACTCGAATGTTCGAATGCTTTTGAATTATTAAAAGATAAATTAATCGCAAGCACCTATAATAGTTTCACCCGATCGGGAGAAACCATTCGAACTTATGTGTGATGCTAGTGATTATGCTATAGGAGCAAGATTTCAGCAAAGATATGATAAAAATTTCAAAGTTATATACTATGCTAAGAAAACCCTTAATAATGCCGAATTAAATTATACAAGCTATCGAAATAGAGTTATTAGCAATTATTTATGCCTTTGATAAATTTAGGCCTTATTTAATTGGAAATAAATGTATTGTGCATACTGACCACTCTGCTATTAAATATCTAATGCAAAAGAAAGATTCCAAACCAAGATTAATTAGATGGATATTACTAATGTAAGAATTTGATTTTGAAATCATTAATTAAAAAAGAACTGATAATCAAATTGCAGATCATTTATCAAGGTTAGAATATAATGAATTATCTGACACATTTAATGAAATTACTGACAGTTTTCCTGATGAACAATTATATAATATAAATGAGTGGAAAATACCATGGTATGCTGACATAGTAAATTATGTTGTAAGTGATATTTTACCACCTATGTTAACTTTGCAACAACGTAAAAAATTCATTCATGATGCTAAAACATATTTTTGGGATGAACCATATTTATATAAGCAATGTAAGGATCTTATAATTAGAAGATGCGTGCCTTATGAAGAAACAGAACAAATCATTCAGAAATGTCATGATTCTAATTTTGGAGGACATTTTGGAACAGATAAAATTGCTTATAAAATTTTACAATCTAGATTTTATTTGCCTACTCTTTTTAGAGATGTTTATAGATATATAAAAACTTGTGATAGATGCCAACGAGTAGGTAATATATCTAGAAGAAATGAAATGCCTCTAAATTTTATATTAGAAGTTAAGATTTTTTATGTTTGGGAATTAGATTTTATAGGACCATTTGTTCCTTCATTTAGAAACTCATATATCTTAGTTGCTGTTGATTATGTTTCTAAATGGATTGAAGCACAAACTTTACCTAGATGTGACGCTAAGAGTGTTTCAAAGTTTTTAATGAAAAATATTTTTACTAAATTTGGAATGCCAAGAGTGATTATCACTGACGGAGGTTCTCATTTTAAAATTAAATATATTCACAAACTAGAAGAAAAATTTAACATTATTCATAAGATATCAACTGCTTATCATCCACAAACCAGTGGATTAGCTGAAGTTTCTAATCGAGAGATTAAACGTATTTTAGAAAAACCGCAAACCCTAATAGATTGGATCGGTCTATAAGACTGTACAACCGCATTATAAGCATACAGGATCGCTTATAAAACTCCGATTGGAATGACTCCTTACGTACTTATTTATGGAAAGACTTGCCACTTACCAATTGAATTAGAACATAAAGCTTATTGGGCGATTAAAGAATTTAATTACAATTTGAAAGAAGTTGGTGAGAAAAGATTATTGCAATTGAATAAATTAGATGAATTAAGAAATGAATCTTATCATAATGATAGAATTTATAAAGAAAAAATGAAATTATGGTATGATCAGAAGATTAACCTTAAGAATTTTGAGCCAGAACAAGAAGTTTTGCTATATAATACAAGAATGAAATAATTTTCTGGGAAATTGAAATCTCGATGGTTAGGACCTTTCAATATAACTCAAATATTTTCATACGGAACTATAGAAATTGAAGATCCAAAAACTGGGCATAGATTTAAAGTAAATGGACACAGATTAAAACCTTATTTTGAAGGAATCAAACCAAAATTTAAAGAGGTTTTAATGCTCAGTCAACCTGTTTACTAAATTATATTAGGTCGGGCTGACGACGTTAAACCAAGCGCTTTATGGGAGGCAACCCATAGTAGTTATTAATTATGATCTATTTAATATAATTATTAAAAAAATTAAAATATAGAATGAAATCTACTTATTTTACTTATTAGAATCATCACAAATTTGAATATATATGATGAAATCAGAAAATATTCAGACCGGAGCGAAAAATTGGGCAATTTACCTAATCTCGCCTACGACGAGATTGATCCCGCCGACAGTGAGATCGGTGAGCCCAAATTCAGTTTTAAATAATTAACTATCCCGCCGACGGCGAGATCGTTACCGCTGAAGGCGAGATAGTTCAAATCGGTTTTTTTTTTAGTTACTTTGCGGTTTTGGACGGTTCTAAGGGCATTAGTCTATAAAAAACGTTTTAAATTTCATTTTTACATTGTCTTCATCCTTAGAAACGACTAGAGTCCCTTCCAAACAAATTATTATGGCCTCCAAACTACTTGAAACCACGAAATCTGGAGTTTTTAACCGACGAAAGTTCGTCAGTTCTGAGGCTCAGCGATTATTCAATAAAGTTCTGATGAAAAAGCGTCTAATTAAGGAAAGAGGGTTCGTAAACAGAGGAGCGGAGAATTCAACAACAACAATTGAAGAAATCATTGTTCGCCGACGTTGGGAGGTATTCCGCTATACCACATCTGCTGTAGTCATTCCAGTAGTCAAATAATTCTACTCTAATCTGCATGCGATCCATAATGGAAGTGTCTACGCAAGAGGCAGATGGGTAACTTTCACTCCTTCTCGGATAAATGAATTATACTCGATTGAGATAACCCCTGTTTGCGAATTACGAGACATAACATGAATGAGATCTATAGATATCTGATCGACGAACCTGATGATTGGGAATTATGAGAAGACGAGTACGTTAGTTTTTCTGCGTCACTTCTTAACCCCGTCTCAAAGCATTGGCAATTCTTCATTTCATCAAAGTTATTACCCACTATGAGGGTAAACAAAGTTTCAAAGGAATGCGCAATTTTAAATTACTGTATTCAATTTGGATCGCTCTATCGATGTCGGATCTATTATCGTGAAGTCCGCATTAGGATTAATTGTGCATGGGTCAATTCATGGATTTGGACACCCATCAACCATATTTTCTTTATGTAGTCAATACCAAGTTTCCTACGAAGCTTGGGAAAAAGTGCTATTACCTTGGAAACCACTAGATCCGACAGATATGTTTCCAACATTGGATAATAATGATGAAACAGTAATTATTTCTGATCAAACATCACAAAAAATTCTTTAGTTAAGCCCCTGACTGATAGAACATACCTCATTTTACGGAAACTTAAAGGATTGGAGAAGGAACTACAGACTGTGATGAATTCTATTGATAATATCTCTGATTTGTTCGATCACATCGATTGGAGGATGAAGGAGCACTTTGACCATACGAGACACCCGGAGGCAAGTTTTATACGATTATTGAGATAGAAAGGGTGGATCGAAGAAGACTCTCATCGCTGAATTCCCTTTCAGGCCTTTCTATAATTTATTTGTGCACCTGCGTTCTATTGGAAACATCAGAGAAGAGAACAGTTCTGATTCAGATGAGTAGCAGAGATTTCTATTCGTATTATATGTATGTGTGTTGATTTGAATTTAGTTTTTGATTTAGTTTGAACTTTACGTAGATAATCTCAGTTTAGGTGAGATTGTATGTTATTTGTTTTGTCTCAGCATTTAGAGTATCGTGGTGTGGATTGCAATGCTGAGTTAGATATGTTTGGGTTAATTTACTTAGTCAATTGTTAGTATATAGTGTTTAAGTTTGTAAATTCATGGATTTCATTTATAAAGTTATAATGTTTGTGTTGTGTGAATTTATGTGTTAATATCTAATCTTAAATAATAATAATAAATATATCAAATTTAGTGACCGGAACAATGAACAAGGCTTAATTTAAGTAGAATATAATTAAAAAATTTAAAAATATAAAATTTTAGGAGACCTCGCCGACAGCTAGAGAAATCCAGCCGACGGCGAGATTTTCCCGAAACTTTAGCCTTGGTGAATTAATTAGCTCGCCGACAGCGAGATCGCGAAATATACTTTATTTGATTTGTCAAACGACACTATTCATCGTCTCCCTCCTCAAAAACTTAAAAAAAACCGTTCTAGGGCTTGTAGAATCTTGGATTTGAAGTAATTTCAACACATTTTGATGCCGGATTTTATCTTCCCTTGGTAAGAGCTTCACTCCTATGTAAAAATTTTTGATTTTCACCATGAATTTCTTCTACTTTGAGAATTTTGGAAAAATTTTGAAATGTGAAGAAAAGACTTGGAAGAAATTCATGAAACTTGATTTAGATTGATTTTAGTAACTATTGGAAGCCATCTTTGTAATATTTAGAAGTTTAGTTAAGATTTTTGTGAATTTCACAGATCAAAAAATGGCTCCACGTCAAAAGAGAAGAGTAGATTACGACGAAACTCGTTTTGTGAATGCAAGGGCACAATCGAGATATTTTCACAATATTCAAGCCAGAACATGCATTCAAGATCGAGTTTTCAAAAGTTCTGGAGGAGAAGTAGAGCGAATAATTAAAGAAAGAGGATGGGAAAATTTACGTTTCATGACCAACAAAGCCGTCGTAGAAGTGGTAAAGGAATTTTATGCAAACCCGACACGAGCTCGAAGTTGCACCGGTTAAGGTTAGAGGATTTTTGTGGAATTCGACTACGCAAGAATAAATGCTTATTACGAGGTACGAGACACCTACACCAGTGAGTATGATACATTTGGAACTATGGAAGGACCACTGGAAGAGGTGATAGACTTTCTCACTGATGGGAAAGGAGTTTGGAAGATAAAGCAGCGAGAACGGGTAAATTTCCCTCTTTCTATGTTAAATGCGTCATCTAAAGCCTAGCACTATTTTATTTGTTCTACTTTGTTACCTACTTACCACCATAGTGAGATAACAAGAGATAGAGCGAGTTCGAATTTCGTATTCGGAACCAAAAAGTATTAATGTGGGAAGTGTAATTTATAAGAATATATTAGCCACCTCAAGAAGTGAAAGTGGAGGAGGACTAGGACATCTTGGTCTTATCTATGCACTCTGCCTATCTGGGTTAGAGGCAAGAGATGATGAGGAATGGGTTGAGCCTATGAAACCCATTACTCTGGCTAATATTAAGAAATATAAATCCCACGAAGGATGGAGATCTGGGACAAGGAGCTATGTACCTTCTTCAAGTAGAGATATCCCCTCTACTAGTTATGATCCACCTCCCTATAATGCTCCTACCCTTCAAGATTTGATGAATGAGATGACTTTACAGCGGAAATGTTTTGAGAAAATAGAAGGAAAACTGGGGCATATTGATCAGAGAATTGGAGGCTTAGAAAGAAGATATGATTATAACAGTGAGTATCTCTAGAGACATTCAGAATATGAGATAGCCTATTATGATGCTGAAAATCGTTACAGGAGAGGAGAGCTTGATGTTGTATTCACTGAGTGCCCCCGATATACTCATTACCAGCCTAACCCTCCAACTGATCCAGGAAATGATGATATAGTTTGGGACTTTGATGCAGAAGATTAGATGTTATGTTTATTTGTTTAGTTATAGATTCTGATGTTGTTATTGTTTGTTTGTTGTTTTAGTATCGATCTTTTAGTTCATAAATGATTGTTATGTTGTATAAGACATTTTAATATTATTGTATAAGTTAAATTTGTGTGGCTTTTTAAATTTTAAAGATTTCAATTGTAACTCTGAAACTTAATTAGTGAATTGTATGTTGATGTTGTGTTATGTTATAGTGTAAGTTGTGTTAGTAGTTGTATTTATTTTAAAACTTCCTTACCCATCATTTTCTTTAATATTTGGTGTATAGAAAAATATTAACGATACGAGTTAATTAAGTAATGGAAAAAGCTGCGTAACTTCAAAAGAAGAAGTACTTAAAGCCCGAAGGTATGATTTAAATTTTAGAGTTTATTTCCTTTTCACCCTATGTAGATAGATATAAAAATTTAAGTTTGGGGGAGGGAAAAATACAAATTTAATTATTAAATTGTTCTCAATTTACATTTTCAAAATTATTATAAAATGATTTTTCTGAAGTAATTTTAATTCAGTAAACTATAATTGATTTATTTAATTATTATAGAAGTTAAGAGAAATACTTTTAATGATTAACTAATTTTATAAATTTAAGAGTTTAGTTTAAAAATATAAGAATATAGTTAACTATTTAAAAGTAAGGAAAACTATATTTTCAAATATAACTTTCTGAGGTATTTAGTTGAAAAAGAAAAGATTGGAACTCAATGAAGTAAAAACTTTTAAATACATATAAGGTAAGTAAATGTTTCAAGTTTCAAATTTAGAAGAGAAAAATGAAGTTCAAAATTATTAACAGGCTAACCAAAAATAGTGATCCTCACTTGAAAAAGAAAAGAAAAAGAAGGATTGAAAATGAATCCGTAAAGAATAATATATATATATATATATATATATATATATATATATATATATATATATATATATATATATATATATATATATATATATATATATGATCACGAGAAAAATATGTTAAGAAATTCATACCTATTTTTTATGAAATTGCACTTTAAAGAAAGGTATTTTCTTTATTTTATTGCAGGAATGAAGATTTATAAGTGATAGAAGAAAAAAGATTGAAATAGGGCAAATTTGGATCAAAAAAGGAAGAAAATCATGCAAAATGAACTAAGCCGCCGACGGCGAGATCAAGCCCGCCGACGGCGAGATCATAAGGAGAATTTTTGAAGGAATTATAACTACCTCGCCGACAGCGAGACCGAGCCCGCTGACGGCGAGATCGCGCGGTTTAGAGACCTTCTAGAAGCCCCGCCGACGGCGAGGTCGTTTCTCGCCGACGGTGAGATTGGTCAAAACGACAGATACATTGAACCTGGACGTTTTTTTGAAGAGGTGCTTAAGTACCCCTTGAACCTTTGTCTACCTCTATAAATAGAGGATGAATTTTAGTCTTTTGGTGTGCCCATTTGTGTCTATTTTTAGTAGTCTTAGAGTATTCTATTAGTGTGTTTGAGTCTAAGTTGAAGTTGAGTTTTAGTAAGTGTAATTAGTGAGTTAGAAGTGTGCTGTACTAGAAGGAAAAGTCAAAGGAACTTCAGAGTACGCATGTGGAGGAAATCGAGATAAGTATCTTTGTTTATTGTTGTTAACTTTAAATGAAATCCATGCTTTGTTTAATTCCCATGCATTCGAGTAGTTTTCTTAATCTTTCTCATTGTTTATGAAATTATGGGAATTGATGAAATTAAATAGAAGTGCCTAATATATTAAAATAAATTGTGATAATCTTTTTTTTAAAACTTAGTTTACTTTCAATCTGGCCAATTTAATTGCTAAAATATGTTGAATTATCAACTATAGTAAAGATTACATCCAATATTCACGGAAGTCAAAAGCCTTGGATGGAGGGTGCAAATAAATAGGGAAATATTATTTATTGGACGTAGAATTAGACATTTTAGTGTGACAGACTAAAATATTCAATTTGGTCCTATTGTTTGAGAGCTGAAGTGTAGATGTTAGCTCTCGAGTGAGGGGAACGCTGGGAGCTTCGAAGTGGCGACGATATCCTCCCGACAGCTGACAGCATTCGCAATCAAACATGGGATTAGTCAATGTTCTTTGTACTCGACCAAAGGGTAAAGAATAGAAATGCTCATATTTGTCACAATATAATAATAATAAAAAAAATCTATTTGAATTCATCATTCACTTAATTTTCTAAGAACAAGGATACCTTTTTCTGAAATCTTTAAATCACTTTTATTTTAAGCATTAGTTTACTTTAGTTCGCTTTAGTTAAGTTTTCTAAATTTCTGTATACTATATTAGTAAATAAATACTTTTAAATTTAACTGTTACAATTTTAGTAAAACTTCCCTGTGGGATCAATAACCAGGACTCCACTAGAGCCCTGTAATACTTGATACGATACGTATACTTGCGTAGAATCCACATTATACATTCCATTATAAAATCAAATATATATTAAAGCAGGATCAAGTTTTTGGTGCCATTGCTATTAACACAATTTGCAACATAAAAAAGTGGGTCAAGTTTTTGGCGCCGTTGCCAGGGAGTTAAAGAAATTATTTACTAAAGTAACGGACTATTTTAAAATTTATTTTACAAAATTGTATGCGTAAATTTGAAAACGAAAATTTAATACCTTACGATTCAGAATTAGAGCGTACAGTTAAAAGAATTAGAAAACAAAAAAGAGAAAATATAAATTTAACACAAATGACAAATATTCCTGAAAATGAAAATAACAATCAACAGAGACCATTAAGAGATTATGCCAACCCTACATTAGATGAAATTCATTTAACTATTCAAAACCCTGATGTAGTTGCTTAACTCATTTGAACCGAAACCCGCAATTATCCAAATGGTACAAAATAATCAATTTAGTGGTTCACCTACCGAAGATCCTAATTTACATCTTGCTAGTTTTTTACAACTATGTGCTACTTTCAAATATGAAGGAGTATCTAACAATGCTATTAGACTTAGAATTTTTCCTTTTTCTTTAAGGGACAAGGCTAAAATGTGGTTAAATTCGTTAGCACCTCTGGATCTATTAAAATTTGGGGAGAATTATCACAAAAATTTCTATCAAAATAGTTTCCACCATCTAAAACTGCTAAGCTTAGAAATGATATAACTTCTTTTAGTTAGTTTGATGGAGAGTCAATATATGAAGCTTGAGAGAGATTTAAAGAACTTCTTAGGAAATGACCACATCATGCGTTACCAGATTGGTTAATTATTCAAACTTTCTATAATGGATTAGTAGGATCTCTTAGATCAATCGTCGATGCTGCTGCTGGAGAATCATTAATATCAAAACCATTTGATGAAGCCTATGCAGTAATCGAAGAAATAACTACCAATAATTTTCAATGGCCTGCTGATAGAATGAATCCGAAAACGATAGCCAATATTCATGAAAATGATGCAATATCTATGTTAGCTTCACAGATCGTTGCTATATCTAAAAAATTAGATCATTTTGGAATGAATTACTCTCCAACTATATTAGAAGAAAACTCATCTGGACAACTTATAGAATCTCAATCTCATTATGAAACTATAAATGCTATTAATAATAGACCCAATAATCCTTATGCAAATTATTATAATCCTGGATGGAAAAATCATCCTAATTTTAATTGGAATAATAATACAACTAATCAACCATGGATGAATAACATAACACAACCATTAGGAAATCCCTCTAACCAAGGAAATTCTAATTATAAACCTAGTTATCCACCCGGATTTAATAATAATAACCCTCAATTTAAAGATAAGAAATTATCTATAGAAGAATTAATATTATATATGGGTCAACATTTACAAAATCAAGGAAATCAATTACAAATACAAGGAAACCAATTACAAAATCAAGGAACAGTCTATTAAAAATATTGAAACTCAACTTGGACATATCGCTACCGCGCTTAATAATAAAATACCGGAACATTTCCTAGTAATGTGGAAATAATTCCCAAAGATAAAGGAAATGAACAAATTAAAGCGATAAAATTACGAAGTGGAAAAGAATTAGAACCTCGAATTCGAAAGAAGCTGGAAAATCAAAAGAGGAAGTGGAAATCGAAAAGGACAAGAATCAACAAGATCCAAACTTAGAAAATCCTTTAATACCAATGAAAATTTCGTTGAAAAACCTCCACCACCATTTCCTCAACGACTAAATCAAGATAAAAAAAGATAAACGAGTTGCTAAATTCCTTGAAATTCGAAGAAATTAACAATAAATATTCCTTTTGTAGAAGATTTAGAACGGATGCCAAACTATGTAAAATTCATGAAAGATATTCTAAATAAAAAAGAAAATTTACCGATAATGAAACGGTCGCACTTAGTAAAGAGTGTAGAAGCTATTATTCGAAAAAGCTTCCGAAAAATTAAAAGATCTCGGTAGTTTCACTATACCCCGCACTATTGGAGAAAAATTCTATGGAAAAGCTTTGTGTGACTTAGGAGCAAGCATCAATCTAATGCCTCTATCAATTTTTAAGAGATTAGGATTGGGAGAAATTTCACCTACTTCGGTAACTCTTCGATTAGGCGATCGTTACGTTACATATCCTAAGGGAGTTATTGAAGATGTTTTAGTAAAAGTGGATAAATTTATCTTCCCTGTAGATTTTATTGTATTAGATATGGAAGAAGAAAATGAAATTCCTATCATCTTAGGAAGACCATTTTTAGCTACTGGGAAAGCTATGATTGATGTTCAGAAAGGAGAATTAATTATGAGAGTAAATGACCAAAAAGTTACTTTTAATATTGCTAAATCAATGAAATATCCTGCGCTAGAAAAAGAGGATGAGTGTTTTCGAATGGAAGTACTTGATCATTTACAAAAAGAACATTTTAAGGAATATTATGAAGAAAAATTAGAAAAAGAGAATGCTCGAATTAATTGAAAAAGCCGATATAAATGAAGAACTAGATTATATTCAAGAGAAATTTGAATTTTTGGACAATACGAAAAACTGCGAAAAAAATATAGTTCCATCGATTATTAAACCTCCCGAACTTGAGTTAAAAATGTTACCTAATCATTTGAAATATGCTTACTTGGGTAATTCTTCAACTCCGCAGTTATTATTTCATCTGAATTAAATGAATCTCAAGAACAAAACCTTTTAGATACCTTAAAAAAATATAAGAAAATTTTTGGTTGGACTTTAGCAGATATTAAAGGAATTAGTCCTTCAATATGTATGCATAGAATTATTTTAGATAATGAACATAAGCCTAGAGTAGATCCTCAAAGGAGATTAAACCCAATAATGAAAGAAGTAGTCAAGAAAGAAATTTTAAAATGGTTAGATAATGGTATTATATATCCTATTTCTGATAGTGTTTGGGTAAGCCCAATTCATCGTGTGTCTAAGAAAGTAGGAGTGACCGTAAAAGCTAATGAAAATAATGATCTTATCCCTATAAGACAAGTTACTTGGATGGCGAATATGTATTGATTATATAAAATTAAACGCGTACCACCGGGAAAGATCACTTCCCTTTACCATTTCTAGACCGGATAATAGATAGATTAACGGGACATAAGTATTTTTGTTTCTTAGATGGATATACCGGTTATCATCAAATACAAATTGCTCCTGAGGATCAAGAGAAAACTACATTTACTAGTCCTTATGGAACTTTCGCTTTTCGAAGGATGCCTTTTGGATTATGTAATGCACTTGTAACATTTCAGAGATGTATGATGTCTATATTTAGTAAATTAATTGATAATGGAATAGAAGTATTTAAGGATGTTTCTTTGTATTTGGAACATCATTTGACACATGCTTAAATCATCTTGAAAAAGTATTTGAAGTATGTGAGAAAACTAATTTAGTTCTTAATTGGGAGAAATGTCAATTTATGGCTGCAGGCAGCATTGTATTAGGGCATAAAATTTCGGAAAAAGGCATGGAAATAGACCCTGCAAAAATTCAAGTTTTAGCTAAATTACCACCTCCAACTACGGTAAAAGGGGTAAGAAGTTTTCTTGGACATCCTGGATTCTACAGACGTTATATAAAAGATTTTTCAAAAATTACTAAACCTCTATGCCAACTTCTTGAAAAGGACAAGAAATTTGAATTTACAACTAAATGCCTGAATGCTTTTGAATTATTAAAAGATAAATTAATTACAGCACCAATAATAGTTTCACCTAATTCGGAGAAACCATTTGAGCTTATGCGTGATGCTAGTGATTATGCTGTAGGAGCAGTTCTTGGGGAAAGATATGATAAGATTTTCAAAGTTATATATTACGCTAGTAAAACTCTAAATGATGCTGAAATAAATTATACAGTTACTAAAAGAGAATTATTAGCAGTTGTATATGCTTTCAATAAATTTCGACATTATCTAATAGGAACTAAATGTATTGTGCATACGGATCACTCTACTATTAAGTATTTAATGCAAAATAAAGATTCTAAACTAAGATTAATTAGATGGATGTTATTAATGCAAGAATTTGATTTTGAGATCGTTAACAAAAAGGGAACTGATAATCAAATTGCTGATCATTTATCAAGATTAGAATATCATGAAATATCTGATACTGATAATGAAATTATAGACAGTTTTCCTCATAAACAACTTTATAATATAAATAAGTGGAAAATACATTGGTATGCTGATATAGTAAATTATATTGTAAGTGACATTTTACCACCTATGTTAACTTTGCAACAACAGAAAAAATTCATTCATGATACAAAATCATACTTTTGGGATGAACCATACTTATATAAGCAATGTAAGGATTTAATTATTAGAAGATGTGTGCCTTATGAAGAAAGCTGAACCAATTATTCAAAAATGTCATGATTCGATTTTGGAGGACATTTTGGGACTGATAAAACTGCGTATAAAATTCTACAATCTGGATTCTACTGGCCTACTCTATTTAGAGATGTATACAGATATATAAAAACCTGTGATAAATGCCATAAAGTAGGAAATATATTAAGGAAAAATGAAATGCCTCTGAATTTTATATTAGAAGTTGAAATTTTTGATGTTTGGGGATTAGATTTCATGGGGCCTTTTATTCCTTCATTTGGAAACTCATATATATTAGTAGCTGTTGAATATGTTTCCAAATGGATTGAAGCACAAGCTTTACCTAGGTGTGATGCTAAAAGTGTTTCAAAATTTTTAATGAAAAATATTTTTACTAGATTTGGAATGCCGAGAGTGATTATCACTGACGGAGGAACTCATTTTAGAAACAAATATATTCACAAACTAGTAGAAAAATATCAGATTATTCATAAGATATCAACTGCTTATCATCCATAAACTAGTGGATTAGCTGAAGTTTCTAATCGAGAGATTAAGCGTATTTTAGAAAAGTACGTAAACCACTAATAGATTGGATCAGTCTATAAGACTGGACAACTGCATTATGGGCATACAGGATCGCTTATAAAACTCCGATTGGAATGACTCCTTACGAGCTTATATATGGAAAAACTTGTCACTTACCGAGTTGAATTAGAACATAAAGCATATTGGGCTATTAAAGAATTTAATTATAATATGAAAGAAGCTCGTGAGAAGAGATTGTTGCAATTAAATGAATTAGAAGAATTAAGGAATAAATCATATGATAATGATAGGATTTATAAAGAAAGAATGAAATTATGGCATGATAGGAAGATTAATCGGAGAAATTTTGAACCGGGACAGAAGTTTTGCTATATAATACTAGATTGAAATTATTTCCGGGAAATTAAAATCTCGATGGTTAGGACCTTTCACCATAACTCAAATATTTTCGTATGGAACTATAGAAATTAAAGATCCAAAAACAGGACATAGATTTAAGTAAACGGACATAGATTAAAACCATATTTCGAAGGTAGAAGACCAAATTTTAAAGAGGTTTTAATGCTTAGTCGACCTGATTACTAACCTAAATTAGGTCGGGCTGACGACGTTAAACCAAGCGCTTTATGGGAGACAACCCATAGTAGTCTTTTATTTTAATTATATACAAATTAGTGAGTCCGTATTATTAAAACAAATCTTACTATTCAAATTTTTAATTAGAATCATCACAAATTTGAACCTATATGATGAGATCAGAAAATATTCAGACCAGAGCGAAATTGAGCAATTTCACGAAATCTCACCGACGGCGAGGTCGATTCTCGCCGACAGCGAGAATAGCGCATAATTACAATTCAGTTCACTAACGAGCTCGCCGACGGCGAGAAACTGCCCGCCGACAGCGAAGATCGCGTGCCATATTTTAAATTAGTTCTATAATTAGCTCGCCGACGGCGAGAAACTTCCCGCCGACGGCGAGGCAGTTGAAAAATGGTTCTTTTAAGTTTTAGGTGCGGTTTTGGACGGTTCTAAAGCCATTTCTTTATAGAAAACCATCCCAAATTCCTATTTACACCGTTTTCTTTCTAAGAAACGACTAGAGACCATTCCTTTCAATCCGAAATGGCCACCAAACTCTTAGAAACCACAAAAACTGGAGTTTTCAACCGAAGAAAATTCGTCAGTTCAAAGGCACATCATATTTTCAACAAAAGCTTGATGAAGAAGCGACTTATTAAAGAAAGGGGATTTGTCAACAGGGGAGTAGAAAATTCCACCACAAAAATTGAAGAAATGATCTCGCAACGGCATTGGGAGGTATTTTGCTATACGACATCCGCTGTAGTTATTCCTGTAGTTAAAGAGTTTTCCTCTAATCTACATGCGATCAACAATGGAAGTGTCTACGTTAGAGGAAGATGGGTAACATTTACTCCTTCAAGGGTAAATGAATTATTTTCTATAGAAAATACCCCCGTCTATCATTATTCAAACTTTGATAAGGCATCTCCTCAAGCTTCTCTTCACTTATATTTTTCTTTTCTTTTTCTTTTCATTTTTTTTCTTCTTCAAGTGAGGATTACTATATCTGAATAGCCTGTTAATAATTTTGAACTTCAACTTTCTCTTCCTAAATTTGAAACTTAAAATATTTCTTTACTTATATGTATTTCATAGCCTTTACTTCATTGAGTTTCAATCTCTTCTTTTTCATCTAAATACTTAAGAATTTCAATTTTAGAATATAGTTTCCCTTACTTTAAATAGTTTACTATATTCTTATTTCTTTTAACCAAATATATTATTCTATTAAATAATTGAATTACTAAAAACATTTTATTTAACTTTCTATAATAATTAAATAAAGTAATTCATGTTTATTGAATTGAAAAATTATTATAGAAAAATCATTTAGTAATAATTTTTTAAAAATAGAAATTGAGAACAATTTAATAATTAAATTTGAATTTTTCCTCCCCCAAACTTAAATTTTTCTATCTATTTCTAAATGGTGAAAAGGAAAATATACAATGAATCATACCTTTCGAGCTTTAGGTATTTCTTTTCCTTGAAAATTTGCGGGCTTTTTATTTATTTAAAGAACTCGTCATCGTTAGTATTCTTCCACATATATAATATTTAAAAGAAAGTGCAGGGATAAGAAATTTTTAATAAGTATAAAACAAAACAAATGAAAACTTAATCTATTACTACACATACAATCAACTAACCTACTTTAAACAAATTAAAACAATCTAAACATATTAAAAGTTCATAAGTTATAAAAACTTAAACAACACATTAAATAAAAACTAATCATCCTATCTAAAAGAAAAAATTGCAAACTAACTTAACACACATAAAAAGTCTATCATTACAGCATAAGCAAACACACAAACACATCAAATCCATAGTCCATAAAAACTACAGAATAATACACACAGAACAAGAAAGTTTTCAAAAGAACAAATAATCTAAACAACTAAACATAGTTTCTAATCTTCTGCATCAAAATCCCAGGCTATATCATCTCCCTGATCTCCAGGCTGAGAAGGCTGAGCAGGCTGGTACTGTGTGTAGCGGGGGCACTCAGGAAAGACAACATCTAAATCACCACTCCTGTATCGACATTCAGCCTCATAATATGCAATTTCGTACTCTGAATGCCGTGGAGATATTCACTATCATAATCATGTCTTCTTTCCAAGCCATCAATCCTGTGGTCCATATGCTCAAATTTTCTTTCCATATTCTCTCTAAATTGTTCAAAACTCTTTCTACTCAGGGTCAGCTCATTCATCAGATCTTGAAGGGTAGGAGTGGTGTACTGAGGGGGTTCATAACTAGTAGAGGGTATATCTCTACTTGAAGAAGGTACATAATCCCTTGTCCCATATCTCCATCCTTCAAGGGATTTATATTTCTTAATATTAGCTAGAGTAATGGGTTTCATAGGCTCAACCCATTCCTGATCATCTCTTGCCTCTACCCCAAATAATTGGCAGAGTGCATAGATAAGACCAGGATGTCCTAGTCCTCCTCCACTTTCACTTCTTGAGGTGGCTAATATATTCTTATAAATTACATTTCCCACATTAATACTTTTTGGTTCCGAATACGAAATTCGAATCGCTTTCATCTCTTGTTACCTCACTATGGTGGTAAGTAGGTAACAAGGTAGAACAAATAAATTAGTGCCAGGCTTTTGAAGTTGCATTTAACATAGAAAGAGGAAAATTTACCCTTTCCCGCTGCTTGATTTTCCAGACACCTTTCCCATCAGTGAGAAAGTCGATCACCTCTTCCAGTGGTCCTTCCATCGTTCCAAAGGTCTCGTACTCACTGGTGTAGGTGTCTCGTACCTCGTAATAAGTATTTATCCTTGCAGCGTTGAATTCCACAAAAAATCCTCTAACCTTTACTGGCGCATCTTCAGTTGAAGTCAAATTAGCATATAACTCCTTAACTACCTCCACAGCTGCTCTGTATGAAATAAAGCAAAAATTCTCCCATCCTCGTTCCTTTATTACTCGCTCCACCTCTCCTTCTGTATTCTTAAAAACTAGATCTTGAATGCATTTTCTTGATTGAATTTTGTGAAAATATCTTGATTGTGCTTTTGCATTCACAAATCGGGTTTCTTCGTAATCCAACCATCGCTTTTGTCGTGGAGCCATTTTCGATCAAGGGAAGATGAAATCCAGTGTCAAAAAGTGTTGAAATTGCCTCAAATCCAAGATCTCACAAGCCCTAGGTCGGTTTTTTGTTAAGTTTTGAGGAAGGGGATGATGAATAGTGTCGGTTGACTGGTCAAATATAAGACTTTTCGCGATCTCGCTGTCGGCGAGATTTCTTTCTCCGTCGGCGAGCTAATTAATTTGACAAAGGCAAAAGTTTCGGGAAAAATCCACCGTCGGCGAGCTCGTTCTCGCTGTCAGCAGGATTTCCCTCGCTGTCGGTGGGATAATTCTCGTCGTCGGCGAGATTCCAAAATTTTAAAATTTTGAAATTCGTCAATCATTTTCATCCTCGATTTGCCCTTAATCAATCTTCCGATCACTTAATTTAATAATTAGTATGAAGATTAGATACTTATACTCACAAAAAAAAATTCACACAACACAAACATCATAACTTTATATATGAAATCCATGAGACTTACAAACTTCACACTAACAACTAACAACACACTTAACTTAAATGTCCAAATCCATAATACTCAACATCGCAATCCAAACCACTATACACTAAATGCTGAGACATAACAAATACATACAAATTCATCAAATCTTAAGATGATCAAATTTAAAAATAAATCCTAAATCCAAATCAACACACACAAATATAACATAAGATAGAAATCTTTACTACTCCTCAGTGTCTGAACTATCATCCTCTCTGATATTCCCGATGTGACGCAGGTGCACAAATAGATTGTAGAAAGGCCTGAAAGGGAATTCTGCAGTAGATTCTTCATCGATCCACCCTTTCTGTTTCAGTAGATGAATAAAACTGGCCTCCGGATGTCCGAGATGATCAAAGTGCTCCTTCATCCTCTAGTCAATGTGATCAAACATATCAGAGATATTATCGATGGAATTCATCACGTTCTGCAACTCTTTCTCTAATCCTTTAATCTTTTTCAGAATGAAATTTGTTTTATCTGTAAGGAGCCTTGCTAAAGGATTGTTCTGTGATGCTCTATCAGAAATAATGGTAATCTCATCATTGTTATCCAAAGTTGGAAACATATCCGTAGGATCGAGTGGTTTCCATGGTAAAAGTACCTTCTCCCAAGCCTCATAAGAAACTTGGTACTGACTGCATAAAGCAAATATAATCGATGGGTGTCCAAGTCCATGAACTGACCCATGCACAATCAATCCCAATGCAGATTTTACTATAATTGATCCAACATCGATAGGTAGTCCAATTTGAATACAATAATTTAATATAGCACACTCCTTTGAAACCTTATTTACCCTCATAGTAGGTAATAATTTTGATGAGATAAAGAAATGTCAATGCTTCGAGACAGGGTTAAGAAGTGATGCGTAAAACCGACATACCCATCTTCGCGCAACTCCCAATCATCGAGTTCGTCGGTCGGTATCTATAAATCTCATTCATATTGTATCTCGAAGGAACAAAGTTCGAATAATGACGGCATGGGGTATTTTCTATAGAAAATAATTCATTTACCCTCGAAGGAGTAAATGTTACCAATCTTCCTGTGACGTAGACACTTCCATTGTTAATCGCAGGTAGATTAGAGTAAAACTCTTTAACTACAGGAATAACTACAGCGGCAAAATACCTCCCAATGCCGCTGCGCGATCATTTCTTCAATTTTTGTGGTGGAATTTTCTACTCCCCTGATGACAAATCCCCTTTCTTTAATAAGTCGCTTCTTCATCAAGCTTTTGTTGAAAATACGCTGTACCTCTGAACTGACGAATTTTTTCGGTTGAAAACTCCAGTTTTTGTGGTTTCTAAGAGTTTGGTGGCCATTTCAGATTGAAAGGAATGGTCTCTAGTCGTTTCTTAGAAAGAAAACAGTGTAAATATGAATTTGGGATGGTTTTCTATAAAGAAATGGCTTTAGAACCGTCCAAAACCGCACCTAAAACTTAAAAGAACCATTTTTAAACTGCCTCGCCGTCGGCGGGAAGTTTCTCGCCGTCGGCGAGCTAGTTATAGATTTAATTTAAAATATGACACGTGATCTTCGCTGTCGGCGGGCAATTTCTCGCCGTCGGCGAGCTCGTTAGTGAACTGAATTGTAATTATGCACTGTTCTCGCTGTCGGCGAGAATCGACCTCACCGTCGGCGAGATTACGTGAAATTGCCCAATTTCGCTCTGGTGCGAATATTTTCTGATCTCATCATATAGGTTCAAATTTGTGATGATTCTAATTAAAAATTTGAGTAAGTAAGATTTGTTTTAATAATACAGACTCACTAATTTGTATATAATTAAAATAAAAGACTACTATGGGTTGCCTCCCATAAAGTGCTTGGTTTAACGTCGTCAGCCCGACCTAATTTAGGTTAGTAATCAGGTCAATGTTGACCTCATTTTTGACGAGGTCTTCTTTTCTCTCTTTAGTACTTAGGATCTAGCCTTAGGCTTTTCCTTTGACTATCTTAGAGGACAAGAAGTGGAACCCACCCTTTAGAAGTCCAAACACCTCTTGACTCCTTGCAAACCCCACAAGCTCGATTGCAGACCCCTAATCACCTAGAGGGTTGAAATCAAATGTGGAAGTTTAAAGGATGAGTTCCTATAGGACTCTTTGGCCTTAGGACCGCCTCAGGTGGCCCGGTCCGGTGAGGGCCGACTTACACACACACTACACTTATACACTACACTTTCACACACCTCCTAAAACCACACCTATACCCAACTTGACCTCCCGACTCATGAAGGTGATTCACATGGATGGTCCTTAACCCCTAAGCCCTCGCTAGGAGGGTTATGAACAACATAGTGAATGCCTCAAATGAGTCCCTTCATGGCTCATGTGGGCTTGATATGGCTTCATGGCTCAACCAAAATGATTTCATTCCACTTACATTTACCCAATCTTCAATTTTCTAAATTTTTAATTTTTGACCCCCGGACCCCGTACCCGCCAAATTCTACCCAAAAAACCATTGAAATTACCAAAATTTTTCAAAATTCTCCAAAATCACCCAAATTCCTCAAAATCAATCTCAAACATTATCCCACCACTCAAATTGACCATTTTTACCCAAAATACTCAAAATTCCAAAAAATACCCCCAATACCCTCCAAACTACCAAAATGCCCCTCTTGACCCAAAAATCCAAAAATTCAGAAAATTCCCAAAAAATTTCATAAAATCCCAAATATTCCCAATTTCATTTTGTCCAACTACACCATGGGCCAATTTATCAATTTACCCCACTTTTATCAAAATCCCCAATTTGACCCATTTTAACCCAAAGTGAACCCAATGTCAAACCAAACCTACCCAATTGACCCAAATTCTGGTCCAATTCAATTCTAAACTTCAATTCAACATCCCCAACACCAATCTAGACCAAATCCAAGCCCAATTTGATTGACATTTGAATCCAATTTCACTTTTGACCTTAAAGCCTAATTTGGACCCATGACCCAAACTTAGCCCAAATTAACCCAATTCAACTCCAATTAACCCCAAATCTATTCTAAACCTTCCCTAACATCCCCAAAAACAAAACACTAACATAATTTGCCCAAAATTTGGACCCAAACCCCACTCAAATTCAACCCAAAACCAAAACGCTCAATTTTGACCTAAACCCAAACTTAACCCAAATAGGCCCAAACCCCAAAATCCAACCCCAACAAAAGTTGAAACCTCTTTGAAACACTCCCATAAACATTTCCCAACATTAATTTTACATCAATTTCAACCCTAGCCCAACATTGGCCCAAATTAGCCCAATTTGACCTACATTGGCCCATGTACCAAATGAACCCAAATCCAACCCAATTCAAGCCCAAACCACCTCAAATTTATTTCAAATTACTCATGACACATCCCTAAAGCAAACCCAATAATTATTTGGCCCAACCTTCTACAAAAATTCCCATCCATGAAGCCCAAGGCTCACTTTCTTAAACCTTTCTAAAAAAGCCCATCCAAGACAAATTCAAAAGCCCAAAGTCCATGACAAAGCCCACATGAAATTTGTCTCATCATCCCTTTGATTTAAAACACTTCCTAAGTTCTAAAATCTATCACCAAATAAATCCAAATCAAGCCTTATGACAATTCTCCTTAAATCCATCAAAATTTCCAACACCCTTCCTCATGAAAGTTGACTAAACTTTTCCCAAGCCAAAGATGAGCCATGAAGCCATGCATGAGCCACATGAGAGCCATGGGATCTACTTTCCACCTCACCATACCCAAGATGGCAAGAGGAGGAGGCCCTTTCCACATTCCCTTAAGGGGATTAGCCACTTCCATGACTCCACTAAACCTTGCTTAAACTTAATCGTACTTGGATGGTGACCCTTCCCCACTAATTATGCCGACCTAAACCACTTTATCTTCAGCCCAAACTAGCCATGGGAAGGTGCACCTAGCCCAATCCATGCATTTGACTAATTTGAGCCAAAATACACCCTTACCCCATGCCATTTTGATCCAACTCCTTTACACATGTCCAAACCCAATTGACTTCACCATTGCCAAGCCCTGACCTCCCTGGTCAAGATGGTGACCCATGCCTGGCCGGCCAGCCACCAGGCCACCGGAAAACACCATGGCCGAAAGCTCACATGTGAGCCAACATTGAAATTCCCCCTTGCTGAGCTGCCCCAAGTCCAGTGGCCACCATGGCTGTTCTTCTCTTGCATGGAGTAGCTGATCCCAAGCCTTAAACCCCCCTGGGAGGCCCTCCAGCCTCTCCTATTTAAACCTCACCCCTCTCGGCCATGAGGAGGTACTGAACCAACCTTAAGGAAACTCTGCCAAAATCACTCCAGACTCTCCTCCACACTTAGAGCATTTGAGCCCCACTGTTCTCTTTCCCTAATCTCCACTAACTGAGCTCAATTTTGGAGCTCAATTCTCAGGCCAGAACAGGACACTCTCAAATCCTCCACCAAAGTCAAATTAAACTCACCCACACCTGCACAAGACCAAGAGAAGGAGTTCCCCAGTGAAAGCCTCATCTCCAGGCCATCCATCTGTTCAAGACTCCAAGCTTTGTAATCGGTTGTGGTCGAAATAATACCTGGACAATTCACCAGGCCAAGGGACTTCATCTGGAGCTTGCTTGGACCCAATCGAAGGTGACACAACTCTCGCATCGAAGCTTCACTTCTCCGAGCAAAGGTATGGACTCACTCTTCTTCCCGAGCTTACAGAGATTCTCCATTTAATTTGAATCAATTTCAATGCATGTTTACCGTATGGATGTGTTCGTCTCCTCAAGATGAATCCATAGAGCATAAGAACATAAAAATCCGTTGAGAATCCAGTGAGAAATTAGGGTTAGAAGGTTGATGGTCATGGGTGCAGACCAGTCGTAGACGATGACTGGGAGCCGTCGGATCGAGCGTGTATCGAGCGGACGGTCCGGATCGAGCCGGACGCCGCGATGGTACATGAACCGCGGGTCCCTGAGCGCCGAGCCTGGATGGCGGCGCCGAATCAGGAGACGACGCGTGGCCTTTCGGAGCTGCCGAGGATGGCGTGGCGCCGCGTGGATAAGTAGGAAATTTGGGCTATTTCCTATTTATTTAATTACCAGAACTTATAGAATTTATAACTTTGTGTAGGAAAATCCTAAAAATAAAATAAAAATACCCTCTTGCTCAGTGAACAGAGGAAAATAATGTGGAAAAGAAATCATGTAATTTCATCAAGTATTTTATTTTTAATTATTTATTTACTCTCTGCACTATTTCAATTCTCCATGCATGTATACAATTCACCATGGCATGAGACCATGGGCTTTTGAAGCCTCTAAATTTGGGGACATTCCCCGAATTTTCCAAAGTCGAGGCCATCCCTATGAAGAGTTATTGATTTTTCAATTCTAGGTCACTATTCTGAGTATTTTAATTCCAATAATTAGCATGTTGTGAAATAAACTCTAGGAAAATTTGGTGATGTTTCTTATGACCAGTGGACCCTAGGGAAAATAGGTTTTGAGTTGACTCACTTGTAAGAACCCTAATTGGCTTAAACACCCAAAATGGAGCTTTAATTAATTAGAGCTAATCATACATCAAACTGACTTGAAATCAATTCTCCACTGACCTTTAGGATCAGAGGAACCCACCATAAAATTTGAAGTCAATTGGACTTGGTTAGCCCTATCAAATGGGTTGATTAAGCCACTTAGCCAAACCTAAACTTCAAAAATTCATAACTTTCAAAGTACTTCTCAAAAATTCACCAAATTGGTTTTGGAGCCTCTCTGATATCAGGGGAATTTAAAAAAATTAAAATTGCAATTTTCCAAAAAAGTTGATTTTTTGCATTATTTTAATATTTTTAATAATTAAAAAATAATAAAAATCACAAAAATAATAAAATTCACCAAAATGTCACATTTTGAATTTTAATCACTTAGGAACAAACCCCATATTTTTCTTAAGTCTCTATGATGAGATATCAAATTTTAAAGCCCTAAGGTAATTTTAAAATAAAAAAATGTATTTTCTAGCATTTCCACTAAAATAATTCTAATAAATCAAAGAAAAATCAGAAAATTATAAAAATTGGTTCTATGGTTTCCTTGTTATTAGAGAGATTTTTGAAAAATATAAAATTCATTTTTAAACCTTTATTTTATTTTTAAATTAATTAACACTCCAAAACTCAAAATAATTATAATAAAAATAATATAATTCAAAAAATCACCAAAATTGGTCCAAGTGGTTCTATGGTCATTAGGAATGTCTCATAATTTTCTTAAGGACAGAAACTTTCCCTTGGTCATATTATTAAATTTTCCTTGAAAATCCCTATTTTCCACCAAAAATAATTACATAAATAAATTAAATATAGAAAAATCACATTTTCTCCTCTAATGTCTTGATTAACATATGAGTGAAGTCACATAAAAATTTGAAATTCATTTAAGCTCAATTTAGTGAGTTATGAAATTAGTAAGTTTAAAGGGCAAAATAAGAATTAAAATTTTAACCTATAATTAAAAATTTTAGGTTTAATTAAAAGGGTGGGTAAAATATTTGATACTAAGTTGATTTTGGATGTTTGAAACTTAGGCAATTAAAGGGTAGAAACCTACCAAATAATTTGAAAATAATTAAAATAAACCTTAGTTAAATAATTAATTAAATTTGGAAGAATAATAAAAAATTGGAATTATTAAAATAGGGATATTATTAGGAAGAAATTTATTCTTTAATTCAAGAATACCCAAATTAATCGCCTCAATAATATTTAATTCCTAATTAAAATGATAATCCAAATTCAAGATTTAAAATGCTAAAAGACTTAATCATTAAATTAAATTGAAGTTAAAACATTTAAATTAAATCCTTTTAAAATTTCAATTAAATTAATATTTTAACAATTAAAATTAAATCATCCTTAAAGCATAAAAAATAAAATATTAAATTAAAATAAAAATAAAATTAAATTAAAATTTAAATTAAATTAAATTAAATTGAATTAAATTAAAATTTAAATTAAATTAAATTAAATTAAATTAAATCACATTAAATTAAATTAAATTAAATTAAATTAAAACATATTAAATTAAATAAAAAAATAAAATCAAGTTAAAATAAAATTAAAATTAAATTAAATTAAATTAAATTAAATTGAAAGTAAAACTAAACCAAATTAAATTAAACTAAAATTAAATTAAATTAAATTAAATTAAATATAACATCACCAAAGACATAAAGAATTCAAAATAAATCTAAAACAACTCGAACACTATTCCAAACTTAAACCCATTAATTGAAATTAAATTAAATCACAAATCACTTGAACATTATATTGCCCTCAAAAGCTCTTGTTGTCATAACTCCTAAACGGAGTGTTAAGTGAAGTATTACTTCACTCATGGGATATTCAAATGTCCTAGTTCACTGAGCAAGATAACAAAACTTGAACTCCTGGATGATTAATTCATTTGTATAATTAAATTCTCTCGGACTTAAAACAATCCTAGAGGTATTGAAAAGATGTTTAAGATTCGTCTTAAGCACTTCCTCAATATGATAGGATATTTATAAGAACAATTGAACTTTATTGTTCTTTGATGAAGAAAATCGTCCTCAAACTAAAACACAAGAACCTAGACGTCATAGGAGATGACTAGCTATAGGAGTAGAACCTCGGTAGTAAAACCATAACCCTTCCCTTAGCTTTACCTAGGAACTCGCTTTAAATGCTTAAATATTCTAAATTGTGTTTAAGTGCAGCTTGGGATGACGGGAAGACCCTCCAGGTACGCTTTTGTTTTATTGCAATTTACCTCCTTGCAATTTACTTTATTGCAAATGCACTTTACTTTTCTCGCATGATAAACAACTGTTGCATGAAAACCCACACCTCTAGGATAGTCCCTAAAACTGAAACCAAAACTAAATTAAAAGTCATTACAAGATAAAATTCACCGTCACAACATTTCAAAATATAAAACAACTCAAAATTTAATCACGAACAGAACAACAAAACTACAACTACAACTAAATAAAATGGTCTTGTTGGATGATCGGGAATATCTCAGATGATGTAACCTACGTGTTGCTAACGGGATTTCCCACGGTCTAAATGAAAGTGTGGAACTCATTTAGTTGAGTTTAGCAAATTCATCTGGACTAAGTGAATCCGATAAAAATAACGATGCCGGAAGGATGGAACCGTGGGATCTTAACCGGTGTTGTTATAATCAACTTTAAGATTTGTTTTAATTAAAACATAAAAAAAACTTGGAAATTAAGACCTTCTCTAAACCAGTAACACTTCTCTCATCTCCCGATTTATGACTTCTAAACTAAACCTCTCGCAACAACAAGGAGCTCGGGCATGGTGGGCAAGCACGGCCATCGTCATCGACAGAAACTCGAGTCTACTTCAAGCAAAACTTTCTTAGAATTAAATAATCAAGCCATAGGACTTCGAGGTAGTTTGCCTAGTGCAACATAAATCCTCAACTCTTCGTTAGGCATTTGCATGATCATGTCATGTAAATTAAGCCCTAACCGGTCTTAGGACTCCGAGGTGATCATTCGGTACGACATAAACCCTCACATCTTCGAGGCTGTTTGCATGACTGCATCATACAAATAAGTCCTAATTAATTAAAATTGGCAAGATCAAAACATTAAATAAACATTAGGACTTTCCTAAATTCAAGCCAAACAATAGGATAGTCGGGAAATTACCGAAGTTCGCTTTGAATTTGTAATTTCTCCTACCTTTCTTCCTTTGAATTCCCAAAACAAAATGTTCCAAATTTGATCCATTCCCTATTGAAATTCCAAAATTCAATCCCTTCAGAACTTAAACTTTGAAATTCTTGAGAGCAGAATTACTTATTATTATCGAGAGTTTTCTTAAGTGATTCACTTCATTTAAGATGTAATTAACTATAGTGGGCTCGCCTTTATAGGGAACTTTAAGAACCTGTAGTAATATAAACCCCGCTTAATTTCTTTGTATTAAGCAGGGGAACTTGTCGGCTTATAAAATTGGTTCGCGTACCAAACGGATGTCACAAATCTTCTAGTTTATTTAATCGAGCCCCATCATCAAGCAAGTGTGTCTATTCTTCAGGATAGATACATGGTTTGTGGTGCGGTGCTCGTTTATATAAACTATTTGGGATGTGAGATCAGTTTGATTTCATATCTTAAGATTTTCAAACTTAAAATTATTTTTAAAATCAAATACTACTTTCTAAACCATATATACATATTTAAATTAAATTTATAAATCTAAAAATTCGCCGACAATTTATGGCGACTCCGCTGGGGATGAATTCCTCTCTCCATGTTTAATCAGATAATTCTGCTTTCAAAAATCGGTAGTATATCCATGTCCCTAGTGGATCAAACTACCCTTCTTCCCGTTGGAATACTCTGTCCATTTCTACCTTGAACAAGTATAGCCAACATTCTCTCGGATTTAGGAGCCACTGTTTAGACACCCCTAAACAGAGAGGTTCCGAGATCCTTTTACCTCATTTCGAGGTGGGGTGGGCCCCCAATAGGTATTAGTTTAGGAGCGATCTTGCGGGTCGAGAAGTTTCTACAAGACTTTCTCTTCCTTTTCCAGCTTCCTAATCAATTCCTTTTACCCTTCCTACAACTCTCCTTCTTTTAATAATTCTTCGTCCTAGCGAACAAATCTTTTAGAAAAACAATTATCTAAATAAATTTTCTTTTAATACCACAAATACATTAAGATAAACGGAAATGTGTTCGGACTCTTTCTTTTTCGTCATAAGTTTTACGACAAGAGGAAGCACAATTCGGGGACTAACATTTGGAATCTGCCCTGCAAAAATGGAAGCCCCAAAACTAATCTTCTCCTTCGTCAACGGACTGGACCTGGCTGTTTTCAAGGACGAACTGCCTAATAATGGAATCATTCGATTCGGACAAGGATTCGGGGACACCGACATCAAAATCCCCGACGTCACTCTCTTTTCACTCACAAGCAAAGTACCGGAACCGAGAAGCCGTTGATCGAGTTTAACCTCAAGTCAACTCATGAATTCCCTCCTTCCGCAAAAGATTCCAACCGAGAGGAGTACTCGTTGTTCGCAGAAGGACTGTTGTTGCTACTCCCACCGGTCTAGTTGTCTCTGTACCTACCCCGGCTTCTGCCAGACTAAAGGGGAAGGAAATTCAGAACTGTGATGAACCTGTGGAGGGTACAGATCTTCCTGTGAGACCTTCCATTTTCGAGGTCGGGTCCAGCCGAGAATTCCACCACCGACACGGACTCGGAGGAGGAACAAGTAGAAGGATTGCTAGAGAAGCCGTAGCCGCCGAAGTTGCTTTCCGGAGGAAATCCCGAACCGCCCGAGTATACACCGCCGCTCGAATACATACCACTTTTGGGAGGAAGTAGGTTCCATCCCCTCTCCGCCGCAGAGGACGAGGAAAATGTCCGCAAGATTGCTTCTGCATTGCCTCAGCCCGCATATTACAATGACGGCCGTAAGAAAAGGGCTAGAATTCGCCATTTGCTCGACTACAGACCCTGATAGAGAAGTTAGCAAAGAAAGAAAAATGCCCTGTATCAGAGATTTTAAGAAGGATAGGGCGGGTGCTGGCCAAATCCCGTCTTGGGCCGCGAGTAGAACCTGCTATCGCTGCAGAAAAGCCGAATAAGAGAATGAAAGCTAGTCCACCTGTCGTTGTTTCAGGACTACAAATTAGTGAGGATACCACCTTCCAACATTTGGCTGACAGACCATCCAGTCCTAGACTCATGAGAAGGAAACCCGACAGTTATCGCATGACAACTGCAAGGATGTACAGAAAAGACCATTAAAAGATGCTATGGAAAAGCTAAGAACTGATATTCAGTGATTAGCAAGAGAAAGAGAAGAAAAATTCGGAGATGAAGTCGACTCGTCAGAGTTCATGGATGATGAATATGTAGAAATTAACATGGTTGAAACACAAGCTTCATCAGCTTCACAAGGTGCTCCTGCAGCCGCAGAAAGAGAGGAGCCGGAAGTGATGAGGATGCAGCTTCAAGAGAAAGATGATACGATCTCCCAAATGGCAAAGAGGATAGAAGAGATGGTTGCAGCCCTAGCCACTCTCCAGAGTCAGGTTCAACCCCAAAGAGAAACACCCCCAGAAGTTATTCACATTGTAGACGGAGGAAAGGAGATTACATCCGTCAACGGGGATGATCAGTTAAAAAAGGATGCAATACAAAGCATGATTCCGAAAAAGGATATCAAGAGCATGATGGAACAGCAGGTGCGAGAAGCCTTGGCACAATTAAAGAGCGGGACATCCATTCGGACGGGTAGGCCTTACCCCGAAGAATTCGACGCTGTCTAATATCCGAAAGGCTTCGTACCACCTTTATTGAAGACCTTTGATGGAACCGGAAACCCCCGGCAGCATGTTGCACATTTTCGGGCCAGTTGTTGCAATGCCGGCGGAAGTGATGCTTTACTCTTCAGACAATTTGTCAGCAGCCTATCAGGGATCGCCTTTGATTGGTATGCGGAATTACCGAACGGTTCGGTGAAGACATTTTCAGAATTAGAGAACCTTCATCAAGCGATTTGCCGGAGCTCAGCACCACATCACTATAGGTGATTTAGTGGTAGAGAAGCAGAAGCCGAACGAAACTTTGGTGGACTACATACTTCGATGGAGGAATCTAAGTATGAAGTGTGAGCCACAGCTACAAGAAAAACATGCAGTCGGTATTTTACTTAAGAGCATTCATGGCCCGATAGCACTTCTCCTCAAGGGATTTACTATTAAGACTTTCGAGAAGTTGTTAAGCAAAGCCGGAAGCTTGCAAGAGGAGGCGAAGCAATTAAGTTTCACCGACAAAACAGACAAACGAAGCCCGTGAAAACTTTTGAAAAGAAGTCCGGATCTTCGCAACGAGCCGATAAAGGCAAGCAGCCAATACAAATACCGCCAGAACGGCCGCAGCAAATTCAACAGAATTACCAGCAACCCCGACCCAGCTATCAGTCATCTCAACAGTATGAACAACCGCCTCGTCCACAACGTAAGTTAAGGGAGCTTCTGAGCAGGGAGTATCCGTTCAAGAATGACGCAGTGCCGAAAATATTTCGCAGTCTGATGAAGACTCTAGATTTCCAACTGCCAGAGCCTAAGAAACCAGAAGAAGTCGACAAGAAAGGTGATCCCAACTTTTGCCCTTACCACCGGATGCTTGGACACAAGATAGAAGATTGTATTACCTTCAAAAGTTGGCTCAACGACAATCTCCGAAAGGGAACATAACGATCCCGAAGGAATACATGAAGGAACCCCAGAAAGGAGGTTCCGTCAATGTTATCTCGACGGATCTCATTATCCCGATAGATCCCTATGCGACTGATGATGGATGGACTACCGCTTGGACAAAGTCTTCGAAGAAGATTTTGGATCGCATCCAAACCACTTCGGTGCGAGCCTCAATTCGTAGTTCGAAACCTCGTCAAGTCGGCACTATCACTTGCGATAGAAGAACCACCTCAACAAGAGACGATTGAAGAAAAGAAGAAAATTGATCAAGAAGAAAAGACCGAGGCTCTTAAGGCTAGACTAGGGGCTGCTTATCCTAGGATGATTGTTTCCGATTCGGGGGAGAAATCCCTCGAACCTCTGACTCTGTATGATTATTTGCTCACTCCGGTGGGATCTTATAATGATAAGGGTTATGGCGTTGGCTACGTTTTGATCGTTTCTAACGATTACGTAACTAGCGACAACCAACCTAATCCGGACATCGATTCCGATACAAGTAACAATTCTCAAATCATACACAATCTCGACGATCACAATGACAAAAAAGACATCCACCAAGGAGGCTACGAGAGTTCAACAAGCAACGAATCTATTTGCGAGTTTCGAGGAGCTCCAGTCACAATAGAGTTAGAGCCTTCGGACTCTGAAGCTAATCCAGAAGAACCTGTCATTCCGATTCAGGAGGAGACACCAGCAAACTCAATGCTAGATTTAGAAGAAATTACAGAAGTCAACTTAAGAAGTGGAAGAGTTCTACCTCCGAGAATGGGTTCAAAGGACAAATGAAAGCAGGTGGTTGTTCAGGAAGAACCAACCCCGACAGAAGAAATACCCACTCGGGAAGAAATCGAGACACATGAAAATAAAGTGGACTACAACGTGCTAGCCCATCTTAGGAAACTACCGCCAAACCGAGCATCTACGACGCTCTCATCTTATCAAAGGAGATGAGAGAAGCTCGATCAAGGCCTTGCTTGATCCGTAAATTTGCTTAGCTCAAATGACCGGGGATTCCTTAGATGAGGTTTGCTCGTTAAAGGAACAACGAGGTGTTACCTTTACGGACAATGACCTACTACTGGGGACGTTGAGACCACAACCGACCGTTGTACATTTCGATTACAATTGGGAAGTTTACACTCTCCGTAGTATTGGTGGATCCAGGAGCATCAATCAATATAATGAATCTTCGAACGCTAGCATACTTGGAAATTGATGCTCGCGAGCTCGAAGCGTGACAAAATGTTATTAAGAGGATTCAACCGTAAAGGAGAAAG
This sequence comes from Papilionanthe hookeriana x Papilionanthe teres, assembly GCA_022702705.1. Classification (NCBI taxonomy): domain Eukaryota; kingdom Viridiplantae; phylum Streptophyta; class Magnoliopsida; order Asparagales; family Orchidaceae; genus Papilionanthe; species Papilionanthe hookeriana x Papilionanthe teres. The sequence goes on from CM040432.1 coordinate 110,246,768, forward strand.
AGCCCTCGGATCAATAACATCGCTAATGAAGACCGGTGACTTAGCAAAGACAATCGCGAAATTTCACATAATTGATTCAGAAACGTCATTCAACGCTCTACTGGGCCGACCATGGATACATGAAAACCGGATGCTACCATCATCCCTACATCAGTGCATCAAATACTACGATGGAGGGGAACATTGCATCAAAGGTGACTTACAACCATTCTCCGTACATGAAATTGGAATCCATGAAGATGCAGCTTATTACGCACCTCCAAAGAAAACAATCTTCTCCAGAGATACCATAACAAATGAAGCAAAGGAAGTTCGGGATGACGAAGAACCTCGAGTTCTAGTCCAACAGTCACTCACCGCTCCCTTTCAACGAGACGGTGAAGGTTTCTCCACAACTCGCATCCGAGGTCGAGGCCGGGGACGAGGTCGTGGCAGAGACGTTAGGACAGTTGGACAGAGGAAACCAGCCATCAATGTTGATTGGGAAGACAGTTCTGAAGAAGAAAAAGAAATCAAGCAAGAAGCAGCGACAATAAGTCGGAAGAAGCCGCAATTCAGGATCTCTCTCGAAGATGAAAAGAACGAGGAATATAAATCGATGTACAAGAAGATTAACCACTATGTACATACTATGACCCTGACCCCGATCGATTCTAATAAGATTGAGGGTATGGTGGTCAAAGAGGTACGTAGCGGCGGTGCAAAGCCCATCAAATTCTACCGTGGTGCTCCTTCCTCAAAAACTGAAAATAATGTACAATTTGAAGATGCTACTTCATCAGAATTAATGGAATTGCCTTTTGAGTGGTACTCTCCCTGTGTTCAAAATTTAATTCAGCATGGTTTCTTACCTCGACAATGGACAAAAGGTCAATCACAACATTTTGAAAATTTATGGAATAACTCCGGTCGTCCACCCAATTCAAGGCATGGTCTCGGATTCGGCACAATAGGATCGACTGACGATACTGAATTTTGCTTGGTTGTCACTTGCGAGTCTAATGAAAACTGCATGGAAACTACAGAAGAACTTGAAGATTTACAAATTGGAAACGCTCCACCAGAGTTCGAAGAAGAGATCAAATCTACAATAGATGAGTTAACTGAAGTTAACTTAGGTACTAGCTGAAGAGCCTAGACCTACCTTTGTTAGCTCCTTACTCAATAAAGAAGACTCGAAGAAATAATCAAGTTATTAATGGAATTTAAAGACTCGTTTTGCTTGGAGCTACGATGAGATGCCGAGATTAGCTCCGGAGGTCGCAATCCATAAGCTAGAGTGGATCCTACTGCTCCGATCGGACAAGGTTCCGGAAGAATGCGTTTAGAAATCGAACAACAAGTCATAGCCGAAGTTAAAAAGCTAATAGACGCCAAATTTGTCCGTGAAGAACAATACCCGACTTGGTTAGCCAATGTGGTGCCGGTCGGAAGAAGAATGGTCGGATCGAATTTGTGTGGATTTCGGAGATTTAAACAAGGCATGTCCAAAAGATGAATTCCTCTACCGATCCCGTAATTAATGATCGACATTGCTTCAACACATGAAATATTCTCATTCATGGATGGATCTTCGAGGATAAAACCGGATAAAAATGTCTCCAAAAGATGAAAAACTTACAAGCATTCGAACGCCGATCGGAGTATATTGCTACACGGTGATGTCATTCGGCTCGAAGAACGCAGGAGCAACCTACCGGAGAGCGATGACAAGAATTTTTGATGATCTCATCCACAATCAAGTCGAATGCTACGTGGATGATGTGGTCATCAAGAGCAAAGTAAAGGAAAACCACTCGTATGATTTGAGAATTGTTTTCGAACGATTAAGACAATTTAACCTTAAGATGAATCCCTTAAAATGCGCCTTCCGCGTCACCTCCGGGAAATTCTTAGGATTCGTTGTCCGACATCGTGGAATTGAAATCGACCCGGAAAAGATTAAAGCTATCTTAGAAATGCCACCTCCCAAAACCTTAAAACAACTACGATCTTTTCAAGGGAAGTTGGCATATCTTCGACGCTTTATCTCGAACTTGTCGTGTAGGTGTCGGCCTTTCTCGGCATTAGTTAAAAAGGACGCCAAATTTATTTGGGAAGAGAAATGCCGGAGGGCCTTCGAGGACATTAAACAATATTTAATGACACCTCTTGTCTTAGCGAGCCCCTAGTCTCGGTGTAGACCGTTGATACTTTATACCGCGGCTTTGGACGACTCTCTCGGAGCCCCGTTAGCCTGTGTCAATGATGAGGGTAAAGAAAATGCTCTTTACTACCTAAGCCGTCGTTTACTTCCGACGGAAATAAAGTATCCCACAATTGAAAAGCACCGTTTGTCCCGATCTTCGCCGCTCAAAAGCTCAGGCACTACATGCTTTCTCATAAGGTCAACCTGATCTCGAAATTTAATCCATTGCAATACTTGATGACCCGTCCAACACTTTCTGGCAGACTTGCCAGGTGGTCAATGATATTATTGCAATTCGATATAACTTTTGTGCCTCTTCGTGCCGTAAAGGGACAAATCCTAGCAGACTTCCTCGCAGCACACCCTCTGCCGGCTGAATCTCCTCTCAATGACGACTTGCCAGATGAACAAATAATGAGCTTAGAAGACCCTGATGATCGACGTTGGGAATTATATTTCAACGGAGCATCTTCAAGCACACAAAGACGAAGAATCGCAAGTGATAGTGCCCGGTAAGGCGAGAATCGGACTAATCTTTATAACACCGGAGCGGGGGATGTTAAGATACTCCTACCACTTAACGAGCCGTGTACAAACAACGAAGTAGAATACAAAGCTCTCATAACAGGACTGGAATTAACTATTCAAATGGGGATAACAAACATCAACATCTACGGGGATTCGCAGTTAATCATTCAACAGATCGCCGGACAGTACATAATTTTAAAGCCAAGACTCGAGCAATACTTCCAGTATGCCATACAGTTGTTGGAACAGATTCCGAATGTGACGATCTACAAAATTCCAAGAAAAGAAAACGCTTTAGCAGATGCGTTAGCCCGCCTCGCAAAAGAATTTGCCTGCTTGCAAGATGAATCAGTGGAAGTGTCAGTTCACGGACGTCGGGTCCTATCACAGCTCGACATAGACACAATACACAAATCGAAAAAGAAGAAGAATCGATTGCAAGCAGGTGACGGAAAACACGAGAAGATTGGCGACAGCCATTAATAGAACTACCCGCAAACAGGAAAACTACCGAGACAATAGTTCGTTAGCCCATCGGATCAAGAAAGAACTGCGTCCTACGCATTCATAAACAACACGTTATACGGAAGGTCTTTCGATCAAATGTGGCTAAGGTGCCTAAGCGGGTCCGAGGCCCGTGAAATTGTTAAAGAGGTGCATTCGGAACTACGTGGCGCTCACCAGTCGGGTCCGAAGATGAAAATGAAAATTAAAAGACTAGGGTACTACCGGCCCTCGATGATGACCGATCGCATGAAAATCGCCAAGAGCCGTCACCAATGCCAAGTGCACGGAGTGGTTCTACACCAACCTCCAAATGTGCTACATCCGACAATTGCGTCGTGGCCATTCGAATGTCGGAGCACGTATATAGTGGGTCCAATAGAACCACCATCTTCAAAAGGACATCGCTTCATTCTTGCGGCTACAGATTACTTTTCCAAGTGGGCGAGAGCGGTTCCACTCGGAGAAGTGAAAGCACACCACGTGCTACATTTTTTTAAGAACCAAGTTGTCTACTGTTTCGAAGTGCCGCACAGGATCATCTCAGATAATGGGTCAGCATTCAGAAGCACGCAAATCAACAATTTTGTCAGGAGAGACGGAATCGACTGGCGGTATTCAACAATTTACTACCCAAGAGCAAACGGCTCGGTCGAGGCTTTTAATAAAACTCTCGTTCAAATTTTAAAGAAAACTTTGGACGATAATAAGAGAAATTGGCACGAGAAGTTATTAGAAGCCTTATGGGCCTACCGGACAACCTTCGAACTCCTACTCAAACTACACCTTACGCTCCGGTGTATGGGTCCGAGGCGATGTTACCCTTAGAGGTCCAGCTTCCTTCACTCATAATTGCAGTTGCAAACAAAATCACGACAGAAGAGAATGCCAAATTACGACTAGAGGAATTGGAAAGCCTGGAAGGGAAAAAACTTGCAGCTTAGCAAAATTTAGAACTATACCAAGCTAAGATGGTTCAAGCCCATGACAGACTGGTCCGCCCAAGAACTTTCAAAGTTGGTGACTTAGTTCTCGTTCTCAAGAGACCTATCCTTGCACACCGCAAGATAGGAGAAAAATTTGAACCCACTTGGGAAGGCCCGTTTGTGGTTGAGGTAGTCTACTCAGAAGGCTCCTACCAGCTAGTGAATTGCCAAGGAGAACGACATATGCTTCCGATCAACGGACGATACGTGAAGAAGTATTACGCTACTCGATGTTTCGAAGGAATGAATTTTTCATCCCTAGAAGAACGAGTGAAGTAATTACTTATGATCTGAGTCCAAACCCAAAAATAATAAAAAAAAATGTGCTAAAATAAATAAAATCGTGATAATAAAGTTTTCCTTGTCCTCTCTTCCAAATCAAAATCTTTTTTTCCGATCTTTTCCCACTTCATTCTCGTTGAATTTAAAAATACAAAAGGAATAATAAAAAAAAGAGAAAAAAGAAAACTTTGTCTCTAATAAACATTTTCTTAATGTTCTTGTTCTTAGTACGACCCCCGATCCTTTTCCTTGTCTTTTCACGAGGAAATGTTGAACGGGCGGTTGGTCCCGAACTTTAGAAATGGTGTAAGCCTTGCACTCGACGAAAAGAGGGTGAAAGATGGAGCGATAATAGAGATTGACTCGGACTTCGCACCAGCGAGCCTCGCAATACGAGGAAGGTGATCCGGGTCCCGGTTGATCGAGAAGAACCGCCCGATCGGACAAGAATGAAAGTGGGTCGCCCAAGCCACCAACCCAGACGAAGAAGAAAAGGAAAACAAACACCGAGGAGGACAAGAGAATCAAGTACGTAGTCGCTACGGCGGAGGGCGGGCTTGTCGGCGCCGCGCCCAGCGAGATTCGGGAAGTACGAAGAGCTACTCTCACAGCAACTCGGCGAAGAAATAAAAATCGCCGTATCCGCAAGATGTTAAATAAACTAGCGACGGACCGGCGCGACGAGGCGATCCACTACTACCGGTGCATATACTTCGAGGATACCGGTTCGCCGGGAACCCGAAGAAAGGAGGCCGGCTCCGAGGATAACAGAAGAGACCCGGGAAATCTCAAAAAGATCGGAAGAAGGAAGGCTACCACGCCACCGGATAAAGCCCCCGATAATGCATGACCTTGTTGCGAAGCAACCCGGAGGATGTCCCGACGGAGACCATCCACGAGGAGCCGAGGTATGCGGGGAGAACGCGAAGGGATTGAGCCATATATCCCACGATGCGTCACCGGGCCTCGCCATTTGCGGATTATTCCGGAATACGAGCTAGAAAGAATGCGGAATATCGAAAAGCAAACTTTTGAATACTTCGAGAGAATTAGAGGCGGGAGGATCGATATACTTGAAGGCCTCGAGCTACATACGGACGTGTTCTCGGAATACGAACAACAACAAATTGTGGATCGCATCCGAGATTTGAAAAGGATGGGTCGAGCGAGCCGCCTAAGAGAAAACACTTACTCGGAACCCCGGAGATGGATGCCGGGGAAAGGGAGAATTACAATACAATGTGGATGCTTCGCTACAACTTCGCGAGAAGACGGAAGGGAAACCCACCGTGGATACTCCGTCATGGCAAGGTAGATCCAATGCCATTAGTCATCAAAAGGATGGTAAAGAGAATGATAAGATGGAGGGTATCGCCGGCGGATTGCATACCCAACGGTTGCATCATTGACATTTACAAGAAGGGTGATCGCATACCCCCGCACATAGATCACCACGACTTTGTCGGACCTTTACGCACGGTTTCTTTTCCGAATGAGTGTATTATCATGTTCGGATCCGACCTCCGGATAGCGAGCCCGGTGTGAGTTCCGAGGGCCGGTAAAGATACCATTACCGGTAGGTTCCGTCATGATACTAAAGGGCAACGGAGCGGATGTCGCTAAACATTGCATACCGGGAGTACCAATGAAGCGGATCTCAGTTACTTTCAGAAGGATGGATGACAAGAAAGCACCTTACTACTTCCAGCCAGACCCAGAGCTAGGTTCTTTCCTATCGCAATGAAATACATCAAAATCAAATTCTTGGGGTTGAGGATTTTACATCCGAGTCTGCATTGCTTTAGGTTCTTTCCTATCGCAATGAAATACATCAAAATCAAATTCTTGGGGTTGAGGATTTTACATCCAAGACTGCATTGCTTTAGGTTCTTTCCTATCGCAATGAATACATCAAAATCAAATTTTTGGGGTTGAGGATTTTACATCCGAGACTGCATTGCTTTAGGTTCTTTCCCTATCGCAATGAAATACATTAAAATCAAATTTTTTTTGGGGTTGAGGATTTTACATCCGATACTGCATTGCTTTAGGTTCTTTCCCTATCGCAATGAAATACATCAAAATCAAACTTTTGAGGTTAAAGATTTTGCATCCAATACCACATTGCTCTGAGTTCTTTCCTCATTGTAATGGTTCAATCCAATCAATTCAAAATTTTTGAGGTTGAAGATGTTACATCTAAAACCACAAAATCCCAATTTTCATTTCAAGTTCAAATCCCTTCAAATTAATTTTAACAAAACTTCAATCTAAATTGAAACTCAAACTAAAATCTGAACTCACACATCAAAACTTAAACTGAAACAAAATGAAATCTAAGTCGAATTCCCCGAGATCATGCGATTTGGGATTCACCTCCTTTTCCTTTCCCCAGCGAGAGTTCAGGAATCTCCAGTCTCAGAGATATACTTGACACTCCCCAGCGGAAATTATTCTACTTTGTCCTAAGTTTGTCACTTGGACATCTGTGTTGGTTTGTTGATCTTTTCGGTCAACGCCAATACGCGCGGTGTGCTTGGATAGCACACCACACCTATTGGGGGTCCATTTGTTGACCTCATTTTTGACGAGGTCTTCTTTTCTCTCTTTAGTACTTAGGATCTAGCCTTAGGCTTTTCCTTTGACTATCTTAGAGGACTAGAAGTGGAACCCACCCTTTAGAAGTCCAAACACCTCTTGACTCCTTGCAAACCCCACAAGCTTGATTGTAGACCCCTAATCACCTAGAGGGTTGAAATCAAATGTGGAAGTTTAAAGGATGAGTTCCTATAGGACTCTTTGGCCTTAGGACTGCCCACAGGTGGTCCGGTCCAGTGAGGGCCGACTTACACACACACTACACTTATACACTACACTTTCACACACCTCCTAAAACCACACCTATACCCAACTTGACCTCCTGACTCATGAAGGTGATTCACATGGATGGTCCTTAACCGCTAAGCCCTCGGCAAGAGGGTTAGGAACAACATAGTGAATGCCTCAAATGAGTCCCTTCATGGCTCATGTGGGCTTGATATGGCTTCATGGCTCAACCAAAATGATTTAATTCCACTTACATTTACCCAATCTTCAATTTTCTAAATTTTCAATTTTTGACCCCCGAGACCCCAGACCCGCCTAGCCTACCCAAAAAACCCTTGAAATTACCCAAAATTTTCAAAATTCACCAAAATCACCCAAATTCCTCAAAATCAATCTCAAACATTCTCCCACCACTCAAATTGACCATTTTTACCCAAAATACTCAAAATTCCAAAAAAGGGCCCCCAATACCCTCCAAATTACCAAAATGCCCCTCTTTACCCAAAAATCCAAAAATTCAGAAAATTCCCAGAAAATATCAGAAAATCCCAAATATTCCCAATTTCATTTTGTCCAACTACACCATGGGCCAATTTTGTCAATTTACCCCACTTTTGTCAAAATCCCCAATTTGACCCATTTTAACCCAAAGTGAACCCAATGTCAAACCAAACCTACCCAATTGACCCAAATTCTGGTCCAATTCAATTCTAAACTTCCATTCAACATCCCCAACACCAATCTAGACCAAATCCAAGCCCAATTTGATTGACATTTGAATCCAATTTCACTTTTGACCTTAAAGCCTAATTTGGACCCATGACCCAAACTTAGCCCAAATTAACCCAATTCAACTCCAATTAACCCCAAATCTTTTCTAAACCTTCCCTAACATCCCCAAAAACAAAACACTAACATAATTCCCCCAAAATTTGGACCCAAACCCCACTCAAATTCAACCCAAAACCAAAAAGCCCAATTTTGACCTAAACCCAAACTTAACCCAAATAGGCCCAAACCCCAAAATCCAACCCCAAAAAAAGTTGAAACCTCTTTGAAACACTCCCATAAACATTTCCCAACATTAATTTTACATCAATTTCAACACTAGCCCAACATTGGCCCAAATTAGCCTAATTTGACCTACATTGGCCCATGTACCAAATGAACCCAAATCCAACCCAATTCAAGCCCAAACCACCTTAAATTTATTTCAAATTACTCATGACACATCCCTAAAGCAAACCAAATAATTATTTGGCCCAACCTTCTACAAAAATTCCCATCCATGAAGCCCAAGGCCCACTTTCTTAATCCTTTCTAAAAAAGCCCATCCAAGACAAATTCAAAAGCCCAAAGTCCATGACAAAGCCCACATGAAATTTCTCTCATCATCCCTTTGATTTAAAACACTTCCTAAGTTCTAAAATCTATCACCAAATTAATCCATATCAAGCCTTATGACAATTCTCCTTAAATCCATCAAAAATTCCAACACCCTTCCTCATGAAAGTTGACTAAACTTTTCCCAAGCCAAAGATGAGCCATGAAGCCATGCATGAACCACATGAGAGCCATGGGATCTACTTTCCACCTCACCATACCCAAGATGGCAAGAGGAGGAGGCCCTTTCCACATTCCCTTAAGGGGATTAGCCACTTCCATGACTCCACTAAACCTTGCTTCAACTTAATTGTACTTGGATGGTGACCCTTCCCCACTAATTATGCTGACCTAAACCACTTTTTCTTCAGCCCAAACTAGCCATGGGAAGGTACACCTAGCCCAATCCATGCATTTGACCAATTTGAGCCAAAATACACCCTTACCCCATGCCATTTTGATCCAACTCCTTTACACATGTCCAAACCCAATTGACTTCACCATTGTCAAGCCCTGACCTCCCTGGTCAAGATGGTGACCCATGCCCGGCCGGCCGGCCACCGGGCCACCGGAAAACACCATGGCCGAAAGCTCACATGTGAGCCAACATTGAAATTCCCCTTGCTCGAGCCGCCTCGAGTCCAGGTGGCCACCATGGTCGTTCTTCTCTTGCATGGAGCGAGCTCGATCCCAAGCCTTAAACCCCCCAGGAGGCCCTCCAGCCTCTCCTATTTAAACCTCACCCCTCTCGGCCATGAGGAGGTGCTAAACCAACCTTAAGGAAACTCTGCCAAAATCACTCCAGACTCTCCTCCACACTTAGAGCATTTGAGCCCCACTGCTCTCTTGCCCTAATCCCCACTAACTGAGCTCGATTTTGGAGCTCGATTCTCGAGCCGAACGAGGACACTCTCGAATCCTCCACCAAAGTCAAATTAAACTCACCCACACTCGCACAAGACCAAGAGAAGGAGTTCCCAGGTGAAAGCCCCATCTCCGGGCCACCCATCCGTTCCAAACTCCAAGCTTTGTAATCGGCCGTGGTCGAAATCATACCGGAAAATTCACTGGGCCAAGGGACTTCATCCGGAGCTTGCTTGGACCCAATCGAAGGTCACACAACTCTCAGATCGAAGCTTCACTTCTCTGAGCAAAGGTATGGACTCACTCTTCTTCCCGAGCTTACAGAGATTCTCCATTTAATTTGAATCAATTTCAATGCATGTTTACCGTATGGATGTGTTCGTCTCCTCAAGATGAATCCATAGAGCATAAGAACACAAAAATCCATTGAGAATCGAGTGAGAAATTAGGGTTAGAAGGTTGACGGTCATGGGTGCACACCAGTCGTAGACGATGACTGGGAGCCGTCGGATCGAGCGTGTATCCAGCGGACGGTCTGGATCGAGCCGGACAGCGCGATGGTACATGAATCGGGGTCCCTGGAGTGCTAAGTCGGATGGCGGCGCTGAATCAGGAGACGACGCGTGGCCTTTCGGAGCTGCCGAGGATGGCGTAGCGCCGCGTGGATAAGTAGGAAATTAGGGCTATTTCCTATTTATTTAATTACCAGAACTTAGAAAATTCATAACTTTGTGTAGGAAAATCTTAAAAATAAAATAAAAATACCCTCTTGCTTAGTGAACAGAGGAGAATAATGTGGAAAAGAAATCATGTAATTTCATCAAGTATTTTATTTTTAATTATTTATTTACTCTCTGCACTATTTCAATTCTCCATGCATCTATACAATTCACCATGACATGAGACCATAGGGCTTTTGAAGCCTCTGAATTTGGGGACATTCCCTGAATTTTCCAAAGTCAGAGGCCATCCCTATGAAGAGTTATTGATTTTTCAATTCTAGGTCACTATTCCGAGTATTTTAATTCCAATAATTAGCATGTTGTGAAATAAATTCTAGGAAAATTTAGTGATGTTTCTTATGACCGGAGGACCTTAGGGAAAATAGGTTTTGAGTTGACTCACTTGTAATAACCCTAATCGGCTTAAACACCCAAAATGGAGCTTTAATTAATTAGAGCTAATCATACATCAAATTGACTTGAAATCAATTCTCCACCGACCTTTAGGATCAGAGGAACCCACCATAAAAGTTTGAAGTCAATTGGACTTGGTTAGCCCTATCAAATGGGTTGATTAAGCTATTTAGCCAAACCTAAACTTCAAAAATTCATAACTTTCAAAATACTTCTAAAAAATTCACCAAATTGGTTTTGGAGCCTCTCTGATATCAGGGGAATTTAAGAAATATTAAAATTGCAATTTTCCAAAAAAAGTTGATTTTTTGCATTATTTTAATATTTTTAATAATTAAAAAATAATAAAAATCAAAAAAATAATAAAATTCACCAAAATGTCGAATTTTGAATTTTAATCACTTAGGAACAAACCCCATATTTTTCTTAAGTCTCTATGATGAGATATCAAATTTTAAAGCCCTAAGGTAATTTTAAAATAAAAAAATGTATTTTCTAGCATTTCCACTAAAATAATTCTTATAAATCAAAGAAAAATCAAAAAATTATAAAAATTGGTTCTGTGGTTTCCTTGATATTAGAGAGATTTTTGAAAAATATAAAATTCATTTTTCAACATTTATTTTATTTTTAAATTAATTAACACTCCAAAATTCAAAATAATTATAATAAAAATAATATAATTCAAAAAATCACCAAATATGGTCCAAGTGGTCCTCTAGTCATTAGGAATGTCTCATAATTTTCTTAAGGACAGAAACTTTCCCTTGGTCATATTATTAAATTTTCCTTGAAAATCCCTATTTTCCACCAAAAATAATTACATAAATAAATTAAATACAGAAAAGTCACATTTTCTCCTCTAATGTCTTGATTGACATATGAGTGAAGTCACATAAAAATTTCAAATTCATTTAAGCTCAATTTAGTGAGTTATGAAATTAGTAAGTTTAAAGGGCAAAATGGTAATTAAAATTTTAACCTATAATTAAAAATTTTAGGTTTAATTAAAAGGGTGGGTAAAATAATTGATACTAAGTTGATTTTGGATGTTTGAAACTTAGGCAATTAAAGGGTAGAAACCTACCAAATAATTTGAAAATAATTAAAATAAACCTTAGTTAAATAATTAATTAAATTTGGAAGAATAATAAAAAAATTGGAATTATTAAAATAGGGATATTATTAGGAAGAAATTTATTCTTTAATTCAAGAATCCCCAAATTAATCGCCTCAATAATATTTAATTCCTAATTAAAATGATAATCCAAATTCAAGATTTAAAATGCTAAAAGACTTAATCATTAAATTAAATTGAAGTTAAAACATTTAAATTAAATCCTTTTAAAATTTCAATTAAATTAATATTTTAACAATTAAAATTAAATCATCCTTAAAGCATAAAGAATAAAATATTAAATTAAAATTAAAATAAAATTAAAGTTTAATTTAAATTAAATTAAATTAAATTAAAAATTAAATTAAATTAAATTAAATTAAATTAAATTAAATCACATTAAATTAAATTAAATTAAATTAAATTAAAACATATTAAATTAAATAAAAAAATAAAATCAAGTTAAAATAAAATTAAAATTAAATTAAATTAAATAAAATTAAATTGAAAGTAAAACTAAACCAAATTAAATTAAACTAAAATTAAATTAAATTAAATTGAATTAAATATAACATCACCAAAGACATAAAGAATTCAAAATAAATCTAAAACAACTTGAACACTATTCCGAACTTAAACCCATTAATTGAAATTAAATTAAATCACAAATCACTTGAACATTAATTTGCCCTCAAAAGCTCTTGTTGTCATAACTCCTAAGCGGAGTGTTAAGTGAAGTATTACTTCACTCATGGGATATTCAAATGTCCTAGTTCCATTGAGCAAGATAACAAAACTTGAACTCCTGGATGATTAATTCATTTGTATAATTAAATTCTCTTGGACTTAAAACAATCCTAGAGGTATTGAAAAGATGTTTAAGATTCGTCTTAAGCACTTCCTCAATATGATAGGATATTTATAAGAACAATTGAACTTAATTGTTCTTTGATGAAGAAAATCGTTCTCAAACCAAAACACAAGAACCTAGACGTCATAGGAGATGACTAGCTATAGGAGTAGGACCTTGGTAGAAAACCGTAACCCTTCCCTTAGCTTTACCTAGGAACTTGCTTTAAATGCTTAAATATTCTAAATTGTGTTTAAGTGCAGCTTGGGATGACGGGAAGACCCTCCAGGTATGCTTTTGTTTTATTACAATTTACCTCCTTGCAATTTACTTTATTGCAAATGCACTTTACTTTTCTTGCATGATAAACAATCGTTGCATGAAAACCCACACCTCTAGGATAGTCCCTAAAGCTGAAACCAAAACTAAATTAAAAGTCATTACAAGATAAAATTCACAATCACAAAATTTCAAAATATAAAACAACTCAAAATTTAATCACAAACAGAACAACAAAACTACAACTACAACTAAATAAAAACGTCTTGTTGGATGATCGGGAATACCTCGGATGATGTAACCTACGTGTTGCTAAAAGATTTCCCACGGTCTAAATGAAAGTGTGGAACTCATTTAGTTGAGTTTAGCAAATTCATCTGGACTAAGTGAATCCGATAAAAATAACGATGCCGGAAGGATGGAACCGTGAGATCTTAACCTAGGTGTTGTTATAATCAACTTTAAGATTTGTTTTAATTAAAACATAAAAAACACTTGGAAATTAAGACCTTCTCTAAACCAGAACACTTCTCTCATATCCCGATTTATGACTTCTAAACTAAACCTCCGCAACAACAAGGAGCTCGGGGCATGGTGGGCGACACGGCCATCGTCATCGACGAAAACCTGAGTCTACTTCAGCAAAACTTTCTTAGAATTAAATAACCAAGCCATAGGACTTCGAGGTAGTTTGCCTAGTGCAACATAAATCCTCAACTCTTCGTTAGGCATTTGCATGATCATGTCATGTAAATTAAGCCCTAACTGGTCTTAGGACTCCGAGGTGATCGTTCGGTACGACATAAACCCTCACATCTTCGAGGTCGTTTGCATGATCGCGTCATACAAATATAAGTCCTAATTAATTAAAATTGGCAAGATCAAAACATTAAATAAACATTAGGACTTTCCTAAATTCAAGCGAAACAATAGGATAGTCGGGAAATTACCGAAGTTCGCTTCGAATCTGTAATTTCTCCTACCTTTCTTCCTTTGAATTCCCAAAACAAAATGTTCCAAATTTGATCCATTCCCTATTGAAATTCCAAAATTTAATCCCTTGAGAACTTAAACTTTGAAATTCTTGAGTGCAGAATTACTGATTATTATCGAGAGTTTTCTTAAGTGATTCACTTCATTTAAGATGTAATTAACTATAGGGGCTTGCCCTTATAGGGAACTTTAAGAACCCAAGTAATATAAACCCTGCTTAATTTCTTTGTATTAAGCAGGGGAACTTGTCGGCTTATAAAATTGGTTTGCGGACCAAACGGATGTCACAAATCTTCTAGTTTATTTAATCGAGCCCCATCATCGAGCGAGTAGTGTCTATTCTTCGGGATAGATACATGGTTTGTGGTGCGGTGCTCGTTTATATAAACTATTTGGGATGTGAGATCAGTTTGATTTCATATCTTAAGATTTTCAAACTTAAAATTATTTTTTAAAATCAAATACTTCTTTCTAAACCATATATACATATTTAAGTTAAATTTATAAATCTAAAAATTCGCCGACAGTCGACTAAGCATTAAAACCTCTTTAAAATTTGGTCTTCTGCCTTCGAAATATGGTTTTAATCTATGTCCGTTTACCTTAAATCTATGTCCTGTTTTTGGATCTTCAATTTCTATAGTTCCATACGAAAATATTTGAGTTATGGTGAAAGGCCCTAACGATCAAGATTTCAATTTCCCAGGAAATAATTTCAATCTAGTATTATATAGCAAAACTTCTTGTCCTGGTTCAAAATTTCTCTGATTAATCTTCCTATCATGCCATAATTTCATTCTTTCTTTATAAATCCTATCATTATCATATGATTCATTCCTTAATTCTTCTAATTCATTTAATTGCAACAATCTCTTCTCACCAGCTTCTTTCATATTATAATTAAATTCTTTAATTGCCCAATATGCTTTATGTTCTAATTCAACTGGTAAGTGGCAAGTTTTTCCATATATAAGCATGTAAGGAGTCATTACAATCGGAGTTTTATAAGCGATCCTGTATGCCCATAATGCGATTGTCTAGTCTTATAGACCAGTCCAATCTATTAGGGTTTACAGACTTTTCTAAAATACGCTTTATCTCTCGATTAGAAACTTCAGCTAATCCACTAGTTTGTGGATGATAAGCAGTTGATATTTTATGAATAATCTGATATTTTTCTACTAGTTTGTGAATATATTTGTTTCTAAAATGAGTTCCTCCGTCAGTGATATACACTCTCGGCATTCCAAATCTAGTAAAAATATTTTTCATTAAAAATTTTGAAACACTTTTAGCATCACACCTAGGTAAAGCTTGTGCTTCAATCCATTTGGAAACATAATCAACAGATACTAATATATATGAGTTTCCAAATGAAGGAATAAAAGGTCCCATGAAATCTAATCCCCAAACATCAAAAATTTCAACTTCTAATATAAAATTCAGAGGCATTTCATTTTTCCTTGATATATTTCCTACTCTTTGGCATTTATCGCAGGTTTTTATATATCTGTATACATCTCTAAATAGAGTAGGCCAGTAGAATCCAGATTGTAGAATTTATACACAGTTTTATCAGTCCCAAAATGTCCTCCAAAATCAGAATCATGACATTTTTGAATAATTGGTTCAGTTTCTTCATAAGGCACACATCTTCTAATAATTAAATCCTTACATTGCTTATATAAGTATGGTTCATCCCAAAAGTATGATTTTGTATCATGAATGAATTTTTTCTGTTGTTGCAAAGTTAACATAGGTGGTAAAATGTCACTTACAATATAATTTACTATATCAGCATACTAAGGTATTTTCCACTTATTTATATTATAAAGTTGTTCATGAGGAAAACTGTCTATAATTTCATTATCAGTATCAGATAATTCATGATATTCTAATCTTGATTAATGATCAGCAATTTGATTATCAGTTCCCTTTTTGTTAACGATCTCAAAATCAAATTCTTGCATTAATAACATTCATCTAATTAATCTTGGTTTAGAATCTTTCTTTTGCATTAAATACTTAATAGCAGAGTGATCCGTATGCACAATACATTTAGTTCCTATTAGATAATGCCGAAATTTATTGAAAGCATATACAACTTGCTAATAATTCTCTTTCGATAACTTGTATAATTTATTTCAGCATCATTTAGAGTTTTACTAGCATAATATATAACTTTGAAAATCTTATCATATCTTTGCCCAAGAACTGCTCCTATAGCATAATCACTAGCATCACACATAAGCTCAAATGGTCTCTCCCAATTAAGTGAAACTATTATTGGTGTTGTAATTAATTTATCTTTTAATAATTCAAAAGCATTCAGGCATTCAGTTGTAAATTCAAATTTCTTGTCCTTTTCAAGAAGTTGGCATAGAGGTTTAGTAATTTTTGAAAAATCTTTTATATAACGTCTGTAGAATCCAGCATGTCCAAGAAAACTTCTTACCCCTTTTACCGTAGTTGGAGGTGGTAATTTTGCTAAAACTTGAATTTTTGCAGGGTCTACTTCCAAGCCTTTTTCCGAAATTTTATGCCCTAATACAATGCCGCCTGCAACCATAAATTGACATTTCTCCCAATTAAGAACTAAATTAGTTTTCTCACATACTTCAAATACTTTTTCAAGATGATTTAAGAACAGAGAAATCATCCATAAATACTTCTATTCCATTATCAATTAATTTACTAAATATAGACATCATACATCTCTGAAATGTTGCAGGTGCATTACATAATCCAAAAGGCATCCTTCGAAAAGTGAAAGTTCCATAAGGACTAGTAAATGTAGTTTTCTCTTGATCCTCAGGAGCAATTTGTATTTGATGATAACCGGTATATCCATATAAGAAACAAAAATACTTATGTCCGGCTAATCTATCTAACATCTGGTCTAGAAATGGTAAAGGGAAGTGATCTTTCCTGGTAGGTTGCGTTTAATTTTCTATAATCAATACATATTCGCCATCCAGTAACTTGTCTTATAGGGATAAGATCATTATTTTAATTAGCTTTTTCGGTCACTCCTCCTTTCTTAGGCACACAGTGAATTGGGCTTACCCAAGCACTGTCAGAAATAGGATATATAATACCATTATCTAACCATTTTAAAATTTCTTTCTTGACTACTTCTTTCATTATCGAGTTTAATCTCCTTTGGGGATCTACTCTAGGCTTATGTTCATTATCTAAAATAATTCTATGCATACAGATTGAAGGACTAATTCCTTTAATATCTGCTAAAGTCCAACAAAAAATTTTCTTATATTTTTTTAAAATATCTAAAAGTTTTTGTTCTTGAGATTCATTTAATTCGGATGAAATAATAGCGGCGAGTTGAAGAATTACCCAAGTAAGCATATTTCAAATGATTAGGTAACATTTTTAACTCAAGTTCAGGAGGTTTAATAATCGATGGAACTATATTTTTTTCAGAGTTTTCTGTATTGTCCAAAAATTCAAATTTCTCTTGAATATAATCTAGTTCTTCATTTATATCGGCTTTTTCAATTAATTCAGTATTCTCTTTTTCTAATTTTTCTTCACAATATTCCTTAAAATGTTCTTTTTGTAAATGATCAAGTACTTCCATTCGAAAACACTCATCCTCTTTTTCTAGCGCAGGATATTTCATTGATTTAGCAATATTAAAAGTAACTTTTTGGTCATTTACTCTCATAATTAATTCTCCTTTCTGAACATCAATCATAGCTTTCCCAGTAGCTAAAAATGGTCTTCCTAAGATGATAGGAATTTCATTTTCTTCTTCCATATCTAATACAATAAAATCTACAGGGAAGATAAATTTATCCACTTTTACTAAAACATCTTCAATAACTCCCTTAGGATATGTAACAGAACGATCGGCTAACTGAAGAGTTACTGAAGTAGGTGAAATTTCTCCCAATCCTAATCTCTTAAAAATTGATAGAGGCATTAGATTGATGCTTGCTCCTAAGTCACACAAAGCTTTTCCATAGAATTTTTCTCCAATAGTGCAGGGTATAGTGAAACTACCAGGATCTTTTAATTTTTCAGGAAGCTTTTTCTGAATAATAGCTCTACACTCTTTACTAAGTGCGACCGTTTCATTATCGGTAAATTTTCTTTTTTTATTTAGAATATCTTTCATGAATTTTACATAGTTTGGCATCTGTTCTAAATCTTCTACAAAAGGAATATTTATTGTTAATTTCTTCAGAATTTCAAGGAATTTAGCAAACTGTTTATCTTTTTTTATCTTGATTTAGTCGTTGAGGAAATGGTGGTGGAGGTTTTTCAACAGAAATTTTCATTGGTATTAAAGGATTTTCTAAGTTTGGATCTTGTTGATTCTTGTCCTTTTCGATTTCCACTTCCTCTTTTTGATTTTCCAGTTCTTTCTGAATTCGAGGTTCTAATTCTTTTCCACTTCGTAATTTTATCGCTTTAATTTGTTCATTTCCTTTATCTTTGGGAATTATTTCCACATTACTAGGAAATGTTCCAGGTATTTTATTATTAAGCGCGGTAGCGATATGTCCAAGTTGAGTTTCAATATTTTTAATAGCTGTTCCTTGATTTTGTAATTGGTTTCCTTGTATTTGTAATTGATTTCCTTGATTTTGTAATTGATTTCCTTGATTTTGTAAATGTTGACCCATATTTAATATTAATTCTTCTATAGATAATTTCTTATCTTTAAATTGAGGGTTATTATTATTAAATAAAGGTGGATAACTAGGTTTATAATTAGAATTTCCTTGGTTAGAGGGATTTCCTAATGGTTGTGTTATGTTATTCATCCATGGTTGATTAGTTGTGTTATTATTCCAACTAAAATTAGGATGATTTTTCCATCCAGGATTATAATAATTTGCATAAGGATTATTGGGTCTATTATTAATAGCATTTATAGTTTCATAATGAGATTGAGATTCTATAAGTTGTCCAGATGAGTTTTCTTCTAATATAGTTGGAGAGTAATTCATTCCAAAATGATCTAATTTTTAGATATAGCAGCGATACTGCGAAGTTAACATAGATATTGCATCATTTTCATGAATACTTGGCTATCTTTTCGGATTCATTCTATCACGAGCCATTGAAAATTATTGGTAGCCATTTCTTCGATTAGTGCATAGGCTTCATCAAATGGTTTTGATATTAATGATTCTCCAGCAGCAACATCGATGATTGATCTAAGAGATCCTACTAATCCATTATAGAAAGTTTAAATAATTAACCAATCTGGTAACGCATGATGTGGGCATTTCCTAAGAAGTTCTTTAAATCTCTCCCAAGCTTCATATATTGACTCTCCATCAAGTCGACTAAAAGAAGTTATATCATTTCTAAGCTTAGCGAGTTTTAGATGGTGGAAAATATTTGGATAGAAATTTTTGTGATAATTCTCCCCAAGTTTTAATAGATCCAGGAGTCTTAACGAATTTAACCACATTTTAGCCTTGTCCCTTAAAGAAAAAAGAAAAAGTCTAAGTCTAATAGCATCGTTAGATACTCCTTCATATTTGAAAGTAGCACATAGTTCTAAAAAACTAATAAGATGTAAATTAGGATCTTCAGTAGGTGATCCACTAAATTGATTGTTTTGTACCATTTGGATAATTGCAGGTTTCAGTTCAAATGAGTTAGCAGCTACATCAGGGTTTGTAATAGTTAAATGAATTTCATCTAATGTGGGGTTGGCATAATCTCTTAATGGTCTCTGTTGATTGTTATTTTCATTTTCAGGAATATTCGCCATTTGTGTTAAATTTATATTTTATCTTTTTTGTTTTCTAATTCTTTTAACTGTACGCTTTAATTCTGAATCGTAAGGTATTAAATTTTTGTTTCCAAATTTACGCATACAATTTTGCAAAATAAATTTTAAAATAGTCCGTTACTTTAGTAAATAATTTCTTTAACTCCCCGGCAATGACGCCAAAAACTTGACCCACTTTTTTATGTTGCAAATTGTGTTAATAGCAACGGCACCAAAAACTTGATCCCGCTTTAATATATATTTGATTTTATAATGGAATGTATAATGTGGATTCTACGCAAGTATATGTATCGTATCAAGTAATACAGGGCTCTAGTGGAGTCCTGGTTATCGATCCCACAAGGAAGTTTTACTAAAATTGTAACAGCTAAATTTAAAAGTATTTATTTACTAATATAGTATACAGAAATTTAGAATACTTAACTAAAGCGAACTAAAGTAAACTAATGCTTAAAATAAAGTTGATTTAAAGATTTCAGAAAAAGGTATCCTTCTCCTTGTTCTTAGAAAATTAAGTGAATGATGAGGGGAACGTGGGAGCTCTGAAGTGGCAGCCAGTATCCTCCCAGCCTAGCCGCAGATTCAGTAATCAAACATAGGATTAGTCAATGTTCTTTGCACCTGGACCAATGGGTAAAGAATAGGAATGCTCCTATTTGTCACAATATAATAATAATAATAATAATAAAATCTATTTGAATTCATTATTCACTTAATTTTCTAAGAACAAGGAGAAGGATACCTTTTTCTGAAATCTTTAAATCAACTTTATTTTAAGCATTAGTTTACTTTAGTTCGCTTTAGTTAAGTATTCTAAATTTTCGTATACTATATTAGTAAATAAATACTTATTAAATTTAGCTGTTACAATTTTAGTAAAACTTCCCAGTGAGATCGATAACCAGACTCCATTGAGCTCCGTATTACTTGATACGATACGTATACTTGTATAGAATCCACATTATACATTCCATTATAAAATCAAATATATATTAAAGCGTGATCAAGTTTTGGTGTCGTTGCTATTAACATAATTTGCAACATTAAAAAGTGGATCATATATATATATATATATATATATATATATATATATATATATATATATATATATATATATATATATATAAAGTGAGGAGAAGCTTGAGGAGATGCCTTATCAAAAATTGGCTTCATTTAAATCAACCTAAAGAATGAACTTCAATTACATTTCTGAACTTATATATATGGATTAGTCTTTTACTAAGTTGTGTTTTCATGAAATTCCAATCCTCTAAATATCTAAAGTAATTTAGTAATGAAAAGTATAGTTATTCTTGAAATAAATAGAAGACTAGAAATCTTAAACTTGAAAACTATAACCTTATATTTATAAAATTAATTTAATTATTTTAAAAAATATTTCTATCAAACTTTACTATAATACTTATTTAAATCAAATTCATAGTATTTCTGAATTAAAAATTTACTACAAATAATCATTTACTTTTATGTAGTATCTAAATTACTTGAGGACAAGTAATAGTTAAGTTTGGGGGAATTTGATCACTAGAAAATATATTAAGAATTTCATACCAATTTTATATGAAATTGCACTTTAAAGAAAGGTATTTTCTTTGTTTTATTGCAGGAATGAAGAATTATAAGTACTGAAAGCAAAAAGCACAAAAGAAGCGGATTTGGAGATAAAAAGACTCAATTTGATGAAGATTGAACTGTCCCGCCGACGGCGAGATTTAGGCTGCCGACGGCGAGTTTTTCCCAAAAGTTTTCAATATATTATAAGAAGCTCGCTGAAGGCGAGATCGGCGCGGTTAGCCCATCTTCTAGAAGCCCGCTGACGGTGAGATCAAGTCGCCGACGACGAGACAGTTGAAAAGAGCCAAAATACAATGAACCTGGACGCTTTTTGAAGAGGTGCTTAAGTACCTTTTGGAGATTTGACCCCTTCTATAAATAGAGACGAATTTGTGTCAATCTGTGTGTCAATTAGAGTGTTAGTTTTTGTCATTTGTGTGAAAATTAAGAGTCTTTGAGTGAGTGTTTAGTGTTTTGGTGTGCTGTACTGGAAGGAAGAGTCAAAGGAACTTGAGAATCGCAGGGAGAAGAATTGAGATAAGTACTTTTGTTATTTGTTTGTTAACTTTAATGAAATTCATGTTTTGTGTTATTTTTTCCATGCATTCTGAGTAGTATCCTTAGTCTTTCTCCTTGTTATTGAGATTACGTAAAATGATGAATTAAAGTAATTGTGCCTAAAATATAAAAATAGAAATTGTGCTAATCTTTAACTTAAATCTTAATTTACTTTCAATCTGGCCAATTGATTTGTTAACATTTGTTGAATTATCGACGATAGTAAAGATTACATCCAAGATTCAGGGAAGTCAAAAACCTTGGAAGGAGGGTGCAAATAGATAGGGAAATATTAACTATCGAGCGTAGAATTGGACATTTTAGTGTGACAGACTAAAATATTCAATTCAGTCTTATTGTTTGAGAGCTGAAGTGTAGATGTTAGCCCTCGAGCGAGGGGAACGTGGGAGCTACGAAATGGCGATCGGTATCCTCCTGGCCTAACTACGGATTCGATAATCAAACATAAGATTAGTCAATATTCTTTGCACCTGGACCAAAGGGTAAAGAATAGGAATGCTCCTATTTAGCACAATACAATTAAAAACTTATTTAAATTCTTCATTCACTTAATTCTCAAAAACAAGGAGAAAGATACCTTTTCTGAAATTTAATATTCAACTTTAAGCATTATTTTAGTTTAAGTATTCTTAGTTTCCGTATACTAGAATAGTAAGTAAGTTTAATTTAAATTGTCTTTGAAATTTACTAACTTCCATGTGGGATCGATATCTAGGACTCCATTAGAGCCCTATATTACTTGATAACGATACGTATACTTGCGTAGTATCCACAATATAAATCATAAAATCCATAACAGAATCATCAGTAAAAATTCAGTGCGGAATCAAGTTTTTGGTGCCGTTGCTAGTTTTTAAATATCATAATTGTAAGTATAAATATCGAAAAGTGGATCGGTTGTCAGTCTTCTATTCGAGCTCAACCGAATGGTCTTGGTGCCACTGCTCGTGGTCTTTGTTTTGCGCAAGGCCTGACGGTCTCAGTGTCATGACCTGCCATCCTTTTATTCAAGGTCAATCAGGCGGTCTTAGCACCACGTCTAGATATCTTCAAACTTCAGATGAGGTTGAGCGATCTTAGAATCGTAGTCTACTACTCAGCGGGGCGATCTTGGTGTCATGGCTGGTTGTCTTTAAGCCTTGAGCAAGGCCTAGCGATCACGGTCTGCTGGTCTTCTATTTGCCCCCAGTCGGGCGATCTTGGTGCCACGATTGAATATCTTCAAACTTCGGGTAAGGCTGGGCAATCTTAGCACCGATGTTTTCCAATATTCTATTTGCGCTTAGCCAAGCAATCTTGGTGCCACGGCTGGCTGTCTTCAAGCTTCGGGCAAGGATGAGCGATCCTGAAACCGCGGTCTGCCATTCCTTTATTCGTGCTCAGTCGAGCAGTCTTGACGTCACGGCTCGTTTTCTTCAAATTTTAGGCAAGGCCGGGTGATCTTAGCGTCACGGTTTGCCGTTTGCCCATCCCTCAATGGTAAGGTAGATGTTTTGTTGATTATTTAGTTTTTCCCAGTTCTCTGAGCATTTTTCTAACCTAAAAGTTTTGGTCATTCGATTAGTGAAGCGTTCATTAATTTTATACATATTTTTGATAAAGTACTAAGGAAATTGCAAACGAAATGTGAGAGAATATTTTTCATTTAAGGATGTTAGTATGGAGTACAAAAGTAAATTCATGGAAAAAAAATTTTAGGTCGTTTCTACTCTAGGTTCGGGGGCCCTCATTCCCTGTGTGAGTCTTTAACTTGTATGCTCCGGGTCCTACCTGAGAATCAATGATATAGGTTCAGCTCCACATTTAGTCTAGCTTTTCAACCACCTGCCCTCATGTTGTGGGATCAACCTTCTTCAGTATCATATCTCTAGGAGTGAAAGCTTTTTCCCGGCGTGCTGGTTGTAGTACCAGGTAGTTTTGCTCTTGACTTCTTCCTACTGCAGGGAAGTCTATGCTCTGACTTCTATAAGATCCAACACGAGCATTGTCCCATCATTGTTTTCTTCCAGCCATTCTGACGCACTTTCTTCGTTAAAGTTTTTAGTCATGTGGACTCGATGGTTGTGATGGTTATACTTTACCAGCAACATCACTTTTATTCCATGTGATAGTATGAATGGTGTTTGGCCGGTTGCAGTTGACGGAGTCTTGCGGATGGCCCATAAAATGGATGGGAGAATATTCACCCAACTTTCCTTCACTCCTTTCACATTCTTTCTCAACAGGTTGAGGATAATTTTATTTTCTACCTCGGTCTGGCCATTGGTCCGTGGATGATTTACCGAGGCAAACTTGTGGCTTATTCCTTGATTTTAACAAAAACTTTGAACCTTCTTGTGCTCGAACTATGTCCCATTATTCGTGATGATTATTAATGGTAAGCCATGGTGATAGATCCAGTTGGTCTAGATGAAGTTATGGACAAAAAGCACATATTCAAGCGAGAGCTTTGGCTTCAATCCACCTCGAAAGGAATTCAACCACTACAAGGAGAAAACAAAGTTGTCCTCTAGAAGGTGAGAATGGTCCCAGAATATTTAAACCCTTGACATCAAAAGGTCATGGGATGGTGATTGGTTAAAGTTGTTGTAGACCAAAATTTTGGCATTGCTCACACCTCGTAGAGAATGCTTTGGCATCTTTCAAAATGTCGGCTAGAAATATCCTTGTCATTGGACTCGATATGCCAGTGTCTTCTATCTTGAATGGTTCTCGCATTCCCTTGAGTGAACATCTTGGAGAATGTATTCTGCTTCGCTTTCTCTTACGCATCTCAAGTATATGGACGTGTTGATTTTTGGAACAGCGTTCCCACTATCAACAAATACTGTGAGGTCTTGAATTTAAATCTCTAGGGGTTCGTGACTTCCTCCGTAACCTCTCATGTTCCTAAGTACTTGAGATAAAGATCTACCTAGCTTTTGGGTTCTTCACCTTCTAGCGTCAGGCACTTCGATGATTAGCCGATTGAGTACTTTCAGTGCCCCATTCGCCAACCGAACACATTTATACTGCAAGTCAGCCACTTGGTTTATCTTCTCTACCGACATGCTCGATTTGGAACTATGCAAATTTTTGAATTTCCTCCTTTGGCATGTTAACATACTTCATCATTATCTCATCCTTGGTCCAAACTCCCTGTTTTTCTAATTTACGACAAGCTATGAGTCTGATTTTACTACGAGGATCCTGGCGCCAATTTCATGGTCTAGCGACAGGTCAATCAAAGCTTCATATTCTGTCGGGTTAGTTGTTACTTCAAATTCCACATACAATGAATGGTACAAAGCGTTCTCCTGTGAAAATGCTTAAGACACCCTCCACATATAAGAGCTTCTCCTGTTGGTCGCTTTGAACATCTTCATCCGGCCTCTCCTGCTCCGAGAAGTTTGTCAATAATTTTGGCACCCTAGTGCTTTAATAGCCTTCCAAGGAACAAAAGTGATATCAAACTCACTCAGTTGCACTCCCCATTTGAGTAGTCGACCAAAATGCTCTGGTTTGACAAGCACCGACTTCAGTGAAGAATTATAAATCACCCAAATGGGATGCGTCTAGAAGTAGAGTAACAACTTGTGGGCCGACGTAATTAAAGAAATGTTTAACTTTTCCATAATTAGACCCTCAGAGAACACAATTAGTGTAGTCGATTGGGAATTGCCTTCTTGATTCCTCCCTGACCAGCAACAAGCTGATTGTCTCAACTCCCACCCTTAAGTTCAGTGAGAGTTCTTCATTTGGCCCTGGACTTTGGAGAAGTTGTGGTGAAGCTAGGAAATCCTTTAGTCTTTGGAAATCTTGTTGGCATTCATCTATCCATTTGAAATTCTCAGCTTCAGAGGGTCTTGAAGAATGCCTACGCACTTATCTCCTAACCTTGAGATGAATCTGCTGAGAGCCGTGATTCAATCGATTAGCTTCTAAAATTCTCAAACATATTTTAGAGGCAACATGTCAATTAGTGCATGGATTTTGTTCGGGTCCACTTTTGTACCTTCAAGGATTAAGAGGTAGCCCAAAAATTTGTCGATTTAGGTCTCAGAAGTACATTTTAGAGGGTTCAATTTCATATTATATTTTCTTAAAGTTTGGAAAGTTACTTTTATATTTTTTGATGTGTAGTTCTGATGTCCAACATTTCACAAGGATATCATCGTTGTAGATTTCAATATTTTTTCTTTATGATTGGCACATATTATATCAATTAAATGTTAGTATGTTGGCCCAACATGTTTAAGTCCAAAGAGCATTACATTACAAAAAAAATACTTCTTCGGCTATGATAAAGGTGATCTTCTCAGCATCCATCAGGTGCATGTTTATCTGATTATAACTGAAGAAAGTGCCCAAGAAACTCATCACGAAGTGACCCACGACTACGACCGCCAAGGCATCAATCCTCTGCAGTGGGTAGCAGTCCTTTGGGCATGCGGTATTAAAGTTTGTGAAGTTAACGCACATTCATCATTTCTCATTGGATTTTTGGACCATAAAGACTTTCGAGACTCAGGCCAAGTATTGCACTTCTCTGATGTACCTGCTTTCTTCAGCTTCAACACCTCCTCCCTGATGGGCCCGGTCAGCGTAGTCGCAATTTCCTCATCTTTTATTTGGCTAGCCGGATAGTGGGGCTCATGTTTAGCTGGAGACATGTGACATCAACTAGTATCCATTGCATCTCCATAGCAGACCACACAAAGATATCGCAGTGGTCCCGAAGTGTTTGAATCAACAGCTTCTTGTGTCTTGCATCAAAATTATCACTTAGTAGAAAAGATTTACCGGGCTCATCTTTGGCGACGAGAATTTTTAGGGTTGTCTCGCTGGTCTCGAAACCCCCTTCCCTCCGGTTTTGCAGGTCGAGTGACTCCACTTCCACACTTCCTATCACTCGAAGGTAGTAGACATGGGATTAGTCCAAGTCTCCTTTGACAGTGAGCACCTCCCCGTCTCCCAAGAACTTGACCGCAACGTGGGAGGTGATCTATAAAAAAAATACCTATTTCTTTATGTCTTAATTCTTATCAATTTCTAAGGATATTATGCTTTAATGAAAGGTATTTTTTTGTGTTTTTGGATGTAGGTGATGTAAAAAGGTCCAAAAAAGAAAAAGGAGCAAAAAGGAGCAAAAATGGAGAAAAATAAAAAAAGTATAAAAAAATATGGCATGGCGCCTAGAAGTTGGCGCCTAAGCGCCGGACTCAATACAGAAACTGTCAAGTTTTTGACAACGTTTGAACGGTTATTTTGACGGAGTGAGCCGTTATTGGATATTCTAGAAGATTGGCAGTTGTTCCTTGATAATAAGACATGTGATACATTGCATTTGGACGCTCCAAAATGGTTTTAATCATGAAGACGTGCGAGCCAAAGTGAAGAGGTGCGAAGAACTGAACACGGTGTCCGGCGCCTAGGCACCAGATTCCGGCGCCTAGGCGCCAGACAGACCTTCTAGAATATTCATTGAATGTGGACATGTTTTGAAGAGGTGCCTCAAGGCAACCCTTGAAGCCTATAAATAGGAGTTCATTTCTTCATAAAAACGTGCCCCCCATTGTAACCCCTTTCTCTTATCCACTTTAGGATCTCTCATCCTTAGAGAGAGAAATTTAGGGCACTTTTGTTTAGTTTAGTGAGTTTATTTTCAAGTTGTTGCATCTGGAGTTCATTAAACTGTGGAGTCAGTATGAATCAAAAGATCTGTAGAAGGAATATTTGAGATAAGTATTTTATATTTGATTCAAAGTTTATTTATTATGTTTTGTTGTTTATATTCAATGTGTTCTGAGTAGTTAGTTTACTTTCTTCCTTCAATTATGAAGAGATAAATAACATAATAAAAGATTCGATGGAGAATTGAAATTCAAAATATTTTCAAAACATTGTGATGTTATTAATACCTGATCTTACTTTACTTTTTAAATTGGCCATTTAAATTTTTAAAACCTGTTGAAGAGTTTTGAGACCTAGAAGGAGAAAAACTCTTAACTTGTAAGTGTCACATGAATCCTTGGGTAGTCGAAGGCCATGTGCGGACTATTCGAGGTGAAGTGCGAAATAAATAGGAAGATAAGATTTAAAGGGCGTAGAATTGATAAGTTCTTAGAGTGACGAGACTAAATTCTTATAATTTGATTTATAGATTAGGAAAGGGTCACTAGTAGAGCCGACCATAGCCACCCTTGGACATCTAGTAGTGTGAGTCTAGATTAACCCATTCTACCAACAATACATCCGGACTGATCCGTAAATTGCTCGATGTTCTTTGCGTACGGATCGAAAGGGTAAAGAATAGGAATGCTTCAATTTGGCACAATACCACAAATCAAATTCTCCAACGAATAATAAATTATCTTAAAAATCTTAGATTAATTGAAGGGAAGAAAGTTGTTTATTTTATATAGTTTTCACAAAATCATTGTCTTATTATTGTTTTCTTTATTTGCATCTAGTAAATTAATAGTAATTTATAGTTAGATTAAAACACAAAAGATTTTTGAAATACAATATTTAGAAATTTATTACTATAATTTTTCCCAGTGGTATCGATGCTGGGGTCTTTGTTTTAAAGCCCTATATTACTTGAAACGATACGTATACTTGCGTAGTACCCAAAAAATATATAAAATATTTTCTTTTTAAAATTATATTTTTCTTATATAAACATATATTTAAAAAAGTTTTATTTGGTACACATCTATATAGCAAGTTATTCCGAGTCAAGTGTTTCGCGCCTTCGCCAGAAATTAAATTTTCTAGCGGTGGTAACAAATTCTTGTATTTGGAAGTACAAAAATCAGGTCAAGTTTTTGGCGCGTTGCTTGGGAAGAAATAGAATAGTTATAAATTTTTTTTAATATTATATTTCCAAATATATATATATATATATATATATATATATATATATATATATATATATATATATATATATATATATTATTCCTTGTTTTGTGCGAAGATTTGGTTACGAAGGATTAATACCTTTAGATTCGAGATTAGAAAGAACAATTTAAAAAATTGAAAAGGAAAACAAATTAAAAAATTTCAAGAAATGGCTACTTTACAAAATCCAATTGAACTTAATGATCAAAATGTTTATAAACCATTAAGGGATTATGCTAACCCTACGATTGATGAACTTCATAGTAGTATTCAAATACCCACTGTAGATGCTAATTCTTTTGAACTTAAAGCTGTCTATTATTCGAATGGTGCAAAACAATCAATTTGGTGGAACACCGAATGAGGATCCAAATTTACACCTTGTTAGTTTTTTAGAACTTTGTGCTACCTTTAAATATAACAATGTTTCGATGATGCTTATTAGACTTAAACTCTTTCCTTTTTCTTTAAGAGATAAAGCAAAGATATGGTTAAACTCATTAGCGATTGATACTTATTAAAACATGAAATTTGAAATGGCACAAAAATTCCTTGCTAAATATTTTCCTCCTTCTAAAGCTGCTTAAATTAAGAAATAATATTACTTCGTTTAGTCGATTTGACGGGAGACAATATATGAAACTTGGGAAAAATTTAAAGAACTATTAAGAAAATGTCCTCATCATGCTTTACTCGATTGGTTAATTATTCAAATATTTTATAATGGATTAATTGGATCTTTAAAATCAATTATTGATGCTTCTTCTTGGAGGTTCTTTAATGTTTAAATCATTTGAAGAAGCTTACACTTTAATTGAAGAAATGACTAATAACAATTTTCAATGGCCTTCTGAAAGGATTAATCCTAAAAAGATGGCAAGTATTCACGATAATGAAGCCTTTTCTATCTTAACTTCACAAGTAGCAGCAATGTCTAAGAAATTAGATAATTTTGCAATTAATATTTCACATAATAACTCTGCTAATATTGAAGATTCTCAAACTATTGAAACTTTACAAGCTATTGCAAGTAAAAATAATCCTTATTCAAATTATTATAATCACAGGTGGAAAAATCATCCTAATTTTAAGCTGGAATAATTCACAACAACAATGGGGTAATAATCAATCTCATCCCACTGGAAATTAGAATAATCAAGTTAATCCAAATTATAAACCTCCTGGACTTAATAATCAACAGAAAAAGTTATCAATAGAAGAATTAATTTTACAAATGAATAATCAATTACAAAATCAAAATACTGCTATTCGTAATATTGAAAATCAAATGGGGGCAAATTACTACTTTAATTAATAACAGACCTATAGGAACACTTCCTAGTAATGTTGAAATTAATCCAAAGGAAACTAGAAAAGAACATGAACAAGTTAAGCTGTGCAACTTAGAAGTGGAAAGGAATTAAAAGAAAGAATGCGGAATGAAATTGAAAAAGAGATTGAGGTTGAAGAGATTGAAAAACCTAAAAAAACTCTCTCTTCTAGTCAAGATCAGACTGTTATACCTCTTAATGTGGAAGTTGAAAAACCGCCACCACCTTTTCCTCAAAGACTTAAACAGCAGAAACTAGATCATCAATTTTCTAAGTTCTTTGAAATCTTTAAGAAACTTACTATTAACATACCTTTTCTTTGAAGCTTTGGAACAAATGCCAACTTACGCAAAATTTATGAAGGATATTTTAAGCAAAAAATGAAAATTTGAAGCTTTTGAAAGCTGTTGCATTAAGTGAAGAATGCGATGCAATAATTCAAAAGAAATTACTTGAAAAGATTAAGGATCCCGGAAGTTTCACTATACCTGTGCTTATTGGAGAAAAATTTGTGGAAAAGCTTTATGTGATTTAGGAGCAAGTATTAATCTCATGCCATTTTCTATCTTTTGAAGATTGGATTTAGGAGATATTACTCCCACCACTATAACCCTTCGATTAGGCGATAGATCCATCACTTATCCTAAAGGAGTTATAGAGGATGTCCTTGTTAAAGTGGATAAATTTATCTTCCCTGTAGATTTCATAGTACTTGATATGGAAGAAGATAAAGAGATACCTACTTATTTTAGGGAGACCTTTTCTAAGCTACCGGACGAGCTATGATTGATGTGCAAAAGGGAGAACTAACCATGAGAGTTAATGATCAAGAAATTAAATTCAATTTTCTTAAATCAATGAAGTACCATGATAAAGAGAAATGTTATCGAATGGATATAATTCATTATTTGATTGAAAAACATTATCAAGAAAAATGTAAAATCATTTACGAAGAAAAATTTAAATTTTTAACTGATGAAAATGAAGTAGTAGAAGAAGAAGAGACTCATTTTATTAAAGATAATTGGGAAAATTTAGACATAACTCAAAATGATATACTTTTACCATCAATTAAAAGAGCCCCTGAACTGGAATTATAAATGTTACCTTCACATTTAAAATATGCGTTTCTTGGAAATTCGTTAACTTTATCTATTATTATTTCTTCTGAACTGAGTAGAGATCAAGAAGAAAAACTACTAGGTGTGTTAAAGAATTATAAGAAAGCTTTTGGTTGGACTATTGCTGATATAAGAGGAATAAGCCCTTCCATTTGCATGCATAGAATCTTAATGGAAGAAAATTTTAAACCTACTATAAAATCGCAAAGAAGATTAAATCCTATCATGAAAGAGGTTGTTAAAAAAGAAATTATTAAGTGGTTAGATGTTGGTATTATTTATCCTTTTTAGGATAGTTAATGGGTAAGTCCCATTCATTGTGTTCCGAAGAAAGGAGGTGTGACTGTCATTGTTAATGATAAAAATGAGCTAATTCCTACAAGACAAGTTACTGGATGGCGAATTTGTATTGACTATAGGAAATTAAATAAAGCCACTAGAAAGGATGATTTTCCTTTACCTTTCTTGGATCAAATGCTCGATAAATTAGTTGGACACCCATATTTCGTTTTACGGATGGATATTCGGTTATCATCAATTACTTTTTGCTCCCGAGGACCAAGAAAAGACAACATTTACAAGTCCTTATGGAACATTTGCTTTTAGAAGAATGCCTTTTGGTTTATGTAATGCACACACAACTTTTCGAAGATGTATGATGTCGATATTTTGTGATTTGATTGACAAAGGAATTGAAATATTTATGGACGATTTTTCGAGTTTTTGGAACTTCTTTTGAATCTTGTTTGGAAAACATAGCCAAAGTTACGAAAAGATGTGAAGAAACAAATTTAGTTCTTAAGCGAGAAAAATGTCGATTCATGGTCACAGAAGGCATTGTACTTGGTCACAAAGTGTCACAAAAGGGATGGAAGTAGATCGAGCAAAAGTGAAAATTATTCGTTGAATTGCAATCACCTACTACTCATTACTTGATGTGAGAAGTTTTCTAGGTCATGCTGGATTTTATAGAAGATACATAAATGATTTTTCTAAAATTGCTAAACCTCTTTGTCATTTATTGGAAAAAAATGCAATATTTGAATTTAATAAAGAATGTATTAATGCTTTTAATATTCTAAAAGAAAAATTAATAACGCACTTTTATCATTGTTGCACCTAATTGGAATAAATCTTTTGAATTAATGTGTGATGCAAGTGATTTTGCAATTGGAGATATATTAGGACAAAAATATAAGAAAATTTTCAAAGTTGTATATTATGCTAGTAAAACTCTCACTGAAACACAAAGAAATTACACTACCACTGAGAAAGAGCTTCTAGCTATAGTATATGCCTTTGATAAATTTAGACTTTATCTTCTTGGTACTAAATGCATAGTTCATACTGATCATTCTGCTATTAAATATATATTATCTAAGAAGGATTCTAAACTCAGACTTATAAGATGGGTTTTACTTCTCAAAATTTGATTTTCAAATAGTAGATAGAAAAGGACCGAAAACCAAATTGCTTGATCATTTGTCTAGAATTAAAAATGATATTATTTCGAAGAAAATATAAATGAGAATTTTCCTAATGAATCTTTATATGTTATTCAAAGATGCAAAACACCTTGGTATGCTGATATTGTTAATTATTTAGTTAGCAATATTTTGCCTTATGACTTAGATAACAAATTTATTAAGAAATTTAAATATGATGCTAAATCTTATATTTGGGAAGAACCTCATTTATTTAAAATTGGTAAAAATTCTATGATTCGAAGATGTGTACCTTATGAGGAAACTTTTGCTATTATTCAAAAATGTCATGATTCGATTTTGGAGGACACTTTGGCATAGATAAAACTGCATTTAAAATTTTAAATTCGGATTTTATTGGCTTACCTTATTTAAAGATGTGAGAAATTATGTGAAAACTTGTGATCGATGTCGAAAGGATGGGAAATATATCTAGGAAGAATGAAATGCCTTTAAAGCTATATATTGGAAGTTGAAATTTTTGATATATGGGGTTTAGACTTTATGGGACCATTTGTTCCATCATCCGTAAAAAATTATATTTTATTAGCGATTGATTATGTTTCAAAGTGGATTGAAGTCGTTGCTTTACCAATCTGTGATTCCAAAAGTGTTTCTAAATTTTTAAAGAAAATGATATTTTCAAGATTTGGAATGCCTAAGTTAGTTATCACTGATGGTGGAAGTCATTTCAGGAATATAAAAATTCAATCATTACTACAAAAATTTGGAATCAAACATAGAATTGCAACTACTTATCACCCACAAACTAGTGGAATGAGCTGAAGTATCAAACGAGAGAAATTAAAAGAATTTTAGAGAAGACTAGTTAATCCTAAAAGAACTCATTGG
Organism: Papilionanthe hookeriana x Papilionanthe teres; assembly: GCA_022702705.1. Lineage (NCBI taxonomy): Eukaryota > Viridiplantae > Streptophyta > Magnoliopsida > Asparagales > Orchidaceae > Papilionanthe > Papilionanthe hookeriana x Papilionanthe teres. The sequence goes on from CM040432.1 coordinate 110,280,301, forward strand.
GTTGATAGACTTGATTACGCATTATGGGCTTATAGAACGAGCTTATAAGACACCGATCGGAATGTCACCTTACGGTTAATTTATGGTAAACATTGTCACTTACATGTAGAACTTGAACATAAAGCTTATTGGGCGATAAAGGAGTTTAATTTTAATTTGAATAAAACAGGAGAAAAGCGATTATTGCAATTAAATGAGATGGAAGAAATAAGAAATGAAGCATATGAAAATGCGAGGATTTATAAAGAGAAAATGAAGATGTTGCATGATAAGAAAATTTTAGGAAAAATTTTTGAACACAGACAGAAGTATTACTGTTTAACTCTCGTTTAAAACTGTTTCCTGGAAAATTAAGATCAAAATGGATTGGACCCTATATAGTTGAGAAAGTATACCATTATGGAGCTATGGATATTAAAGATCCCAAAACAGGAAAATTTTTTAAAGTAAATGGATTAAGATTGAAGCCTTATTTGGGAGATATTAAAAAAATTTATAAAGAGGCTTATGAATTGAGTCAACCTGATTAAAGATTTACTTAAGTCGGGCTGACGACGTTAAACCAAGCGCTTTGTGGGAGGCAACCCATAATTATCTTTTGTTTTGAGTGTTTTTGTGTTTTAATGTAAGGTTATGCCTTGATCATGATTATTTTGATATTACTTTAGAAAATTTTGATGCTCATAACTCTTTGTTGACTTAGGCTGAAAATTAGTTTGAAGTATGTAAGATTTAGAAATTGGATCACTCTATTCTGAATATGAGTAAAAAGGAGATCAAGTTAACCTTCATTATGATTGTTTACAATGTGAGTTATTGAGTCTAAATTACTCTTACCAGTATAATTTACCTATCTTGGAGAACAAAATTTTGAAATTTGACGATTAGGCGAAACGGAGTTGAACATAGTTCCGGCGCCTAGGCGCCAGAATTCGGTGCCTAAGCGCCAGAATCAAACTATGTATCAATAGGTCCGGTGCCTAGGCGCCGGATTCGGCGCTAAGCGCCACGGTTCTCGGGTCGTGCAAAAACAAAAAATTTTCGAGTTTTTCACACGATTTTCACCTTTAAATCAACCTATCTTCTTCCACTAACCATCAAGCAATCAAAATTACATCCCTTGCACTTCATTCTTGAGAGATTTGAGAAATTTTTGAAGAATATGGAAGGAAGAAATCATGGAGAAGAAGCTAGGGACAAGGTTTCAAAGGATCCTCAACCCTACTTCAATGGTTTCATCGCTGTAATTTTAGAGAAAATTTATAGTCGTTTGGATAAGTTTGAAGCGGAGTTTAAAAGCATTGGAGATTGCCTTTATGAGATGTTTCATCAAATTGAACATCTAGAATGGCAAATGAAACTTCAATTTGATCATTTTGCGGCTTATCAAGATGCTCAAGTTGAAATGTATGCAAAAAATAAGTGGATTGACGAAAAGATGGCTACGGATTTCCCGAGAGTGTTAGTGTTCTTTCCAAGTGGAATACTCAATTTCCCTTGTGAAGATTAGAATATTCTAGTAATTAGATAGTTATTATATGGTTTGTTGAGTCGTTGTATCGATTTAGAGAATCGATTGTGTTTGTTTATGTATTTGCTTTCATGTTCAATGTGTGTTGTTTTTGCTTAGAAATTGTTGTGTTTGAGTGTGTATTAGGAACTTGAATCAAGTATAATACTTATCTGGAATGTATTGAGTCAATATTGAAGATTATAAATAGAATTTAGTGAGTTTGATTTAAACCTTATGTTTGATTGGTGGATTAAATATTTAATTTTTATAAATTTTTGAAAAATGTTGTGGAAGTTAGAAACTGAAGCCCTACTCTGATATGAGTAATTGGAAGTTGAATTTATGAATTTTGGTGGAAAATTAGATTTAAAAATAATTTTTTGTGAAAGGCGAGTCTGGCGCCTAAGAGCCAGTTCGGCTTGTACCCAAAAATTTACTTAAATAACCCCAAAAGCCATTTTTTACGCCTAAGCTTCATCTTCTTCCCCATTTTCGCGAAAATACACCTTTTAGATCCATTTTGAGGTCAAAACATCAAGGATTTGAGCGCGAAACCACTCTATTTCTTCGTCTCAAGGTCAGATCTACACTTTAAACCATTTATTTTCGATTTTCACCATAGATTTCCCTAGTTTTGCTAAGAACCGAAATTTTGAAAAAAATTTTGATTCTTAGTGATTTCTTTGGATTTTTAAACTTATTTTAAGATTTATAAACTTAAAAAGAGTTTAAATCTTTGATTCCTAAATTTTTTCTTGTTTTCTTTCACGTTTAGATGGCTCCGAAATGTAAACGCGGGAAAGCACGAGATAACTTTGATAGCAGCAAATTTTCTACTGCGGCTGCGCATTTTTGCTTCCACGAATTTGCGACGTCCAGGAAGTTCATTTCAGAACTAAGTTTCTATCATCCGGGAGAAATGATTAAAAACACTATCGTCGCACACAATTGGCAACGATTCTGTTATTTCACTGTTGTTGCTGTTATCCCTATTGTTTGAGAGTTTTATGCAAATTTTCTGGATGCCGAAGATTATGAAGTCTTTGTCAGAGGTATCGGAGTAGGATTTAGTCTTGAAAGAATCAATATATTTTATGGCCTGCCACCAACTATTGATTGCCATTATTCTGGATTATCACCATCTGAGGGAGATTTGGATATGATCATTGCTTATTTGGTAGACGAGTCTTGGATCTTGGAAGATCAGGAAAGAAAAAAGGGTAAACTTCAAATCCTCCAAATTAATTGGTATCTCTAAAGCATGGCACTATTTTATTTCTGCAAGATTGTTACCTTCCAACGACCTGAGTGAAGTGACTAGAGATCGAGCGATCTTAAACTACTGCATTCAGGAAAGGAAGCCTATTGATGTTGGCAGTATTATTTATGATTCCGTGGATTCTACTGCGAGATCCAGCACTTCTGTTGGAATGGGATTCCCATCTCTGATTTATTCATTATGTGTTAGTAATGGAGTCACTGCTGATATTTCTGAGGAGAAGTTAAAGTCTACCAAGCCAATTAGGCAAGAGAGTGTTAGTATCTATGAACGTCTTCGAGGGAAGAGATCGACCGCTCCTTCTACTTCTGCACATACTTCAGGTAGACCTTCTATTTCTCGACCCTCTACTTCTGCTGAGCCACCATCGAGTTTCTGGAAATCAATGCATGATCAGTTTTTAGAGCAGCAGCATAAGTTATTTCAAACTCACTGTAGTATTGATACTATTGATAGGAAACTTGATCATTTATCTGATTATACCCAGAGGAAGAGTAGTTATGATGCTGAGTATGATGAAGCCACTAGTCGGATTTACGAAGGGTGAACTTGATGTTAGTTTTCCTACTTTTCCTAGTTTCACACCATTTGTTGATCCTAAGGATGTAGAATTTTCCTTTGGTGATGATGATGATGACGAGGCTACAGCTATTGAATAGTTGTTATAGATCTTTATGATGAGCTACTCTGTTAGTTTGTTTTATTTGGATTGTTTGTTTAGTTTTGTGTTTAATGTATGTTGATTTGTTTAAATATTTGTGTTGATTGATTAGTGTTAAGATTCTATTGTTAAAATATTCTAAGTATATTGTGTTGAGACTGAAGTTGGAGTTAATTTATAATATGTTTGTTTTAGTCTACTGTTTAGTAATTAGTAATTTTGCTCTGCTTTAATTTTGTTTAAAATTTAGTATAATCATAAAAATTAGCCTGCTTACTTTTTATACATGCTTCAATTTTATCTTAATTATTCATAAAAGCATGAGTAGAAGTTAATTTTTCTTTTTAAGATTGTTTTTACATACTTATAAAAATTCTTATGATTTTCTCTCTCATACTTTCAAATTATCATAGTATACCAAAACTTAAGTTTGGGGAAGGGAAAATACATTCAAATTTAAATTTTATTTGTCCTTAAAGAGCTAATATTTTCATAAAAATAAAAACTTTTTAACATAACTTAAGGAATGAAGAATTTATTTGAGATCACTTTTATTTTTGAAATTATAAACAATTTAGTGAAATTAACTAAAATTTTAATAACTTTGATTGATTTTAAGAATAGAATTATTTAACTTAAAGAAGAATAAGATTAAGAAATTTTTCTATTCATGATAGAAATAATAGAATTTTAGAAATATTAAGTAATAAAAAATTATCACTTGAAAAAGAAAAGATTGGAAATCTTTTTGAATTTTTATTCATGTTATAATAATTAAGTGGAAATGTATAAGTTTTGAAAATATAAGTTAAGGATAATAAAGTTCAAAACCATTAACAGGCTATCCAAATATAGTAATCCTCTCTATATGTGTATAAAAAAAAAGAAAAAAAAAAGAAAAGAAGAAAAAAAAAGAAGAAAAAGAAAAAAAGAAGAGAGGAGAAGCTTGAGGAAATGCCTAATCAAAAATTGGATTCACTTGAATTATCTTATAAGAAGAAAACTAGTTACATATTTTACTTAATTTTTATACATGAATATTTATTTAGGAAAGATTTTTCAAGATCTTTTTCTTGTAAATAATCTATGAGATCTTAATATAATAGACTTCTATTATTTTCAAAATGGATAAAAAGTTTGAAATCTTATGATTTGGTAGTTAAATATTCTTTAAATTCTTAAAATTAAACCTAGTTAGTGAAATTGGGTTAATAATTTACTAAAAACTTTATAAAATCAAAAATTATAAGGAATCTTAAATATTTATCTTTTATTTCAAAAGTTATATATTTTATATAGTAGAAAGAGTTACTTGAGGACAAGTAACATTTAAATTTGGGGGATTTTGATCTATAAAAAAATACCTATTTCTTTATGTCTTAATTCTTATCAATTTCTAAGGATATTATGCTTTAATGAAAGGTATTTTTTTGTGTTTTTTGATGTAGGTGATGTAAAAAGGTCCAAAAAGGAAAAAGGAGCAAAAAGGAGCAAAAAGGAGCAAAATGGAGCAAAATACAAAAAGTATAAAAAAATATGGCCTGGCGCCTAGGCGCTAGAAGTTGGCGCCTAAGCGCCAGACTCGATACAGAAACTGTCAAGTTTTTGACAACGTTTGAACGGTTATTTTGACGGAGTGAGCCGTTATTGGACATTCTAGAAGACTGGCAGTTGTTCCTTGATAATAAGACATGTGATACATTGCATTTGGACGCTCCAAAACAGTTTTAATCGCGAAGATGTGCGAGCCAAAGTGAAGAGGTGCGAAGAACTGGACGCGGTGTCCAGCGCCTAGGCGCCAGATTACGGAGCCTAGGCGCCAGATTACGGCGCCTAGGCGCCAGACATACCTTCTAGAAGATTCATTGAATGTGGACATGTTTTGAAGAGGTGCCTCAAGGCAACCCTTGAAGCCTATAAATAGGAGTCCATTTCTTCAGAAAAACGTGCCCCCATTGTAACCCCTTTCTCTTATCCACTTTAGGATCTCTCATCCTTAGAGAGAGAATAGAGAGAGAAATTTAGGGCCACTTTTGTTTAGTTTAGTGAGTTTATTTTCAAGTTGTTGCATGCGGAGTTCATTAAGCTGTGGAGTCGGTAGGAATCGGAAGATACGTTGAAGGAATATTTGAGATAAGTATTTTATATTTGATTCAAAGTTTATTTATTATGTTTTGTTGTTTATATTCGATGTGTTTTGAGTAGTTAGTTTACTTTCTTCCTTCGATTATGAAGAGATAAATAAGATAATAAAAGATTCGATGGAGAATTGAAATTCAAAATATTTTCAAAACATTGTGATGACATTAATACCGATCTTACTTTACTTTTTAAATTGGTCATTTAAATTGTTAAAACTCGTTGAAGAGTTTTGAGACCTAGAAGGAGAAAAACTCTTAACTTGTAAGTGTCACATGAATCCTTGGGTAGTCGAAGGCCATGTGCGAGGCTATTCGAGGTGAAGTGCGAAATAAATAGGAAGATAAGATTTAAAGGGCGTAGAATTGATAAGTTTTTAGAGTGACAGACTAAATTCTTATAATTTGATTTATAGATTAGGAAAGGGTCACTAGTAGGGCCGACCATAGCCACCCTTGGACATCTAGTAGTGTGAGTCTAGATTAACCCATTCTACCAACAATACATCCGGACCTGATCTGTAAATTAGCCAATGTTCTTTGCGTCTGGATCAAAGGGTAAAGAATAGGATGCTTCTATTTGGCACAATACCACAAATCAAATTCTCCAACAAATATTAAATTATCTTAAAAATCTTAGATTAATTGAAGGGAAGAAAGTTGTTTATTTTATATAGTTTTCACAAAATCATTGTCTTATTATTGTTTTCTTTATTTGCATCTAGTAAATTAATAGTAATTTATAGTTAGATTAAAACACAAAAAGATTTTTGAAATACAATATTTAGAAATTTATTACTATAATTTTTTCCCGTAGGATCGATACTGGAGCCTTTGTTTCAAAGCCCTATATTACTTAAAACGATACGTATACTTGCGTAGTGCCCAAAAAGTATATAAAATATTTTCTTTGTAAAATTATATTTTGCTATATAAACATATATTTAAAAAATTTTTATTTGGTACACATCTATATAGCAAGTTATTCCATGTCAAGTGTTTCGCGCCTTCGCCAGAAATTAAATTTTCTAGCAGTGGTAACAAATTCTTGTATTTGGAAGTACAAAAATCGGGTCAGGAGGTGGATACCACGGCCTTGAAGAGATTCAACAGCGGGCAGTTGACATTGGTGTTGTCGGTAGGAGGAGAGTCCATTATCAGAAAATCCTCTATCTTTATGAACTCCTCTCCTTCTAGGTGACTGCTAGTGGCATCACACCCAATGCCTGCTTTCTTCACTTGAATAGCCAAATAGTGCATTGGTCGGTGCTAGCAGCCAGTTGATCCGAATGTTAAGTTTATTAAACACTGACTTAAACAATATGTCACGGAGTTGCCAATATCGATAAGAATACTTATGAATTGTAAGTTAGTTATTATCCATGTTACAACTGTAGCCTCGTTGTAGGGGTTCACTATTGGGGATGGTCACTGTCCGTGTACGCGATGCTCCATTTCCACCTCTCTTGCATGGATGCGAGGTTGCACAGTTCTCCAGCCTTGGATCTCATCTCGGAGCTATGTTTGGAGGATTATGTCCCTTCGAGAATGGCCCCTCTGATAACGGATGGGACTATCTCAACGATGTGGACAACATTAGTTTGGGTGGGGCCTAGTGGAACTTCAATAATCGGAGCATTTCCCTGTCTCTGACAAGAGTGTCCCAGAGCCACAAAGCCATTCAGCTTCCCCGCCTTGATTAGTCCTTCCTTCATATCATGGAATTTATCCTGATGATACTTCCAATACTTCCTCGTGCTCTCAAGGAAAGCTCCGGCTCTCATCGGTGTGGCCCCTCAAGTACACCATGTCCCGAATCACATCTACAATCTTTGCTATTGACACCCTCAAAGGAGTGAATTGTCGGCCTTCAAACTCACTGTACAATTATTAATAATGTTGAGCTGGCCTCTCATAGTATTGGGCATGTTGTGAATCTCGGTCTCTCGTCTGGCTACCCTGTTGGTTCTATCAAACGGATCCTCTATTGTCGCGGGAGGATTGACTGTGAACCGACGTCGGAGAGGAGGTCTGCGCTCCTCCATTGGTTTCAACCCATCACTAGGGGTGCTCTTTTACAAGATTGACACCCTTCCAACTCTTGCTCATTCGAAAGGATGTGTTTGTTGGCACTTTCCAACAACATAGCCAAGCCTTGCAGTTCATTTAGGCTGAGGTCATAGAAAAACCTCTCAGACATCAAGCATTGCTTCAGGGTAGCCCCGCCCTCGTCAACTCGTAGGTTTTTCACATCCAAAATTTCTGGAAGCGTGAAATGAAAGCTTTTGTTTCTTCATGTATCATTACTACGGCTTCATCTTTGCCAGCACCTGTTTGCCAAGCCTTCTTCCTCTTATAAGGATCACATCTCGTCTTCACCACTTCTTCTCCTCTTGTGGGTAATAATAGACAACATTTTTCTTTCCTAAACCTATTTATTTATTTTTTATTTAAGGTTTCTTATTTTGTGAACATTTGTATGTTACAACTCTTTTTTAATGAACTTTTTTAGGGTTCTCCAAAATTGTTAGAGGCGAAGGGAAGACTCAGAAAAATACAATGGGACAATTAAAACATGTGACAAATATAGTGTGCAGTTAAAATTAGAATGATATAACATGTCTGTTTGAAGTGTAACTTCTGTGATAATGTTTTAAAGGGGTACATCCAGAATGAAATAATAATTTTATAGTTTCATAAAAATGTTGCACCATGCGCCAAAATGCCTAAAGAGGGGAAAGATGATATCCACGCTTACATGAAGGTAGTAATATTGAAACTTTTGGCATGACAATAATTTGATGATAGTGTAGATAATGGATCATATTATGATAGTGGGCTTAATGTCAAAAAATTTTCTTTTTCTTTGTTACAAATGTCCAGTAGAGATTTAGAAGGACTCATAAATCAATACATGATGAATGTGAAAGAAGAAAAATGACAGCATGAGGGTAGCTTAGTGGATATTTCCTCAAAGTACAAGAAGATTTGCAAACATGTATGCATGGATATTGGAAAATTATTTTAAGAAATGCTATTTCATTCAATGTGATAATCCTTATTATATGTAAACATGATATGTTCTATGGGTTCTTATGGTCGAGGTTGAAATCTCTGGCTAATCTCAGGACCTGGACATTAAACGAGGAACTATATAACATGAGAAAGTTTTAGAAGAGATTTTAAAACTTGGAAATATACTGGAGTACTATCATGTCTGATGTTAATAGCTTGATCAAATTTTAATTAACAATCCTTGCGCTACAATTTTTTAAACTATTAAAGCATCATATTAGCTAAATGATTTAAATATTTGGATGGATTCATAGAGGAGATTGGAAAGTATTAGTTGTACAAGTCCTTATTGACAATTCTTGTGCTTATAGAACAGTAGAAAATAAAGTGATGGAGAAGAGAAATATTTTCTATTGGAAACCATCTGCGGAACATTGCATATGCTTGTTTTGAAAAGTTGGAGAGTTGCCTTATAGGAATGCCTTGAGCAAAGACAATGAGATGAGCCACTTGGTTTATCTTCTCTACCGACATGCTCGATTTGGAACTATGCAAAATTTTGAATTTCCTCCTTTGGCTTGTTAACATACTTCATCATTATCTCATCCTTGGTCCCAACTCCTTGTTTATCTAATTTACGACAAGCGATGAGTCTGATTTTACTATGAGGATCCTGGCGCCAATTTCATGGGCTAGCGACAGGTCAATCAAAGCTTCATATTCTGTCTGGTTGTTTGTTACTTCGAATTCCACATACATTGAATGGTACAAATCGTTCTCCTGTGAGACTGCTTAAGGCAAGCCCTAGCCCCGTTTCGTTCTGTTTAAGACACCCTCCACATATAGAGCTTCTCATGTTGGTCGCTAGGGCTGTAAACGAGCCGAACTTGAGCGAGCTCAGGCTTGGCTCGTGTTCGGCTCGTTCGAAATTAGCTCGGCTCGAAATCGGCTTGTGTTCAAAATGGCTCGTGAATGGTGTGTTCGTGTTCGGCTCGAATTAAATATTCTTGTTCGTGTTCGGCTTGTGTTCGACTCGAAATTGGCTCGTCAAAATTAATTGGAAATATATATGTCTAGCGCCGGATTCGAACCTGGACCAAATGAATGGAAACAAGAAGCATAACCACGCTACCACACAAGCAATTATGATTTAAACTTAAATATAAATATATATAATATATTAATATATAAATAATATATATAATAAATTATTATATAAATAATTATATGATTATTTTTTTTTTATTTTGAGCCAATTCGAGCCGAACACGAGCGAACAAACAGTTTTTCGTGTTCGGCTCGTTAACATTTCGAGCTACTTAACGAGCCAAACACGAGCTGTTCGCGAACAAAGAGCCAAATTGCCAGCCCTATTGGCCGCTTTGACCATCTTCATCCGGCCTCTCCTGCTTCGAGAAGTTCGTCAATAAGTTTGGGACCCTAGTGCTTTAATAGCCTTCCAAGGAACAAAAGTGATATCAAACTCACTCAGTTCCACTCCTCACTTGAGTAGTCGACCAAAATGCTCTGGTTTGACAAGCACCGACTTCAGTGGAGGATTATAAATCACCCAAATGGGATGCGTCTAGAAGTAGGGTAACAACCTGTGGGCTGACGTAATTAAAGAAATGGTTAACTTTTCCATAATTAGACCCTCAAAGAACACAGTTAGTGTAGTAGATTGGGAATTGCCTTCTTGATTCTTCCCTGAACAGCACCAAACTGATAGTCTCAACTCCCACCCCTAAGTTCAGTGAGAGTTCTTCATTTGGCCCTGGACTTTGGAGAAGTTGTGGTGAAGTTAGGAAATCCTTTAGACTTTGGAAATCTTGTTGGCATTCATCTATCCATTTGAAATTCTCAGCTTCAGAGGGTCTTGAAGAATGCTACGCACTTATCTCCTAACCTTGAGATGAATCTGCTGAGAGCCGTGATTCGATCGATTAGCTTCTGAACTTCTCAAACATATTTTAGAGGCAACATGTCAATTAGTGCATGGATTTTGTTCGGGCCCGCTTTTGTGCCTTCAAGGATTAAGAGGTAGCCCCAAAATTTGTTGATTTAGGTCTCAGAAGTACATTTTAGATGGTTCAATTTCATATTATATTTTCTTAAAGTTTGGAAAGTTACTTTTAGATTTTTAATGTGTAGTTCTGATGTCCGACATTTCACAAGGATATCATCGATGTAGATTTCAATGTTTTTTTCTTTATGATTGGCACATATTATATCAATTAAATGTTGGTATGTTGGCCCGGCATGTTTAAGTCCAAAGACAAAAAAAAAAAAACTTCTTCGGCTATGATAAAGGTGATCTTCTCAGCATCCATCAGGTGCATGTTTATCTGATTATAACTGAAGAATGTGCCCAAGAAACTCATCACAAAGTGACCCACGGCTACGACCGCCAAGGCATCAATCCTATGCAGTGGGTAGCAGTCCTTTGGGCATGCGGTATTAAAGTTTGTGAAGTTAACGCACATCCGTCATTTCTCATTAGATTTTTGGACCATAAAGACTTTCGAGACTCAGGCCAAGTATTGCACTTCTCTAATGTACCTGCTTTCTTCAGCTTCAACACCTCCTCCCTGATGGGCCCGGCCAGCGTAGTCGCGATTTCCTCATCTTTTATTTGGCTAGCCGGACAGTGGGGCTCACGTTCAGCTGGAGACATGTGACATCAACTAGTATCCATTGCATCTCCATAGCAGACCACACAAAGATATCGCAGTGGACCCGAAGTGTTTGAATCAACAGCTTCTTGTGTCTTGCATCAAAATTATCACTTAGTAGAAAAGATTTACCGGGCTCATCCTTGGCGACGAGAATTTTTAGGGTTGTCTCGCTAGTCTCGAAACCCCCTTCCCTCCGGTTTTGTAGGTCGAGTGACTCCACTTCCACACTTCCTATCACTCGAAGGTAGTAGACATGGGATTAGTCCAAGTCTCCTTTGACAGTGAGCACCTCCCCGTTTCCCAAGAACTTGACCGCAACGTGGGAGGTGGATACCACGGCCTTGAAGTGATTCAACAGCGGGCGGTTGACGTTGGTGTTGTCGGTAGGAGGAGAGTCCATTATCAGAAAATCCTCTATCTCTATGAACTCCTCTCCTCTCTAGATGACTGCTAGTGGCATCACACCCAATGCCTGTTTTCTTCACTTGAATAGCCAAATAGTGCATTGGTCGGTGCTAGCAGCCAGTTGATCCGAATGTTAAGTTTATTAAACACTGACTGAAACAATATGTCACAGAGTTGCCAATATCGATAAGAATACTTATGAATTGTAAGTTAGTTATTATCCATGTTACAACTGTAGCCTTGTTATAGGGGTTTCACTATTGGGGATGGTCACTGTCCGTGTACGCGATGCTCCATTTCCACCTCTCCTGCATGGATGCGAGGTTGCACAGTTCTCTAGCCTTGGATCTCTTCTCGGAGCTATGTTTGGAGGATTATGTCCCTTCGAGAATGGCCCCTATGAGAACGGCTGGGACTATCTCAACGATGTGGACAACATTAGTTTGGGTGGGGCCTAGTGGAACTTCAATAATCGGAGCATTTACCTGTCTCTAACAAGAGTGTCCCAGGGCCACAAAGCCATTCAGCTTCCCGGCCTTGATTAGTCCTTCCTTCGTATCATGGAATTTATCCTGATGATACTTCCAATACTTCCTCGTCCTCTCAAGGAAAGCTCCGGCTCTCATCGGTGTGGCCCCCTCAAGTACACCATGTCCTGAATCACATATACAATCTTTGTTATTGACACCCTCAAAGGAGTGAATTGCCGGCCTTCAAACTCACTGTACAATTATTAATAATGTTGAGCTGGCCTCTCATAGTATTGGGCATGTTGTGAATCTCGGTCACTCGTCTAGCTACCCTGCTGGTTCTATCAAACAGATCCTCTATTGTCGCAGGAGGATTGACTGTGAATCGACGTCGGAGAGGAGGTCTGCGCTCCTCCATTGGTTTCAACCCATCACTAGGGGTGCTCTTTTACAAGCTTGACACCCTTCCAACTCTTGCTCATCCGAAAGGATGTGTTTGTTGGCACTTTCCAACAACATAGCCAAGCCTTGCAGTTCTTTTAGGCTGAGGTCATAGAAAAACCTCTCAGACATCAAGCCTTGCTTCAGGGTAGCCCAGGCCTCGTCAACTCGTAGGTTTTTCACATCCAAAATTCTGGAAGCGTGAAATGAAAGCTCTTGTGCCAACTTGTGAAATGAAAGCTCTTGTGCTAACGTCCCCTAAGTTGTCACAAAACTGCACACTCTTGGTACTTTTTTGGGCACGAACAAACTGTGCCAAGAGCAATCTCTTGAAATCGACAATGTTTTTTATTCTCTTTGTTGGAAGTGTGTGGAGCCATTTAACGACAGACGACCTCAAAGTGGTGAAAAATAGATGTCACTTGAACCCGTTTGAGACCTTGACAAGCACATGGTGGAGTCGAATGAGGCGATGTGGTCAACGGGGTCTGACCGCCCTCTGTAAGGACTCTAAAGATGGCAATTTAAACTTTTCTGAGGGCTCCGCTCGAGAGATGTGTAGGGAGAAAGGGTTCTCTGACTGACGTGGCAACTTAATGTGCCCTAATCGCTGCCTCTCCACTTGCGTGGATCCCACACTGTCTTGGCATTGCGAGTCATCAACCCCCTCTGGATCATTGGTCAACCTCCTGCCATTATGCGTCAGTGCGGGCTCCTAGGTTGATTTTGCCCCTTGGAGGCATGACCTATTACCAAGGCCGCGACGACTCTCAGGAGGTTCGCGATTTAACCTCACACCTGTTCCATGATCTGAGTCCTCATTTCCTACATCTCTTCCTGCAAACGTTCCTCTATGTCCTCTCGTGCAAGTTATACGTTTGCTACTTCTCTCTGGCCAACATCCTCACTTTGTGATTCTTGTGCTTCTTTTCTTGATCACGACATGGTTTCATGCTCACCGTACCTTTTAGAATGTTGAATCCTAATTTGCCTGGGAGTCACGCTCAAGAAATAAATCACGTCATAAAGGAAGAGAGAGCAGAGAGCTGAGTAGCAAATAATAAAATTGTGTAACCTTTACTCATGAAATAGATCCTCTATTTATATGGATGTACAGTTATACATTGTACCCCTAATACACGTAGGTACGATTGGGGTACTTCAGTCTATACATAAATGACTTGGGAGCCCACGGATGTCCGGTCGAAAGGGGTCATACGATCATTTTGTCGGATCACCATTAGACATGCTGGTTTCAGTCAGTCATGGTTAGGTCAGGTGGCCATTAAGCCGGACGACCGTAAGGCCTGCGGTCGTTTGGCTAGGCGGCCACTTGTTGAGGACCAATATCAATTGCTCTAAAATCAGACAGTTTGTCTTGTTCAACCAGCTTGGTCAGAGTAGAGGGCGCTAGACTCGCCCACATTAGTCCAATCTGATAGATTCTTTGGGAGATAATATTCTCTTATTCCGTCAGGGAAGTGCCACCCTCTCTGTATACAGGAGCTGACCGACTAAGCATGTAGTCTCGGGTCATTTGTGGTGACACATTTTTTATGTACACCACTCAATTCCTATGTATTAACATATCTAACACCTAACCTTTAATTTTTATATACATGCCACCTTATAGAAAAGGTGTATTTCACATTTTAAAAGTTGAAATGACGATATTTTTTTTTTATCTAATGTGAAAAATTTCGATGGTATTAATCTAAAATGTAAAGTTTAGGTGTTAGATATAGAAATACTTAGGAATTGAGTAGTATGTATGCCAATGCCCCATAAAAATGTTGCCGTTGCTTCAATTTACCTCTAAAAGATGCGTCTGATTGAACCAAAGGACAAATCGTGATAACAGTACATATATTGAATAAACAGAGTTTTTTTATATTGTTTTTCTTTTTTTTAATGTTGATGGTGGGAAATTTTTTAAATCATAAATCTGACATTTTCTTAATTATAAAAATGTTCTCTTTTATAAGGGCCCGTTTGGGGCGGCTTATAAGTGCTGCGGCGTTTTCAAAACGCCGCGCCGCCGTACCGTTTGGTTTGCGCGTTTCAATTGCTTATCCAATAAGCCGGTTTTAAATTCTTTAAAGAAGCCGATCGCGGTAAGGGACCTGCGGTTCGGTTTATCAGCAACTTATGAGAATAAGCTGGATAAACAACTTCTCTTTGAATAAGCTGGATAAGCATAAGCCGCCCTAAACAGACCCTAAATCATGCAACATGAGCTAAAAATTCAAGGCATCATCTCTGCTTATATTGACATAAACGGCCATGTGAAGCTCAAGACCAAGAGCTGGCATGTAATTGAGTCCATTTTCAACAAGAAAAAAAAACTAAGGAAAATGTTACTTTTGTTTCTGATTCTTACAAGCTGATCGATCGACTCAGCCCGGGAATGGCTGGCCGAGGGTATCCAATTCGACAGGAGCAGACTACAGATTACCTCAAGGTTAGTGCATACCATTTTTATGTACACGAAATTAAACCTAAAAAACGAGAGAAAAAGAGATTAAATAAATGAAGAGAAAATACTTTGATAAAGAACATACACCTTATTAAAATGACTTGTAACCTTACAAAATAATATTGTTGTAACGTATAAAATAATTAAAATCAACCTTTATTTTTGACAAATTTAAAATTTAAATGCATACCATATAATTTTTATGTATATATAAACCTAATATATTTACTCGTATAGCGATTAAACCGTTGAGTCAAATAAAAGTATCATGAATGATAAATTTTCTAATTTAGATATTAGACATATACATTCATAACAAATGTGGTATGCATGTAAAACACATATCCCCTTAAAAAAATGTTTTAATCTTTTATCAACATATAAGAAATTTGATCGGTATTTGAGTCAGATATAAAGTATTATGTTACGTCGAAGGACATTTGTGTCGAAGATTATTGGGCTGATCTACGCCCTCCTCTGCATAAACGTCCTGTCAGATATAATATTTCTTTCGTTTCTTCGTAAAGAACAAGGAGAGAAATCAGAGAGAAAATAAATATTTTCATAAATGCGGATCCTCCTTGTATTATATTGATCATCCATATTTATAGAAGGGTTGATATATACATTATAAATAAAATATTTATTATACACGAATACCGAGAGATCATTGATCTATCTCTTTACCTTTTTATAGGATGAGAATCTCTATTTATAGAAGGTTTGGTATATACATTACAAATAAAGTATTTATTATACACGATACAAAGAGATCTTTGATCTACCCTCCTTACCTTTTTTATAGAATGGGAGTTATTACTAATATTATGCTTTCGTCTTGATAATTAATCCTCATTATTATTATTATTATTATTATTATTGGCAGAGTTGAGCTTCCTGAGGGAGTGTCTCTTGCGAGAGAGTTGATATACTGAATGAACTAATTTATTTGAGAGATTTGATCTCTTAGACGATATGATCACTTATGAGAGTTAATCTTTTAGAAGAGTTGGTCTTCTGAACAAGTTGATCTTTTGGGAGAATTGATTTCTCAAAGAGATTTGATCTATTGAGAGAGTTGATCCCTTGAGTGAATTTGTCTCCTAAGAGTTGGGCATACTGATCTCCTAGGATAGTTGATCTGAGTGAGCCGTCTAACTTCTCACTTTGAACTTAGTTCAAAAACTTTTGACCATGCATATTTAGGGTCTGTTTGGCGCATTGCTGAGCTCTTAAGCTTTTCAGTCTGCTGTTGCGTTCTCGAGAACTTCGTTGCGGGGAAGGCTGCTGTGAAGCTGATTGTGTGTTTGGTGCGAGTTTGCGTGAAAACAGTATGTGACATACCATGTTTACGAAAAAATGACAATTATGCCCCAGTTTAGTAAATATATTTAAAATTAAAACAAAAATTCTTATGCGTTCGCAATACGGGCGCAAATGCGATGAGCGATGACCAAAAGCAGAGGAGCGTCGAACTACAGAGGAGAGTCGAACGGGAGAGGGTTAGGGCAGGAGCGAAGCGAGGGTAAAGCGTAATAAGCCAGCACTCGACCGCGGGCCGCGGGGTTCTATCCACGGTCGGCTTCGAAGTAACTTCGCGGCAGCTATGCCGCGAAGTTGTAAAACAAACGGAAAAAAAATGGCGAAGCGGCTTTACCTGCCCGCGCCGAGGCAAAAATCGGGAACCAACGGGGCCTTAATTATGTGATTCTCTTGTATATTTGCATGACAACTGTGAAAAGAATAATAAGGTGATAAAATTATATTTGTTGATACTTAGTAATAAGACTTATGTATTGCTTGTCCCTGTATGACAAGTAAAAGAACTTATATTGTGAGCCTTACTACATGGTCATCTACACAATAGAAGTTCAATAATTTTATGGGAAATATACCCCTTCATCTTTTCAAATTTTTTGCTTTTTCAAACAGAAAATTCTTTCAAGTAAATCTATTGGAGTGACTTCAATTAATTATTGATTGTCATCCTTTCTACAGGCATGGCCTTGAAAATTCGTATACCCCACCTCCCTCTAGATGAGAGTTTATTGTGAGATTTCGGGTCAAATTTACAAAAAAAATAGATGAGATGGTAGATAAAACACTACATGGATAGTTTAACCTTATTTTGGGAGGACTTTAAGATTTGAGGTTCAAGATTTCCCATAGTCGCAAAGCCCCTATAACTAATTACCCCTCCCGATAATGGAAGAACACAATCAATTAAGGTTGGTTATTAGACGTTGAGTATTCAGACTTAGTAGCAGTAAATTTAAATTTTATGAATATGAAATTATCACGATTAGCTTAAGAGCAAATGTTGGGGAAAATGATGACGAATCAAATCAACATTCCATAGTTCCATCATCCAGATTATCAAGATCCTCGATCTACTTAGTTAGAAGAGGTAGTCGACCCAATGCAATAAAATGATCATTGTCAACAACCATGAGTTGAAGAGAACCTTGTAGTCCTGGAATAGATGTTGTCGAGGGGATTAATCTAAGCCGGCCTTAGCATATAGAAGGCTTTATTCTCTATCAGGTACACCCTATGATTCACCACTCACATGGGCAAACTATCATTGGGAAGCATACATGCTAATCATAATCATAATATAATGATGACATTTAGTGGCAAATCACCCGATCAAAGAACTCGGGTCGTAATCGCTTCTTTGTGATATCATTTGAAGGTAAGACCATGTGGACAAATGATTCAGGTCACTTCTTTAATGACATGAGATTATTCTAAGGACTTAATATTATGTTAAGTGTAAATTTAGCAGTATAATTGACATGACGTGCTCTTTGTGAAATTGAGTTAACATTAGATTTATAACCCTCGACAAACAATTATGAACGGTGTGTTAATTTTCCACTAGAACTTTTAGTGATAGATTTTCAAATATAAACTTTGTATTTTCTGGTTTGAAATTCTTAATTTCATGACTTGACTGATCTGATTGAAACTACCAATCAACACGACCATCAACAAAGAGAATCATTAATAAAATATTAAAAGCACTAGTCATGTTGACTCCAGTTGTCGCGACAAGAAAGATCAGACTAGCTTAATAGGAGCCCATTGTGTCCACTTCAATCCCTGTAAGGAGTATTAGATTAATATATGAGACTTACAACCCAACTCTATAGGCAAGGTTGCTCGCTTAACAATTGTGCAGCATAATAATTTGTGCAATGTCACAGTTTCAACTTGATAAGATCTTTGCAAAATTTTAAAATCTGCATATAATTTTCGGGATAAATTTAATTTTAGCATAAGCATGTAATTAGGCCATGCAACATTCATAAACAACTGACACTATAGGCAAGACAACTCTCTTAACAGCTTGTGCAATTTGAATATAAGATCTTTACAAAGTTTTGTAAATGTGCAATTAACCCGCACAACATTCTTAAATACATAAAGTTTAAGAAAATTAAGGTTCTCATTAGAGCACATGCGGGTCTTTTAAACTTGTTTGTTCGTATGGGCATTATATAATTTAATTATTATTTATACAAATATATACTATCATGGAAATACGATGAAATATTTTATTTTAAACCTTCATTTTCATTTTCTGTCTGCTGATGCTTATTGCAGATCAGGTGACATAGTTTATATTTATGAGCATTTAGGCATTTTTTATTTAATTTGGGCGATTGATTTTGCTTCCATATGGCTTATTATATTCAAATAGACCCCGCGAAGACATCTTTTTATTTATTTATTTTTTTCCTACTATAAAAGAGGGCTATATGATTTCATTTTATTTTATCTATTCAAAGCCTATTTCTCTTGTATGCTTTAAGGAGTTATGGATAGAGAATTTACTTGCCCACTTCAAGTGGTCTCCAGTAAATTTTCAATTTTTATTTATTTCTTTTACTTTCTACATTTTTTTTTTATTTTATATATTTTTACATTTGTTTAAACTTTCATTTAGGTTCAATGTTGATCATTTTAAATTCATTTAAGTCCAATTTAGGTCAAGTGTTAAGTCATTTTAATATTTTAAGTTAGCTTCAAATCCGACTGCATTTTGACAACCCCTTAGAATCAACCCCATGTGAAAGACTACCTAGGGAGTGCTAAGCTCACCCACCCATCTATAAGAGGTACATGGGTGGTATTTTGGAACACTAACGCCAAAAAAGACTTCTAACCGACCCGTCTAAAAGACGTGCAAGGGTCTTCAAGTAGTTCTCTCGTAGGAACAACAAGAACATGTACATATATTTATAAATTTTAACATTTTCATTAACATTACCGTCAGTCTGAACTTGAGCAGCCTTCCGATGTCATCCCCGCTTGGGGCCTACCACAATAGGATTATGCTTGCCCACCTTCTATGAGATGCGCATGGCTGACATTTTGCAACATTAGAACCTATAGATCTTCTAACACACCCATCTAAAAAACGGAAAAAATTTGCGTCCGTCAACCGTACGGAGAGATGCGTATGTAAAAAAATACACGGGGATTACACGGGAGTTACAAGAGGGTTATAACTCTCTTGTACCTACCGTATAACTCCCGTGTACAAATGGATGAAATAGAAGCGCAGGTTATAAGTGAGTTACACGGGAGGTACAAAGAGGTTATAACACGTTTGTAATCCCCTTGTAACCCCGTATAACTCCCGTGTACTTTTTTACGTACGCATCTCTGTGTACGTTTGACAGATGTAAATTTTTTCCCTAAAAAACATACATGGGTCTTCTATACCTTGTGCGAGATGAGAAGACTAAATTTGACGAATCTGCACAGACTTTGAAATAACAACTCCTGCCTTTTTTAGTCTGCTACCATCCATGAAGGCAATCATTATGCATATTCTGCCAGATTAGAGTCCTCACAAATTCAGCAAATGTGGTCTTGAAATGCCGTCGTCTATTGCGAGTTGTTCGAATTTAATTGCCGTCCTTATATGCTTCCCTGTTTCTAATGTGTATGTATGCACATAAACCCCACCTCTCAATCAAGGTGCTGCTGATGAGCATGAAGATAGAATTCATAAAGGAAACAACCAACATAAATTTCTCTTAGGCCCAAATTAATATGCTTAAAGCATAATGTGGAATTGGTCAATGCTAGATCCCAAGCCATTCTATGTTATCCTCCTATGGTCTCTGCCTACCATGGCCCAAATACACAAAAGTTGCTTTGTAGCAAAAGATAATTACAAGTTTGGTATTTCCTCCCTTTTTGTACCTTAGCAAGTTCAGCAATATAACTTGTCCACAAGCTTCAATTGTTCCTATGCTCATCTCCAGCAAGACCTCCAAGCAAATAATGGGCAGTTGATGAATCAGCTACTCTAGCAACTACCAGAGCAAAACAAACAAATGCACTTCCACCAACTGGCTACTGATGTTTCTGAATATCTTCTGCATCTTTTTACCAGCCAAACCACTCATCCCGTGCCATCTTCCCCAAATGCTTTATCTAGACAGCGGCCACAAGAAGAGGTTCAGCCTGTTGCTTCTCACAGTTTGGAGTGGAGTGCAGGGAAGATGGAGCTGGCGAGAGAGAGAGAGAGGAGATGAAGTTCTGGTTGGAGCAGGATCGGAGCAAAATGGAGTTGGTTTTGTTGGTCACGCAAGCAGATGTCAAGCTAAGTCACAAAAAGAAAAAGGTGGGAGAGGTTTAGCCTGGAGGGTTCTCGGGTACTAGGCGACGGCTTGCAGGTAGCAGCTACGGAGAGAAATGGGTTGTAGTGGGTGAGATGAACGTGAAAATAATTTCTTGTGCGATGAGCTAAGTGCTGCTGTGATGAAGATGAAGTGGAGATCTCACGGGCTTTAGCTCGCGAAGGAGAAGATGGCGTGGCATCAAACTTTATAAATCCATATTCGGACACCGTCACTCTCTGTTTTGCGAGCAGATATCATTTGAGTGATTTTATTGTCGACATCAGCCTTTTGTTTTTGCGGTGCTCAATCTTTATTATCATTGAAGGCCATTTTTTTAATTTTGATACTCTTGATGCATCGACGTAGTCTGATTTATGATCGAGCATCATTTGGTGGCTTTGAAAATAATTGGAGAAGAACTAGTTTTGAGCAATTTGTCACCTTTTGATATTCACCGTTTTCATGAAGCGGAACAGATGAGGGTCACGGGGAGGCTCTTAACTCTCTTATAGAGAACCATCCTAGAGACACTATGGCTGCACATGCAGAATTTTGCCATGGGGATATTTTGGCTCACCTTCAGAGAGTAGTTGCAATGTGTCAGCTTACTCTTACATGTTCTTTTTATTTAATAATTTGTTTGATTGGCTTGATGGTGAGCTCGCTTTATAGGGCAAATTCCATAAGTGTTATCAATGAACTCAATTTTTCTACAAAAAAAAATTCTCTCTTGTACGACTAGATTGGCTATTTCCCTATGATGTGACACGGTTGTAAAGGAATTTAGATAGTCTCATCAGACTCAGACTATCCTTATCCTGGGAGTCATAGCTATTCTATAAGTTACCAAAGCTTTTCAACATTACCTAGGCTAAAATAACTATCTTCATCCTTTATCTAGTTGAGTTACATCTGAGAAAGTGTTTCTCTAGAGTCATCCGTAGCATTCTGCTATTAGATTGAATAGAGACTAAAGGTTAAGCAACTTTCCTTTCACTCTAAGCAAATTTGACTATAAGAGCTGACTTTCCTAAGTTATAAACGACATGAAATCCCTGAGTGCTATTAGCAAACTCGCTCCATATAAAAAGTAATGTTTGTATTACTTATTATATATGTATATCTCATATAGGTATGCACTCATTGATTTAGTTACATGGAGTTAACCAAAAACATAACATTAAATAAAATAAAACAAAATAAGAAAAGAGGCTTTGAGATATTCTTCTTTCGTTAAACAATTTATTAGAGACTTTCCTCTTGGTTGGCCCTGCTCCTCATGTAACTCACTCTTTTTTTATCTGTCACACAGAAGCAATATGCAGTCACACAGAAGCCTTGTAGTAAGATCACAATTGGAGCTTGTGGAGAAGCAATGAGAGATTGTGAACTCCTTTGTGACTTCATATCGCGATATAGTGGTGATTAAAGCCAACTGAGAAGGTCGCCTGGAGATCACGTTGAACAGAGACCCAAAACTCCCATCTTTCTGTTTCAAATTGTGTGTCCCACGGAAGCGGGCCTCAAAACAAATTGGTGGACCTGCAACGACTTACTATCTTGCAGTACAAACGTGATTCAAGCCACCAGGAAATCATTAACAACATTTCAACATATAAAGGTTTCCGTATTTTGTGATTGAAAAAACACTTGGGTAATAATGACGGCCAAGAAAATAGATGATAATGAGAAAAAATTAGAGGAGATGTGAACAAACTTAATCCGAGATAGGGGAAAAGTTTGCAACCATCGACAAAAAATTTTCATCCACTGATAATTGATTCGAGCGCTTGGAGGAGATGATGAGGAGGCTTATGAAGATGTAATGCAAGACA
This sequence comes from Papilionanthe hookeriana x Papilionanthe teres, assembly GCA_022702705.1. Taxonomy (NCBI): domain Eukaryota; kingdom Viridiplantae; phylum Streptophyta; class Magnoliopsida; order Asparagales; family Orchidaceae; genus Papilionanthe; species Papilionanthe hookeriana x Papilionanthe teres. The sequence goes on from CM040432.1 coordinate 110,302,851, forward strand.
CTGCCAGTGATTTAGTTTGCAAACCGTAACCAAGGGAGGACCGAAGATTCATTGCTAAATCAAAAAAGTAGGAGATCAGACAAGAGAGACATGAGGAAAGCATCCAACATCAATAACTTGCCCCAGCGCTTCGATGAGGGGCTGGATTAGAGATTTATGAGGGAAGTAGTTGGGTGAAACATAAAGAAGGGCTATACAAGGGTGAGGAGGAACACAAAGAAGAAAGAAGAAAAGCTGAGATGAGATATGGATATGATCGAAGAAAGAAACTTTTACCTCAAAAAATGTAGGAAAACAATGGAGGGAGAGAAAGTTGGGGTGGAGATGCTAGGGTTAAGAAGTTGAAAATGCCTATCTTTGAAAAACAAGACTTACATTGATGGGTGTACCGAGTGGAACAATATTTTGCGGGGAATAGGTTAAATGGGGAGGAGAAACTCATTGCGGCAGAGTTGTATTTGGAGGGGAAAGCCCTAATGTATTTTTGTGGAGGGAGGCTAAATACCCGATCCACTCATGGGAAGAATTTAAAATTATTTATTGAAACATTTACAAGCCATTCGGAAAGGAGGTCTACACAAGCAACTCTTTGTATTGACTCGAGAAGGGACTTTCATAGAGTATAAGGAGAGATTCAAGCTACTGTCGGAATGCTGAGGCAGATTTCTAGAGCAGTATTAGAGGGAAATTTTATGAAGGGTCTAAGTTCGAACACATGTGCAAAACTGCGACTGTTGAGACAACGGAGATTGAGGGAGACGATGGAGCTAGCCACGATGATTGAGGACAAGAACCAGATAGGGAAAGCTACCACAAGCAACACCATGAGAAAATTACACAAGCGTTCCTCGAAGACTACGCGTCGAGGAACCATACGATGTCATTTCAGAGGGAGGCGGCGAAGGAGAAGAATATGGGAGCTCATTCAAGGGCGTCAACTTCAAGCACCTTACAGAGACAGATTCAGGAGAAGCGAGCAAATGAGTTATGTTTTTTGTGTGATGAAAAGTTTTTCCCAGGGCACTATTGTGAGGATCAAACATTACAGGTTCTCAAAGTATGTGACGAGGAGGTAGGGGAGCTTGATCCAACGGTAGTTTCCTTTTATCCGTCTTAAGGACGAAGTATTTTTTTTGGAGGAGAGTATAACTACACCGGTTTAGACTAAGTGCAATTTTGTCTTTTATTATCCTAAGGGCAATTTTATCTTTTATTATCCTAAGAAAAATTTAGTCTTTTGTTATTTATTATTGTTTAGTATAAACATGACTAATATGCTTAGGGTTATGGGGATACATGAAATTATTGTCTCAAAGTCTTAGGGTTATGGTTTGTGAAAGATTTCCTGCCTCTCGAATTGTAGGATTTAGTAGAGCTCACATACCATTCGAATTGTAGGTGCCTATATGTATTTTTGTCGTGTTATATAGTGTTCCAAAAATAAAATAATTTTGTGCTCTAATTTCTTTAAAAAATCTATTTGGATCGTATCAGGATCCTCCCTGTATTATAGTGATCACTGATATTTATAGAGGGGTTGGTTTATACAGTACAAATCAAATATTTATTATACATGAATCCCAAAAGAACTTTGATCTATCAAATTTGTCTTTTTTGACGTGGGAGTTATAATTAATATTATTCTAATAAAACTTAGTATTGATGTTTTTTTTCTCATAAATGCTTTTCTTGAAAGAGTTACTGTCTTAGAGGAGTTAGTATCTTATGAAATTTGATCTCTTAGGAGAGTAAAAATCATGGTAAAGTTTATCTCATGGGTTAATTGATTTAGGAGAGTTGATCTTTCTGGGAATTGGTCTCTTGAGAGAGTTGATCTCCTAAGAGAGTCGATCTCCTGGGAGAGTTGATCTTCTAGGAGATTTCATCTCATGTGAGAGTTGATCTCTTAGGGGACTTGATCTCCAAGGAGAGTTGATCTCACGGGCGAATTGGTCAACTGCGAGAGTTGATCACCTTGGAGAATTGATTTCCTGGGCAAATTGATCTCTTTATTGAGTTGATTTGGTAGAGCTGTTTAGCTTCATACTTGAACCCGATCCAAGAGCATTCAACACTTATTCATAACAAAATGATGACACAAAAACACAAGAAAAGATGTAGTCCCTGCCATCAGATGGTAGTAAATAATAATGCAAAAGAGGGTTGGATTAAATCACATAAAATGCACTATTACCAAAAACAGGTCTATTGCTCAGCAACCTCTCTAGAAGCAGGATTAAATACTGACCAATTGCATCCAATGTAAACATATTTTAAGTACAGCCATTACTCGCCAACTTCTCTAGAACCAGGAGCAAATATTTGACCAATTGCTTCCAATGGAGATATATTCCAACTTTCAGTATGCTTAACAATCTGCAAACAGAAGAACTCCTGTTATCCAATAAACGTGTGGGTAACTACTTAAACAAAGTTGAAAAGAGACATGGTCGCACGATAAACTCTTCATTCAGATCATAGGTTGTTGTCCCTGTAATTGAAATGAAAGGCCTCCAAGGAAATTTCAAGTATGTCCTGCAAAGGAATTATGGAGCCTGGCATTAGATGGAGCAAGCTACATAAATCAATAACCAACTTCTGAAATCGAGGACGAGGATATTGTTCACAATTTTATTCCAGAGAATGGTATTACTTGGCTGTTATGTGTGAAATCCATTATAGAAATCCTATATAATAGAATTTTAAGGCAATTCAACCACTTGCCTTCTCATTTATGGAAAACAGTTAAAAGTAGAAGGGTAGAGCAGCTTTAGATATAGCAAATTTAATGCACATATTGAGGGATGACTCACCAATACCATGGTATCTGCTGGCTAGAAAGCAAGATTAAACACATGTCCTTGGCCTATGTCCCACATCAACCAAATCAACATTAAATGTAATTAAATTAGAACTTTAAAGGTGCCATAATAATTGGATTCGTGAATGGGCATTTTGGTGATTTATATCCACGGGAGAACATTGTACCCTCTTGGTACCTAAGTTTACTATGACCCTTGAGTCGAGTTTAAGATCGTTCAAAAGCCCCAAGTATGTCATAAAATTTGTATTTACTATATATTTTTGTATGATTCTAATTTCTTCAAATTTATTTGATTATTGTATTGCATTTTTTATAGTTTGCACCTAAATTAACTTTTCATATAGTTAGCGGTCACTAATCTATGAATCTTAATTTTCCTTGTGTGATTTACATTTATTGCATCATTCTAACTGCTCCAGAAAACTAACGACTAAGCCATCTTGCACTCATTTTGTTACTTATTTCAGATAAAATAATATAATAAAGATAAAAAAAAACAGCAAAAAAACAATTTAAATTTGCAAAAACAAGAATATTAGTGAAATATGTAATAGAATTTGAAATGATGAAATGACTTTGATTTATAAACTGGATATGAGGAATTGCATGGTGAGAATTGACATGAGTGGAATCAGAAGAAAATGGGTTAAACTAAATGCAACATGATTAGAATCAACCAAAAAAAAAAAAAAAAGACACTTTTGCGAGTCACAATTCACAGTTCCATGACACATGCAACACTCAAACAAGAATAAAGGGCACCGATAATTCAGAAATCCAATACCAAATAGTTGGGACAAGTTGAGCTACTAATAACTCACTTACAACTCATAAGATAAAATTGAAATCAGGGAAGAAGCATACAAAATTCAAGCAATTATTCAATGGTGCAGTTACAAAACAAGAATGTGGGTTCCTAACACTATTTCATTAATCAAAGTGATATAAGTTTTATTTTCCAATGTATATGCTCATGAATTTATTTAATTGTACCACAATAAGAAAGTAAACAAATTCTTTGCTTCTATGGTTCTCATCTTAATTTATTTAAAAGTTCCCATACAGATATATAGACGTGCACATCATCAGTCCCCTTCTTTGATAACACCATAATGCCCATAATATTTTCCCGGAAGTGCAGAGTATATATATATATATATATATATATATATATATATATATATATATATTTGTTGTTTCATATCATATGGTGGTTAGAGTACTTAAGAGAGTCTAGCTCTTTCATTCATAAGAAATTAATTTTGACCTTAGTTTCATATCATATGATAACTGCTCCTATTATTATTCCAAGCTTCACCTCTTTTTAAAACAAACAATATGGAAAATACTAGAATATTTCCTTCAAAATAGCCCAACAACCCAATTTCAGAAGCACACAATGCAGTAGTAAGGATTTAATTTTAACCTTAGATTCCATTTTGCAATAATGAAGTTCGTTCCATTGTTACAGCCCTACACAATCACAAAACAAAAGATAATGATGGTCGTAAAAGAACAAAACATATTAAATAATAAAATAAAAAATAAATTATTACGCTTACACTATCATAACAGTAAGAACTGATTAGAAGATTCAAAGATAATCATCATCACAAGTATTTATGAATGATCTAAAATTAAAATCCACAATAATTCAATATGTGCATTGTTTTTTAAATAGAACTAATGCCACCTATACTAAAACTCTTTAAGCTCCTATGCAATCCCAATATTTTGCATGATCAGAAATTTTATTAAACATAACCGTGCCACACAGTAATATTAAGCATATAATTATCTTAGGTCCTCATGTAATTGTTAATAGAGCATATATAACTGAGGTTATCACAAATATAGCACCAAGTTGATGAAATCTCCATAGCATATTTTACAAAAACTCTAGAAAAAAGTCTCATTCTGCGTTGAATTATTTTCATACTTGCCACACCATGTAGCGGCTAAAGTCAGCAGACAAGTGTCTACAAATCAGATTTAAATATCTCTCGTCTTGATTTGTTGGAGTTTCTTTCATCTTAAAGGAAGATAAATGTTTTCTTATTTCTCTAATAACTCCATCAATTGATCAACCCCAAACCTAAGATGGGTAAAGGTAAGCATTTATTCAGAAACTTGTATATTTTATTTTTTTTTATTTTAAAAATATATTTGTTTTGTATACATTTTTACATGTTTTTATTTTTTATTTTAAAAAACAAATCAACTTATTTTTAAATACACTCAAAACAACTTTCAGAGCCCATTATGGATCAATTTTATCTTCTGTTTTTATTTTCACTTTTGCTTTTGCTTTTTAAAATATGATTGTTTGATGCATTTTTACATATTTTCAATTTTTTTTTTAAATAATTGACTTGCTTTTAAAAGCCTTAAAAAAACTTAGTAAATATTTTGAGTATTTTTGAAACAACTATATCCTAATTAAATATGTCAAACATTTTTATTTTGAAACAAAACAAAAACAAAACAAATTAAAATTAAACCAAAAAATAAAAATGATCCCAAATAGGTCCATAGGTTTTCGGTGTTTTTAAAAACAATCATATTTTATTTTAACATATCAAACCTATTTTATTTAAAATCAAAACAGAAATAAAAGAAATAAAAATATAAATAAAAAAAAAAAAAATAAATGTTCCCAAACGACCGTTTAACTAAAAGAAGTTACCTATTTGCAATAGATCAAATTGGGCCTTTAACATTTTAATGAATGATTAGCAATTGCCATTGTGACTAACAAAGACCCCAACATAAGCCAAAATAAATAATAATAATAATAATAATAATAATGTATCGACTAAAAGGAAAGTTGTGTGGCCCATCAAATTGCACAAGTCACCATTTTTCAGATATTATCAACGATAGTTGCTAACAACTTGAAGATTTTTCTGGGTGAAACAAAATAAAAGCCATTTGGGATCACTTTCGATTTTTGTTTTATTATTTTTATTTTATTTTATTTTATTTTATTTTATTTATTTGTTTAAAACAAAACATATTTGATATGATATGACATATTTAGTTGTTTTTAAAAACACTCGTGCAACTAAAAAATAAATAAAAACATGCAAAAATGCACTAAACAAATATGATTTAAAATAAAAGTAAAACGAAAACAAAAAACACAAAAAAAAAAAAAAAAAAAATCCCAGACAAGCCCTAGGCATTAGAAGTTACGCTGGTTAATTCAGGGGATATGATCATCAAATAAATATTTCCAAAACATAATTCTTAAAGGATGAATTTTAGTATTCCATGCTAAATATATTTTTCAAGATAAAATGCTTAATAGCACATGCGCTTAGACTTCAGTTGGATCCGTTAAATCCTCCTTTTTGTGATCTCATAATATTATAGAATTCCAAACTGGCCTATTTTTAACATGATATAACAACATTCTACTTCAGCTGTTTAGCCTAGTAATCAAATCCATAAAATAAATATTTATGCATTGTTATTTAAATATTCAACCAAAAGTGTACCTATACACTATTCATCGATGGAAGGCAAATGAATGGGACATGAAAATCATTTAACAATACATACAAAGTTTTATCTGCATACCACTCTAAACATGGAATTTACAGATACACAACCCAAAATCCATCATAACAACACTCTGGTATGGTTACATCTTGGTTAACATAAGCTCCTAGATCATGAACTCATTCCAAAATAATTATCAATTAGGTCTAAACGATTGGGTGTCAAGTAGCTCCTCAAGCCTATATTTAAGTCTGTATAGAGTTAGTTAACTCGCCTACAGTTGAAGCATGATAAAGTGAACTCATTTGGCGTATTAGTAAATGGATACCAATGATATCAAAGATTTGAGGGGTATACTAATAAAATCATATATTTCAAGTTGTAAATTAGAAAAAAAAATCCAAATTTTAACAGTGTAAATAAAACTGGAAATAGCATATAATTGTAAGAGTGTATCAAACGCTGCCCTAGAAAGTAAATGCGCATTAGAATGATTTTCACAATTTCACTTATTCAATTGCATATATTGCCATAAAGGAATGATCACCTTCTCAATTTTCTGCAAAACAAGTGAAGGGCAATCAAAGAAAGGCACAAGCAAGTTCAGATTCTGTGAGTATTGATCCTTTCCTAGAAATAAGAAAAAAAGTGCGTTAATTCTTCCATCCATCCTTGGCCAAAGGGAAGGCAACTTCATCAAGAATGCATCAAAGTTAGCTACTAAAATAAAAGCGTAATAGTCTCATTCGAGCTAAATATTTAATTGAAGTTGTCTAAAAAAGAAGTACGAGTACTAACTTATTTTGACAAATCAACGCTGACAATTCTATTAACCTAAATCAACAATCTTTGAAGGAAAATTCTATACAGATTTATACTGATTTCAAGAATTACCCAAAAAAAAATTGGAGAACACTCTAAAGCTATAAATGAAGAACGATTTAGGGTCTAGGATTCTCATTGATACTAAATGATGCCACAGATAAAGATGACACAGCAAATTTGGGATTCACAGTTTCAAATGCCACCAATTAAAAGAAGAATTTACAATCATTTGATGTAAATTGAAAAATATAAGAAATCCACATTAAACAAGAATTTAATGATAAACTAAACCAAAGAATAGCATTGATAATTAAACCACAAAAAAACTCTACAATTTGATTGGAGTTCACACCACAACAGACATAGCTCTAAGGGCGCGTTTGGTGCAGGATTTAACGCTGGATTTATAATTATTTAACATTAATCTAGCCAAAAATGAATAACAGGGAATGTAAATCCAACAACTCCTACGTCCAATTATTTGGACGCCGTAATGTTAATCCAGGATTTAGTAAATCATATAAAGAGTTAGATTTAAGGAATTTAAGAAGGTACTATTATCGTCACTTCCCAAATTCGCCAAACACATTATAAGGATTTAATGGGATTTAGTGATAACTGAACCACACATGATAGGGTTGGTGTAGCTCCAGTGATGGACAAAATTAGAGAGTCGCCTTAGATGGTTTGGTCACATTAAACGCCGACCATCATCTGATGATCCGATTAGGAGAGTAGATGTTTTAGATTCGACTTATGTTAAGAAAGGCAGAGGTAGACCTAGGAAGACTTGGGCTTTTGTATAAAGAATGATCTTAATTTATTAGATTTAAATGAAAATACGACACTAAATAGGACGCAATGGAGAAAAAGAATTCATGTGGCCAACCCCACTTAGTGGGATTAAGGCTTTGTTGTTGTTATTGTTGTGGTGATAACTGAAACACACATAATTATGAATTTAACACCTCTGGATTCAATAAATTTGGATTTACCGGATTTACTAAATCCTATTATACTTGAATCCAAGTTGCAGCAGAACACCGTTTGGAAATAGAAAAAGACAGCTATACACCGATAAAATCCATTTCTACACAACCATATGTGTTGTGTGCTCATCATTTACTTCAAAAAAATGTAGCACACATGCAAAAGCTATATCCAATGTCTGCAACTAATAATTTCTAGCTACTAACAATCCAATTGTAGTCGATTTGACTAAAATTCAACATGCTCCCAAAGACGAATAACAAATTATATGGAATAAAGTAGGAAAAGAAAAAAGATCATCAAACATAGAATATCAATGTTAGTAATTGGACTTACATAGTAATCAAAAGAATCAAAATCAAACAAAGTAAATAAATAAATAAATAAATAAAAAGTGAATATTTTTTTATTAAGGATAAAAGTCCCTTCAACATATGACTCATATAAAATTTATAATCAATTGATTTACATCCCAAATTCAGCAATTTCTAAGACCAATCATGGTTCAAAATAGCCAGGTAGTTCATAAGAATAAAGGCGATGGAAAGAGTAGCACCAAATACGGGGCATGTCTCATTTATTCAAAAAATAGAAAATTGATAACTTCATGCATAAGGATAAGCACGGACAAGCTAATAGATAAACAATGATCAAGACATCACAAATCACTATGGTACACAGCCATATAAATATCACAAATAGTCGTAATAAGTGCCCAACCAATGAGCATCATAGCCGCAACCATGGAACTACCAACAAACCATTGCAATTTGTTTTCATAATAGTAAAATCTCAAGCCATAAAATCCGCCACCTGATCAACAATGGATCCACAAAAAAGAGAGCCAAAAACCTCATAATAATAGACAGCATATCTTACTCACAAAGCTCATTCATCATAGGCTTGTTTAAGAATTTAAACCGAGGTTGAAGTTACAAAATGGAAAAACTAAAAAATAATGAAACTAAAGGACACTATTATAAATTTAGTTGCCCAATGTTTTTCATGAATTAAACATTTGATATTCATCAAGCAAATCAGGATATAAATGTTAGATTTTAGCAAAGTAACCATTAAAAATAGGTCATATCAATGCATAAAATAACACCAACATCCACTATTTATATCTACAACATCCACTATTAGTAGTAAATACAAGTTCCACATCAAATGTAGATTTCAGTATAGGTGTAGAGTTGTTTGGCGTCATCTTGGATGTACATTCACAATAAGAAAATGAAATAGAAGAATTAAAGGCATTAGTTGCATGTTAATTAAATAAGCTAAATCATATACATTGAAAATTGGATCAATGAAAGAATTTTCTAAAATCTCTAATTTATAAGCATTTTCCCCCAATAGATTGTATCAATCAAAGCAGTGAGTAAAACAAAGAAAGGGGAATGCAGTCAATGTTATAAGCAAAAAATTAATGACATGGCCAATCAGCTTCTTAAGGTGGAGTTTATCTGGGAGATAGTAGTTTCCTGGGTGAATCTCCAATGTTGTGATAGTCAAATAGAACGATAATAAGTGGAGAATGTGCTTTAATTTCACAAATCAGTAAGGTATGCCCCATATGGGAGGGGACAAGAGAAAGCTTTCAGCACACAACAGTGGACCTCTCCCATTTATGATATGAGATGAATAGGGCGAATACGACGAATACGACATCGATAAAATTTAACAGTGAAACAAGTCAAAATACTTTGATAGCCACTGAAAGGATCCAAACGACACACGTTTGTGAAATAAACCGCATGTTGACTTCACTTTTTGTCGAGGTTTAGTTTTCCTCCTAGATTTAGGATTCTAGCCTCAGGAGCTTCCCCGACGATCCTAGATTCCTAGCGATGGGACCCACCTCGTTTTAGAGTGTCTGGAAGCCACTTCGTTACTCTTTGAAATCCTGTACGAGATTCCGTACCGCTAGTCTATAGCCGGTCGAAATTGACGTCAGGAGTTCAAATTGAGTCCCTATAGGACCTCTGGACATTAGGACAGCCTCGTGCACATCTTACACACGCACCATTCTGATCGATCGAGCTCGAGTTAAAATTTTGCGACGATACTAAATTTCGACGCAATTTTGACGCGACCGTCGACGAGGTTGCCCAGATGACCTCGGACGATGAAACGGACTGCGCCGATGCGTCCGGAACGTCGATTTTACCTAAAATTGACATTCAATTTGTGACGATAGCCTGCCAGTGACGAAACTTACGAAATGATTAAAATTATTATATTAATAATAATAATAATATTTATATTATTATTGTTAAAATATATGTTTAAATATAATACATTTCCTAAGCCCTAATCCCCCTCACGCTCGACTCAGCCGGCTCCCCATTCTCCCGCTCGGTCCCGTTTTCTTGCTCGCACGCCAGGTCGAGGCTTTCCTCTCTTTCCCTCATCTTCGCAGCAGCAGGCGGCCCATCTCCTGTGATCCCCTCCTCGAGCCGCACTCGATCTCTCCTCTCTTATCCCTGCTAGAGCAAGTGGCTCCTGGCGACATTTTTTCGGCGCGTGCGTTATCCCTGCGGCATTTCCCGTGAGACCCGATCCTTTGTCGCATCTCCTTGCGGCATTTCCCTCCATCCCCCGTACCTCCCTCGATCTTATTTGACTCTACAGGTAGGGAGCGGCCCTTCCTCCTTCTCCTTTGCCTATAAAAGCTCCATTCTGAGATGAGTTTAGGGCTGGCCAAAAAAGTTTCTGAGAGAGGGAAAACTCTGCCATTTTTCTTTCTCGCTTACTCCCTTAGTTTTCTGTGCTTGGATTGGCGTCCTCTTGCTGTTGGAGGGAGAGTTGAGGTTGGAGAATACCTTTAAAGTTTCTATATTG